>JAUPFV010000005.1:54449631-55872405 GCA_036936605.1 Limnanthes douglasii subsp. nivea | reverse complement strand
AAATAGATTTTTAGTAATTTAAATATTATTTCGTACTCTAGATATAATTTGAAAATATGTATTTTTACTAATTCAAATTCAGGTATTTTTCAAATTTGATTTATCAAAATACTGATACATGTTTTCTGTATATTTTTCTACTAAGATAGATCTTTTAACAATTTGTGTTTGTTTTGGAAATAAAGTATTTTAAATATGTTGGACTATGCTCTAAAATATATTGAAGGACAAATTTGAAATTAAATAAAGATGAAGAGAAATAAATTATAAAAAAAAATGCATAGCAATATTCACTTTTAAAATGTAAAAGTTGAAATTTTTGAATGAATGTTTGAAAATATTTGTCTTTACGGACAAATTATAATACACTTAAGGAGTATAAAAATATAAGTTTTTAGGATAAAATTGGAAACAAATCACGGAGATACAAACTTAATAACTTAATTTATATTTAATACAGTATATAAATTGAAACAAAAATGCCAAGCTTTTAAACAGTTAAGCTAAAAATTCATGACATGTCACAATAAAAGAAACATGTGAGAGTGGTAAGCTTGTTATTATGCAATGAAACGGGTTATTTTTTAACTGTGATGACCTGATTGACAAACGTGTTATTACGCACAAACGTGTCACTTTTTGTATGTGATAATTGATGACACTAATCACGAACACATGTATGTCGAAACCTACGCGAACCAACAAGTTTTAACTTTTAGCTTCTTCAATGAAAGTTGTATTTATTCAATTCATTGTACATTTTTAATATATGGGTTTTGCTAGCCGGTATTTTTGGAAACCGGTTTATGAGTGTTAAATAGTTCGTCTTCTTTTATTATGTAAAAATGGTTATTATTTATATTTTTTGATATGAACATTCTCAATTCTCTATTTTTTAAAATTAAACCCACTTTTATTAACACTTGAAGACAAGTACAAACCCAATAGTTTGGTAAAAAAGTCTCACCCATTAGTTTGGCAGAATACAAAGATGATGAGAGCTAAAGATTATAGAGAGATTAAATTTATCGCCGATTGAAATTTCTTTTTATTCTCACGCGAAATTGGAAATCGAAGAATACCACCACTGGCATTTCCATTCTCCAAGGAAAATCTGTTAGTGTTCAGTTTAACTTTGTTCTCAAATGAGGGAATCCATGTATAATAAGATGGCTTATTGTTGATTTTTATGTGGTTGTAGCATCCCAACTTAGAAGATGCATTAAATGTATCAGTGCAATGCTTATTCTTGAGGGGTGAAGCATGATCTATAGCCCGCAACATATAAATAATATAGTTTATAGTAATGTATAGAGGAGTTAAAATACCTTTGATTTTCGCTTTGTTCTTTTTTTTGTCATATAGCCCAGCATATTAAAAGGGGTAGAATATAGTATATATGAGTGTTTTTGCCAGATTTCCATAACCAATTTCTCAGCATATGAACTATTGTCATGTGTCTGCTTGTGTTGATCTTGAAGATATGAGAGAAATGAGAGCAAATTATCCATGAGAAGTTTCATTCTACAAATAAGTGGTTAGTAGATTCCATGTTTGAGAAAAAATAGCATTTGGATACAAGAGTAATGTGTCTCTTCTGGGTAGAGTCAATAGGGAGGTAGTTTTTTATTAGTCTCCAGGTTACGGTAGGACACTTCTTCGGGGTTATACAATTCCATAGAAGAGTTGTGATCGATCCTGATCCAATTCTAGATTTCCTTAGTGTTGTATGTTCCATCTTTGGACACAAGCCATCTGAGGGAATTCACTTTCTGATAATTCAGTTTGATTTTGTCAATAGATTCTAAGTCATTGGGAGAAAGAATGCTAGTGAGCTTGCTTTTGTTCCATCTGTTATGTTCCCAGTAGTTAGAAATTTTGTCATGTTTGTACCAACCGTTGTCCCAAATGTTGTTTAGGATAGTGAGAAGAGATCTTATGAACCAGTTATCTAGCCAAAAATCAATATTTCCATAACCAACATTTTACTTGATATATGGTTCAGAAATGGTTTTGATAGCAGACATTATTCTCCAAGTATGAGAGCCAGTGATAACAAAAAATAGCTTGTAAAGGGTGTTCATTATTGCAGTAAATGTTGTGCATAAATCTAGTCCAGAATGATTTTTTTTCCTGAAATTGATCCAGAGCTTACAAGTATAGGTATCATGAATATATTTAAAGTGTTTGACATTCAAACCACCTGATGAGAATAGCTTGCAAACTTTGAACCTAGTACACAAATGTATTTTGGTTGATTCTTGGGTGGAACCCCAAATAAATTTGTTAAGGATAATCTCAATCTTGTTAGTGATTCCTTTAGGGATGGAATAACACTGAAGCCAGTAGTTTGGGATAGAAAATAGGGTAGAATAGATAAGTGTAAGTCTTCCTCTATAGAAGAGATGTTTCATTTCCCAAATAATTATTTTATGTCTGATTTTGTTGATTAAAGGCTTATAGTTGGAGGCCATATTGTTATTGCTGAGAGTTATACCCAGATATGAGGTGAGAAGAAAGTCTGAGGAGAATCATGTGAGAGTTGTAGTGTTTGTTATTATGACATCAGGGGAGTTCCTTGATGGAATGATCTTTGTCTTGGTTTTGTTTATTGTTTGTCCAAATAGGTCTTGATAGTCCTACAAAAAGTTACTTAAAACAACAATGGTAGTAAGTAAATTGTTAGTAAAAATTAAAAGGTTGTTTGCAAAGGCTAGACATAATATAATGATATGAGTCTTTGTAGTGTATTTTAGAGACTTATTTTGTTCAAAAAAGTAGTTGAGGCCTCTTAAGAGTACCTCACGAATAATAAATAGACTTGGGGATAAGGGATCCCCTTGTCTTAAACCCTTTTTGTTTGAAAATAACCATTAGTTATGACATTAAAAAGGATGGAAACATGGATGTTTCCAATCATACTTTCAATTAGATAGAAAAATTTAGTATCGAAACCAAATAAGAGCATAACTTTAATGATAAATATGTGAGACATTCTATCAAAGGCTTTGGACATGTCCACTTTGATTAGAATGTTCTCAGCTTTAACCTTTCTATTTAAGTCGTATATCATTTATTTAGCTATAAGGATGTTTTCATGTATTGACTTATATTTTACGTATGTTTCTTGAACTTAAGAAATTATTTTTGGTCTGAAGGATAAAGATTCTGTTTTTGATTATTTTGGAGATGATTCTGTTGGTAAATGAACATAAGTTGATTGGTCTATATTGGTTCAAGGTTGTTGGGTTGTTGGTCTTTGAAATTAGGCATATGCTAGTGGATATGATGTATTTGGGGATGATTTGTCCGTGGAAAAAAAAAGTGAATTGCAGCAGAAAAGTCTTGCTTAACGATCTTCCAGCTGGTAATGTAGAAACAATGATTAAAACCGTCTATGCCAACCACACTTGAGGGGTTTAGGCTCTTGATTGTAATAAATATTTCTTCTGAAGAAGAAATCTTAATTAACATGAAGTTGTCTTCAGTAGTAATCAGTTTCGGGATAATTTTAAATAAGGGACTGTTGATTAGGTTGGTGTTGTTCTTGTGATTTAAAGAAGAAGTGTTAGTTAAGATATTTTTAAAGAAGTTTAAGGTAAAGTTACCAGTCATATTGTCCCCAATGATCCATGTTGCATTTTCTTTTATGTAGTTGATTCTAGCTTTTCTTTTTCTCTTTTTGACATAAGAGTGGTAGACTTTGGTATTTCTATCACCATCTTTAAGCCAATTAGAATAAGTATTTTTCTACCAGTATGTTTCTTCCACCTTTAAAACATGGAGGAGAAGAGCATTAGCTTTAGCTAAGTTATTGGTGTTATCTATGTTGTTGTTGTTTTGAAGGATTTTCTACATAGAGATAACTTTGTTGTCTGCTTCAGTGACTTTATTAAAAAATTGTTGCCAAATGTAAGCTTGTTCCATAGCTTTAGAGCTTCTTTTAGTCTATTTAATTTGTTCCAGTAGATAAACAAAATATAACTCTACATGTTAAAATTTCGGTTAGCTTTAACAGTAGAGAGAAAACCATCACTTAATGTCCACATGTTTAGAAATTTAAAGCTAGATCTGGGAAATATTTAATAATTAGATATGAATAATAGGAGAGGATAGTGATCTAAGCAGGTTCTGGACAGGTGAGTGACTTTGGTATTGTTGAAGAAGTTTTCCCATTCATAGTAGATAAGAGCACGGTCTAAGCGTTTCCATTTAGATGTGTTGGTCAATGTGAGCCTATAGCCAATATATCCAGTGTCTTCAAGTGAACATTCCCTGGTGGTTTTATTAAAATCACCAGCACTCCTAGAGCAATATGTGTTACAACTAATCTGATCATTGAGAGATGAAATGAAGTTGAAATCTCCAATGACCAACCATTATTTTTTACAAAGTTGGAGATAGATTTGAGAGAGTTTCATAGGTCAAGTATGTTGAGTCTTTGTCATCTAGCGTAAACAACTGTAAGGTAGAAGGTTTTGTTTAAGCATATGTGATTGATAGTTAAGTGAATATGCTGAGTGTGGTTAATGATGATGGTTAAACTGAAATTCTCTACCCATAAGAGCCATATCTTATTGCTGGAATTAGAAAACAAATTAAGGAAGCCCAACTTAGCAGCAATTTTAGGGATGTTTTCTTCTTTGATGAAGGGTTCTAGGATAACCAGGATGTTCATTTTTTCCTTTATAGGTATTGGACTTGAGCCTTCTAACTGAAGGTTTGTTTTCGATGCCGCGAATGTTCCAACATAAGAGCTTAATCATGATTAGGTTTAGAATTTGAGGGTTTACTTGTCCCACAAAGAGACTTGATGATTACATTTTCGTTTTCTTTTTCTAGATATTAGTTTCCTTTAATCTTTGATTCAACGATATTTGAAGATCTTTGTCTAACTCATTGAGAACAAGTATATGGGTTATAGGCGTGCTCCCAATATTATATTCATTAGGAGTGTGTCAAACATATTCATTGTTGAAAGGTGGAGTATAGTCATCATCTAGATTCTTGATAGACTCTACAAGGTCTTCTTTCGAAAGAGAGTTTGATTATGAAGATGTATGAGAGATAATTCTTTGAAGAGATTTCTCTTTGATTGTCTTGTTGCTTGATTTATTATAGCTGGAAGGGTAGACTATGATAGATTTTAGTTTATTGAAATGTTCTTTCATGACTTCATTTTGAACTTGAGGAGTATGTGGAGAGTTGATTTTGTTTATGGTTTTTTTTAGCTTTGTTGTTGAATTTTTGAGTTATTTCTTAATTGATTTTCTTGTAGATTTCCAGATCATGTCCAACATGGAAGCAATGAGAGCAGTATTTGGGCAGATTTTTGTATCTGATGTGGATTCAGGTTCCTTCATTACTAACAAAGCCAGCCTATATATGATGGTGTAGTTTCTTGAAGATGTCAAGCTTTATCCAAGCATAGCATGCATTGTATAAGGCTCGATTCTTGGGTGGAATCCAAGTTTTAATGGGGGAACCAAAATAAGAAGCAATTGGAAGTATGGAGTCTTCATTGTAGAGATGCTCAGTTAAGTTCTCTATCCTGATCCAGATTGACACAATGGGACATTCATATTTGGATTGAATGAAGGGAGTCATTTTAGAACTCTCATTGAGTTGTCCCCAACAGATCATACTCATTTTGACCAAATTTTACTAAGATCGGTTTTTAGAGATAATTCAATGAACAAGTGTCTTCAATCCCAGTTAGAATATGAGAACTCTCCATTGAACTTTCTTTCCTCAAAGAATTAGTTTAGGAATTATTTTTTGGGCAAAACCTTAGAGAACTTCCCTATCAATGTATGTTTTGATGATAACAGTAGGCTTTCATTTATATTTTCACTGAACTGTACAGATATGTGATCTTTTCTTTGTTGAATGCATATTGGTTTGATGGCTGGATTCATCTTGGGTGGGAGAACTATTTTAGCATAAGATCTCTGAGGCAGAGTATTGGATGCTCGATGAAACTTTTATTTGCAACTATCGTTGATGATAGGTTGAGATGATGTATAGAGAGGAGGGAATTCTTCTTGGGTCTGAGTTTTTTGAAGATGATTACTGAAGTTATATATTTTGGTGGCATTAAGAAATTGGCAAGCAACCAATATTATACTCAAGGAATAGAATAAGGGAAAATAAAGATGAAGATATGATCTTTGGATCTTGGATCATTTTATTCCACAATAATATAATTAATCATCTACTTAATAAAAAAATCAATTAATTTAAAAACAAATTTACAATTTAATGTTGTTTTAAATTTATGTATAAAATGATTTTAAAATATTGTTTTAAATTTAGAATAAGAAAATTATTTTAGAAAAAGGGTGAGTTCTTAAAAGATACATCAAATATTTCAAATTTCTTCATATATACATCAAACTTTCATAATTCCAATAAGTGTATATGATTTATGGAAGTCCAAAAATACCATTCCAATTTAAAAACAAGTTTAATCACTTCATTAATTTAAAAAAAACAATCATATTAAATTCACCATCAACACCACTCACCATCTTTGCCACAACCATTAACACAACGACGACCCACCATCACCATCACCACCACCGCCACCATCACTACAACTATGATCACCACCACGACCATGATCACAACCACAACCACAACCACTACCACCACTACAAACAAAACTACCACCACTACAAACAAAACTACCACCACCACCACCTACGACCACCGCGGCCACCATCACCGCCACTACGAAAACCACCACCACCACTACAACCACTACCAAAAGTCTTATTTCTGTAACTATTTTATTCTTATTTACATAACTTATTTGTATGTAATTATACATCTGAAGTGAGACAAATATGATGTTTCGCAAACACAAGACTACCGGCAAGAGGTAGTAAAGAGGAAACCAAGCTTTATTCTAGCATTACTCCAAAGACATTAAATGAAACTACAGTTAAAGAGTATTGAGAAATAGTTTTGGATTCAGAGTTGAATAAGACACAAACAAGTGGGGTATTTATACGCCAACTGAGAAGTTTATCTCTAGTATAAAGTTTACCAAGGACGGCGAGCCACAAAATAAGAGTGTGATGAGGAATATTGAATTTATTCCATACTAACCCGGTCGACCCCACAATAAGGGTAGGCGTGCAAATGACGCTATGAGTATCCTTGATTAGGAAGTTGTTGTAGCCAGCCTTCACAATCCAAAAATAAACATCGTTGGAGTTGATGTTAGGGGGAGAGTGATGATGATGTTGTTAATTTCCAGAAGATTATTATCTTAATATTTCTCATTATGCGAAATATCATGTCCCTGCATTTGGAAACTGTTAATGTTTTTAACCGTTCAGTTATATTGTCTTTACTAATTTACTACAAAATGTGTGGTTAAATATATTAGTACACATTTAAGTCTTTTTTATAAAGTTAAGCATTTGTAATTCCCACCTCATTTTGTCCTATAAAATAGGTTGATATAAACAAGATAGTCCATATCCAAAAGGACTGAAACCCGGACCAGGAAAAAACTATTTTTTCAGATATGAAAAATTATATTTAAACCACCACGAGAAAAAAATAATAATAAGTATCTTTAGAAATATAATCAAACTATATCTACAAAATATAAAGTATTTGGTCCATAAAATGTAATTTATTAAATGATTAAAACTCATTTCGTTGGTGTTACTACAATTTTACGAGATTAATTTAGTTAAAGGAAAATCAATTTATTTGAATTAATTTATTTTTTATGTGAAAAAATATTAAATAAAATACAATTAGTTCATATAAGTACCTAGGACATACCCTGAGGAGATACAATCGACATAAAAGGTCGATAAAGAAAAATCTATTAAACAAAACATAGTCAAAAGAGTAAATAAATACGGGGAAACAAGAGTACTAAAACAGAATAGGTATCAACCGAGTTGACAGATAGAGGAACCAAGGAAGTCATCAGCAATGGAAAACAACGGGCAGGACCAAAGAGGGAAAGACTTACAAAAATAGAAGGATAAGTAAATAAAATATGGCTACATAGGCCAGCAATCTTAGTGTTATGGAAGTTGAACCGAAGATCAAAGAATATTCGATGAGAAACCAAAGAGGTAATGGCTGCAGGGGAACCAAAAAATCTTGAGTTCCTCTCCTTACATACGTATAAATAACCACGCCAAAACAAGAGCGCCAAATATGATGGTTTTGAGAGTTCGAAAAATTGACGCCTCGCAAACCCAAGACTTCCAACAAGAGACAGTAAGAAGGAAACCAAGCTTTATACTAATATTACTTCAAAGACACCGAGTAAAAGTACAATCAAAGAGTATTTGAGAAATAAATTCTGAGTCAGAGTTGTATAAGACACAGATAAGTGGGGTATTGATACCCTAATTGAGAAGTTTATCTCTAGTAGAAAGTTTTCTCAGTATAGTGAACCATAAGATAAAGGAGTGACGTTATAAGTATCCTTGATTTGAGAAGTTGTTGCAACCAGCATTTGTAATCTAAAAATAAACATCGTTGGAGTTGATGTTAGGGGAGGAGAGTGAGAATGAGGTTGTTAATCTCTAGATGATTAGTATGATTTCTAGCTATAGCTGATCTGATGTTGGAAGGCCAATTTTATTGCCCTCCGAGAATGGTATCTAAGACCTTGAGGTTTTTCCCAAACTGAGAGTCTTTTAGTGATATTAGTGCCATAGTGTGGAGCTAAAGAGGTAGAGAAGTCATGGATCATACCAGATAGAAGTACTCGAACCATTTTCAATAGCCATCTTATACAAATTACGAGCCAAAGGGCGAAGACAAAGAATTTTCCTCCAAATCCAAGAAAGGGAGAAACCAATAGAAAGATCCCATAAATTATTGTTTTTTAGTTTTTTAGTTTTTATCCATTCACACCAGATAGAAAAGATATTATTAATGATAATAGACCAAAGATGCTTAAGGACAACCGTTTTATTCCAGTTTTTTAGATCAATAATCCCAAGGCCGCCCTCCTTTGTGGAAAATATGATATTAGACCATGCCACTTTGGCCTCATAGATTTTCATAGCAGAACCCGTCTAGAGGAATTTACGAAGATACTGGGACAGTCCTTTAAGGATCCTATAAGGAAGGATAAAGATGAAGAACCCAAAAACTTGATCAGTGAATAAGACAAACTGATAAGTTGGAGCCTGCCGGATATGATAGATGCTTTAAGGTCCAAGAATCAATCCTGAAGGTAATCTTATGAAGGAGATAACCGCAGTCCGAGTGGGAGAGACGACCAGTTAAAAAAGGGACACCAAGATATTTTACTGAGAGAACCTTCTAAGTAGCCCATAATGGAGAGAAGTTCAGTGCATAGAGGGATATTGATACCATAAAGGAATGTATGACTTTTAGAGGGGTTGACTTTTAGACCGAAAATAGAGTATAATTCATCAAGAACCTCTTTTATGAGGAGGAGGGAGTTGACATCACCATGACATAAAATTATAAGATCATCTACAAATTAGATTAGTCATTTTGATATTGTGACACTTCCAGTGAATGCAGAAGTTTTTATCATTACTTTTCACTTTAAGGTTACTATAAATAACTTGCATGACAAGGACAAAGATGAAAGGGGAAAGTGGGTTTCATTGCATGACACGATTTCTGCCATGGAAATTACCTTGGGGATCTCCATTGATAATAATGGATTAAGAAGGAAATAAAATGAATTTAATAATCCAAGTGATCATCTTTTTCGGAAAGCTCAGAAAAACAAGAATGTCGAAGATGAGGTGCCAACAGACATTATCAAAGGCTTTCATAATATACATTTTAAGGGCAACCCTTTTACCTCTACAATTAGTATAATAGCCCCTCAAAAGTTCTTGAGAAATAAGGATGCTATCAGATATATTTCTACCTGTGATGAACGCCGACTGGGAGTTGTCAATCATGTAGGTGAAAGAATCTTTAATTCTATTGGCTAAGATCTTTGAGATGATCTTGTATACAACATTACAAAAGACAATAGGTCTGAAGTCAGCAGCCTCATAAGGGAAATATTTTTTGGGTATGAGAGAAATGGAAGTGGAATTCCAAAATGAGTCGAGATTTCTAGTGTAAAAGAACTCAAGGACTCCATTACACATATCTTTGTCCAACTATGTTCCAAGTGGTCTTGAAGAAACTGGAGTTAAAACCGTCAGGTCCACGCGTTATTATTATCAATACTAAAATGGTAGACTTAATCTCCTCGCAAATGACGTCGCGAATTATAGATGCATTATCAATATCATTCACTTTTGAGGAAAGAAGAGAGAAGACTTTCTCCAACCCCAGGTATCCTAGATGGTGCCTAGTACCAAGAGAGTTCTCAAAATAACTCATTATAACCTTAGAAACACTAACGGGAGTAGAAACAATAACACTATGGTCATTGTTAATATAAATAACCTTGTTACGAAAAAGATGGGTTTTTATACTATTGTGGAAAATTTTGGTATTCCTATCACCGAATCCAGTTTTCTCTGCATTTTTGCTTGAGAAATGATTCTTCCGCATGACTAAGGAACATAAAATTTGAGGAAGCCTCGACTTCATTGGTGACAAAGACACGATTGAGAGGGTCTTGGGCGAGACTAGATTGGGCATGAAACAGAATGTTTTGAGAATTAGAAACCCTTGAACTAATATCATTATACTCCTTACGGTTGAGGCAAGCAAGTTCATGATGAAGACGATTGAGTTTATCGGTGACAAGACACATCTCAGCAGGAAAGGTGGGTAAATTCTAGGTATTAGTAACGATATTTTTGAGTTGGCAATGAGATTGACACATATTAAAGAATTTGAAGGGTTTTTTCCTTCTTTGACGGGAAAAACCAAGATTGAGAGTGACCGAGGTGTGGTTTGAGGAATGGAGAAATAAAAAATGAGCAAAGGACATGGAAAGTGATTGTCCCAATCAGGGTTGACTAGGACACTATCGATTTTGGAGAGGATATGGTGAGAAGGTTTCTTATTAATCCATATGAAGTGTAAACCCGTGGATCGAAGGTCACTAAGTTTATAGTGGTAGCAACAATTACTAAAGTCATCAATTGCAGAATATCAATTATCAGAGGAGCCTAAACGCTCCTCTAGCAGATGAATAACAATGAAATCTCCTATGGAGACCCATGGATACCCTTATCTTGGGTGGAAATGGTTACTAAATAATTCCAAAAAGAGATTCGGTCCAAAGAATCATTGAAAACGTAGATGACAGTGAAACAAAAGGGGGAATTGATATTATGTCACTTGGCCATACAATGGATATACTGAGAGGATTGGGATTACCTAGAGACAATGATAATGTTAGAGTTCCAAATAATCCAAATTCTACCAAGATGATGAGAATAATGATTGGTAACGAAATGCCAGAAGGGAGTCATAGTCCTAATAATATAGTCAACTTTATAGTATTGGACTTTAGTTTCACCAATATTAACAAAGATATATTATTACTAATTATGAAAGCAATGACATATTTTTACCTAACAGGATCATTAAGACCCATCACATTCCAAGAAGCAAGATTCATAAGTAAAAAGACTTACAATGCAACAGACGATGGTTCTGTTGGAGGAAAAATCATTTTTACCCTTATCCTTGGTTTCAGATGAACGAAGCCTCTTAGGAGGCAAATCAACTTCTTCACCGCTATCAACCTCCTTAACCTTATCCAGAGAGGCTGAATAAAGTCCGAAATCCAAATATTATCGAGAGACGGGTCTAATAGTATACGACAACGATATTTTTAGAGTACAAATACTCACCCTTTAGAAATCTAAAATAATAAAAGCAATAGTGATGCACTCACCCCTACACAACCATCTTAAAAGTATATTAATACTAAAAATAAAATACTAATATTTTTTAAATAAAAAATTTAACATAACTAAATAAAATAATAATAATTTAAACTTAAAATTGTAAGGTCCAAAATAAGATAACCTATAAAATAAGGACCCTTGGCAAACATTATTACTTTATCAATTAGAGAAAATAAGTTTAAATATATAAAAACCTGGACCAACAAAACAGGGGCCCAGTACCTACCAGACGAAAAAGCCAACATCTCGTATGAAAATATAGATTTCTAAACCAGACCGGTTTTATCATCACTAAACCCGAAGAGTGAGTGAAGTGAGTGACGGAGACCAGAGTATAAAAGATGACAACCGCGGGTCGCGACACCAGAAAGTCTGGTGCAGTCCTCCGCGAAGCAAGAAAAGACTCTAAATGAACTAGGATGGCATGGCCAGCCACATCGCTGCGTTGGGAGGTCTGACCGTAGATTCGACCGGGAAAAAAACTATGTCACATCTACAACTACATCGACCGGGAAAAAAACTATGGCGCATCTACAACTACATCGACCGGGAAAAAAACTATGGCGCATCCACAACTACAATAGAACACGACCGAAAAAACACTAAACCGGGAATAGAAATTCGATCTATTGTTCATAGTGAGCATGACCACCCAAAAATCTGACTAAGATCGGACCTTGAGAGAAAAGACCACCATCGACCAAAACCATGCATCTTGAGAATTAAAAGAAAATGATATGTACACCAAAACAAGAAAATTCGACCGACGGTGATTCGGAGATGGAAGCACGATGTGTACCATAGAAAGAGAAAAGGGAAAGAATATGGATTTGGTTTGGGTTTTAGGAAAAAATGCCAAAAACCGCCCCAAAACCAGTGAATTAATACGTGTCCGGTAATATTACAGTTAACTATATAGCCATTGAGATAGAGAGAAATCAGACCTTCCCTCACTGAATCATTAGGTATTATTAAAGAAGATATATTAGAATATATATTTGGGAAAAATATATAGTGGTATACATATAATTGTTTAAGCATATTCGTAATATTAATATATTCTCTATATATTTATTTTAAAAACAATTATTTTAAATAATTCCATAATTAAATTAAAATAAAATTTAATTAGTTATAGATAAAATAAAATTTAATTAGTTATAGATAAAAGAAAATTTAATTATAGTAGATGCATTTTATATTTTTATTAACAAAATTTAGTTAAATAAAATTTAACTTTAGGATTATTATTATGTTATATTTTGTACCCATCGATCTAATGAACATCAAATTAACCGTGGTTGGTAGAACAAATTGTTTCAAACAAAATCGGTTAATTTTAAAATCCAAGAAGATCATGTTTTCATATTTATTAGCAGAAGATAATGCCACATAAAAAATATAATAGCAGATGTACGGTTAAAGTTTTCCATCATTTTTGTGATTATATTTTATAAACATATTTTTTTATCAAATATTTGGGCTTTTTTATTAAATTTTTTAAGAACGTACATATAGTCGAACACATTTGATAGATCGATTACATTTAGGAGGGAAAAATTAACATTTGACCAAAATAATTTGTGGTAACTCTTTTTCCCTCTCCAAGAAAAACAAATCAGATCTTCAACCTTACAAACGGCTTCATCCATAATTTTAATAACCCAAACTAGGAAACTAGCAAACAAAACGAGGAACTAGAAGTAAGAGGATTTCCCAAGCTTTGGAGCATGGATCTTCAACAGTCGGCAATCAAAACTAATTTGAGGCAGCGAGATCAAGCTAAACTGAATCAACATGTAACAATATTTTCGAAACAACAATGGAGACTACTTGCTAATCAGTTTTCAGTTCTAATATAGCCTATCATAAGGGTTTCAAGTAGAATCATAGCCCTTAATTCATTAGGGATAGTCTCTGGTAATAATCGATATTCTTACCATTTGCCAAAGTGTGCTACAAAATAAACATTAAATAATATTATCGTTGCAAAATACGAAAAATATATCATAATTACAAAATATGAAATAAAATTAAATGATGTGTGAAACATGAGCAAAAAATAAAATGTGAACTACAAAATAAGCATTAAATATGATATTTTTATTCGAATTGCGAAATGATAAATAAAAGGTTAAATAAATAACGAAATATGAGCTAAAAATGCATTGCAGACTCCAAAATGCGAGATTAACTGTGTGTTTTTAATTGCAAAATACAAAACTAGAGTTAAACTAATTGGGAAACATGAACAAAATATAAATTGTAAAGTAATGAGTAACTTCGATTTTGTCTGTGTGCAAAATCCGAGCTAAATTCATTTGCAAAAGGTGAAATAAGGGTTACAAATAAATTGCAAAATAAGTGTTGAATTATGAAATAGTATCAAGTAAATATGGAAAAAAATTACAAAAACAAAAGTTAAAATGAATAGCGAAATGTGAAATGAGACACGTTTTGTAATTTATTTTAACCCTTGTTTCGCAAGTGGGTATGAATGTCAAATACCATCTAAAATAATATTTTGACCTAATTCAGTACGAGGTGAAAAACAAAATATTAAAAATAGAAACACACAACTTTTTATCTCTTTATCTCTTTATTTCGAATCTTAATTCAGTTTTATTAAGTTGCAAGTTCATTAAGGTCATTATCCTTATTCATCAGAGATAGCTTCGCGTGTACCTAGCAAACTATATCTCAATATCATACTCTTTAATATAATATCAAATCAAATAAATCTCCCATTGCAGATCGATTGGTATAAACAAATACAAGATTTAAATTGTTAAGTAATTATCATTATTTATTATACATCTTAGAACTTCAAGGATTAGCTTTCAATCATTATTTAGGGTTTACAAATCCTACAACATTTTTATATAATAATTGGTATCAAATCCTTATAATTTCTCTCTGTTCTAGATATGTAAGACCTTGTGATTGGGTCTCCCAAAAACACAATGGTAAAAATTGGTTCGGTTTGGTATAAAAACATAAAATTGTTTTTTATTATAAGACCTAACTCAATGCAATATGTTAAAGAACATAATATACATGTTTAGTATTGACTGGTGAAATCGAGAACATATAATTGATTTTTTGTGATTCATCTATATATTTGTAGGTCCAATTTTTTAAACATTCAGATAAAAAACCTAATTCATACCAAATTAGGATTTTAAGTTTCATAATTAGAATTTCACCGTCGCAAATGGGTTTGTCATTACAATTAACTATTTTGGATGACCGATTCACTAAAGCATGTAGTACTTTATTGCAGTAAACTAGCAATTCCCCACTACCAACACAAGTTCATCACGACGAACTGTGTATAATTATTATAATGGTTAGTTTGCTGCGACCATCCCTGTTATGGTCATGATAAACCTCCCATGTTTGATTTTTTCAATTTTTTTTATATGCATGTGATTTTGCTACATTAAAAGTCGTTAGAACAACATCAAAGTAATTCATATTACAAGAAGTTTCAATCATTAACAATATGTTTTTTAACTTGTATATTAAGCGTGTTGAGACTTGCACGATTAGTATGTCTTGTACATTTACACATTGAGAAACATATAATGATTGAGAATGTATGACAACGGGAAGGGATATAATTATCCATTATTTATGACACTTGAAGTTCGGGATGTATGAGGTGATGTCCAACATGCCCGAGGATTATTTGGTTCATGTTAGAGTTTGAATTAACAATTATCTCCCTTCATATATTTGAGCTTTTGACGAGATATTTTACATCCATGAACAATTTCAGATTTTCAGAACGTAATATAATATATTGTATTAAGGTTTGATCAGTTAGGTAGACAATTCAGTCATTTGTATGACTTACAACATGCACACTTCAAATTACTATTTTTAGAACTGCAATGGCAGAACTAGTATCTCACTTGGGTGGGCTTTGTTATGTGAGTCATGTGTGGAACAATTTGGACATCATAACTTAAGAAACGGTTGTCATTTGTGTAAACCGTTAAAATAGAATGCTATTATGCATTTTTAATGATGGTGAGTACCTGTTACTATTTTAAATTGTATGCATACATTTATTAAAAAACATAATATTATAGTATTGTTACTATCCATGATTTTTTATGTTAAACGATCTCAATTCAGTTCAATGTGAATATTTGGAAATTGGTACGTACTGATTATGGGATTGTGTCGATTCTATGTTACGCTTTATGAGAAGTCGATAGTCATTAGCGTGGTAGTTAAAAATGCATTTTCGTAGGACCATATGTAAAAAGATTAGTCGTGGCTGATATTTTTTCAATCATTGTTAGCTAGTATCTTTCATGATAAACATAAGTAGGTTTTATGCAAAAAAAAACAACGTTTCATAAGTGGACTGTTGTGAATGAGTCGAATAGTGCCTTGACAGTGTACTGTGTCCGGCAGTTCGAATAGTGCCTTGACAGTGTACTGTGTCCGGCAGGACAGTTTTGTGTTGGATATTGTCCAATTACTTCAGTTAGTCTTGTGGTATGAGCCCATTAGGCCCATAGTCTAGTAAGTCTATTAATTCCCTATAAATAGATTACTAGGGCGACACAAAACACAATCTGAAATCTGTAACCTTTTCTATCATAGTGAAACTCTTTTCTCTGGCGGCGCCCGTGGACGTAGACAATTGTCGAACCACGTTAAATCTTGTGTTTCATTTAAATCTTTCATTCACATATATTATGTGCTTGAGCCATTTTGTGATAATTGCATAGTATTTTATAACAAAATTGGTATCAGAGCCACGTGGTGAAATTAAGGCTTTTGCAATTAGGGTTTCACAATGGCGTCTACAGCAACAAAATACATGATTGAAAAATTTGATGGGGGATCCAGCTTTGCGTTGTGGAAGATTAAACTGAAATCTTCATTGGTACTGCAAGGGCCGTGGAGGGCTGTGGAGAATAAATTACCAGAAGAGATGAAAGAAGAGGAGAAACAAGATCTTCAAGAAATGGCTTTGTGCTGGATTTTAATGAGTGTGAAAGACAATGTGCTTCGCGAGATTAGTGGTGAGAAGACTGCTGCCTGCGCATAGAGAAAGCTAGGAGATCTTTACTCAGAGAAATCAGTAGTAAACCGATTATATTTGAAGAAAAGTTTGTATGATTTCAGATTGAAAGAAGGTATGTCCATAACAGAGCACCTAGATAATTTTAAATCAATTATAATGGACTTGGAGAACATAGATATCAATATTGAGGATGAGGGTCAAGCTTTGTTTGTATTGAGATCGTTACCAGCTCCCTGTGAAAACTTCATAGATACCATTATGTATGGTAAGGATAAGTTATCGCTAGCAGATGTCAAAGGGGCACTGAAATCAAAAGAGATGACACAGTTGCAGCCAGACAATCAAGCTGAAGGGGAAGGTCTTATGACTAAGGGAAGATCTAAAAGCAAAGCGAGTTCTTTAAGAAGGAAGAACTTGAGGTCCAAGTCAAGGGTGAAGCACTCAAACTGTTATGAATGCGGTGAGCAGGGTCATTATAGGAGAGATTGTCCGAAACTGAATGGTAAGAAGGGAAATCAAAAGGAAAATGCAGCAAACATTGTTGAAGGTGTGAACGATTCCGACGATAGTGAAAACAGTGGTAAAGGAGATGTATTGTCCGTGAGTTCAGACTTTGGGCAAAACTCTTGGGTACTTGATACTGGCACTACATATCACATGTGTCAGTTCAAGCAGTGGTTTGATACGTACAAGCCAATGCAGGGAACTGTCTATTTAGGGAACAATCATTCGTTGACTGTTGGTGGTATTGGTAACGTCAGAATCAGAATGTTTGACGGGGTTGTTAGAATCTTGATGTGCTGGCATGTTCCTGGGTTAAAAAGAAACCTGATTTCTCTTGGGACTCTAGACTCTCGGGGTTACAAGTACCATGCAGAAAATGGTGTAATCAAAATGACAAAAGGCTCAATGGTATGCATGAAATGTAGTTTGCGGAAGAGTCTTTACATTCTCCAGGGGAGTGTTATTATGGGCGATGCTGCAGTAGCATCATCACGGAGTAATAGCCAAAGTAGGCAGGATCAAAATAAGTTGTGGCATTGGCGTCTTGGTCACATGAGTGACAGAGGATTAGCTGTTTTGGGAAAGAGAGATTTGTTGAAAGGGTATAAAGCAGAATTATTGGGATTTTGTGAGCACTGTGTGTTTGGTAAACAAACTAGAGTCAAATTCAGCAAATCGGCTGTAAGAAATACTAAAGGCACAGTGGACTACATTCACTCAGATCTTTGGGGTCCAAACAGAATTCCATCCAAGAGCGGAGCCAGATACTACATGAGTTTGATTGATGATTATTCAAGGATGGTGTGGGTTTACTTTCTGAAAACGAAAGATGAGGCATATTCAACCTTTGTCAAATGGAAGACGATGATTGAGAAGCAAACAGGAAGAAAAATCAAACGTCTTAGGACAGATAATGGGTTAGAATATTGCAGTCGTGAGTTCAACGAGTTCTGCGAAGCTGAGGGAATAGTGCGCCATCGCACTTGTTCTAGAACACCACAACAGAATGGAGTCGCAGAAAGAATGAACAGAACGCTTTGTGACAAGGCACGAAGTATGCTTTCACATTCCGGTGTGGGAAAGGATTTTTGGGCTGAAGCTATCAATACAGCGTGTTACTTGGTGAATCGGTCTCCATCAACGGCTATTGAATGTAAAACTCCTTTTGAGATTTGGTCTGGATCGTCGGCTGATTATGAACATTTGAGGGTGTTCGGTTGTCCTGCGTATGCTCATGTGAGAGATGGTAAGCTTGAGCCGAGGGCAAAGAGATGCATATTTCTAGGATATGCTACTGGAGTGAAGGGATATAGGTTATGGTGTACCTCTCCAAAGTCTCCAGGTTTTCTCATCAGTAGGGACGTTACATTTAATGAGTTTGCTTTGATAGACAGTCAGAAGGAAGTAAGAGAAATGGTCGAATCAAGATCGGTTGTGAGTGAACAGGTGGAGCTTGAAGTAGAATCAGTTCCTAGCAGGTCCAATAATTCAAGTGATTCTGAGGTGGATCCAGAATCAGGAGGTGAAGCGTCAGCATCAGGCGATAGTGACGATGATGCGCCTGAACCAGAACAACAATCTTATAGCATAGCATTGGGCAGAGAAAGAAGAGATATTAGACTTCCAAAAAGGTATGCGAATCTAGTTGCATATGCTCTGTCAGTTGCAGAAGAAGTTGAGATGCAGGAACCTAGTAGCTACAGAAAAGCTATAGCGAGTTCAGAGGCAGATCGATGGATTGGTGCTATAGGGGAAGAGATTGAATCTCTTCAAAAGAATACTGTGAACGTTGGCTTAACTTTTAACAAAACCGATATTGGTGAATCGCTGAATGATGTTGCAGGATCATTGGTTGGTTTTGTTGATTCTGATTTTGCAGGTGATATGGATAAAAGAATATCTCTGACAGGATATGTATTTACTCTAGCTGGGAGTGCGATCAGTTGGAAAGCACAGTTGCAAGCTACTGTAGCTTTGTCTACAACAAAGGTAGAGTACATGGCGGTAACAGAAGCAGTTAAAGAGACAATATGGTTGCAAGGTTTGGTGGCAGATTTGGGCTTGGATAGGACTACTACAAAAGTGTTTTGTGACAGTCAAAGCGCCATACACCTTACAGGGAACCAGATGTACCATGAGCGTACAAAGCACATAGATGTCAGGTATCATTTTATTCGTGATATAATATCAAAAGGAATTGTTGATGTGAAGAAAGTGTCTACACGCGATAATCCAGCAGATATAATGACCAAGGCAGTATCAGTTCGAAAGTTTAGGGAATGCCTAAACTGGATCGGTGTTCGCAGTATAGAGTGAATGCTTTAAGGGCATTTGGTGAGTCAGAAGAATAGAAGATTGTTTGTTGATAGTGAAGAAAGGATATTCGCCTCAAGGGGAAGATTTGTTGTGAATGAGGCGAATAGTGCCTTGACAGTGTACTGTGTCCGGCAGTTCGAATAGTGCCTTGACAGTGTACTGTGTCCGGCAGGACAGTTTTGTGTTGGATATTGTCCAATTACTTCAGTTAGTCTTGTGGTATGAGCCCATTAGGCCCATAGTCTAGTAAGTCTATTAATTCCCTATAAATAGATTACTAGGGCGACACAAAACACAATCTGAAATCTGTAACCTTTTCTATCATAGTGAAACTCTTTTCTCTGGCGGCGCCCGTGGACGTAGACAATTGTCGAACCACGTTAAATCCTGTGTTTCATTTAAATCTTTCATTCGCATATATTCTGTGCTTGAGCCATTTTGTGATAATTGCATAGTATTCATGTGTGGAACAATTTGGACATCATAACTTAAGAAAGTGTTGTCATTTGTGTAAACCGTTCAAATAGAATGCTATTATGCATTTTTAATGATGGTGAGTACCTGTTACTATTTTAAATTGTATGCATACATTTATTAAAAAACATAATATTATAGTATTGTTACTATCCATGATTTTTTATGTTAAACGATCTCAATTCAGTTCAATGTGAATATTTGGAAATTGGTACGTACTGATTATGGGATTGTGTCGATTCTATGTTACGCTTTATAAGAAGTCGATAGTCATTAGCGTGGTAGTTAAAAATGCATTTTCGTAGGACCATATGTAAAAAGATTAGTCGTGGCTGATATTTTTTCAATCATTGTTAGCTAGTATCTTTCATGATAAAACATAAGTAGGTTTTATGCAAAAAAAAACAACGTTTCATAAGTGGACATTCATATAGATAAGTTTTAGTACATGTGAATGATCCAAGTGGAAGATTTTAAGAATAACCTAAACTGCGAATGTCTCATCACATGTAAATTCAGAGTATCTATGCATGTTGCCATTTGTTTAATTGAATAAAAGTAATCAATCTTAAGTCATATATTTAATGTACTTATATATAATAATAAGTAGGGAATTTCTAAAAAAAATAGCCATTTTTACTCCGCGGAGTTGCACAAAAAACAAAATTAAAATTACTCCGTGAAGTTAATTTTTTGGACAATTTTACCCTTAACAAAATCTTTAAATAGAAAAAATTACTCCACGAAGTTACCATTATTTCAGAAAAAATATCATTTTCTCTTCCTTCTCTCTAAAAAGAATTTTTCCCAAAACTATACTTAACCCTAAATTAAATGTAAACTATCGGCCACACTAATTTACCCTAACCAGCAGCCACCTAAACCCACTAAATTAGCAGCAGCCCCACGAACAGCCCCATAACCTAAGTCACTGCCTCGACGCCACCAACAGCAGCTCGCCGAGTGTTTTTCCAACTGAAGACAATGGCTTTAGACTCTCTCGTAACTACAACTCCAATGGCTTTCCATGCAAATGTCTTCCTTCCATCTCTGTCTGCTTCTCGGCCATTAATGCAAGTAGTGTGTTCTTCGCCAGTTAAGGACGAAAAACACCAGGTTTTCGCCAAATACGGACGGAAACCAGGCATCCCACGCCAACGTCTGGCGTGGAATGCCTGGTTTTCGTCCGTATTTGGCGAAAACCTGGTGTTCTTCGTCATTACGCGGCGAAAACCTGGTGTTCTTCGTCATTAACCGGCGAAGAACACGCTACCTGCAAAAATAGCTTTTAATTTAATTTGAAAACCATAAAATCAACACTTATATTGGATTTGCCTGTTCGAATCTTGGTTATTCATCTCCCATTGATGTTTTTTTTCTTATGAAATCAAATTCGAAATCTTATCGAAAAGCCGTTTGTGTTTCAGAAGGCAATCTGTGTGGGATTTGTTTTTCAGATGTATCTTGGTTGAGTGGTGGCTATGTTGATTTAGTGCTGCTGGTGAGATGAGGGAAAGGGTTTCGACGGCTGCTTTAATTTCTTCTTGTAATCTTTTAGAGATGGTCTGGTTTGTGATTTAAATTGTTTAAATTCCGACAACCTGCAGTTTTCTGCTGTTATGGGTTTTCACCGTACTGTGACATAGTGAATCATTCATATCATGTATAGCGTTGTAATTTATGATTATTTTAATTTGTGTTTATGTTTATATATACTTCTCAAAATGAGAGAGATATAATTCTAGTAGTTTTCCAGAAAAAAAACAAAGGTAGAAATGTAATGTAATTACATTAATTTGGCTTAAACTAATATTAGCATGTACATGAATTCTTCTAGAATATTTATGTGAACTTTATTGAGTGGTTGATAGGTTAGAATCGCTAAAACCAAATCTACGGCCGTATTTTTACAATTCGACGGTAAAACGTCTTGGTTTTTTGGTTGAAATGTCTCCCATTCGATTTAGTTTAGAAGGGATTTTGTTTTTTCAACTTCATAGAGTAGATAGTGGCACTAAACGTAATTAAATAGAGTTTCAAGGGTTTTGAAGGTTTTTTGTCTAATGGCAAATTTGTAAATACTGAAAAATGAAAATATGCGACTTTACAGTGTAATTTTGGTCTTTTTTAGCAATTCCCTAATAAGTATCATAGAGGTATATATTACATATACTAGTTGGGTTAATTTTATGTTATAGAGAGGACAATATTAATCCATCGATTTAGTTATTAGGTCTTATATTCCAATAAAAGTTATGGTCCCCTACAGTGGCTAATACATCGGACCCTAGCAACTTGATAATTAAATAAAAGGTTGATATAATAAAAGATAAATTTTATGAAATTAATTAATAACAATTGGTTTATAACGAGCATTGTTTCACTGTCGTTTCTAATTCTTTAAGGGTGAAGTCGAAACCCAAAACGGGAGAATTTTCTTTAAATATTCCCACGTGATACAAACTTCATCACGACTATGAGGTGATAATGGTTTGATTACTTATTTTTCCACCATAAGTGTAGTATATTATGCTTATCACAACATCGTAAAATATGTTACTAAATCATTCATTATCTTCGATACTTTATCAATAACATGTGTCAAACATTCATCTTCTTCGGTATGACAAATCATATTTTGTAAATTTAGGATTTATTGTCAACAATATGGGTTTCAATATATGCTTAGTGGTAATATGAGGATAACAATATGGAGAACGAATTTGATTCTGACACGGTTCAGATTGCATAATCTACGATGTTTAATCATGTGTTGACACATGTCGGATAATGATTGAATGCCAAAAATCTAGTACCAACCCAATAACATTGTTTTTAAAAAAACATAAAACTTTATGTTAAAAGCATCATATGTTCAATTTATAAATTTCGTCGAAAAACTTTTAAATGTTTTCACATTTCATGAATAAGTTCGAAACATTAAAAACATTTTAGCACTAACTTATAAATGCGCGTACATCAAAATATAACAAAATGAAATAACAATCCATTTTTTAACCTTTATTATTTATCATCTTCAAACTTATTTTACAAAATAACACGCATATCTTCATATTTATTGTGAATGAGGTCATTATTCACCATTTCAAGCGTGATTTAATAATATTTTCGGTAATACATAAGGAGAACAACTTATATGCATGTTTTCTAATTTTTTATATAAGGTAAAAAAACCCAACACATAACAACCGATCTCAAATAATCCCACATGATAGATATTTATTCTCGTCTATGTGTACGCGACATTGGGGAGACATGGTTCATACCGTACATATAGTATATTTTACAAATAACTTCTTCAAAAAAGGATGATTCTTCATATGCTCATGTTGTCTTCACCATGCCATAAAATTTTAATAAAATTTACTTTTCAATCATACTATATTATATATTGTAAGTTTGATATATATAATTTGTTGAAAAGTTTATAATTATTGATATGATTCACACAATCGACGTATATATACAAAACAATATAGAAATATGTTAACATGTTTGTAGACGATGTTATTTAAAGCAAACCAATCATGCGTGAATACTTGTTAAATAGGTTATATATAATTAAAGAAAGTTAAAAAATAAAAACTAACTTCGAGCATGACCACCGAAATTAATTTGCAAATAAGTATCAAAATGCAACAGATTTTGACCACATGGTCAAAATTATATGTCATTGTTTTTCAACTCATTATTTTTTTAAAGAGTTTCTCTCATAGTTCGACTCACAAAGTCAAAATACGAAGACTTTTTAATTTTGAAAAGTACATTAATTTTGACCAATTAGGTCGAAATCAAGTGTATTTTTTAAAAATAATATTCATATTACATTCGTCTCAACCCATTTATCTACTTATGTAACACAAGAAGAAAATATAATAGATATTAAAATTACTAAAGCTATAATTTGTTGCGATCATAATTTTCATGTATACAACTTTGAAGAACATAAATTACAACACTTCAAAAAATACAACAACTGAAAAAAATTAAGAGAAATTTTCTCTAGTTGTATCATTAAAAACAATTAAACAAAGAAAAATTAGTATTACCGAAAATCTTCTTTTACATTCTTATTAACATTCACCATAACGTATGCGGAATACGTTCATACATGATTGAATAAAAAACATAACAAAAATATATTAATAACATAAGGGAAATAGACCAGTATGAATGAAAATACACAATAATAATTATGTAATTTTGAAATTTAAAATATACATACTAATACATAACATAAAACATACATAGAAGAATTCTCAAATCCAAAACATACATACGAATAACCAACGTGTAACATAAATCCAAAATTTTTAATACAAGTAAAACATCCATAAATCAATCAAATATCAAAACCATAGTCATAATTATCATCATCATCGCATATCATGACCGCATTCCTCCTCTCTCGCGACCTCTTCCTTCATTAAAGGCTCTAACATTGACTCTAACACTGTCTAGATGAGGGTGAGGATGTTAAAAGATCCACACCACCCTATTTTTATCATTGTCGTGTGTATAGTTCGAATTGAGTCACTAATGAAGATGATGCTCATGAAAAATAATTCTTTATAAACTTCTTATGTGTCATAGTATTAAATTAATATATAAAAAATGATAAAATTACATTTAGTTCGACCTAAGGGGTCGAAATAAATGTAGCAAAAACTGCGTCTAATTTCGACCCCTCGATCATATTAGATGCATTGTTTTTAGTAAATCTCGATCCACGAGGTTGAAATCCCAAATGAGCAACGATAAAAAACTTTAACACTAATTTTTCCAAATCAAGCCATAAATCATAATATTTAAGTATCTAACCATAAAGCGGAGTTAGATGAATTAGTAAATGGAACCTAAAACAAATCAAAACTAAGAAATAATAGATTTTTTAAAAGTTTGGACAAAAACTTAAAACCATAATTCAAAACCTTAAATAAAAAAATACAATAATATATATATATATATATATATATATATATATGATTATATAATCAATGATTTCATACAATTGATTTGTAAAAGTAGCTTGAAATCAAGTTTCTGTTTTTTAAATTTATAAAAGTAGAAAAACAAATGGTGTATTTTTAATAAAGAAATTTGTTTTTTTCTTTAACGATATTTTTATATGAAAATACTTTTAACAATTTAATTTTTTTACAAATATGACATTTTTGGTATACACATAAACACTTATAGTCCATACGTTTTTATTTCTTTTTATCATATCATGTTTTTATTAATAAACTAAGAATACTTGACTCGTTGAATATCGACTCTGGGTTTCCTCTAAAAAGAAAGAAGATGAACTTCCAAGAGCATTAAAAAAAATACAAGAATATCAAGATTAGATGAGTGTTATGCTTTGCTTCTATGGTAATATTGATTTGGATGCTTGCCAATGCAATCTAAGGGAAACAAATCCTCTCTCACTAGGTCATCTCAATATGAAATTCAGCTAACGAGAAATCAAACATCAAAATCTTAATAAAAAGAATTTCTGGGTTCGTGACAAAAAAACAGAGTTTTTGATATGGAACAATTTCCTACATTAATCTCTTCTACATAAATGTATCAAACTTCAAACAATCAACCACAAATAGATTATCCTAAAAAACAATGGCCAATTAAGACTTATGCTGAAATAATCAAGCTAACGAACAAAGTAAAAATCTTCGAAAGCCCTGTTATTCAACAAAAAGATGATCATATCTCTATTCAATTTTATTCTCAAACAATAGAGAAGTTAATTGTTGTTTATCCTACAAAATTAATAGGTAAATTCTCTTGAGGTATGCTAAAACTTATCTATATTCATAAATTTATAGAATCTTTAAAATTTGTTGGATAAGCCAATATAACAACTTGGGATTCGAGACATATTTTTCTTTAATTCTATCTTCACGATGACTTGTGTAAAATTTGGAGGAAAAATGTGTGGTCTATATGAGAATAATCTACAATATTATTGAAATGGTATCCATTCTTCAATTCTAAGTTAAAAAATCCTATAACACACGTCTGGATCAAACTTATCAACCTTCCAAAGTTTCTTTATAATGAGTCTGCTATTACTTTGATTGTTGATTCATTAGGAAGACCTTTGAATATTTCGATTCCTAAAAGGAATAAAGCTAAGCAAAACTGATTTTATGTTTAGCTGAAACTGAATACCTCAAAGAAAATCCAGTATAACATATGGGTGGGATTTGGATTGAATAATGGTTGTTGGATTGATGTTCAGTATAAAGAAATTCCTAATTTTTGTGCAGTTTGTCACCACCTTGGCCACAAAGTTGTTGATTGTAAGAAAATTTCCTAAAAAGATAACACTAAAGCTTCAAATCACCAAACAGACAATAACAAAATAAATAAAGATAATCTGTAAAACAAGGAATGAAGACATAAGCTAAAGTGTATAGTTATTCAACAAAAAATCAAATGCTAATTAATGTAATCTCATCAATTATGTAGATGAAATCTACCCGCTATGAATTGATAATACAATTCTTTATATGGTTAACTGTAAGGACAAGGTTACGTCAAACATCTTTAAGCCAAAACAACATCAAAGAATGGAGGAAGAAAAATTGTATGACCCTCAAAGCAGAAAGATAATCAAAGAGGATGATATAATAAAATCTCTTCAACATTTGGATAAAGAAATAAACAGATCCACTACTCCAGATTATGAAAACCTTGATTCAGGTCCCCAATCACCAATCCAGAGAAACAAAATCAATTCACCCAGTTCTCGTACAATTTCTAAAATTTATGAAAGAGATTTCAAAGATGTTATAGCAAGAAAGTTGAATTATGCAAAAGACAAAATAAATAAAAGCTTAAATCATAAAACTCTTCAGCTGAAAGGGTCCAAATATCATCATCAAAGCCACTTTAGATGACTATCAGGATTCTAAATTGTAATATAAGAGGTGTTGATAAAAACCTTTAGAATAAGGCTCAAATTTATCAAAATAAATAGCCAAATTAAGCTTATCAAATCATTCTTTATCTATCTTATCATAATCAAGTTCATGGCATATACCAGTAATTGAAGATAAACCAAAATAGTACTAGATACTGAATCTGTAGAGTTCATTAAGCTGCGAATGCATCATTTTTCCTAATTCCATTTTCTATTTAGCCACGTGAAAGTCACAAATTCCAGTTTGCTGCTAATTTGATAACTCCATGCATCCCTCTCCAAGTACCTTGTCTTGAGTATCAGAAATTGTTAATTTGAAATGCCTCTTTCAAACTTTCTTGAAATTCTTTTTGAAGGGGAATCTCTTATTTGGTATCATTAATTTCTTTCTCAAATTCAAATCAATAAGTTATCAGAATATAATCCATGTTTCTTGAGCTCTAAGCTTCATTTTAGCTAAGTAATCAGACTTCTCTCAGTAAGTAGTTGAAAATACTTTGGCGGGTATGTCAAATGGATACCTTTGGACTATTAAGTTTTTGATATTTTTAGATGGGTAATACTAGCTGATTATGTAATATCCAGTGGAACAAGCTGTCCTAAAATCTTAAAAATTAAAACTCATCATGCAAACTACAGTCGTTGTCATCAGCATCGTGCTCCACTAGATGAATTTTTCTAATAACCAGTAACAATTCTTCATCCGACAGAATCCCATCTCCATCTTTGTCAAACTGACCAAACAACCTTCATTTGTAGTGAGAGATTTGAGCTGCCTGGTTGTATTAAATGTTCATTACCCCCATTAATGAAAGTGGTTGGGTATTTATACCCCTAATTATGGGCCACATGGGCTTTCGGGTCAAACTTATAAAACCGGGTCGAGTTCAAAAACTCATTAGTTTATTAAGCAAATTAGCAATTAGCTTAGTTAAAAGGTAATTAGCTTTTAATACTTTTGTCCAGTTCGGATGGTTCAATGGGTGGTTTTTGTCCGAATTGCCCTTGTTCGGTTTCTACAGTGAGTGGTGAAAATTTCCGGACTCATCAATATTAATTTCGATTAAGTATGGATTAAGTCTCTCATCCTGAGGAAAGCAAGCAAATTTTGAATTTTTTTTATATGATTAGATGAATATATTAAATCTTACTTACAGAATCCTCATTAATCTCTAAGCTAGAAAGCTTTTTCAACCTTCTCAAAAACATTAGATCATCAACTAGTTCAAGATCTGCTAATTGTATTTCTTCGAACATCTCATATGTCATTTTCTCTGAATCATTCTGCTTGAAATTGAAAGATGTTATGCTATAATATCAATATATTCGCTTCATCGAGAAAGATCTATTCTATGGTATATAAGAAAAATTATGAAAACCTATCCTCTCTCTTCATTTATCAAAATATCAAGTTATTCAGCTTCATTGTTCAAGCTTTCTCTATTTGATCTAATTCATTTTCATTGTAAATTAGATCGGCGTCTAATTTTCTATTTCGGCGGATTGTATTTCTCAACCCAAATCTCATGTACCAAAAATTATAATTCAATAAAAAAATTATATATATATATATTTTAAATAATAATAAAAAAATAAAAATATTTTATATCACTTTCGTACATTGAATATGAGCGATAATTGAAAGATATAAACAATCTAGATAATTTTAAAAAGGGTGAAGCTATTTCCTCCGTAAGATTTTTTATTTCCTCCATATTTCAAAATATACTCCACTTTGTTATTTCCTCCATAAATAAAATTATTAATTTACCCTTAGTTTAATTTTACTTCAAACACTCATATTTACCTTCTTCTCCGAAACCATCCAAACACCAAATCTACCTTATTTTTTTTCAGCAACCTTCTACTCATCATATTTACTTACACCCATAAACTCTAATCCAATATAAATACACAGTCATCAACTCTTTTAATCGAGAAAAAAAAACCTAGCCCCCACTTTCGATTGAAGCAATCTATCAAAGGTAAAAATATTTTTTAACTATTTTTTTTAATCTATCGGTTGGGAAGAGTTCTAGGAAGTTGGTTGTACTATGAATAACGAGTTCATCAAACTCGATATGCAGAAAAATTACAGTTCCCTGAACTCTCTTGCTATGAATTTTTTTTAATTTGTTTTCTGCATATTGAGCTCCATGAATAGATTTCTTGTTATATTGGTATCAAATTAATTTTATAACACTTTATTTTTTTTTTAAAAATTAACTTGTTTATTATTTCTGACTCTCTAATATTTGTTTGTCGCCATTTTTACAAGATTAAAAGTATCTTCCTTTTTCATGATTAATTTTTAAGAAATTTGAGTTTTTTTTTTGTTTTTAGGGTTTAATTTTAGAAGTTAAATGATATATATTGGTTGTAATTTGACTTAATGATATGTTTATTGAAATAAGGATTGGATAGTGAATAATGACATCAAAATATAAATTAGAAAGTAAATTGAGGACAAAAAAGTAAAAGCAAATGTTGAGTATTTTTTTAGAACACCCTTTAAGAAATATAATTACCCACCGAATGAATCAATTTTGTGGATTTTAATTTCGTTATTGTGCAAATAATTAATTCTGACGGGTATATATGTATATTTATTTAGAGATCAGATAAATTCTGATGGGTATATGATTTATCCTTTCTCATTGAATAGAATTGGGCTCTATGAGCCCATTTTAAGCAGACACCTTTCGGTTTGCGATTTATTATGTTTCCTTCGTCTGTCCTGCCTTACTTACTACCTGCACAGAAAACTTAGATCAAAACCCTAGGTTTGAACCAAGGACGGCAAGAATCAGGTGCCAGTCTTTTCACCCTATCTTTGTTCACTCGTAAGCTTCAGATCTCTCTCTTATACAGTTGCTTCTAACTATATACATCTATATGTCTGTGTTTGTCGATCTGTAGACTCGTTTTTGTTAGATCTGTATCAGTGATATCTATCTACATATCTTAGAATTATTACCTATGATTCTCGTTTGTGGATTTTGCTGGATACTTTTGTGATTAACAAGTAATCGAATGAAATGGTATGGATTTGTTGCATCTAGTGTGTTCTAATGTTTGCGCGTTCAGGTAATTTGGAATAATGTCGCGAGTGTATGTGGGAAACCTAGACCCTCGAGTTACTGAGCGAGAACTTGAGGATGAATTTCGTGTGTATGGAGTTATTCAAAGGTAAGAATTGATCTACTTAGACTGTGTACACTGTTTTTCTATATAATTGTTTGTGTATATGATGCACCGATGTCGAAAAGTTTATTTCACGATTCACCTGTCCTAGTAGGTTCTGATAGGTTGAATCACATACTGGTTGTGTAGATGCAGTGAACATGTTTTTTTGATGATACCCATCGGGTCTTCTTTATATGCTATCAGTGTGGATTTCTTAATTTTTTTTGTTTTAAATATGTTTAATGTTTTATCTGCAGTGTGTGGGTTGCTCGAAGACCGCCAGGTTATGCTTTTCTTGACTTTGACGACCCTCGTGATGCACGTGATGCAATTCGTGATTTAGATGGTACGTTTAGAGTTTATCTATTTTCTCCTTTTATCTTATATGCTGCTTTCCATTTTTGTGAGCAAAATAAATGTATGTATGCCTTTTACTGGGGTTTTTGGAGAGTATATGGTAGCAGCTTATCATAGTTATTAATAGCCCCAATAGCGCGCAATGGCTCATAGCGATGCGAGGCGCACCCTTTGCGCTTCGCAGCGCAATGGCTCATAGCGATGCGAGGCGCACCCTTTGCGCTTCGCAGCGCAATGAAGCGCTGACTTCAAATAGCCCACGCTAAGTGGGCTATAGCGCAGTGCAAAAGCAGTGCGCTATAGTCGGTCTAATTTAAATATTTGGGCCTGGCCCATAATTACACTAAAATACAGAATAGTCGTGAAACCCTAATCGAGAATCTTTACCCTTACCACCAGATTAGACTTCGAGAAAGGAAAATAAAATCGTCGAAGGTGAAAAGACAGAACTTTTTCCTATCTTCTTCGACGAAATCTACGAAGATATATGGCATGATAAAATTTAAAATTGGTTTATTGTTTGATATTATGGATTGAAGAATTCTTAGACTTGTTTGATTTAAGAAAGATTTGAGTTATTTTTGTAAGACATGTTTATTTTGAATATTTTGAGTTTTAATATTAACATATTATTTATATTTATATTATTATATGTGTGCGCTATGTTTACGAATAGCGCGCGCTAATCGCGTCGCTATGCGCTATTGCTCCGGAGACCCTTTGCGCTACGCTGCGCAAAACGCTATTAATAACTATGCAGCTTATTAAAGTCTCAGATTTTACTTGATGTTTATATGATTTTGGTGTGAACTGAATCTCTTATTTATAAGAAGATTCCTTCTGCACTTGACTCATATCTGATCACATACATCATGTTAGGGTAAATTAAGTATGTCCTTCTAGAGAAGTAATATTGTTAACCAAGAGTAAAGCCGAATACTTTCTGTATATCTAAAGCTGTATTCCATTTTTTTGAGCATTTTTTCCTTCAAAGGTCCAGCCCTATGTTGGCTTATTTAAAAGATTTGTACATAGGGTGAAATAAGATGACCTGTCTGGCAAATAAATAGTTAGGATCTAGCAGCGCAGATTTGTTCCACTCTAGGGTAGGAATGCATGACTGTTAACTCCTTACTTTGCTTTTATATTTTGTACAGGCAAGAATGGATGGAGAGTTGAACCTTCTCATAATTCTAGAGGTGGTGGTGGTGGCGGCCGTGGAGGTGGCGGTGGCCGTGGGCGATCTGGTGGATCCGACTTAAAATGCTACGAATGTGGCGAGTCAGGTCATTTTGCTCGTGAATGTCGTAATCGTGGTGGTACTGGAAGACGTCGTAGTCGTAGTCGCAGCCGAAGCCCTAGGTATCGCAGGAGCCCCAGCTACGGACGGAGGTTAACATCTTCACTTTTCTGCCATTTCAGTGTTATATGATGCTTGGCAATGAAAGATGTCTATATTTGTTGTCAGTTAGATTATAGGAAACTTCTAGTCTTATATCAAATGTCTAATTTTGTTTGTTGAATGCAGGAGTTACAGTCCTCGTGCACGATCCCCAAGACGTCGCAGCCCATCACCCCGTGGGCGCAGCTATAGCCGGTCGCCAGTATACCGTAGACGCGAGGAGTTACCATATGCTAATGGGTGAGTTTTATTCCTCATAAAGAGTGTCAATTTTCTATTAGAACACTATATTAATTCGTACTATCCTGAATGTTCATTTCACTGCTCATCAACACTGATTGATTATTCCTATAGAATTCTTCATCAAATTAATGTATATGAAATGTTGTTGTTGGTTGTGTTCAGAAACGGTGCTAAGGAACATCGCCGAAGCAGGAGCTGAGGAATTGCAGAAAGGTTATTTGGATGCGCTACAAGATAATGAGAATCTAGTGTGTTTAGTATGTTTGACTTCAGTAAGACTTTCTTGTAATCAGGGGACGCCTGCGGCCTCGCGATTTGGATAAGTTTTCTTTTTCTTATTGCTAGTGGTTTCATTTTCATCTTATCTATGAAGATTAGTCATGCTTAATAGGACAGATTTTAATTTATGTAAGTAAGTTTATCGAGACATACTGTTAAGAATGATGCTGAAAATTTGGTCTTTTGTGTTTTGAGGTGTCTTCTGGTCTCTGCTTCATTGGTAATGCATTTGATCTACTCTCCACGGCTGCTTCTGCTATGGTGATCTTAAATTATCCATGATTGTGGGTCCATGTTGGCTTCTTCTCTAGATGCTTCTGTTTGATAATCTCGTCGGCTGTGATATGTCTTCTTTTGTTTAACTTTATAAAGAGATCACGAGCTGCTACCAAAGCTTCTGGCAGGTATATATACATCCGATCATAGAGAATGCGGGTTTCTAGGATATTCCTCTTACAATTGCATTCTATTTTAGGGCACTGCTACTTCTGTGTCACTACTGTGAATACTCTCGTCTTTTATTTAAAAGGGATGGGTAGTCAATAGAAATAGATTTAGGAAGATGGCAAACCAAAATCAGACTTTTGTAGGTTATCCTTCTCCGTTGAATCTGTGATATGTTTTGGGTCATGCGGTTGAAAATTGAAAATCATGCATGTCATTGTCTTTGGAACAAAACTTTCTCCTTAAAAGTTATGAATATGCGCTAAGCGTGAAAATTAAGATATGATTTAACAATGTGTTGCACCGTGTTTGAGATGTTGTTCATTGACCTAGGTCAGTGAAAACCATTTCAAACACCCGAGAACAGTCATTGTTGTTAAATTATATCTTAGGTATGACATGATTAATAAATTTGCCATTTGTTTAACTCCTCCGAGCTATAAGTCTTCTTCTTGGTCCCTAAAGCAAAATATTAATGGAGCTGGATTTTGCTTCTGGTCTTGTATGCGACACACTCCTTAACCTTTTTCACCTTTTAATTGTATCTTTGAAGCTTGAAATTAGTAGGCTTGTTAGTTTAAATACTTGAGTATGCATTATATTTGATTCAATTGCCTCTTTATTTTATATATTTCACTTATAATTACTGCGGAATAACTGTCTTCTAGTTTAAATTGTTACTCCTTCCTAATTTATATATGCGCATTATCGGGCTACTAGTCATTTTAATACTTTATTTTAAGCTCCATTTATTTCACTGGTTAAAAAACTGCATCTAATAACGAGTCTTCCTTTATTTTAAGGTTGTTATACTAAATTATGCGTTGTTTACAAAATTAAAAACTATAGAGACATTAGCATTGAGTTTCTGAGATGATATTTATTTTAAGATGTACAAGTAATAATAACATTATAATATACTTTTAGTCGATTTTTTTTTATAAACTGGATCATGCATTAAATGTTGTTTTAGATAAATGTTTCTAAATATTTAAAAGTTTTAGGTAAATGTTTTTAAATATCTAGATAAATGTTTCTAAATATTATTCCAACTTTTAGAGGTAGTAATGTTGTTTAAATTGTCGCCGGAAATGTAGATCTAGCAGGAAGATGTGCATTTTCCAGAATTAACTAATAATAAGTTCTCATTTCTGTTGAATTTGCATCCACTATTCAAATTTAAGAATTAAAATCCAATATAATTATACTAGCATGAAGATATGCATTTCCCAGATGAGGTAATAAAATTGGTGAAGCGATAGTTGTGGATTTTTTACTATAAATACCGTGTGGCAAGTTTTCTTGCAAAAAATTTATCTAGATAAATTAGAAAATGAGATAATACAAAAAATATATTTATAATTTGTTATTATTATTTTTAGTTAGGGAGTATAATTGTTTATGTTTGGAAATATTTTGCTGCTTATTCAGCTTTCAATGGATTTATTCATCTTGTTTATCTTATAGTTGATGACAAAATTAGTATCTTTTATTCACCGAAAAAAAGTTAATATTTATATATATATATTTAAAAAAAAAGAAAAAAAAAAGAAAAAAGAAAGGAAGAAAAAAAGTTAATATTGTTATAGTATAGCGTGGATTGAAAGGATTATTGTCCTCTTTAAACTTTGTACTTTGGATGGGAAGGAAATTGAGTTTTAGAATATTTAAAAATTGTAAATTTATATCATGTCGGCTTCGGATATGGTAATAAGTATTTTGAAAACTAATTTTATATTTAGAATTTTGGAAAGTACTTTACAATGGTGAGATTAGACCTTCTTGGTTTTGGGTGTCATTGAGAAAAAGGAACGGTTAAATTTTGTTTTATTTTTGTTAGTTGCCATATTTATTATTTTAAGTTTATATTAAAAAATCTAGGGTATTTCTAGTTATTTTAATTACATGCTGCATATTACCACTTAAGATTGGAGATATTTTAAGTATTGGTACTTAGTAATTCAAAAGAATTAAAGAAAAGTGTGAAATCGAATAAAAACATATTGAGATTCCGGCGTATTCTTCAGTTAAAATGTTATACATGAAAAACATTAAATTATAACAGTAAAATATTAAGCGAAATTCTTTGTAAGGATCAATATCCTGAATACAAGTTTTGATTAAAAAAAAGTCAAATGTGTCAAACCAATTTTTTTTTATTTTCTATTCAAATTTAAATTATTCACATATTGAGTGTAGATTCGAGTGAGGTAGTCTAGGGTTGGCAATGGGCCTTGCTTTTTTTACATTTTAGATCCGTTTATGGGTTCATATTTTCTAACCCGAGCCCATCCGCTAGTGTCCGCTGGTCAATCCGGTCCGACCTGTGCATCCGGGCCGATTGCGGGTAAAATTTTCTAAACTCGAACCCGGTTCGTTCTAGGTTCAGGCCGTATCGGGTCGGACACTGTCCGAATTTCCACCCCTAAAAGTAGAAGAATAAATCAAAGTTAAGATAATAATATTTTTAAAAGTATGAATAAAAATTCAAAAATCTAATTTAAAGTAATAAATAAGAAAATATGAAAATATAAATAAATATGTAAGTATTCATCAGTTTTTAAATTTCAATTTTTTAAAAAGCAATGATGTATTTTCCAATATATTTTTCTCTTTAATAATTCTAAATATGATAGTATCAAGGCTGAATTTACTATATAAATTTCACTACTTCATCGCTGCCATTTTTCAATTTTCAACTTTTTTTTCTAAATTGTAGTTTATAATTTTATTTTTAAGTACCATCGATTTTGTTGATTTAAAATGAATAAAATTAAATCTATTAATAATATTTTTTGATTTTTTTATTCCAATAATACGCGAGGACATGTATAACAAACATGTCAGGCCATACCTAAACAAATATAATCAATTATGCCAAATCAGACATAAAAAACATGCGAGATGATATATAATAAAAAAATGCAAGACCAAACATAATTAAATCGCGCGTGACGACACATAATAAATTATGCTAGACTAGAAATATTGTTTTTTTAAGACGAACAAAACTAGAACTATGATGATTTTTTTAAAAAATTTACCAGGCTTAGTAACCCTGGTCTTGTATCTTTATCATCAAGTAGTATATATCTCACATGTTTGGTTATGCGTAGTCTCGCATGTTACTCACAAAAAGAGTAAAAAATATAATTAATTAATCTGGTTTTGTTCGTTTTAAAATAACAAAAGTGACGGTACTTTCAATTTTTTTTGAAGTATGGTTTCAAAGATACAAACTTTTTAAAATAAAACAAAACAAAAAAAAAACAAAAAAAAATATTTATAATTTTTCGCCATAGTCACAATATAGGTAATATATATTTTTAAACTAGTTACAAGATATTTCGTTAAATATTTACAAAAATTCATCTTTATTAATTTTCCGTACCATTTTGAATAGTTAAAAGATCACCCTAATGGAAACACATGTTTCCCATGCTCCTTTTCTCCTTTTATTATATTATATATGAACTAAGCAACTAATAATATTTGATCACTTTTGAACCACTGATAGTATATAATTTATTTAATAATAATTAAAATGTATTTATTATTCGAAAATAAAATAAAAGCAATTAATATTGTGGAATTTTATTTGTTAATTGTGAAAATAATTAATTATGATGGGGATGTTCTTCCTTTTTTAGTGTAACTGGACTATATGGTCATAACCAAGCCCAAACCCATTTCAAGGAAACATGGATCAAAATCTATATAAGGATGTGTCATATCTAATATTTTAAATAAAGCATTTGTGTTAAATTCGTTAAAAAATTTATAAGACAAATATTTAGTAAATTTTTTAATATGTGGATATGATTGAAGTGGCATGTAAGTTTCTTTTAACATCTTATATAGGTTAGTTATGATTAAGGTTTTTAAACTTTTAAAATCAGTAGGGCTTTGGTTGGTTTCAAAAATAGATGCATGTGTTTTTGGAGTGAAATGATAATGTCTATAATGCTTAGAAATTGGCATACCAAGAAAATCATACTACTTTATTCATTATTGTTGATAAAGATCAATACAAAAAGATTTTTCTATGAAATAAGCTAATAACATTGATCAAATACTTTGAGTAACGTATATAGAAGAGTAAATTTTTAGATTTCAATAATCTAAATCGGTCTCGTATATATTTTCTCTAACCTGTGTAGATTAGAAATTGTTGTTATTGGTGGTTATGAGCTATTTTTTTTGTAAATGCACATTTTAGATATAATCAAACTAAAAAGAATTATGACGTCCAAACGAATATTTTAAATTCTCGCGGGTAAAAAAAATTCAAAATAATTATGACACACTAATTAAATGTTTGTCAATTATATATATATATATTTATGAATAATTTTGGGTAGAATCTAAAATATTATATGAACAATAAACTAGTTAATAATGATGAAGATTAACTACATATAAATGTGTCCGAAACCTTTGCCAACTTATGAAAATATTCTAAACTTTAATCCTCTCAAATGTTTATTTAGGAAAAAATCTGGAAAAGTTTTGAGATTCATGTTGAGTAAAATTAATTTCAACTAAAATCCTTAGCCAACATGTTTTGTGCTTATGAATAAGATAAGAACAACCCATTCTTTGAGACGTTGAAAAGAAAAAATAAATCTTATTTAAGTCAAAAATTAGACAAGACTTTTATGGAACCAAAAAATATTTAATTTTGACAAAAATGTCATCGAGCTAAAAGAGAGGGAGATTTTATTCCTATACTAATTAGTAAAAAAGCTTAATTAACGTTAAAACATACAATAATCAGCCATGAAAATGCTAACTCAAGACCATGTTATTCTGGTGCTGATTTTTGTTTTACAAAAGTTAGTTAGATGTGTGTTGACAGATAATAGTCAATTGAACTAAAATAATATAAGATAAATTATGAGACTCAAACCATAGTCAAAAGTTAACCAATTCTTGTTGAATGTAAAGATAAAGTGGAAGGAAAATAGATGAAGAACTATATAATGAGTGATTTGAATTGATGGATTGTCAAATTAAAATAACAACGTAACATGAATTATTTTTCTAAGACCAATAGTTAAAGATCTTGGGAAATCGATCATGTTCGAAATTTCCACCATGAAAAACGAAACCCAATATAAAATTATGCTAACCAAGATGAGACCAGCCAAGAATTGTGGAGTTTTGACTTTTAAATTTTAAAAGATTCACAACTGGTTGAAAATCATTTTAAAAGGAAACACGAAGCCAATCAAGAACATAAGTAAATACTTACAAATGGTAAATAAGTAAGAAAAAAGGTTTGATAAAGTAGTATATAAGTTAGGTTCATTTGGAAATAAAATATGATAGCCTACGCTTTAGCTAACTTAGTATGCGACATCAACAATGTTTTTGTCATAGTCTAAAAGAACCCAAAAAGTGTGAATCCACTGATGATATTGATATCTTAATAGTTTACGATGTAAATTTTAAATGATATAATTGATAGTCTATTTAAAAGGCTAAAAGAAACCAAACACACAATAAGGCTCGATAAAAACTGTGTCGTCAAAGGTATCTAGATACGTTGTTCGATCATTGGACTTTAATAAAAAATAGAAGAGTTTATTTTAAGAGACTTTATGCATCGAGCTAAAAATAGAAGAGTTTATTTTAAGAGACTTTAATGTAAAATAATACAAAGCCCACTAAAAATTCAAATGATTGACATGTGGAACATTGTTATGATTCTTATAGGCTTTTTTTCAACACCATACCCCACAATCTGCATCTTACTCTTTTGACGGTTGGAGTATCAATTTGGTAAGACCATTATCCATGAAAATAATAAAGTAACACTTCTTAGTATTTCCACAAAATTAATTTACAAATTGGGTAGAGCTAGAGCTTTTAAGTGGATAAAATTTCTAGAGATTTTAATATGGGATACTTCGGGTGATAAGTATGAACGACGGTTTGCTATTTCAAAATGAAAGTATCAAAGTTTTTTGTCAAAGGTATGAAATATATCAAAAAAATATGAATGGGCAAGTCGAAAACAACACTAAGAAAAAAATTAAAACATGAAAAAATAATTGTTAGATCATCTACAAATGGTATTATTGATATACCGAACAATATCAAAGCGTACAATGCCTGAACTTCATTTTTCATGATGTAAGGAACGAGGGCAGTCACACCGAAGTAGTCATTCCAAACCATCAAATTGAATTATACTTTAAAAAAGAACAAAAATAAAAAAGATTGAATATCAATTTAGTTAGAGATATTAGACTCAAGTCCATATGTTTTATTTATAAATAGGGACGTATACTCTATGTAATCTTATATATTTAAATAATAAAAACCATAGTCGTTTTGTTTGTTTCTCTCTTTTAACGTGGTTACAGAGCGTTGTTCGATCATTGAATTGATTTGATCGGAAAGCGTAACTCTCCTACATGTTTCATGAATTGATTATGTATTGTGTTATTTTTGGATTGTTTGCTTTCGATTGGGTATATGATTTTTGACTTTCCTTTGAGATTTACTTTTAAATGAGTATTATGTTCTTTTTATATTGTTTCTTTCGATTAGGTTATTCATTTTTATTGAGAATTTTGTTCGCTTTGGATTGTTTGCTTTGGATTGAGAATTTGAATTTCGATTACGACTTTATCCTGATTTCAATTACCATTTGATATTTCTATATTATCTTATTTCATTCGTTTAGGGCTTGTGGATTATTATGACAAATATGATAGAAAAAGATAACTACATGTATTGAATTAATACCCAACTTAATGGGAACAACTTTGCTTATTGGAGGTATGTTATGAGAAATAATCTACGTGAACAGTGGCGGATCCACTCTAGGGCGTGCAGGGGCTGGAGCCCCCTAGGGTCCCGCCACTCTAACATTTATACGTAAAATTTGGTAATGTTATTGTTAAAGAAAATAATAATATACACTGACTAAATAATTTATTATAGTTAATATTCAAACGTAATCTATTATAGATATTATTAGATTAGATTTTATTACAGTACACTAGTATAATTAGAAGATATTTTCAGAGTCTATATATATGGCTTTAACTAGTACTGAAATTCTATGTTATAATAAAAAATCTTTTCTAGTTTCTACATGGTATCAGAGCCATTAGGGTTTCTATAAAAAAAAATCTAGATGGAGAAAAGTATGTCTGATTTGGTTCCTGTGATGACAAATATCACAAAACAGAAATTGAACGAATCCAATTACTTAGATTGGAGTAAAACAATTCGTATATATTTACAAAGTATAGAAAAAGATGACCATTTGATACAAGATCCTCCTACGGATGACACAACGAAAAATTGGATGCGTGATGATGCTCGCCTGTTTCTTCAGATTCGAAATACAATCACTATTGAGGTACTTAGTCTTGTTAATCATTGTGAATACGTTAAAGAGTTAATGGAATATCTGGAATTTCTATATGCGGGAAAAGGTAATATATCGCGTATCTATGATGTCTGCAAGTCTTTTTATCGTACTGAAAACGAGATAAGTCTCTTACGACATATTTTATGGAGTTCAAACGCATCTACGAAGAACTTAATGTTTTGTTACCCTTCAGTACTGATATTAAAAGTCAACAATTGCAACGAGAACAAATGGTTGTAATGAGTTTTCTTGCTGGTCTTCCTTCGGAGTTTGATAGTGCAAAATCTCAAATCCTCGCTAGATCTGAGATATCATCTCTACATGAAATTTTTGCTAGACTTCTTCGAACCGAAAACTCACAGCCAGTACAACCTGTCACTAGTGCATTAATCAACACCAATAAACCTGGTTTTTTTGATGATCGGGATGGTCATAATAGTCGTGATGGTCGTGGTGGTCGCGGCGCTTATAGTTACAATAATCGTGGCAGATCTGGTGTGCGTGGTGGTCGTGGTGGATATAAAGATTATGGTAGTCGTGGTAGATCAAACTATCGTGGTAATCGTGGTGGATACAGTAATCGCGGTAGTCGTGGTGGATACAATAGTCAAGATGGATACAATAGACATAACAGTTCCGGTAACCATGTAGGTGATCTAAACAATGTTGAGTGTTTTTACTGTCATGAACGTGGTCATACAAAGTGGAATTGTCCTCAACTACCTCAATAATTTGCTAATATGGCAACGAATGAAGAACCTCATGTGCTTTCCGCTGGGGAATATGCTCAATTTTCCAAGTACCAAGAGTCTCTAAAGTCACAAGATCTTACAAACCCTGCAGCTTGTGTGTCAGGTAACTCAACTACATGTCTTATTTCTTCATCTTCTGATTGGGTCATTGATTCTGCTACCATTATGACAGGTAATAAACAAGTTTTTACTTCTCTTTCAAATACACATCATTCTAATGTCACATTGGCAGATGGATCATCATCTCGTGTTTTAGGTTCAGGGACTGTCAATCCCACCAAAAATATCTCTTTGACCTCTGTTTTACATCTCCCTCAGTTTTCATTCAACCTTATTTCTATTAGCCAACTCACTAAAACACTAAATTGTTTTGTTACCTTTAATTCCGATCATTGTTTATTTCAGGATCTTACGACGAATACAATAACTAGTAGAGGGCATGAGAGTGGAGGTCTCTACTATCTTGATAAAGACTATCATACATCTACTGCGTGTTCTAGTATTACATCTCCATTTGAAGCACATTGTCGTATGGGTCATCCATCTTTAATCTCTTTAAAACAACTTTATCCTAAATTTCGGGATTTGACATCATTAGAGTGTGAGTCATGTAGATTTTCTAAACATCATCGTCTTCCATCATATCCTCGTATTAATAAACGGGCTACGTTTCCTTTTGAAATAATTCATTCAGATGTTTGGGGTCCTTGTCCCGTTGTTTCTAAAACTGGTTTTAAATATTTTGTTACTTTTGTTGATGATTATTCCCGTGTTACATGACTATATTTAATGAAAAATCATTCTGAGTTATTCTCAATATTTTGCACGTTTACTGCAGAAATAAATACCCAATTTAATTGTCCTATTCGTATTTTAAGAAGTGATAATCATAAAGAATATTGTTCAAATGCATTTCAATTATTTATGGAACAAAAAAGAATGATTCACCAAACTTCGTGTGTGGACACGCCATCTCAAAATGGTGTTGTTGAAAGAAAAAATAGACATCTTTTAGAGGTTACTCGTGCACTTCTTTTTCAAATGAAAGTACCGAAATTATTTTGGGCAGATGCTGTTTCCACTGCCTGTTTTTTAATTAATCGTATGCCGTCTACTGTCCTTTCAAATAATATTCCATATTTCGTGCTTTTTCCGTCTAAACCTCTATTTCCTGTTGAACCACGCATTTTTGGATGTACTTGCTTTGTTAGGGATGTAAGTCCTACTCGTACAAAATTAGATCCCAAATCCTTAAAATGTGTTTTTCTTGGATATTCTAGGTTTCAAAAAGGCTATAAATGTTTTTCTCCATCTCTTCATCGTTACATTGTATCTAAGGATGTTACATTTTTAGAACATGTTCCATTTTTTCCTGGTTTGTCTAATGTCGATCCAGAAACAACTACTGTCGATGATGATTTACTCATGTACACCACCGTTCAAAGATCTGATGTACCACCTCCACCATATCGACCTCCCATTAGATATGTTTATTCTCGACGTAAAGCACCTCCTCCGTCATGTCCACTACCAATTCCTTCGTCTCCAGATCCTGCTACAAACGATAATGAGTCCACTCCTGATCTTCATATTGCTCTTCGAAAAGGTAAAAGACAATATACTTATCCAATTTCTTCTTTCGCAAAATATGATCAATTACCTTCTTCTACCCGAGCTTTTATAGCATCTCTTGATTCTATTTCTATTCCAAAAACTGTTCAAGAAGCATTGTGTCATTCTGGCTGGCAAGCTGCAATGTTTGAAGAGATAAGAGTATTAGAAGACACTGGTACTTGGAAGTTGGTTGATTTACCCACTGGAAATAAAGCTATCGGTTGTAGATGGGTGTTTAATGTAAAAATGAATCCAGATGGGACGCTAGCTCGTCTCAAAGCACGACTTGTTGCAAAAGGATATGCTCAAACCTATGGTGTTGATTACTCTGAAACCTTTTCTCCGGTAGCTAAGTTTACTTCTATTCGTTTATTTATTTCCTTAGCAGCATCAAATGATTGGCCATTACATCAGTTAGATATTACAAATGCATTTTTACACGGAGACCTTCAAGAAGAAGTCTATATGGAGCAACCACCTGGATTTGTTGCTCAGGGGGAGAGAGGAAAGGTATGTCGTTTGTATAAATCATTGTACGGATTAAAACAAAGTACTCGTGCTTGGTTCGGCAAGTTTAGTGATGCATTAAATGAATTTGGGTTGAAGAAGAGCAGTTGTGATCACTCTGTCTTTTATAAACGTTCTGCAAATGAAATTATACTCGTTGTTGTATATGTAGATGACATCATTATTATTGGGAATGATACTAAAGGCATTTCATTGCTTAAAACATTTTTACATTCGCGATTTCAAACAAAAGATTTAGGACCATTGAAGTATTTTTGGGGGGTTGAAATAACAAGAAACAACAAAGGTATTCTTTTATCGCAAAGAAAATATGTTCTAGATTTGTTGATGGAAACAGGAAAGCTAGGAGCGAAACAATGTAATACACCAATGGTTCCTAATTCGCAATTACTGAAAGATGACGGAGAATTGTTTAGTGATCCAGAAAAGTATCGTCGATTAGTAGGAAAACTCAATTACCTTACAGTAACTCGACCAAATATTGCATATCCAGTCAGTGTTGTAAGTCATTTTATGTCTTCTCCAACAGTTAATCACTGGGCAGCACTAGAACATATCTTGTGTTATCTCAAATCAGCTCCTGGACTAGGATTGTGGTATGGCAGTATTGGTCATACAAATATAGAGTGTTTTGCAGATGCAGATTGGGCTGGATCTAAAATTGATAGAAGATCGACCACTGGTTACTGTGTTTTTGTAGGGGGTAATTTGGTATCTTGGAAGAGTAAGAAACAAAATGTTGTATCACGATCAAGTGCTGAAGCTGAATATAGAGCCATAGCTCAATCTACTTGTGAGATAATTTGGATTTTCCAATTGTTAAATGATATTGGCATCAAGACTACCATGCCTGCGCAATTATGGTGTGATAATCAAGCGGCCCTGCACATTGCGTCTAATCCTGTCTTTCACAAAAGAACGAAGCATATTGAAATTGATTGTCATTTTATCCGCGAAAAGATTCAACAAAATCTCATTCATACGAGATATGTCAAAACAGGAGAACAACTAGGAGATATATTCACAAAAGCGCTCAATGGATCACAGATTACTTATATTTGTAACAAGTTGGGCATGATTAATATATATGCTCCAGGTTGAGGGGGAGTGTGATTTCGTTTCAGTCTTTTGATCAAGCTTGCACTTCAAGTACTTCAGTTCAAGTTTCAAAGAGAACATTATTATCAAAGCTACGACAGTTTCAAGCACTTTCGCACAAGCTTGAGGGGGAGTGTTAAATGAAATAATAATATACATTGACTAAATAATTTATTATAGTCAATATTCAAACGTAATCTATTATAGATATTATTAGATTAGATTTTATTACAGTAGACTAGTATAATTAGAAGATATTTTCACAGTCTATATATATGGCTTTAACTTGTACTGAAATTCTATGTTATAATAAAAAAATCTTTTCTAGTTTCTACAGTTATTAAGTTTAATTTCTAATGCTATTAGGTTTAAAAGAAATTAAAATTAATACAAATTACAAACTATGTGTTATTTATTATTATAATTAATTATACTAAATTGAAATTATTATCATTTAACCATTCACTAAATATTACATTATATATTCCAATATAGTTATGTAATTTTTTAGCGACGAGATTATTAGCACCGTCAGGGGCGGATTTAGGGGGGAGATAGGCATGCCCAGTACAACCCTCAATCATAAAAATGAATCTAGTATAGTGGTTAAGTTCTTTAATACTACTCTATTTTCCTCTACCCAAATGTTCTTATTTATTTCACTTTCTTTACATTCTTTTACTTTTTTCATTCTTTTACTTTGTATTTTTACTCTATTTTCCTCTACCCACATGCTCTTTTATTTTTTTACTTTATTTTCCTCTAATTGTACCTCATCTATTTTTACTCTATTTTCCTTTACCCAAATGTTCTTATTTATTTCACTTTCTTTACATTCTTTTACTTTTTTCATTTTTTTCATTCTTTTACTTTGTATTTTTACTCTATTTTCCTCTACCCGAATGTTCTTATTTATTTCACTTTCTATACATTCTTTTACTTTATTTTTTTACTTTATTTTCCTCTAATTGTACCTCATCTCTTTCCCAATTTCTCTCAAAGAAAAACAACATAGAACTAGCGGAAAAAAAAACAATAAGTCGATTCAGTTAATGAATTTTCTATTGGAGTTTACTACGATTTTTATTCAACATAGTAATAAAATTTGCCAATGGGTTTTACTTCAACTTTGATTCAAAATCATTAAAAAAATTAGGTCTTTTCAAATCCTAATTTTCCTTTGTATAAGAAAATTATATGATATGTCTGGTTGTTAATCCTTCATTTCTAGATTGATTGTATATTTTCTTGCAGGTTAATGATTAATGAACACAAATATTTGCATATGCTTGTTGTAATATCTTGTTCACCTCCTAAATTGTAAGATTTCTTCTTAGTTAAAGTTTACTTCGATTTTTATTCAACAAAGTAATAAAAAAATTCATTGAGTTTTACTTCAATTTTGATTCAACAAATCACTCAAACAATTAGAGATTTTCAAACCCTAGTTTTCAAACAGTAAAAAATTGGGGATTTTTAAACCTAGCTTTCCTTTCTATAAAAAATATGTTATGTCTCGTTGTTAATCCTTCATTCATGAATGATTGCATATTTTCTTACAGGTTAATGAACATGAAGATTTGCAGATGTTTGTTGTAATATTTTGTTCACCTGTTAAATTGTAAAATTTTCCTTTTAATTTTTCGTAGCATCAAGTACTTCTTAGGGGTGTATATTGTTTAATAGTTGAATTATTTCTAGATGATTGAGCGAGTGTTTTCTCGTATTATCCAACGCTTTCAAGGCATGAATAAGAGGACAATGCATTTTACTTTTGAACTATACTATATTTTCATTTTGAGTTGTAACTGGAATATTTACATATTTGTATTGTGCGTTTTTTATTGATTTTTTTATCCATTTTTTTTGGGCATACCATAAATTTTAGTCCTGGATCCGCCACTGAGCACCGTACAAAATGTTTATGATATTGTGTTATTTTTTTGAAAAAGATTAGAAGAAGATGTAAGATCTAACGATTTTAGAATGGTTTGTGGTTGTATTGGCGGTAAGAAATTAATGTTTTTAGATTTAGACAACGCAGGTGTTTTTAGATTTAGACAAGACATTCAAAACTAACGATAAAACTAAGTTTGGCGAAACTACTGAAAAAAGCTTCGGAGAATGTGTATACTATTTTATAGTTTAGCCCCCCTTATTTTGATTTCTAGATCCGCCGTTGTTCGTGACAAGCATATGCTTTAGGTACAAAACTTCCACATACTCATAAAACTAATATTGAGAACTATGCTATTATGTTTGATATGTGGGTAACCGATAATGCTAAGGTTATCAATTTGATTAATAACTTTGTAACTCAGTCGATTAGTATTCAGTTGGCTAAGTATAAAACAAAAAAGAGGCTTGGGATCATTTGGCAAGATTGTATACTCATTCCAACTTTGCTAGACAATACAAGTTACAGTATGATATCTCTGCGTTACAACAGAATGATATGAGTATTTCTAAATTTTATGCCACCGTGTCAGACTTTTGGGATCAATTAGCTCTTATAGAATCTGCAGAGTTGAAGGTGTTCAAGCCTTATCTAGTTAGAAGAGAAGAGCAAAGATTGGTGTAATTTTTTATGGTCTTACATTCTTAGTTTGAAGGATTGCGTGAAAAAATTCTCAATCGATCCCTTTTCCCATTGTTGATTTGGTAGTTCATGAGCTTATTCCACAGGAGACTTGAATCAAATCCCAGATTAAGAAATGGTCCAAAATGACTAATTTTCCTAAGGTATATTTATATAAACCCCCACACTCCAAATTAGTCTTGACAAACCCCCAATAAAACAAGGCTAACCTTTGATGAGTGTACTTTATATAAACTAGAGAATCATTAGAAGTCTCAATTTATATTTCTGAAAGCAAATCAGAAGCAATCCACTCAACAAAAATCACTTCAACATCAATCGTTTAAGTAATAACTGTTTCATCCTCATACTTTGTTTTGTCTCATATTTCACTCAATTTTGTCTTATTTTCCAGTGATACAGCAATGTCAGTAAAGGCTGTTGTTTTTACTGTTACCCTCTATATATCTCTTCTTAATGTTTACTACATTACAAACCTTGCTTTGAATCTTGTTTTTGTCATTCAATTGTGTAAATCTGATCATTCGTCTTTTTTTCTAATTTTTTTATGTTATAAAATATCAACATACTCATAAAATGATTGAGATAGGAAGTAGATTAGGAGTACTCCATGTTTTGGATGAAGTCGAAGCAATTAATGTTGATACTTCTAGTGTTGATTTGTCTTTTTTTGTTTGAGTAATTTTTTGTCTGAATTTATCTTTGGAATTCTCGTTTGGGACATGTCTATGTATCATCTTTAAAGTTTTTGTTCTCTACATGTGTTTTTGGTCAGTTAAACACTTGTAATATCTCTAAGTTTAGTGGTTGTAAACTTAAAAATCATTCTGCTTTACCGTTTAATCAAACTGTCTGTTCTTCTATTGATTCTTTTGATATTATCTATATTCTTATGTATGGGGTCCATCTTATGTCTCAAAAAAGGGTGGTTCATCCTATCATGTATCTTTTGTTGATGATTATAGTCGATATGCATGGGTTTAACTTATGAAACAAAATGTATATTTCTTTAAAATTTATAGAGAATTAGGAGCACTTGTTAAGGCTCGACATTATGTTATGATAAAGTGCTTCAAGTGTGACTTAAGAGAGGTGAATATACCTCTAATTATTTCACCAATTTACTTGCATCCGATAGTATCATACATCAATCATCTGGTATCGATACCCCTAAGCAGAATGGTATTGTAGAAATAAAACATCGTCACCTTGTTGAGATTGTTTTCTTTTTGTTTTTATCTACTAAAGTTCCTATTATTTTTTGAGGAGAAGTAATTCCGACTGTTTTACTTGTGATTAATTGAATTCTCACTGCACATAATTAATGTATTTCTCCATTTCAAAAGTTATATGTACAACCTCTAGATTATTTTTTCTTACGAGTGTTTGGATATACATGTTTTGTCCTTCGTCCTCATGTTGAACGCAACAAATTAGGCCATAAAATAATTGTATGTGTTTTTCTCGGTTATGGTGTTAGACTAAAAATTTATCATATGTATCTAGACATGCCATATTTCTTGAGCATATCATGTTTAATTCGATTCTAAAAAAAATACATGACGTAACAAATTTTGAACTTTAAGCTTTTGATCATTTTGGAACTAATAGCAATACATTATTGACATTGATGTACCAACTCATAAGAAATCTAAAACAATTGACATTATTTATGCTCTATCAATGTCTGAGTTAGCTTTTTTCTGGTGAAACGAAAAATTTGCCACCTCTTTAAAGATCTACTCATACAAGTAAGTCTACCAAACTACCAAATTTTACTTATTCTTCTTACTCAACTCCGTAATTTTTCCGTAGAAAATGTACATGATTTATATGAACCTCGTTTGTTTAAATAAATTTTTATGATCTTTGTTGGAAAAATGTTATGGTTTAAAAACTTATTGCTCTTTATTCAGACTCGTACATGAGATATGTTTGAACCTCCTTCCGATGTCATTAGATTTTTAAAATTAACACAAAGTCTTATGGGCCTGTTGAGAAATATAAAGCGTGTCTTGTAGCAAACAAGTATTCGTACAAACATGGTATGTATAAAAAGACCTTTTCCCTAATGGAAAAAATGATGACGGTTCATATTGTTATTGTGGTTGCATCCGTTCATTAATGGAAGATCTTTCAACTAGATGTCAAAAATGTGTTTCCATATGGTGATATTTATGAGGAGGTTTACATGAATCCTTCCTAGGTGTTGGTCACTAACAAGGTGAATTTTTTCTAATTTTATATGGCCTTAAACAAACTCCCCGTGCTTTGTTTAAGAAATTCTCTATAATTTTAAGTTCTCTTGTTTTCCATGCTACTGATCAGGAATCATCTTTTTTATCAAATGTAAGAGTGTAAGACAAATTATTTTATCCCTATATGTAGATGATATGATCATTACAAGTGATAAGGTTGATGACATTGAGGCGCTAAAATGTGATTTGGCTCGTCAGATTGAGGTGAAGGATTTGGGACAGTTACAATATTTTATAAGTATTATGGTGGCTTAGTCTTAGAAAGGTTATATCCTTTTTGAGACAATTATAAGTCCGATTTATTTGAGCGAGCAGACTTTATGATAACATGGCATCATACACCCCTCATAAAACCAATTTTCAGGGTTTCCTTTATGAGACTCGAATCTACATCGTACTCTTATGGGAAGCTTAATTATCTTACAGTTACTCGGCCAGATATAGCTCGTATTATTCATTTGGTTAGTTAGTATTTCAATACTCCCACTTTTTTCCATTAAGGAGTTGTTCTTCGTATATTAAGATATATTCATGACAATCAGTTTCAGAGCATTTTGTTTCATTTGAATTCTTTACTTAAATTACATGCATTTAGTAATGTTGATTGTCATAATGATCCCATGCGTGTATATCCACTACTGGTTTTTTGTTTTCTTTGGCAATTCATTAATCTCATGGAAAAGAAAGAAACAAGATGTTATTTGTAGATCGTCTACTGAGACTGAGTACCATGCTATGGTATTGAATACGTATGAGATTTTTTTGTTACGATAATTACTAAGCCCATTTTCTTACATTATGATAAAAAAAAATGTCATGCAGATTGAAAATAATTTTATTTTTTATAAGAGGGCGGAGCACATTGAAATTGATTGTCACTTCACTCGTCATCATCTTCAGTTGACACCATCTCAATTCTATATTTTCCATCAGTCTTGCAGGTTGTTGATATCTTCACGGAGGCTCAGTCAATATTATGGTTTCTTTTTCTTTGTGACAAACTCTTCATGTTTAATATTGTTGAATTGTGAGTTTGAGGTACATTGTTAGAGATATTATACACATCAGTCCATATGTTTTATATATAAATAGTAGTTTAAACATTTTGTAATCTTATCTTTTAAAATAATAAAAAATGTCAACATATTTCTTTGTTACTCTTTTTCAATTGATAAAGAATGAAAAGTACAAACATTATTAAAGACCTACCAAAGCCTCTCATAAGAAACCAATAGAAATCTAAACCAGTACCATAATTATGTGAAATGCATTTTATAACATAAAAAAATAATTTTAAAAGACTCATGACTAATTGGAATTTTTTTTTATTTTAGGTTATAGCAATACTCAAACACAGAGTTTGAGGAACCATAAGGTTATATCGTATGCACAACATATATTACTTATAAAGACGAGGTAAGTAAGGCTAACAAACGAATAAGATGCAGGTAGTAAGAAGGGTCATAAAGATTATAAGGATTAAGATGAATGCACAAACTGAAGCAAAACAAATGTCATAAAGTGAAGTAAGTACGGGACGATAGACCGACGGTCATATGAAGAAGTATGACAAGGCTTATATAAAGAGTTATAATGAACGGTATATGAAGATCTATGATGAGGATCATGTGAATAATTAGAGGACTATATGAAAAATTATGACGTGAGTTAAATGAGGAATTATGACGATGATGTGTGTAGTGTTATGTTGATGGTAATCTAAAGACTTAAAACCGGCATGTAGAAGGTTTGTTAGACGTGTATAATCGCATTTACACATGTTATTATATTAAAGGTTATCAAGAAAGTGGGTTAGACGGTTACAACTAATGACACTTGTAAATTAGCGATCGAAAACACGTGTAAATTAGTAATCGAACACACGTGTAATCTAATGATTGGTCAAATATCTTAGGTAAACTCTATAAATAGAAACCAAAATCTTCTTTTGAAAAAGTAAATCCTTATTGAAAATAAAAACTTTAAAATTATGAAATTTATAAAATTATACAACCTTCTATCATAACCGATTGGCAGTGTCTTTTTTCTGAATATTATCGTCGTGCAGAAAAATTTAACAGGTAATTTATTAATATTATTTTTATTATGTCAAATGTATTTATATTTTATACAACTACAATAGTGTAAAAATAGTTTTATCCAAAAACGGCTGAAAATTAAGTTGTATCCGGTACCAACATACTTTGTCCAAATACAACTGATACACTACTATTGCAAATGTCAGCATGGTTAGAAGATAAGTTAGTTGCTATAATAAAACTACAAAGAAATGATTAAATCTTATTAATCCAGTGAAATAAAATATAAATATTTGTAAAAATAAAATATGAATATTTGATTACCAAAAATTTGCCATAATTAATTTATCATTCTTTTATAAATTAAATAAAACAAATGATAAACAAATATCTCAAAAACGTTTAAAGTGAGATGTAATGTTGAACAAGATTATAAAAAAAATTATATATAAAGGTCACCTATTTATAAACTACTACATAAAAACAACATTTTCATCAAAATGTGGGTTTAAATGTGGCATACAAAGAACATGTGAGTGTAAATGTGGCATACAAAGTATAACAAGTTTGATTCCGATCTACTTTTGTAAAGTATTAATTTATTGAAATTTTTAATATTAAGTACAAATATCCATAGTATTTGTAGCTCAACTCCTACTAAACCATCCAAAGACACATGCAAAACTATTCATAAAATTTGAAGTTCTAGATAAGCCAAATTATCAATAAATCATTCATTTAGGTATTAAGCATTATGTCTTTTTTTTAAATGCTTTAGAAAAAATCAGTCTTTAGTTATATAAGAGACTAATATAGTGATCATAATCTGATAAACTAATTGCTGAAATACCTTAAAATATTAATAAACTATTATCATGACAACTATAAGTGTCTCTACTCATGTCTAAAGAGTAACCAAACTTTTTATCGACATTATTGTTATTTACCACAACAATATGGTTTCCTGTTTATCACATAGATCGTTAAACCCCAAGACCGAAAAATAAAATAACAGTACAATGGAATCTGACATCTCTTGAAACAGAGGATAGAGGACAAAGCGTGATAAATAGGATCTTGAAAGAATGTGCAATTAACAAATAATGTGATGATGAAGCACCATTGATTGATTTAGCTCTTTACTGTGTCAAATCAATGTACCTGACATGTGATTTCTTGCTGATGATGTTGCATCGACGTTGGAGAAACTGCCCATGGGTGGGCATGAGTCCTCATTACCGATTTTAAGTTCCACTGAAAACGAATCTTTAACGGCAGCAACTGAAAGATTCTCATTTGAACCAGCGGTATTATTACCCTCGGGATTCTCTTGTGCAGCAGAGCTAAAGCCGTGTTCATCTTGGGTAAGGACATCGGACATATCACCATTCTCTCGTACGGTTGATTCAATTTCACTTTCACTACTAGGAGTCTCTTTTAAGGGCAATGAATTTGGCTCAAACTGCATCTCATGATCAACATCTTTGTTATCCCTTATCGCTCCAACAATTTGTTCTTTTTCACAACCAGATTCTTCTGAATGTAAGCTACTGTTAGATGTCGAGGAACTAAAACTGCTATTAGGATTGAGAGATTGTATAGCTGGAACGCTTTTGGGTGGTTGTTTCTGGCAAAGTTGTATTTTCACTTCATCTGCTACTCCAAGCTCTGTCCCGTTGGGTTCATTCGCTTTTATACATGACGGTCGTGCATTAACCCTGAATCCACAAATTTTAGGAAAGTAAGAATTAACACAAAATCAAGCATCTTGAACAAAAAGCCTGTATAGTCCAGATAGACGTTGTAGTATTTTGTATGCAAGCACAAAGAAAAACAGAAACTAAAAATCAATGTAAAACAAGATTTTAACTTTATATGTTATTTCGCTGCTGCTTCTACATTATTTTACCCAGTCCAAATACGATAGCATTTTAGCACATAATTGTAGAGAAAAATACCTGCTGTACATAAGCATATATGCTCCCTGAGAAAGCACCTCTTCCAGATCAACATTGACTACCTGCAAAGTAATTGTGAGCTCAGATGCCAACGAAATAGTTTCATAAAATGCATTATTTGATTGATATAGAATAGGGACGTGGAAAATGTGCATTGCCTGTCATAAGACTCAAGAGTTAAACCAATGGTTTATGTGTCTGAACGTGTGAGAGAGAAAAATTAACTATACCTTAGAGTCGTCAATTCTGTACCAGTCTCCTTGAGGATCCTTGGTATAGCAGATGTAATGACCGAAAAAAGATGCATTCAGCATATCTACATGGACAACAACTGCATATAGCTTGTATATATCTGATCCATCACCATCTTCACTCATGTAAGGGCTTAGATCCAATGTCTCTGGAAAACCAACTTTTTTATTGAGTTTCCCAAACCTACCACTCTGCAAAAGGTTTTAAAAGAAGAAACCAGGTAAAGAGAGAGACCATAATCTGATATCTACAAAAAGACTTCTTGACATATTTTTTAATATTATTCCAGTTGTATATTATAACGAATTAGTCTAATCTTCTTCTTATTACTAGAAGTAGAAAGCAGTAATCTTTAATTAAAGAAACGAGATGAGGGTAATTGCGTTACAAAAGAGAGAGAAAGAGGGTTCTGAATTTACTAATGAGTGAAGGGTCGCATCACACTTAAGTTAGTTCCTAGAGATTCTAAAGGTGAAAACCGAAGCTATCTTGAAAAAAGACATAACATGAAAAGACGTATGGCTCGAACCTGAAATCTTTTTAAAGCGATTGTTAGAACGTTAGGAGCACGCCGAACGGTGAGACGCTTCCATGCCTTCACATAATCATTGCACCTGCGGAGATTTAATTCATGTTTCATATAGATAAGCCCAATGGAGCAAACGTCAAGACATAGAGGTAGAAATGTCGAATGACTATAATCGAACTACGATACTAATGAACTTTGACCATAAGCTGATAGAAGAAAAATTATCGTACCCATCACATCGGTACATATTGTCTCCATGTAGCCACTCTTTAGCTGTGAATTGGTCAAGACATTCCTCCAACGACACAGCATCTCCATGAATTTCAACATTTAGATCCATCATATTCTCATATTGGTTTGAAACCTTATTGCAAACAGTACATATCACCTGAGAAAAATATAGATAGAACAAAATCAGAATACAAATTGCAAACTATGAATTAAAGTGGGAAAACTGTTCTCAAGCATTTTTTCATATACTTAGCATTTTTAAAACATTAGGAAGTACATTAGAATTTTCATTGAATAAAGCAAACGAAAAATTGAAAATCATAATGACATATAACCTTAGACTGAAGTTGGCCACCAAAGATATGTTGAATGAGTGTTGTCTCTTGAGAGCTCGAAGGAACAATTTTCTCTCCACCAAATTCATCAAGGCAAACTGATTGCATTGTATCAATAGCAAACCTATAGCAAGTACAATAAAATCGGCAATACTTTCATAAACTTACTCTAAGTTCAACCAACTACACACATTATCCCAAAATTTGGCTCAAAGTAAATTTAACTCAACGAACCTCATGAACTCATGTGCATCCTCTTGTCTTCCATAACCAAGATTACCTCCTATATTAGGTAAACGCGACAGAATATTGACTGGTGAAAAAGGCTGTGGACTTCGGCAAGCTCTTTCGACATGGGTTTGAAACTCACACAAAAAGCACCAATCATTCCGTCTACCTGCCGAATAGGATATGACAATCATGCATGAGAAAAAAATCTAACACCACAGCTAGCTCAATAACAACAAAAAAAGAGCACGAAAAAGTACATTCTCTTTGATGGCCTTTCTCCAATAGGTATGCCACTAGTGGCCGTGTGTACACAAGGCATTGAAGAACAACATTGGCAAAACAACTGCAAAACGTCAAACAAAAAGAAATTAGGTATTTAGAGTCAACAATAACCTAGATTGTAATTAAAGCATGCAATCCAAAAGCATAAGCATGATTAAATATCAACCTGTTTCCACAATTTAAGAGTCCGCACGGTGGGAAACCTCGCTTATTCCAGTTGAAATATTTGATAAATTCGTCATATGGGAATAAGATCTGATCACGTAAAGCAACAATTATTAATTATTGAAAATATAACGGCTTGTTAAATTGTGTCCCTCCAATGCATAACAAATGGATAGCATAGGCACCTTTCTAGGCTTTTTAACTGTTCTAGCAGATCCACGTTCAGGTACAAGCGCAATGGTGGAAAAAGGTTTAGCTCCCACAGCAGAACCTTTGTATCCAAAGCTAATGGTTGATGTTGAATTCGAAAGATTTGGATCCTTGCATTTTCCTTTGTGCTCGGAAACCCAGTGTGATGTTTGGCACTTGGGCGAACTGAAACATAGAACCAAGCAATAGCTTTGAGACATCAAGAGAAGAAGGTACACAAACAAGATAACCCATTGATATAAACACCTCAGTTCTTTTAACATCACAAAGTAACCAACTATTAAATTCATCAGTTCTAAGATTGCCTGCCTACATAACTTTTGAAAAGATAAAAGCTGGCAATCGTTTGAAAGCATAGAGTCATCCAGGCAAGTAGGCTAACAAACCTAGAAGCCATTAACAAAAGAGTCTATATCTAAGATTTTATAGTTTATAGACTAAATCTCTCCCTGATAATAGTTTATACGATTCACCTATTGGTATCTCATTGATATCACTAAACTGATATGATATGTCATATGTGATAGTAAGCTTACATGATTTTAAACAAAACCCAGAATTTAGTACTACTTGACCCCCATTGCGGTACTTAAATGTTTATGCAAAAGAACATTAAAAAAAAGGACACTAATTTCTAATCAAAGTAATCACACTGGTCCTAATCATAAACAAATAAAATAAACCCAGCAAGAACAAAACATCCAATCCATAACCACAAAAAACACAAAATCGAAATTCCCTAAATTCTTCATGACCCAAAAAAGAAGAAGTTATGATTCTTGAAATTACCAATAACGAACGGATTTACAGCGAGAGCATTTCTTGCTATCCGGTTTACCGCAAACAACACAAGAATCGCAATTGTCTACCGTGATTGATGGCATTTGTGGTACGTGGGATGGAGGATTCCTATCGAAACTGGCGTCGACCTCGAAATACTTCGACGCCGCGTTCTTAACCAGATATAATAAGCCAAAGGCGAATAGGAATACGGTCAGTATGAACTGCAAGAACCAATTCGGATCCACACTGATTCCACACACATGCATCTACTCAGCTTTCATCGATTTTTCCCCTTTTTGGAAAAAATTAGGGTTTTGATTAATGCTTACTTTAATGAGAAAAAACAAGGGAAGCCGAGATCGGATCGAGAATCAATAAGTTGGAAAGGTACTGAATTTGATTGGTTTGGTGATGTGGTTGCGTCGCTTACTGTTTTAACCCTTAGGAGGAGCCGGAGAAATATAAATATTGTTTGAAGCAATTTAGCTTTGTTATCAGGACTTCTGAAGCGGCTGGCTTAAGGGCCAAGCTAAAACTCTTTCCTATTAAAGTGGTTAAATATATTATTCTGTATTTTTCAGAGTTCCATTAAATGAGAGCCGTTTATTTCGGGATCAGGCCATTTCAGCTTCAAAGAAAAAACAAGCACCGTACGTAAATTTATCGACTCTTTTTTTTTTAATTTGTTAAAAAATACATTCAATAAATATAAGAAATTAGACATAAAAAAAAGTTTTAAAAGAAAGTAAGTCAAATACGACCAAAATCTGCAAAAAAGAGATAATAAATAAATAAAGATGAGCCATAAAAATAAATTAGTTAAAAATATTGATCTAAAAACGAGTGAAAAAAATAAATTAGTTAAAAAAAAATTAATTTAAAAACGAAGGATAAAATGCAAATTAAATGGGAGAACCAATTGCAAATAACAAATAAAACTTAAGTTAGATGGGAGCTAGAAATTATATCAATTTTTTCTTAAAAAATGATAAACTATCGCGTAAAAAGAGACACGTCATAAGTCATCATGGTGTAAATAGAGAGGTGTAAATAGAGGAAGGTGTTCTCTTATATTTAAGAGAGTATGTTGTTATTGTTACTGAGAGCTTCCGAGAATTAATATGTTTTGAGAACGTCTCTAAAAAAATACTTGAGTTAGGAGCTTTCGAGACTTTATATGTTTTCAGTGAACTATAGTTATAGAAGATATGACTTATAGTTTCACGATATAAGTTGCATAAGCCACAATTTATGGTATATTAAGTCTAATATTTAGAATCTACTATCCAAAAAACAAAAAATTTAGATCATAAATTTCTAAAAAACATCAGCCATTACAAATTTAGCAAACACGTGTACGTTTCCAATATTTTGGTTTATTTTATGATTAAATTTTTAAAATTTCCTATATTGATTTTTTTAAGACGAACAAAACTATATCTATAAATGTTTTTTCTCTTAAAACAAGGGTTAACTATTACATGTTGGAGATAAATGTTAAGTATTATATGCTAGACGAGAGACAATAGATGATTTTAGATGCGAGATGAGAGAGGATGATAGATGAGAGACGACACTAGATGTTAGATAATAGACAATGTGAGATAAAAGACGATGATAAACGCGAGATAATGCTGGATGCAATACGAGACATAATACTAAATGTGAGATGAGAGACCATGCTAAATGAGAGAAGATACTGGATGAGAGACTATTCTAGACGAGAAATGATGTTAAACGATAAACGATGTTAGATGAGAGACGAGAGACGAAAGACGATGCTAGATGAGAGACGATGCTAGATGTAAGACAATGTTAGATGTGATACGATGTCAGATGTGAGACGATGTTAGATGCAACATGATGTTAAATATGAGACAATGTTAAATGCGAGACGATGCTAGACGAGAGATGATGTTAGATGCGAGACAAGAGAGTCACAATAAACAATACTTGGTGAGAGATAACGTAAGACAAAAAATAACATTAGACACAAGATAATAGTAGATGCGAGACAAAAAAAATTGTAGATGAGAGATGAAAGATCATGCTAGATGAGACACGAGAGAGCATACTAGATGAGAAACTATGCTAGATGCGATACAATGTTAGATGTGAGACGATGCTAGATGGGAGACGATGCTAGATGCGGGATAATGTTAGATGCAAGACGATGTTAGTTGCAAGACGCTACACTAGAAATGATATTAGATGTGAGATGATGTCGTATGTGAGATGATGTTAGATACGAGATGGTACCAGACGATAGATGATAATAGATGAAAGACGATTTGAGATGAAAAATAATATTACACGTGAGACAATGCTAAACGCAAGAGGAGAGATGATGCTAGATGAGAGATGACAAACAATGCTAAATGTTAGATGAGAGACAAGATATCATGATAGATAAGAGACGATGCTAGACGAAAGATGATAGACAATGCTAGACGAATAAAGAGAGACAATGCTAGACAATGGACGAACAACGGTATTAGATGCGAGACGATGCTAGATATTAGATACTGTTGGATGCGAGATAATGTTAGATGCGAAATGATGCTAGACGAGAGACGATCAAAGACGATGTTAAATGTGAGACGAGACACGTGGACACAGAAACACAATACTTCATATTTCTCACAATGACCCGAGATTATCAATACATAATTCAAAACACATAAAAAACTATCTAGAACCATAAAACCAAACTAAACTATGAATTTCTATCTAATTAATCAGTAAAATACATAAATTTTATAATACTAAAACCAAAAAATTAAAAAATAATCGAATTCGAGAACAAGAAAAATGATATCTTATTTATGGAGAATTTAATACATGAACAAACATGATAAAAAACATAGCTACAATTTTTAAAGAGAGACATAAAAATCCAAAATTTATATAATTCATTAAAATGTTTGGGATATTAAAACAATGTGTATATTATAAATCTAAAAATAAAATGGATACTCGGTAAAAATAAATGATTACCAGATGATAAATAGAGAATAACTTTGTTTTTAGATAGTTATTTGTTAGTTATTTGTATTTATGGAGATATACCTATAGTTAAGAGTATATATGATTTATATTTTAAATTAATATATTAAATAAAAGGAATCCAAATGTTCGGTTTAATACACTTTCTACCTTTAAAATAATATAATAATAATAATAATTTATTTGATTTTGATCAAATATTTAATTTATTTATTTTATCAGTTTATACTTTTGTCGAATCAAATATATTATTTTTTTTATAAATTTTATTAATGGTATATTTTTCTAATTTTTTTTATTAATGATGGAGGTGTGCTGTTAAAAAAACTATTTGAGGTTTATTTGATTAGTATATGATAAGATTAAGTAATAATATAATCATTCAAATATATCAATAATTTTTAAGATTTGATATTATTAATTTAAAAAATAAAACTATAAAAAATATTAATTTAAATAAAAAACTAAAATAAAATCTAATTTGTTATAAACGAAACACGGTTTATTTATTATATATTTTTTTGAAAGTTTTCTAAAGAAGGATCACTTACCTAAGTGATTCGTGTGTCTATTTGTTTTTCCAAAAGTTTTCTAAAGACGGATCACTCACTATCCTCACACGACCATTTCCCTTCAGCATTGCTTGAAAAGCATAAAAGAAAAGCTCGGTCGATTGAGCGACTTTTTCATTTTTTCTAACTATTAAAAATCTAGTAATAGAAGGATTATCCTCTAGAAAAACTAAGGATGACAAAATGGGTTGTGTTCGGTTTGTCCCGGTTTGGTCTGACCCGATCGAACTTTGTCCAGTCCGAAATAGAACCAGATCAGATGCGAGTTTAGAAATTATGACCCGTAAGCGGGTCAGCTCGGACTCAGGTTTTAAATTTTTGAACCTATATATATAATATAAATGGTATTCGTGAAATGGGATGAATTTGATCCACAAACACGAACGAATCAGGTTTGAGTTTGAAAATACTAGACCCGGAACGGGTTGGGCTCGAATAAAAAAAAGGCTCGAGTAGACCAGGTTATGGTCATCTTTAAGAGCAACCCCTATTTGTCCAATAGCAGTATCACATTGTCACAACCCCAGTCGGCTCAACTCGAGAAATCGTATACTCTTATCTCCACCACAATAATATGAAATAATAGTACGGAAGCGTGCCTTACAATGTACGGACTGACACTACCAAAGATGCACATGATGTTTCCAAAAGTAACATGGACGTCTGAAAAAACAAAATAAATAAATAAAAATAACCGAACCATGATGATCTAATTAAAAACTATTATATAAGGAGTAATAAAACCATGTTTATAGGTAGACGAAAAGCTAAAGTGAACAATATAAAACAAATCATCAAATCTGTTGTAACCCAAATCATCAACTAAATTCGAGTGTTCTTACATAAATCTTGGTGTTTTCTTATTTTGTTATTATTTTTGTTTTATGTACATTTTATTATCCAATTTTATCTCTTATGAAGTTTTTACCTTACCACTTTCAATTACCTACGTGTTCAATTGATTGTTTGTTAGATTAAGGTTGATACCCAGTATACCTTAGATTAAATGAATAGTATGCTACGGCTATGACCTATTGAAATCTGAACTAGGTTCTCAATTGTATGAGGTAAAAACTAGAGATACAACCAACCATACATGAAGGTTTGATCTCTGGATTAAAGATTAAATATATTAAATAATATTTACATATAGATATTTACTCGTACAAATTAAGTTAAATAATTCCTTTGAGTTTGATAATCTGAGTCTTTATATTCATTATTACTTGCACAAAATTGTACACTTGTTATTTTTACATTGGCAGTAGAACTTCATGATGAAGAAGTAAGTGCTCATTGTGAGTTCAATGCTTTATACGAACTAATTTTCTTCCAAGGATACTAGTGACCTACAATTATAGATGATGCAAAGAAAAATGTATGGAATTATGACATTTGCCGACGTTTCTCCAACTTAATGCAAATCTTGGCCGATTGGCTATAAACCATATAAGATATTATTCCTTCTGATAGATGGAGCCTTGACATTGTAAGACACGTCGCAAATCTTCACGAAGAATGAAATTGTTGCTAGTAGCGGTATACTATTTTCCTAAGTGGGTAAAGGCACATTGTGAACATCATATCCAAGTGCGTCTTAAATTTCTAAAATCAAACATGTGTTTCAAATATAGAGTACCAAGATTCATCATAATATATAATAAAACTTAATCTTAAAATGAATGACTCGGTTGGTTCAGCTCAGCAAAAGGTATAAAATAGATTTCTCTTCTTTTTTTCATCCACAAGCCAATGGTCAAGTGGAGGTTCCTAACATAACAATAACAAATGAAGTAAAAATATATTGGAAGTAGCAACTACAACTTGTCTTGAATTTCTACAATACATTTTGTGGTCTTATTAAACCACCCGAAGAATAACAATAACCAAAGTACCATTTGTTTTGGTGTATGGAATGGAAGTATTCATACGAGTAGAAATCGTTACGTATTTATACATGATATCAACTTATGATGACGAAAGAAACCCATAAATAAGAAGGTTCTAACTTGATACCATTTAAGAAAAAAATTAAAAGCTCATATACGGTCTAAGCACTACAAATACTTTATGAGGAGAATATATAAATCAAGGCAAAAAATAAATTCCTTGGAAGAGTATTCCTACATAAAAAGTGTAGAAGTTTCAGCGAGCTAAACTCAAATTAAAAACGACCATAGAGTAGTTAAGTTGAAGAGTTCGAGAATAGCTAGAGGGGTAATTTTATGTTACGAGAATCTTTTAGTGTTAAAATAGTCTTTAGGTTCTTTGTTCAGCTGCCTTTTTAGAGAGAAAAAGTGAGGGCTAGATTAAGTAGCGAGAGAAAGTAATATTATATTCATCATGGAATCTATAAAGCGTGTGTGGTCCTTTTATAGTACAATTTTGGGTCCCACACGCTTTAATTCTCTTATTACATCTTTGGTCCCTATATTTTTTCACCTTTTCATAATGACTATTTCTATTATAGTCTATACAATTTTCCCCTAATACAACTTCTTCTTCATAATTCTCTCATTACAAACTTCTTCTTTATAATTCTCTCATAATAAAACTACTTCTTTACAATTTTGGCACACGTCTTTTATTCTTCCTCATCAGTGGGATTTTATCGTCGTCCGAGGCTCGAATGTGATGTCAAAATCTCCCAATTCGACTGACCATTTAGTCATCCTCCTAGATATATCGGGCCTTTGTAACAAACCTTTCAGAGGGAATATCGTTCGAACAACAATAGGATGTGCCTGTAAATAAGGTCTCATTTTTCGGGCGGCTATTAGCAAAGCCAAAGCTACCTTTTCCAACTTAAGATATCGTTTCTCAGCATCCAACAAACTTTTACTGACATAGTAAATGGGTTTCAAAAGAGTGTCCTCTTCCCGGAGTAAAATGGCAACGACCGCACAATCTGATACCGCCACGTAGATAACTAATCTCTCCCCCACCAATGGTTTAGATAGTATATCAGGGGACGTCAAATATTCTTGAATTTGCTAAAAAGCTGTTGAACACTCATCGGTCCAATTAAATTGTTTCGCGTTTCCCAATAGCTTGAAGAAAGGTTCACATTTTTCCGATGACCGAGAAATGAATCTATTAAGTGCTGTCAATCTCCCTGTCAAGATCTGAACTTCCTTGATATTCCGAGGTGGAGTCATGGTTGTTAAAGCTTTTATATGTTCTAGGTCAGCCTCTATACCTTTTTTACTTATGATATAGTCAAGGAACTTACCCGATCGTACTCCAAAAACACGCTTTTCCGGATTCAGTTTCAAATTGACCTTACTCAAATTGTTAAAAGTTTCCTCCAAGTCAAAAAATTATCTTTGTCCCGCAAACTCTTGACAAGCATATCATCGATATAGGCTTCGACATTCCTACCAATTTGTCCCTCAAAGGTTTTGTTGACCAAGCGCTGATAAGTTGCCCCTGTATTCTTTAGGCCAAATGACATAACCTTGTAGCAATATAATCCTCTCTCGGTGATAAATGACATGCTCTCTTCATCTTTTGCATCTAGCCGAATTTTATTATATCCTGAATATGCGTCCATGAAAGACAATAATCGATTACCCAAAGTCGAATCCACTAACTGATCAATGCGGGGCACCGGAAAAAGATCCTTAGGGCAAGCTCTATTCAGGTCCGTGAAATCCACGCACATCCTCCACTTGCCATTCTTTTTCCTGACCAAGACTGGATTCGAGGCCCATACGGGATACTGTGACTCTCGAATGTGGCCTATGCATAATAACCTTTCCACCTTCGAAAGAATAGCTGCAGACTTCTCCTGAGAAACTGGCCTCCTTTTCTGGACAATGGGTTGAATATCAAGTCGTACTGCAAGTTTATGACATTTATCTCTGATGGTACTCCCGTCACATCCTGTGCACACCAAGCAAACATGTCGAGCTTGTTAGACAAAAACGCGATCAATATTTCTCTGAACTTAAAAGAAAATTTTACTCTGATCTTCAAAAAATTTCCATCTCCAAATTTATGCTCCTTGAAATCCTCTTCTAGGACCAGAAATCCGGGGGTCGCCCTCGGATCATCACATGGAATGATTTCCGAGAAAGGCCCCTTTAATTGTTATGCATTCTCTGATACGTCTCCCTGAACTCCCTTCGAAGATAAAGCTATCTGGTAACATTCTCGGGCCATCTTCTGGTTGCTCCTGATTGTCCTGATATTGTTTCCTACCACGTATTTCAGACACTGATGCACCGTCAAAGTCACATCATGCATTCGGGACAGCCAAGAGCGACCCAAAATCACATTATACGAAGTTGGTGCGTCAACAACAATAAATAGTACTTCCACTTCCTTCTTGAACGGCCCACGACCTAACTCGATCACGCACTGAAATTCTCCAACAACCACTGCTGTGGCACCGGTAAACCCCACTATGGTTCTGTCGGACCATCGTATAACAGGTGGGTCAGAAATTCTCATGTATGTGCTCATAAACATAATGTTTACGGAACTTCCTGTGTCAATAAGTATCTTCTGAATTTGGTCTCCGGCTATACCCGCAGCGATAACCACCGTATCCTCGTACGGGCCCGCGACATTTTGCATATCATCATCATCAAAACATATGATGGCGGAAGGTAAGCGATGCATTTGTGCTGACACCCCTGCTTCAATCTGAGTGGTCAAATTGACCATATGTCTTTTCCGCGAGCTATTAGAATTCCCTGCGATGGTATCTCCTCCAAAGATAGTCAGTGACTCAAAAAAAGCACAAAGGTCGTTTACTTTCCCCCTCAGAATAATCTTCTCCACCATGTTCACGTTGTTCCTCCCCTTCTTGGGATCCAGATAATCTTGCTCAATATCAAAAACATCAACCTCCTCGGAAATCACCATGACGGTGTCAGCAATTTTTGGAACAGCCTCTACCACAACATTTTTCTGGGAGTATTTTTTCACAAACTCTAATAACATTCCGTTTTTTATCAAAGCTTGCACTTCTTTTTTCAAAGCAATATAGTCCTTAGTATCGTGCCCAATATCCTCATGATACTTACAATACTTGCTAACACTTCTGTCTTCCCTCGGAGTATGAATAGGAAAAGGTTTTCTGAACTGCACCGTTGATCTTGCCTCATCAAATATCGTGGCAAAATTTTCCGTATACTCCGCGAAATAGTCCGGTCGAACCCATTTGTTCGAAATTGTCCTTTCCCCTTGGTTATAATTTTGTTGGTTGCCATAGTACTGTGGGTTTGTTTTCTGCCTCGCCGGATACTGACCCGTACTTTTGGCTTGAACATTGGCACGGGGCCCTTGGTTACTAGACTCAGATCTCTGAAACTGGTTATGATCCAATTGATCGCCGGATCCTTTCTCGGATAACTCCTCTTCCTCGGAGATTTTATCTCCGAGCTCCTTCCCTTTACGGTGTTCCACATGTCTTTGACCATGTCTTTTCTTTTTGTGATTTTTCCTAGGGGATGATTCCGACGAGCTGTAACGAGAATAATCGCTCGAGTCAGAAGACTCCAGATGACGTTTTTCTTTCCTCCTCGAAGATCGTCGTTCATATCCTCTATATCTATCATCCCTGGTTTTAGGACAAAAATCGGCTTCGCGCTCTTCTTTTCCACGGTCTGGCTCCCTTCTCACCTCAAAGCGAAGATTTTTCTGAACATTTTCTTTTTCCGCCTTCAATCTTTCAATCTCCAGCAACTATTCGTTCCTTCGAGCCAACAGATCCAAGTCATCAAATGTGTCTCCGGCGTGCTGGCCCCCATGCGCCTCGTACTCCATGTCATTCCGATAATCGTCACCCACCAGATTCTCCTCGCACTTATCAACAAAATCGTCCCCTTGCTCTTCCATAATTCTGCTCGAATTAGGAATTATTTCCAGGAAGCGGTTGTCGTTAAAACAATCTTCATTTCCCACAGACGGTGCCACTTAAGAGTTTGAGAATAGCTAGAGGGGTAATTTTTTGTTACGAGAATCTTTTAGTGTTAAAATAATCTTTAGGTTCTTTGTTCAGCTGCCTTTTTAGAGAGAGAAAGTGAGAGCTAGATTAAGTAGAGAGAGAAAGTAATATTATATTCATCATAGAATCTATAAAGCGTGTGTGGTCCTTTTATAGTACAATTCCGAGTCTCACACGCTTTAATTCCCACTCATTACATATTTGGTCCCTATATCTTTTCACCTTTTCATAATGGCTATTTCTATTTTAGTCTATACAATTTTCCCCTAATACAACTTCTTCTTCATAATTCTCTCCTTACAAACTTCTTCTTTATAATTATCTCCTAATAAAACTACTTCTTTACAGTTTTGCCACACGTCTTTTACTTTTCCTCATCAGAAGTAAAGGTCAAAATGAGCACATAAAAATTGTTAGATGAGCAAATAAATCAACTTCGGAACTCACAAAACATAAAGAATCTCAAGCTTTATAAATATTAAGGCATTGAACAGTACATCGTCCCTCGACTATCGCGTTTGGTGGCAGATAGCCCCTTGACTTTCAAATATCCGTTGACAGTCCCTGGGCTATCGCGTTTGGATAAAGTTAGTCCACCAGATCCTTTGATCCATGAGAGGTTGCCACCTGTCACCATAGTCTCCAGATTTTTGTATCACCACTAGTCCCTTGAGTTTAGGTCAAACCCAAAATGTAGGATATTACGGATAACTAAACTCAAGGGACTAGTGGTGATACAAAAATCTAGGGACTATAGTGACAAGTGGCGGCCTCTCATGGATCAGAGGATCTGGTAGACTAACTTTATCCAAACGCGATAGTCCAGGGACTGTCAACGGACATTTGAAATTCAAGGGACTATCTGCCACCAAACGCGATAGTCGAAGGACGATATACTGTTCAAAGCCTAAATATTAATAAGCTTTAGGTAATGATTTTATCATATATAATTGTGTTTGTAAAATTTCCTATCTTGGTGGTGCGAGAATGTTTTAAGGTGGCATCAGACATTAATAAACAAAACAAAAACAAAATGAATAATGTTATGATTCCAAAAGTGATCCCCAAAACTTTAAGAAGTCTCTCAACTTATTAAAAAATGTTAAGTATTTTTATGCTTTCATAAATAATCTCATCACTTTATAAAGTATAAATATCCTTAATAATAAAAAAATAAGTTTGTGACAATTCCAAAACCAATCCTCAGCCCTTCAAGAGTCTAAGTACCCCTGATAAAAACAAAACATAAATAGGTAAGTCTCAAACGATATCAAACAAACAATAGTCCTTAACAATAAAGGGAGTTGTGAACCCTTCAAATAAAAAGAAAAATATTTGATAATTATATACTAATATTCCAAATAAAGGACCCACATACTCTTAAAGCAAGTTTATGCTTATTAAATTCATCACTTTAATTATACCAACAAAGTGGTAATAATGTATTTATTTTTATAAAATAAATGAATAAAAAAATATTATAACCCATAATACATATAAAAGAAAAAATGAGGTATAACAATATTCAGAACCCCTAAGACATCGTTCACAAACGTCTCTTAGGCTTACACAATATTAAAAATATAAAACAAAAGAAGTTAAGGAGGAATAACATCTTATGTATTACAAGAACTTCATCTTCAACATGGTTGGAAGTAATTATTTATTTCGGTCGAATATGAAATACAAGATCTACGATAGAAAGAGAAACAACATCCTCACCATTAAAAACACTTTTAAACTTTTTGTTTTTGACCTCTTTTAACGATATAACCTCATTTACTGCAGTGTTAAGAGGATCCCGATATAGAGATCCATTGTATCTACATATTGTTGAAATATTTTCCTGTGGCACATAATACAAAAATAATCCAAGTTTATTTCATGAAATTATTTGTGAATAACAAGTACCATTTTGGCTTCAACATTTAAGACTGCTCCATGAGAAACCACTAGTATTTTTGCTTGAAATTTTTTATGAAGTCCAGGAGTTTTGAATGTTTAAAAATACTTTTATCTTCCAATATTCTTATGTTCTAATGTTTTGCCCACCTGTCTATGCAGCCCCCCCTGTCCGGATAAACCGTCTTTCATATAGTTAGCATGACCCTTATTCTTATTTGTCTGAACCTTATATTTTACCTCGAGTTTGGCACATGAACCCCTTAAACTACTATGACACAAATACATCATTTCATCTTGATCAAATGTTATGTTATTGAAAAAATCCTTCAAATCTAGCAAGATATAAAAGTTCTTTTGATTTTTTACCAACGCATCATTTAGTTAAATCACCAAACAATGCCTTTGCTAAAAAATCAGATCCCAACTAGAATATTAGTCGTAATTTTGGTTTCAAGTTCAAAATTCAAGTTCCTCTCATATTAAGCTTTAGTTTTAAGCTCGTTTTTCAAATTCATTTTAGCTTCAATCTGCATTCAAGTTCGGTCTTCAATTATTCCTTAGATTAAATTGTAGGATGTAGTGCATCTTTTTTCTCAATAACATCTTCCAAAGGTTCTACAAAAACCTCATATATTGGTCAAATATCATAAATGTAATAAGCTGAATTCTCACAACCTTGGTGTAATATTATGAAACAATTCAGCAAATTATAGGACAAATTATAAGTAAGTATCATAAGCATACAATATACATAAAAACAAGGTCATTTAATACAAGCTTACTTTTACTTCTAAATTCAATTGCCTTTTAGACAATTCCATTTAAGGAATGTGTGCTAGTAGTTTTCTCTTGTTGGTCGAAGAAACAAACTTGTTGATTACATCATGAATCTATCCCAATAAAAAACAAGAGATTTTGACATTTATGAGATCTCATGCAAAGAAACATTATCCCTGTTTGATTATCTAGGGCATATACGAGCCTTTTACCAGTTTTAACTGCAAGAAGGTTTGACATTACTTAATTATTTTCAAAGAAATTTGATAATCATGCGTGTATGTCAGATATCTATAAATTGAAAACTCTATTATTAGTGGCATTACTACTTGTATTGATTTAGGGAAGCACATGAATTCCTTCAAAATTATTAAGGACTCTAGCATTTAAATCATCATCAATCATTTGTTCTTTGGAAATTAACCCTTCAACAAAACCTCTTTTTGCATTCAACATCTCATGTACCGTACAAGTAGATAAAAATTTCACTTCATGGGTCATGTTTTGCCTTATATCTTGAAATTACGGCTTCGAGGACACATTAAACATCGCGCGTTTATTTTTACCAACAAAAAACCTTATTTACCTGTTGGGAACCACCTTCAGATATCATAACCCTTTTGGTTGTAGCTAGAGTCATATCAATTATAAAATCCATTTTTTGTAATGAATCCTTCACAAATAACAACAAACTTAGATTCACCAGTCTTTTTATTAGTTGGATCCTTTAGACCTGAATGACCGTTTACAGGACCTTCAGTAGTGTGAGAGATAAAATTAGTTACTCTTGCATGATCATTTCAACCTTATTATTAGAGCCATGATGTAGCCTCTATAAACATCATTTATTTTTTCAACTAAACCCTTTGAAGTAGAGTTTTTGGCAGCCAAAGTCCCGACACCGTAAGAAGATGGTAATTTTTTCATTTGAGATTCGGATTTACTGCTAGTGTTGACTATAAAAATTTATCTTCTTTCATTATCGTTATCACTATCATTATCATTATATTTATCATTACTATTGTCGTTAATCATTATCATTATCGTTACCATTATTATTATCATTATCGTTACAATTATCAATAACATTATCAATGACATGTCTATATGGGCAGTGCATAATGGGTTTCCTATGGACCCATCACGATATTACGATGAAGGTCTCGTCCATAGAATGGTAAAACACTGTGGGTTTAGGTATGTCAAGTTTCTATCCCGTTACGGGCCCCTCTCCGATCCACCAAATCATGGGCTCGTCCAAGACCCGTTAAATCACGATGAGTTTCTTATCCTGCCACAGGCACAAACACGGTTAAGTCACATTAACACATATGATATTCGCTACATATGATAAACATAATATTTTTTACTCATCCAAAACTCAAAATAATTTATATCTAGATAAGTTTGGAATATTCAGTCACAACCCACTGCATAATCCGGACAAGGGCAATTCGGACAATAACATGCTACCAAATTATTCGAACAGGACAAAAGTAAAAACACTTAAACACCTTTTGACTAAGCTATGCGCTAATCTACTTAAAAGGTTAATGAGTCCTTAAACTCGACCCAGATTCATAATTCGACCCGTAAGCCCATGGGTCCTTAATTAAGGGTATAAATACACCAACCACTCTCATTAATAAGAGTAATGAACATTTAATACAACCAGCCTGCTCAATTTTCTCACTACTTAACACACTAAACACTTAATACTCAAAATATCTTACAAAATTCTTTACGAAATTACCCTCAGCCGAAAATAAACCAAATCATATTCTACATTTCTTATATGTGATAAGTGTTGTTATAGTTTGATTTATAGTATAAAAATTATATCTATAATGTCACAGACTATAGTATATGTGATAAGTGTTATTATAGTTTGATAATAGTATAAGTATTATTCTTATATATATATATATATATATATATGCCAAAAAATGTGGCAGATCCTTCATGTTTTTTATTTATCTCACGTTAGTCCACATCATTCACGTGTGTAATAAATGGATCTCCAACATGTCAAAATATACGACAAACTAGTGCTTCACAGTCTCATCAGTTTTTCTGTCCAATTTTTCCATTTGACCAACCACATCAGCTTCCACGTAGGACACTGACATAGACGCAGTAAAAATTGAAAATTGAAAATTTACCATTTACTTTTTATCTTATATTAATTACCTTACCTGACTGAACCCGTTAAATAACCTAGCACATATCATTAATCCAAACCAATATAATAACCCAAACCCAATCCTAAATAAACTGAATCCTTAACCCATAATTAAATTCATAAATCAAACCAAACATCAAGTACATTATTACCGCCTCTCCCAACTACTATAAGCAACCTCTAAGTTTCTACTATAAATTGAAATCTTTATATATTGAACACATTTTTTTTAAATCACATGTATTAAGATCAGTTCATTTATAATATTACGAATACTGTAAAAATTGTATGTATTCAAATGACAAAACCTGCAAGTTCAAATCTTTCTTACAAGGGTAAATATATTGCCCCACATCAAAAAGTAGGTTCTTAACATGGTTATCAAACCTCAAAGGTTCCAACCTATATAAAGAAAATCACAAAATTAAGAGTTCACAGACTTCTTATTGCTTAATTGTTTTTCTTCAACTCCTGAACATCAGCAATTTTTTTCTCTAAATACTTAGATTCTTTAAGAGATTTTTCCTAAGATTCTTTTGATTCAACGAGAAAAGCTTCAAAATTAGGTTTGTACTCATGAGTAACTATGTCGACATACTTAGGTATCCAAACATTTTCATATGCTTATTTCTGCATGTCAACTATGCGAGAGGAAATCTATTTTCTATAATATTCCCAGTCGAAAGGTTTAGGTTCATGACTGAATTTAATCTGGAACTGGTAACTACATATAGCATTTAGTTTCAACATCGTAGGGTTAGGGGTTCAGTTTATTTAAGAATTAGATTGGGTTGGGTTAGGTATGATGAGTCCGGAATTATTCACCACTGCTCACTGAGAAAACCGGACAGGGAGGGTAATAAACATTTAATACAACCACGCAGCTTAAATCTCTCACTACAAAACACCCAAACATTTAATACCTTTGAAGTTCTCTAAAACACCTGACAAAATTATCCTCAGTCCAAAATAATCCTCACCAAATTGGCGACCATAGTGGGAGCAGAAAGTGCATGAATCTAGCATTCAAAACTAGTAAGAAAAACCAGTTCGGATGAATCTGGACAAGCAAGCGGTACCACCATATTTGGTAGAAGTGGTGGGTGAGAATTATGAGTACACGATTAAAGAACAAAACAGGTTGAAAGCTGAAATAGAAGCCTTGAGAGCTGCTAAAAATACGGAGTTAGGCTTGAAAGAAAAATCGAAAGTGTCAGCCATTCACCACACTGATATTCCAATGGAGAATGACCCATCAGCAAAGACTCACTTGAGTACTAAAAAGACCCATGTCAGCTCCAATAAATCTCACCGGATTTAACTGATGGAGAGCTCAGAGTCTGAGTCCTCTAGTAGCTCCTCGAATGAGGATGGACTTGAGGAGTCCCTATTATCCAGTAGTGATGAGGGCAGATCCAAGAAGAAGCAAAAGTTGGTTAAAAAAATATTCAAGAAAGAGGGACAGGCATGAGAGGTTAAAAAGGCATCTCTGAAAAGGGTCGTCTCACAGCCACATCCATAGCCGGAGGCATGTGGACCAGCTGCTAATGGATCCCTTCGTTTTCTATGATGATCCAGGTATTTTTGCAACACCTAATGAAGACACTGTCTTTAGTCGTGGATGAAATTGGAGACAATCTCCATTGTCCTCCAAAATACTGTCCGGAAACCTTCGTAAGAGGTTTGATAGTACTAAGATAGAAAAGTATGATGGGAGCAAGGATCCGGACAATCATGTGGAACAACTTAAAAAACTTTATAATGAATTTTGATGATGATGATAAATTTCTTTGTAGAGCCTTCTCTTAATCTTTTAGGGGGAGTGCTCTGAAATGGTACAATAGCCTACCACAAGGGTGCATCATAAAATTTGACACATTTTGGGTGGCCTTCCGGAGGCAGTTTTTTGGAAGTAAGGAGGTAAAGGGAAATAAAGACACTATTATCCATTGTGCCCAAGAGCCAAATAAATCACTAAAAGACTATATAATTCGGTTTGTGAACACAAAGAATGGGTTAGCTGATTTCATTGAACATGTAGCAATAGCTTCTCTAAGACAAGGATTAAACCCTGGGAATCTGGCCGATTCGGTAACCAGGAAGAAGGCCATGACGTTGGGTGGTTTACTAAACCAGGTGGGAAAGCAAATCAATGTAGATGAAACAAAAAAGACCAGGGTGCACAGGCAAGTGAGGTCTGCCCCATCTGTACCAAACCAGAATCAGTCCGGATACAAGGCTAAGGAAGCCGGACATGGTCCGAACAGGGCCAAGCAGACTCAATCTCACCCAGCTCCAGCTCAAAGCCAGCAGTCTAGAAATAAACAAGGACCTTGGGTCCAACCGGAGTGGTTTGCTGAATTGAAAGAGAATGTGGCAACCATCTATGACAAAACAAAAGATAAGGTACATTTTAGGAAGCCGATAGCGCTTCAATCTCCTAGGGAAATCCGTAATACTTGTTTCTGTCAATATCATCATGATATTGGCCATAACACAGAAGATTGCATCGCTTTGAAACAAGAGGTGCAAAATCTGATTGAAAGAGGAAAATTAGGTGCTTATGTCAAGAGAAGAAGTGGGAATAGGCCTGATAATGCTCATCGGACTGGCCCAACAAACAATGTAGGAACATCGGCTCCGGACGGGGCCATGGTAATCTTTGAAAGATTTGATGTAGAATCAGATTATTTGGATCCTGATCCAACCGGGAATAAAGTGGGTGTTATAACATAACATACCAAGACAGTATCTGGGCTCATAAGCTTTTTTGAGTCGCTTATTATATTTCGGGGAGACACAATGACTGCGCCAACTCCTTCTTCAAGGAAGAGGCATGTTTATACTCTGGCTACTCTATTAGAGGGAGGTTTGTCCTCCTATCAATCCCAAATTCCTTTCCCCTTCATTATTTTTGATGAAGATGACTTAAGGGACACAGTTGGTCCTCACGAAGATGCTGTGGTGATAGGAGCATCGATTGGGGGCAATGACATCAGATAAAGTTTGGTTGACACTGGCAGCTCAGCCAACATTTTTTTTAAGTTCCTATAAACAGATGAAGCATCCGGTTGTGATTCAGCGTTCGAACAAGTCCATTGTGGGCTTCACTGGAAGCTCTGCGAATGTGGTCAGGGAGTTTGAGGAGAAGGTTTTGTTGGGCAAGGGCCCTTTCAAGAAGATGGTCAGGGTACTTTTCGTTGTGGTAGATTGTCCCATGTGTTACAATGTGATCTTGGGAAGATCCTGGCTCTCCAAGATGCATGTTGTGGCTTCAACAATTCACCAATGTTTAAAATTTGTTGTTCAAGGACAAGTGGGAGTTGTGTGGAGTAGCCAAAAAATAGCAAGGGAACGTTATGCAACTGCGCTTGCCCCTAAAACTCTGGAGGAAGTCTGGGTAAACAAAGATTAGCAATTGTTGGGGGCCTCTGGGTGAGGGTGAAATTGATGACCCTAGAGAGACCCTTGGTGTTTTAATACCAATTGAAGAAGTTGAAACCCACTCTCTGGCTAAAGGAAGAAATGTCAAAGTTGGATCTAAGATGACAGTAGAACTGAAGAATAAAGTGTTGTCCTTTTTGGCAAACCACCAACTTGTTTTTTCTTGGTGTAATGCTGATGTAACAGGAGTGCATGCGAATGTTATATCACACCAACTATCCATCCAGGGAGATGTTGCACCTGTTGTGCAGAGAAGAAGAGCTTTATCTAAAGAAAAAGTTGATGTCATAGTTCAAGAGGTTGACCGGCTTACCAAAATGGTACACATAAAGGAGTCTCAATACCCTTTATGGACATCCAATCCAGTGTTAGTAAAGAAGAAGAATATGAAATGGCATATGTGTATCAACTTTACTGACCTCAATACGGCTTGCCCAAAATATATGTATCCAGTCCCCCGGATAGATCAGGTTGTATACTCTACATCTGGGAACAAGTTATTGTCCTTCATAGATTCCTTCTCCGGTTATAATCAGATACAAGTGGATCCGAAGGACCAGGAACACACTACTTTTGTTACAGATAGGGGCATCCATTGTTACAATGTGATGCCTTTTGGGTTGAAGAATATTGGGGCTACCTATTAGAGGTTGGTGAATAAAGCGTTTGCTGATAAAATTGGGAGAAATATTGAAGTATATATTGATGGCATGATGGTAAAGAGTGTGGAAGAGGAATTACACTTAGTAGATCTTCAAGAAACTTTTGCCAACCTGGCAAAGGTTAATTTATAATTAAATCCAGAAAAATGTGTCTTTCGAGTGCAGTCTGGAAAGTTTCTAGGGTATGTGATAAGTGAGAAAGGAATACAGCCTGATCCAGACCATCTTGATGCCTTATTACAAATGGATCCTCCTCAGAATATTAAAGAAGTACAAAGGTTGACAGGAAGGTTGGCTGCTTTAAATCGTTTTATCTCAAGGTCTTCGGATAGGTGTGCTCCATTTTTCTAGACTTTAAAGGGTGCTACAGACTTTAACTGGTCTCCACGGTGCGACCAGGCGTTCAATGAAATAAAAAAGCAACTATCTTCCCCAAAACTCTCTACAAACCTATTGATGGGGAAACATTGTATATATATTTAGCAGTGTCCGAATGTGCTATAAGTGCGGTGCTAGTAAGAGAGATTGACAGTTATCCTCGTCCGGTGTATTACATCAGCAAGAGCCTGATGGATGCTGAAAAAAGGTACTTAAAACTTGAAAAACTAGCACTAGCTTTGGTAATTGCTGCCAGAAAATGAGGCTCTATTTTTAGTCTCATGCTATTATCGTCCGAACGTCTTTTCCCTTAAAAAATTTCCTTCAGAAGGCATACATATCAAGCAGGATGACCAAGTGGTCAGTATAATTGGGTGATTATGATTTTGATATTGCCCCTCGGACTGCAATCAAAGCTTAATATGTTGCTGATTTCCTGGTTGAGTTCCATTCAGACAGAAGTACTAAGCAAGCTGCAAAGGAGAAAACTAAGAAGGTATGGGTTGTCCGGACAGATGGTGGATCAAGTACCATGAGTTGTGGTGCTGGGATATGTTTAACCTCTCCGTATGGCGATAAGTTATACCAGGATATATGTTTTGCTTTTAGGGATTCTAACAATGAGTCTGAGTACGAAGTTGCTATAGCTGGTATGAAATTAGCCTTTCTGTGTGGGGCTAAAAAAGTCAAGTTAATGAGTGATTCGTGGCTTCTTATCCATCATTCCCAAGGTCAATCTAAGGAAAAAAAATGAGCAGTTCATTAAATACTTGCTCATCCTTAAAGAAGTGGCAGCTAACTTAAAAAATGTTAGCTACGAGCACATATCTAGATCGGAGAACACACTAGCAGACTCCTTGGCAACCATAGCATACTTTGAGTCCTACCCATGGATTCATGTACAAGAATGTCCATCCATACAACCTAATCAGGGCAAGGAAGAGGATAAAAATTTAAGTATACAAGTGGTTCAACCCAAAGACTAGAGATATCCCCTTCTTCAAAATATTTCTGAAGGCATTTTGCCACCGGAGAAAGTTGTGGCAAGAAAAATGAAACACAGGGCTCGTGGTTTTTTAATCATAAGAGACATCATTTATAAGAAGTCATTTAGTAGACCTCTCTTGCGTTGTTTGGGGATTTAAGACTCCCAAATTGTACTATCCGAACTACATGATGGTGAAGGATCAGCACACTATGGCTATAGAGCTTTAACCCGAAGGTTTTTGTTGGTCGGATACTATTGGCCATCCATAATGCCATATGCCAAGGAACTGGTAAAGAAATATACAGAACTGGAGTGGATTTCTGAGCTAGTGTCTTTTGCTCGTTGGGGACTGGATTTATTAGGGCCTCTACCGATGGCATCCGGAGGGTGCAGAACTATTATTGTAGCCATTGATTATTTTTCAAATTGGATAGAAGCCGCCCCCTTGGCAGGAACTACTTTAAAAGTTGTTATAAAATTTATCTTGTCTAACATTTGTTGCAGATTTGGGGTTCCACAAATGATAACCACAGATAATGGGCCACAATTTGATAACAAGGATATGGAGAGTTTCTGTGCCTCTAGGGTCATTCAGCATTGCTTCTCTTCTCCTTTCCACCCACAAGCGAATGGTCAAGTTGAAGTGGCAAACATAACCATTATGTCCGGTCTCGAAAAGAATTTAGAAGGGTTTGCAGGAAAGTGGCCAAGTTATTTACAAGAAGTATTATGGGCGTACCAGACTACTCCTGGAGCTGCTACACAAGAATCTCCTTTCACCTTGGTATATGGGATAGATACAATTGCTCATGTAAAAGCAACTCTTCCATCATACAGAGTCCACAATTTTTCTGAACAGGCTAATGAAGTGGTAATCAGAAGTCAATTGGACTTAATAGAAGAAAAACGAGTTAAGGTTCATCTTAGAGCCACCCATTATCAAGGCTTGATGAGGAGCAGATTTGCTTCCAAAATCAAAAGAAATGATTTTCGACCAAGGGACAAAGTATTGAGAAAAGTCTTCTTGCATACTAAGGAGAAGCAGTTTGGCAAGCTAGCTCCAAACTGGAAAGGGCCCTATGAGGTCTCCAAGAAACTTAAGCCTGGGACTTACAGGCTCCAAGACAAATATGGAATAATCTTAAACCACCCTTGGAACATTGAACACCTCCGGTTATATCTGTAATGAAAGTTGTGTAAATATTTACTTGTTTGAAGTCCATGTAAATATTAGGGGGCATACTCTTTTCTACCCTAGTGGCGCGGGGAGGTTTTAATGAGGTTTCCGGGTTTTTTCAATAAAATTTGATGCCTTCTTAGAATATTCAGAGTGGTTTGATTTACAGTTTCTGTAAAGTCTTTTAAGGATCTTTGGCAGATCAGATTGATCTGGTGGAATGATGACCATTTAAATCAGAGTTTTTAAACACTCTCATCTTAAATACTTGTAAAATAAAGAAGGGCTCTTTAAACATCAACAATTGAAATTAAGCAAATATGAAACAAAGTAAAAATTTAACAAAGTAAACTTATCCGGCTAAAACCGGATGATGATATTAAAACATAAAATATTCCTTGGCCATCTGAGGACTTTGAGTTTAAAGAAAGGCTTAACCGGACTCAAACTGGACGCAGTTACAAAAATTCCTTGGCCATCCAAGGACTTTTAAGGATAAGAAAAACAAAATAAGAAAAAATAGTTAAAACATCAGGGCTAATTCCCCTTCAATGTTCCTGCATCGTCTTTTTTCTTGAGATCTTTGGATTCGTCACTGGAACTCTCTCCGGTTCCTTCCTCTTCATCAGTAGTGGAATCTATTCCAGTACTATAGCCATGTCGATCACCTTCTACCATAGTACGAAACGGGAGGTCCTCATACTCTACATATCTCAATAAATCTCCAAGGGTTCGGTCCGTAAATTTCTGGTGGACAAGAAGTACCATATCAGATTTGACCTCTGCATCTCTTAATTCCAAGGAATCTATCACCTTATTGGTATACGCATCAATATTGACCTAGATTGTCTTTTTATGCTCTTTCACCAAGTCCTCTTTCTCATTGGTGACGTTGGATACAGCCTTTTTGAGAGAAGTCTTGTCACCGGACAAGGTTTGGATGACATCTTCCTTGATCTTTATGTCTCCCTTCAAGGTGGAAAAATCTCCTTCCAATCCGGAGCATTTGGTTCGAAGATCTGTGTTAGCTGTCTTCGAAGTGACCAGCTTGGTTGCCAGATCTTCTTTCTCATTCTTCAACTTCTCAAGCTCCTTATTCAATGCCTAAATACTCTGGTTGGCATTAAGGAGGTCAGTGGACAAACTCTTCGTGTCGGTGTTGAGGGTGTTGATGAGGGCAGACTGACTATTTACTTTCCTCTCCAAATTGAGCACTGGCTGAATATGGCCCAACAGAGAGTGAGTCACCGAATCGTTTTCCTCTGAGACAGTGAAAGACTTACCATCAAAAGTCACCATATTGGAGGAACATGAGGGAAGGTAGGGGCCAGCAACGTCGTCTTTTTCAAACTACCCGAAATGAAGGCCAATGTTTTGAAGACCACTAATGTCTATTCCTTCCAAATCTCCTCCAGTACCCTCTCCAGTGTGTAGATCGGTGGGGATTTTCTCTACCAGGGTGGGGTCAGTTGGATCGGCTGGAGGTAGAGGCTCTAAAGGCCGGAGAACTACTTCATTCCCCAATGAGACCTTCTTCTTTTTAGCAGTCATCTCATCGTTGCTAGCTCCCCTCTTTCGATCCTTTTTAGGAGGCCTTGGTTGGTTTTGGGGTTCACCTGCCTCCTTAATGGAGTCTTCCTCAGCTACTTTAAGCAAAGTAGCATGAATCCCTCCTTGGACATGCTCTCTTTGGCTCTTCGGAGCAATCTCCTTTGCAGCACCCCGAACAGCCTCTACTGCAGCCTTCTTTTTCTTGCCCTTCTTCCCTTTCATTTTGCTTGGGGCTTTGGCTCTGGAAGGCAAGGCCAATTAACCGTCTTTCACCTCTGTTCTCTTAAGTATAATGGCCGGAGGAGGTAGTGTAGTCAACTCCTCCCAAGTGAGATCTCTCCGGCCCGTAGTGTTCCAAAGGTGGGACCTCACCAAGTTGCCTTAGGTAAAGCAGTTGTGGAAGGCGTTCCCCTAACGGTCAGCAACCCAGGAATTTAATTTGGCACGTGTGGTCTGCCCCTCCTCCATATAGTTGGAGAAATCCTTCGGCAATACTAACATAAAAGAAGAAGTAATTCAGGAATTTTTTTTTTGCAAAATGAGAAAGACAAACAAAGTAAAATACTTACATGAGCTTTTCCACCTGCTGGTGAGCATACTAGGATTGACGCTAGCCTTGATTTTTCTCCCATTCTCCAACGTCCCGCTAATGAATAGGAACTGGGTCTTCCAGTTTTTCTCTGAATCAAACAGGTCGTCTACCATTTTAAAGTCGTCTCCCATATTTTAGTGGTAGAATGAGATATGATGGTTTTTACAAAGGCTGACCACTGCAGCAAACTGCTCCATTGGGAGAGGAATACCGGACAGCCTTTACGCCATAATGCAGGCGAGGAGAGTATACCAAGAATTTGGACTCAGCTGGCTTGGACAGAGTTTAAATAGGTGGAAATACCTGACGATTTCTGGATCTAAGAGGAATCTGAGCCCCCAGTTGAACAGCTCGGTATAGATGACAATCTCGTTAAGCTTACAGTCCATCGGAGTCTCCGGTATGACTGGTATCCTCACCTTAACTGATTCAGGGATCCCCCACGTGGTTCGGATCCGGCCCAGCTCAGCGGTGTGAGTATAGACATAATTAATGTTCTGCATGGCTAGCAAAAACTTCACATTGACCTTGTCAAAACAAGGTCTCACTTTGCCTTCCAGACTCTCCGGCAGATCCAAATGGGTCATGCAGACTTTCTCCTTGCCTTTCCCTTTTTGTCAGAGACAACATCTCCAGTTTTCCTGGAGGCTTCAGTTTCAAATGGAACCTCTTCGACACTATCCTCCATCACATCTTCCATCATCGTGGGAAAGTTTATCAGTCGTTGTGGATGGAAGAGTGCTAGTTTGTGGCTCAGTAGTTTATCCGGACGGTTGAGCGTCAATCTCTCTTAAGGGTCTGGTGTCCGGTTGGGGCTCAGCTCCGGAGGACTTGGTATGAGAAGTGATTCCGGTATCCTCAGATCTAGAGGGTTTGTCTCTTGGGGCTCTAATAGATGCCTCTGATCCGGAGGCTTTATCTTTGGCTGCAGACTTGGAGGGCCCCGTTTTGGAGGACTTGGGTTGCGAGTCGGTTGCTTGGCCTTTTACCAGGCGCGTTGTCCGACGAAGGTTAGTTTTCTCTGGGGATTTCTTAATGTCTGACCCCATAGCAATAAACAGAGAAGGATTTCTAACACTCGATACCGCTTTCTCTTGCACGGTAGAAGGCTGAGACTCTTGAACCGAGGAGCCTAACGAGATTGGCGAAATATTTGGTTGGAATAAACATTTAGGTTTTTATTTTTTGGCAGAGGATGATCCTTGATCAGCTTCTAAGGATGGTGAATCAGGTTTACTGCTTGGAGAGACTGGAAGGCCAGCAACGATACGTCGCTCACGCTCAACTTTTTGCGCTTTTTCTAGTTCAGAAAGATTTAGCCAACCACCTTTCACGATAGCGTTTCTCGCTGTGAACATAAAACTACCCAAGAGAAGTTTTGAAAAGAGAGGTAAAAATCTCTGAGAGAAAAATTGCAAAGTGATGAAGATGGTGAAACAGTAAAGGAAAATAATTTATACTAGTGAGGCAAAAAGTTACTGATACCTAGGAGAAAATGAAAAGACTTAGCTAATGGTTGAAGACGGCGCTGACGTAAGAAACATTAAATTCATGAGTTGTTTTTTGGGCTTAGTAGGAGCGTCGTTCTAGGAAGAAAGCGGCTGGTAGAATGAATCAAATTGTGACACGTGTCCCACGATCCAGAGAAAAACTCTTGGAATTCTGAGAAGGATTCAGTCAGGATAAACCTTGAACTGAATACATGAGCGATCCAGAAAATGTTGTTGTTGGCTAAGTGAGTTTTTTAGTCCTGCCAAAGATCTTTGACAAAACCTAAAAAAGGGGCTACTGATGAGTCCAGAATTATTCACCACTACTATCTAAGAAAACTGGACAGAGGTAATTCGGACAATAGGTGCCCACTGAACTATCCGGACATGACAAAATTACTTAAACACTAAACACCTTTTGACTAAGCTATGTGCTAATCTACTTAAGAACTAATGGGTATTTAAACTCGACCCGGTTTTACAACTTGACCCGAAAGCCCATGGGTCCATAATTAAGGGTATAAATACCCAACCACTTTCATTAATGAGGGTAATAAAAATTTAATACAACCACACAGCTTAAATCTCTCACTACAAAACACCCAAACATTTAATACATTTGAAGTTCTCTAAAACACCTGAAAAAATTACCCTCAGTCCAAAATAATCTTCACCAAGGTATATGGGCCAAGTTGTTTAACGGGCTAGGTCACATATACAGTTAAATTTAAGGTAAATAATATAAGATGAAAAGTAAATGGCAATTTTTAAAATTTTACTACATCCACGTCCTACACGGACGCATATGTGGTTGGTCAAAAGGAAAAATTGGACAAAAAATATTAATAAAACCATGAATGACTAGTTTGTTATATTCTTTAAAACGCTAAGGGCCCGTTTATTACACAAGTAAATAATAGAGAATAATGTGAGACAAGTCACAAATATAGAGGACCTGTCATGTTTTTTAGTCTATATATATGAGAATTGTTGTTATATTTTGATTATAGTATAAGTAATATAGTTGTATACTTATAGACTTGGTATATATGATAAGTGTTGTTACACTTTGATTATAATCTAATTAGTATGCTTATAGTATGTATGATAAATGTTATTCTAGTTTGATTATATATATGAAAAATGTTGTTAGAGTTTGACTATAGTATAAGTAGTATAATTATATACTTATAGTATATATGATTAATAGTGTTATAGTTTGATTATAAGCTTTAATATAAGTACTATACATGTAGTATATGTGATAAGTATTGTTTTAGTTTGATTATAGTATAAATAGTACAAGTGGTATAATTGTTGTTAGAGTTTGAGATTGAAGGATAGAAAAAAAAGATTAAGTTAAGACTTTTATAGTTTATACTATTGTGAGCCGAAAGTTGTACAAATGTTGGAGCTACTGTATTAAAAATTGACTAAAAAATTATTATGTATTTGATTTATACCATAATTTTTCATATTCACTAACTTCATCCCTAATGTATTCTTCAATATCGCTTAGTTTATCGAATATATCATTTCAATGTTATTTCATGGCATTATTTGTCTTACATTCTATGTTCCACCACAATCCAATCCTTGATTGCAACACATACTTTAATTGCTTGGCTAGTTAGTCTTTCTTGAGTAGTTCTATATTACAGATTAACCATACTAATTGCAGATTAACTTGCCACTATAAACATATGTATAAAAGGAAAATCCATGACTAACATATACAATATAGGAAATTTGTGTACCCTAGACTTCCACCATGCTAAGATATCAAATGAGTTAGTAGTAACATTATACATACTCGAAGCAAACAGAGTTCACAAATATACGATCAAATCATTAACATCTAGACTATGTATTGAGGTTTTTAGTATATTTTATATAGAACTTTTAAGTAGTTGTGATGAGATCTAATTTTACTTCCCGAGCTACTACCATATAAACTTGCGGATGAACAACAAATATTATTTCCTTATTTGTCAGCATAATCATAATACATCTTATGCAGATAATATTTAGTATCATCACAGTAATTCTTGCATAATAATTGTTTTAAGTTTGATACTCTCATAAAAATGATCAACATATCGATGAAAGAAATTCAATTTGAGACTCAGATGTAAAATGCACCTAACAACATAAACATGTGAAATATGATAAATTAACTTAAAGAATTTGTCTTCCATTTTGTGAATAATTTCTCTACATACATTATTACCTATTTTTTCATTTAAATGAACAATATTGACAACACATTCGAGGGTTATATGAATATTAGGCTTATATTGTATCGAAAAAAAACTCTTTAAACATGTTTCGGAAATATATCACTTCATTTGGTCCCCGAGAGAATAGTAATAGTCATTATTCATAAGCCTATGTAGCTTATAGATAACCTGATCCTTAAACATATATGCACGCACATAAAGATCATAACCTCATCTTAGGAAAATTTTGTTTCGGGGTGAGATTTTGTTGAAAACTATTATAAACATGAATCTCTATATTTTTCGTCAATATTAAAATCATCATCCAGGTCCATTTGTCACGAGGAGTTAGGTTGGTCACTAGTAAAATATTTTGTGGATTTTTCATTGAACTTAACAATTTACTGTAACTCTTTGGTGTCATTAAAAAATAGTAGTATGAAACAAATTATATCGAACAATAAGACATTCAAAATAATGTATATAGTATACCAAGATTTTAATCATCAATAATCCATCATCAAAAAAACTTGTCAGCAAAGTTATCAAGTAAATGAATGCGTTGATCAAATTTGGAACGTTGATCGAATTTTGGATGAAAAATAAATTGATTTCAAATCTTATAGAATAAGAAGTTGGTTTGAGAGATGATAGATGAGTAGTGAAGGAGATGGTGCATTTATAGAGAATACATTCTTAGAAAACTGCTTAAAGAACTAGCCTTAGTCGGGTACCCGACTAAGGTTGGTTACTTAAACAATCTTATAATCATCTTCTCTCTTCCATATAAATACACTTTTATTATCTCCTCCATCATTCATCCCTAATCTCTCAAATTTCTATCATCTCAAAATTATTTCAACTAAACTACTCATTCTCGTCCACTTATCTCTCAAAGCTTTTTATAGTCATACTCTTAACCATATTCCAGTGGTGGTGAAAGTCATAAAATCCTACTCACACAAACTTTAATTTCCCGTCGAATTAAATATCCCACTAACATAATTGACCATTGAATACGATTTTTGGCCAACTATAATTTTACCAAAGACGATTTATTGCCAACTTCATCATTCACTTCTATACATATATTTACTCAAGTATAACATATTTCTTAATCTACCAAATATCATAACTAATAAAACTTGTAACTTTTTTGATATGAAATGGATTATCCAAGAAGACAACCAGTTGCTGAAATCCGTCAAGTATGTGAAGGGAAGAAGCTCAGATGAGACTATTGATGTTTTTTTATAAAGTTGTGCATGTGTTGTACATTACGAGCATAGTTCAATGTCGTCTCTGTCTCTACGAAGTCGTGAATAAGTCTCTACCATGTTCAATTATTTGAAATCGGAACCAATGCTTCAGGTGTTTGACCACTCAGGAAAATTTATGCAAAAGACCTGCAAGGAGTTTAATTGAAAATTAAGGATCTCATTACAAAATATATGATAGGTTATGTGGATGAGTGCATCGCTGAACAAGCGGATACGTTAAGGAATTGCACACCTATTGATGGATATGAATTTAACAATGAATATGACTTTAACTAAAATTATATGTTGTCGTATTTCTTGTTTAATGTTTGTTTTATATTCTTAAGTTATTATATTAGCTACTTTGTAGTTGCCAGTATTTTAAATTTTATTTTCATAAGGTATTCGCATCTTGTATCGATGTTTAATGTTTGTACCAAAATAAATTCAAACCCATAATGATGTTTAGCGCAAATACATTACAATGACAAATAATTCCAATAAAAAACACGTAATATTAAACAAATTAGTTTAAATTGGTCACTTCGTGGTTGATGATACGAAGCTTACGAATTTCAATCTCTCGATATCTTTTGTAACGAGTTATAATCGGTAATTCCCGAGCTTTTGCTTCCGGACTACGCAATATGATATAAAAAAAAGATGTACTCGTGCACAGGGTGCGTCATTTGCAATAGAAACCTATATAAACAAATGAGAATGCAATGACACATTATTTCAACACAAATTTTTGAAACGTAAACATGAAATACTTATATAGAAAATATGGTTGTTATTAATAAAATCTAATCCGATTTCTTCATCTGAGACGCTAGATGAGGTGCACCTTTTAATGGCAGTATAGTAAAAGTCATATTAATTGATCCTAATTGTGCTAGGAAATGAACGATGCACTTAAACTTTGATGTGACCGTGATCATCATTTTAAACTAAAACGTTTTGTTTATCAAAAAGTATATAAAAAGAAAAGGGTTATATTTGATTAGTTATTGTGTTAAACAATTAATTTTAGTTATATTTTCGTCGTTTTTTATACATCAACTATTTCGTTTATGATAAATATCTTAGTTTTTTCTCATTCGACTAAATTTATTCATAATTAAATTTTAATAAAAACATAATAAAACATTTAAAAAACAAATAAAATATAAAAAAATATTTGAAATCACGATTATTTCAAATCGATTTTTTTTGTGGGACTAGTATACATCACGGTGAAACTAAACTATAGTAGACTATGCCCTTATATAAGGGAACTAAATCTCGTTTATTAGCGGTAGGAAATGTGATGCAATTTCTACTTTTTTTTCTATACTAATATCATTACGTTTAATATTTTGTTTCGATAATAATACCTTATTTTTATTTTATTTTATATATATATAGCATTTTGTTTCGATAGAATGGACAAAATTCTCTTTAACCATACCATAAAATATGATGCAACAATCTTTTAGACATATCTATATCATCATTATTATATACAATATTTTTTATAAATTGTTTTTGAAAAGCTCCCTACGCGAAAATAATTCCTTTAAACTTTAGAAAATCCTTATATAAAAAAAAAAATAGTTTTACATATAAATACTGAAATAATGAAATTATCTTGTGTGATTCTTTTGGTTCTATATATAAGTACTAATAAATTTTAAATTTTACTCAAGAGCATGTCCAATTTTGTATGAGATTCATATTGGACAAGTTAGTGCGAATCCAATCTAAGTTAAAAATATTTATCATTTAACATTCAAATCCGAAACGTTTAATTTTGTATTATGAATCAGTTTTGTGTGGACGGTTGCTTGTGCTCCGAATTATTTTTATTTTCACAGTTAAAAAGAATTTGTTTAACTTTTTATCAACTTTATGTTTATAAATATTATTTTTTAAGTTTTAACTTATTTAAAAAGTGTTTGAATGTTTTTGAGACAGTTTTGAAGGTTCACAAAAATGATAACTGAAGTTTTATCTACTAAATCAAAATGTTTGTTTTTGTTAAGATGAAGATAGGAAAATATAATATTTTGTGATTTGAATGAATTTAGAATATACTTGATGTCTTTTACTAAAAGACAGTTTTGTAATTAAATAAAAATTGAAGAATAAATTCGTAATAAAAAACTAAACTTGAAGTCAAAAGCATTTTTTAATTAATTTGTAACACGTGACCAATATGGACACCACAAATCCGAAGTGAAAATCAGCTAAACACACAAAAAAATCAGTTAAACAAAAAAAAACACAATTTAACTATAACCTTAAACTTACAGATCTCCATATATTTTGTATTTTCATATCGATTTCAAATTTTATATACCGCCATGAATCAGATCAATCCAAAACTTTATCGGATCAAAACAATGTTAATTATAACCTTTTAAACTTTTTTATATGTATACACAGATCGTCCTACAGGACTTTGAAGTTTCTATATAGTAGAAAATTTTATCTCGACATTCAAAATTTCTAAATAAAACTCTAGCAACACTTCTGAGTTTGTCAGATAAACTCTACCCAAATGTCAGTAGTACAAAACAAACAATAAGTAGGTATTTTTGAACGGGAAAAAATTTATCATTACAAAATGTACATGTTTTAACTATTTTCATTTACCTACCAGCCACAACAATCAAATTTTGTATAATATCGGTGTTAGCCCATCAGAATATACGAAGTAGAATTAATTCCTCAATACGAGGACACAAATTGCGATAATGCAGCATTTAGTATTATAAAACACAATTTTATGAATGAACTGTCCATCCATTGAAGAACCAACTAGCCTAAGAGCCTTAGATATCCTAAAGCACAAATTTCATAGATTGAGTTGACATAAATAAAGGAATTGTTTTGCAAAATTTCAACCTTTGTTCATTCATCTCTTGTAGAAGGATCCATGCCTGTTGAAGGACTATCCGCAAAATACTCCTGTTGCTTTACATTCACACCATACTGCTCATTCAGGATGACACCAACATTAGTTCCTCAAGGACAGGTAAAAGTGAAACATAACTATGATCTAGAAACATTTTCAAAAGTATATAAGATTGGTCATTCATTTAGAGAACCTGTATACTTAAAACACAGAAGGAAAACACATCGTAAATAAATAAAATCAAACTGCATAAGCATTAGTCAAAGGTTTCTACCTCCATCGAGGACAGGCAACTAGAAATGCATGCATAATATGATTATACAAAAGCATAAGTACTCATTTCATTTGGTGGTCGAGGTTCTTGGTGACGGTAATATCATTTATACCATGGATAAATGTTGGTATTCTACTTGGTGATCGAGGTTCCCGGTGACAGTAATATCATTTATACCATGGATAACTGTTTTATTTTACTTGATGGCTGGAAACAAATAGGTGGATTTTCATTGATAGACAATTACAGTATCTTCAACACTAAAGCAAAATTTTGTCTCGATTTCAAACTACTTTTTTTCAAAATCCAAACATCACTTATCCAAAACTCCTATTCACTTTGCCAGCATTATATAGTTCCAAAATAATTAAAAAACATGGCTTACAAGATAGAAGAAATGTATAAATATCGTTACCTCGTGCAGAGCCTTTGAGAGATCTTCCATTGTCAAGATTGGACGTTTGTCCTGTTTGCAAAGCTTGAATAAGCCAAAAAGACAAATACCTTCAAATTATAAGTGAAGAGCAAACAGCCAAACCTTTTGCATCTTGTCTCTTTTGTCTTTAACAATTGATGCTTGCCTTGCTTTGCATTGTCTACATTAAAAAATGTTGAAGTTGAAACATTAATTAACTAGATCACCAATTAGATAAGGAATTCTAGATCTGAATCGAAAAGGTATTTCCTGTCACAATTATTGCACTATGGCCAAGTTCATGATAGATGAACAATGAGCTTATATGACCCAAAAGACGCCCTTAATAAACCCATATCCACCCGGACTTTATACACATTAAGATGTACATTTGGAGATCTTAACTACCGTCTCAGTCAAAGACATAGCCCCCCTATAGCCATCACTGAACTGCGGAAAGCAGCAAGTAGGCTGCTGTTAACTTGACATTCACACTTCGAATTCTTAGTTATATTACATTTGGAGATCTTAACTTCATACTCAATAAAAGACAGCCTACCTATAACCAGTAGGCTGCTCTTTACTTGACACTCATACGTGGAATGCTGAGTTGAATTATATACCAAATGGAAAAGAAAAATCTCCCTATTTCTCTTAACTTAACATCTAGAGAAATAAACTTAAATGAGAGCATCGAACTTTGACGTGTAGACACCCATAGTTGTCAAATTGTGTATTGATTTTATATTTTTCGTAAATAACATAATTTAATCATCTGTATTCCGACCAACCAGTATAATCTATCAAGTTTGAAATAAATTACTAACTCATCAGGATACCAAAATAGTCATAGAACACTAATCTACCACATAAATCCATATGATCTTAAATAACCCACAAATAGTCTGTTTCCAAACACTAAAGACAATCTTAAAGGAAAGAGGGAGAAGAAGTATATATAGCCTGTTTTGAAATTGAAGAAAGTAGGCAGTGTTTGGGTATTTTGACATAATATACTCATACCCCAGATTGCCTGGTATAAAACATGCGATACATATCCTGATTTCGACAACTATGTAGAGAGCGTTTAGATTTTACAGAACCTAAAAGGGGAAATATCTTATTGGACTTTGAAAAAAAGTAAACAAAGCAACTAAAAAGTTATAGGAGCATACTGGAGTGAGTCGCTGGCTACATCAGCAACAAATTTCTGCGTGGCTACGGCAATAAGCCTAATTCTGCAAATAGAAAGCAAAGGTACGAACTGATTTAGACCACACCCGCACTGACTACATTAAATATCATAGGTTTTCATATTGTACACAGAAATAGTTAAAATATCTAGGTCGACTTCCTCACGGTTAAGTTTAAATTAGCAACCCAGCCAGTTCCCATAAAATCAGAAGAAATTTCATAAGTTCAACTCAAAAGAAATCCACGAAGTATTTCCATCTCGTTTCACAGTAAAGTTTCCACCTCGAGATTCAACAAACAAGCAAAATACTAAGTCCTAAAACATTAGCCTAAACCCTAAAAAAATAAAAAAAATAAAAAAACAATCCCTACCCACCGATTATGTTACACAAAACTAAAGAAATCAAGTATAGAGTTGAAAAAGCGAAAGAGAATCTAGCTGCCTGTAAAATCTGATCGCAATCAGAAGGAATCGGATATCGATAGAACAAGAAGTACATACAATCGAACATCCGGGCATTGAAATCCACTCTTCGCTAAGTAACGCTCCACCAATTCATCAGGTATCTGAGAAAAAACACGGCAGAAACAAAATCAATCATATATAAGAGAGATAGAGATTGATCGAGAGAGATGTAGTATACAGTAGGAGTATAATCCGTTAAAGAGGCAAGGAAATCGGTGAGAGTAGCGTCGTCGTTGTGCTTTCCGTCGATGGTGGTTTGGTGGACGTTGTGATTCATCTCTGCCAGAATCTTCTCCTCTCTTCTTTTCTATTCTCACTCGGCCTCTAGTCATCTTCATCTCATAACATAGGCATCAACTTCTTATATTAATTAATAATAAGGGTAATAATTAATAATAAAGGCCGGACAATTTTTCTTTTTTATATTTAAACCTCTAAAATTTTATTTTATTTTTATTTTTTTGAATTATCCAAAATATTTTTACTAAAAAACATACAACTAACCTTAAAACCCAAAATCTAATTAAGTAGGTTATGCTTAGCCTAGAAAGTCCAAACAAAAGCCTTGTTTATTTTATTTTATTCAAATATATTTAAATCAAATCTAATTATATTAAGATTTTATTTTATTTTATTTTATTTTAAAATATTTAATTTATTTCCTTGTATTATAATTTAGGGTTTTGAGAAGCCTCTTATATAAAGAGGCATATGTCTTAAGTTATTTTAAGTTTTTGGAATAATATATTTTTATCTCTGAAAATTTCAATTTTCTTCTTCAATTTCCGACGCGCCATGAGTTTGGTATCAGAGCGACAGAGCTCCTACGACGTGGGTAACGAATGTATGCCGCCAAAGAGATCCTTGGGGGAAATCCACTCTTCCGTTCGCCGAATCGGTCGACCGTGATGAATTCGATCAGTTCCAATCGCAGATAGATGAATGGATAAATTCGCTGTGACATCAAATGGAGAAAGCGATAGAAGATATTGAAAGGTTGACCACCACCGAATTTCAAACTACAACCATAAATTCAAAGGCGGAAGTTTTTTTCACAGGATCCAACCACAGCCACAACTACAATTTGGAAAAACCAAAGGGGAATGAGATCTATCAAGTAGCTGTTTGTGGCATGGAGGGTTCGCCGATACTCGACCATCCACTCTTTGCTGAGTATGAGGCTGACTACCAGGGTGAAATTACTGATGAAACTTGGTCGAAATTGGGAGATCCAATTTATGATGTCTACGACGATGAGATTGAAGAGAAGAGCGTCGATGTTAAAGAATCGGATAATGAAGATCTAATTAATGTTGAGGAGAAACTTGAAGATCAAGGAATTGTCTCAGACTTCAGTACACCATACTACATCATTCCAGAGATTTTGTTGAAGAAGGACTATGAAGCAATAACTTTTATCGTGGAGATGCGCCTTCCAGGTATTTTCGGTTATCCTACAATGGAACCATTGCTTCAGTTATCTGTGGATGCATATTATCGTGTCGTGAAAATACAAGATGATATTTTTGTATTTGATATTATGAAGAGATTGCTAGAAGAAAATATTAGTGTTTTAATGGATAAAAGGTTAGGTTTTGTAATAGAATCTGGAGGAGTTTTGGGTGATGGTTGGAGAAATAAAAGAAACAATAAAAAGTTAAAAAGTAGAAGATTACAATGTTTTGAATCTACTGGTAGAAATATACTCTGCAGAATTAGAGAAGCCCTATATTATTCAACAAGGAGGAATTATTCCTTTCTGTAAGGGTTTTGATGTGATACAACAAGCACAATCTGGAACTGGAAAGACAACAACCCTTTACACGCGCAATGGTGCTGTTGTGCTTAGTAAATGGGTTGAAAAGGCTGACATAGAACAAATGGGTGTATTATATCTTGTTATCGCTGACCACAGTAATGCCGATGGCATGACACAAATGGACAAAGCTGAGAAACCACTTCTTAACAAGAGCTGCAACATTTAGATTCTCACATCTCACACCATTGTGCTGGTACCGGTTGAAATTAGCGGTGAACACACCAATGTTTTTGCAGTTCTGTCAATGTTTCAGCGTTCCGAATTCGAGGTCGAATTGTTCCCAACCAGGGAAGGATGATGTAGCGAGAACTGCGAACAGACTGGTTTCTCGCCCAGGTATCGAAATTGGGTCAAACAGGTACTTAAATCAAAGATTTCGACGAGCCTGTCAGATTAAAAAACTGTGACTATGTCACAAAGTTTGATACCCAAATTCGACCAATAAAGCCTTCGAAAACCAGTTTTAATATTTTATCGTTAATTTTATTTATTTATTTTATTTTACAACATTTATATAATTTTCCTTATTTGGAATTAGGGTTTTGGGTAATTCTATATAAAACATCTTATACCTTATTTTACCGTTAGACTTTGAAGAATAAAAATTGAGATTTTTTTCTTAGTCTCTTATACTCTAACTTAGGTTAAGGTTTATATATCTTTGTTTCGTCTTCTTCTCTTGTGTTTGTCGTCGTCTGTTCTATCTCGTAGCTTGACGCCGCCATATTAGTATCAAAGCATACCAATATGTTACTATTGTATTAGTATGGTAGCGTCAAGCTACGAGATAGAACAGACGACGACAAACACAAGAGAAGAAGACAAAACAAGGATATATAAACCCTAACCCTAAGTTAGAGTATAAGAGACTAAGAGAAAATTCTCAATTTTTATTCATCAAAGTCTGACGGTAAAATAAGGTATAAGATGTTTTATATAGCACTACCCAAAACCCTAATTCCAAATAAGGAAAATTACATAAATGTTGTGAAAAACAAATTAACGATAAAATATTAAAACTGGTTTTCGAAGACTTTACATGTCGAATTTGGGTATCAAACTTTGTGACATAGTCACAGTTTTTAAATCTAACGGGCTCCTCGAAATCTTTGATTTGAGTACCTGTTTGACCCAATTTCGATACCTGGGCGAGAAACCAGTCTGTTCGCAGTTCTCGCTACATCATCCTTCACCGGTTGGGAACAATTCGACCTCGAATTCGGAACACTGAAACATTGACAGAACTGCAAAAACATTGGTGTGTTCACCGCTGATTTCAACTGGTACCAGCACAATGGTGTGAGATGTGAGAATCTGAATGTTGCAGCTCTTGTCAATAAGTGGTTTCTCAGCTTTGTCCATTTGTGTCATGCCATCGGCATTACTGTGGTCAGCGATAACAAGATATAATCCACCCATTTGTTCTATGTCAGCCTTTTCAACCTATTTACTAAGCATAACAGCACCATTGCGCGTGTAAAGAGTTGTTGTCTTTCTAGTTCCAGAATGTGCTTGTTGTATGACATCAAAACCCTTACAGAAAGGAACAATTCCTCTTTGTTGAATAGTAGATGGCTTCCCAAGTTCTGCAGAGTATATTTCTACCAGCAGATTCAAAACATTGCAATATTCTACTTTTAACTTTTTATTGTTTCTTTTATTTCCCCAACCATCACCCAAAACTCCTAAAACTCCTCCAGGTTCTATTACAAAACATAACATTTTATCCATTAAAACACTAATATTTTCTTCTAGCAATTTCTTCATAATATCACATAAAAAAATATCATCTTGTATTTTCACGACATGATAATATGCATCAACAGATAACCGAAGCAAGGGTTCCATTGTAGGATAACCAAAAATACCTGGAAGGCACATCTCCACGATAAAAGCCATTGCTTCATAGTCCTTCTTCAACAAAATCTCTAGAATGATGTAGTATGGTGTACTGAAGTATGAAAAAATTTCTTGATCTACAAGTTTCTCCTCAACATTAATTAAATCTTCATTATCCCATTCTTTAACATCAACGCTCTTTTGTTCAATCTCAACGTCGTAGACATTATAAATTGGATCTCTCAATTCCGACCAAGTTTCATCAAAATTTCACCATGGTAGTCAACCTCATACTCAGCAAAGAGTGGATGGTCGAGTATCGGCGAACCCTCCATGTCACCAATAGTTACTTGATAGATCTCTTTCCCCTTTGTTTTTTCTAAATTGTAGCTGTGGTTGTGGCTGTATCCTGTGAAAAAGACTTCCGCCTTTGAATTTATGGTTGAAGTTTGAAATCAGGTGGTGGTCAACCTTTCAATATCTTCTACCGCTTTCTTCATTTGATATCGCATTGAATTCATCCATTCATCTATCTGCGAACGGAACTAATCAAATTCATCACGGTCGACCAATTCTGTGATCGGACGAGTGGACTTCCCTCGCAAGGATCACTTTGGCGGCATAACTTTGTTACCCACGCCGTAAGAACTATGGCTCTGATACCAATATGGTAGTGCCAAGGTACGAGATAGAACAGACGACGACAAACACAAGATAAGAAGACGAAACAAGGATATATAAACCCTAACCCTAAGTTAGAGTATAAGAGACTAAAAAAAATTCTCAATTTTTATTCATCAAAGTTTGACGGTAAAATAAGGTATAAGATACTTTATATAGCACTACCCAAAACCCTAATTCCAAATAAGGAAAATTACATAAATGTTTTAAAATAAAATAAATAAAATTAACGATAGAATATTAAAACTGGTTTTCGAAGGCTTTGCAGGTCGAATTTGGGTATCAAACTTTGTGACATTGTCACAGTTTTTAAATCTGACGGGCTCGTCGAAATCTTTTATTTGAGTACCTGTGTGACCCAAATACCTGGACGAGAAACCAGTCTGTTCGCAATTCTCGCTACATCACACTCCAAAATTATTCTCAAACTAACCCAAAACATTTTAAAATTATTTAAATTCATAATATCTTCAAAACCTGTATTTAGGTGAGGAAACTAATGCATATTAATATAAATAACTCTTAAAGGTAAAAAAAAATATATAATGGATAAAAAAACAAGATTACCACCATGATGAATTTCGTTCATATTTGAAACATGTACATTCTCACATGATTTGTGTGCAAAATAACAAGTTTCGTACATGAGTCGTGCACGATTCGTGCGAGAATCCACATGTTGAATGCGTGAATCTTGTAGTTTCGTGCACGATTCATTGCACAAAATTTCTTAGTAACCATGGTCTTTTAAACAGACTAAAATCCTGTATTTCAATCCTAATTTCTACAAATAAGCATCCAAAGCATAGATTTATATCTACCCTAAATAATACAACTAATTAGAAATAAAACAAACAACTATATATACATATAAATCAAATTTTTATAATTTGAAAATTTTAACTCAAATAACTAAACATATATAGATCGATTAAAAAATATCATAGATGAAGTAGGAAGTACATTAACAATATGGTAAAGTCAGGTTTTAAAAATCTAATATTTTTAAAATATGTATATGAAAGATAAAATAATCATTAACAGGATTGAGATCGAACAAAAAAAGTTGATATCAAGCAGGATTGAAATCTAATAAAAAAGGTTGGAATATAGCATAGTTCAATAATAATGATAAACCACTAAAAAGACGAATTCGAATTCGTTGAGTATTTGGTATGGAATTTAACTTTTTTTTTTTGCGACCACTTGAACCCATACATATATTAAATTAGGTGCGTTAAATATGTGAGGTCATGACGAGATCCAACGTTATCCCGTCTCGTGTCTGTAAAATAATTGTCGTGTCTCGTTACATGGATGATAAAATACGATAGGATTTAAATCCCGTCACATATATAAAAACAGTAAAATCACACGATGTTATATAAAAAATATGATAATTTTTTTATTCATCTAAAATTTATAACAACTTTCATTTTATATTTTTTATGATGTGGTGGATTTTTAATTTCCAAATTTATAGTATTTAAACAATATTTTAAATTTCTATTATTTTGTGTAACACATAAAATATAAGAGTTGTTATTGTTTGATAAAAAAATTGTTATAATTTTATAATTTATATTATAATATGAAAGTAGTATAAAATTATTACAATTTTATTATTATGGTTTGATTATTAAGTACTACATATGTTGTTATATTTTGATCATTATTAGTGATAAAAAATTGTGATAAGCATTAGTTTGTAGTATATATTAATTATAGTATAAGTATATAAGTAAGTACTCTCTTTTTTCATGAGGGAACCAGGTAAACCCTTGTCTGACGCAATACCCTAGAAACTAACGCTAGAAGGTAAACCACACAAGGTGACATGCTCAGGCAACAAAATGCTTGTAAAGGGAATCGAACTTGTGACATTTGGTAACAATTTCTGCTTGCTCCACCAACTCGGCTACCCCTTTCGGGGCATAAGTAAGTGTTGTTATATTATAAGATCGAAAGATAAAAAATAAATAATTGATTTAAGACTTGTAGAGTTTATACTCTTTTTAGACGAGAGTTGTAAAAATATTCTCAATTTGAACTACTCTATTACAAATTCACTAATAAATTTATATTACAAATGCTCTTCATCAGGAATTTCGTCTTCTGATTCAAGTCATTCTTCATCATCACAGACCTCGGTAACTTTATACGCAATATCTTGTTCAATATCACTTAGTTTACCAAATATGTCATTTTGATTCTCTTTCATTGATTATTTCTTGTACACTGCACATTCCTTCACTACAACACATAATTGAAATGCATCGCTAGTCAGTCTTGTTCGTTTAGTTATCAATTGCAGCTTCGTCCTACTAAACGTGAATTCACTTGCCACTGTAGACATCGGTATATAAAGAACCTTCTTTTCTAACGTGACTATGATTCCTCAGATTTTCATGTATTAAGATATCAACATGGTTATCGTCATTATAGATACTTAAACCGTACTAAGCTAGCAAATATTATATCAGTTCATTAACATCTTGAAGAATTGTTGTTGTCTTCGTTTTACTTTACAACTGAGTATCCACATAATTATTATGACCGCTAATTTTGCTTCCCCTTCAATATTACCACTACCAGCTAAACTTGAGGATAAAATACAATTATTGTTTCCGTATTTCTCAACATATTTATTATACATTTCATACAAATAAGTTTCAATAGCTCGAAAATATCCATAATAATCATATGATCTACTATTAATTTTTTTATATGTTCATAAAATAGCTCAACATATATGTAAACAGTTATATTTTTTTAAATGATACAAAATGCACCCAATAACATAAACGTGTGAGATGAGATGAAAGAACTTGTTAATTTCTTCTTCCATCTCGGAGATTATTTTGCAGCATATATTTATACCTATATGTTTATTTAAATTAATGACAAGACTAATAACACAATTAAGGGCTAAATGAATATTGGAAGCATATGAAATGTATCTGTACAAGATAATATGACCAGTTTAAATTAGTAAGAGGATGCGCCGTGTTAGATTTTTTATAAATCAATGTAATCTATTGCATAAACATATAGTTGAGTATCAACATTTAAAATTAGTAAGAGGATGCGCCTTGTTAGATTTCTTTCAACATTTAAAATTAATTGAGTTTCATCTAGTTTCGACAACTAAAATAAAATTTTTATATTTCTTTCTACTAGTCACAATAAGTTTTTAAAATTCACATCGTTCATGGACCGAAGTCGAGGCTACTATGACTTCTTTTTAATAGGCTCGATATAATCTTTAAATATCATATTTATTTCATCCTTTGTAACCAATCAATGTATATGATATAAACACAAAGTGTGAAATATTTTTCAAAAATCCAGTTTGCAATCAACTTTATGTTTTCAATAGTTGAAGCATTTACAGATGCATTATCAAACATACCCAAGATGTTTTCTTTATACACATCAAACTAGTACTAGCGTTTCCGCTAATATGAGAATAATTTAGTTCGAGAGTTAGATTTTGTAGACCAACATATAAAATATCATGCATGTTTATGTTTTTATCATTAATAAAAATAAATAAATTAGGTCTATAGGTCAAGAAGATTAGACACTAGTATACGATAGCTTTTTTGGTACCACTGAAAGAATAAAAATAAAAATATGAAACAGTTAGTAATATGAATGAGATCAAACAATAATAGAAATAAAATAATAGATATATATCAAGCACTTATAATCACAAATGATCCGCCATCGAGCAAATTTAAGTAAATCAAATTTGGATTTCGCTAAAAATTATAAAAGAAAAAGTTGTTTAAAATATTTTGGAAGAAAAGGTTGGTGACAGATGATGAATGAAAAAAATGAGTTTTTTTCTCTATTTATAGAGAAAAACTACAAAAACAAATAGCCTATGGACCCAAACATGTACTTGACATTTCGTTCGAGTACCCGTTTAGGTCTAACAACTATTTTTTAAAATCGATAGACCTAAACGGGTACCTGGATGGAATATCGGGTACTCGTTACTACCAAACGAGCATCCATCGTCCACCGGCTAGTCGTCCACCGACTAGTCGTTACGTAAAAACGTATTGTCTAACATCTAGCCGTTTTATACCCTATAAATACCTTTAAATGGTGATCTCTAATCCCTCACCTCTCATATTTTTCTCGACCCAATTATTATAATCATCCATAATTTTTGTATCCTATTTTTTAATCCTAAAAGTTCAATTATTCGTATCCAATTTGGTGATTAAAGTGAAAATGGTTCCAAGATCATGAAAAGATAAAAATATAGTAGTGTAACCCAAACTACCAAAGCGAGAAGAACAACATAAATAAAAACAATCGATGCTAGAATAAGAGGCTAACACAATTATTTGTCGAAATAAAAATATAATATACTTAGCTATGTATATAGATTCCTCTGAGATGATGGGTAATCAAAGTACTGAATTAATTTACAACAATCTTATTAGCAAAGCCAAATAGATAGAAATATTGTTAGTAAATTAAACGTGATATGACCTCAAGGATTGACACTAAAGTTGGTTAATGATTGTTTCCTTCTGGTTAATAACTAGGATTAATTCTAAACAAATCTTGAAACATTTGGAATCATTGCCATAATGATGCCACAAAAAGTGAATTTACCAAGTTTGATCATTAGACATATGAAATATCCACATAATAAACAAGTTCTGCCTTATAGGATGCTCATATATATTTTTAATTAAAAGGATAGATGTTAGTTCAAATTCTAAAGATTCAATTCTCATTGGTTGTATATTAGGAAACTTATTTCTAATAACTCACGATTATATACCCATAATAGAGACGTCTACTCAAAGCGAGAGGTTTTTGAAAAAATTGAGGCATTTAGGAATGCTATATGAAAGAACAATACGTGCGCTTCATCTCTTTCTCATATTTTCTCATAAAGATTGAGCATCATGTGGAACTGATAAGGTTCAATTTGAGAGTGGTGTTACCGATAATATGGAACCAACACCTAAACCTAGTACGAGATGTTAGAGGGTATATATGAATTGTAGGGTCAAATTTTAGAGAGACAACAAACTTTATAAAACAAATTTGATATGTGTCATTCACATCATATGTATTTTAACTATGAAATGAGTAAACAATTGAATTTCATAAGCACTTATAATCAATATTTTTATGGATATCCGATTGGTCATCCTGCTCATATATAACCGCAACCTCCACCTCCTACATAACCACAACCCTTGTCTGAAGAATAATTAATGTATTTAATTGTTTAATGTTCAATAAATATTAACTCTAGTTTTCACAACTCTTTTTAATTTTCAAATTAAGCATAGTTTTTGCAAGTCAAAATAGGACTAGTTTTCGCAAAGCATAGTTTTCGTAAGTCAAATTAAGAGTAGTTTTTGCAAGTCAAATTAAGAGTAGTTTTTGCAAGTCAGAATATGTCTAGTTTTTGCAAGTCATATTTGGTGTGGATAATTTATAGTCGGAGGGTTTTTGGGTAGTTTGTCAATTGAATATTAACTTTTAAGTAGTAGGTAGAGAGATAAGAGAGATGTGCGCTTGTATTTAATATCTCTAGGAAAAGTCCAACCTATTAAATGAGGTTAGTTGAGGTATTTATACTGGTTTTGTGACCCATGGGCCATCAGGGTCGGACCTTGGATCCGGGTCAGACTTTAAAATCCAAAACCAAAGACGGGTCAGCATTCAACACAACTGAGTCATGGTCGACTTATGTTTACTGTTCATGATTTTTTTAGTGTAGATGATGCCCGAACTACCCCTTCGCATTAGGCAGAAGGGCACTTCCAAAAATATATGACCCTATGAGTAGCCCTATTTAGGTCTTTCAAATAATATTTTGGAAGAGCTAAACTTTCGAATGAAAAAATCCCGACCACCTCCAAAGTGTTTTTTCAAAGAGTTAGTTCACGAGGAGTAGATTCTGACCGGATCCGAAGCATTTTTCTTTTCACAGATGGACTAACCAAATGTCAGACTTTTGAAAAGGACACGTATTATATACTGATTCGACCTCTCAGCCGTTTTCCCCTTGGTACTTGCACCTATCTTTTCAAAAAGTAATTAGGGTGTAGTTAATAGCCCATAATCATTACTTAGAAGATTTATCTTCCCTAGGTAAATCACTCAAGTGTTTTTCACCTCTATTTAACACTGTTTTACTGTTTTTCCTTTAAACAAGAAAACTTTCTAGAGAGAGAAAGCTTTAAAGATGCAATTTCATTCTAGTTTTGAGAGTTTTATATGTTCATAGGTAGAACCTCTTTGATCAAATGAGCTTGGTTAAATCTGTCTGACTTGGAAAAATCAAGTAAGGAAGCAAAATACGTTGTTGGAATTCCTGCCTCTTCTGACGGAGTACTCAGTCAGACAACACCGGAGCCGAACAAGAGTTCTTCCTTATCCAGAACCTCAAGAATTCGAAAAACTCATTTCACTCCAATTTTATCCACATTAGATTCTGAGTCTCCCGTTCAACTACCCATAAGGTATTTCTCTAAGGACAAGAAAACTTCAATCGTAAGGAAACCATCACCGTTCATCGCTATGAGATCGGATCGGACACTGTGAATGCTACACCCCGAAGAGTCCATCGACTCTCCCAAGCTAGAAGTACCCCTCCCACTTTAAAAGGCATGAGTTCAGGAGCAATAAAACCTCCTGCCCAACTTCCGGTGAACTCGAGTCCATCGTTTCCTTTCAATGAGCTACTCAGATTGGGAAAGAAACTAGTGGTGCTAAATTGTCCGAACAACAACCCACTATAATGGAAGAGCGTATGAAGGATTCAGACAAACGGGGAATACCACATCGGATCAGATTGGTAGAGGAAAAGTGGGACTGCTAAATAATGAGTCACTTCCAGAGTGCTTGGAAGGGAAAATCGGGCCCAACTTTCGTAAGGTTAGTGTGAAATATTTACTGGACCTTCAATTTTGTTTTACGTATATACTCATACTTCTGAATTAGATCAGATAAAAACTAAATGGGGCTTTCCAGAGTCTGTTAAAATGAGGATTCCTATCACTCTGAAAACCCATATAGGTTATAAAGCTAATGAGATGGTGGTATACACCGAGGTGCTAAACTGGGGTATTCGTTTCCCCTTAGACCCTGAAATAGTTAGATATTTTTATCTAATCAAACTCTACCCAAGCCAATTGAGCCCAAACGCCTGGTATACCCTGATAGCCAGCATCATCGCTTCTAGATTGTCAAAAATTCCAATGCCTATGAAGCAGTTTGCTGTTGTGGCTAGTTTGTGTAGAAACCATCAAATCCTTTTTTATCACTACAACATGGGAAACGACTACAAAGTAGTGAATAATCTATTGGAGGCTGAGAAACCATGGAGAACTCAGTTTATTTTCGTAAGCGGGGCTTGGGAGAATTGGAAAAAGATAAACTAATAGTCAAATCTAAGCCAACTGACTAGATACCAGAAGAGTTCATATAACTCTTTACGTTGATATACCGAGCTGATTATTGTGTCTCTTTACAGTTTTTTTTAAATATACTTAGAGCATTTGGAGGCTGCAAATGCTACATTTTCTAAGTTAAATCAATGGGCATCAGATAACTGGGGGTTGGGCTTTCACAACTGTTTCACTTCCGGAAACATTTTGATGGCTCACTTGTGGAATACCACTAGAAGCAAAGCTCTTTCTTGAGAACAACTGAACACTCCCCCTCCATCGGATGTCATCCTTAAAATAACTGAGGCAAATGATGACAAACTCTACTTACCAGCCCAAACCAAAGCTCCTAGCCACCTGGACAAGTTGAAGAAAAATAATAAGAAGAAGAATGTTGAAGTTGAAGTTAACCATCTCAAAAGTTTTCCGAAGCAATTAGTTCAAAGAATCCTGAAGAAATCAATGTCGTTTTGTTAGAGGAAGTTTGTGCAACAGTTGGTGAGGCTGTAGGATCGGGTCCATCACTCCAACTCAAGAAGAAAGGCCATAAAAGGCGCAATGAAGAAGGTGATCGAAGGGCTAGAAAAAAGAAAAAAATGTCATAGGGTCAGAAATCATACTCCGTCCTACGGAAGTTCCTCCCACTCTCCCAACCAATATTTATTCTCAAGAAGAAGTACACGCTGATCCTCCATCTCTAGTGTTTCCTATAGTCGATCCACATCCTACTGAGGGTGAAGTTAACCTTGATGACTTAGGTAATATATATATATATATATATATATATATATATATATATATATATTAGTGAGTTTGACGAGGAGGATTTTTGAACGGACTCTTCCCTAAACAACCACCATGACCAATGTTATGATTTATGAAGAAGAATCTTTTGCAGTATCAAGTGAGCATGATACTTTGGGCCACACAATCCTGGGATATATCAGGCCAATCGTTGATCTGGAAAGACAAGTTAGGACTCATGTTAATGACATAGTTTCTCTTACTGGCAATCAAAGTTTAAAGAGTTCTCTTTCATCCGAACATCAGAATGTGAAGACTCTAGGTAAAGATAAAAAGCAACTGAAATCCAAGTTACAAAAAGCTAAGGCTGCCCAAGAAGATCTCTAGACCAAATATTCTAAACTGGAAACTGCCACCTCTACTAAGATCAAGTCTTTAAAGGAAAACACACCATCAGTGCTAACACTATCAGCACCTTATCCGGAGAGAAAGAGAATTTAAAGAAACTTTTCAAAGAGAAAGAAGAAGAAAATACTCTTATAAAGAAGAATCAAGCTCAAGAGATAGCTGCAACAATAGAGAAGTATGTTGTTGATGTTGTGGATTCATTGGAAAAAATGGATGAAGGTATTGAATCGGATATGGTTATTCTATTTCATGAGACCTTTCCAAAAACCAACCTTGGTGTGGAAGTTCATGCCATAGAAGGAGATACATTTTCATACCATGCCAGATGGTGATAAACATGGTTATTCCTCACCAAGTGAGAGTGATTCTGATGAGGGAACCGATGAAAAATCAAGCACTGATGTCAACAGTCCCAAGAAAGACAAAGGTAAGGAAAAATCCGAAGGGAATGAGCCCCAAGGTTATTGTGTTTACTTTTTATGTTTAAGGCTAAAGTCCTTGGATGGCCAAGACATCTTGTTATTTTCTTTCAAATTCTTTTTTGTGAACCAAAGTCCTTGGATGGCCAAGGCATTTGGTATGATGGTGGATCATACCAAAACCTTTGAAAAAGCCATAAGATAACTTTTATTTTAAAACCGAACACCTCATTAAAAATTCTCCGCGCCACCAGGGTAGGAAAGAGTATGCCCCCAAATATTTACATTAAAATACGAAAAGGTAAATATTTACAAGTTAATTTTATTCTAAATACAACCTGAGATGCTCACGTTCCATGGGTGCTTCAACATGTTACCTTATTTGTCTTGAAGTCTATATGTTCATTGATTGATCCTTTCACATACCAGGTATGGGTCTTCCCAATTTGGAGTCAGTTTTCTGAGCTTGTTTTCTTTGGTATGTAAAAATATTTCTCTCAATACTTTATCCCCTAACTGGAAATCTCTTCTTTTTACTCTAGATGCAAACCTACTTCTCATTAAACCCTGATAGTGTACTGTTCTCAAATATGCTTTCAGTCTTCTTTCTTTATTCATATCCAACTGATTCCTTACAATCATTTCATTAGCCTGCTCGGAGTAATTTTATATCCGGAATGATGTCAAAGTAGCTTCTATATGTGTGATTGCATCCATCCCATAAACAAGGGCAAATGGAGACTCTCGGGTGGCCGTTCGTGGAGTAGTTCGATAAGCACACAATACTTCTTGTAAATAACTCGACCATTATCTAGTAGCTCATTTTAGATTATTTTCAACCCTGTTAAAATCCGATTAACAAATCCAACCTGCCACCATTAGTCTGAGGGTGAAAAGGAGAAGAGAAGCAATGTTCAATTCCTCTAGAAGTGTAAAATGTCTCCATATCTTTATTGTCAAAATAGTGGCCCATTGTCCGTGGTAATTCGTTAGGGGATTCCAAATCGGCAACATATGTTTGATAAAATAAATTTTATGACCGCCTTAAAAGTGGTTCCAACCAATGGGGCAACTTCTATCCATTTAGAGAAATAGTCTATTGCCACTATGATCATTTGATAAATAGTCTATTGCCACTATGATCGTTCGATAGTCTCCGGACGCAATAGGGAGAGGCCCAACTAAGTCCAAACCTCATCTATCAAAACGTATGGGTTCAGATATTAATTCTATAGAAACTGTTGGTGTATGGTTTTTATTCCCATATCTCTCGCAAAGATCACATCTCGTGACCATATCTTTGGCATCTGCCATTATAGTAGGCCAATAGTATCCTGCTAACAAAACCCTAATGGTTAAGGCCTTATAGCCACAATATGTTGATCCCTCTCCATCGTGTATTTCAGATTGAACACCTAAGGATTCCTCAAAACCTAAGCAACGTATGAGAGGCCTGCTGAAATACTTTTTATAAAAAAATTCCCTTAAAACTAAGAAACCACGAGCCTTGTATTTGATTTTTTAGCCAAGGTTTTATCTGAAGGTAAAACCCTATCGGAAATAAATTGATGTATTTTATACCTTGTATGCCAGATATATTCATACTTTCTTCAGATTCACCTTCTTTCCCTTGAACTGAACTTATGAAGGGGCATTCTTGCATAAGAATCCATGGGTATACTTCAGAATAGGCTATGGTAGCTAGAGAATCTGCCATTGTATTCTCCGATCTAAGGACATGTTCATACCGGATGATTTTAAAACTCATGATAACTTTCCTTAGTACTTGTAAAAACTTTATTAACTGATCTTTTTGAGTTTCAGATTATCATTGAGCTTGATTATAAGTAACTGGGAGTCACTTACTAACTGGACCCTCTTTGCTCAACATATTTGAGCTAGTCTTAACCCAGTAATGGTTGCTTCATACTCTGATTCATTATTGGATGCCCTGAAACCAAAATATACAACATGATACATAGTATCACCACAAAGGGAAGTTAAACAAATCTAGCTCCACAACCCATCGTACTAGACCCACCGTCTGTTCGGATTAGCCATTCTTTCTTGCTCTTGTTTTCTTGTTCCCGTTCGTAAGACTTTTTAGTATGAAACTCCACTAATAAATCAACTATAGCTTGAGCTTTGATGGCGGTACGAGGCGCAAAATCAATATCGTAGTCTTCAAGCTCAATTTACCACTTAGTCATTCGATCAAATATGTCAGCTTTTTGTAGAACATTCTTTAAAGGAAAAGATGTTCGAACTATAATTGAATGTGCTTGAAAGTACGAACTTATTTTTCTGGCTGCTATTACCAATGCCAAGGCTAATTTTTCTAACTTTAAATACTTTTTTTTTTTACTTCCACCAAACTCTTGCTTATGTAATACATCAGACGATGGTAATTATCCACTTCCCTTACTAATACAGCACTCACGGTATATTCCAATACAGCTAAGTACATATAAAGTTTCTCCATTTTAATATGTTTGGAAAGCGTCTTGGGTGAAGACAAACATTTTTTAAATTTCAAGAAACGGCTGATCACACTATCGAGACCAATTAAAGTCTTTAGCATTCCTTAAAACTTGGAAAAATTGAGCACACTTGTTTGATGGTCTTGAAATAAACATATTCAATGCAGCCAACCTCCTGGACTTCTTTAGTAGTTCAAGGAGGATCCATAGCCACTAGGGCATTTAACTGATCCAGATCGACCTGTATCCCCTTTTCACTTATGATATACCCTATAAACTTGACAGACTAAACCCCAAAAACACATTTCTTTGGGTTTAATTTCAGTTTGATGGCTTCTAAGTTAGAAAACGTATCTTGAAGATCGGATATGTGTGATTCCCCTTCAAGTCTTTTCACCATCATATCATTTATATATTTTTCCATATTTCTGTCAATTTGGATAACAAACGTTTTATTTACCGATTATTGATAAGTAGCCACAACGTTCTTCAACCCAAATGACATTACTTTATAGCAATGAAGCTCTCTATCAGTATCTCAATACTTGGAAAAAATAACACATTTATCAGATGAACGAGATATGAATTTGTTCAAACTCCCAAGCATTCTGTCAAAATTTGAACTTTTTTTATAGTTTGAGGAGGTTCCATAGTACTTAGAGCGTTCAGTTGTGCATGGTCAACTTTAAATTCCTCGTTCACTGACTGTGTACCCAAGAAATGTTTCTGATCGGACTCTAAAGGTACATTTTTCTGGGTTTAGCTTTAAGTTGAGTCTTTTTAAGTTAGCGAAAGTTTCTTCTAAATCATCAAAATGATCTTCATCATTTACACTATTTACCAGCATATATTCAATATATACCTCACCATATTGCCCGATCTGAGCTTCAAAAGTTTTGTTTACCAAAAGTTGATAAGTTACACCCGTATTTTTTAGCCAAAAATGCATTACTTTATAGCAATGCAACCCTCTTCCAGTAATGAACGAAGTGATCTTCTCATCTCTTAGATCCATTCTAATATGATTATATGTCGCATAAGAATCCATAAAATAAAGTAATTAATTTCCTCATGTGGAATCTACTAGCTGGTCTATCCGAGGAACTGGGAAATGATCTTTTGGACATGCTCAATTTAAGTCAGTAAATCCACGCACATTCGCCACTTGCCGTTTTTCTTCTCCACCAAAATCGGATTTGCTGTCCACAATGGGTATTCTTGTATGTGCCAAACTCTAGATAAATGATCTACCTCGATGATTATAGCCTCAAATATTTCCTCAGAAAATGATCTTTTCTTTTGAATGATTAGACGCACATTACTTTTGATTGCCAACTTGTGAAATATAATTTTCGCGGGCAAGCTGGTCACTTCTTCGACACACCATGCAATCATGTCTAACTTGGTGGGAAAATGAATTAATTTCTCTCACGAAACCATATATAATTTTATGCTATTTTTTAAAGTTTTCCAATTTGGAAAAATATTATCCTCGAAGCTTTTATCCGCGACCAAAAGACCGGGGGCCTCCCTCAGATCATCAACATGGTTAGATTATAAGAAATTCCCCATTAACATTTAAGCTTTTTATGATCCACTTCCCCGAATTTGCTTAGAAGACAACGTGATACAATTAACATTCCCTTTTTTGGCAACTCCGAACTGTCCCAATACTATTTCCCATACCTTCAAAAAATATCATTATAAGACGTTGGTGCATCTACCACAATGAATAATACTGTTACTTTTTTTAAACGGCCCTTAACCCAGTTCCACAATGCTCTCAAATTCTTCAACAAATTCTTATGTTACTCTTGTATAACCCACAATGGTCCGATCTGATGTCCGATAATATGAGTATTATTTGATAAGGAAGTGAAAATCTAAGGACTAAAATGTAAATAATAAAATATTATAAAGCATATTATAAAGTTAGAGGAGGTATTTAGAACTATGTATTTTAGTCAGGATCTAAAGTGTGATTAGCCCTTTTTATGTAACCGTTTTCAGTTGTAAGCTATGTTTTTGTGCCTTTATATAAAGGCGAAGGCTGATCTAATAAAGATGTTAAATTTTTGAGTTAGAACATTTGAGCACTATGATGTTCTCTCTCTATAATCTATTTCTCTCTCTAAAACTTACTTCTTTCATTTACTAAAGCGATTCAGATAATCATACTCATCAAATTGGCGACTCCGCTGGGACGATTAACGATCAATGTTTATTTTGCTAGATCGAATTTCATCAATCTTGAAAAAACAATCTTAAAATTTTTCAATGAATCCATAAAATGACCCATTGGTTCGATAAATAAAAATTTATAAATGATAGATGATAGACAAGAATGATCCACTCCTATCCACCAATCTTGAGATAGAATTGCGAATCAATCAACTCTTGGATAAGATAAACGATTTGAATGAAAAATACGATCAGAGAGAACATGAGATTCAATCAACAAGGATGAAATCCGAGGTGAGGCAAATGAATGAACAAAATGAAGCTGGAAACCAGTATGATCGATCTTGCATTGGTCGTCAAATCAGGAGTGAACTGAATAAGGCGCACTTCAAAGCTCCAAAAGAGCATCATTCATCTCGAAAAGAAAAGAAAGACAAACAAAAGTATATCACATCTAGAGTCTCTATTTTCCCTTGTTTATGGGATGGATGCAATCACACCTATATAAGCTATTTTGCCATCATTTCGGATACAAAATTACTCTGAGCAGGCTAATGAAATGATTGTAAGGAATCAGTTGGATCTTATTGAAGAAATAAGAGTGAATAAATATTTGAGAACATCACACTATCAGGGTTTAATGAGAAGTAGGTTTGCATCCAGAGTAAAAAAAAGAGATTTCCAGTTAGGGATAAAGTATTGAGAAATTTATTTTTACATAGCAAAGATAAATAGTTCGGGAACTGGCTCCAAATTGGGAAGGCCCATACGTGGTATGTGAAAGGATCAAACAATGAACATATAAACTTCAAGACAAAGAAGGAAACATGTTGAAGCACCCATGGAAAATTGAGCATCTCAGGTTGTATTTAGAATAAAATTAGCTTGTAAATATTTACTTTGTCGTATTTCAATGTAAATATATGGGGGCATACTCTTTCCTACCCAAGTGGCGCGAGGAGGTTTTAATGAGGTGTCCGATTTTAAATAAAATTTATTTTATGCCTTTTTCTTGAACAACTTGAGGGTGCTGTTAATGTGTCTCCCCCAAATATGGTTAATGATTTGAAGAATATCACTAGATCGGGAACTGTCGCAGATTTATCCGCTATTACCCCCAGTTAATTCTGATATGGGTCAAGATAAAGATATTCAGTGTCCGCATCAATTTTTTCAAAAATTATCATAATATCTTCCTGTCTGGATGTTCCTGGGACTGTTGAAGAAGGCGTTCGGGGAACATTGGCATTGAATTGTACATTATCCGGTTTGCTGCTTCCTTGTTTATTAACAGAAGTGCCTAACTTTACTCTATCAATGAGATTTTGTACTTCTTGCTCCAATGCTATAAAATCATTCATGTCATAACCCACATCATTATGATACTTGCACAAACAAGTACTTCGGGTTTCTCTAGGGGACTACAATGAGGCTAGCCTTGTAAAGTGCACATCATTTTTAGTCTTATCATAAATTGTAGCTATACTCTCTCCCAAATCAGTAAACCATTCAGGTTAAACCCTGGAACTTGTTGGTTTTGATTGGACTGATTCTGTTTGGGCCGATATAATCCATGTATGGTTTCCTTTTATTTGTAACCGGATTGACACCGTAGGGGTGAATCTGTTCTGACGAGGCACTATAGAGTTCTTACTTTTTTCAACAGTAATTTGCTTTCCAACTTGATTTAACAGCCCCCCTAAAAGTCATTGTTTTTTTCCGGGTTACCGAGTCGACCAAATTACCCAGGCTCAAGTCTTGTCTTAAAGAGGCAATTGATACTTGTTCAAAATAATCAGCTAGCCCATTTTCCGTGTTCACAAACCTACTAATATATTCTTTCAAAGATTCGTTTGGCTCTTGGGAACAATGAATAATTGTATCACGATTCCCCTTAAGCTCTTTGCTTCCTACAAATTGCCTCCGGAATGCTACCCAGAATATGTTAAAATTCTTGATAGATATGTAGGGAAGACTGTTGTACCACTTAAGGGGACTTTGTTTATAGGTTCGTGAGAAGGCTCGACATAGCAGCTTGTCATCATCATCAAAATTCATCATAATTTTTTTAAATTGCTTGAGATGGTTGTCTGAATCTTTGCTTCCATCATACTTCTCAATTTCGGACTTGTTAAATCGCTTAGGAATATGTCCGGTCCGAAGACAAGGGATATTTCTCTAATTTTAGCTACGACTAAATACAGTATCTTCATTAGGAGTTGCAAAACTACCTAGTTCGGGCTGAAAGGAAAATTGATCGATCAACAAACGGTCAATGTTTTGATCGACTAAACCTTTATTTTTCCTTGATACTTTTTAATTATGCCATGTTTGTCCCTTTTTATTGAATGTTTTTTAGACAGTCTTAATTTTTTCTTTAGACGATCTTCAGCTGCTGAATGAGAATGATTCTTCAAGGTCGATATCGTTGGATGAACTATTGAAGACTCTGATGTCGTGCTCATCACTCGTTTAGACCGATGTGTTTTCTTAGAACTAACATGAATCTTGATGGACTGCTCATTTTCACCAGGATTATCTGTAGGGTGGAGCACATATGCACCAGACTTCTCTTTTATTCCTTTTTCAGCTTATTTCCGAGCCCTTAGAGCCTCAATCTCAGCCCTTCGCTAATCACGTTCATCTTGCAAGGATTGTCTTTCATCACCATCATGATTGAAATGAGACACAGTAGTGTGCTAATTATTTTCTCCCACGCCTTCAACCTTTGGAGGTGGAACGTTTTGTACATTTGGATCCATCTGAACTGGTTTATTCGCTGGTTTTTGAATCTAGGATTAATGCACCATCGCCTCCCACTGTGGTCGTCAATTTGGTGTGGATAATTTATAGTCGGAGGGTATTTTGGGTAGTTTATCAATTGAATATTAAATTTTAATTAGTAGGTAGAGAGATAAGAGAGATGTGTGCTTGTATTTAATATCTCTAAGAAAATTCCAACCTATTAAATGAGGTTGCTTGGGGTATTTATACTGGTTTTGTGACCCATGGGCCATCCGGGTCAGACTTTGGATCCGAGTCAGGCTTTGAAGTCCAAAACCAAAACCAAAACGGTTCAGCATACAACACACAGTTAAGTCATGATCCACTTGTGTTTATTATTCATGAAAAAGTCTGGTATAGATGATGCCCGAACTACCCCTTCGGATTAGGCAGAAGGGCACTTCCAAAAATATCTGACTTTATCAATATTAAGCATAGTTTTCGCAAGTCTGATTAAACATAGTAATCACAACTATTTTTAAATTGTTTTTCATAACCTTTTTTTAATTGTTTTTCATAAGTTGATTTTGAACTTTTTTATCTAAAATGTATGACAACACCTACCAACACAAATCAAAGTTGCAAACCAATGATCTATTGATATGCACCTGTACACAACATCAATACTATGAAGTTCGCTACTCTTCTAAGAATTGAAAACCTAAATCGACTTCTATAATATATATATATATATATAAATTTAGAATTGATCAAAACAAAAAATAAACTAAAAACCTCGAAAGTTTACATCAAATTTATCACAATTGATAACCTAAAAAAAATCGAATAAACCAATACATAAAACCTATATGCTCTGTATATAATCAATTAAAGTTGAAATAAAAAACAAATACATGAGATCTTTATATTATAAAATCAAACTAATATTACAAAATCGAGGTTTTACATAACATTCTTGAGAGAGAATAAAAGTAAAAAGGAAAGAAAATAAACTATAGAAAATGAATAATTAAAAAATTATTAACCTTAATATAAAAGCAATATAAATATTTTAAAAGTGTCGATTATCCGATAGTAAAATATTTTTTTACTCCATAATACATGGTAATTGGTAATGGTGTAAATAGTCTCGTCCATTGGCATTGACTCATCAATAATTTAAGTACTCAAAAGTCAAGAAAACTTTATAAGATTTGCAATATCTAGGTGGTTACAATAAAGTAGTATTAAATCTCCATAAAATCTATGAGATATATTATTTAACTATAAAGTTTATAAATAGAGACCTAGTGATCATCAATAAAATATTCGTTCATTAATTTATTTGTATATATTAAGAAATATTAGCAATTTAGATTTCTTTCGTTTTCTAATGTTTCTCGAGTTAACTTCGAATTTGGATCCACTTAGTCACTTTGAATTTTATACATCCATTGGCTCCATATGTGGGAAATAAATTTTATCTTGCCAAACAATCAAAGCAATAAAAAAACTCAAACTAGATTATGTTGAGCTTTGTAGATTAACTAATCCATTTGTGAATTATGAGCTGGAGATGGAGGCTCATGGTGGATAACTTCTGGCTTTGAAGGATCCTGAAACCCTTCTAACTGAATTTGAGTGACTGGCTCAACAGTTGAGAGAGGCAGAAACTAACATTTCTTTTATTGTTGTATGAATTTTTAGTTACCCAACCCCCTATAGTCAAATTTGGTTTGAAACCCATGGTTGAAGAGAAAAAAGATTATGTAATTTTTAAATATTGAAGGACCATTTACTGAATGAAACTTGGAGAATGAAGTTTCCTTTCAACACATCTCACAAAAAGGGCCGAGAAAATTTAGACAAAAGGTCCTCAAACTAGAAACGAAAGCGACGACAATGTCGTGAAAACAAAAGAAGAACCAAACTTCTACTTCAAAAAATAACCTAATAAAGAAGAAGGCTATGAAACCTTGGTTGGATCATAACATGAAAAATGAGGAACCGTAAATTCTCATAGATGTGGATATTAAAGCACCACTATAGACTGGGAACGCAACCGGTATACCCGCTGCCTCAGTGGGGGAACGAGTAGTTCCTAGAGAATCAACCAAGATTTCAGTAGGCCCAAGCTGCCCAACCGAGGATTATCTTAATCCACAAGAAGCCCCAACCTCCCAATCAAAAATTTCCTAAAACAACCTTGACATACAAACATGGTTTCCTCCATACTTGGCACATGGTTATCCATAAAAACTGAATGATGTACTACCATACCAAAATTGGAATGAGGGTTATACGCAAGCTTCGACATGATATAACCACCCGGAGTTATAAGGGAAATACCAAACGCAACCAACCCAACACTTCCATGGATATTGGTCAAGCATCTTGAAGTAAAAAGAAAATGCTTCAAGTAAAAAATGTCAAGGACTCAGGTACCAACAAGCCTAGTCGTTCATGAATAACTTCTATGTTGATGTTGAATATTAGCCTGATAAAAAGTCCCCACTAGCCTTAGAGATTTTACATATCATTATGCCACCATTATTTAAAAACCACACGATGGATAATTACTTCGGAAAGTGAGACCCAAATCATCATATTCAGCAGTTATATATTAAGATGCTACACTATGGAGTTGATGACCGAATAAATTATCGAGATTTTTCAATGTCACTCCGAGGAAACATCATGCAATAGTTCAATAGTCTATCGAAAAGATACATAGAAAGATATAAGATACTATGTACAGCAATTAAGAACTATTTTATGGTTTTAGAGGGGATTAAGGGAGATCGATACTATATAATTCATTTAGGTAAATTTATAATGAAACTCTTAAATATATTATACCTGGAGAAAAATCCAAATTACAAGATTGCCACTGATCGTTCCAGAAATCTTTTACAGAGGATTTGCTAATAAAACAATGTTTGAAAGATTAAAATCATAGAATAATAAGTTTAAGATGGTATAGAGAGAGAAGTTAAGAGTAATCTAGAGAGATAGTCTCAAACAATTATTTTTTAATCGTTCCTCAATCATCATTCCCCAAAAAGAGTTGGTGTGTTTTTATAGTGCATTAGTTGGGTCTCACATGTCTAGACAAACTATTAACCATGGTCTCTTCCTCATTTTTATAGTTTATTACAAAATAATCATTCTACATTACATAATTGGCAATTGTACCTAAAAGGTTTTCTTTACGTTAAATTACACCTTGATTTTGCCAATATCCTCTAATTACATAACTTTTCCCTTATCATTAGCCCCCGGTCCTTGTGAAGATATTCGAGCAAGGACTGTTTTTTCTTTCATAAGATTTTGTCAAACTTCATAAGCAATGAATTCTTCATCGAATTTTGTCAATTTTCATAAGCAAATAATTCTTCATTGGATTTTGTCAACCTTCATAAGAAAAAATTCTTCATCGATTTTTATCAATCTTTATAAGAAAAAAATTCTTCATCGGGTTTTGCCAAACTGTTTTTACCCATGACGTCAGGTGCCGATCGGCAAGGCTATTGTGTGTCATTTCCTCTGACATAAACATGACTAAAAGTGACACACTTCTGCTCTAGGTACTCATTTCCTCTTTCCTGTATATTTTCCCCTTGGAAAATATCTTCTAAGACCTCTGGGCTTTGAAGCTCGCTAAAGCCCACCCCTCTCTTATAAATATTCCATCGCCTCGCATTGATCTCACACAAAAATTTCTAGAGAGAGAAAGCTTCCCAAGACACTTTTTATAAAGAGAAGTACTTTATGCCTAAAATGTTTCCTATATTAGGATAGGCGAGCAACTGGATTATATATTGAACCGCTGGATAGGTGAGCCTCCGAATTATATATTGAACCAAAGCGTCAACTACATATTGTTGCGTATTATGGTATTGGCCTCCAACCGATAGTTTTACCAAAGCGATCATCCTTTCGAATATCTCATCTCTGCCCTTAGTCACACTTGCTCAATAATTGACAAGGGTGACTACAAAACTCTAATGGGAAAATAGGTTGGGCTACAAGGGAAAATATTTGAAGCGAAAGCAAGCCCATAAACCTGAAGAAAAAACTCAAACTCAACTCTCGTCAAATATTTCAGCTACCCCATCTTCTGCATCTTAAGGAACTCCACGATCGACTCTTGAAATTTCTCTTAGAAAACTAACAAAAAAAATGTGGTCTTTTTGTTAAAAAGGTCCCTCGAACCTATTCAAGAAGCAGAATCAAGTGCTTATTCTGCTAAATATCATATTTCCAAATTTGACGATGATGTTAATGCTGAGAGAGCTATAATATCAGTCTTTGGTAGGGAAAAGCTAATAACCACAAATCTTCAACCTGCTGACGAGATATCTCCTACAAAGAAGAAGTATCTGTCAAAGAATGATCCCATTCCACTTCCTCCACATGTTGATGCCCTGGTAAAAAAAACTCTTTGGGTTGTTGAGAATAAAAACATTTTGGCATTACATAAATTAAAGTACAAGTATTATCATATATGAGGAGGCTAAGCTGATGACTCGGTTGAGGAATCCTTCTACAATCACCATCATATTTCCAACTATTGGGGAGACGCCTTTAATAGTTAAGGATCATATACTGATTATATATCCAGAGATCTTGAATTGGGGGCTCCATTTTCTTTTGGATACTTTGCGATGGTCAACCTCTGTCTGACCCAAGTTGGAGGAGCCACTATGTGGTTTACCCTAATGCACTGTATAATTGCCTCTAGGATTTCGGGGACATGATTTTCTTTAGAGAAGTTTATTGATCTTTCTGGATTGGCCAAGAATCCATACTTTCCGTTTTACTCTATAACCTTCGGTTATAAACAACAAATCCTCAATGATATATTTGAAACAGACAAAAAATGAAAACAACTATTTTTTTATCTCCAGTCTTTGGGAGACTGGGTTTGAGGCCACAATTAACAATCTGCACATGTTGTCCCTCAAATGAACGAACAGAGGTATATTCTTATAGTTTTTATTTATTTTCCCTTCATCTTTCTTCATTTTCTCAAATATCATGTCTTTCCAAAAAAATGACACGGGTCTTCAAGCCATATGTAGAGTATGTGCCCGAAGCCATGAATTGTTTTACTGAGCTCAGTAGATAGGCCAAGGCTTCTTGGTCCAATATATTTCATCTTTGTTTTACTCCGACTAACCTTTCCAAAACTTGTCTTTGGAGCGCCAACTCATCCAAACGTTTATCTTTACAAAAGCCCATGGTTTCTCTTACCCAAGAAGAGGTGTTGAACAAATTAGAAGCTCATGATATACTTGTTTTCCTCCCCTCAAGGGCTAGAGCTAAAATTCATCGAAAAAAGGAAACCGATGAGTCTTCGAGGGATGAAAAAGTGCTGGAAATCTCGGGCGCATGAGTCAAGATGTTGGTACTGAAACAGAGAAGACAAATCTCGTAGTGCCAGAAGGTTCTAAAATACCCTCTCAAGGAGAGCTTCCCAAGAAGAAGCGTCAACTAAAATTGAAGAATATTCTACAAGATTCTGAGGAAGTTACTTCTCCAGAAAATAAAGATACTGATCAAAATCCAACCTCCCCGGAGAATATTGTCATTGAATTAGATTCTTCTCAACTTCCAAACCACGAATTGATTGCTCAAGATTACGAAGGTAACATTGTTCAATATTCTTCAATAGTTGTTCCATTTGAAGCTGGTTCCTCATTTGATACGTCAGAAATTCTTTATGATGATATCTTCTCTCTTCGTATATGGAAACTTCTTCGATCCTCAGTTATTCTTGAGAAGAAAATGAAAATTTTAAGAGATCATAAAAATCACTATAAATCAGAATTTATCCAATCAAAATCAAGATTCGAAGAGTTTGAACGAGAGCTTTCTACGCTTAAAAAACAAACCGATGTGATTTATGAAAAACTTGTTTCCGATGAAAATTATATTATGATCTCTGATAAATGTTGTCAATACGAGATGGATACTTATGCTAAGCACAATGCTAAAAAGGTTGAACTCATCAAGCCTTATAAGAAAGGGAATGATAAAGCCTTAAAATATTTCGAGCAATGCCTTAAAGATGTTGAAAGGGTTGTTCAGGAGAAAAAATATAATTTTAGCCCAAGTTAAGGTTGATAAAAAATATGTTGTTGAGGTCTACACTGCCAAGTGTGTCTAAATTGGATGTGAGGGATACAAAATTTAAATTTGGATTAATTATAAAAATTCACGAGTGCTACACTGATTTGAAGTTAGGTAGTTTTTGGGAACTTATTCCCGTCGAACATCGTCTTACTGGTTTTTCTTTGGATGATGAAGAAAGTTCTTCTGAAACTTCTAAAGGTGATCCCCTCGGATCTTGCTCAAAATTAAAAATCAATTATTTATGTTTAAATCCATGTTTCGTGAATTCCTTTGTGCAAATCGATTTTGTAAAGTCGTCATCATGTTTGAGGAAATTTTGTTGAAGTCCTCATTATGATTTAGGAAAGTTTGTTAAAGTCCTCATTATATTCGAGGCGACTTTATAAATGCATCGAATCTTAAGTTTTGTCTATTTTTGTAGATGCTTTGATGTCTTTATTATTAAATTATGGTCCACTATACGTAGTAATCTGCATCGAAACTCCTAAATGACAACATATGTTCGAGGTGATGAACTTGATTATATCATTGGATTTTGTTCCACCTAATGGTTTTGCTTCCACCTACTTTCAAAAGTAATCTGGTGCCATAATTATTGCCTGTCGTCCTTTAGATGCCATCGGTAATGGTCCGAAAAGTTCAATGCCTCATAGGTCAAATTGTAATACCTCAGATATGCTTTTAATGGGGACCCCAGGCTTAGGAATTATGTTGGAATTTTTTGAAAAAGTATCACACTTTTTTAACTAGCTTTTTATCATCGGAGGAAATCGTAGGCCTTTAATACCATGTTAAAATTACTATTCGTATATAAGTTTTATACCCACAATGCGCAGATCCCTCTCCATAATGTAATTCTAACAATTTCATCTGTGGAGCATCGAAGTAAAGTTCTGCTAAAATATTTTTTGTATATGACTCCTCTGAGGAACACGTAACCATGAGACTTGAAACATACTTTCTTGGACAATGATTTATCAATAAGCAGCACATTATTGTCTAAGAATTCCATGATATCGAGCCTCCTATCATTTTCTTTGCTAACTAAAATTTGAAAAGATCTATTAAATGTTCCAATCGTCTGCTCCAAAAAAAATTATAATTGAAGGGATCTATTGTATAATGATCCACGGGTATTACTTAGAATACGAAGCGCTAGCCAATGAATCAGCCACATAATATCATGCCCTATGATCATGTTCATATTTGATACTTACGAAGACTAATATTAAAGCCTTTAACACCATCAAATACTTCATTAAATGATCTTTTCTAGCCTCAAATTGACCAGGCACATGATTTATGAGAAGTTATGGATCACTTATCAGTTTAAATTTTTTAGCCCCACAGATTTGAGCAAGTCTCAGTCCCTCCAAAACAACTTCATATTATGCCTCGTTATTCGATGCTTTAAACCCAAAACGAATAGCTTGATACAAGATAATTCCATTTGGAGAAACTAACGGTATCATTGCCCCGCATCTTAATGCACTCGAGCCTCCATCCGCTCGGACTATCCATTCTAAATCAAAGTTTTCTTCATCTATTTCCATATTTGGTCGTTTAGAATGAAATTTGACCAAGAAGTCTGCTAAAGCTTGTGCTTTGATTGTAGTCCTAGGCTTAAATTCAATATCAAAATATCCTAATTCAAGTGACCACTTAGTCATTCTTCCAGATATGTCAGACCTTTGTAACATATTTGTTTAATGGAAAATATGTTCGTACGATGATAGATTGAGCATGAAAATATAGCCTCATTTTTTGAGAAGAAATTACTAGAGCAAGAGCCAATTTTCTTACTTTAAATATATCTTCTCAACGTCTAAAAGACTTTTTACTGACGTAATACAATGATAATGGGTGATTTTCTTCATATCGAATCAACTCTGTACTTATAACATCGACACCGCTATATAAACATACAATTCCCCCCCCCCCCCCCCCCCAAATTTGGTTTTATCAAGATTTCTGGAAAATAGATACATTATTCAATTATATGAAAGGCTTCAGAACATTCTTTGGTCCAGTCAAAACAATTTGCATGTCTCAATACTTGGAAAATATAACACATTTATCAGGTGAACGAGATATTAATCTGTTCAAACTGCCAAACATCCTGTCAAAATTTGATTTTTTTTATAGTTCAAGGAGGTTCCATAGTACTTAGAGCGTTCAGTTGTGCATGGTCAACTTTAATCCCTCGTTCACTGACTGTGTACCCAAGAAATGTTTCTGATCGGACTCTAAACATACATTTTTCTGGGTTTAGCTTTAAGTTGAGTCTTTTTAAGTTAGCGAAAATTTCTTCCAAATCATCAAAATGATCTTCATCATTTACACTCTTTGCCAACATATCTTTAATATATACCTCAACATTTTTCCCGTTCTGAGCTTCAAAAGTTTTGTTTACCAAGAGTTGATAAGTTACACCCGTATATTTTAGCCAAAAATGCATTACTTTGTAGCAATGTAACCCTCTTTCAGTAATGAACGAAGTGATCTTCTCATCCCTTAGATCCATCCTAATACAACTATATCCCGTATAAGAATCCATAAAAGAAAGTAATTGATTTTCTGATATGGAATCTACTAACTGATCTATCCGAGGAACTGGGAAATGATCTTTTGGACACGCTCAATTTAAGTCAGTAAATCCACGCACATTCGCCACTTGCTGTTTTTCTTCTCCACCAAAATCGAATTAGCTGTCCACAATATGTATTCTTGTATGTGCCAAACTCTAGATAAACGATCTACCTCGGTGATTATAGCCTCAGATGTTTCCTCATAAAATGGTCTTATCTTTTGAATGATCAAATGCACATTACTTTTGATCGCCAACTTGTAACAGATAATTTTCACGGGCACACTGGTCACTTCTTCGACACACCATGCAAACATGTCTAACTTGGTGGAAACAAATGAATTAATTTCTCTCACGAAATCAGAGATAATTTTGTGTTAATTTTTAAAGTTTTCCCATTTGGAAAAATATTATCCTCGAAGCTTTCATCCGAGACCAAAAGACAGGGGGCCTCCCTCAGATCATCAACATGGTTAGATTATAAGAAATTTCCCAATAACTTCTATGATTTTTATGATTCACTTCCCCGAATTTGCTTAGAAGACAACATGATACAATAACATTCCTTTTTTTGGCTACTCTGAACTATCCTAATACTATTTCCCATAACATATTTCAAGCATTGATGGACAATAGAGATTACCGTATGCAATCTGGATAACCAAGACCTTCCAAAAATAACAGTATAAGATGTTGGTGCATCTACCACAATGAATAATATTGTTACTTTTTTAAACGACCCTTGACCCAGTTCCACAATGCTCTCAAATTCTTTAACAAATTCTGATGTTACTCTTGTATAACCCACAATGGTCCGATCTGATCGTCAGATAATATGAGTATTAGTTGATAAGGAAGTGGAAATCTAAGGAATAAAATGTAAATTATAAAATATTATATAGAAAATTGTAAAGGTAGATGATGAATTTAGAACTATGTATTTTAGTCAGAAACTAAAGTGTGATTAGCCTTTTTTATGTAACCATTTTCAGTTGTAAGTTATGTCTTTGTGCCTCTATATGAAGGCCAAGGCTGATCTAATAAAGAGGTTAAATTTTTGAGTTAGAACATTTGAGCACTCTGATTTTCTCTCTCTAGAATCTATTTCTCTCTCTAAAACTTACTTCTTTCATTTACTAAAGAGATTCAGATAATCATACTCATCAAATTGGCGACTCCACTCGGACGATTAACGATCAGTATTTATCTTGCTACATCAAATTTCATCAATCTTGAAAAGACAATCTTAAAATTTTACAATGAATCCATAAAATGACCCATTGGTTAGATAAATAAAAATTTGCAGATGACAGATGATATACCAGAAGGATCCACTCATATCCACCAATCTTGAGATAGAATTGCGAATGAATCAACTTTTGGATAAAATAAACGCTTTGAATGAAAAATACGATCAGAGATAACGTGAGATTCAGTCAACAATGATGAAATCCGAGGTGAGGCAAATGAATGAACAAAATGAAACTGGAAACCAATTTGATCGATCTTGCACTGATTGTCAAATCAGGAGTGAACTGAATAAGGCGCATTTCAAAGCTCCAAAAGAGCGTCATTCATCTCGAAAAGAAAAGAAAGACAAATAAAATTATGTCACATCAAGTGACGAGGAGTTGAGAGCTCTGGATCAGGTTTTAAAAGGTATAAGGGTTCTCCAAAGGAAGATAGGGATTAACCTTGAAAGTATAAGAAAGAACACAAATCTAGGAGAGATAGTCTACCTTGATGTTTGATGGAGTCTAATTGGTGCTAGGGAAACACATCAAATCAGTATGATGGAGCTGATCGGAATTTATATGCGGGAATGAGAACTGAAGATTTGTATGTTCAAGGTGTCAATTGGAGGAATTATCCATTGACAAGTGAAATCATATCTATTACGCTTCTGAAGCATTTTGACATCGCAAAAGTTGAAAAGTTCGATGGGATGCAGGATCCAGACGATCACATCGAACAATTCAAAATTTATATGATAAATTTCAAGGACGACGATGGACTGGTACGTCGGGATTTCTCGCAGACTTTTAAATGGACATCTTTGAAATAGTATAATAAAATTCCAAGGGGATCCATTTCAAATTTCAGATATTTTTATACTGTCTTTCGAAGACAGTTCATTGGCAGTAAATAAATGAAGCAAAAAGGGACACAATTATCCAATGTAAGTAATCAGTTGGATAAAAGTTGAAATACTACACGAAGCGATTTGTTTTGACATAGGCAAGTTTGGATAACTGTGAAGAGTCAGTGGCGATGTCACCTTTCCGCCAAGGGTTATTGCCAGGGGATCTAGCTAATGAGACAAAAAAGAGTTTTAGCTTTTGGAGCATTAATGGCTTAAGTTGAAGATCAAATCAAAGTTGAAGAATCAACTAGGTTCCGAGGAGCAGTAGTCAACGTTCCAAAGAATTCTGGGCAGGCGCCATATAACCAAGAGCAATCTTCAAATGATAATCAGCAAACGCGTCCGAGGAATAATAATTTACCACCTCGGACCGAGGGATATTCGAATCAAGCTCCGTCTTATCAAATTAATAGGCCGAGGCCGAATTAGTGGATAAAGCTTGAATATTATACGGATTTGACTGCAAGTATGATTGTAATTGTTTTTATAAAACTAAGGGATACGTAAATTTCAAGAAGCTAGCTCCAATTAATAGGCCAATGGAGGAGCAAAACAACAAATTATGTAGATACCACAATGACATTGGTCACGACACCAATTATTGCACTGCTCTAAAAAAGAAAGTCCAAATTTTGATTGAATAGAAACTTACTGACTTATGTGAAGGCACAGGGCAGTGCATCAAAAAATCCAGCATCGAATTCACAGCCAACCAACCCAAATGCGCAAGCTGAAAAATTGATGATTTTAGATTTAAAGGTTGATGAATTTGATGTTGCCGCGGAATATTTGGATTTGGATCTAGATAAATTAATTTAAATGGTTGTGGAAGAGCCAATAAAGAAGGGCATGTTTGAAGTCTGTGAGTATTTCGAGTTCATGGTCATTTTTTGGGGTGATTTGCTGATTGGTAATACTGATAGTTCGAGGAAAAGACATATTGTTAGTTTGGAACTGGTGTAGAACGAAAAATATCTACTTATTTTTATGAAAAAAAAAACATTCCTTTTATTCTGTTCGATGAGGATGATTTGCGAGAAACTGCGGGGCCCCATGAGGATGCAGTGGTCATTGGGGAAGAATTTGTTAGCGTTGAGATTAGACGTCTTTTTAAAGAAATGTATAACAAGATGCATAATCCTCTTTGAATTTCTCAGTCAAAGTGCACAATTATTGGTTTTACTGGAGTGACTGCACGGGTAATAGGAGAATTCGAGGGGGAGGTAAGTTCAGGAAAAAAGACCTTTCAAGAAGAAGGTTTAGGTTCTTTTTATGGTGGTGGATTTCCCTACAAGTTATAATGCTATTTTTTGAAGGTTCTGGTTGTCAAGGATGTATGGCGTTTTTTCAACAGTCCATCAGTGCTTCAAATATGTTGTTGGAGATCGTGTAAGGGTCATTTGAAGCGACCAAAATGTTGCAAGGGAATGTTATGCCAATGCACTTCAGATTCGAGGATTCAACAGTGGTGATATGATGAATGCATAACAGTCAGGGGGGTTGACCTCAGATTTTGGTGAAAGGGTTGAAGATCCGAGGGAAACCTCAGGGCCATTAACAGTAAGTGAAGAAATTGAGGAGTATACTTTTTCTGAAGGAAGAGCATTTCGAATAGGAACCTTACAGACCCCATCTTCACATCAATAACTGTTAGAATTTTTGTCTCATGGTCTCAATGTTTTCGCTTGGAAAACAGAGGACGTTTTAGGAGTACCGATCGAAGTGATTTGTTATAGTTTAGCTGTTAATCCATGGATGAAGCCTGTGATTCAAAGAGACATGCATTTTTGTCAGAAAAAGCAGAAACAATTGTTTTCGAGGTGGATCATTTATCCAGGGTCGAACATATAAGGGAATCATACTATCCTTTATGGACGGCGAATCCAGTAGTAGTTAAAAAAGAAAAACGGATCCATATGGATCTGAAGGATCAAAAGTGTACTACTTTTATCACTGACAAGGGTTTGCATTGTTATAAGGTTATGCCTTTTGGATTGAAAAATGTCGGAGCTACTTACCAAAGACGAATGAATAAAACATTTGCCACCCAGATCAAAAGAAACATGGAGATATAGATTGGTGACATGGAGGTAAAAATCTTAATAGATGATGCGCACTTGGAAGATTTAGAAGAGACATTTTTGAATTTAAGGGCAATAAGGCTAAAGCTGAATCCTGGAAAATGTACTTTTGGAGTTTGATTAGGGAAGTTCTTGGGTTATGTTATCAGTGAAAAAAGGATAGAAGCTGACCCAGAACAATTGAAAGTTGTGGTGTCTATGAAATCGCCTCGAATTATCAAAGAAGTACAAGTTTTGACAGGAAGTTTAACAACACTTAAAAGATTTATTTCTCGATTCTCTGATAAATGTTTTCCTTTCTTTCATTTAAATGTTCTCGATTCAGATAATCTTTTTATAAGTACTCATGAATAAATTGTTGGCAGAACTACCCATATTAATCAAAACTCTTTGTACTTCATCACCATTTATCCCAACTGTAATTACCAGGTATCTTTTCCACTTCAGATGAAGACCATATGTTTAGCCGTAGCCATAATTTAAGAAAGTCACCTTTATCTTCAAAGATTCTCTCTGGAAATTTTACATACGTTTTAATAACTCTAAAATGGAGAAATATGATGGTAGCAAAGACCCTGATAACCACCTTGAACAGTTCAAAAATTTCATGATAAACTTTGATAATGATGATGATAAGTTATTATGCGAAGCCTTCTCGCAGAATTTTAAATGGAATGCTTTAAAATGGTATAATAGTTTACCACAATGATCTATTAAAAGCTTCGATATGTTTGTGTATGAACCCATCATATATAATGGCATAATCAAAATTTCCATGCCACTTCTTAAATGTTTTCTTAAGATATAATGAGTTATCAAGCCCATATACCTTAGATTTATTTCTGCAAAGTAAAAAAACTTTAGGATATTTCATATTAACATCAGTTTGATGAATTTTCAAATTATATATCAACGCATTTACAAAAATAATTGTATATAAATGTTGCTACCAATCTTGCTTTACAAGCTTAAATAATATAACATGTGTTTTATTTCTTCCTAATTACCCACTTACAACCAATTTATCTTGAACCCGACTGTAAATTCGATAATTTCCCAAGTGTGACTATAAACTACTGAACTTATTTTATCATGTATTGACTTTTGTCATCATGCGTAATCTTGAGTTGATATCACTTACTTATAAATTTAAGGATCATCTTCCAAATAAAGGACTATCAAAATTTTCAGGGTGATTTATTCACATCAAATATGAATGAATAATTTTGAAATTCCATTTCATTGGATCATAGACTTTTATGTGTACTCTCATTGACTCTTACAAGGTTCATGTAGTTTCTATTCAATCAAATGTACTTCTTACGAAGTATTTTCTTTGATTTCTAACCGGGAGTGAGTCCTTTTATCGTCAAATAACTTGAATTAAAAAAAATAATTCTCTTGAATTAAATACTACAATAAACTCCAAGTTTAATAACTTATAATATCAAGAATATGACCTAACTTCATTCTTTTTGGAATAAAAAATGCTAAATACCTAATATTTTGTAATATTTAATATTTGGGTTTTCACCTTTTCATAACTCATATAGAGAAATTTTGATTTTCTTAAACATAATACAATTAGTTATATAACATGCAGTTAAAATAATTTATCCTCATAAATTAGTATGCAACTTGAAATTAACTAATATATCATCGACCATCTTAATTGAAGTTCTATTTTTGCATTCAATCAATCTATTTTGTTATGACGAACATTGATGAAGTATCCCATGGTTTTTGCAAAAACCAAATAATTCATCTTGGCTTTTATCCACATGATCCTTGGATTCAAGTATTTGGGAGTATTTTTTACCTATCTGTGAATTTTTTTTATCTCGAAGTATGACCTCAAAGCATGTGGTTAGTTAGATATTGATCTAGGGATTTTTATTTTAGATATAGGGCTTTTGAGTTTTTAAATTCGAAATCGTAATTTTCATATCTAGATTTTGGTATTTTCATATATTTTATCTTATTATGTATTTCAACTTCGGTAGTTTGTTTGTTTGGTTCCAGATTTTTTGTTTTTCATATATAGACTTGTATTTTTATGGTTTTTATTTTTAAGGTTTTTAGGTTATAGATCTTAGATTTTCATATCTAAACTTTATTTTTTTATGTATGTTAACTTCTGTTATGGTGGTCCGACTGTAATGGTAGTTCGGTTGTAGTAGTTATAGTCCGATTATTCTAATTGTTGTTTGCTATTGTATTGTCGATTCAACACACGTTGCAAGGCCAGTGTGCTTGTCATACCCCCATATGAAGGAGGGATGTTTTATTTCTAAACCTGTTGTTTTTCTTTTTGCATAGACTTTTGTCGTAATTTTTCACTGTGTTTTATATCGAGGTAGATCGTTAGACTCATGTTTACATTGTATTTTTGTTTCTTTAATTGCTCTAGATAATACCATCAAACATTTTTTATGTATCTACTGTTTTTGTATTTAGTTTTGAGGCTTGTAGTCTCTCACCGGGGTATACCTCGTGATCTTATAAAAACCATTCTTTATTTATTTAATGCTATAAACTAACAACAAAACTAGATTATTCTCCTAAGAAGTATTCCCCAGCTCTATCGCTACGCAAGATATTAATCATAGTGTCTAATTAATTTTTAAAATTTGGTTTGAATACTTTAAGTATATTGAAGACACACCTTTATATTTAAGTAGATAAACATAAAGTAAATCTATAGTAGTCATGTATGATAGCTATAAAGTATCTCTTACCTCACATGTCAAAATGTCATTTAACTCACATATATATATATATATATATATATATATATATATATATATATATATATTATGTATATCAAGTCGAATATTTTTGTACATCTTTCTTCAAATTTATTAGGCAAGCAATTCATATTTTTCTCACAAAACTATATTATATTTTATAAGTCTAATTTTAACAATTGTGTTCGTATTGTAACGACTTGTATGAGCAAGTCTACCATGTCATAATAAATTATCATTACGAGAGAAAATATAAATAGAAATATTCATTTTACTCATAAAATTTTCAGAGATACATAGTTTTACCAACAAAAATATTGAGAGATACATAGTTTTACCAACAAAAATACCTCATTTCGTCAAAAGTAAGTTTACGAGATGCATATCCATAATGAATTCTTGATCAAACAAAAATATCACGGGAATAAAGTTTTTGTTCATTTGCTAGTCACATATAAAACATTGGTGAGATTTATCATTTTCTCATCTGTGAACATTAACTCGATGTTTGCATATCCTTTACTTTTAATAATCTGTTGGTGTTTTATACTTACACCTCACATGAATTACTGATTTCGTCAACTGATTTGAATAAAGGTCTATCATAGACAACATGCATTGATTGGCAAATATAATACCACCAGCCCGAATAAGTTTCTTCTGCAATATTGACTTTAGTCACCATTGTCACAACTTTATTTTTCTCAGTGTTTACACTTTCATTCTTTTTTTATAGATAACAATCTTATGCAAAATAACCTAATCTACCATAAACACAACATGTGATTGTAGCCCCCAAGGGGTTAGCCGAGTTGGTTGAGTATGGCATTCTTATGACCAAAAGGTCATGAGTTCGAGTCCCTCTACATACGCTTTCTCGGCTGAGCCTGTCACCTTGTGTGGTTTACCTTCTGGCATTGGTTTGCAGGCTATCGCGTCAGACTGAGGGTTTACCCTGTGCGCACTCATTGCACTCTGAGTAGCGGCTGCGGGTTCCCTCCGAAAAAAAAAACAACATGTGATTGTACTCGTATATTTTTTTTCAAGAGTAATTCCTGAAAATTTATTGTTCAAAATTTAATTATGTTAACTCTTTTCATTTCTATTATTAGAATATTCTTTTGCCTTTATGGACACGAGTACTTTAACTATATTTTTAAATTCAAGGTTTTGAGGGAGAATAATTTTGCCTAGTAAAAACTTATGAATTTCATATTTAAATAGGAGATTTAGTGATACTTATATTTCTTTTTAACCATCATGCATATTTGAATGCCAATATCGAGAATTTCATTTTGTTATTCCATGTTACATGGTTTTCTCCATAACATCGATCCAATCAGATTAAGTCTTGATTCGTTACCTTCGTAATAACCATACTTGTTTTCACTTCCATTGATTTTTTTTATTAGAAAATATAATACCTAAAATAAGAACTTACAAATGTTTGCATAAATCTTTTGACACAAATTCAAACAAAACTTGAAACACGTATTACATACATTTTGTTTCAAATTTTACCTACATTTTTGGAAAAAAAAAATTGACCATTTTATTTATATGATATTTTTTTAATATAACAAGTTTGCATGTTCCATACAAAATCGAAAGTCAAATTCTAATTGACAATGAAAAATAAATTAGGAATAAATTTCAATTAGTATTATCACCTAATCCATTAGACTGGAAACCCTTTCTAAAGAGTTATGTCCATTTTGAAAAACTCTAAATTATACCCATTCATAAAAGGGCGAGGCTAGAAATAAGACACATTTTGATAGATCTCTCATTCTACCCCCTTCTTTTTTCAAACTCAAAGTTGAAATTCCCAAATTATCCTTTCTCTCTCTAGATTACTACATTCATGCCATTTACTCTCAAAATCAACCCGAACTCTGAAATCTATCCGTTGTTACCTTAAATCCACAAGCTTTCAACCAATTTCTATCAATATTTACTATACTAAACCCATTAAACCCAAAACGTTACCTTTTTTTTACCCAAACCCATAAAATCCACCACAAACAACCTAAAATCAGAGTATCCATGGACAATGATGAAATGGGCATCTCTTTGGACGACTTACTAGACAAAGAGGAAGCTTAACGCATGAAGGTAAGAAGCTAAAACATGGTTTTTGATTTTGGCCTCGTCGCACGAACATCGTGCGGCAACATTGCCTTACTGGTCGCATGCGACCATATAGCCTTAGTCGTCGCATGCGACGACTATGGAGACATGTCTCGTGCGACATCACTGAAGACATGTCTCGTGCGACTCGACTATTAGACAAACTTATAGTTTCCTATTATATATTTTATAGGAGGAATCTGCCCGGCCTCTATTTATGGATGCGAACTACAGTAGAATATTCAAAACTGATAGGTTAGTTACTAAAGACGAATGAGATGCTTTTGTGGACATTGAATCGAATAAGATTAAGTTTGTCACAATTACAAAGCTCAACGATAGCGTGAAATGGGGAAGGACTCCCAGGTTAGAGTATGTTTGCGAGTGGTACGGTGTATTCGTATCAAAAGCGAAGCCGGAAACTTTAAGAAAGCAGAAAACATCAACGAAGAAATGTAATTATCCGTTTGCGCTAAAAGGTCATCTAATCAACGTACTAGCCATGCAATGACGTTTCGAGGTGATAAACGGTACGCATAATCATGAACCGTACGTTCTCCTAGACGGCCATTCCCGCGCTTGTAGGCTAAAACAAGATAAAGAGAAACTAGTTCGTAGTTTGTCTCACCTCGGTTCGCGTCCTAGGGAGATATATAGTGGTTTGAAGTACCAATATCTCGAGAACATTTCGAACATGCATATAATCTACAATTTTCGCCAAAAACATCGGGATGTTGAGCACGGGGGACAAACGCAAATGCAATATTTCTTGACGAAGTTGAAGAAGAATGGATACTCCACGTGGGAACGTTTGAAAGACGATTCAAAGGTGATCACTGAATTTTTTTTTGCACATCCTACTAGCATAGACTTATTACGTACATTCCCCAATGTGATATTCATGGATTGTACGTACAAGAAGACTAGGTATAATATTTCTTTATTAGAGATTGTCGGTTTAACGTCGACTTCCATCACATTTACCGTTGTGTACGTGTTTTTGAGCGGAGAGAAGATTGGAAACTATGTATGGGGTTTGGAAACTTTTCGTGGTTTGATGATGGATAACGTGTGCGCATTTCCGAGCATTATTGTTACCGATCGAGAGTTAGCTCTCATGCGAGCAATTGAAGATATTTTTCTGGGCACACACCACTTGTTATGCACGTGGCACATTAGTAAGAACATTCTTGGAATGGTACGAAAGATATTGCATGATGATGCCGTAGCGAAACAATTTCTTGAGTTTTACGGTTACGCTGTGGGGGCGAACACGGTTGAGAGTTACCAAAAAAATATAGATACATTGAAAGAGATGTTCGCCTCTCAACGGATGTGTTTTGCGCACGTTATGGGCGCGTGGATACCAAATATGGTGACAAGTTTCTTGCATACCGAGCGAACAAGATTAAGCATTATGGCCAAACAACTACAAATAGGTTTGTCCTTTTATCCAATTTTTTGTTTAGCTATTATATCTATTTTCAAATAAGTTTATAATATTGTACTTGTACTATGTAGGGCGGAAGGTGTTCACTCGCCCCTAAAATAATACCTTGGGACGAACCAATGCAACTTTGAGCTATTTTGGGAAAAAGTTTACAACTTATTAACGAAGTAGCATGCGGGGATCTTCGAATCATTCGAGCGAAGTAAGTTTAGAACAATTCTCGGTTTTGATGGTGTTTTGACCCAGAATCTTAAAGGTCATGTGTCACATGCGGGTCTAAAGATACTGATGCTTGCTATTGTTCGTGCTAGAAATATAGGAGTAGATCGGGTAGCATATGGAGGATGTTTCCTTAGGAAAACACATGGGTTACCTTGTGCATGTGAAATTGCGTTTATAACTAGAGATGGTAGGCGCATCCCTTTATAAGATGTGGATATCTTTTGGAAAATATTAGATATTGTTCATAGAGATCCTAGTTCTCGTGAGGAAGAATTGCAGAATTTTTTTTCCATAATTGACAACTCCATTCGTAGTTTCCGCCCTGACCAACAAAACCACATTATCAATAGGGTAATGCAAATTTTGAGGCCCAAAACAAGTCATATTGAAGATCCTAAAGAAGTGGTTAGAGCTAAGGGTAGGCCGAAGGGAGGCGTTGATAAATCGACTAAACCGAACCCTAGTTCGTGGGAATATCCCATTGAACAAACCGCTAGTGCTAGTACTACGGCTAACTCGATAGGTAGTACACCCGTTAACACATTAAGAAGCACTGCCGCATCCAACATGGTTCCCGTCGTACCACCTAAACCTCCATTAGCAAAAAATAAAGTTGGAAGGCCTAAGAAAATTGTTAAGGATGGGAAGTTAACATTATATCTGGATTGCATCCCAACATTTCTACACACTTACATTTTAAAGTTAGTTGACATTCTTCCGGACGGATAATGCGGATATCATTCCGTAGCGCATTTAATATACAACAACGAAGATATATGGGAGGATGTTAGACGCGAGTGGTTGAAGGAGTTACGGGACAACCGTACATCTTGGTTGGATGTATATGGTTCGCCGAACGTGTTTGACGATTTGGTACATAGGTTAGATTACTTCAAGCCTAATCCTAGTAGCCACTATTGGATGACATTTCCGGACATTGGACTAGTAATTACGACAAGGTATCAATGCATGGTATACCATGTATTGCAAGCAGCGTCGTTAACGTATCTACCAATCCGTGGAAGGCCACACGTCAACAATTCAACGATCATAGAAGTTGGGATTGCTTTCGTACATGGATGTCATTTTGTTAATGTAAGTATATGTCGTTTTTAGCCAATTTCTTACGCTACCATTACAAGATGCATTCATTTCTTTTTTTTTCTTGCAGATCACTACTCCACCCGATGGACCATTTCCTCCATTATACCCTTGCTGGGGTTCTTATGCAACCGAAGAAGCAAATTAATGGGCGCATCCGTACTACCGTCGGTTCAACAAATTTACACAAATAATGTCAGCTAGGAAATTCAACTTGAACAAAAAACCACATGTAATGGATTTGACAAGAGATGACATTTGAGTTGATGTAATTTTGTAATATTTGATGTAGTTTTGTAACATTTGATGTAGTTTTGTAATATAGTTGATCTAATTTTGTAACATTTGATGTAGTTTTATAATATAGTTGATGAAATTTGTATGATGTTGGTTTTTGTTCAATTATTAGCATTTGCGAACAATTATATTTTATTTAAAAGCGTGATCACGATAAAATATTACAAACGTCGCACGCGATGCCCTATGGCAACGGTCGCATACGACGCAAGGCCAATTATTTGGCTCTGGTTTTTAAAACAGAGGGCTTGCGTCACACAGCCAAAATGCGATGCCTTTTGGCAGTGGTCGCATGCGACGTAAGGCCAATAATTTGGCACTGATTTTTCAGCCAGAGGGCTTGCGTCGCACGACCAAAATGCGACGCAAGGCAAAATATTTAGCCCTGGTTTTCAACCAGAGAGCTTGCGTCGCACGGCCAAAATGCGGCGCCTTTTGTCGATGGTCGCATGCGACGCAAGAAAATATATTTGGCCCTGGTTTTTCAACCAGAGGGCTTGCATCGCACGACCATAATGCGACACCCTATTTCAATGGTCGTATGCGATGCTAGCCTCAACTATTAGAGAAATTTGAGGTCATTAAAAAGGGGAAATTTTAATTTTAGAGTTACACCAAATAAGACACTTAAAGGAAATACATGAAAACTAAAACAACAAGTTAAGACCTTAACTTAAACAAACATAAGAAAATGCTCAATCGTCGAATCCTATTCCAACTTGATGTCGGAATCGATGCCCTCCTCCCTTTTCGTAATTCCATCTCGAAGATACACTACCATATCCCTAGTGATGTAGTCTACCACCGTCATGTTCCAGACGGCGACCGCTTCTTGCTTAATTTTATATGGAAAAAACAACAAATGATCCATCAATTTGCAAAAAGGTACCTCTGCTTGTTTTGTTCACGGTTGTGCACGACTAGACCTCTAGTTCCTAAACGACCATAGTTGTAGTACATCTTACAAAGGACTCGCTCAAAAAATGCATCGCTAGTATCTTCCCCCAGCTCTCGGCGGGCAAGCGTTACCGCCTCAAGCAAATGGTAGTCTTCATGAGGCGTAAAATCCATTTGTTAAACTGTTTATGTTTGTCCAAATGTTTGTGAATGTTTGATGATGAGAGATTTGTAGATTTTTTTAGTCCCGTTTTATAGGGGTTTTTAGAGCGGGAGCTTTAATAAAGTGGAGTCAAGTTTGGAGGGAGTTAAGGGCGGGAGTTTTAACTTTAAGAATTGGCGGGAGTTTTAAATTTGGCGAGAGTTTTTTTGTTAATTAGAATTGGCGGGAGTTTTTAATAATTGTAAGACCCTATTTATCTACTTCGTCCTATTCACTTTACACGTGTCACGTTTTCATTCATCTAAGTAAATTACGTTATCTGAAAACGAAATTGTCTATAAATAAAAGTAATATCCACATTAAAGGGTAAACTAGCTGATAAATTAAGCAAAAAATGTGTCCATGGACTAAGTTGGAGGATCAATATCTGATGAAAGCATCAATTGAAGTTGGAAACACGGACATGCTAGAGGGGCATAAAACGTACGGGGAGGCATTGCTATGCCAAATGTACTTCCTATACGAAAGAGATGGTGTCCAGCCGCCCAGAATTTCAAGGCGTGTTGATGAGGTGAGAGCTAGGTGGTAAGTCCTAGTCACGTTCCGTCTACATCCAGTTTCTGGCCTCACCGAATTGGAACATCGTGTTGCGTGTAATCGGTTCAACCGGAAGGTCACGAATTCTATAACAGAGGAGCAGCTGGATCAAGTCCGTTCTGATATTATTGACATCCGGTTAGAGGAAATACATGACCACCAGGATGCGAAAGAAGAAAGAAAGTTGATGAAATGGAACTGGCCTGATAGATAAACTATGATTTGAGTATGTGTTTGAGTGTGAGTTCCAATTGATGTTTGAGTGTGAGTTTCAATTTATGTTTGAGTGTGAGTTTCAGTTTGTTATTGAGTGTGTGTTTCAGTTTTAGTTTTAGTGTGAGTTTCAGTTTGGGTTTGAGTGTGTGTTTGAGTGCGTGCTTCAATTTGTGTTTGAGTGTGTATTCTAGTTTATGTATGAGATTGTGTTTCAGTTTATGTTGACGTTTGTGTTTCATTTAACACCTTATATTTTGAACAATTTTATACTATGACATACTTTTACTAGCTAGCTTGTTCAAATAAAATTGGGAATGAGGTGTAAAAAAAATACAATAAATAAAAGCAGTCATAAATTTTTTTGGTTACAAAATATAATGCTAACGTCGAAAAGTCTGACATATCAAACAACGATCTAATCAACAAAAGTCTGTTGCGAGTAATAATCAATGACGTCTGTACCTCTCGGCGATCCTGCACATGTGAAGGGCGGTATGTACCAGACCGCCGTACTCCAGCGTCGGTATGGATGGAGCATACCGAGAAATCTGCTCGTATCCTGCGTAGTCAGCAGCACCCAGTGGCTCCAACCGAGGAACTCCAGCTCTACCAGAGCTACAAACAATGTACCATAACTTCTTCTTCACCTAAACGTAGTACATCGTCTCGACACTCTCTCCACTACCACGGTACGATGGTCCATCAGGAGCGTAACGATGGTACTCCCGATCCCTCCACAGGTGAGCATCCCAAACGTATCTGCAAGCCGTCTTCTTCCCTGATTTTTTCGATGCATGAGGGCTTATATATTTAGGAATCAGCTGCACGAAGCCCATCTGTCGAGTGACACGATCAGGGTAATATGGCACAATCACGTCGAACGCCTTAAGCGTCAACTCGGCCCAAGTAATGCTCTGGAAAGGATGATGGTCCCGTAAGTAAGTGAAGGGAAGTGTGAATAAATAAATGAACAAGTTAGCCATTTATATTAGTAAATATACTTAACATTAAAATGAACAAATATGACTTACATCTGACTTCGTGCACGTCGAAAGTGCATGCCTGGACTTCTTGCGCACATCATGCGAAACACCGATCTTCTACGGCGCATGTCGACACATATGGGGCATAGATAGCTCATAATCGCTAAACAGTGGAGCCCGGAGCTGAACGAAATGGGAAAATATCCATGACTCGAGCATCCCTATGAACCTGCAAATGCCTCCCGTACCATGCATGGATCCCTGACTAAGGGAGTGGTACAACTGTGCTAAGACCAACTGACCCCAGTTGAACCTATGCATACCCTGGTATTGGTTCACGAACTGGAGGTAATCTAAAGAAATGTTGTTTCCGGTTTTGTTGGCACAGATGGTGGTACCTAACAAGAACAATATATAGGCACGAGTGGCATGATCTACCCTCTCATCTGTGATCTTACTATCACTATACCTATCACCCGTAAATGTAGTGCGCAACCACCCAAGATTCACGCTACTAGCATTCTTAATATTTTTATTTAAATCTGTTGGTCGTACACCTAGCATGCTAGCATAAGTCCTAATCCGCTCAACCTCAGAATCAAATGATAATACATCAAAAGACCTACCTTCGACAGGTTATCCAGTGATGACAAAGATGTCGTCCAAAGTCACTGTCATCTCCCCGAACGAGAAATGAAATAAAAAAGTCTCCTCATGCCATCGCTCGAGGAATGCCTCAACCAAATGGAGGTTGGTATGCCAGCGGGAGAGTGCCTCGACGAGAGGGTCAAAAATAGTATCCATCACAATTGCTCGTACCCTGCTCTGATTTTTGAAGTCCCATATACGGAGACTATCATACATGGCGAAGCATCGCAGGGAGACCATATCCTGCAATATGTATCAAACACGTAAGAAAGTGATAAAACAATCAATATAAACATATATTATAGTTAGAGAATTAATACTTACATCTCCGAGATAGACACTGAACGCCTCGTGCTGGGTGTAATCGGGATAGAGAGTCGGAACGTGCGATATCACCGAAAAGAACTCATGATCCTCAGCCTCGGGTGCGTGGGTGCCGCCTCGGGTGCGTGGGGTGCATCTTCCTCATACCGTGCATGTGATCCTTCAGGTGCCTCCCGCCACTCCGGCCCCTCCATATCCTCTGGTAACTCCGGTGCATCTGCATCGTCCTCAACGTAAGACAAGTCAGGTGCCTGCGAAGACGAACCTGCCCATGTGCTACCTGCAACCATAGGAATGTCACCTACACTTGGATGACGACGAATATGTCGTTTCATCCGCGTCCCCGGAGTTTGTCCCTTAGTGGGACCTACCTCTACATGCTCGGGGGAAAATCTAGCTTCTGTTGCCTCACGCGCCAAACGCGCATCGCGTGCCCTCTGTTGTCCCTTCTTAAACGTTATTTTGACTGTGCTCTTGGTCCACCTCATCCTGTAAAAACAGCATAAAGTAATATATATTAGTGAAACAAGAAAAAAAAAAGTAGTTTGTAAGTGTAAGTGGTCGCATGAGATAGCTTAAGCTGTCTGTCGCATGCAAGAGCAATACACACCCCGTCGCATGCAACGAAGGGTCATCTTGGTCGCACGATCGTGCGACCAGAGGAAATCTGGTAGCACAATCGTGCCACCAACAACAACGAAACCCAAATTTCGAAACCCATCAAAGAAGCCTCATTTCACACAAAATCAAAGACAGAAACATAGATCCTAGCAAAACTAACAAGAATACAACACTAATCTAACAAAACAACACCTAAAATCATGCAAAAATCGAACTTTTAAAATCGAAACATAAAAACCTAATTTTCAACGGTTTATACCCAATGAAATCTAAAAAATATTATAGCAGGAAGTTTGTATTACTTACCTTTATGTTTTGCTAAGTTTGGATTCTTGAAAAAATCGAGTTTCAGTTTCGGTCGATTTTTGAGTGATTGAGAGGTTTCTAGAAAGAGAAAAAGAGAAGAAAAAATGGTGAGAGATTTATAAAACCCTTTTATACCTTAATTTTCTGAAAATGATAAATTTGTGCAAAATTTGGTGAGAAATATATCAAACGGGGTATAAAATCTAAAGATTTAAGATGTATCAAAATATGACTAATTTCTAGTCTGGTCCTTCATAAAATCCCGAAATAAATACCCTTATTCGCAAAGTACTTCTGAGAAAATACTTAAAATGAAAAAAAAATTGTTATTCCGGAGAACCACACCTTTTTGAAAAAGAACATTTTCACTTTGGCGCGTCAAAACAAAGGTGGCCGCGGAAAGCCAACGGTTGAGTACCTTGCCGCGACAACATTGCCTAATTGTGGCTACTGCAAAAACACCTTTGAATCAAGTTTCCATTACGCAGACATCCCAAGTTGTTGCGGCAACTACGCTTAGGTTCAGTGTTACCTCGACAAGCAAATATTCTTCCGCGACAAGACACTAAGTCCAGATTCTCTCGACAAGCACTGTTTTTTACAGTGACAATCCAACCCTTTGTAAACCATTTTATTTCAGGATCGTCTGCCGGATCAACAAACTAGTAATTTCTTCTGGATTTTAATTGTAACTTTCATTCTTATGTACTTATTTTGATTATAAGTTTAATAAATATTTCAAGACATCTTCTTCCTAAAAGACGTTGCGACCGCTGCTGGAACAAAATTTACAGATTCTGCCAATTTTTAATTTGGCGAGATGGTACCAAGAGCCATACTATTCTACATTTGGATGGAGCTGATGGCATCAATAAATGAACGAACCAAAATAGTTCAAACTACAACAAAATTTACAGAATAAATATATAAACTCTTATAAGTTTATAACTCAAAAACATACCACTTGGGTGAAGGCATCATAATTATTTTAAGCAACAACATATTTGGTTAGATTGCTGTAAGAAATATTTTTCTTTTACATATAAAAACCAAAGAAATAATTAGTAGACTAGTTTTTGTTGGCTGTAGCGTTGTATATGGTCGACGTCTATGATGCCCGGAGGAAAAACTGGGTCAGTCGCGGCTCTTACAGCAACCTTGGCAACTTCTGTAACATTAACCGGAGGGGTAAAGAGAGGTCCAACAAGAGGAAGCTGGTTTAGTGGTTTTGCAACTCCTAGAGCCTGATCAACAACAATATTTAGAGCATCAAACCTATTTAGATCATTCGCGGAGGTACATTTTAAGCCAATTTTATTTTCTTAAGGTGGAATACAAGGAATTTACCATCTCCATCGGAGAGCCAATGATGCCTAACGGTATTTTCATCGACCCAAAAGTGCGAGTACCATATATAAACCCAGGCCTCAAAATTACTCCTAAAAATAAATGAGGTCAAATATTATCACAATAACAAAGTTAGATCTTATTATCTAACAAAAAGAAAACTAACCTCCATAAGGGTATCTAGTAAGCAACTCTGTTTCAGCAGCTCTCTGCATCATGAATTAGGTCATAAAAGGATTATCATTACATAAAAATAACAAAGTCATCGAGTATTCGGTATTCTCATTATTTTTGTAGAATTTAAATACCTTCCCATCAGAATATCCTGACAGTAAGACATTTGCCACACCAAAATCAGCCGCGGAAATGTAAACAAACTTTTTCACACCTGAATTATCCAATGCAGATAAGTAGCAAAGAAATAAACGGTTGAACGTAACTTGAGAAGTTGCGTTGTGCGTTGCATACCTTTTTCTTGAGCAGCTCTAATTGCATTGATGTTTGTTGTACCATTAGCTTTGTACATATAAGAGTTAGAGCCAAAACCGCCAACACACGATATCTGGAATAGTATAACTTGTGTTACAAGACGAATAAAAGTTCGTTCGCACCTATAGTTAATTTAGAAAAGAGATTACTTACGACGGAAGTTACTCCATTAAGAGCTTCCTTCCATGAAGAATTAGGCTGAATAAGATCTCCTGGCAAGATAGAAAGTTTATAAGCACTTATAAATTACATTTGACGAAAGAGGGGTTCATAGATCGAAGAGAAAACCTTGATGCCAGGCCATACTGTTAGCCCAAGAATCATGTAAAGATGATCTACCAGACCTGAAGAAAGTGTACAAAAACTTTCAAATATTGTCCATCTTTTACAAGCTGTGTTTGTTAAGAAATGGCTGATTGTTGATAATCATACGATCAATACAAGTAGTTTGATCGACCAAAAGAAAGTCGGTATATAAACCTGTTAAGGCTAGCAACAGATACGCCACGCAGAATTGCTTCTCTGCAAATATGTGATCCAACAAAGCCATTTCCTCCTAGCACAAGCAACTATAAACAAATGCTGATAAGTTTTAATGTTTGAGAAAAAAAAACAACTTTTTCGATATGCCAATAGTAGCTGGAAATCTACCTTCTCTGGAGAAGGTGCACGCAAATTTACTTTTTCTACATCCTCAATGTTATCAACTCTATTAGATGTTGTCGAAAGATATCTCCCTTTGCTCAGTGCAGAAACTTGACTGTTTTCGAATGACAATTACAAAGCAAACAAAGCATAACTCATATTAAAATTCGCCATACATCGTAATGGAAACATTATGCCCAGGTGTTCAAGGCCACACGACAAACAGCAATCATATAATGAATCTATTTAAAAGTCATAGCACAACGTAACAAAACTTACTCGGGTTTCGATAGCCTAGACTGGATCAAACGCGAGACGATAGTCCTCATTTTGAAATGTAGCAGATCGTTCTACAAAAGTGAGATTTGATAAAGAAAGATTGATGGAAATGTAGCTAGCCTCTTCTTCATGACAAGAGTTGCGAGAAAATACATGGTTTGCCAATGGGCGATTAGTAAGGAGATAAAGCCATGTGTTTGGTTTATAACGTTGTTGTCGATGGTGTTAAAAGCATACAAATTTCACAACAAATATAGAAGATATACAATAACCACTTAGTAATTTACATATGAAACTTAACACTGAATTTTTTTTTTTATTTAAATACAGATTTTATAGCATCATTTTATTTTCTAAGTATTGTTACAAGTTTGTTTCAAGGAGTTCAATATATGATGAAAAAATAATATATTAAAAAAACTGTTCTTTCTGATCTCGATTGTTTTTTCAATAAACATAAAATTATAAAATGTGTATATGCTGCAATTTAAATAATGTAGTGTAAAATTCAATTTTTCTACAAAAATTCTCATCATACAAAAACACGCTTTAACTATCTGTCCCACTGAACCACTTTTCTTTTCATATCATTTTATGATATACATCATCATATTTTTATTTTTATTCTATATACATTTATATTAAACAATAAAATAATAAATAACATATTTCGTATTATTTTATTAAAATTAAATTATAAAACTTTTTTTACAATTAAAGTTTTTTAAATCTTAAATGAAATAAATAATATTCAATTACCATAACACATACATACATTATTATTGATCCTTTGATAATATTGAACATTTGATTAGTTTGTAAAATTGAATAGAAGGTTGTTAAAAGCGGTTCTGTATGGATTTGAGTTCAGACATAGAAGGATACGCTAGTTTCAATGTTATTAACAATTCGAAATTGATGTTTTTCTAATTTTGTGAATATAAATTTCGTTCATCGTCAACTATTATGTTATGTTATATAGTCAACTATTATGCTATGTTATATAATGTATACCATCGCTATTATACCTCAGACATCGAGATCCAACACCATTGCTCCACGTCGAATAATTACAAATTGTGCATGTTAAACTCCAAATGCACATTCAACATCCTTTATGCATGATTTTTGTGTTCTCACAAACAACCTACTTTCATTTTCTTTGGGTATTTGAATTAACTGAATGAAGACGGACAATTTTGGATATATTCCGGTAGCAATACAGTAACCATTAATTGTTTGTCATTCATATTGTCATTCACTGTCGCGACAACACCAGACTCAATATCGTTAAACACAAAAAATCTTGCTGGTACATGTATATCGCTCAAAACACCAAGCAACCCAAAAAAATATCATGTATGATGAGTTCAAAGATTTGAGTCACTGTACGATGATCAAATCCGAAGGACAATTCAGACTAAACCACCACACTAAAATTCCAAACAGGACAAATGTTTTAATTATTGACTAAGCTAGTTGTTAATCAACTTAAAACTATATTACTAATGGGTCCTTAAACTCGACCCGGTTTCACAACCCGACCCAATAAGCTCATGGGTCAGTAATGAAGTATAAATACCCTGACCACTTTCATTAATGAGAGTAATGATAATTTATTACTAGTAGGCAACTTAATTATCTTTATACTCATCACACTAAACATAAAACACCACAAAATACCCAAAACACCCTTTAAACACTTTATTAGATTACCCTCAGGTAGAAACAAACCACACCAAATTTGCGACCATAGTGGGAGGCGACGGTGCCTGAATTTTACATTCAAAACCAGCAAGTAAAGCAGTTTTGATGGATCTGAATGAGCAGAATGCTCCACCCCCAGAGGTGGAAAGTGCAAGGGAAAATAAGGAGTATACCATCGAGGAGCAAGACCAGCTGAGGGCTGAAATAAAGGCGTTGAGAGCAATAAAACAAGTAGAAAAAGGTATCAAAGAGATATCCAGAGTGTCAGTACTTCACCACACTGACAATCCTGGGGAAAATGAGCAGTCTTTGAAGACTCACCTCAATTCAAAAAAGACGCACCGATCTAAGCCTGTTGAGAGTTCTACGTCTGAGTCCTCTAACAGTTCCTCAAATGAGGCAAAACTTGAAGAATCACTATCTTCAAGTATTGATGAAGGGAGATCTAGAAAAAAGATGAGGTTAACTAAAAAGCATTCGAGAAAGAGGGACAGACATGGCAGACTCAAAAGGCACCAGGGTAAGGGGTCAACTCATAAGCATGTTGATCAGTTGCTGATTGATCCCTTTGCCTTTCAGTCCGAACCGGGTACTTTTGCAGCCCATAATGAAGATAATGTTTTCAGTCGTAGCAAGAATTAGAGGCAATCACCTTTGTCCGCAAAAATACTCTCCGAACATCTTTCTAAAATGTTTGATAGCTCCAAGATGAGAAATACGATAGGATTCAAGATCCGGACAACCATCTCGAATAATTCAAAAAAATCATGATGAACTTTGACGACGATGACAAGCTTTTGTGTAGGGATTTCTCCCAAACTTTCACAAGGAGTGCCCTTAAATGGTATAACAGTCTCTTTCAGAGGTGTATAAGAAACTTTGATACATTATGGGTTACCTCCGGAGGAAATTTGTTAGGACTAAATAACTAAAGGGTAATGGGGACACCTTTATCCATTGTGCTCAGGAACCAAACGAGTCCCTGAAAGATTACATAAGTCGCTTTGTGAATATGAAAAATGGGCTAGCAGATTGCTTTGAGCAGGTTGCAATTGCTTCCATTAGGCAAGGTTTAAATCCTGGGAATTTAGCTGATTCTATAACCCAAAAGAAGGCTATGGCATGGGGTGGTTTATTGAACCAAGTGGGAAAACATATCAATGTAGAAGAAACAAAGAAAACAAGGGTACACCGTCAGGCGAGGTGTACCACTACAACAACAGCTCCTCTAGCCACTAAGCAATCCAGTTACAAGGCAAAGGAGACCGGACAAGGGTCCAACCAGTCCAAGCATAATCAGGACAACCAAACCCAGAGCCAACAAACCAGAAGTAGGGTCCCTGGGTCCAGCCTGAGTGGTTTGCTGAATTGGGGGAGAATGTAGCCACAATCTATGATAAGATCAAGAATGATGTGCACTTTTGAAAACTGACAACAATACAGTCCCCCAGAGAGAACCGGAACACTCGTTTTGCCAATATCATAATGATATAGGCCATGATACTCAGGATTGCATAGCATTGAAATAGGAGGTTTAAAGCCTTATTAGGAGGGGAAAGTTGGGAGCTTATATATAAAAAAAAGTAGAAACAGAACAGATTACGCACAAAAAAATGCTCCCCGTATGAATCTTTCAAACAATCATGGGACATCTGTACAAGAGGGTGAAATGGTGATTCTTGAAAGATTTGATGTAGACTCTGCGTATCTGGATCCGGATCCATATCGAAATAAGGTGGGGGTGATAACAGAAAAAACTAAGACAGTTTCCGGACTGATCAGCTTCTTCGAATCGTTAACCATTTTTGGAGGAGATTTTATGACTGCACCTACCACATCATCAAGGAATAGGCATGTCCATAATTTGGCCACCCAGTTAGAAGGTGGAATGTCTTCCCATCAGTGCGAATCCCCATTCTCATTCATAGTTTTTTATGAGGATGACCTAAAGGATGTTGCATGACCTCAAGAGGATGCGGTGGTCATAGGGGATTCAATAGAGGGAAATGATATACGCTGAATTCTGATTGATACATGCAGTTCGAAAAATATCATATGTTTAAGCTCCTACAAGCAAATGAGAAATCCGGCAGCTATTCAATGTTTGAACAAAACCATTGTATGATTCACAAGGAGTTCTGTATATGTAATTGGGGAGTTCAAAGAGGAAGTAATGTTGGGCAATGGGCCCTTTAAAAAAATGGTGAGAGTGATATTTGTTGTGGTGGATTTCCCAACATCGTATAATGCAATTTTTGGGAGATTTGGCTTTCCAGAATGCATATATGGCCTCTACAGTCCATCAGTGCTTGAAGTATGTTATCCTGGACAAGTAGGTGTTTTCCGGAGTAGTCAAAAGATAGCCAGGGAGTGCTATGCAACAACTCTTGCCCCTAAAACTCTAAAGGCAGTCAGGGTTAACAAGGATTTGCAGCTACTGGAGCCTTCTACTGAGGAAAGTGAGATTGATGATCCCAGTGAGGCTCTCAATACTATAATACCTATTGAAGAGGTTGAAACTCACTCCCTCACAGAGGGAAAGAATGTTAAGATTGGTTCTAAATTGGCACCAGAATTGAAGCATTAGTTGTTGTTCTTTTTATGAATAATCAACATGTATTTACATGGTGTAACATTGATGTTACGGGAGTACCGATAGATGTTATTTCACACAATTTTTCAATCCAGAGTGATGCATCATTTGTGCAAAATAGGAGAGCTTTTTCCAAGGTAAAAGCAGATGTGATTGTTCAAGAAGTTGACCGGTTAACCAAGATGGGTCACATTAAAGAATCTCAGTACCCTTTGTGGACTGCCAACCCCGTGTTAGTCAAGAAAAAGAATAGAAAATGGCGTATGTGTATTGATTTCACTGACCTCAATAGATTATTCCCTAAGGAACTTTATCCCGTCCCTCAGATAGATCAATTAATGGATTCTACATCTGGTAACAAGCTGTTATCCTTTATGGATACCTTCTCAGGGTATAACCAAATACAAGCTGATCCAAAGGACCAAGATCACACTACTTTCATCACAGACAAAGGTCTTCATTGTTACAAGGTGATTCTCTTCAGGTTAAAGAATGTTGGGGCCACTTATCAGAGGCTGGTAAATAAAGCTTTTACTAATCAGATTGGCAGGAACATGGAAGTGTGCATTGATGATATGATGGTTAACATCTTGGAGGAAGATTCACACAAATCTGACATTCAAGAGACATTTTTTTAAGAAGCTGTGATTTAAAGTTAAACCCTGAGAAGTGTGTGTTTGGGGATTTAGCGTGATCCGGATCAATTTAATGCTTTACTAGCGATGGACCCTCCTCAAAATGTTAAAGAAGTTCAAAGGCTCACATGAAGGTTGGTTGCATTGAATAGGTTTATTTCGAAGTCATCAGACAAGTGCGCTCTATTTTTCCAAGTATTCGAAATGCTAAAGACTTCAATTGGTCCTTACAATGCGACCAGGATTTTATTGAAATAAAGAAACATTTGTCCTCACCCAAAACTCTTTTCAAACCTGTTAGGGGAGAAAATCTTTATGTGTATCTAGTTGTATCAGAATATGCTATAAGTGTTGTGCTAGTAAGGGAAGTGGACAATCACCCTCGTCCAGTGTACTACATCAGTAAGAGTCTACTGGATGTTGAGGAAAGATACTTGAAGTTGGAAAAGTTGGCATTGGCCTTAGTAATTGCAGCAAGAAAAATGAGACCCTACTTCCAAGCTCATTTTATTGTTGTCCGAACGTCTTTTCCTTTGAAAAATGTTCTTCAAAAAGCTGATGTATCAAGCAGAATGACCAAAAAATGAGTGGAATTGGGTGATTACGATATTTATTTTTCCCCACGAACAGCAATTAAAACCCAATCAGTGGTTGACTTCTTGGTAGAGTTTCACGCTAACAGATCCTCTGGACACGAATCAGGAAATTGGTTTAGAAATGATTGGGTAGTTCGAACTGATGGTGGATAAAGTACTATGGGATGTGGAGCTGGAATTTTCTTAACCTCCCCATATGGTGATAAAATGTATCAAGCTATATGCTTTGGATTCAGATCTTCTAATAATGAGTCCAAGTATTAAGCAGTCATTGTCGGTCATAAGCTAGCTCTCTTATGTGGGGCTAAGAGAGTCCGATTAATCAGTGATTCTCAATTACTCATCCACCATGCTCAAGAGCAGTCTGAAGCCAAGAAGGAACAACTGGTCAAGTATTTTCTTATGTTAAAAAAAGTGGCAGCCAACTTTAAATATATTTGCTATGAGCACATTCCCAGATTGGAAAACACTTTGGCAGACTCCTTGGTAACTATAGCCTATTCTGAATCCTACCCCTTGATCTATTTGTACAAGAATCATCTATACAAATAGATCAGAAGAAAGAAGATGAAGAAAATATGAACATATTTGTTATTCAACCTAAAGATTGGAGATACGCTCTTCTCCAATACATTTCTGATGGGATATTGCCTTCAGATAAAGCTGTGAAAAAACGATAAAGTACAAGGCTCGTGGTTTCTTAATAATAAGAGAAGTTCTTTACAAAAAGTCTTTCAGTAGACCTCTCTTACGTTATTTAGGGTTTGAAGAATCCTAGATTGTATTATCTGAACTACATGATGGGGAAGGCTCAGCACACTGTTGCTATAGGGCCCTGGCCAGAATAGTTTTGTTAGCCGGATACTACTGGCCAAACATAATGACAGATGCTAAAGAAATGATGAAGAAATGTGATCCTTGTCAAAAATATGGGAATGAAATTCATGTGCCAGCAATACCTATGGAGTCTATATCTGAACCAATACTCTTTTCCAGATGAGGGATGGATTTAGTTGGACCTCTTCATATGGCATCCGGTGGGTGTAGAACTATTATAGTCGCCATTGACTATTTCTCCAAGTGGATAGAGGCAGTTCCTCTGGCTGGAACCACTTCGAAGGATGTTATTAAATCTATCATATCCAACATATGCAGTAAGTTTGGGGTTCCTCAGAAGATTACTACGGACAAAGGGCCACAGTTTGATAAAAGATACATGGAAGCCTTTTGTACCTCTGGAGGGATTCAACATTGTTTTTCTTATCCTTTCTACCCTCAAGCAAATGACCAAGTTGAGATTTCCAATAGAACTATCTTGTCCGGCGGACTAAAAAAGAATTTGGAGGGAGCTACATGAAAGTGGCCAAGTTATTTACAAGAAATATTGTGGGCCTACTGAACTACTCCTCGGGCTGCCACACATGAGTCTCCTTTTGCTTTGGTATATGGGATGGATGCGATTACTCCCATAGAGGATACTTTACCATCACACAGCGTCCAAAACTATTCCGAACAAGCTAATGATGTAGCAATTAGGAATCAGTTGGATTTAATAGAAGAAAAAAATGTTAAAGCACACCTGAGAACAACACACTAACAAGGCTTGATGCTGATCATATTTGCTTCCAAAGTTAAAAGACGAGATTTTCAAGTAGGAGACAAATTTTTAAGAAACGTTTTTTACATACTAGGGGGAAGCAGTTCGGTAAGCTGGCTCCAAACTGGAAGGCCCTTATATGGTCTGTGAAAAGGTTAAACCAGGGACATATAGGCTCTAAGATAAATAAGGGGGAGATATAAATCATCCATGGAATGTTGAGCATCTCAGGTTATATTTAGAATAAAACTCTTTTGTAAATATTTACTTGTTAAATACCAATGTAAATATTAGGGGGCATACTATTTCCTACCCTGGTGGTGCGGGGATGTTTTAATGAGGTGTCCAGATTTTTCAATAATATATGATGCCTTCTTCAAAAGTCTGCTGTGATTTTGTTCCAATTAGGATATAAATTGTTTATTCAACACCTCGACTCTCAAGTTTTCTTGAGTTTATCAGATATGTTTAACACTTAATCACAATTATTAAACGCATGTGATCAGAGATATTGGATACTTTTGTTCAAGACTTCTGAAATAGTAGTGGCTCTTTAAACATTGACCATGAATTATTTAAAAAAATATTAATCAAAAGAGAAATTTGATAATTAAACATGATCGGACTCAAACCGATCGGTAGTACAAAAAATGCATTGGCCTTCCAAGAACTTTAGTGTTTCAAAAATAAAAAATACATAATAAAACCTTAGTGGTTTGTTCCCTTCGAATTTTTCTTCACCACTATCTTTTTTGGGACTTTTGAGTTCAGCACTTGAACTCTCACCCGTTCCCTCATCATCATCAGTGAAGTCAACTCCACTAGAGTAGTTGTGCTTGTCACCATCTGCTAAGGTATGGAATGGGATGTCATCGTAGTCTACGTATTTCCATAGGGGACCAAGGGTCCTCTTGGGAAAGGTCTCATGGAACAACAGGACCATGCCAGAATTGATCCCATCATCTTTTTTCTCTAAAGAGTCTACTACCTCATTGGCATACTTCTCTATACCTGCAGCTACAACTTGTTTTTGTTGGCGTTCCAAGGCCTCATTCTTTTTTATCTTCTCTTCGGTAATGATCTCCAACTTGGTCTTCTTATCGGATAAAGTCTGGATAATATCATCCTTATTTTTCAATTACTCATTCAAAACTATGAGGTCTTTTGAAGAAGAGGTCTCCAGGTTGGAGTATTTGGTTTGGAGCTCCTTGTTGACTGCTTCTGATGCGAGTAGTTTGGCAGTTAACTCTTATTTATCCTTCTTCAATACCTTTATGCTTTGTTGAGTACTAAGGAGATCAATTGACAAGTTTTTCTTGTCAGTGGTTAGAGAATTAATGGTACCTGTTTGAGCCTTTACCTGCCTTTCCAGATCAAATATTGGTCGGATATAGCCTATGAGGGCATGGCTCAAGGTGTCTTGCTCACCGGATATAGCATAGGTCTTCCCATTATGAGTCACCAGATTGGAAGAACTAGGAGGACGGTAAGGACCGACGAACTCATTTTTCTCTAGATCATTGAAATAAATATTAATGTCTTGAAAGGCCTCAAGGTCTACCTCATCGTTGCCATCACCAGCAATTTGTCCAGAGTGAAGGTCGGTTGGAATTTCCTCTTGTAAAGTGGAATCGGTAGGAGCTGGGGGGAAGGACTTCAGGTGGGTGAAGAATTATCTCTGCTCCCAGAGTGATCTTTTTTTTCTTGGCAGTTTTTTCATCACTACTCGCCTTACGCTTTTTATCCTTCTTCGGAGGCTTTGGTGGGTTCTTTGACCCACAAGCTTCCTTTATAGTCACCTCTACTTCTTTCAGCAAAACAACATTGATACCTTCATGGTACTCTGAACTGGTCCCCTCAGTAGTCGTTTGGGCTGGGTCTGTTGTGGTATTCTTCTTCATGTTCTTCATTTTGTTGGGGGCTTTGGCCCTGGAAGACATATATAAATTAGCATCCTTGGATTATGTCCTTTTTAGGATCACATCTTCGGGGGGAGGGGTAGTCAACCCTTCCCAGGTGAGATCTCTTCTACATGTGGTGTTCCACAAGTGAGACCTCACAAAGTTACCTGACTTGAAGCAAATGTGAAAAGTGTTGCCCCAATTCTCCAAAACCCAAGCGTTCAGCTTGGCACAAGTGTCCTGACCCGATTCCAAGTAATCTGAGAACTCCTTCAGAATTACTGAAAAAGAATACGGGTTAACTCAGAATTAAAAACTTAACATTTGAAAGATAAAGGAAAAAACAAAAAAAATTCACCAGTGTTCTTCCAGCAACTGGTCAAAAGGCTTGGGTTTGAGTCAGCCTTGATCTTCCTGCCATTCTTCCAAGTCCCACTAATAAAGAATAACTGCATCCTCCATGATTTTTCGAACTCTAAGAGATCATCCACTACCTTTTAATCATTCCCTATGTTGTAATGGTAGAATGGGATCTGATGGTTCTTGCACAAGCTTGCCATAGCAGCAAACTGTTCCATCGATAGTGGAATCTTGGACAACCTAGACGCCATGATGCAGGCCAGAAGGGTATACCAAGCGTTAGGGCTCAGTTGGTTGGGGCACATTTTAATCAGATGGAAATATCTGACTATCTCTGGTCCAATGGAACCGAAGTCCCCTATTCAACACTTCAGTGTAGACCACCACCTCATTTAGTTTACAGTCCATTGGGGTCTCTGGAGTAATCTAGATCCTCACTTTTACTGACTATGAGATCCCCCATTTAGTGCAGATCTGACCTAACTCAGTTGTGTGGGTATACACATAGTTGATGTTTTGGAAGGCCATCAAGTATTTTACGTTGACCTTCTTGAAATAGGGACCCATTTTGCCCTCCAAGCTCTCCGGAAGAGTGTCCAGATGAGACATACCCACCTTGGTTTTGCCTTTCCGGTCTGAAGTTGTATCCCCTATTTTACCGGATGCCTCAGCCTAAAAAAGGGCTTCTTCTGTGCTGTCTTCCATATTTTCCTCCATCACTGTGGAAGGTTGTTCGGATGGCTTTGAAGAAGGTTGTTCTGATGGTTTTGAAGATGGTTGTTCGGATGGTTTCGCAAACAGCTGTTTAAGAGGTTGTACTGATGACAATTCAGATAATTTGGTTTCCATTAGGGGCTGCTTCCCGGATGATTTAGCTTGTGATAAGGACTTTACTACCTTCGAACTGGAGGGCTTTGAAGATGAGGGAGAAGAATTTGGTTTAGACTAACGCGTAACCCGATAATGAGTTAATTTATCTGGTGATTTTCTGTGTCTGACCCCATCGCAATGAAAGGTGAGGGTTTTCCTACACTAGAAACGACTTTCTCCTTAGGCAACAGATTTGAGACTCCTGGACTGAGGACCCAGATGGGAGAGGTATAAGATTTTCTATAAATAGAAGTTTCTTAAATTTAGGATTTTTTGAAGAAGATGACCCCTGATCAGTATTCAGTTATGCCTGATTTCTTTTTTCGCTTGGAGAAGCAGGAAGACCAGCAGCAATGTGATTGTCTCTCGCTACTTTTTGTGCTCTATCTAATTCGGACAAGTTCATCCAACCTTCTTTTACAAAGGCGTTTCTGGCTGTGAACATATATGACTCAAAAACAAGGTTGAAGGTGAACTGAGCTCTCTCTCTCTCTCTCTAAGAATATTTGTGATTTTTGAAGACAATGAAACAGTAGAGAAGTTTATATATATAATAGTGAAAATGAGCAGTTACCTAGGATAAGGTGGATCGATTTTTAGCAATGATTAGAAGCTGTAAAGTGTGAAAATTAAAGCCTAGGTAACTTTCTAGCCTAGTTGGTGCGACAATCTAGGAGAAAAACGGCTGGGAGGTCGAACTAAAGTATGACACGTGTCCCACGATTTAAGAAAAACTCTTAGAATTCTGAGATGAGAAATCAGTTCTTACAAAACACGAACAATGTCATTATTAAAGAAAAAGTATTGCAATCCGAACGACATAAACAGATCAGAAAAAGTTGGTATTGATTTTTTTAGTTTTAGCTCTTCCAAAGATCTTTTGCAAGACCTAAAAATGGCTACTGATGAGTTCAGATATTTGAGTCGTTGTGCCATGATCAAATCCGAAGGACAATTCAGACTAAACCACCACACTAAAATTCCAAACATGACAAATGTATTAATTATTAACTAAGCTTGTTGCTAATTAACTTAAAACTATATTACTAATGAGTTCTTAAACTCGACCCGGTTTCACAATCCGATCCAGTAAGCTCATGGATCAGTAATTAAGTATAAATACCCCAACCACTTTCATTAATGAGGGTAATGAGAATTTACTACTAGTAGACAGCTTAATTATCTCTCTACTCATCACACTAAACACAAAATGCCACAAAATACCAAAAACACCCTTTAAACACTTTATTAGATTACCCTCAGGTAGAAACAAACCACACCAATGTACACAAGTCATGGGAAGCCTCTGCCTCGTGGATAATTTTTGTTATGCCTTTTTGTCTATTACTAATTTTTTTGCCATCCCTTAGGATATTTTTCCATGGCTAGTGCATGCAATCGATACTTCCAAGCATTCTGAGAAAACCCCGGTCTTGACCAATTTGTAGTAACCTCTCCAACTCGCCCACTTCGGCCCTTAAGTATTCATCATGAAGCAAAAAAATTATACTATCGTAGAAAGTAAAAGCACACTCAAGTGTAATTTTAAGTCTTGATATATTCATCACAATCATCCGTTGCATTTTCATAGGCAAGTATGCGCATAGTAAAGATGCACTTCGGGATACTTATGAAACCTCATTTGACATTACTATTGTTCTTTTGAGTGAAATATTTGACGTAACTTTATTAATTTTTTCACAATTGGAGGAATAATGACCTTTTCATACGAAACCTTCTTTTAAATTGCTTTTCAGTGCACATACATGGTTCGTCAAAACAATCTATATTTATCCTCCGATGGGCGACTGGATGATCTTGGCTAATAATTATTCTTTTATGTGAATTTTTTTAGTTGTTGTAGTTCCTCAATAATTTTTTCTTGTCTTTTGAACATGGCTTCTTTCAGTTCTCATTCTTTTTTTCATATCCTTAAAATAAACATGACGAAAGTCTATTTTCGGTGCATTAAATTATTAGAATATAGAATAATAAGATACGAAAAAAAATATAGGAAACTCAAATATTTTTGGTAATTTATATATGATGTGCAATACCATTCTTATAATGAATTATTTTTCGATTCCAAAATAGAGTATTAATTACATTGAATCTTTTGTTAGTGGATTACGAGCAAATGTATAAACAGACGTTGTGGTCTTATCTTATCAAAAGTTAGTAGGTGATATAATAATTCAAACATAAAATAACAAAATTGACATAAAAATAAAAATACAAATATAAATAAATATAATATTTACATTTGTGGTTTGTATCGTTAGTCAATTTCCATTAAATTAACAACAAAGTATATAGAAGTTGATTAAAGATCCAAAAGAGGATAATAACGTCCATTCACATATAATATTATTAAAAGAAAGGTAAAAAAAGATTAAAATTAAAAAAAAAACATGGATTTGCTTGTTTTTCTTAAATAAAAAATAAATACTAATGATATGTTTATATAATAGTCATTGAACGCGTGATATAAAAAAGAAAAATATAAAATAAAATAATAGGAACATAACTTACACAAATTTTATTCTTGATATAAAAAAATTTAAGTTTTTATTATTGGTACTACTTCTAATGCATTTACACGTGATCAATTTCAATAAACCATATTAGTTAGCCAATGTTTGGCTTAATTGCAGAAAAGAAAGTGGTTATTGGTACCAGGTTTTCCTTTGAATTTGAAGGTATCCACTAGAGATTTTATATTTTATAAGGGTCAAGCTATATATATCCAAATGTGGTTTAAGTATATCCGATTTTGAGTTTATCCAAAGGTGGTATAAATTTACCCAAATTTTGATAAAAATACCTTTTTATGGCTATATAAGATTTTTTTTTACTAATCTTCATCCACCTCATTGTTTCTCTTACATTCTCTAACTTCTCTCTAAAACCTCTAAGTTCTCTCTAATTTATCCGGTGAACTAAAATATGGAAACTTAGTGTTAGTATCAAAATTAGGGTTAGGGTTGAATTAGGTAATAAAAAATCTTAATTTTAGGGTGTTTGGAGGCCATTTTTCAGCCGGAATTTGGTACAGAGGCAGCGTACCGGCGGGTACGCACCCCCTGTACCTATGGTACGCTAGGCCTTCGCTGCCGGCCATTTTCCGGCAGAATTCCGGCTGGAAAATGACCTCCAAACACCCTAAAATTAAGATTTTTTTTAATAATTAAATCCTTATTTTTTTTAAAAAAATTCCCAAAAAATGTTTTTACCTTAATTTCGGTTGATTCATGTTTGATTTTGTGTTTTTATTAAAAGAAGTTTAAAAAAAAATTGAAAAGAGTTTGAATGTTCTTGAGGCAACTGTGAATATTCAAGAACTTCACAAAATTGTAGTAATATGGGGTTTGATCTAGTATGGAGTTGTGTTTTTTTTTTTGTATACAAAGCCAAATATATTATTTTGTGAATTGGATATATCTAGGATATATGTAGTGTTTTTTTACTTAGTAGGAGCAATTCAGATATTAAATAAAAGTTCAAGAGTTTTTTCGTCTTAAAAAAGGAACAAAAATCAACAGCGTTGTTTCGGTAAACTTAAAACACATTTGGGTTATACCCATTTTATAATTGTACGTGATAAATAATAGCATGATGTAAACAAATAAAAAAAGCCAAATTTAATTTTTTTTTTTATAACAATTTTATAAATATTAAAAAAACAAAAAACAACTGTACGGATAAATTTTAATTATTTGTAAGCCATACCTTAGGCCAAAATAGAGACAACTATTCGTATGATGGATTGAAATAATGTCTCGAATTAATATGATATCATATGATTTCATATGTGTCAAAAATAATAAGCCAAAGCAGAGTCCCGTAGTCCGTATGGACTTATTTTCTATCCCTCTTTCTTTCATCGAAGGATCTCTCTAAAGTTTAACCAGAAAAACCCATCCACGAGAATGGGAATCTTGTTCACTCGCATGTTCTCTTCTCTCTTCGGCAATCAAGAAGCTCGAATCCTCGTTCTCGGTCTCGACAATGCTGGAAAAACCACCATTCTCTGTAAATATCCCTCTCTCTAAGCTATATGAATTCTCAATCACTTGTAATGTTTTAAGCTGCAATTTGTTTGTTTTCAAATTTCTCTCAGATCGGCTTCAAATGGGCGAGGTTGTTTCCACCATTCCAAGTAGGGTTTTTAATTTGTTCATTCTTTGATCTTTACTGCGGTTTTTGTCCACTTATAATTTTTGTTTTTGTTTTGGATCCAGCAATTGGGTTTAATGTGGAGACTGTACAGTACAACAACATAAAGTTTCAAGTTTGGGATTTAGGTATGTGTTCCTGATTATGTAGAAATTGTAAGTTAATCTGTCTCTTTTTCGGTGATTAAAACTTGATCATGAATTTCATACTCAAGGAGTGTTCTTGTAGATTTTTCTTCCGATTTTTAGTAGAGGGTTTTTAATTCCCATTGTTTAGTATAACAACTCTTTATCATTGAGTTGAGCCACTATAGGATTGACAAGGGTTTCCCTCGAAATTTGTTGCTACTCCTCGAAAATATTCAATCATCTCAAGTATTGTTTAAGAATTCAAATTTAGTCTTCCTCAAGTATCTTTCAGCTTCCTGTATCAGCTTGATTGAGTGTTTTCGGCCTCTCTATCTATAAGTTAATGAACAAAATAAGGTACTGAAGCTTTGTAGTTTCTGTAGAAGCTGATCACTAATGGACGATCATATATAGTTGTATGTTACTCTCACTCTCACCTTGATGTTAGGAAACTTTGAGGAAAAGAAGAAAAAAGTGGAGATTAATTTTAATATTTGAATGAGCAATATACTGCTTGGGAAAACATACAGAAAGCTAAAATAAACTCCATCCTTTCAAACTGTAAAAGAAAGCTTGGGAAGTTTAAACATTTTAACAAACTAGTGAAAGACCAAAAGGTTTCAAAATTATCGCCATCTCACTAAGATTTTCATAGATCACCTCTATAAAGAATAGTTTATCTTACACTTTAAAATCTTCCTGCACATATAGATCTTACCTTCCCTCTTCGAAATTTTTGCATCAGAACAGACTCTTAGCACATATTATAACAATTCGGGTTAGAATTAATATCTATACTCTCTTGTAACAGGTGGCCAGACAAGTATCAGGTAACTCTTGTTCTTTAATTTTTTGTAAAAGAGGTGCTGTTTAGTAAGCACAGGAGATATTCCTTGCATTGAATAGCTTCCTTATAAGACGTTGTTAGCTATTGGGAAATATTTTTTGTTTGACTCAGGCCATACTGGCGATGCTACTACCCTAATACACAAGCAGTAATTTATGTCGTTGATTCAAGAGACACGGACAGAATTGGAGTTGCTAAAGAAGAATTTCATGCAATTTTGGAGGTATAATATGACTGACATGTTTTTTTTTGTAATTTTGAAATTACATTTATTTCACTTTGTCAAACAAATAACTATGAAAAAGGTTAGTACTAGTTTTGACGTATTTACTTTGATACCTAGCTTAGTATGGTATGGTAATATTATACTCTCTGACCGGACCAGTTTTCTACATATATGCATGGATGGAATTTATTGTCAAACCACTTTAACTAATATTGTTGTCTGAATTTTTTATGCTAAAACATATGGAATTCAAAGGATGACTGACCTAAAGTTTAAGTTGGGCTGACTTCTGGACCTGAGTTTCTATTCGAGAAGGAGCTTGTTGGACAATATATGTTCCGTAGTTCGCACAAAGCATTTGCCCTTACCTCGTTTTTTGTGGGGCTATGTGGGGTTATGTCCTAAGAGTTGCAGCTTTCAAATAGTTGGTTTTGTTGGATTGTAGTTGGAGTCTTGAAGAAGTGGTTTATTGTCGCCCTTAGGCTGCATAACTTATGTTATACTGCAGGGCCCTTCGTTTTCTCTTGTTAGAATATCATCTCTCTCGATAGCAAATTCTGTGGGATCAGATATCGTTAGTATTAATCAGCTTTAGCCAAATCTTCTAGTCAGTAATTATGTCAGCTTTACTGCTTCGCCAATATATACTGAAATCTGAAAAGTATGGATTCAGTGTTGTCTTTTCAAGCAGATAATTCACGTTTACAGGCATATGAAACCTAACTAAGTTCTTTCTGAATCAGCATCTATGTTTCATCTTTTTTGGCCAATTTTTTATGTAGGAGGAGGAATTAAAAGGAGCGGTTGTGCTCATATTTGCCAACAAACAGGTTAGTTAATGTTCAAGTTTTCCATGTGACAATGTCCTCAACCTCATGCACTTTGATAACAACAGTTTGTACTTATGAAGGTGTGGAAAGGATCTTGACTGATTTGATATGATGCTTATGGGCCTTAGTATTGTAGCATCTAAGAAGTCTTCATGTTCACACTCACGTTGAATATTAGACACTTAATTGGTTACTGTATAATATAGAGTTGGGAGGGACCACTCGGGGTGGGTCGTATTTATGCCTACAATTTATTATCTCACAGATACCCCTTATACCCAGATTAAGCATGTATGCATGTGCGTATACCTGTAATTAACCTAGGTCTCGTAAATCTACTCGAGTATGTGTACTGCTTATAGATAATATTAAACGTTTCAGCTACTTAGAAAAATTGTCTGCGTATGACTAAGCAATTAATCATTAAGGTTACAGAATTACATCTAAAGTGGACTGCTTATAATGAACCAGTTAATCTTGGTTACTTATTTAGAGAATAAATTTTTTAAGATAATGACGCTCAATTATATTTGATGAAACTTTTGATATCTAGGAGAGAATGATAAACGTGAAGGTTATATTAGGGCTTGGTGAAAAGGAATGTTATTCAAAATAATTGTCTTACCTAGTCACCTTAGTCAAGTATACGGTTGTAACAAACATTCTTCTGAAGTGATAGTAAATAGTAAAAAGTAAGATCTACCTAATAAGTAGAAATTTTAGAGATAAATCGTTAATATTATGCCTTTTTTGTATATTGTTAGGCAAGAATCGACTTGAATTGTGAAGTTCAAAATCTGGAGGAAACATATTTGTGTACGCCTATTGATATATGGGTTACCACCACAGTTTTAACCAAAATGACTTTAGGGTTTCTACTATCGTTCTGGAATATGATATTTTTTTAAAGTTGGCATCGGCTAGCAGGAATTTTAGGTTCTGAAATTGATATATGGAACCAATGTTTTTCCCAAGTTGGGTAAATAATGTATCCCAACTCCCAAGTGTAGAATGTCATTGTTCTGAGCTCATTATTTCTTAAATGAATAGGATCTACCAGGTGCACTCGATGCTGCAGCCGTAACAGAAGCCTTGGAATTGCATAAAATAAAAAATCGGCAGTGGTCCATTTTCAAAACTTGTGCTATCAAAGGAGAAGGTCTTTTTGAAGGGTTAGACTGGTACGTAATCTTGTTAATATCTGAATGCTGGCTATCTTTGTTATCTCCATCTCCGAAACATTTGTGATCTCCACTGCTCGTTTTAAATTTCCGTTTATCTTCAATGCTCGTTTGATTCACTTAAATTGCACGGTGAAGTATGATCTTTAATTGCCTGGCCTAGTGAAGTTATAGTCTTCAATTATATAGTTGTCTTACATGTTATTCATCTATAGGTCATAGTTGGCTGAGCATTCAACTAAAAGTAAAAAACAGTTCGCCTTCCACATTATAATTATTTCACTACGTTTGCACATAAATAAATTGTTTAACCATGCTTGATCATAGAGAAAAATCCATATATACTTGGGCAGAAGCATGTTTAAAATTAGACTTGGTATTAAGTTTTTAACTTAAAAACTCTTAAACTTTTTTTTTGGACTTCAACTGTTATTTGTGATATCAGGAGACCTTATTTATAAGTCCCTTTCTCTTTCTCAAGAATTCCGGAAAATATAAAGTAGTAGTTATATGAACATGTCTTCCATACGAAAGTTCAAATTTCCCATGACAAAGTAAAGCTCTATCTAGCCACTTATTATTTGTTACAAAACACGATGGATTACTGTTTCCTTTTTTACCTTGATAGCATTCAGTATTTGTTTCATCATTTACTGGAATTGATTTTATTACGTCAAATGCGCAGGTTGAGCAATATTCTTAAGTCAGGTGGTGGCTAAACCAAACAAAACGGGTACCCTTTACATAGATTTTCTTTTCATTCTGCTTCATTGTTTTAGCCTCTTGAAAGGACAAAGGGTCATATTATCTTTTAATTTTGGTTTGTGATTTAAATGAAAAGATAATACCCTTTACTTCTTTTCTCTTTAATAAAAATAAATGTTAATTATATATAGCACCTTGAAGTTTTCCCCTTAGTTCATATTCCCCCCTATAGACTTTTTCACATAAGAAAATAAAAAGGTTTTTCTGAAGTGTAGAAATCATCAACCTTACCATCTGTTAGAGCATGTCATTCTTAGTTTGATACAATTTTGCTCACATTCAACTTCGTAGGTTTATGCGAACCAATTAGATCAGCTAATTCACCGTTTCGTGTCGGTATACAAACTTAGATATCCATTTCAGGTCTGGAGAGAAGGAAAAAGAATTCACTTTATTCTTAGATTGTATTGTGAAGCGTTTTAGATTCTATCTATGCCCATATAACTTTGGCTCACGTTTTGGTCATAGTTTACCATGGTGGCAATGAAAATGCAAAAGATGTAGCAGCAGATCAAGATTAGGGGAAAGCAAATTTTTATTAGGGTGTGAGTGATAATAAGTAATTTGTTAAAGGATTAAAACTTGGTACTTTTCTACCAAAAGAAAACTTAGTACTAGCTTTTTTCCAATGCCTCTTTCTAGAATAGCAAATAATTGTTAAGGACTAAGATTAATATTCTTTTTATTATCATGAGGGTGTAAGTTGGCAGGTGTGGAGAATAATGGAAAATTTTAAAGTTATAAGCTGTGGATGGGTTGGATAGGCCTTTGGATAAAGATACTAAGCTTTTTCTCTAAAAAAGAAAAGATGGTAATACAATTTTCCATGATAAAATAGCTTTACTTTATATACCAAAAGGTTCCCATCTTTTACAACCATTTTATTATAGGTGAGTTGGGGAAAACAAATGTTATCATTTGATACATATACCTAAAATGATTACCAAAAATGTATATAATTGTTGACATAAGTTACTACACCTAAGTTTGTTTTATTGTTGATATACTTGAAGAAATGATTATATTTACCCACTTGTATATAATTGTTACCAAAATTAATTACTTACCACACCTAAGTTTGTTTTATTGTTGACATACTTTCTATTTTCTTAAATACATAAAGAGCTGAAGAACATATGTGTATGAACTTATGATTAATTTATAAATTTATTTTATTAAAATATTTATGGGTAATCTTTTCAAAACACAAGTGTGTAAATATAATCATTATTCTTTTCATTTTTTTTCCATGACAATCGAATCTTAAAATAGGGGCAGTGACTATTAACTTTAAAAAACTCCTTAGAATCGAATTTTAAAATAGGAGTACTGGCATTTATTCAAGTACGAAAATATTAAAAATTACAATTAAAGTATTTAGAAAAAAATTTGGCTAATAACTTTTTTTTATAATAAGTATAAAAATGTCTCGAATTTATTATTTATGTTCCCTTTTATTAATTTTTTTGAAACATTAATTACTTACCCTCACTTTTCATCTTTCCTTACTCTAAAAAATTAATCAATTGTTATTATTATTTAAAGTTTCTGTTCTTCGTAAATTCCAAAAATTAAATACTAAATGGATCCTTTTTAGATGAAGAAAAATAAGCACAAAAAACATGATTTTTCGATATTTATATATCCAACAAAACTATCCTTTTATATTTTTATATATCCAACCAAACTATCCTAACTAATTGTGCAATTATATGACATTCACGTTGGAATATATTTATGTAATATATTTATGGACCGACAATAATTTGGAGCTATATAAATATATTTAGTCACTGTATCCAAACTAAAAGTAATCGAGTTAATTATTCAATTAACATAATTGGACATATGGATGAAAAATTGTAAATACTTTAAATAAGAGGATGTGTTTAGGTTATTTCATCATCTTAAACCCTAAACACTAAATTTGTCGCTTCCTTTACTGTCTTGAAAAACCATACTTTTTTTAAATTTATTTTCAGATTTAGTTCTGCAAGTTTATCACACTCTTCTATGGAATCACCAAAGATAAAAAAGAACTAAATACTAGATGGATTGTTGCAGGCAAACCCGTAAGTCATCTTATTTTATTTATTCTTAAGTGAATCTCAAATAAAGGTTTATAAATTATTTCCACGTTTTGTTATATTAATTTGATGTGATTTGAAATAAAATGTAACAATTGGTATCAAAGCCTACAAAACCCCTTTTTGGATTCGATATATAATCGAACTATATGTTGCTAGATATATATTGATGCATATATATATATTTTCATTGTAAAGAATCTATGCCATTAAGATTATGTGTTGATCGAGTTGGTTAGGACATGGATTTAGGAATTGTATGAAAAACGTGTTGATGTGATTTATTCGTATTGAAATACATGTTTATATGACTTTTCATATTTAATTTGAATAAATTGTATATTTAACAGTTTGGGGTCTGTTTGATTAAATTAGGATTGATTGATGTATGAAATTTATTCTCCCGAAATTAGCATAAAACCATAATATAACGAAAAATTTAAAACTATTAGGGCAACGACTCATCGATGACTTAACTCAGATGTTAATGTTGATTGAAATCTAACCTACGTTGTTCATCATGGCCATCGAATTGCAGACTCTGTGATGATCTTCGTGATCTGCAAGGGTTTGCAAACCCGCTGTTATTACAATAATAACAGGAAGAGACTAATGGTAGGGCATAAACCCAGTAATTGTAGCATTATTGCGGGTTGGGAGTTGCCCAGGACTTTTAGCAAAACTGCTGCAAATAAAAATTCAACTGAAAATAAAATTCAGCATATTTCACTAATAAATTGTATAGAATTTTAGATATTTTTTTTTTTTAATAAGTCGTCTTTAAAAATTTGTATGACCGAGAAAACTCAGGATTCACTTAGCCGAAGTAAGAGGTGGTAATTTGTTGGTGACCTCAAATATTCCTTTATTTCCGTTTCTATAATTGGATGTTCAATATCCCGTTAAATACCATAAAATGATATTTCTCTCAATTGAAACCAAGGTTAGTATCTCCACATAGCTGCAACACATGTTCAATATCCCGTTAAATACCATAAAATGATATTTCTCTCAATTGAAACCAAGGTTAGTATCTCCACATAGCTGCAACACAAAATATAGCTAAAAAAATGTCAAAAGAGTCACCAAAATAAAAAAAATCATCCATAAAAATCATAATAGATTTTTCAACAGTGTTGGAAAAGATAGACATCATGCATCAATAGAAAATGGCAGGAGTGTCACACAAATTGAATTGCATCCCTTTATATGAAAAAATCTCATATGGACTACTAAAAGTGGTATTCTCTTGGTCCTCCGGTCGGGTAAAGATTTGGTTGTACCTGAAGTAATCATCGAGAAAAAAAATAAAAAGCATGGCTGACTAATCTTTCCAACATTAGATTAGTGAATAAAAGTGGGAATAAATATTTATGTGTTACATTTTTAATTTTCTTTAATCAATGCACACTTTCCACCGCCTCTGAGGTTGTATTATAGGCTTGTACACCTCCTCCATCAAGATTTTGTGTTGAAAAATAGAAAGGTTGATCCATTTGATATCCGCTGTCATCCACACAATTATTTCCTTGAATTTTCAAAATACTCTCAACCATTTTTTCATCTGCATTATTTAAAGAAGCATTTATAATCACATGAATGAAAAAGTAAGAATTTCACATTTAACTTGGTAATTTAAGATTTATTAATTTTATCTTTTATTTCAAGAATCTATAATTTCATAGTATGATTGGGAAAATTATTTAAATGTTTCACACGTTCCATAATTTTTTCATTTTCAATTTTTTTTTTCTTCATCAAGTCTAGGGTGCACTAGTGAAAAGTAGATTGAGGAAAAGGTTCATGCATGTATTTATCAGCCAATTCATTTATCTCATCAATCAAATGAGCATTAACATCCTTAGGAAATTTTAATGTAACTAATAAGATAAACTCTACTCGCTCATCTCATACCTGTATAATCATTTTTCCAGCCTCCATATCAATAGCAGTAACATTAAAATGTTTTCCTAGGATTAAAGGTACAACTCTATCTTCCTCTATATCTAAAATTATAAAATGTAGTGGGAATTTAAACATGTTTACCTTTCTCAAAATATCTTCGATTATTCCCTTAGGATATGCAAAAAACTTATCACCAAACTGTAAAAAATAGTTGTACCCTTAATTCAGTATATCCCTAATCATGATAGATATAAAAAAGCATTCATTTGATGCTAGCACTTAAATTACATAGATATTTTTCAACTTTAAATACCAATTTCGCAAGGATTTAGTAAAACTCCATGAATTTTGTAGTTTAGGTGGCAATTTATTTTTGAATTAACGCACTAGATTCGACCAACATAACTATTTCGAAGTATTTGATTTTATTTTTGTATGAAATGATATATTTGAAAAAATCATATATATAGGCATTTACTCTATCATATCAAATAATTACATATTGATCTTTATGATGTGAAAAATTTCAAGGAATTTGGAAAATTCATTGATTGTGTTTTGCTTATTCTTTCGATATAGGTATAGAAATTAGGGTGTATATTTTGAGATTTGAGGTTTATGGACTTCCTTTGGGACTTTTTTGAGATTATAAATAACGTAGTTATGGAAAATTACTTCACTCTTAACTTTAGTTTCGTGAAACTTGTCACACGATCATTCTCGAAGCAAACTCGATCGTGTTTGTGATCACGGGTACCCTAGTCACGGAAAAATTTATATATTTGGCCTTCTATCTTTATTAAATTTCTTGTGACCAACAAAGGTCTATACTGTGGAAAAATATCATGTGGTCGCGACTGTAATATTTTGGTCGCGATAAAATACTCCTTTGGTACAGTTTGTTTCTTTTTCGGCTACTTTCTTGCAATCTTATCCTTCGCAGTCGCGATTAGCTCTTTATTTCTCACTATATTGTTTCACTCCTTGACTAATTATCCCCTTAGTGTATTATATTAGTTTACTTTGATTTTTAGTTTAGTTGCGCCAAGTTTCTTGATTTTTGGAGGCCAACATGGATTGTGCATGACTTATTTAAACCTCTAAACCATTCAATCATGCTCCTTGATTATAAAATGAAACCTCTAGATTCTTGATGGTTGATTCATTCATAAAAAATGATTCTTAGAGAATTTAACAAATTTACTTATATTATCCTCTAAATTTGAATTCTTTTCTAACATGTCCAAATCTTAATGCTTTCATACGTTGTCATTATTTTCCATTGTTATTATAATAAGGTTCTGGGCCATGTTAAGATTTGCTCACATGCATCGCATCATCTGCTTCTATGAATTTATTTGTGGTTGATTGATGATAATCATCAACTTTGTGTACAACATAAGAATTCATCCTTAGTTGGGACATTTATTTCTCAAGTGTGGCTATCTTCGCTTGAATGACAGTCTCATTGTTCCCATTTTGCATTTCGGCCTTCTTTCAGATGTATAATTGTTAATGTAGAATACTTCAAGTATTCGGTATGCTTCCTCAAACGGTTTCTTTTGTTAAAAAATCTCTGTTTGTGCCGTTTATCATTAATTTTGTGTTCCTCATCGATATATTGTAGAATGTTTGGAAAATTACCCATGTTGGGATACCATGGTGAGGGTATCTTTGACTAACTCTTTGTAACATTCTCAGGAGTCTCACATGGACTCATCTCTTTCTTGTGCGAAGCATGGTTGATCTCACTAATGGGAAGTTGTTTTCTAAAAAGAGTTAAGCTTGTTGCTCTCATGTATGAAGGACATGATTGAAGCCACACTTGCGTTTTTTCCTTAGAGATAAAATGGGAAAATTCTAAGTCTTATCTCATAAGATGATACATTATTATACTGACAGGTGTCACAAATATTCAGGAAACCAGCAAGATGGGTATTTGATAATTTCTCTAAATCTCTTTCGAACATGTGATTGTTTCAGATCATGGTGATCAACACCAACTTGATTTCAAAGTGAAGTGTAGTCACCTTTGGCTTCAAGATGATAGGCTTAAACCTCATTAATAATAGATTAGAAAAATCATTATTTATTCTCATATCATGACATGTTTGCATTCTTTTTTCCGCCATCTTTAGTTCTCTTCTTCACCTCCAAAAGGTTCTTTCGATATCTAGCTAAAGAAGAAGAAGGTTATTTCTACTTATTATCTAAAAAAATAAAAATAAAGAAACATCCCTTGACAAAAAAATACGTCAAACTAATAGATCTAAAAATTAGAGATTAATCCCCGACAATGGTGCCAAAAACTTTATGGAAAAATTGCAAGTGTACTATTTCAGTTGTAGTTTTGATGAGTACTAGAATCGAGAATATTGAATCCTAAGGAAAATATAAATTTTAAATCTACAATATAATACAAAAATCTAATAATTAACAAAAAAAATCGATCGGTAGTCTAAAGGATTAAGATTTTTGTGAAAAAGATATAATTGCATTTGAAAGATGAAAGTAATCAATATTACAATAATCCTAGGATCATTAGAATATGTATACATAATTCACTATGAATATTCAAATCTAGGTTCTCTTTCAAAGTATTTTCTTTATCTTTCGATCACCGGTAACTAACCTTATTGTATGGTTGGTTATATCTCTAGTTTCATACCTCCTATAATTGAGTCATAAAATTTAAGAACCAAGTTCATACTTCACTGGATCATGGCCGTAGTGCACTATTTATTCAACCTAGTGGTATTAATACCGATCTGAAGCAGATATCATCTTTCAGTCTCTATCGAAACCTATTATCAATCAATTGAACCCGTAGGTAATTGAAAGCATTATGTTCACTACTATTAATTAAAAACAATATATAAGAAATTAAAATTAAATATTTATTTACACACACATATATATATATATATATGTAAATAAAGATCCTATGACCCCAAAATAAATAGGTTTAACTCCTACTGAGTATTATTCTAATAAGAAAATATGGAAAAGAGAAGGTAAGGAATATTTGAAAAAGTTCTAATTTTTTTGTACTTTCTTCATTGGTAATGTTGTATTGTGTGTTGGTGTGTTGGTGTTTTATTTATATGAAAAGTAATAGTCTTTTTTTTGTAAAATTATATTTTCTAAAGTAAACTCCTACCAAATAAATTAGCATAATTATTTTATTATTTCAAATTAAATAATAAGATAGTATGATTTATTTATTGTGAGATCATTTTTTTTAATTTCGTATTTTTATCCAAATATCTCCTTTTTTTTCTTCAAACCGTTGCATTTTATCTGTTTTTTCAAATGCATCTTATTTTTATAATTTAGCTTGTTTTTGTTCTTTCAACTCTCAATTTACTAATAAACACAAAAATAACCATATGAGAGTATTTTATTCATTATGAAATAAAACTAACAGTTAAATTAGTATAAAAGTAATATAATATCAAAGATACATATCATTTGATTATGTTGGTGATCCAAGTGAATTTTGTAAATGAAGCCCAAAACTTTTGTGCTTCACCTTTTCTTTTTATGGGAATATCTTGTGTGAGGTAGTGGATGACGAGGGATCACCAATCTTCTATATGATCATTTTCTTTCTATTATAATCATTGTTTTTCCAAGTTATTGAAGATGAACTTATTGGGTAGGCTAATGGAAGCTTATTATTGGATGATGATATATGGTTCATACCCTATGCATGCCAAGGAATAAAGAACATCAACGAAATCATTCTCTGTTATGGGTATCTATTCAAATGTGATGTTATCAAAAAATGCTATCTTACGTTGAATTTCTCTTAAATACAGGATGATAGTGTATGTTTGAGGTGTAGTTATGCCTAAGGCTTAATGAACAACAAGATGAAAGTCAATGAATAACTATAATCTTTTTGAGCTCTAAAATTTGCGAGGCGGATGACAACAATTTTTGCTTTGTATTCTGTTTTGTTGTAAGTAGTTTAAAAGTTAAGTTTGATCAATTGCTTCAGGATATCCCTTGCCAGTGAGATTAATAGGAAACCTATTCTTGACCCTTTGCGATTTATTCCTCTGTATGTGTGTACCTTTCAGGTGAAATTAGGATTTGCATTTGTAATGATTGGACTTTCTGACTGGAATTTGGTTAACAAATCTGCTAATGCTTGCACTTGGACCGCTCACTATGTTATAGTCTCATAGCTCCACATATCATTTAGTAAGTCTTCTTGAAATACCTAGTTTGTGTAGTATATTTTACAAGAGGGAGAATTTCTAGACAAAGATCGCACGAGCTTAAAAATATTGATACATCTTTCGAGTTGTGACCACTAAAGTGAGTGTTAATTTCTTCAACTGCAAGCATCTGATTTTTATGTCGAGTGTAAATTTTCTTATGCAATACATTGGTTTGAATTATTTGTCTTTATCCATGATTAGGACAGAACTAACGACATGGTTGTGATATATATGACTCATGACTTGAGGTTGAATTGTATTTTTTTGGGTTTAGCTTGAGATTGACTCATCTTAAACTGGAGTATGTATCGAATAGATGAGCAAAGTGATGTTTTACTTGCACGAGTAACTAGAATATTGTCGATGTATGCTTAGAGGTTGAGTCTGCTTTGTGTCGTGAATGTCTTATTGAGTTTTCACTGTCATGATGCCCTATTATTCTTTAATACCAATGCATGACCTTATAATAATGTATTTCCCTCTCTCTAATGAATGTTGTGTGCTCATGATCTTCATCATGCATTTATATATGGTTGTAGCCTGAATAAACGTCTATGAATAATAATATCATGTTCCGAGATGTTGCATCCACGAGTTGATTTATCCATGGTAGGAAGATGGGTCCTTTGGGAAAGCTTTGTTGAGGTTTGTAAGATTAAAGCACGTCATCTATTTACCGTTCTTGTTCTTCTTGATGATCGAGTTCACTATCTATAATGGGTATTGTAACTCTCAGATACGAACAATCTTGGTGAGTGTTTATACTTCTTCAATGATGAATTCCATATTTTTGTAGGAGTATGATTGCCCGTTTTGATTTTGATTGGTCGGAAGTTGGTATCTATTTTAATTTTGTGATAAACTACCTCAACCAATACTCCCGTTACGTATTTGGCGCTTTAAGCGAACATTTCGAGATTCTGGTGAAGGAAAGTAAGTAACTTTGATCGTAATATGGAGCTAATATCTCGTATTAGTGTATTGGTACCATCTATCATGATATAGTCGGTGTATTTTCATAGTTTGATAACACCAAGGGATGGGAGAATATCACGCCGATCTTCCTAACTATCAATAATGACCTCTCCCGGCTAATTGTTTTTCTAAGGATATAAATACGACGTAACATTCCCGATATTTCCTCGGACGACCGTGAATTTCCCTTTGACCGGGTAACATAAGTATTTGTATACATTAGAGACGGTATCATGAATCTAGTCCAACCATGAACAGCTAATGACGACATTATTTGTTGGGTTCTGGATTAAAATATTCATCCAATGATATTTTGATAACTATGTTATTTTCGTGCATCTAGTCTAACCATGAATTACCAAATATAACATTATAAGAAGATGTGACATCGACTATCATAAATAGGTATTACACTGTTATCATGTACTTTCATCTATCAAGGAAGACGTCTAACATAATTTCTCTTAGTACGTTGACATACGCTTTTATAAAACCCGTCAAGATCATTTAAGATGGGATAATCACTGATGCTCTTCTCATCTTTTTGTATGTGTTTTTGTATAGAACGTTGGTTAAGCTTCCTGTATTGATCATGACGCGGTTAATCACTACTTTTGCTGGTTAAATCATAATCAACAATATATCGATGTTAGGTGTTGGGTTGTGTTGTAATGCCTCTCAAGTCATCGTTTGTAAAGTCCAATATAGGATATGGGTTATGGTAATAATATAGAGATGTATGCCCTTAGTATTTTCTCTCTGACATGGCCACATGCCACTTTGTGAAGTTGTATAAGAATTTAGAGAATATATCTTTCTCAACAATGATTCCAATAGCTTACTGGTTGTGTTCTGCATCAAATGATTCATAATCCAAGATTTCAATAAAAACATTATTGTCGATGAAAACGCTGAGTTTATCTTCTTCAGTTTCATCGTCTGGATAACTTTTGGATTAGTTTTTTAGATGATAGGGGTTTTAAGGTTAAGTATTCCAAGAAGAATAAAAGATCTATCATTATCGTTGATAAGTTTCATGGGTTTCTTAAATTAAATTTTGGATTTGACCTTATCTTTTCCTTTGAGTATAGTTTTTACTACGAGGGTGATTCAGATTTGCTATTTGTTTATTCATCTGAATACTTAGCCCTATCTTCGTATTTTACGAATCTGATGGTTTAATTTTAGAGTTTGATTCCGTAACCATATATATTTTACCTGGTAGACTAAGGTATTGAACAGATATTTTACTATAAACACCCAACTTAACTACCTAACTAATTAAGAATAAAAAAATATTAAGGTTATACATGATAAATAGGAAAGGCATGGGTTGGTGAAAAAACGACATTTATAATTAACAACATGAGTATTCAAAAGAAAATTTCAGAGATATATATTTTAAAAGAGAGAATCTATAATATTTTAAAGTAGAAAGATAATTGGGAAGAAAAAGGACCATGAAGTGATCAGTTCTAACTGCGTGAAGTCATCAAAAAATGCTACATGGAACTGAAGTTCTCTTAAATACTAGATGATAATATCTTTTTTATTTGTAGTGAGTCCTAAGGCTTGATGAAATAGAAGATATGGTTCGGTGAATAGTCAAACTATTTTGGCGACACAAAATTTGCAAGCTGAAGGCTAAAAGTTTATGCTTTGTATTTGGCTTCTTTGTTAGTAGCTGGAAAGCCGAATTTGATTGATTGCTTCAAGATATTCCATGTTGGTGATATTAATTATACACATATTCTCGACCTCTAATAATTGATTCCTCCATATGTTCATACTCTTCTGGTGAAATCGGGCTCTACATTAGTAGGCACTGGTTTTTCTGACTAGAACTATGTTAAAAAAACTGATAGTACGTGAACTTTGATCGTTTGATATTTTATGGTCCCATAGATCGACATACCAATTGGTAATTCTTCATAAAATTAATGGCATATGTAGTACGTTGCATGGGGGGAGGGGACAATTTCCAGATGATGATTAAATGAGCTTGGAAATATAGGCCCATTTTTGGAATGTAAAAGAAAATGCTAATGTCTCTAACTGAAGGTATTTATAGTAGATCACATTTTTTTCTAATCATAAAGTTTCTTTAAGTTCTCGGTTAGTTTTGTGAATGGGTTGCATGGTGGGCGGTCTAATCATTCACCGTTGCCAATATTCGTGTTGCCTCCTCATGGTCTCCGTTTGAAATTCCTGTTATGGATTCTTAGTTTTGGTGTTTGTTTAGTATGGTTATGGGGAGCATCGTACTGCTATTTAGTTTGTACTTTTGCTACCATATGGTAATTATTTCTTACTATAATAAGATGATAATTTTAGGTATTTGGAGTGGAAATCTTGTCCTCCATTATGATATGCGTGATCTTCTCCACCTTGATATAGATTTCCCTTTACGAAAGCACATTCCCGAAGTTGAAGGATTTGGTCTTTATTAGAGTTTCCTATAACGGTACTGGAAGTATACATCTACAATATGCAACTTTTACTAGATCATAACAATCACGTAAGTAGCTTTTTTATGTATAAATTAGTGGTTGTATTCCATGAGCGTCTCAATCGATCATTACTTATAATATATGACATAGTCTTTGTCTCCCTTTCATGAATTTGGACCCAAAAAATTATTATAGAAGCATATGCGCAATATTTTGTAGTTTTTTATGCTTTCGAGTGATAGAGTGTTGAACCAAGTTGATACGCCATCTCAAAATATCATTGAAAATGCTATGCATTTTATCGTCCACCGAAAGCGTGTCATCTTGTTAGTGAACTGTTAGATATGATGTTCTAGAGCTCCATTTGCTGTTATATTTTTCAATCTTGTGGTTATTGTAGGTAGGTGGTAAATTTTCATCCAAATTTTTGAGGCCAATGATAAGTCATCACCTAGTTGGTCATCATTATCATCATTGTCATCATGAATATATCTACTACCGTAATAGTTTGCATACCCCATGAACAGGTAGGCTTGGTGATGTCTGGTACCCGACCATCTGTTTTCGTGTTTGTATTGTTCATGAAGATGTATGATGACCTATATCGATGCGAATACTAATTGAAACCACACAAAAGAGATTCCTTTATTGGTTCCCATACTATTTTCCTAAACTTGGTATTATTGGCATTGAGATGTGTGAAACTGAACTCCATTATCTGATTGCGGTTTAGATGGTATTCCAAAGTGAGGTGAGGGATATGACTAAACTCCATGATATTATTAGATATTTGACGGGACTCCAAACTAATGCCAAATGATTGGCATCACTCTGAATTTCTGATGCAGGTTCTACTAGACTCCAAACTGCTCATATAAGTTTATATAAGTGTCAAGTTTTTGTTGTAAAAAATCATAATACGGTTCGATAATCCGTCGAGGCCCATGCCGCTGCTAAATAATGTCGGGTAGAAGTTGGACACTTGGCTGGATGCCTGATTGTAGTTGAATGTTTAGATGAGGCTCAAGCTGTTATTAACAGATGCTGGATTGAAGTTGGACACTCGGCTAAATGCTTGATTGTAGTTGAACATTTTATTGAGGCTCGGGTGGCTACTAAAGGATGCCAGATTGGAGTTGGAAATTTGAATAAGGGTCACCCTGATGTTGGGGGATACAAGATTGGAGCTAAATACTCGACTGAATGCCTCATTGCAGCTGAAGGTTCGATTGAAGATCAAGTTATTACTGGTTGATGCTGGATTAGAGTTGGACATTCGACCGGACTACGTGGTGTCATTGTATTATTGCAATGGCTCCTTAGAAAAATGACATGTGTTGTTGTTGAGGCCAAGAAAAAATCTCGACATCAACACTTGGTCCTTGTGCTTGGCTGAAGGCTTTTGATACCCATGTTCTGGTTTCTATATCATCGGTTGGATATTTCATCGCTAGGAATCTACTTTTATTTTTTATTTTTATCTTATTGCGATATTATTTACCTTTCAGATCTGGATTCGTCCTTGTTGGTTTCACTTTTGGCTACTACAATTGTTGTGACCGACTTGTTTTGATCCGAATAAGATGTAAATAATGCTTATAAAATCTTAGTTTTATCCAACTTCACGCGTATGTCTTGTCTCAACTGCTGAAAATTCACGCTCAAAGCCCTCAGGACCAGAGGCGAGGCGTGCTGGATGATTGGAGCTTGTGGTATGACAGTCGTGATAGTTGAAGCATGAGGCTTGACCAAGGTGTTTTTACGTTTGCGAGCTCTTTCACTGGATTTTCTGGAGAATAAAGAGAGACAAACAAAGTGATCCAAATAGGGAGCTAATCTGAAAGGTTCGTATGACTCAAACCATGATGTTCGAGATTTCAGTTATTGCTTCACAATAAGTTGAGATGCCTGGATCTAGTCATCAATTTTTCATATGTTGTTTTTTATGTCACTTGGTTTTTTAAGTTCGTAAAGAAAAAAGAAGATGAATATAAGAAATTTATCGGAATAAATTGTTCTCTAAGATGACACCGAATGATGATAAAAATTCTTCTATGCATAAATCCAGATATTAGAGGTGAAGGATCCAAAAATAAATACGGTTTAATGGAATAAGAGGGATAAATTTAGATAAGAAAAATAACTAGTAAATGTAATAGATTATTTATGGAGAAGAAAGTCTCATGAATCTCTATTGTTAAAATGTGTATCCTATTTATAGAAATATATATATATATTCAATTTCATTATATATAAAAATTAAATTCTACTTATACACGATTCAACGTTATGTAATTTTTGTTTTTGCACGTTTATTGAAGAGTTGCTTATTTTCATTTGAGTTTTCTTAAATTTTAAAATTTGGCTTTATGTGCCTTAATGTTGTTTGAGCCAGATAATTGTTTATGAACATATTTTGGATTGATCTAATTATATACTCATTAAAATACTTGAATATTGACATCATATGTTAGACAAAGTTATGAGTTTTTTCGTAATAGTTGTCAAAACTATCAAAAACAAATTTTACATCAATTTAAAATTATGATATTTAAACAAAATCTATAAAAAGTTACAATATTTCTCATACTAGTCATTGAAACTGTTAATATGTAAAAAACAATAATAATATTATTTACATGTTTTTTATCGATAACTATCACCAAACACCTCATCTTTCCATAATCGGGTGTGATTTTGAATAAATGATATACTTTCTCCTAAATTTTAGTTAAAAGTATCCAATTTCTCTCAAATAAAATCTTGAAATTTATTTTTCAAACATCAAGCCATTCAAATTTGAAGCATTTAAGACCTTAAAGTTAAGGACTAACTAATGTAAGCTTTTTTTTTCAGAGGGAACCCGCAGCCGCTACTCAGAGTGCAATGAGTATGCATAGGGTAAACCCTCAGTTTGACGCAATAGCCTGCAAACCAACGAAATAAGGTAAACCACACAAGGTGATACGCTCAGCCGAGATATCGTATGTAGAGGGAATCGAACCCATGACCGTTGGTCACAAGAATGCCTTACTCAACCAACTCGGCTTCCGCTTGGGGGCAGCATATAAGTGGGGTTTGAATATGTCCAATGTATATGAATAACAATCACATGTGGAATGAGAGTATGCAACGTTGTACTTCCATATGAAACATTATTTGTTGATCAAAGTTCCAAGAATCGTTCCATATAAATCTTAGTCCTTCGTATGCCAAGTTAATCAATCCACACTCGTGGTGTCAATATTCGAGTCATTTCTAGTCATCTTCATTTTTTCATTGATTGAAGTCACCAACTACTTATTATGACATATGAAGACCTTGAAAAGTGATCCTAAGTATCTCCCAAAGATCTCTGCGTTTCATCACTTGGTTTGTAGCATACACGACCAAAACAATCCGCAATTCACATCCATGTTTGAAGCATTAATATATGTTCTTACTTGCTTGTCGTTGATATTTTTCAGTTTAATAATATAATTTAGACTACTTTAAATTTTTAAAATAAATATTAAAATCTTATCAAAATTTATTTGACTTTTTTTAAATCATATTTTTAACAAAAACAATCCTTTTTGATAAAACGACTCTCTTATTTAGCTTTAAACTTTTAAAACTAACTTTCAAGTATTTTAACAAAATAAATGTTTGTTTCTATTTTACTTTACATATATAAATAATTATATTTTTTTACTCCAAAAACTATGACCAACATTTTTAATTTTAATTTTAGTTTAAAAGGTGTGTTATATTGAAACAAATATACATATCCCTCACATTAAATATTATGATAATTTCTATATATTTATATCTAAAAAGATAGAATATAATTTACCATTCAAATTACTATTACTATAAGAGAATCTCTATAAATTTTATATTTCTCACTTAATAGCAAATATACATATTATTTATAAAAAAATAGTTTCCATATGTTAATGTAAAAAATATATTTAATTTTTTATATCTTAATAGGTATATTTAACTGGGCGGTTAATGTTTATATATAATATTTCTTATTTTAATATAAAATAACTAACTTAACTATATATTTTTTTTAAAATGAAAATCCAAAATCCAAAATTTAAAAATTATTTATATATTTAACTAACATATAAAGATGTTATGAGCGAAGCTTTTATAATATCAGTTAAAAAAATAAGTGCTTTTGAAAGAAGTGACGAGACAAGAATATACAATTCTATATATATTTTTTTCAAAGCATACACCATGTGGTAATCTTCTTCCTTAAAGGAAAATAATACTTCTCTTTTCAGGTCTGTTCTGATTTTTCAACATATGCGCTATGGATTATGCTCTCGCTTTTAAGGTCAAGTATAATGACACACTCATGCTGTTTGTTTATAGGGTTGATGAGGATGGACAACTTGATCTCGATATAGATGAATTGGAGATAAAATCATAAGTCTGTTTATTTTTTTATGTCACTTTATTAAAGACATACATTGACGAAAATGCTGATATAATTACACTTGACAATGATGAAGATTTTTTTAAGGCAACACAACAGTTTTGGAAAGTCTCGAGGATTGATTGTAAGTTGAACAATGATAAACTCAACAGATCTAAATCGACAACCTATTGGACCATCAAATATTAAACCTCTGTTTTTAGCTTCAATAGTAATATAGATAAATTGTTAGAAAATGAGTATGAGACATTCAATGTGTCTTTTTCGAATATATCTATTGACTTAGGTTCAAAAGCTACATTATTTTCTCTTTCGATGTCTGAGCTTTCTGATTTCTTTATAAAGAATGGGGAGTTCTTAAAGCCTATTACCCATGCTCATGCTCATAATTAGTCTGGTCTTGATAAAAAATCTATGAATATGGTCCCTCATTGTGAGTTTAAAGGGGATGGGAAAAGTGCCACACCTGATTTTCACATTAGTAAATACGTGAACTCCCTAAAGAGAGAGGATACTAGAATCATACCAGATTCCTTTCAACACGGTGCATCCATTAATAGTGCTGGTCTAAGTAGTTATTCTCATCCTCGTCTTCCTAGAAAAAAATATAGGTGCACGAGACGTTGCGATGCTCCTAAAACTAAAATTTCTCTATATGTTTGTCATTTTATTCCTCCTCCTCATTCTCCATGGGATTATCTATATATTCCTCCTCAGATTTCTCTATTTGATTATACATATATCCCTTCTCATATTTCTCTATTTTCTTTTCCTGATATTTATCCTTCTTCTCCTCTTCCTCTTCTTTTTCAATTTCCTCTGATATACGGGAGTAATGCTTTAAACGAACATCACAAGCCTGCCTCTAGGTCACTTAGTAAATATCCCTATATAGACAGTGTCTCTTATAAATATGTCATGGTACTCGACATCGACAAGGGTATTTCTTTTAATGGATGTGGGGTTGTTCCTATATCCGGACCTCGGTTCAAGTCCAAAATAAAAAAGAGTTACAACCTTTTCTTTATATGTCTTTCAGAATTTGGCAAGGAAATCGATTATATCAGAATGGATACTTCTGAACCGTCATACGATCCTAAGCTATTAGAAGATGCATCTTATTTGGTAGGAAGACTTTCTTTGTTTGCTCCGTATGTCTTGATATTTATTTCTCCCTGGTTTGGTAGTCAGTTCATTTTGGATGCTAGTGTGTTTGACGATACGATGGTGCCTTCATCTTCTCTATTTACTAAGATTTGGAGGATGCATAACAATGATAATATAGCATGGCCTCCAGAGATCCAGCTTGTGTATCTGGGTGGAAACATGATTGTTAAATTAGTGGCAACTGAATTGGAGATTCCTGCTTGTGGTGTGCGTGTCAATAGTGAACTTGATATTAAAGTTGATTCAATCTCACATGAGTCACCTGGACATTATAATTGTTATTGAATGATGGCCTCTTCTTATGGTCTCTAGTTTGGTCAAGACATTTGGTTCAACAACAAGGTTGATGATAACTTAACAAACAACTTTAATATTGTTGAGAGAATCCATGAAATCTTTGACTTAGAACTGAATGTCTCTTATGCTGACATTGATCCTCATTAATTTGGAAATCTATATCTGAATAATCAAAATGTTACCGCTAGCCAACTCTCGTGGTGTAGCACTAGCACAAACATTTTTATTTAACCTACAAAACTATATTAAGGTTTCAAGTAAACATGAAAAACAAAATTATAGTTTCTCACTTCTAGGTGAAATTACCGTTCCTGCTACTCCAGAGCCTCTTCCACATTTATCTATGGTGACTCCCATAATTAGCCTCGTGGATGAAGTCACAACTGAGACTTCCCTTGAAGAGGATTTTGTACTTGAAAAGGTCGGAAAAAATAATGATGCGGAGGTTTTCATGCTTAATAAACTCAAGAAGATAGGTTTTATGGAGGTTTTATTGAACCATGATATATTAAGGAAGAATGGATATGATTTGGAGCAGTACGTAGATTCTCTTTGTGATGTTCATGAGTGGGATACTATGTTTGATTGGGCTCATATCTTTGAAAATCTAAAAGTAATGAGTTTCAGTGATGCTGAAACGAACAAGAAACTAATAAGGCTGAACAATGGGAGCATCAAGGGTGTCGTCATGGATCTTCAAAAGGAAAGGAAAACAATAACTAATCGATTACCAGACTTTTTTTAATGATGTTATTCATCTTCATATTTTTCATTTCTTTACTTCTCTTTTGGGTTAAATTATGTTTTTTTATTATGATTTTTAAGTATCTTAGGGTTTAGGCTATGTTTTCGATTAAAAAAATCATACACCATATTCTATCTTAAATAAAGATAGTATGAACGACGTATTTTTTCATAATTAATATATTAGAAGTCTCGACATTATTGTCCAAAGCAAAGATAACACTAACTTTTCCTCGAGTTGTGTCATGAATAGTTTATTGATTAGTCGATGGTATGTTGCCCTAATATTCTTCAAGTCCAAATGTATGACCTTATAACTATGTAGTCCATTCTCAATAGTGAAGGTTAAATTGGAATAAACTTATATGAATGATATTACCATATTCCAAATATTGCAGCGGCGAGTTAATCTATCCAATGTAGCAAGATGTGTAATTTGGGAAAGCTTTATTGAGGTTTGTAAAATCAATGCACACCATCCATTTACCATTCTTGTTTTTGTTAAGGACCGGGTTTGCTGCCTAGAACGGACATTGAAACTCTCAGATATGGCCAATCATGGTGAGTGTTTATGCTTCTTTAATGATGAATTCCATATTTTCTTGAGAATATGACCGTACATTTTATTTTTAATTGGTCAAAAGTTGGTGTCTATTATGAGTTTGTGGCATACTATCTCGGTTGATACGCCACTTACTTATTTGGTTCTCCAGTCAGACATGTCAAGATCGTGCATAAGAAAATTAAGTAACTGGATCGTAATATGGGCTTGATACCTCGTCTCAGTATTTGGTACCATCTATTGTGATTTCATCGACGTCATCTCTTGGCTTAATAATGCGAGAATATGGGAGGAGAGGGGGATCATTTCGATCTTCTCAACTATCAATGGTGACCTTCCCGACTAATTGTTTTTTATTTAAGGATAGAGAAGCGACGTAACATTCTCAATAAGTTATTTGATTTTCTTGGATGACCGCGACTTTCTATTTAATCGGCTACATAGGCATTGGTGCATAGTGGAAATAAAACCGTGCATCTAGTCTAACCATGAACGACCAAAGATGACATTGTCGATTTGGTTATGGATAAAAATATTCATCATCTGAGATGTTGATGATTACATTATTATCGATAAAGCAGATGAAATAGATTAATTATTTGTTTATTGGGATAAATGAATTTTTTTTCATAAAATGCTTTTTTAAAAGCTAAGTATTTATGGGTATATATTTTTTAAAATTTGGCAGCGCAGGAGGGGAGAAAGAGAAGGGCTTGTTTCCATGTTTCCATAAATCATTGGTGACCTTTCTTGAATAATTGCTATGTTTTTTTAGAATAAAGAGGCAACGTAACATTCCCGAGAAGTTTTTTGATTTTCTTGGATGACCGCAACTTTCCTTTTGATTAGGTAGCGTAGGCATTGATGCACAGTAGATACCACATAATGCATATAGTCCAACCATGAATGACAAAAGGTAACATTATTAGAAAATATGAATCGATTATCAAAAAGAGGCATTACATTTTTTTATGTACTTTAATTTACGAAGGACGACGTTTAACATGAGTTCTATTAGCACATTCTCATAACCACTGATGGGATAATGCCATCTTATCACGTTTAAGATGGGATAATTACTGATGCGCTCTGTATCGATCATGACACGGTTGATCGCTACTCTTCCTAGTTAAATTGTAATCAGTACGATATCGATATGAGGTGTTATATTGTGACGCCTCTCAAGTCATCGTCGGTAAATATGTGCTTATGTATGCCCTTAGTACTGTCTTTCTAACTCAGCCACATACCATTTTGTGGACTTGTGTAAGGTTGTAGAGAATATATCATCGTCATCAATTATTCAAATCGTTTGTCGATTGGGTTCTGGATTGGAATATTCATCATTCGAGATTTCAGTGATTGCTTTATTGTTGATAAAACGAATGAGTTACTCTTATTCAGTTTTATTGTCTTAATAGATGAAATTTTGTTGCATAAAATATTTTTAAAAAAGCTAATTGTTTGCGGTATCTAAACTTTTGAATCAATTTATTAGATAATGATGATGCAGTTTCAAGGTTGAGTATTTCAAGAGGAATAATAATTTTTTCATCATTGTTGATAAAGTTTAATGGGTTTCTTTGATTAAATTTTGGGGTTAACCTTATCTTTGCCTTTGAGTATAGGTTTTTTAGTATAAGATTGTTCAGTCTATAATACCGAGTTATGATTAATACTTGAAGATGAAGACGACAAGGATGACTCGCCCTCAATATTTTAATACATTTAAGCAATCAATATTTATATCCTTATCAGTAACTCATCTAGTTCTTGTGAAAGACAATGGATAAGAACTAATAATCATCAGACATTTTGATAAGTAAAATCTATTCTTTGCCAAAACTTAATCTGCTTAGAATTAGAATTTCTCTTCTCCTAGTCAAAAGTTATTTTGACAGCTTATATTGTTTTCGAATAAAAACGTATCTAAATTCTGCCTCGAACATTTATCAACTGACTCAAAAATATCAAGTCATGTACTTATCCTCCTCTAATGAACTCGTACATATGTTTACCTCGAAATTAGCTTGACCTTTTGATCGCGCTTCGAATATTTACATATAACATCATGAGTTGGCTTTCTCATAGCGGTAAAAAACGTTTGGAATGGTCTAGAATGCATGCGATGACCCAATAGGCCTGTCATTAGGCCTTACAACTAACAAGTGTCACCTTACTTCTTCACAAGCAACCACTTTATATTCCCTATTTCTACCCAATAACCATCACCACCTCTTCTACTTCTCTGACCATTCTCTCTCTATTTCTTATCATTTATGAATATTTCCTTTACCTGCTATTTGTGTTTCACAAATAACTTCTAGTGAGAGAAAACAACTTTCCCCTAAAAGAATCCTTATCAACCTTCACCTGAAAACTCAGTTTATTGGCTACCTTCGCCATAAAACTCATATTTCACAGCCAACCTTCATATTTTATGAACTAATTTGAAGATTCTTCTTCATATTAGTTTATGAGAAGATCTTTAGGTACTAAAATACAATTTTTTGGGGCTTACAACTACCTGTGTATTAGTGAAAGGGTTGCTGAATAAAAGACAACAAATGTAATTGACAACTCTCCTCACTTCTATACTTAGACCATATTTTACGGCGATTTTAACCATATCAAAGTTCCCCCGTGTTTCAAAGTTCATCCACCCCAGAATATCAACAACTCTTACCAATAATCTTTTCACAATCAACATCAACGCCTCCAAATTCTTCTTTAGTGCTTTCTGGCTTCACGTATGTTCCTCCTCAAAAGAATCGTAAAATAACACAAAGCTCATCTACTCAAAGAAGTCAGAAGAAGCTACAACACATATTAATCATAATCATCCTTGAACATCACGCAAGGTAACCCCTCGGATTCAGCCAAAAGCTTATCTATCTCATAATCTTTCTGTTAAAAAGAAAATATTCATAGTTATGGGAGACATCGAGGATGACACTCCTTCACAAAACATCACCAATAACTCCACACCATCATCTCCTTCCCTAAGGGAGATTGCTGAGACCATCATAGAGTCTTAACAAACTCTCTCGAACACCCAAGAGGAAAACCTAGTCTAAACCTAAAATCATCCTTAGCTAATAGATGAAGCGTCTGAGGATGAAAATGATTCAGAAGTGACTCATTAACATAACGAAGCCAAAGGAAGTGATGTTGCATCTGAAACTAAAGATGATGCCTCGAAACAAGGAGCACTAGAGAGAAGAAGAAAGAAAAATAAAGATATATTTGAAATTCCCGAGGACATTGCTCAATGAGTGTAAACTTACAACTACTCCTCCCCGAATACGTCATGGTGCTAAAAATGTACCATACATTTATTATAACGAAGCTCAAGTTGGTCGTCTGAAACAAAAATTGGGAATGTCAAATAACATTACACTTCGACTACCAAAGGAGGGAGAGACTCCACTAGATTTTGAAGCAAATGAATTGGTGGTCTATCCTGAGATCATCAATTGGGCTATTCGATTCCCACTATATTCGATGATAGTGAAGTACTTTGAATGATTATGGCTTCTAGAGTACGCCAAACCCCTCTCTCCATCAAAGACTTCATTTCCATGTCTGGACTTTTGAAGGGACCGATACTGCTCTTTTACTATCTAACACTAGTTGATGACTTCAAAATAATCGAAGACCTACTCGAAGCTCACAAATTTTGGAAGCATAAATTTATCTATATATCAAGAGCTTGGGAGAATGGTAAACAAATATCGGAGGAGAACCTTTCCAAACTTAACCTTGTTTGGAGAAGCAACAGTAAGTTTTCTCATTTTCACTTCTTATTATTTTTTATAACTTAAATAAGCTTTTTCACAGGTATTTCTACTGCATTCAGAAATTTTGAAGAGGTAAAATATTCGCAAAGAGGATGCAAAAGATAATTTTGCTCAATTATCCACTTGGGTAGAGAGAATGAGGCAATGGGTTCCACTTAGCTTTCCAACCCATAAATTTTATCAATATTCATCTATGGAGGATCTCCTTGGGTGCCGACCTCCCCGAAAATTTAATGAAAACACCAAACCCAAAACTTGCTGTGAAGAGATTGTTACCGCATGACAATAAGTTTAATTTTCCTGTCTGAAACAGATGTGACAGTCATTACCCTCGAAAAAAAAACAAAAAAAAGCATATAGTACATCTGGTGCTAGCCCTTCAACCAAATAGAAGCCACAAAATAAGAAAGAGACTAAAACCAAAAGGAAAGAAGCTGAAGTTAGCATTCCAACAATCGAAGAAGGAAAAGGTTGAACCTTCTTCGAAAAGAAAGAAGACTACTACCCCAAATAAAAAGAACGCTTCAAATAAATCACCAGCTAAAAAAGTATAAAAGAACTACAAAGAAACTGTCTCAGAAGTTCCTCCTATCGAGGCTGAAGAAACTGCAATGGAAGATCATCGATGAGGAACTACAGTAGAAGATAATCATGGGGAAATGGAAACGGAACATCATCAAAGAGATGACCATCCATTTCTTGATGATTACATTAGTGAAGATGAGCTTCAAGATATCTACAAAGATATAGATCCAGAGGTTCAACAAATTTAGGAACAACTTCGACAAATTGGCCATCAGGTTACTACTTCTCTTTTACATAAAATTCTGAATTCAGATACTCCTCTGGCTTCCTTATCGGATTTCATCCCTTACAATAATAAAAGATTCATCACTGTCCAAGAGCCATCCAAGGAAATTTTACTTGCCCTACAATATTTTTCCAACCATGAAGCAGTAGTAAAAGCATTATGCACAGAAGTAAACTCTTATCTAAGCCATTTGGAAAACATGGCTAAAGAGATGGTCCGATGTAAAAAAGATACTGTTGCAGAGAAAAAATTGAGAGAAATAATTGGCAAACAACTTAATCAGTTTCATGTATTTCAAGTTGACAGATCGCAATATATTCATGGAGTCATTTAGCTCAAACTTCATTTACACTCTTTCCATGATCCACAATTGAAGAACTCAAGACTTCTCATCAAGATGCAATAAATTATCTTAAGGCCAAACATGCCAAAGAATTATCTGAGGAGCAGAAAAAATACTTCACTCTTCAAGAATCTTTAAATAAGAGTGAAGAAGAAAAGAAGAAGCTAACAAATGATATGACTGCTCTTTAGACGACACTCAAAGAGGAAAAATAAGTTGTTATGGAAACTACTAAGACTCAGTTTGGAGCAGACATACTTGCAGCAATAAAAAATGCTAAGGAGCAACAAACAATTAATTTGCTTCGTGAAATCCACGCAACGTTCCCAAAGAAAAATGGTCAAGCTTTTGGGAATTAATCCCATTAGATAACCGTCCCACTGAATCCTCCGATGCTATCCCATATGTTATTTTGAAGAGACGGAGTCAGAAGTGGTGTGGATTATTTTCGACTTAGGGTAATTTTGTCAGGTATTTTGTGATGTTTCAAAGGTATTTAATGTTTGAGTGTAGTGAGAGATTTAAGCTGCCTGGTTGTATTAAATTTTCATTACCCTCATTAATGAAAGTGGTTAGGTATTTATACCCTTAATTATGGGTCACATGGGCTTTCAGGTCAAACTTATGAAATTGAGTCGAGTTCAAAAACCCATTAGTTTATTAAAAAGATTAGCAATTAGCTTAGTAAAAAGGTGATTAGCTTTTAATACTTTTGTCTAGTTCGGATGATTCAATGGGTGGCTTTTGTCCGAATTGCCCCTGTCCGGTTTCTACACTGAGTGGTGAAAATTTCCGGACTCATCAGTAGCCCCTTTTTTAGGTTTTGTTCGAAGGCCTTTGGCACGACCTAAAAAATCGCCTTTGGGCACTTGTGACATTCTCCGGACGGATTTAGTGCTTAGTAAAGGACTTATCCGGACTGAAAAACTCTTCAGAAGTTCAAAGGTTTTGCCATGGATCGTGGGACACGTGTCATCTTCTGATTTGCCTCACCAGCCGTTTTTCTCCTAGAACGACGCTCCTACTAATCCCAAAAAGTAACCTCTTCATTTAATGCCTGTGACGTCAGCGCCGTCTTCAATCATTACATTTGTCTTTTCGTATTCTCCTAGGTTTTTTGGCATCTTTTTGTCTCATTAGTATAAATTACCTCGTTTTTCACTGTTTTACCATCTTCATTACTCTTTCATTCCTTCACTTCAAAGCTTGCATCTCTCTTCTCAAAATCCTTTTGGTGTAAGTTTATGTTTACAGCAAGAAACACACCTGTAAAAGGTGGGTGGCTTAATCTCTCGGAGTTAGAAAAAGCACAAAGAGTTGAGCGAGAAATGCGCATTGCTGCAGGTCTTCCAGTTTCTCCAATCGACAAGTCTGAAACACCAAACTCAGAGCCTGATCGAGGTTCATCTTCTGCTAGATGCTCCAAACCCAGAAGGTTATTTCAACCAAGTCTTTCACCCATCGTCTCAGGCTCATCGGTTTAGGAGTCACAACCCACTGTCGAACGGGAAAAAGCTGTTACAAGCACAAAGAGAACCTCTCCGTTCATAGTTATGGGATCAGATGCTGAAAATTCCTCAGAAAAGCTAACGCCTCGATGAAGAGGCCGCTTAATAAAAGGCCAGGCTGTTGCTCCACAGTCTAAGTCTCCGAAATCAGGGCCCTCTAAGTCTGGGGCCAAAGACAAAGCTACAGGGTCAGAGGCACCCATCAAAGTCCATAAGGATAAATCGTCTGGTCCAGAGGCTACTGGAACAAGCCTTCGAAATGAAACCTCAGGATCTGAGCCCCAGCCGGACACCAGACCACAAAGGGAAAGCGATGCTCAGCCATCCGGACAGCTTACTGAACCAACCACCAACATTCCTCCACCAAAGATAACTGAAAATCCTTCCATGGTGATGGAAGATGTGATGGAGGACAGCGTTGAAGAAGCCCCTTTTGAGACTGATGTCTCCGGGCAGACACGAGAATCTGCTACTCCCAAGAAGGGCAAGGGTAAAGAAAAGCTGTGTTTAAAACATCCGGACCTGCCGGAGTCCCTTGAAGGCAGAGTGGGACCTTGCTTCCACAAGGTGAGCGTAAAGTATCTGCTAGCCATGCAGAACATTAACTATGCCTTCATTCATACTGCTGAATTAGGCCGGATCCGGACGAAGTGGGGGATCCCAGATTCTGTCAAAGTGAGGATTTTGGTCGAACCGGAGACACCAATGGACTGCACATTGAGTGAATCAATTTTCTACACAGAATTGTTCAACTGGGGGCTTAGATTTCCCTTGGACCCAGAGATCGTCAGATATTTCCATTTGATAAAGCTATGTCCAAGCCAACTGAGTCCCAATGCTTGGTACACCCTCATGGCCTGCATCATGGCCTCTAGGCTCTCCGGAATCCCGCTTCCGATGGAGCAATTTGCTGCTGTGGCCAGCCTTTGCAAGAATCACATCATTCCCTTCTACAATTTCAATATGGGTGACAATTATAAAGTGGTGGATGATCTGCTCGAATCGGAGAAGAATTGGAAGACCCAATTCTTGTTCATTAGTGGAGCTTGGGAAAATATGAAGAAGATTAAAGATGGTGACAACCCAAGCATGCTTACCAGCAGATGGAAAAGCACGGGTAAATATTTCATTATGTTTAATTTTCATTCCTTATAAAAAGTTTGTTTACTTAAATGCTCTTCTTTTACTTTGGGTAGTGCTTCCGAAGGATTTCTCAGACTACTTGGAGGAGGGTCAGACAACTTGTGCCAAGCTGAATGCTTGGGCTGCTGACAAATGGGGAAATCGCTTCCACAATGGTTTTACTGCCGGTAACCTGGTGAGATCCCACCTCTGGAACACAACCGGCCGGAGAGACTTGTCTTGGGAAGAATTGACCACACCACCTCCTCCGGGTATCATCCTACAGAGGGCAGATGAAAAGGATGGGAAGCTGGCCTTGCCGGGCAGAGCTAAATCCCCAAGTAAAATGAAGGGCAAGAAAGGCAAGAGAAAGCCAGATGTAGCTGAGGTCAATCAATATGGTGTTGAGGAGATTGTCCCAGCAAACCAGGAGGTGCAGGACAAAGGAGGAATTGATGTTGCTCTGCTTCAAGTGGTGGAAAATGAGAGTACCAAAGAGGCAGTTGGACTTCCAAAACCCTCAAAGGCTCCCAAAAAAGAACGAAAACGGGGAGCAGATGGTGGAGATAGAGAAGCTAAGAAGAAGAAAATCTCCAAGGAGGATGAAGTAGCTCTCCGGCCTCCAGAGTCTCTTCCTCCGGTCGACCCAACAGACCCAACACAGGCAGAGCAAATCCGAAGTGACTTCCACACCGGAGAGGGTACCGGAAGGGATATTAACATTGATGGAGTAGACATCAGTGGCCTTCAAGGGATTGGCCTTTACTTTGAAGACCTTGAGAAGGACGACTTTGCTGGCCCTTATCTCCCTCCAAGCTCTTCGAACATCGTTACTTTTAACGGTAAGTCTTTTTGTGTTTCAGGGGAGAAGGACATGGTAACCCACTCCTTGTTGAGCGATATTCAACCGATGCTCAACTTAGAGAGACAAGTGTGAAGTCAATTCACCCTCATCAACACACTCAACACAGATAAAGAGAGCTTGTCTAATGACCTTCTTAACGCCAACCAGAATGTTGAGGCATTAAGGATAAATATCGAGGAGTTGAAGAAGGAGGACTTGGCCACCAGGCTGGCCACTTCGGAGGGGGTTAACAAAGAACTCCAATCTAAGTGTTCTGGCTTGGAGAATGATCTCTCCACTTTAAAAGAGGAGGTGAAGGCCAAAGACAATGTCATCCAGACCCTAACCAATGACAAAATTTTGCTCGAAGATGTTGTGTCTAGAGTTAACCAGGAGAAAGATGATTTGATAAAGAAGCAGGAAAAGACAATCCAAGCTATAATCGATGAATACACCAACAAGGTGATAGATTCCCAAGAGGAAAGGTATGCTGAATTCAAATCAGACATGGTCTTGCTTTTTCATCAAACATTTCTGAAGAGGACACTAGGAGATTTATGGCGATTTGTGGAATACAAAGACCTTCCTCACCATACTATGGCCGATGGTGATAAGCACTACTATTCCAGTGGTTGGGATGACACTATTGATGAAGACGAAGGGACCAGAAAGAGCCCTAACGAGGAACCCAAAGACTCCAAGAAGAAACCAGATGAGGCTGGAACATCTAAGGAAGCTTAGCCTTAAAGTTTTAACTATCTTTTTATTTTCCTTTAATTTTTTATGTTAGACTAAAGTCCTTGGATGTCCAAGGCATTTTTGTAACCGTGTCCGGCTCTTGTCCGGATAAACCTTTTCTTTTAAAACTTCAAAGTCCTTGGATGGCCAAGGCATTTTACATATTTTAATATCACTCCCGGTGTTAGTCGGGCAATTTTATCTTACATAATTCTTGCATTGTCTTATAGTTACCCAATTTCGATGGCTAATGTTTAAATAGCCCTTAGTTATTTTATAAGTATTTTGAAGTGAAAGTGTTTAAATTCTCCGATGACAAGTGTTTAAATGGTCATCATTCTACCAAATCAATCCGGTCTGTCAGTGATACTTTAAAAAGTTTCAAAGAAGCTATCAATCGAAACACTCTGAATTTTTCAAGAAGGCATCGAATTTCATTAAAAAGCATGGGCACCTCATTAAAACCTCTCCGCGCCACTAGGGTAGGAAATACTATGCCCCCTAATATTTACATGGACTTTAAACAAGTAAATATTTACATAATTTTCATTTTAGATACAACCGGAGGTGTTCAATGTTCCAGGGGTGATTCAAGATCCTTCCATCTTTATCTTGAAACATGTATGTCCAAGGCTTAAGCTTTTTACTGACCACATAGGGTCCTTCCCAAGTCGGAGGTAGCTTGCCGAACTGTTCCTCTTTAGTATGTAGAAAGACTTTTCTCAACACTTTATCCCCTGGTTGAAAATCCATCCTTCTGACTCTGGAAGCAAATCTGCTTCTCATAAAACCCTGATAGTGTGTGGCTCTGAGATGAGCCTTAACTATTTTTTCTTCTATCAAGTCAAGTTGACTTCTGACTACCACTTCATTAGCCTGTTTGGAAAAATTGTGGACTCTGAATGAAGGAAGAGTTGCTTCTATAGGAGCTATTGCATCCATACCATATACCAAGGCAAATGGGGATTCCTGTGTAGTAGCCCCGGGAGTAGTCCAGTGGGCCCATAGTACTTATTGTAGATAACTTGGCCACTTTCCAGCAGCCCCTTCTAAATTCTTTCTAAGACCGGACAGGATGGTCCTGTTCGCCACTTCAACCTGACCATTCACTTGTGGGTGGAAAGGAGAAGAAAAGAAATGCTGAATGTCTCTAGATGCACAGAAGCTCTCCATATACTTATTATCGAATTGTGGCCCATTGTCTGTTGTTATCTTTTGTGGAACCCCAAATCTGCAGCAAATATTAGATAAGATAAATTTTATAATAGCTTTTGAAGTAGTTCCTGCCAATGGGGTTGCTTCCATCCACTTTGAGAAATAATCGATGGCAACTATAATAGTTTTGCATCCCCCGGACGCCATAGGTAGAGGTCCCACCAAATCCAGCCCCCAACGAGCAAAAGGTATTGGCTCAGAAATTGACTCTAAAGAGACAGCTAGGATATGAATTTCATTACCGTATCTTTGGTATGGATTACATTTCTTCACCAATTCCTTGACATCTTCCATTATAGAGGGCCAGTAGTATATTGCCAACAAGACTCTTCTAGTTAAAGCTCTATAACCACAATGTGCTGATCCCTCACCATCATGTAGTTTGGACAGCACTATTTGAGACTCTTCAATCCCCAAACATCGCAAGCGAGATTTACTAAAAGACTTCTTGTAAAGAACGTCTCTTAGGATTACAAATCCACGAGCCTTATACTTCACTTTCCTTGCCACTGGTTTTTATGGAGGCAAGATACCATCTGAGATATATTGAAAAAGAGGATACCTCTAGTCTTGAGGTTGACTTACTTGTATGTTTAAACTTTCCTCCCCCTCATTTCTTTGATTGAGTTGAATGGATGGGCACTCCTGCACGTGAATCTATGGGTAGGACTCATAATATGCTATGGTTTCCAAGGAGTCTGCTAGCGTATTTTCTGTTCGGGGTATGTGCTCATAGGTGATGTCTTTGAAGTTAAGTGCCACTTCTTTAAGAATGAACAAATATTTAATCAACTGCTCTTTTTTGTCCTCAGGTTGACCTTGTGCATGATGGATAAGAAGCTGAGAATCGCTCATTAACCTGACTCTTTTGGCTCCACAAATTAGGGCTAATTATTAGAAGCCCTAAAAGCAAAGCATATAGCCTGGTACATTTTGTCACCATACGGAGAGGTTTAACATATCCCAGCACCACAGCCTATAGTACTTGATCCACCATCAGTCCGGACAACCCATAGTATCTTAGTCTTTTCACCTGATGCTTGCTTAGTGTCTCTGTCTGAATGGAATTCAACTAGGAAATCAGCAATAGACTGAGCCTTGACTGCAGTTTGAGGGGAAAAATCAATATCATAGTCTCTCAACTCCGCTGACCATTTGGTCATTCTGCTTGATATATCTTCCTTTTGAAGAACATTTTTCAAGGGAAAAGACGTTCGGACAATGAGAGAATGAGACTGAAAGTAGGGTCTCATTTTCCTAGCAGCAATTACTAAAGCCAATGCTAATTTTTCAAGTTTTAAATACCTCTTTTCAACATCTATCAAGCTTTTGCTGATGTAGTACACCAGACGAGGATAATTATCCACCTCCCTTACTAGTACTGCACTTATGGCACAATCAGAGACTGCTAAATATAGGTATAATGTCTCTCCATTAACAGGTTTAAACAAGGTTTTAGGGGAGGATAAGTGTTTTTTAATTTCATCAAAAGCCTGGTCGTACTGTGGAGACCAGTTAAATTCTTTTGCACCTTTTAAAGTTTGAAAAAACGGGGCACACCTATCCGAAGACCTTGAGATAAAACGGTTTAGAGCAGCTAACCTCCCTGTCAATCTTTGTACTTATTTAATATTTTGAGGAGGCTCCATCTGCAATAAAGCACTAAACTGGTCTGGATCAGGTTGTATTCCTTTCTCACTTATCACATACCCCAAAAACTTCCCGGACTGCACTCCGAAAACACACTTCTCTGGATTCAACTTTAAATTTACTTTCACCAAGTTGGCAAAAGTTTCTTGCAGATCTGCCAAGTGTAGTTCTTTTTCCACACTCTTTGCCATCATATTATCAATGTAGACTTCCATGTTTCTTCCAATCTGATTAGCGAAAGATTTGTTCACCATCCTATGATAAGTAGCCCCAACATTCTTTAACCCAAAAGTCATTAACTTATAACAATGAAGGCCCCTATCAGTAACAAAAGTAGTGTGTTCTTGATCCTTTGGATCCACTTGAATCTGATTATACCCGGAGAAGTCATCCATAAAGGACAACGACTTGTTCCCAGATGTGGAGTCCACCAACTGATCGATCCGAGGGACCGGATATAGGTCTTTTGGGCAAGCCCTATTAAGGTCTGTAAAGTCAATGCACATTCACCACTTCCCGTTTTTCTTTTTTACTAACACCGAATTGGCTGTCCATAAAGGGTACTGGGATTTCTTTATGTGCCCCATCTTAGTAAGTCGGTCAACCTCTTGAACTACGACATCAGCTTTCTCCTTAGAAAAAGCTCTCATCTTTTGTACAACATGTGCTATATCTCTTCGGATGGATAGTTGGTATGATATAATATCTGCTGGTACTCCGGTTACATCAGCATTGCACCAAGCAAAAACATTTCTTCCGGTTACATCAGCATTGCTGGTACTCTGGTTAAAAAAGACAGCATTTTATTCTTCAGTTCTGATGTCATCTTAGATCCGATCTTGACATTTCTTCCTTCAACCAGAGAGTAAGTTTCAACCTCTTCAATTGGTATAAAAACACCAGGGGTCTCTTTAGGGTCATCAATTTCACCCTCTCCCCTAGAGGGCCCCGCAAACTGCTAATCCTCACTGATCCGAACTGCCCCCAAAGTTCGAAGGGCCAGTGGTGTTGCATAACAGTCCCTTGCTATCTTTTGACTACTTTGGACAACTCCCACTTGTTCTTGCACAGCGTATTTTAAACATTGGTGGACTGTCAAAGCCACATCATGCATCTTGGAAAGCTAAGATATTCCCGAAATAGCATTGTAACATATGGGACAATCCACCACAATAAAAAGTACTTTGACCATCTTCTTAAAAGGGTCATTTCCCAACAAAATCTCCTCCTCAAACTCCCCGATCACGTCGGCTGAGCTTCCAGTGAAACCCACAATTGACCTGTTCGAACGCTGAATCACTGCTGGATTCTTCATTTGTTTATAGGAAGTCAAAAAGAGGATATTGGCTGAACTACCGGTGTCCACCAAAATTTGTCTAATGTCATTGCCCCCAATGGATGCTCCTATCACCATAGCATCTTCATGGGGACCATCTATATCCCTCAAATCATCTTCATCGAAAACAATGAAGGGAAAAGGAATTTGCGATTGATAGGAAGGCATGCCTCCTTCCAGTTGAGTAGCCAGGGTATGAACATGCTTCTTCCTTGAAGAAGCAGTCGGTGCAGTCATGGTGTCTCCCCCAAATATTATAAGTGACTCAAAAAAACTGATGAGTCCGGACACCGTCTTGCTGTGTTCTATGATAACACCCACCTTATTTCGGGTTGGATCAGGATCCAAATACTCTGACTCCACATCAAATCTTTCAATTATCACTATAGCCCCATCTGGAGCCGATGTTCCTGCGTTGTTTGGGCCAGTCCGATGAGCATTATCAGGCTTATTTCCACTTCTTCTTTTAACATAAGCACCCAACTTTCCTCTTTCAATCAAATTTTCACCTGTTGCTTCAAAGAGATGCAATCTTCCGTGTTATGACCAATATCTTTATGATATTGGCAGAAACAATTATTACGACTTTCCCTGGGAGATTGAAGCGCATCTGGCTTCCTGAAGTGTACTTCGTCTTTTGTGTTGTCATAGATGGTTGCCACATTCTCTTTTAACTCGCCAAACCACTCTGGTTGAACCTAAGGCCCTCGCTTATTTCTGGATTGTTGACTCTGAGCTGGTGCTGGGTGGGATTGAGCCTTGGCCCTACTGTGACCCTGTCCGGCTTCCTTAGCCTTATACCCAGACTTATTCTAGTTCTGGTTTGGTGCAGCTGGGGCCGATCTCACCTGCCTATGTACCCTGGTCTTTTTTGTTTCATCTACATTGATTTGTTTTCCCACCTGATTCAGTAAACCGCCCCACGTCATGGCCTTCTTTCTGGTTACTGAATCAGCCAAATTACCAGGGTTTAAATCCTGCCTTAGAGAAGCTATTGCTACTTGTTCAAATCAATCAGCTAATCCATTCTTGGTGTTCAGAAATCGACTTATATATTATTTTAAGGATTCATTTGGTTCTTGGGCGCAATGGATAATAGTGTCTTCATTGCCCTTTACTTCCTTACTTCCAACGAACTGCCTCCGGAAGGCCACCCAAAAAGTATCAAAATTTCTGATGCAACCCTGTGGCAGACTATTGTACCACTTCAGAGCACTCCCCGTAAAATACTGGGAGAATACTCTACAAAGCAACTTATCATCATCGTCAAAATTCATCATAAAGTTTTTGAATTGCTCCAGATAATTATCTGGATCTTTACTTCCATCGTATTTTTCCATCTTTGTGTTGTCAAACCTCTTAGGGTTGTTTCCGGACAGTATCTTGGAAGACAGTGGAGATTGTCTCCAATTCTGGCCACGACTAAACACAGTGTCTTTATTGGGAGTTGCAAAGATACCTGGTTCATCATGAAAGGCGAAATGATCCATCATCAGCCGGTCTACATGTCTCCGGCTATGGCTGTGACCATGAGATGACCATTTTCCTAGATGCCTTTTCAACCTTCCATGTTTGTCCCTCTTTCTTGAATACTTTTTGACCAACTTCTACTTCTTTTTAGAACGGCCTTCATCGCTGTTGGATGACAGGGACTCCTCAAATCCATCTTCATTCGAGGAACTACTAGAAGATTCTGAATCTGAACATGAGCTCTCTACTGGTTTAGACCGGTGAGACTTCTTTGAGCTAGAATGAGTCTTTTTAGTACTTACATGGGTTTTTGATGATGGGTTATGCTCCCTTGGATTGTCAGTGTGGTGAACGGCTGACCCTTTTGATTTTTCTTTTAAGCCCATCTCCACCCTTTTAGCAGCCCTCAAGGCTTCTATCTCAACTTTCAATCTATCTCGCTCTTCAATCATGTATTCATCATTTTCTCCCACCACTTCTGCCAAAGTTGGTGGTACTACCTGCTCTACCGGATTCATCCGAACTGAATTTTCTTGATGGTTTCGAATGCTAAATTCAGGCACTTTCTCCTCCCACTGTGGTTGCCAATTTGGTGTGGATTATTTTCGACTGAGGGTAATTTTGTCAAGTATTTTGTGGTGTTTCAAATGCATTTAATGTTTGGGTGTATTGAGAGATTTACGATGTCTGGTTGTATTAAATGTTCATTACCCTCATTAATGAAAGTGGTTGAGTATTTATACCCTTAATTATGGGTCACATGGGCTTTCGGGTCAAACTTATAAAACCGGGTCGAGTTAAAAAACCCATTAGTTTATTAAGCAGATTAGCAATTAGTTTAGTCAAAAGGTGATTAGCTTTTAATACTTTTTGTCAAGTTCGGATGGTTCAGTGGCTGGCTTTTGTCCGAATTTCCCCTGTCCGGTTTCTACAGTGAGTGGTGAAAATTTCCAGACTCATCAAGAAGAAAATTCCACTAAACAAGGAGACTCATCTGACGAGAACACCGAAGAAGACAATTAATTGTTGTTCTCTTTTTTGTCCAAGTTATAAATTCATCAGATGTTGTATAGTGACTTATTTTTGTGTGGTATTTAAAACATATTTTGTAAAATTGGATTTTAACTTCAATGAACAAGTACCCTTCCTCTTTCCTCAGTTGTTTGCCCTATTATTAATACATTTAATTTTATTAAAAAGTCTTTATCAATGCGAATTCAAGCATATGTCACAGACAAATTTGTAATTTATCAAATAAAAATAGTACTCTTTAAGCATGTTGACAATTCGAATATAATTAGTGCATTTAGAGAATGCAGCACCTTGAATAAAATGAATGCCTTTATAGAATGTAGCACTTCGAATAAAATAAGTGCGTTTAAAGAGCGTAGCACTTCGAACATTCAAGAGTGTGTTTAAAAGACGTAGCACCTCGAATATGGTTGTTTATTCGATCAATGAACGTATAGCACGTCGAATCAAAATAGTTACTTTTGATCAACAACTTCAAAGATGATCAGTCTTTAACCAGTTACTCAAATTTCATAAAAAATTATATTTAAAACAATTAAAACCTCACTGGACCAACAGAGCAGGAAATAGCATGTCGATTATTCAAAATAGTCTTAAAAAGACAAAATAATTCTCAATATAGTTTTAGATGTTCTATATTCAAAGAGTGTGTTTAAAAGACGTAGCACCTCGAATATGGTTGTTTATTCGATCAATGAACGTATAACACGTCGAATCAAAATAGTTACTTTTGATCAACAACTTCAAAGATGATCAGTCTTTGACCAGTTACTCAAATTTCATAAAAAATTATATTTAAAACAATTAAAACCTCACTGGACCAACAGGGCAGGAAAGAGTGTGTCGATTATTCAAAATAGTCTTAAAAAGACAAAATAAGTCTCAATATAGTTTTAGATGTTCTATATTCAAAGATGTCGAAGTATCCTTCCATGCTCATCACAAATGCAATATGTACCCGAATTTGTATGAAGGAATACTTTACTTAGAATTTGACACCCACTTTAAGATCCATCATTCTCACCTTCGAATTATATCGACTCATCATCAAAGTCTGATAATGAGTTATATTCAAATGAGCTCTAACTTTTTTTCCTCGATCAATTCTAGTTATGTTCTTTTTGCCTCTTCATTCACCTCTTCAGAATATTGAAGTAATCTATAAGAAGGTAAAGTATACTTTGCAGGACTAACAACATTCATACCATACACCAAGGAAAAATGTATTTCTTAAGTAGCCTCTCTAGAAGTTGTTCGACAAGCCCTCTTACAAATAATTAGGCCTTTTCCCTGCAGCACATGTTAAGTTCTTCTTCAAAACCCTCCAAAATAAAGATATTAGTCACTTTTACTTGACCATTTTCCCGAGGATGAAAATGTGTAGAAATATATCATGTTATTCCCCTCGAAGCGCAAAAAGAAGTCATTTCTTTGTTGTTGAATTGAGGACCATTATCCATAGTGATTTTCTGAGGCACTCTAAAGCGAAAACATATATTATTCATAATGAACTTAATAACATCATTGGATTTTGTACCATATAGTGGTTCAGCTTCACCCACTTCGAAAAATAATCAATCGCTACTATAATTATTTGACGCCCAATGGTTCTACCAAATCTATTCCACATCTATCAAAAGGAATAGCTACGGATATAGAAATAAGCGGTATTGCTGGCATGTGAATATAATTGGAAAACCATTGACAAGTATCACAGCCTCGGACTAAGACCTTAGCATCATTCATAATTGAAGGCCAGTAAAACCTGCCAACAAAACCCGACGCATCAAAGACTTGAAAGCACAATGAGCTGAACCTTTACCATCATGCAGCTCTGATAAAATATCTTGATATTCTTGCTTTCTCAAACAATGCAACAATGGTCTACTTAAATATTTTTGTATGACACTCCATTCAATACCACATAACCATTGGCCTTCTATCTTAACATTTTATCCAACTGTGGATCTTGAGGTAACATATCTCTTAGTAAAAAATTAAGAATATCAGACCTCGAATCACTTCAAATTATGTTTGGAGTGACAAATACTTCCTCAACATATTTACATTGCTCTGATTGTGTTAAAATAGAAGGATTCTCCTGTAACAACATACATTGAAATTCCTATAGTATAAGCAATTGTTGTTAAATAATTAGAAACTATATTATCTCCTCCGTTAATATGCTTTACAATCATTCTTTCAAACATAAGAGTCAAATTTAGAAGCTCACGTATATACAAAATTAACTGATCTTTCTTAGTCTCGGATACATGTGCCATGTGATTTGCCACTAACTGCGAGTCTGTTTCCAAAAGAAATGTTATTTTTCAACATATATTTGTAAGCCTCAACCCAACCAACACAACCTCATATTCACCTTCATTATTCAATGCGTGAAAACCAAATCGAATAGCCTGATACATTGCCTCCCCAGAAGGAGCAACTAATTGTACCTCTGTACTGCATCCCAATATGCTAGACCCACCATCTGTTCAAACCACCCACATCAAATTTCTTGGAAATATATTTTCATATGTCACCTCATCAAATCAGCTCAAATGAAATTAGACGAGAAAATCAGCTAAAACTTGAGCTTTAATAGCTGTTCAAGGAGCGCAAATGATGTCAAAATCTCTCAATTTTATTGACCATTTAGTCATTCTACCAGAAATATCTCATCATCGTAACACATTATTTAAGGGGAAGGAAATTCGAACCACAATGGTGTGAGCTTGAAAATAAAGGCGCATTTTCCTAGCAGCCACCACTAAACCCAAATCCAAATTTTCAAGTTTCAAGTACCTCTTCTCCGATGACAATAAACTTTTGCTAACATAATAAACTAGCTTTAAAACTCCTTTGTCTTCGTATCAAAAGAGTGTTTAAAACAAAATCACACACTGCTATATATAAGAAAAACTGCTCTCCAATTCGAGGCTTAGACAAAAAAATTAGTGATAACAAAAGTTCTTTAATTTTTGAAACAATTGCTTCATAATCTGGTGCCCACTCAAATTATTTGGGTCTTCGTAATACTTGGAAAAAAGAAAAACATTTGTAAAAAAATCTTGAAATAAAATGATTAAGAGCACTTTCTTTATAGTTTGAGGCGATGTCATTGAAACCAATGCCTTCAAATGTCCATGATGTGATTCTATTTATTTTTCACTAATAATATACCCAAAAACTTTTCATGATCGGACACCAAAAGTATAATTTTTAGGATTCAACTTCAAACGAAGGGCTCTCAAATTTAGAAAAGTCTCATGTAAATCTTTAAGGTGTTCACCATCTGTAGAACTCTTAACCAATATATTATCAATGTAAACCTCCATATTCCTTCCAATATATGGAGAAAAAGCCTTATACACCAATCTTTGATATGTTGCTCCAACATTCTTCAACTCAAATGGCATGACCCTATAACAATGTACTCCTCGTTCAGTGATGAATGTAGTACTTTCCTGATCTCTTGGATCCATTTGAATCTGATTATACCATGCAAAAGCATACATAATAGAAAAACTTTATTCCCTGAAGTATAATCAACTAGTTGATCTATTCGAGGGACATGAATGGATCTTTAGGGCATGCTCGATTCATATCGGCGAAGTCAACACATATCCTCAATTTTCTGTTCTTCTTTTTTACTGATACTGGGTTAGCAGTCCACAAAGGATATTGTGCCTCACTAATATATCCGAGCCTGAAGAGGCGATCCACTTCTTGAAACAATAGCCTTTGACATTTCCATAGAAAAAGCTCGCCTCTTCTGAATAACAGGCTTTATCATTGGATTTATAGCTAGGCTATGTGATATTATCTCATATGGAACTACTATTACATCCTTTGTTTTCTAAGCGAAAACATCAAAGTTATCAAACAAAAACTATAACAACTGATCACGCAAGGTAGAAGACAATAATGTTCATATTCGTAAAGTCTTCAAATATGCTCTTTAATATCCTCACTCACTGTTAAAGAACCTGGGGTTTCCCTCAGATCATCTACTTTCTCTTCATCCGAGGTCAACCCCTTTGGTTTCTATTAAGCCATTCGATCCTCAGAATCAAAACCGTGAACCCTGAGTGTTGTTGCATAAATTTCCATAGCCACTTTTTTGTCACTTCAAACCACACCAACTCGATCCCCAAAGACATACCTCAAACAATAATATAAAATAGATACAACAACGTACATTCTTGAAAGCCAAGATCTTCCAAATATATCATTGTAATTAGTGGAACATTCAACCACCATAAACAGAACTTGAATTTTTTTTTAAACGGGCATTTACCCAAAAATAACTTACATTCGAATTCTACAATCACATGAGTTGTTACCTCTGTAAACCCAATTATAGGACGATCAGATCAAAAAATTCGAGGCGGATTACGCATTCTATCATATGTAGATTAACATATTTGCTGAACTCTCTGTATCAATCAAAATATGTCAAATTTCAACTCCAAATATCTCTCCCCTATAACCACTGCATCCTCATAAACACCAGTTATTCCTCTCAAATCATCCTCATCAAACAGAATAAAAGGATTATCATGTTTGCCATATAAATGAGTATACATTTTTCCATACACTTGAGTTGCTAAAATGACAACATGACTTTTCCTGGAACTATTAGTGTTACCAGTCATAGAATCTCCCCCAAAGATTTCCAATGACTCAAAATACTCACATAAGCTTCGCACTCGTCCTTGCACTACCGGTTTATCCACAATCATCAAAATTAGTTGATCTAGATATGTATCAAAATATTCCGAGGTTGCGTGAAACTCATCGAACTTAGAGTCTACAATCATCAACGCACTTTCTTCCTTTGAATTCGGATTTACTGCTTGTGGAATTGATGCACTCAGAGCTTTTGATCCACTGCTTTTCTCTTTAACAAAAGCAGCTAACTTGCCATTTTATATTAAAATTTGTACCTCTTTTTTCAAAGCTATAAATCTTCAGTATCGTGTCCAATATCATTATGATACTTACAGATTCTATTGTTGCATTCTTTTATTGGTCTATTTATCGGAGCTAGCTTTTTAAAACTTAAATAACTTTTGGCTTTTTCATAAATCGCAGCAACATTCTTAGTTAAATGAGCATAATTTGGCCTTATCTACTCATTTGGCCTTGGTTTTTGAAACTGATAACCCGTAGCTTGAGTTGGATAACCTCCAGTTCGATGAGGAAAATTGTTGTTATTCTTTTCACGAGGTGGCTGATAATTTGAAAAGTGTCCTTGATTATATAACACCTGGCCTGAATTCTTTTGACTTGTTCAAACCACTCATGGAACCCTATTTGATTCCTCCAATTTAATTTAGTCCTCGAATTGAGCCATCATTGCTCAAAAGTCAAGAATCTTCTCTTTGTTGTTTTATTTGCTAAATCACCTGATAATAAACATTGTTGAAATGCAGCCATAACCACCAGCTATTCACAATTATCCAATCCTACTTTTATTAACACAAAACAATTTGTATAATCATTCAACTTCTCTCCCACAGCCTGCTTATACTTTATTATAGTGTCACATTTTCTCGCGTTTATTTTCTTCCCACAAACTAACGTCGGAAAGCTGTATATAGAAATCTCTAAAGTTAGTAATAGATCCCATCAGAATCCTATTTTACCACTTCAGTGTCGTGCCCTTAAATGTATGAGTCAAGGCTCTGCATACCAGCTTATCATCATCTTCGAATTTTATCATATAACTCTTGAATTATTCGATGTGATCATCAAGATCTTGCATCCCATCGAATTTCTCAATCTTAGAAATGTCAAAACGCTTCGGAAAAGTAATAGACCTTATATCCCTTGTTAAAGGTACGACACTCTTTATCAGATTCAAAATGTGTTTTCTTCCGATCACTTCGAATCCTATGAGCTCTATACAATCGATCAGATTGATTTTCTAGCTCACATTTTTCTTCAACTTCTCGTACTTCAGATTTTAGCCTTGCTGATTGAATATGCTCTTCTCTTTTAACATATTTTTCATTTAATGTTGTTATTTTATCCAACAAATGGTTCATTCTAACCTCGATATCTGACTGACCTTGCAGTACCAGATCTCGATCATCTTCTCCATTTTCTTCCATACACATATCATATCTCAAAGTTTCAATTTCTTTTTGAATCATAGGATCATCGTCATTTCATGGTTTCATATCGATCTAGAGTGATACAATTGAGTAATAATTTTACAATTTTTGGCTTTTAACCTAAAATCAATGTACCGATTGAATATAACTCTCACTGTGGTCGCCAATTTGTTAAGTATAAATATGGTTTCTTGAGAGAGAGAGAGAAAGTAAATAAAGTATTAAGTTTGTAGAGAGAAAAAGTAAAAGAGATAAAATAAGCTTTGACTAATCAGAAAGCGTAACCCTTTATTCGCTGTCCTCTACCTTTATTTATAGGTGCAAAGACTTATATAACTGATTCGGTTACATAAGTAGGTTAATAACATTTCAAAGCCCATTATCTACAATAGTCTAATAGTTATCCAACAGATATACAAGTTCTCACAAATGATATTTGTTCTATTACATTTAAGCTCTCAATATTTTATATCCTTATCAGGTACAATCTGCTGATAATCCAAGTGAATCCAGTTAACTGAGCCCTGATTTTTTGTACTTTCATTGTTTTTTTTTGGGATCGACAATCTTCAATATGATCATGACCTTCTATTACCAATACTTCATTTATCTAGATATTGTAGAAGAACTTATTGGGTAGGCTGGTGGGAGGTTTTTTTTTGGATGCTAATATTCGGTTACTACTTTACGTATATCGAGGATTCCAAAGTATCAATGACGATATTCTCTATTCTAGGTATTTGGTCAAATGTGAAGTTATTGAAAACTTCTACCTATCATCGAAGTTCTCTTAAAATACTAGATGATAGTGTTTTTAATTACTAGTGAGTCCTAGATCTTGATAAACAACAAGATATGATCAGTTAATAGTCATACGATTTTGCCAAAGCAAACTTCGGAAGTTGGAGGCAAAAAAATTCTACTTCGTATTTGGCTTCATTGTTGGTAGGTGGAAACTCGAGTTTAATCTATTTCTTCAAGATATACCATATATGTTGGTGAGGATAAAAGTAGCCTGAGGATAGGCTGGTAATTTCAAGTGGAGTTTTAAGGCGGCGTGAGGGTGTTTCAGGGTGGTGTGAAGGTGTTTCAAGATATTTCAAGGTGGAGAGAGAATTGAGCAGCCTGACAGCAGTAAATTTTTGTTACCCATAGTTAATGCTGGTGGTTGGGTATTTATAGTATGTAATTTGGGCCCTTATGGGCTTTCAGGTCAAGTTTAATGGACCCGAGTCATGTTTAAAGACCCATGAGTTTTAAGTAGATGAGCAGGTAGCTTAGTCAGATAGTGTTTAGGTTTTTTAGTACTTTAGTCATAGTTCGAACTGCTTTAGACTTGCAGTGTTTCGAAGTCATCTGTCCGGTTCAAAAGTGTCCGTATCAAGCTATTGGAGTCTGTCCGGTTCACGGAGAGATTTACTTTGGGCTGCCCTTCCGGGGAGCACTTCGAATTCAGACTCATCAGGAGCCCCTTTTTTAGGTATTTGAACAAGAATCCTTGTCAAAGAACTGAAAAACAGTCCGATTCAGGAAGTGGTTTATCAATTCGGAGAGAGTTGAGGAGAGAACCGGACAGACCAAACGTTACGAATTCCAAACAGTTCTTGTCAGAGTTAGTGGGACATGTGTCACTCTCTGGTTGGTTACTTTAGCCGTTTTTCACCTTGAAAGTTGCACCACTTTCTCGAACAAGTTACCTCTTTTAAATGCCATAAATGACATTAGCGCCGTCTTTTAATCATTGCCCAACTTTTCGGATTCTCCTAGGAATCAAACCTGTTTTTCACATTTACTATAAATTCTTTTCACCTTTCACAGTTTCATTATCTCTTTTACTCTGCCATTTCACCCAAAGCTTTATCTCTCTAAAACTTCGAAATTTCCTTAGTTGTTTATGTTCACAGCAAGAACAGCACTGATCAAGGGCGGTTGGCTTAATCTCTCAGAATTGGAGAAAGCTCAAAGAGTTGAAAAAGAAAAAAGACTTGCAGCAGGGCTTCCAGCGTCGCCTGTCGAGAAACCAGCCCCTTCAATCGAAGAATCTGACAGAGGTTCGTCTTCTTCTAAAGGTACGAAACCTAGGAAACTCTTTCAATCAACACTCTCTCCCATAGTATCTGGCTCTTCAGTTCAAGAGTCGATTCCTATTGTTGAACCGGGGGTCACTGCTACAAGTGTTAGGAAAAAATCCTCTTTTATCGTTATGGGGTCCGATTCTGACCACTCCCCAGACAAATTAATCATGAAAAGGCCAAGTAGGTTGGTTAAAGGGCTTCCTTCTAAAAGTACACCCTCAAAATCGGGGGCAAAAAATAATGAATCAGGGTCCGGGGCAACTATTAGGACTCTCCGGGAAAGACCGGCCGGTCCGGGGGCTAGCAGTCCTCTACCTCCCAAAGAAACTTCAACCTCAGAAACTCAAACTGAGGTGGTAAGTCGAAAAAATTCGGAGAGCCAACAGTCCGGTGGATTAGCTGTGCCAAGCTTCATCCCTCCCCGGGCTGTTTCTACAGAAGCTCCCCCAACAATAATGGAGGAGAGGATGGAGGACTCCATAGAGGAGGTTAGATTTGAGTCCGAGTCCTCCGGACAGGCTGAAACTGCTATCGTTGTTGCCAAGAAGGGCAAAGAAGACTTGTATCTGAGGCGTCCGGACCTGCCGGAGAGCCTCGAAGGGAGAGTAGGGCCATGCTTTCACAAGGTGGAGTTCAAGTATCTTTCATCTCTGCTAAAGACCAAGTATGCGTTCATTCATACTAGAGATCTGGGACGACTGCGTACTAAGTGGAGGATCCCTGAGAACGTAAAGATTCGAATTCCCATCGATCCAGAGACCCCGATGGACTGCAAAAGAAATGAGATAGTCTTCTTTACGGAGCTATTCAACTGGGGACTTAGGTTCCCACTGGATCCGGAGATAGTGCGCTACTTTCACTTGGTCAAGCTATGTCCAACACAGCTAAGCCCCAACGGTTGGTACACCTTGATGTATTATGGCGTCTAGGCTATCCGGAATTCCTCTTCCTATGGAAGAGTTTGCAGCTGTGGCTAACTTGTGCAAACACCATCAGTTCCCCTTCTACCATTTCAACATGGGGAACGATCTTAAAGCTGTTGACGATCTCCTGGAGTCGGAGAGCAAGTGGAGGAGCCAGTTCTTATTTGTCAGTGGCTCATGGGAAAATGGCAAGAAAATCAAAACCGGGGAGAATCCTAGCCTTCTTCGAAGTAGATGGAGAAGCGATCGTAAGTTTTTATTCTAAGTTTCTGTTCGAACCTCTCTTTTCTTTAAGTTTATACTAATCAGTTTTTCTTTTGTTTTGTCAGAGCTGCCAAAGGAGTTCGGGGACTATCTGAAGGCCGGACAGGTCACCCGTGGCAAGCTCAACGCTTGGGCCGCAGAGAACTGGGAGAACCGGTTTCATAAAGCCTTCACTCCTGGGAACCTAGCGAGGTCTCACCTGTGGAACACCACAGGTCGAAGAGACTTAACCTGGGAGGAGTTCTCCACCCCACCTGATGAAGATGTCGTGCTGAGAAGGTCTCATGAACTGGATGGGAACCTCTTCATTCCTGCCCGGGCCAAAGCCCCAAGTAAAATGAAGGGCAAGAAGAAGAAAGGCATGAAAGCGGTAGAGGATACTGAGAAAGAGGCCCCAATGGATTCAGAGGTGCCAGCCCAGGCTCAAGTTGATGCAAACCTTCTACAAGTGGTAGAACAGGAGAGCGAGAAACAAGGAGTGAATCCCCCAAAACCGTCAAGGGCTTCGAAACGAGCTCGTAAGCAAGCAAGTGACAGTGCTGACAGGGAAGTCAAAAAGAAAAAGACTTCCCAAGGAGAAGAGCTCGCTCTCCGGGATCCGGAGCCCACTTTCCCAACCGATCCGACGCTAGCCGAAGAGATCCCAGGGAATCTTAATGAAGGGATTCCAATGGAATTCCATACTGATGAGGTCAAAAGGGGAGAGATTAACATGGATGAAGTGGACGTCACCGGCCTTGGTGAATTAGGTGATTATTTCCTTGGCATGTCCAGAGATGAATTCGCAGGGCCATATGTTCCCCCAAGTAGTTCCAACACAGTGAACTTCAATGGTAAGACTTTTATGGTTTCCAGTGAGAGGGACATCATAGCCCATTCTCTCCTTAGCAACGTGCAGCCAGTACTTACTTTGGAAAGGCAAGTCCGAAGTCAGGCAACCACCATCAAAGACCTCAAGTCTGAGAAGGAGAAGCTGTCCGATGACCTCAGGACTGCTTCTACTAAGGTTGATTTGCTTAAGGAGTCGAACGAACAGCTAAAGAAGAATCACAATGAAAGCAACACAAAAGTTGCTTCTTTAGAAGAGACCGTAAAAGATCTCCGGGCTAAGCTGTCCGGTCTGGAGAAGGATTTGACAGCCTCAAGGGAAGAAACTGCAGCAAAAGAGAAGCTTGTCACCAATCTGACCACTGACAAACTTGCTTTAGAGAATGCAGTAAACCGGGCTGTTGAAGAGAAAGATGCTTTGGTGAAGGATCAAGAGGCCATGATCAAGGCGAAAATCAACGCTTATGCCAGGGAGATGATACGGAGTGAAGAATTAATGATCAAAAAGGTAAAGTCCGATATGGTCCTCCTGTTTCACGAGAAGTTCCCGAAGAGGAGACTAGGGGACTTATGGCGCTATGTGGATGACGATGATCTCCCATACTGGACCATGGTTGATGAAGGGTACACCGATGTGTCCTCGTCGGGTGACGAAGAGGAAACCGGGGAGAGCCCAGGTGAGGAGGAGATTGACCCTAAAGGTAAAAAGATTGTCGAGGAGAGGAGCGACATCAAAGGCAAGAAAGCAGATGAGGGTGAGCCATCTTCAAAGGCTCAACCTTAATTTATAATTTGTTTTGTTTATCTTTTGTTTTGAACTAAAGTCCTTGGAAGGCCAAGGCACCTTTGTTGTGATGGTGTCCGTATTATTTGGACAGATTTTTATACTGTGCCCAAACATGTTCAAAAAGTCCTTGGAAGGCCAAGGAAACTTTAAGTTTGTTGAATGAATGCTTTTCTTTTACTCAACCATCTTCTTCTTTTATTACTTTAGACAGCTAGAATTTAAGTAGCTTTGAGTTATTGCATTGTGAGAGTGTTTAGTTTCTCTGGCTAGAATTTAAGTAGCCTTTAGTCCTTTCAGTCCGGGTAGTATGACAAACAACAGAATTTTGCAAAAACTTAGAAAATTATTGAAGAAAGCATCAAGTTTTATTGAAAGCTCTCCGTGGCGCCGAAGAGAGGAAGCGGTATGCCCCCAAATATTTACATGGATGTTTAAACAAGTAAATATTTACATAAGCTTTATTCCAAGTACATTCGAAGGTGTTCAATATTCCAAGGGTGAGTTAAAACCCTGCCATCTTTGTCTTCCAACCAGTATGTCCCAGGCTTGATTCTTTCAACCACAGTATACGGACCCTCCCAAGTTGGGGCCAGCTTTCCGAAGAGCTTTTCCTTGGTGTGCAAGAAAACTTTTCTCAATACTTTATCTCCTAGTTGAAAATCCATTCTTTTAACTTTAGAAGCAAACCTGCTTCTCATCAAGCCTTGATAGTGTGTCATTCTAAGATGAGCTTTTACCCGCCTTTCTTCAATTAAATCAAGTTGATTTCTAATTGTCATCTCATTAGCCTGTCCGGAGAAGTTATGAACACGGAAGGAGGGGAGTGTCTTCTCAATGGGAGCCACTGCATCCATCCCATAAACCAAGGCAAAGGGGGATTCTTGTGTTGCAGCCCCAGGTGTTGTCCGGTAGGCCCACAGGACTTCTTGTAGATAACTAGGCCACTTCCAAGCAGCCCCTTCTAAGTTTTTCTTTAATCCGGACAGTATTGTTCTATTAGCCACCTCAACTTGCCCATTGGCCTGTGGGTGGAAAGGTGAAGAAAAGCAATGCTGAATACCCCTTGAGGCACAGAAGCTCTCCATCTCTCTATTATCAAACTGTGGCCCATTGTCTGTTGTTATCTTCCGGGGGACACCAAATCTGCAACATATGTTGGACAGAATGAATTTTATAACAGCTTTTGATGTTGTCCCTGCCAAGGGGGCTGCTTCTATCCACTTCGAAAAGTAGTCAATGGCTACAATTATGGTTTTACGCCCTCCGGACGCCACAGGGAGAGGCCCAACTAAGTCCAATCCCCATCGAGCGAAAGGGATGGGCTCAGAAATTGATTCCAAAGGAATGGCTGGTACATGAATTTCATTGTTGTACCTCTGACATGGGTCACATCTCCTTACCAGTTCCTTAGCATCTTTCATAATTGATGGCCAATAATATCCGGAGAGAAGCACTCTTCTTGTCAAAGCTCTAAATCCACAATGGGTTGATCCCTCACAATCATGCAATTCAGAGAGAACCATTTGTGACTCATGATCCCCTAAACAGCGTAGGAGAGGTTTGCTATAGGATTTTTTGTACAAGACTTCTCTAATCATAATGAAACCACGAGCCCGGTGTTTCAATGTTCTGGCTTGTGATTTATCCAAGGGCAAGATGCCATCGGACATATATTGCATTAGAGGAGACCTCCAGTCTTGAGGTCGGTTTACTTGTATTTCAAAGACTTCCTCTTTTTCACCTTCATCAAGTTGAATAGAAGGGCTTTCAAGCACATGGATCCATGGGTAGGACTCCGTATATGCTATCGTTGCCAATGAGTCTGCTAATTCATTCTCTGCCCGGGGGATGTGCTCGTAGACAACAGCTTTAAACTTTGATGCTTCATTTTTAAGGAGGAGCAAGTATTTCATCAATTGCTCCTTTCTGGCCTCTGACATGCCTAGAGCATGGTGGACAAGCAATTGGGAGTCACTTAGTAGCTTGACCCTTTTTGCTCCACAGATGTATGCCAATTTTAAACCAGCTATAGCTGCTTCGTATTCGGACTCATTATTGGATGCCCTGAAAGCAAAACAAATAGCTTGGAACATGTTGTCCCCATAGGGGGAAGTGAGACATATTCCTGCCCCAGATCCCATGGTACCGGATCCTCCGTCTGTTCGGACAATCCACACTTTTTTGTCTTTTGAATCAGCAGGTTGTTCTGAATCCCTATCAGAATGGAATTCGACCAGAAAATCAGCCACAGCTTGAGCTTTTACTGCTGCCCGAGGAGCAAAGTCTATGTCGTAGTCCTCCAACTCTACTGACCATTTTGTCATTCTGCTTGAAATGTCTGCTTTTTGAAGGAAATTCTTTAAAGGGAAAGATGTCCGGACAATGATAGGATGAGCCTGGAAGTAGGGCCTCATTTTTCTTGCAGCTATCACCAAGGCCAAAGCTAGTTTTTCAAGTTTCAAGTAGCGTCTCTCAGCATCAATCAAGCTTTTGCTGATGTAGTACACTGGGTGAGGATATCCATCGACCTCCCTTACTAACACAGCACTGATGGCACAACTTGAAACAGCCAGATATACAAAAAGAGTCTCCCCATCGACTGGTTTAAACAAGGTCTTGGGAGAGGACAGATGCTTCTTGATTTCATTGAATGCCTCATCACACTGTGGTGTCCATTCGAACCTCTTTGCACCCTTCAAGGTTTGAAAGAATGGAGCACATCTGTCCGAAGACCTGGAGATGAATCTGTTCAAGGCTGCCAACCTCCCCGTTAACCGCTGTACTTCTTTAATGTTTCGAGGAGGCTCCATTTGGAACAAAGCATTGAGTTGGTCCGGGTCGGGTTGTATTCCACGCTCACTTATGATATACCCTAAGAACTTCCCGGACTGCACTCCGAACACACACTTTTCAGGGTTTAATTTTAAATTCACTTTGGCCAAGTTGGCAAAAGTCTCTTGGAGGTCGGACAAGTGCAACTGCTCATCCATGCTTTTCACCATCATATCGTCAATGTAAACCTCCATATTTCTTCCAATTTGATCAGCAAATGCCTTATTGACCAACCTTTGATAAGTAGCCCCGACAAAAGTGGTATGCTCTTGATCTTTTGGATCCACCTGGATCTGATTGTACCCGGAGAATGCATCCATGAAGGAGAGTAGCTTGTTCCCTGAAGTGGAGTCTACTAACTGATCTATCCGGGGAACCGGATACAAGTCTTTTGGGCAAGCTCGATTAAGGTCTGTGAAGTCAATGCGCATACGCCATTTACCATTCTTCTTTTTTACCAAGACAGGATTGGCAGTCCACAAAGGGTATTGAGACTCCTTGATATGCCCCATCTTTGTGAGTCTGTCAACCTCCTGTACAATGACATCAGCCTATTCTTTTGAGAAAGCTCTCTTTTTTTGTACCACTGGTGCCACATCTCTCCGGACTGATAGGTGATGGGAAATCACCTCTGATGGAACTCCAGTAACATCAGCATTGCACCAAGCAAAAACATGCTGATGGTCTTTCAAGAATTTCAACATTCCTTCTTTCAACATTGGTGGCATTTTGGATCCTATCTTGACATTTTTTCCTTCTTCTAAGCAGTGTGTTTCAACCTCCTCAACTGGGATCAACACTCCGGGGGTCTCTCTGGGGTCATCAATTTCACCCTCACCCCCAGAAAGGCCCTCAAACTGCTATTGGTCATTTCTACGGACTGCCCCCAGCGTTCGTGGAGCCAAGGCAGTGGCATAACATTCTCTTGCAACTTTTTGGCTGCTCCGGACAACCCCAACCTGCCCCTGAACAGCATATTTCAGACACTGATGGACTGTCGATGCCACTGCATGCATCCTAGAGAGCCATGATCTCCCTAGAATAGCATTGTAACAGGTGGGACAATCCACCACAATGAAGAGTATTCTAACCATTTTCTTGAAAGGGCCCCTGCCCAACAACACTTCTTCTTCAAACTCCCCGATCACATCGGCTGAGCTGCCCGTGAAGCCCACGATTGATCTGTCCGACTTTTGTATCACAGCTGGATTCCTCATTTTCTTATAAGTGTTTAGAAAAAGGATATTGGCAGAGCTTCCAGTATCCACCAAGATTTGCCTTATCTCATTGCCCCCTATAGATGCTCCTATGACAACAGCATCCTCATGAGGGCCAGCAATATCTCTCAAATCATCCTCATCGAAAACTATGAATGGGAATGAGTTTGGAGATTGATAGGATGTCATGCCTCCTTCTAGCTGGGAGGCCAAATTATGAACATGTCTTTTTCTTGAAGAGGTGGTAGGAGCTGTCATAGTGTCCCCTCCGAAGATTGTCAGTGACTCGAAGAATTTAATGAGCCCGGAGACTGATCTAGAACGTTCCTCAATAGTACCCACTCTATTTCTGGTTGGATCAGGATCCAAATACTCGGACTCCACGTCAAACCTTTCAACTATTACCATAGCCCCCTCCGGGGCAGCATTGCTTGGACCAACCCTATGAGTGTTGTCAGGCCTGTTGCCTCCTCGTCTTTTAACGTATGCACCCAACTTTCCTCTTTCAATCAAATTCTGTACCTCTTGTTTCAACGCTATGCAATCATCGGTGGTATGGCCAATATCATTATGGTATTGGCAAAAGGAATTATTTCGATGTTCTCTGGGAGACTGCAAGGTTGTCGGTCTCCGGTAGTGTACTTCATCTTTTGTTTTCTCGAAAATGGTTGCCACACTTTCTTTGAGCTCTGCAAACCACTCCGGTTGGACCCACGGCCCTCTTTTGTTTCTAGACTGTTGACTTTGTGCAGGAGCAGCTGGTTGGGACTAAGCTTTTCCCCTTCCATGCCCCTGTCCGGTTTCTCTTGCTTTGTTCCCGGACTAATTTTGATTTGGAGTTGGTGCCACCGGGGTGGATCTCACTTGTCTGTGCACCCTGGTCTTTTTCGTTTCATCAACATTTATCTGCTTGCCAACTTGGTTCAGCAATCCTCCCCAGGTCATGGCTTTCTTCCTGGTCACCGAATCGGCCAGGTTGCCTGGGTTCAAACCTTGTCTCAGGGATGCTATTGCTACCTGTTCAAAGCAATCAGCCAACCCATTCTTTGTGTTTACAAAACGACTTATGTACTCCTTTAACGACTCATTTGGCTCTTGGGTACAATGGATTATTGTGTCTCCATTGCCCTTCAGCTCCTTACTTCCCACAAACTGCCTTCGAAAGGCCACCCAAAAAGTATCAAAGTCTTTAATACAACCCTGAGGCAGGCTGTTGTACCATTTCAGAGCACTCCCCGTAAATGATTGGGAGAATGCCCACAGAGTAGTTTATCATCATCATCAAAGTTCATCATGAAGTTCTTGAATTGCTCCAGATGATTGTTTGGATCAGTACTGCCATCATACTTCTCCATCTTGGTGCTATCAAACCTCTTGGGGAGGTTTCCGGATAGGATTTTAGAAGACAGTGGAGACTGCCTCCAATTCCTTCCACGACTGAACACGGTATCCTCATTAGGAGTTGCAAAGATACCTGGCTCATCATGGAAGGCAAAAGGATCCATCAACATCTTGTCCGTATACCTCCGGTGGTGAGATGACCCTTTTCCAATATGCCTTTTCATTCTTCCATGGTGATCTCTTTTTCTGGAATACTTTTTAACTTGCTTTTGTTTCTTCTTGGTTCGTCCCTCATCACTGCTAGAGGACAAGGACTTCTCATTCCCCTCACTGTCCGAAGAGCTGTCCGAAGACTCTGAACTCGAGTCAGAACTCTCCACAGGCTTGGACCGGTGAGATTTTTTAGAGCTGGCATGCGTCTTCTTAGTGCTCTCATGAGTTTTGGAAACCGCATGCTCTCTTGGGTTATCGGTGTGGTGAGCAGCTGATGCTTTGGATTTCTCTTTCACGCCCATCTTGGCTTTTTCAGCCCTTAGAGCTTCTATCTCAAGTTTTAACATGTCGCGCTCTTGGACAGTATACTCATCATTCTCTTCCACCACTTCGAGCAAAGCTGGTGGAAGCTCTGGATTATCCGGATTCATTCGGACAGAATTTCTTTACTTGGTTTTGAATACTGGATTCAGGCACCGTCGCCTCCCACTGTGGTCGCCAATTTGGTGAGGATAAAAGTAGCCTGAGGATAGGCTGGTAATTTCAAGTGGAGTTTTAAGGCGGCGTGAGGGTGTTTCAGGGTGGTGTGAAGGTGTTTCAAGATATTTCAAGGTGGAGAGAGAATTGAGCAGCCTGGCAGCAGTAAATTTTTGTTACCCATAGTTAATGCTGGTGGTTGGGTATTTATAGTATGTAATTTGGGCCCTTATGGGCTTTCGGGTCAATTTTAATGGACCCGGGTCATGTTTAAAGACCCATGAGTTTTAAGTAGATGAGCAGGTAGCTTAGTCAGATAGTGTTTAGGTTTTTTAGTACTTTAGTCATAGTTCGAACTGCTTTAGACTTGCAGTGTTTCGAAGTCATCTGTCCGGTTCAAAAGTCCTGTCCGTATCAAGCTATTGGAGTCTGTCCGGTTCACGGAGAGATTTACTTTGGGCTGCCCTTCCGGGGAGCACTTCGAATTCGGACTCATCATATGTGAGATTAATTGGACACATATTCTCGACCTGACGATTTCTTCTTCCATCCTTTTGTAATTTTCTAGTGTATCGAGCATTGTATTTGTAAGGACTGTTTTTCTGACTGACATTTAGTTAATTTTTTTTATAGAGATTGCACTTTGATCGCTCGTTATGTTGTAGTATCATAGCTCCAAACATCAATTAGTAAGTCTTTTGAAATATATAGTTTGTGTAGTACGTTAGGAATATGGAACAATATACAAACGATGATTCTATGAGCTTACAAATATTGGCGCATTTTAAGGTTGTGACTAAAGAGTTAAAAGATGGTCCAAGGGTGATTTTGTTATGCGAAGATTTGTTGATAGAGGATTTGGTGACAGAGAAATATTCGAGTGTCAGATCTAGAGAGAGAAAGTGCTACTTGTTAACCAATAAGAGAGAGAAAGTCTCGTACTCTTCATCTCGGGATTTGTGAAGCGTGTGTGGTCCTTTTATAGTACAATTGCGGACCCCACACGCTTTAATTTGGTTTAATTACATCTTTTGGTCCCTGCTTTTCGCTTTCTTCCTATTTTGGTTATATCTTTACAATCTATACATTTTAGCTTTTATACATTTGTTTCTATGCATTTTAGCCCTTATACATTCATTTCTATGCATTTTCTCCTATCAAGTTTCTTCTTTACAATTTGGCCCTTGTCTTTTATTCTTCCTCATCAGTGACCACAAAGGTGAAGGCCAATTTCTCTAACTGCAGGGCTTCTCTAGCATATAATATTTTTTGCCTGGTCATAAATTTTCTCCAGTTTCTTGGTTAGTTCGATGAATGGACCAAATGATGAATAAGATGGTTATCGGTCGATGCCTTATTCATGTTGCCTCACCATTGTCTCCATTGGGAATTCTTGTTATAGATTTTTAGTTTCGGTGTTTGTAATTGTGGTTCCAGAGAGCATCCTACTATTGTTTAGTTTGTATATATTACATCATGAAGTAATTATTTCTCTTTATAGTAAAATTTGAATTGTAGGTATTCAGAATGGAAGTGTCCTCGTCTATTTTTACCATACAATATTCACCACCTTATGTGGATATTCCTTTACCAAAACAAGTCTTTGATGTTGAAGGATTTCTTCTTCATTATAGCTTATAATAACAAACCTGAAATTATTCCTTGTCTACATGTGCGTCTATCACTAAATTATCACAATCATACAGGTCTATTTTGTATCCATAAATTACCGAGTGTATTCCATGAACATCTCATTCAATCATTGCTTGTAGTGGATGAGATAATCCCCGTCGCCTTTCATGACTTTGGACCCGATAAAATTATTATGGAAGTCTATGGATAATATTCTATATTTTTTATGCTTTTGGGTGATAGAGTGTTAAACTAAGTGATGTAGCCCAAAAAGTCCAAACAAAAGCCTTATTCATTTTATTTTATTTTATTCAAATATCTTATGTATTTAAATTAAATCTAATTATATTAAGATTTGATTTTATTTTATTTTATTTTATTTCCTTGTATTATAATTTAGGGTTTTGAGAAGCTCTTATATAAAGCCTCATATGCCTTAAGTTATTTTAAGTTTTTGGAATAATATATTTTTTATCTCTGAAAATTTCAATCTTTGTTACCCTTAGATTAGGGTTTCATCATGTTAACTTTGAGTTAAGGTTTCATCTATCGTTGCTTCTTCTTCTATTTCCGCCGCGTCATCACTAAGTTAATCTGTTACCTTAAAATATCATCGAGAATGTTTTGTATTCTATCGTCCAGTCTAAAGCATGTTATCTCGTTGTTGAACTATTCGATATGATGTTTTGGAGTTTTCTTCAACTGTATTTATCTATATTTTGGCTATTATAGGTGGGTGGTAAATCGCCATACAATATTTTTAAGGCCAATGCGGATTCGTCACCTAGTTGGTCATCATCATCAGGAATGGATCTACTACGAAATAGTTTGCATTCCCCATGAACGGGTAGGCTTGGTGATGACTAAGACTCGATTATTTGTTGGTCGCATTTGTATTGTTCATGCAGACGTATAATGATTTGTATTTGTGCGACTACTAATTAAAAACTAGGTTAGAAAAGATTCAATTATGGGTTCCCTCACTATTCGATTAAACTTGGTATTTTTGACATTAAGATGCGTCCAACTTATATCCGCAATCCAAATGCAGGTTATAAGGTATTCCAAAGTAAGGTGAGGGATATAACTGAACTCTATGATTTTTTGGATGTTTGACGGGACTCCAAACTAAGGTGTTATTGGAGGTTCGATATGACTTCAGACTGATTTTGTATGAGTTTCATGTTATTATTGTAGAACTTCATAATATAATTGGATATTCGACTGAGGCCCATATTATTTTTGGAGGTTTCCAAATTGGTGCTATACAGTAGGATGAATGCATGATTGTAGCTGAATGCTGAATTGAGGTTTGGGCTGTTGTTGAGGGACGTCATAATAAAGTTGGAGGCTTGACTGAATGCTTGATTACAACTTAATATTTGACTGAGGCTCAGCTTGATGCTAGAGGATAACCGGTTGGAGCTAGATGTTTGGCAAAATGCTTGATTGTAGTTGAATGTTCCAATGAGGCTCAAGTTTTTGTTGGAGGATTCCATATTGGAGCTAGACATTCGAATTCATGTCTTATTACAGTTGAAGGTTCGCCTCGAGCACAAGTTGTTGCGGTTTGATGTTGGATTAGAGCTGGACGATCGGTTGGACTATGTGATGTCATTGGATTCTAGGCAAGGCTTTATAGAAAAATGACACGTGTAGTTGTTGAAGCTGGAAAAATGTATCGAGCTCGACATTTAGTCATTGCGCTTGGCCAAAAGCTTTTGACACCTGGGTTCGGGTTTCCATATCTTCGGTTTGATGCTTCAAGGATAGGTTTATGACTTTTTTATTTTCCTCTTATTACGATGTTTTAACCTTTCTGATCATGTTATGCCAAATTCGTCCTTACCAGTTTCACTTTTGGCTACTTCAGTGGTTGTGATTGAACTGTTTTGCTACGAATGAGCTGTCAATAATTCCTACAAAATATTATTTATTACGTTTGTTTTGTTGCAAGACATGTTGGATGGTCAGAGCTTGTGGTTGAATAGTTGTAACAGTCGAACCATAAAGCTTAGCCAAGGGGTTTTTCGAGGTTTTGAGCTCTCTCACCGAGATTACCGGAGCACGAAAATAGACAAATAGATCCATGAAAGCAGGGAGTTGATCCGCAGCGTTGTTGAGGGTTGAGGCCATGACATTAGAGATTTCGGTCATTGCTTCAGTATTAATTAGGATGTCTTGATCTTCGCGTGAAAAAACAAATAAATTATAATAGATTATTTGTGGAGAATAAGATCTCATGAATATTTATTTTTAGAATGTGTATCCTATTTATAGGAAATTATATCTTTTATTTAATTATATATCTGAATTAATTTGACATGAAATTCCAGTTATACGCTGTAATGTGATGTAGTTTGTATTTTTTAATGTTCATTGAATAATTTCTTATTTCTATATGAGTTTTTTTATTCCAAAGTTTGGTTATTATGGACTTTGGAATTGTTTATGAACAAATTTTGACTTTATCTGCTTATATACTCAATAAAAATATTTGAATATTGATATTACATACGATTACAAATATTTATAAGTCTAGTTTTTAATTAATAAATATTATATAAAAATAAATTTGTTAGACAAAGTTATAGATTTTCTCATAACAGTTATCAAATGTGTTAAAAACCAAATTTACATAAATTTAAAATTTATAATATTTAAATAAAATCTAAAAAAATATATGATATTTCTTATACTAATTACTGAAAGAGTCAATACGTCAAAAAAACAAGAATAATAATAATTCTTCTTTTTTTCGCCGGTGAATATCTCCTCACCTCCATTCTTCTAAGTTCGACTTTGAAGTATCACACTTCTCTCAAATAAAATCCTGAATATTTATTGTTCAAACACCAAATTGACCAAATCTAAAGTGTTTAAGACTTTGAAATGGATGACTAACTCAAGTAAGCTTTAACAATATATGAGTGTGGTTTGTACGCGCCTGATACAAATAAAATACCCTCACATCCCGAAAAAACATTTGCAACATTGTATTTACATATGCATCATTATCTATCAACTTAAATTTTAAGAATCGTTCCATGTAAACCTTGGTCCTCCGAAATCCAAGTTAATCGATCCACATTCGTGGCAATCTTTTCATTATACTCATAATCCTATAAATCCTCCGTTTTTAATATTCTTCATTGTCCACTTGGATGACCATTATAATTCATGGCATATGGAGACCTTGATAAGTAACCCTAAGTATTTCCTACAATTCCATACGTTTTGTGATCTGGTCCTAACATACACGCCTGAGAAAACCCTCAATTTTTTTAATTATTTATCGTTAATATTTTATTTTAGTTTCAAATATGTTTAAGAATAGTTTAATTTTTTAAATAGATATTATAATCTTTTACTCTTTTAAAAAATCCACATTTTTAACTAAAACAAACTTTTTGATAAAACAATTCTTTTATTTAGCTTTAATTATTTTATACTAACTTTCAACTATTTTTACAAAATAATTTTCATTTTTATTTTATTTTATATATTTATCACTATAATTTTTTTATTTAATGAACTATGACATAATTTTTTAAAAAATATTTTTTAAAATTTTTAAATGATATGTGTTATCTATTAAAATAATAATTTTATACATATTTTTTACATTAAGTATTATATGATAATTTTTTTTTATATTTATATCTAAACAAAATATCATTTACCATCCGAATTACTATTATTTTTATTCCATAATGTCGGTTTAAACAATTATTTTTATCCTATTTAATTTTACATGTCGGTTTAGTATATCTATATAAAATTTAATATTATTTATTATTTTTAATTAAATAAATTTGTTTTTTTTTGTTTTTCATAAAAACGAAAAAATAATTATTATATATGTATACACATATATTAAAGAATAGAGTATAGTTTTATGAGCTAAAAAATAAATCATATAAAATGAAGTAACGAGACGAATCTGGATAATTCAATCTTCAACCATGTTCAATCTTAAATAGGAGTATATAGTATGACCGACGTCTTTTTTCACGATTAAAATATTATACGTCCCAACATTATTGTCCAAATCATAGACAACCCTAATTTGTCCCTATGCTCATACGAGCCATATCGTATCTAATCTTTGCTTTTTCACTAGGACAGCAAAGCCCAGCAAGTCTCCTTCTCTCACTATCTTACATCTCCATCTCGTGTTCAAACAAGTTGACACTAACTATGGGACCCACCATAACCCAATAGCCCCATAACCCAATACCCACTTGACAATTCTCACAAGATTTTTCAGTTCGGCTAAGCTTTGTATACGTGTCGTACGTTCATTCGTTATATCTGATATCCAAGACCCTACCACATTGACATCGATACACTCTTATTAGATACCTTCCAACTGTACGAAAGAAGAAAGATAACAATCTTAGAGAGAGAAAGCTAGACTAGACTGAAATAATAAGAAATCATTCTAGAGAGAGAATCATCGAAGAAAATGGGGTCGAAAGTATGCGACTCGTGCAAATCGGCGAATGCAACTCTTTTCTGCCGAGCTGACTCGGCGTTTCTATGTCTGAATTGTGATACCAACATTCATGCAGCTAATAAGCTCGCCTCACGTCACGCCCGTGTTTGGCTCTGCGAGGTCTGCGAGCAAGCCCCAGCTCACGTGACATGCAAGGCCGACGCAGCCTCTCTCTGCGTCACGTGCGACCGCGACATCCACGCAGCTAACCCACTCGCCCGTCGTCATGATCGTGTCCCCGTCGTTCCCTTCTACGAATCCCCAGCCGGTTCTGCTGCAGCCGCTTTCAATTTCCTTGATGATGGTTGTTTCTCCTCCGCACCCGACGGAGATGCCGACGTCGTCAGCAGAGAGGAAGCGGAGGCGGCGTCGTGGCTGCTGCCGAATCCGAAGTCAGCTGTTGATGGTATGGATTTAAACACGGGGCAATATTTGTTCTCGGATATGGATCCGTATCTGGATCTGGATTACGGTTCGGTGGATCCAAAAGTTGAGACGCAGGATCGGAAAAGCTCCGGTAGCGATGGTGTGGTTCCGGGGTTGATGAATGAGCATCTGTTTGATTTGGATTTCATTGGTTCGAAAGCTTACTCTTATGAATACAACACTCACTGTCTCAGTCATAGTGTAAGTCCTGTTTTTAACCGGCTTAGTTTTTATGTACTTATTTATCTCTTGTCTTAAAATAATTTATTAATTTGGTATTTTTGTTATGGTTGGGTTTCAGGTTTCGTCTTCTTCACTGGAGGCAGGGTTGGTACCTGATGTAGGTGTAACAGTAGACATATCTAACCATTGCAACGGACCCGAAACTGCGATTAATCAGGTGGTGGTGGCGTTATCACCAGCAGATAGAGAAGCTAGGGTCATGAGGTACCGAGAGAAGAGGAAGAACAGAAGATTTGAGAAGACGATTAGGTATGCTTCACGGAAAGCGTATGCGGAGATGAGGCCGAGGATCAAAGGAAGATTTGCTAAGCGAATAGACACCGGAGTCGAGACCAATAATTTGTATGGATTTGGTGTGGTTCCGTCCTGATTTGTATGGATTTGGTGTGGTTCCGTCCTGATAAATCAGGATGACAAACTGTAATAAACCCATATATGATTATGATGGATATTTGGGTTGGTGGTTACTTGCTAATTTTGTTGTATTTAATGTCCTTGTATGTATATATAATATGTGTAGCAAGTAACTTTGTAAGTTTATAACATGAGGCGAAAAGGTGCTACTATTGTTCGATGGTTATTTGCTTAATCAAGTAGTGAATATGTTGGTTATCGGAGCAATCCTAACTCTCAGCGTTGGTTACTAATGGACAGTCATCTCATGAGCGGATCAAATCGAGTCCATCTTCATCCTCCTCGTTAATGTTCTATCATACGAACCCATTACCACCATATGAAATGTCATCCTTACAACTTTAAGTTTCGCAAGCTTCTTGCATGCTAAAGTATTTAGAATGAAATAGACCTTGCATATTATGATATAAAATGTTTAGGATATAAAACGTTTAGGATTAAAACGTAATAATTAAAGTATTATACGAATAACCATAAAAATATGACATATTTTAATTTATTTGAAAAGATAAATGGTTAAAGTGTAATTAACCCAATTTTGTACGACCCGACTTATTCTAATAAGTTGTACTGGTGAACTTAAGGAAGATGAGATTTTTCATTCGTGAACTATCTACTCGAGCTTTATTTTTTTTTTCTCGACTTATTCTAATAAGTTGTACTGGTGAACTTAAGGAAGATGAGATTTTTCATTCGTGAACTATCTACTCGAGCTTTATTTTTTTTCTCTAAAATCAACTTTCCTCTTCATATTTCTTTATAACCAGATCTAATCCACACCGCATACTACAATATTTTGGATTGAAAATGAATAGAAAGATATGCTTAAAGAGAGTGATTCATTTTTCAAATGTTCAATTTTTTTATATAACTTTTTATTCCAAAATCGATGGTGAATATGTTTTGATTATTCTATTTTGATAAATATAGTCCATAATATTTTGGAAATGAAAGACTAACTTCATTGACATATGCTAGTTTAAAGATTAATTTTTTTAAAATCTGCTTGTATATGGACTAATTTTAGAGAAAAGTATTCATAAATACACACCCAACTATCTCCTTACCATCTAATATCTTAAAATTGTATACTATAAATAAATACCTCCACCATGGTAAAAAACCACAAGTAACCCTATTTCATTCTTTCAACCAAATTTTGCATTCTTATTTTTTTCTTTTTTTTATTTTAAAAAGTTTATACATTTCAAACCGTAGCTCGAAAAAAAAATTGAAAATGCCATCGGCTTTATTTTTTAAGACGAACAAAAGTAGATCCATTAACGATATTTTTGGATTTTTATTTAATTTTTTTTCCGTCTGCAACATGCGAGACCATGCATAACCCACCATGTGAGAGACTACCAACCATGCGAGAGACTAAGCAAAACCAACCATGTCAAACTAAATTTTTGATTTTCTGTCAACGTACATGTGAAAGTAATATAAACTCGCATCTTCATCCTCTGAAAATACATTAAACTCGCATATTCCCCTGTTAGGGAATACGAAGAACTTGAACGGTTGGATTATAATGAAGAACTCTCGTGTTAATATTCAATAAACTCGCATGGTTAAAAGTATACAGAAATTTCATGGTTGGAAACATAATGTACATAAACATGATCCCTAAGTTGATTAATAATGAAGACAACTCAATGCTAATGGCTATCCCTAAGGAGGATGAGATTCTAAATATTTTTTACTCTCTTAAATCTAATGGTGCTGCAGGTCCAGATGGATTCAATGATTTTTTTTCAAAACATGATGGAAAATCATAAGAAGTGACCTATATGAAGTTGTAAGGGAGATCTTCAAGGGATATTCAATTCCTACTGGGATTCATGCAAATAAAGTCTGTTTAATCCCAAGGATAGACAATCTTAAGATGTGGAAGAACTTTAGGCCTATTAGTTTGACAACAATTTTCAGCAGGATTTTTCCGAAGTAATCAACAACAGGCTGGCTTCTCTTCATCCTATAATAATTTTAGAAGAGCAATGAGCCTTTGTACAACAAAGAAAAATTCACGAGAGCATCTTAATTACTCAAAAACTCTGTTGTGATCTGAATTACAAGACCAGATGAGGTAATACAATAATAAAGGTGGACATTATTAAAGCATTTGATATACTTTCTTACAGGTTTATCTTAAGGATCTTAACTGCTTTTGGATTTGAGAGTCATTTCCTGAATCTTATAAACAAGAGCATCAACAACATTTACTCATCTATTATAGTGAATGGAGAGATAAATTGTTATTTTAAATCTAACAAAGGGCTTAGCCAATGAGACCCCCTGTATCCTAGCATATTTAGAATTGCGGAAGAGTATATGATCAAAGGGATGAAACATCTAACTAATCAAGAGTATTCAACTAGATACAAGAGCATATGGAATTGGCACATACCTTGCTTAGCCTTTGCAGACGAATTCATTGTTTTCAGTAATGGTTCTTCCTCCTCTGTTAGCAAGATAGATAACTTCCTGAAACCAAGAGAAATCAGGGCAAACCATAAATAAAGACAAATCCAAATTTATCGTGCCTTCTAAAATGACTAACACAATGATCAAAAGCTTAAAATAAATCACGGGTTTCAATCATAGCACATTGCCTATGAGATACTTGGGAGTTTCCATCAGTACTAATAATAGGCTTGCAAACTATGAAGATTTGGTAAGCAAAGTCAGATCAAAGATATTGGAATGAGACAGTATCTTCCTATCATTTATTCTAGTTCAATTTATGCTCAACATAATGCAAGCCTATGATTAATACCCTTTGCAATAGGTTCTTGTGGGAATCTAAGAATGCAGCAAAATAATCTCATGGTCATCTTGGTCTAAGTTATGCAAACCCTATGATTAATGAGGGTTAAACATCAGGAATATTGAGTACATTCAAGAATCTTTCTCCTATAAGTTATGGTTAAACTTTAGAAAACATATTCCTCTTTGGGGAAGGTCCATCCTATAACATCCCCAAACCCCTGCAAACATTCTAAGATGTATGATAGGTTAATTAAAGTCAGAGACAATGCATATAAATCAATCTACAGGAAGGTGGGAGAATGAAGAGTGGATTTTTTGTTAGAGCGTTGGCGCTCTCCCTCTCATTTTATTATCCTAGACCCAGAAGTAGACAGAACATGGTACCAACAGAGAGAAGTCAGAAACTTGTGGAATAATGGGCAATAGAATATGGCAAACTTGGATGGGTTCTTCTCTATTGCAACAATTGATATAATCAGAAAGATTTTTTTGAATTTTAGCAAAGACTCCATCAAATGGGCTCCTTCTCAATTAGGTAAAGACAATACTAAAGACACGTGGAATGTTGTAGGAATGGAGCATAACAAGTCCAACATGTTTAAAAAATATGGAACCCTAGAGCACCCAAGAAATGCTCATTTTTGGTTTGGAAAATAATGCACAACTAGCTTCCTATAGATTCAATTCGTCAAAATAAATGTTTCCAAATGGAATCCAAATGTCAGAATTGTGGGGATTCAAAAACAAAAAATCATGTCTTTATTCAATGCTCCAAAGCATGGGGACCTGTGTTTTTTTTTGCTTCAATGTTCAAGATTCTTATTAGCAGAAACATGTCCTACTCTCACATGTTAATGACCAAATAATTGAAGGTTAAATAAAGTAAGACTTTTCAAAAGAATATAAAATGTATATTTTCATGTCTTTCCTCGCGAGTTTGGTTCAAATTCCATATATTATTATAGTCAATAATATATTACTATTTTTTTTAATTTTATACTGAAAAATTTATTTCCTTTTGCAAGTTTACAATATTATACTGAAATGTCTTAATTTATTATAAAAAATAATATTGAAACACCTTACTTTAAGTAGTATTTAATTTACACTATATTAAATACCTACATTAGAGTTATGATTTGTATTGTTTGGTTATTACTTTGTTAGCATATGCACCATAATATCTGCTGATTGTTTTAGTAAAATTTAAATTTTTTGATAACTAAACTATTAATACATGTACTAGAATGTTTAATTTGTTGCATTTAATTTGCAACTATGAATGTTGGCTTATTTACTCTGATTGTACGCCATGAGGATAATATTTTTTAGAAATCTTGTATTGTATGTTCCCATAATAGAAATGATTATGTGATATTTAACACTGATTTAGATATATATACTTTATATTGATGAACATAATTACATTTAATGTTTGTCTAAACGCATGTTTGGTGTACTTATCTTTCATAACATGTGGCTTTGAGTCAAGATGATAAAAATATATTTTACATCTCTAATTATAAAGAATCATTAGAGATGTGAAAGATAGTTGACTAACAAATATTTCTCAAAATCTACATTAAGGTTGTTCGTATTTTGAAATTGTATATTCTCCATAAAAATACAAAACCAAATTACTAGTCATGAAATTGAGTGATTTATATTCAAACTCTAAAAGTTATGATATTGTTATATGCATTGAGGCAATGTTAACTGAGGGTGTTGATATTGCTGATGGTTCAGGTAGTGAGGATGTTGATGATATTTTAGAGGCTGACGAGGTTGGTGTTGAAGGCATGGGTGTTGGTGTTGATAGTGAGCCACGAAATTCCAAGATTAGAGATGTTGAGGATGTCATAAAGGTTGATGAGGTTGATGTTAGAAATGTATATGTTAGTTTTGGTAGTACTATTGAGACAATACCAAATGAGTGTGTTGATTTCGTTAATAGTTTGGGTAGTGTTGACGTTGTAAGGCCTAATGAGGTTGGTGTTGGAGATGTGGGTACCGATGTTGATAATAAGCCATAAAATACTGAGTTTGATGATGTTGAAGAAGTGGTATGTTATGATGAGGTTGGTATTTGAATTATGGGTGCTAGGCCAGAAGGTGGTGAGCCACTAAATTCTGAGGTTGGAGATGTCGAGGATGCTATAGAGAATGATGAGGTTGGTGTTAGAGGTGTGAGTACTGGATGTTATAAGATGGTGATCCATTAACTATTGAGATTGGGAAGTTAAAGATGTTGTAAGGGTTTATGAGGTTGGTGTTGGAGTTGTGTGAGGTGAAGTTGATATTGTACCATGTTTGTCTGATCCAGGCTTATGTAATGTTTTAGAAGAGCTGGGGCCTGATGTAATCTAGGGGATGTTGGAGATGTCGAGTAAACTGGTAGAAATAAATGTGAGAGAAATAAATTAAACTTTCTTTGGAGATAAAAACACTAGTAATGCAAACGTCTTAAGAGGGTAACACATAGATCAACCAAATACACAAGTAGTGGGAATAAGTGAAGATAAAAAAACACAAATATTTAAACCATAAAAAGCAGTGGCAGAAGTAAAGACAAAGTATGGTGGTACTGATGTTCTTGTGATGCAATACGAATTCAGATGTAGAGTGTGAAAGAAACCCTAAAATTTGGAACCCTTTTATAAAATCCAACTCTTTTATGTCAATTCCAAGCTTGAAACTCCAAGTGAGCTATGACTTTACTACCTTAATTGAGCTAAAATAGAATATTAAAAACTACGCCATCAAACATCGAAGGTGCGTGATATTGAAGAAAAATAATAAGGATATGATTTTATCTGTATGTGAAGCTGAAAGTTGCGTATCAAAAGTACATTTTAGTTTCAAGAGATGTGGTGGGATATGGCTAATTTAAAAATATTGCGCGACAACCAAACATGTCCTTTTACAAACGAAAATAGAAACGTAATAGATATGTAGTTTGTAAAAGTATTAAAAGCTATAACGGGAGGCAAACATAAATTGGTCAGTTACATCTCTAGTAGCATCCATAAGTAGAGAGTTCTTAGTAAAAAATAATATAAATATATAAAACAAAAGGCTCTAACACCAAAGATGATTTTAAGCGTTGGTAAATAAAAGTTTTGAAGGTTGTTAGATTACTGTAATGAGTTAAGAATAATAAATCCACGTTCATTGATAAACAAGATAATATATTTAAAATAATATATATATATATATATATGGGGGGGGGATATTAAGAGAGTGTGTGAGGCAAGTTGTGGGTCAGTGGTGTACCTGATTGTTGTATATTGAAACTATCATTTGAATGTCAATTATTAGTGGTTGTAAGTGTATATACAAGTTATCAGATGTATCATATAGCTTAGGAAGTCGTTGAGAATGAGAATAAAGATAGTTGGACATGGTTTTTGCAAGAGGACTTGGAAATTGAAAATCAGGTTGTCTCGTTATGAATCTGTGATAAAAATAAAGGGTTACTTAGTACCTTGATGGAAGATTACCCTAACTTAAAGCATATATTCTACTGTAGATATTTATACACTAATTTTATAAAGTCATGTCCTAGTTGACTGGAAAATACTATTTTTTGGCACCCGCTAGAGATCTTTTTGTGGAACACTTTTGAGTATATATGAAGCAGATGAGAGGTGTAAAATTAGAAGCTTACAATTGGTTGGCTAAAAAACCTACTAGATAGTGGTCTAGATACCACTATAATGAAACTAAGTGTAACATCCGAAAAAAAGTATCTTAGTGAATATATCTAACATGGTGATTTTATAACTTCAGGGGAAATCTATCATAACATTGATGAATGTAATTGGATAGTAAACCATGAAAAGAATAACCAAACTAAAAAAATGCTAACGATACTTGGAAGGAAAAATTGTTCCCAACTATCATGAACAAGTTAGAAGTATGTTTGGTGACAGATAGTAAGTGTTGGGTTATACTGTCACGATGGCCTAAATATGACGTTATGATTGGTAATCGCCAAAATTTTCTAAACTTAGAAGAGAAGAGTTGTGTTTGTATAAATTAAGAACTATACTGTGTGAACATGTGGTTTGTGCCATCTGGAAAATATATAAAGACCCTATAAAAAAATCATCGTAGTACCATGTATCAAACAAAATATCAATATATACACACACACACACACATTGAATCGTATTAATGGTCTATTATATTGAGAAACGTCTACATTTTCTCCAATAAACCACCACTAATGGTATGCGATAATATAAAACACTTGCAGCTACGACAAGAGAAAAATTAAGAAAAACAAAGACATATTAAGCTCAATCATCAGAAAGTTCGGATGCTGCACATATTGCTTCGGTTGCAACTACATGAGAGAGAATTCCAGTTAGTGATGACTCAAATACAAATCGAACTAATGTATGATGGATATTCAAATATTCATCATATTTTTTGTTCTAGATGAGCTATTATTATGGTAAGGTTTTTTTTATGTTCAAATGTTTTAGTAACACTTGTAACAAGCCTAATGTTCTAGTAATGTTTTGGTAACAATTGTAACATTTATTGCTTGTTTTGGATATAAACTGTAGTTGTACTAGGTTGTAATGTTTTGAATATAAGTTGTTATGGTTCCAAGTTGTAATATTTTGGATATAAATTGTTATGGTTCCAAGTTATAATGAATTTCACATTTTGACACATCATAGTTGTTTTTGTTTAAAGTTGTAGGCTTAATGAATTTCAAGTTTGACACATTAGCTTACGTTCTTGTTTTATTTATTCTATATTAAGACCATAACCATAAAACCATAACCATTACATTCATAACTAGACTATAATCATTATACACTAAGTGAAACAAATCAAAATAATAACCATTACACTCAGAAGCATATTGTAATCAATCGAAATACACGTTATACCATATAGACAGTTTGATAACTGGAAAAATAGAAATACTTAACTTAGATCATAACCAATATGGACTCAAAGCCTTATATTATATTTATAAACAAGACCAGAAAACATACAGAAACAAAAAATACATATAAAATAGATCAAACAAAAAACTTTAACTTTAATAAAAATCAACTTTTATTTTCTGGATATTTATCTTCAATCAAATTATAATATATTTCGACAAATCAGACACCACTTATAAAATCCACATACCCTTATGTATTTGTAAATAAAATACATGCATTAAAATTATGTTTCACAAAACAAAATACAGATATCGAGAATATATAAAATTAACTCCAAACATTAATTTTATCACTTAAGGTTCAATTAAAATATTATAGATTTCAAGAGACTAACCTGATAGTCTATGCATTCAAGAAATCTCATACTTATATTCGAATTCGTTCTGTAAATGTGAACGAGAACCGATTGTTTACAAAACAATTGTGATTATGCTTCTCGATTTTATGTTTGGATGTAAAATGTTGAACTACTAGACATATCGGTTTGAATAATATAAGAAAAAAAACTGAGAATAAACAAAAAAACATTAGGTAAGTAAATAGATAAAGAACATAAGAATAATATTATGAAAGGTAGGTTATGTAAAATGCAACATGGGTGTATTTATGCAAGAAACAAGACGAAAGAAAAATGTTATACACTGACGATCTCACGTAAGTCCATATAAAAGTTATATTGTCAAGTGTATATAGCGAGGTTCATGTCAAATGGAAAAAAATTATAATAAAATCAAAGGACTTAGTGTCCATATTGTGATTTCTATCTTGGGTACCACATGGTATCATCAAGACAATCTCACGCGCTAAGGATTATATATCCACAATATGTAACTTCACTAGATCATATGATACGTTTTGAAGTTGATAGACTATATAACCAAATGGTGGATAGTCGTGGGGACCAACCAGGGTTCAAAACCATATTTTTTTTAAACTAACAAACATTTTTTTGTCCAAAAAAATCTTTGTCACACTTGCATCCCAAACAAAACATCCACCAACTAGTTACCATTCGCATGCTTGTTCTATCTCATTATCTATCTATCTATTGATCTTCTCTTAATTATTATGGTTATGGCTGGTAAAATTGTTTAACATTCTCCTTGGTCTTCGTATTTATCTAAATTATGATATATGTCTTTTAATATTCCGCATTACCAAATTTTTAAGTGTTTTTATTTTCTTTTGATATATTATTTTTTTAAAGAATATAATTATGTGTTATCGATAACTATGAGAATATGTATATATATATATATATAAACTTAAAATTATGTTAGTCCATGTATAAAAATCGATAAATCAATATACTATAAGTGGTGAGGATAAAAGTAGCCTGAGGGTAGGCTGGTAATTTCAAGTGGAGTTTTAAGGCGGCGTGAGGGTGTTTCAGGGTGGTGTGAAGGTGTTTCAAGATATTTCAAGGTGGAGAGAGAATTGAGCAGCTTGGCAGCAGTAAATTTTTGTTACCCATAGTTAATGCTGGTGGTTGGGTATTTATAGTATGTAATTTGGGCCCTTATGGGCTTTCGGGTCAAGTTTAATGGACCCGGGTCATGTTCAAAGACCCATGAATTTCAAGCAGATGGGCAGGTAGCTTAGTCAGATAGTGTTTAGGTTTTTTAGTACTTTAGTCATAGTTCGAACTGCTTTAGACTAGCAGTGTTCGAAGTCATCTGTCCGGTTCAAAAGTCCTGTCCGTATTAAGCTATTGGAGTCTGTCCGGTTCACGGAGATATTTACTTTGGGCTGCCCTTCCGGGGAGCACTTCGAATTCGGACTCATCAGGAGCCCCTTTTTTAGGTATTTGAACAAGTATCCTTGTCAAAGAACTGAAAAACAGTCCGATTCAGGAAGTGGTTTATCAATTCAGAGAGAGTTGAGGACAGAACCGGACAGACCAAACGTTACGAAATCCAAACGGTTCTTGTCAGAGTTAGTGGGACACGTGTCACTCTCTGGTTGGTTACTTTAGCCGTTTTTTCACCTTGAAAGTTGCATCACTTTCTCGAACAAGTTACCTCTTTTAAATGCCATAAATGACATCAGCGCCGTCTTTTAATCATTGCCCAACTTTTCGGATTCTCCTAGGAATCAACCCCTTTTTTCACATTTACTATAAATTCTATTCACTTTTCACAGTTTCATTATCTCTTTCACTCTGCCATTTTACCCAAAGCTTTATCTCTCTAAAACTTCAAAATTTCCTTAGCTGTTTATGTTCACAGCAAGAACAGCACTGATCAAGGGCGGTTGGCTTAACCTCTCAGAATTGGAGAAAGCTCAAAGAGTTGAAAAAGAAAAAAGACTTGCAGCAGGGCTTCCGGCGTCGCCTGTCGAGAAACCAGCCCCTTCAATCGAAGAATCTGACAGAGGTTCATCTTCTTCTAAAGGTACAAAACCTAGAAAACTTTTTCAATCAACACTCTCTCCCATAGTATCTGGCTCTTCAGTTCAAGAGTCGATTCCTATTGTCGAACCGGGGGTCACTGTCACCAGTGTTAGGAAGAAATCCTCTTTCATTGCTATGGGGTCTGATTCTGACCACTCCCCAGACAAATTAATCATGAAAAGGCCGAGTAGGTTGGTTAAAGGACTTCCTTCTAAAATCACACCCTCAAAATCGGGGGCAAAAAATAGTGAATCAGGGTCCGGGGCAACTATTAGGACTCTCCGGGAAAGGCCGGCCGGTCCGGGGGCTAGCAGTCCACTACCTCCCAAAGAAACTTCAACCTCAGAAACTCAAATTGAGGTGATAAGTCGAAAAAATTCGGAGAGCCAACAGTCCGGTGGATTAGCTGTGCCAAGCTTCATCCCTCCCCGGGCTGTTTCTACAGAAGCTCCCCCAACAATAATGGAGGAGAGGATGGAGGACTCCACAGAGGAGGTTAGATTTGAGTCCGAGTCCTCCGGACAGGCTGAGACTGCTATCGTTGTCGCCAAGAAGGGCAAAGAAGACTTGTATCTGAGGCGTCCGGACCTGCCGGAGAGCCTCGAAGGGAGAGTAGGGCCATGCTTTCACAAGGTGGAGTTCAAGTATCTTTCATCTCTGCTAAAGACCAAGTATGCGTTCATCCATACTAAAGATCTGGGACGACTGCGTACTAAGTGGGGGATCCCTGAGAATGTAAAGATTCGAATTCCCATCGATCCAGAGACCCCGATGGACTGCAAAAGAAATGAGATAGTCTTTTTTACGAAGCTATTCAATTGGGGACTTAGGTTCCCACTCGATCCAGAAATAGTACGCTATTTTCACTTGGTCAAGCTATGTCCATCACAGCTAAGCCCTAACGGCTTATACACCTTGATGTCATGTATTATGGCGTCTAGGCTATCCGGAATCCCTCTTCCAATGGAAAAGTTTGCAGCTGTGGCAAATTTGTGCAAACACCATCAGTTCCCCTTCTACCATTTCAACATGGGGAACGATCTTAAAGCTGTTGACGATCTCCTGGAGTCGGAGAGCAAGTGGAGGAGCCAGTTCCTGTTTGTCAGTGGCTCATGGGAGAATGGCAATAAAATTAAAACCGGGGAGAATCCTAGCCTACTTCGAAGTAGATGGAGGAGCGATCGTAAGTTATTACTTCAAGTTTCTGTTCGAACCTCTCTTTCCTTTAAGTTTATACTAATCAGTTTTTCTTTTGTTTTATCAGAGCTGCCAAAGGAGTTCGGGGACTATCTGAAGGCCGGACAGGTCACCTGTGGCAAAATCAACGCTTGGGCCGCAAAAAACTGGGAGAACCGGTTTCATAAAGCCTTTACTGCTGGGAACCTAGCGAGGTCTCACCTGTGGAACACCACAGGTCGAAGAGATTTAACCTGGGAGGAGTTCTCCACCCCACCTGATGAAGATGTCGTGTTGAGGAGGTCTCATGAATTGGATGGGACCCTCTTCCTTCCTGCCCGGGCCAAAGCCCCAAGTAAAATGAAGGGCAAGAAGAAGAAAGGCAGGAAAGCGGTAGAGGATACTGAGAAAGAGGCCGCAAGGGATTCAGAGGTGCCAGCCCAGGCTCAAGTTGATGCAAACCTTCTACAAGTGGTAGAACATGAGAGCGAGAAACAAGGAGCGAATCCCCCAAAACTGTCAAGGGCTTCGAAACGGGTTCGTAAGCAAGCAAGTGACAGTGCTGACAGGGAAGTCAAAAAGAAAAAGACTTCCCAAGGAGAAGAGCTCGCTCTCCGGGATCCGGAGCCCACTTTCCCAACCGACCCGACGTTAGCCGAAGAGATCCCAGGGAATCTTAATGAAGGGATTCCAATGGAATTCCATACTGATGAGGTTGAAAGGGGAGAGATTAACATGGATGAAGTGGACGTCACCGGTCTTGGTGAACTAGGTGATTATTTCCTTGGCCTGTCCAAAGATGAATTCGCAGGGCCATATGTTCCCCCAAGTAGTTCCAACACAGTGAACTTCAATGGTAAGACTTTTATGGTTTCCAGTGAGAGGGACATCATAGCCCATTCTCTCCTTAGCAACGTGCAGCCAGTACTTACTTTGGAAAGGCAAGTCCGAAGTCAGGAAACCACCATCAAAGACCTCAAGTCTGAGAAGGAGAAGCTGTCCGATGACCTCAGGACTGCTGCTACTAAGGTTGATATGCTTAAGGAGTCGAACGAACAGCTAAAGAAGAATCACAATGAAAGCAGCACAAAAGTTGCTTCTTTAGAAGAGACCGTAAAAGATCTCCGGGCTAAGCTGTCCGGACTGGAGAAGGACTTGACAGCCTCAAGAGGGGAGACTGCAGCAAAGGAGAAGCTTGTCACCAATCTGACCACTGACAAACTTGCCTTAGAGAATGCAGTGAATCAGGTTGTTGAAGAGAAAGCTACTTTGGTGAAGGATCAGGAGGCCATGATAGAGGCCAAAATCAATGCTTATGCCAGGGAGATGATACGGAGCGAAGAATTAATGATCGAAAAGGTGAAGTCCGATATGGTCCTCCTGTTTCACGAGAAGTTCCCGAAGAGGATACTAGGGGACTTATGGCGCTATGTGGATGACGATGATCTCCCATACTGGACCATGGTTGATGAAGGGTACACCGATGTGTCCTTGTCTGGTGACGAAGAGGAAACCGGGGAGAGCCCAGGTGAGGAGGAGATTGACCCCAAAGGTAAGAAGATTGTCGAGGAGAGGAGCGACATCAAAGGCAAGAAAGCAGATGAGGGTGAGCCATCTTCAAAGGCTCAACCTTAATTTATAATTTGTTTTGTTTATCTTTTGTTTTGAACTAAAGTCCTTGGAAGGCCAAGGCACCTTTGTTGTGATGGTGTCCGTACTATTCGGACAGATTTTTGTACTGTGCCCAAACATGTTCAAAAAGTCCTTGGAAGGCCAAGGCAACTTTAAGTTGTTGAATGAATGCTTTTATTTTACTCAACCATCTTCTTCTTTTCTTATTTGTCTCACTTTAGACAGCTAGAATTTAAGTAGCTTTGAGTTATTGTATTATGAGAGTGTTTAGTTTCTCTGGCTAGAATTTAAGTAGCCTTTAGTCCTTTCAGTCCGGGTAGTATGACAAACAACAGAATTTTGCAAAAACTTAGAAAATTATTGAAGAAAGCATCAAGTTTTATTGAAAGCTCTCCGTGGCGCCGAAGAGAGGAAGCGGTATGCCCCCAAATATTTACATGGATGTTTAAACAAGTAAATATTTACATAAGCTTTATTCCAAGTACATTCGAAGGTGTTCAATGTTCCAAGGGTGAGTTAAAACCCTGCCATCTTTGTCTACTAACCAGTATGTCCCAGGCTTGATTCTTTCAACCACAGTATACGGACCCTCCCAAGTTGGGGCCAGCTTTCCGAAGAGCTTTTCCTTGGTGTGCAAGAAAACTTTTCTTAATACTTTATCTCCTGGTTGAAAATCCCTTCTTTTAACTTTAGAAGCAAACCTGCTTCTCATCAAGCCTTGATAGTGTGCCATTCTAAGATGAGCTTTTACCCGCCTTTCTTCAATTAAATCAAGTTGATTTCTAATTGTCATCTCATTAGCCTGTCCGGAGAAGTTATGAACACGAAAGGAGGGGAGTGTCTTCTCTATGGGAGCTACTGCATCCATCCCATAAACCAAGGAAAAGGGGGATTCTTGTGTTGCAGCCCCAAGTGTTGTCCGGTAGGCCCACAGGACTTCTTGTAGATAACTAGGCCACTTCCCAGCAGCCCCTTCTAAGTTTTTCTTTACGCCGGACAGTATTGTTCTATTAGCCACCTCAACTTGCCCATTGGCCTGTGGGTGGAAAGGTGAAGAAAAGCAATGCTGAATACCCCTTGAGGCACAGAAGCTCTCCATCTCTCTATTATCAAACTGTGGCCCATTGTCTGTTGTTACCTTCTGGGGGACACCAAATCTGCAACATATATTGGACAGAATGAATTTTATAACAGCTTTTGATGTCGTCCCTGCCAAGGGGGCTGCTTCTATCCACTTCGAAAAGTAGTCAATGGCTACAATTATGGTTTTACGCCCTCCGGACGCCACAGGGAGAGGCCCAACTAAGTCCAATCCCCATCGAGCAAAAGGGATGGGCTCAGAAATTGATTCCAAAGGAATGGCTGGTACATGAATTTCATTGCTGTACCTCTGAGATGGGTCACACCTCCTTACCAGCTCCTTAGCATCTTTCATAATTGATGGCCAATAATATCCGGAGAGAAGCACTCTTCTTGTCAAAGCTCTAAATCCACAATGGGCTGATCCCTCACCATCATGCAATTCAGAGAGAACCATTTGTGACTCATGATCCCCTAAACAGCGTAGGAGAGGTTTGCTATAGGACTTTTTGTACAAGACTTCTCTAATCATAATGAAACCACGAGCCCTGTGTTTCAATGTTCTGGCTTGTGATTTATCCAAGGGCACGATGCCATCGGACAGATATTGCATTAGAGGAGACCTCCAGTCTTGAGGCCGGTTTACTTGTATTTCAAAGACTTCCTCTTTTTCACCTTCATCAAGTCGAATAGAAGGGCTTTCAAGCACATGGATCCATGGGTAGGACTCCGTATATGCTATCGTTGCCAATGAGTCTGCTAATTCATTCTCTGCCCGGGGGATGTGCTTATAGACAACAGCTTTAAACTTTGAGGCTTCATTTTTAAGGAGGAGCAAGTATTTGATCAATTGCTCCTTTCTGGCCTCTAACAGGCCTAGAGCATGGTGGACAAGCAATTGGGAGTCACTTAGTAGCTTGACCCTTTTTGCTCCACAGATGTATGCCAATTTTAACCCAGCTATAGCTGCTTCATATTCGGACTCATTATTGGATGCCATGAAAGCAAAACAAATAGCTTGGAACATGTTGTCCCCATAGAGGGAAGTGAGACATATTCCTGCCCCAGATCCCATGGTACTGGATCCTCCGTCTGTTCGGACAATCCACACTTTTTTGTCTTTTGAATCAGCAGGTTGTTCTGAATCCCTATCAGAATGGAATTCGACCGGAAAATCAGCCACAGCTTGAGCTTTTACTACTGTCCGAGGAGCAAAGTCTATGTTGAAGTCCCCCAACTCTACTGACCATTTTGTCATTCTGCTTGAAATGTCTGCTTTTTGAAGGACATTCTTTAAAGGGAAAGATGTCCGGACAACGATAGGATGAGCCTGGAAGTAGGGCCTCATTTTTCTTGCAGCTATCACCAAGGCCAAAGCTAGTTTTTCAAGTTTCAAGTAACGCCTCTCAGCATCAATCAAGCTTTTGCTGATGTAGTACACTGGGTGAGGATATCCATCAACCTCCCTTATTAACACAGCACTGATGGCACAACTTGAAACAGCCAGATATACAAAAAGAGTCTCCCCATCGACTGGTTTAAACAAGGTCTTGGGAGAGGACAGATGCTTCTTGATTTCATTGAATGCCTCATCACACTGTGGTGTCCATTCAAACCCCTTTGCACCCTTCAAGGTTTGAAAGAATGGAGCACATCTGTCCGAAGACCTGGAGATGAATTTGTTCAAGGCTACCAACCTCCCCGTTAATCGCTGTACTTCTTTAATGTTTCGAGGAGGCTCCATTTGGAACAAAGCATTGAGTTGGTTCGGGTCGGGTTGTATTCCATGCTCACTTATGATATACCCTAAGAACTTCCCGGACTGAACTCCGAACACACACTTTTCAGGGTTTAATTTTAAATTCACTTTGGCCAAGTTGGCAAAAGTCTCTTGGAGGTCGGACAAGTGCAACTGCTCATCCACGCTTTTCACCATCATATCGTCAATGTAAACCTCCATATTTCTTCCAATTTGATCAGCAAATGCCTTATTGACCAACCTTTGATAAGTAGCCCCGGCATTTTTCAAACCAAAGGGCATCACCTTGTAGCAGTGTAAACCTCTATCAGTGACAAAAGTGGTATGCTCTTGATCTTTTGGATCCATCTGGATCTGATTTTACCCGGAGAATGCATCCATGAAGGAGAGTAGCTTGTTCCCTGAAGTAGAGTCTACTAACTGATCTATCCGGGGAACCGGATACAAGTCTTTTGGGCAAGCTCGATTGAGGTCTGTGAAGTCAATGCACATACGCCATTTACCATTCTTCTTTTTTACCAAGACAGGATTGGCAGTCCACAAAGGGTACTGAGATTCTTTAATGTGCCCCATCTTTGTGAGTCTGTCAACCTCCTGTACAATGACATCAGCCTTTTCTTTTGAGAAAGCTCTCCTTTTTTGTACCACAGGGGCCACATCCCTCCGGACTGATAGGTGATGGGAAATCACCTCCGATGGAACTCCAGTAACATCAGCATTGCACCAAGCAAAAACATGCTGATGGTCTTTCAAGAATTTCAACATTCCTTCTTTCAACATCGATGGCATTTTGGATCCTATCTTGACATTTTTTCCTTCTTCCAAGCAATGTGTTTCAACCTCCTCAATCGGGATCAACACTCCGGGGGTCTCTCTGGGGTCATCAATTTCACCCTCACCCCCAGAAAGGCCCTCAAACTGCTATTGATCGTTGATACGGACTGCCCCCAGCATTCGTGGAGCCAAGGCAGTGGCATAGCATTCTCTTGCAACCTTTTGGCTGCTCCGGACAACCCCAACCTGTCCCTGAACAGCATACTTTAGACACTGATGGACTGTCGAAGCCACTGCATGCATCCTAGAGAGCCAAGACCTCCCTAGAATAGCATTATAACAAGTGGGACAATCCACCACAATGAAGAGTATTCTAACCATTTTCTTGAAAGGGCCCCTGCCCAACAACACTTCTTCTTCAAACTCCCCGATCACATCGGCTGAGCTGCCCGTGAAACCCACAATTGATATGTCCGACTTTTGTATCACAGCTGGATTTCTCATTTTCTTGTAAGTGTTTAGAAAAAGGATATTGGCAGAGCTTCCAGTATCCACCAAAATTCGCCTTATCTCATTGCCCCTTATAGATGCTCCTATGACAACAGCATCCTCATGAGGGCCAGCAATATCTCTCAAATCATCCTCATCGAAAACTATGAATGGGAATGAGTTTGGAGATTGATAGGATGTCATGCCTCCTTCTAGCTGGGAGGCCAAATTATGAACATGTCTTTTTCTTGAAGAGGTGGTAGGAGCTGTCATAGTGTCCCCTCCGAAGATTGTTAGTGACTCGAAAAATTTAATGAGCCCGGAGACTGATCTAGAACGCTCCTCAATAGTACCCACTCTGTTTCTGGTTGGATCAGGATCCAAGTACTCAGACTCCACATCGAACCTTTCAATTATTACCATAGCCCCCTCCGGGGCGACGTTGCTTGGACCAACCCTATGAGTGTTGTCAGGCCTGTTGCCTCCTCTCCTTTTAACGTATGCACCCAACTTTCCTCTTTCAATCAAGTTTTGTACCTCTTGTTTCAACGCTATGCAATCATCGGTGGTATGGCCAATATCATTATGGTATTGGCAAAAGGAATTATTTCGATGCTCTCTGGGAGACTGCAAGGTTGCCGGTCTCCGGTAGTGTACTTCATCTTTTGTTTTCTCAAAAATGGTTGCCACACTTTCTTTGAGCTCTGCAAACCACTCTGGTTGGACCCACGGCCCTCTTTTATTTCTAGACTGTTGACTTTGTGCAGGAGCAGCTGGTTGAGACTGAGCCTTTCCCCTTCCATGCCCTTGTCCGGTTTCTCTTGCTTTGTTCCCGGACTGGTTTTGATTTGGTGTTGGTGCCACCGAGGTGGATCTCACTTGTCTGTGCACCCTGGTCTTTTTCGTTTCATCAACATTTATCTGCTTGCCAACTTGGTTCAGCAATCCTCCCCAGGTCATGGCTTTCTTCCTGGTCACCGAATCGGCCAGGTTGCCTGGGTTCAAACCTTGTCTCAGGGATGCTATTGCTACCTGTTCAAAGCAATCAGCCAACCCATTCTTTGTGTTTACAAAACGACTTATGTACTCCTTTAACGACTCATTTGGCTCTTGGGCACAATGGATTATTGTGTCTCCATTGCCCTTCAGCTCCTTACTTCCTACAAACTGCCTTCGAAAGGCCACCCAAAAAGTATCAAAGTCTTTAATACAACCCTGAGGCAGGCTGTTGTACCATTTCAGAGCACTCCCCGTAAATGATTGGGAGAATGCCCTACAGAGTAGTTTATCATCATCATCAAAGTTCATCATGAAGTTCTTGAATTGCTCCAGATGATTGTCCGGATCAGTACTGCCATCATACTTCTCCATCTTGGTGCTATCAAACCTCTTGGGGAGGTTTCCGGATAGGATTTTAGAAGACAGTGGAGACTGCCTCCAATTCCTTCCACGACTGAACACGGTATCCTCATTAGGAGTTGCAAAGATACCTGGCTCATCATGGAAGGCAAAAGGATCCATCAGCATCTTGTCCGTATACCTCCGGTGGTGAGATGACCCTTTTCCTATATGCCTCTTCATTCTTCCATGGTGATCTCTTTTTCTGGAATACTTCTTAACTTGCTTTTGTTTCTTCTTGGTTCGTCCCTCATCACTGCTAAAGGACAAGGACTTTTCATTTCCCTCACTGTCCGAAGAGCTGTCCGAAGACTCTGAACTTGAGTCAGAACTCTCCACAGGCTTGGACCGGTGAGATTTTTTAGAGCTGGCATGCGTCTTCTTAGTGCTCTCATGAGTTTTGGAAATCCCATGCTCTCTTGGGTTATCGGTGTGGTGAGCAGCTGATGCTTTGGACTTCTCTTTCACGCCCATCTTGGCTTTTTCAGCCCTCAGAGCTTCTATCTCAAGTTTTAACCTGTCGCGCTCTTGGACAGTATACTCATCATTCTCTTCCACCACTTCGAGCAAAGCTGGTGGAAGCTCTGGATTATCCGGATTCATTCGGACAGAATTTCTTTACTTGGTTTTGAATACTGGATTCAGGCACCGTCGTCTCCCACTGTGGTCGCCAATTTGGTGAGGATAAAAGTAGCCTGAGGGTAGGCTGGTAATTTCAAGTGGAGTTTTAAGGCGGCGTGAGGGTGTTTCAGGGTGGTGTGAAGGTGTTTCAAGATATTTCAAGGTGGAGAGAGAATTGAGCAGCTTGGCAGCAGTAAATTTTTGTTACCCATAGTTAATGCTGGTGGTTGGGTATTTATAGTATGTAATTTGGGCCCTTATGGGCTTTCGGGTCAAGTTTAATGGACCCGGGTCATGTTCAAAGACCCATGAATTTCAAGCAGATGGGCAGGTAGCTTAGTCAGATAATGTTTAGGTTTTTTAGTACTTTAGTCATAGTTCGAACTGCTTTAGACTTGCAGTGTTCGAAGTCATCTGTCCGGTTCAAAAGTCCTGTCCGTATTAAGCTATTGGAGTCTATCCGCTTCACGGAGAGATTTACTTTGGGCTGCCCTTCCGGGGAGCACTTCGAATTCCGACTCATCAATAAGATATTTGAAATCGATTAATATATCCCTAGAAATAAAAAAATATAGCTATAAATTCGTTAACATAAACTATCCCAAGAGATTTATATCGATTAGTATATTTGACAAATATCTATCCACATGCTTTGTAGTCGAAACGGGTGAAAAATGGATAACAAAACTTTCCTAAAAATATTCAAATAACATACGTATATGTTGTATCGGAACAATAAACCGTTATTATACTGCAAAGCAGAAGACGATTGCAATGCATTGATATAAAAACGAAAATGATGAGTGCGGAAAAACGAAAATAAGAGCGGTGAATAAAATGAGCACCGATATAAAAAACGAGAATGATGAGTGTGGAAAAACGAAAATGTGAGCGATGAATGCAATGAAACATTTATGAGATATCTATATGTTCGTGGAGCATAACCAAGGCAAGAGTAGATGGTGCAAACCGAAACAAAAATTGTGTGGGCATCCAGAACAAAAATTACAAAAATAGCAAAAACAAAACTACAAAAAACCAAAATAAAAAACTAATACGAACAATAAAGTGAAATAAAAAACTGAAAACATGTAACTTTTATTTATTTCGACAAAAAAATTAAAATAACAGAAATTTAACCCAACAAAAAATCTAACAAAAATTTTAAACCGGTTTCGAGATAAACGTATATAAAACTTTATATTATCAATGACTAGAATATTATTCGCATAAAAGTATAAAAACCTAACATTAAACCAATCAAATTATATAATTAATAACTCTCAAACTTATATGTACTTCTAAAGCGAAATAATTTTTTTTTGTTTTCTTTTGTCTTTTACCCTTGTGCGTTTTGACCAAAACTGATTTTTTTTATTTGAATTGATTTTGGGTGAAGTTAGCTTCCTAACTAAAAACACAAAACGAACCAACAAAAACATTCTACTTATATATATTCTTTCAACCTTTTGAACAAAATTTGAAAATTATTGTTGAAAAAAAAACTCTAAATTTAAAAAAAAAACTTCAATTACACCTCAAATTATCAAAAAAATCAAATAAATAGAATCTTTTGAAACTTATTAATGAAGTTGAAACTACAAACCTCTATTGTTTTTCTTAGATTATAATACATTTGGCTCACAGAATTTTATAGTGTTTCCTCTTTCGTGCAGCACACCAGGGGTTAGGTTGTAAGGTTGTAGTGCGCCGCTGGCATGGATAGTTTACACTGTCGGTTCAAACATTGACACCACTGATGGACCGGGTAAGATAGGTGTTCGTGCAGTACACCCGCGATTAGAGTGTAGTGCGTCGTCGTCGGCGTGCATAGTATATATACCGTAGGTGGACTGGATATCATAGTATAGTTATTTTTATATATCCCACCAGCGGTGTTAATGAGCTTGGTCGTCAGTGTGATTTGTCGCTCCCATCTGTGTTGTTTTCTACCAACGGCGTGATATTGCGTTGGTTGTGTATCATAAGCGCACTAATGGTGTATTGTGTCCGCAAAGTCCGCGTCGGTTTATGTATTACACAAATTTATGTTTTATATTATATTTTTGCCATTGTTATAGGAGGGAAAGAAGCTTGAAATTTGTTAAAAATATTGGTTGATGGGAGCAGGATTTCGATGTTAGTATAGAAGGTATGCCCGAAGATATACATATCGGTTATAGTGATGTCTTTACAACTAAATCACATACGCCAATAATGTTTGGTTGATTGGTTAAGCAAACGGAGAAAGATACCGAGCTAGTGGTTATAGTATAGTAAGACGTCGCGATGATGTTAAAAATAAGAAAATTCTAGTTACAAGTAATAACAAAGAAATTACTTGGACATGTTCGATATTGTTGATAATGCAAGAGATTCGGCACTTACACAATATTGGTAGAGCCATCTAAAAAGAAATTCTACTGGAACCAAAAAATGCAAATGTCTATTTAATATTAAAGAAATGAAAAAACATAACAAATGGTCTTTAAAAATCGTGTGTGGGGTTCACCATTATGACAACACGAAATACAATGGATGTAATTCTTATTTAGGACGGTTCTCGGATAATGAGGATAATGAGTTGAAATTTTTTATTGACATAGGATCCAGTCCTCGAGTTATTTTGAACACAAACAAAAAGAACTCTAACAACTCGTCTTGTTTGCACACTATATACAATGCTCAACTTAAACAATGTAAGATCAACAAAGACGCTTGATCGTTGATGCAATATTTGTTAGGGGAATTTAAACGGTTAAACTACTGGTGAACTTAAACGATTAGACTACCCGATGACATAGTGCGACGGGAGTAGTTGAGAAAGTCTTATTTTCTATTCATCTCCTTTGCGATTGTTCAACTTATCAACAATATCGAACATGTCCAATAATTTCTTTGTTACAATCCCCTTGGTTCAAAAGGTTCCCCTACCAGCCTCCTTTTCTGCAACTATTTTAATGTTATGTTTATGTTATCTTGGTACATGCTTCCAGAGTATTAATAGATGCATTCTTCTCTTCAAATTTATAGTCATTCGCAAGTTTAGTCGTGATTTCTCCCGCATGTCTAGCTCTCGTGTTGTGTCAGGTTCTGCTTTCTCCTGCATATGGTCCATAACGAGTCTATTGGTTTTTAACAATTTAGTCTCTACAACTCTACAAGAAAACTGTCCTGAAAAATCCCCTTTGTCACAAATATCTAGAGTCTCCATCTCTTGGACTTTTCTTGCCTTGACCATAGTTTTTCCCTTTCAACTTGCCTCAAATTTCTGCCCAGCGTAAAATTTTGGTTCCATGCGTTTATGGAAGCCTATTTTTTTTCTTTCCATCAATTATTTTGTGAATTTTAACTTTTCTTGAGCCTCTTCTATCGCCTTCTTCATTGCAGCTGCAGAGGCAGCCGCAACTGATGTCTCTAGTATCCGATCACTGTAGTTCTGATACTCTTCTTCAAGCTTTTGGACCATAATTTCCAGTCCGATTAAGGTGCTACTTATTTTTTCTGATATATCGAAGATCATTTAGCTATAAGATTTGTTTGTGGCGGCAATTACTCCAGACAAGGTTGCAATTCTTTCTTAAAATACTTTGTGTTCTTCTTGAAGCCTTGTTTTTATTCATTTTCGGGTAATAGCTGTTCTGTCACCCTATGCTTCTAGTTCGATAACCGTAGCTTCACTTCAATATTGCGGATATTTTCAAGCAGAGTACCCATTTCACACCTCTTACTTCTAGATACCGACATAGCTCTTCAACTGTTTGTTAGAAATACTTTTCGGATTTCTAATCTAACTTATTGAACCATGAAATTAAATCATCCTGTAATAATGCGGACTAAATAACTTACAGGATGTAGACATTCTTTGATCTTCAGATTCCTGACTTGAAGCGGATGATCCGTGATCCTTTGATAGGTTATCGATTCTTCTAAGAGATGGCAACCAAAACACACTTTTGTAATTGATTCAAAGGAAGAATCAATTTGTTTTTCTTAAAGGATTTTTTCTCTCTGTATTTATGATCTCGTTTCTTTTAAGAATGAGGAACTCATTCTTATATAGAACTGAAGTGAGAAAACGGTTCTTCTCTTTTAACCGTTTGTAACTTCCAGACGGTTACTTAATGAAGACCACTCCTTATTAAATTGCCACCGGTAGGGACCATAACCCGGTATTATTTTGTTTTACAAAATAACCCCAAAACTTTACGTTTTGCTTAAGTTGTTTATTTCCGAATCCAATCCTTCACAGTATTCGGAATTAAACCTGGTATCTATACAATTACCTCCATGATACATATTTTATCTACTAGTTTGTTCTTTTCTTTATGATTACTTTTATTGGACTAATATTAACGATAGTTCGATAAGACATGTGACGGTCCAACTTAATGGAGAAATTCCAACAATCTCCCACTTGGATCATCATATGCTACTATAGGATGCATCCACTTAATGAACGTTCTAAATTTCTGTCGTCACATAGATAACCTTAACAATCCCGTAAATGACCATTAACGACATAGGACTAAAGTCATCATCAATGCATTTCAAGCCGCAAATAGATGCATCAGTAATCACGATATCGCAACAATCAACTACATGGATCTATCATGGTGCATAGCATAAGAATAATATGAAATGTAATCTTACATATCTATTCTTAACTAGTCCCACTTAATTGGAGGTCTACTTACAACAGAGTACGAATAATCAAATACAAGAGCACACTAAAAACTTATATATAAATATGTTTGCATTAATGACCTTAAGTTCGCGAATATCATAATACAAACAAATTTAATAGCTTAATACAAACTCCCACTGAAACTAATAATCCTCTAAGTACACAACACCCATGTTAATGGCGTGTTCAATAAAAACTTTAGGTACTAATGCCTTCGTAAGAGGATCTGCTAACATTGAGTTTGTCCCTATGTGCTCCACACTAATTTTCCCACTATGTACTCTCTCTTTAACAGACAGGAACTTGATATCTACATGTTTGGACTTAACCGAGCTCCTGTTACTGTTTGAATACTGAATTGCCGAGTTATTGTCACAATATAATCTAAGGGGTTTTTCTATCCCTTCTACGATTCGCAGCCCCGTGACAAAATTTCGCAGCCAAAGCGCCTGATTGGATGCCTCGAAACAAGCAACAAATTTCCGCAGCCATAATGGAAGATGCAATGAGTGTTTGTTTAACACTTTTCCATGATATTGCACCTCCCGCTAAAAGGAATATAATGCCTGAGGTTGAACGAAGAGAATCCTCACATCCAGCGAAATCCGAGTCGGAATACCCTATGACCTCCAGTTTATCCGACTTCTTATATGTTAACCTGTGATGTTTTGTTTGTTGCAAATACCGAAGAACTCTTTTGACTGCTTTCTAGTGTTCCATTCCCGGATTACTTACGTATCTCCCTAACATACCCACCACAAAAGCAATATCTGGCCGTGTACAAACTTGAGCATACATCAGACTTCCAACAGCCGAAGCATATGGAACCTTTTGCATTTCCTCAATCTCAAGTTTTGTCTTTGGGCATTGCTTAAGGCTAAACTTTTCACCTTTTGATATAGGGTTTTCCTTTCCTTTGATGTTAGCCATCCCGTAACGTTGTAACATACTCTCAATATACGCCTTTTGTGATAAACTCAAAATTCCATGGGATCGATTCCTATGAATTTGAATTCCCAACACAAATGATGCATCACCAAGATCTTTCATATCGAATTTGTCCGAAAGAAATTTCTTGGTCGTATGTAACAATTCCTTATCGTTCGTGGCCAATAATATGTCATCAATATACAGCACTAGAAATATGAATTTACTCCCACTGAACTTTTGATACACACAATCCTCCACTGAATTTATCTCAAAACCAAATGAGACAATAACTTCAACGAATTTGTGATACCACTTTCGAGACGCTTGCTTGAGACCATAAATAGATTTCTTCAGTTTACATACCGTCGACTTTGGATCTCCAGAGACAAAGTTTTCAGGTTGTAACATATAGATCGTTTCCTCAATGTATCCATTAAGAAAAGCGGTCTTTACATCCATTTGATGGAGCTCAAGGTCGAAGTGTGCAACTAATGCCATGATTGTCCGAAAAGAATCCTTCGAAGAAACTGGAGAGAAGGTTTCTTTAAAGTCAATCCCTTCACGTTGAGTAAAACCCTTAGCTACAAGTCACGCTTTATGCCTCTCCACATTACCCTTAGAATCCCGTTTGGTTTTAAAAATCCATTTACAACCAATCGGCTTCTTTCCCTCGGGTAATGGAACAAGCTCCCATACCGCGTTATCTTGCATTGATTTAAACTCTTCGTTCATTGCTTTAATCCATAAGTGAGAATCAGAACTTTTCATGGCTTCACGAACACTTAAAGGATCGTTTTCTGTTGAACCATAAAATTCTTCATGTTCTTGAAGATACACTATATAGTCTGAAGATATAGCGCTCTTTCTTTCTCTAGTAGATCTACGCAAAGGCATAATTTCTTCATTTTGCACTTGAACTTCTTGAGGAGATAGAGTTTGTTCTTCTTGAATAATTTCATTTTGCTCCATTGGAACAACATCCATAGGAGGAAGATTAACATCATCTTGAGTATCTATATGTTCTAACGAATCTGAAGTGATGATTGGCCTTCTAATTACCATATCATCATCTGACACTATAGTATTATTGTTAGAACCTTCATGAATCTCTACTGATTCTTCCTCAAAATGAATGTTCGTTACTAAATTCTTCCCCCCAAACTCTATATCCTCAAAGAATTTCGTTGTACCCGTCTCAAATATATTCTTTGTGGAAGGATCATAAAACTTAAAACCCCTACTGTGCTCGGGATATCCGATGAAATAACTACTAACCATTTTGGAGTCCAGTTTCTTTTCATTCGGCCTATAAGGCTTCGCTTCAGTTGGACATCCCCAAACATGTAAATGTTTTAAACTAGGTTTACGCCCAGTCCAAAGTTCATACGGTGTCTTAGTAGTTGCTTTCGTCGGAACTCTATTAAGTAGGTAGGTCGCACATTTTATTGCTTCTCCCCAGAGTGATATAGGTAATGTTGAATGACTAATCATACTTCTTACCATATCCTTCAATGTACGGTTTCGTCTCTCAGATACTTCATTCATGTTCGGTGAACCCGGCATTGTATACTGAGGGACTATGCCACACTCTTCTAGGAACTTTGCAAACGGTCCATGACGTTGTTCACCTGAACCATCATATTTCCCGTAGTATTCACCACCACGGTCCGATCTGACGCACTTAATGTCTTTACCAAGTTGTTTTTCAACTTCGGTCTTAAAGACTTTGAACTTGTCAATGGCCTCTGATTTTTCGTGAATGAGATATAGATACCCATATCGTGGAAAGTCGTCAATGAAAGATACAAAATATCGTTGGCCGTTCCATGATGCTTTATGGAACGGACCGCAAATGTCTGTATGTATCAAATCCAAGACCCCTTTCCCTCTGTATGCATCTAATCGTTTCACTTTGGTCTGTTTTCCTTTTATACATTCAACGCAAACGTTGAAGTCCGAAAAATCTAGTTCACTTAATAAACCTTCTGAAACAAGCTTTTCAATTCTATTTCTAGAAATGTGACCTAATCGCTTGTGCCAAAGTTTTGCTGATTTTTCCATTTTACAATTTAGTTTTCCAGGTACATTTACATTCATTATCTCTTTGTGATCCTTTATAGTATCCAATAAATACAAGTTATCATTTGCTATTAACTTTCCAGAACCAACAACATTACCATGTAAATAAAGACATAAACTTTCATTTCCAAATAGACAAGAATAACTTAATTTGTCCAACAACGGAAAAGAAATTAGGTTCCTTCGAAAAGAAGGTACATACAATACGTCTTTTAAATACAAAAAATGTCCACTCGTAAGCAACAAACGAAAATCACAAATAGAATGAACTAAACACGAACTGCCATCAGCTGTATAGATGGATGTTTCACCATCACTCACGCTTCGGTTTCTTATCATACCCTGCAAAGAAATACAAACATGAGTTGTTGCTGCTGTATCAACCCACCAAGTATTTCTCGGCACTGAAACTAAATTGATCTGAGAACAGACCATAGAAGTGAAAATACCTTTGGCTTTCATCATAGCCCTCTATTTTTTACATTCTTTCTTAAAGTGCCATGGTTTCTTACAATGGAAGCAACGCCCTTTACCAGACGTACCCTTATGCTTCTTTTGTCCCGAACCGGATGCATGTGCATCTGAACCTTCATACTTTCTCTTAATTCCCTTATCCACTTGAACTTTCACTATTTTCACTTCTGGATGTTCTTGCTTCATCTTTTCCTCCTTTTGCGCTGCCTGAGAGATGAGCTCGTTGAGAGTCCATTTCTCGCGCTGACAGTTATAAGAAGTTTCAAAGTTCTTATACTGAGGAGGGAAAGAGTGAAAAGCAAAGCTTACCACAACATATTTGGGAAGGTCAATCTTAAGTGCTTTCAGTTTGGAAGCGATGTTTGACATTTCCAAGATGTGCTCACGAACAGTCCCTTTGCCACGATATTTCATAGAGGCTAGCTTAATAAGCAGCGTCTTAATCTCTACTTTATCGTTCTTGGCAAAACATTTCTCTACCTCTTCGAGAAATATTTTCACATTAGTGATCTCAGGTGGAACTGCACCACGGAATGCTAATGGAATTGCTTGCTTCATCATCCCTAGACTTATCATGTTCGACTTTTCCCACGCCTCTGACTCTTTCTTCTCCGTAGGAGAACTGTCATCAGTCAGAGGTTTAGGTTCATCGACCCTTAATGCTAAGTCGTAATCATGGCACATCAAGTGCAGCAACATATCTTCTTTCCACAGCTCAAAGTTGCTCCCATTAAGTATGGGTGCCTTTTTGCCTTCCGGGTTATAGAAATACGAATTTGCTAACATAACAAACAACAAACTATAATTAGCCAAAAACATCACTTAACATATAATCTCCATAGTATTTAACAAATAAACATAGCATAATAAAACATACTCTTACAACATCAATAAGATACCTTTGGGCAAGCATATTAATTTGTATATGTATGAGTTTGAGCATAATTAATGTTGATCCTACTAATTGACTTAAGTAAGAAAATCTTCCTTTGGGCCGATTTTCCTAGTTCAATTGTCTTAATGATCAATTCACAAATAACTATCTCGTGTCTAAGATTAACTATGTCAAACATTAACCTTCCTTTGGGCCGATTAAAATTTACATACTTGTCAATCATAGACTTGTCAAAACTCTAAAATAATCAATTCAGCAATAGGGATCACTTTGGCGATATATTGAATCATTAATTATTTACCGAAGTTCGAACAACTTAAAACATGCTAATTATTTGGAAAAATACTATACGACTACCTTACTTAATGTCCAAACTATTTCGTAGTCTATCTATAATTTAATCAAATTAAATTTACACCTTAAATTTATTATATTATAATATATCTTTAATTATATTATAATATATCTTTAATTATATTATAATATAATTCTTAATATATATTATAATATAGTATTTATTTCTATATATAGAATAATATCTTTTTAATTATGCACACCTACTTTTTAGGCTAACAGTTAGAACACACCTACTTTTTAGGCTAACAGTTAGAACACACCAACTTTTTAGGCTAACCGTTACTTTAGGCTAACTGCACACCTATTTTTAGGCTAACAATTAATTTCTTCAAAAGTAAGGCACGTCTCTTTTTATAATATATATATATATATATATATATATATATATATATATATATATATATATATATATATATAAAAATTTCTAAATAGATATTATTACTCACATAACAAAAACAATTCTGTCTATTTGTACCGTGCACGATACAACATATTTATAAAATTAAGGACACTAACTTACCCATTACCCATAAAATTAGGTGCAGTAACTTACCCATTACCGTATTTATTTATGCACTTATTAATAACATATTAATAACTGCTATTCTTAATTTTATCTAATATATATATATTATATATAATTTTAACAATAATAATATATATTACACAAAACAAATCAAGACATTAACTTTTGCTTAGCTTTTATATAATAAAGCGGTTTCAAACGGTTTATAACTGTAACGGCAAATTGTAAACTAAGCATTTACACTTAATATCAAATTATGGGTAGTTTGATGAACAGTTTCTTATTTCGTGTTTGTATTAAACAAACAAATTTTCTTAATGAAATTACACAATAATTCACTACGATTTGTTATCGTTTTAAACTATCTTCAATATTTATAATTCCATAATCTGAAAATTTAAGAACTTAACTTCATGGTGGCAAGAACTTAACTTCATGGTGGCTCTGATACCACTTGTTAGAAATACTTTTCGGGTTTCGAATCTAACTTATTGAACCATGAAATTAAATCATCCTGTAATAATGCGGAATAAATAACTTACAGGATGTAGACATTCTTTGATCTTCAGATTCCTGACTTGAAGCGGATGATCCGTGATCTTTTGATAGGTTATCGATTCTTCTAAGAGATGGCAATCAAAACACACTTTTGTAATTGATTCGAAAGAAGAATCAATTTGTTTTTCTTAAAGGATTTTTTCTCTCTGTATTTATGATCTCGTTTCTTTTAAGAATGAGGAACTCATTCTTATATGAAGTGAGAAAACGGTTCTTCTCTTTTAACCGTTTGTAACTTCCAGGCGGTTACTTAAATGAAGACCAGTCCTTATTAAATTGCCACACCATAACCCGGTATTATTTTGTTTTACAAAATAACCCCAAAACTTTACGTTTTGCTTAAGTTGTTTATTTCTGAATCCAATCCTTCACGGTATTCGGAATTAAACCTGGTATCTATACAATTACCTCCATGATACATATTTTATCTACTAGTCCGTTCTTTTCTTTATGATTACTTTTATTGGACTAATATTAACGATAGTTCGATACATCGATAAGACATGTGACGGTCCAACTTAATGGAGAAATTCCAACACTGTTTGCCTAACATCATCACATGCTCTTTAGAATAAATGTTCTTGTTGAATACATGTTCTTCTTGTTTCAATCTTCATTATGTATCTGCGATTCTGTTTATCAACTCATGATGCTCCTTTTCTTTTACCTCAAGTTCTTTTTTACTATCTCTAGTTAGTTGCTCCAAATAAGATACCTTGAGATCTTTGGTTTCAAGGTTACCATGAAACTCTTGAGCCATTTTCTTCATTTATTTGTCAGCTGCTTCGAGCTCAGCACTGGACTCCTCAAACAACCTTTGGGCCGTTTGTAATCCTTGCTTAACGTCCTTTTTCACTGTGATCTTGGCGATGAATGCAATTTTCTCTGCCTTGATCCGCAATTTGACTTTGTTTTGCTGTGTCTGCGAGTAATCTAATTCTTTCTGTAAACTGTTTATCTCTTCTGACAGTGCGGATAATTCATGCCCTTTTGCTGCTAACAGTTTATTCAATTCAATATTTTTAGTTTGCAGCACAACCTGTTGTTCATCCATTTCCTTCATCTTTATTTCCGCAGCTTTGAGATTAGCCTTAGATTCCTCAAACCACCTTGATATGTTGAAGTCCTCATTCAACTTGCTGAACGCCGTCTCTTGATCCGTCATCTGGCTCGTCAACACAGCTTTCTCTTTTTTCTCTCTCAAGCTACATTTCCACTGCATTTTTCTGGGCTTGTAAACTGATACTTTGAGCAAATGCTCAGTACTTGTGCTGTTATATGAGATACAAAACTCAGTACTTCATTTTATTAGACCCGATAGAGTCCCGATTAGACAAGCAATGACTATTCCCAGAGTCATCAGCACTCCAGATACCGAATCGATTCTATCTGGACTCCAAGCTTCTTCTCTCTCGATCGAATAATATATATGTACTGCCAGTAAAATACCAACTTTTGTAAATGATATATTTAGTACTTCATACATACTTTATCCCTCAATCTGGTTGGCAAAGAGCCTGGTCTGGAACCCACAGGCCACGGTTCGAGACCCTGGGGATTCCTATTCTTTTAATTAATTTTGTTTATTCTATATATATATATATATATAATGTTAGTAAATCATTTATTTTTATTATATTTTTTTTTAATAAGGACTTAAATTGAATTAATAGGGAAGTACAAGCCTTTTAGGCAATATTACAGAAAATTGAAAAAATAGCCTCTTCTTCACCAAGCATCTCTAAAACCAGACAAACCCTAAGTTGATAAACGTAAATACCCCAATTTGAAGCTTTCCAAAAGAGCAATGGCCTTCAACTTCGAAGGAGCATCAATCCCATTAAAATCCATATTCGATTGAATCCTCAAAGTTTCTTTAGCAATCCAATCAGCCCCAAGGTTTTGCTCACGGTAGACATGTCTGATAACCATTTCAGACTTGATTAATTTCCTACAACATCTTATTATTGGGTCCAGATACCAAGTCGAGTTTCCATAGAGCAAAAGGTTAACCAGAATCAGTGATCAATGTCCACATCAACCTTATTCAAACCAAAACTATTACACAATCTCAATCCATCGAAAAAGGCTATACACTCAGTTATTAGAGGCGAACTTTTACCGTACAATCTGCCAATACCCATGATGATGCTGCCATTGCTATCTCTGATAAGAGCACCACCTCCCGATTCATAGTTGAAGGTACAAGCTCCATCGATGTTTATCTTGTATCTGCCCTGCTTTGGATTTTTCCATTTCAGAAACAGCGGCTTGATCCAACCTTTAATCTGATTTACGCAACCAATATTAGCAGCTTCCCTTTCATATCTTCCCAAGTGCTTCTTATTCAGAATCTTAGCATAATCTAGACTGGTTAAGAGGTAAAGAATGTGCCTGATTATAGTAGCAGAGTTAGTGCTTTCATTGTTGATTTTCTTTTTGTTTCGACCTAACTAGATCGACCATGCTATTATTGCAGGCAGGATCGTGAAGATGTCGCAGTTCCTTTGAGAAGCCCAGTACCACTTCATGATGATGTGTGAAACTGTCATATAGGGATGGATCTGGACTTTGAAGATGACACTGAAGTGAAGCCAAACAGACCAGGCTTGATGAGATTGCACCATAGCATGGTTAGTAGTTTCAATATTGTTGCAATGAACACACTTAGAAGCAAGATGAAAGTTTTTAGTCTGCATAACTTCATCAGTAGAAATCCAATTGTGCAGAACTCTCCACAATAAAAACGAGCATTTTTTAGGAGTAACTTCATTCCATGTCTTAGCATATACTTTTGTAACATTACATTTGCCTCTATTTATTATTTATTATATAAAATACAAATTTATATTATTTTAATATAAATAAATATGTTAATTATATATATATATATATATATATATATATATATATATATATATATTACTTGTGGATTCATATTTCTCTAATTAACTATATTGTTTATTTATTGTATATATATATAATGTTAGTAAATCATTTATTTTTATTATATAAAATACAAATTTATATTATTTTAATATAAATAAATATGTTAATTAAAAATAATATATGTATATATTAATTATTTTTCTCATATAAATTTGATATATATTTTTATTATATATTATTTATTTTCAAATGTATAGTATAAATCTATATTATTTTCATATAAACAAATATGTTGATTTAAATGAATATAAATTTATATAAATTTGATGGTGTTAATAGGAGACCTTAACTATAAGATACAATTTTTTAAAACTAACTGTGGTTGATCTATAGTATTCATAATTTTTATTTTGTTTTGCTAAGTTTAAATTTTATTGTTGATTGAGTTGATTATGTTTGTCATTACATGATGTATACATATTTTAAAACAACTTCTAAATTTAGAAAAGCAAATAAAAATGTCACTAATTTAATTACTGAAGTTAACCGCGGAGAGACACAAGATGAAGTTTGTTATTCGAGAAGCATATGTTCTGGTGGTCAATATTCACAACCTGAAGTCGAAGCTTCTTCAAATTAGGAACATTTGGAGGCTGATCCAGGGAAAAGACGCAATATTTAGCTTTTATACAAATCTTCAAGACTCGGTAAGAAGAGCTTTCCTTTAAGGGGTCTAACTTAACCTCGTAAGGATAAATATCCTCCTATAAATTAATATGATATTATTAATCTAAAACCAAGATGTCAAGCCTCTGTAAACTAAAACTCGATCAAACCGTAACAGCATAGGCTCTCGAGTTCACTAACAATACATATCATAACCAATACATTTATTAGTCTATGTATACTGCGGAAAATCTCAAACTAAAACCCGATCAAACGGTAACAACATAGCCTATCGAGTTCACTAACAATACATGTCCTAATCGATATATTTACTAGTCAACTTCTATTTTATTTTATGTTGTAATAGTACTTCAAAGTGTTGACAAAAATAGTATGGAAGACTCGTTTAAACAAATAAACAACTTTTATATAATTAGAAAAGAGGGGTATATTATACCACAATTTTACAGCTTCCACTACAAAAAAAAATATTTTTTGAACAATAACCAGGACACCATAGGGTTTTAATCCTGACTACTACCGCCACGAACCCCAACTGGAATTCGAATAACTGCAATTGATGCCGACGTCACTGTGCATTCACGGCTCCATGCTTAGGGAGGGATGGCAATGGGCCGTCCGCGGACCGGTTCGGACTGGCCCGCCCAAACCCGTTTTTTAACACCAAAACCCGGTCCGACCCGTTTTTGGGTTTACATTTTTAAACTCGAACCCGTTTGTTCATGCCGGTCGGTCAACTCAATCTGACCCGCCGACAATAATTTTAATATTTTATAATTTATTTTTTATATATATTATTGTTATTAAAATATAAAGAAGCCCGACCCCGCCCGGTTGCGGGTTACAATTTTTTAATCCGGACCCGACCCGTTCTATGTTTGGACCGGACAAAACCCGACCAGGCCGGATCGGAACGGACTGGACAGCACCTGAATTGTCATCTATATCCTTGCGGTTTCATAAGACAACCTTACTGTTTCATAAGACTTCCAACGTCATCCGCATACATTTTTGCGAGTATGACACAATAACCCGTAATATCATGTTCCAATAACAGTACATGCTTTGCAGCATATTCAGCTGTATTTATATCACTATTGTTTCTCAGCTAAAAACGAATCATATCCTCGCAGTCGGTAGTAATGGTATCTCTTGGATAAATCACTTGGCTGCTTCAAGATTACCGCTTCGACCAAACAGATCAAAATACACTCTTGCAGTCTTGAGATCCCTGCATTTTAGTACATGTACATTATCGAGTTTGAGACAGTGGCGGCGGATCCAAGAGGGGGCCATGTCTGTCACGGACCATCCCAAATTCTAAAAATAAACTGCGATAGTGGTGTTTGAGCCCAAATCCGATTTTATGGTGTATGCATGGAACTGTGCATCCTCGAGCAATGATGCTACTTTGGCATAGTAATGCCCTTGCTATTATTATGGCATATGTTCCAAATGCAATCTCCTTAGCTCTATGAAACATCGGAAGGCTTATTTCATATGTCCATTTATTCATAACCAACAATCATTGTGTTTCGTGTCACCAAGCTCTTTTCAGTGATTCGTTCAAATGTAATCTCTGCCTATCTTAATTTGCCGCATTCATTGTACATTTCAATCAAAGCAGTTTCAAATACTAACTGCGGTAAAAACCCTTTTCTGATGGCGTATCCCTAAACCATTCTACCCGTCCGTAAAGATCGAAATTAAGCACGAGCACGAATTACATTTATAAATGTGACGCTATCGGGTTTGCTGTTTGCAACTTCTTTCTTCATCCAACATTCTTTTCAAACATGAAAATAGATCTAGAAAGCAAGCATTAAGTGAGTAACAACCTATCACAACATTCTGAAACATGATATTCCGCGATGGTATCTGATTAAACGAATTCTATACTGGCTCCCTTTTACCGCACTTACTATACATGTCCACAGTGGCGGAACCAGAAATTGAAAAAAAAAGCTTAATTTTTTTTTATATAATTCACTTAAAAGTTTTAGTGACAGATAGATGACAATTGACTACGACGATTCCTTATGTCTTGGAATCGTCGTAAAATGGTTTTATTATCAATTTTTCTAAAACTTTCTCTGTCATTATACACAATTAAAAGATCATTCATTTGAATATCATCCATCTTATTTCGTAAGTCCGTTTTCAAAAGCTTCATTGCAGAAAATACTCTTTCTACTAATGATGTAACAACCGGAAGAATTAATCTCAATTCAATCAAGCGATACATCAATGGAAAACTTTTATGTTTTTCAGTAGCAACTAGTATCTTAGCTAAATCTCTCAAATCTTCAATATTGGAAAACTCATTTTTGTTAATTATATCGTTGATATACGTTTCAAGTTCGAATTTAAGTTTCATACGGTCGGAATAAGAAAAGTCATTTGGATAAAAAAAATACTTATTATCTTCTTCTAAATCAAATCGGTAATGCAGAATAGTAGTAGAAAAGAGAGATAAAAAAATTATATGAAAAAAGATTAAACCATAATAAAATCGAAAATATACGTACCTTAAAAAGCTTGGTGACGAAATTCGCGTTCTTACTTTCTCCTATAGGTTTTCGCAAGATGAATCATTTTAATGCTGTCAAAGTAATTTAGCCACTTATTATTGCATAAAAGTCTATCTAGTCTGCATCATTTTCTACCATTGGTCGAAGTAAATCTAGGACTTGAATACCCTACATCATTAATCATTAAGATTACAATCAAGTATAAAATCATTAAAATCATCATCTTTAAATTTTTTAATTACAATCTCGTCTTCTTATAAAATAAAATACTTATTATCTTCTTCTAAATCAAATCGGTAATGTAGAATAATAGAAAAAGATAGATTTAAAAAAATTAAATCTATGGAGAAAGATTAAACCCTAATAAAATCTATACAAAAAGTGTAAAAAGAGAGAATAAAAAATTAATTTTTTTTTACATAATCAACAAATAATAAAAAAATGAGTTCCACGTCCTACAATTTATAAATAGTTTAACTTAAAATCTTTCTTAAAATTAGGCATTATCGAAGATTCTTAGTCCAAATTTTTTAACTTAAAATTTTATCCAAAACATTTAGCTTAATCTTATTTACTAGTTTAAATATCTCCTACAAAATTGTCGTGCCCGATTTAAATTTTTTTAAAATATTTATTATATAAAAAAGAAAGAGAGTAAATAATCAATATTTTAGTTTAAAGTTTTATCCAAAATTCAAAAATTTAGTGATAAGGGGGATTCCTCCAAATAAGTACGAGAACGAGCAGGAGCACCGCAAACTTGGATTATGACAAGCAATGAAGAAAATGACGAGCTCTACGGCGTTGGCGAGCTCAAAGGCAGATCGAGATCAAGGATAAATATGTCGTTGATGAGCTCAAAGGCATACCGAGCTCGAAGACAAATACAACGTTGATGAACTCAAGAGCAGGTTGAGCTCGAAGACATCAGGGAAAGAGTTGATTGACTGGATTGGGAACGCGATGAACAGATAATCAAGATTGAGTGATGGCCTAAAGAGGATAAGTTGAGCATGTGACCAGTGAGCTCGAGCTCTACAAACCAGAGCAGACTTGATTGCGTTTAAGGTGTAGCCCAGCTCGGCTTAAAGTACATATTAGACTTAGCGTTTTCTTACTTGTTATGTAAACACACGTTTTGACCCTTGAGTCAAACTCTGTTAGTTATTTGTTATACAATTATCTGGATAATGATGTTAGTGGGATAGTGGAGCTTAAAGGGCAAACATATGTAAGTGTCCACTAATTTTTGTATTATAAATAGGGAAGACTTATCTATGAATAAAGTGATTTTTTTCGGCTAATCTCTTTCTTGACTAAAATATTAAAGGCTTTACTAGTGGTAGAACTTACTATTCCCGTAACAAATTTGGTGTCGTCTGTGGCAATATTTTAACCAATCACCATGGTTGTCACTAGGTCAGGAATCGAGAGAGACAACAAGGAAACTAGCGAAACAAAAACACACCGGAGGAGAACCGTAAGTCAACCAGCAGGGCGGGGCATTCTACATTCCGGTCCCATAGCTCCTCAAGAGTCAATCCTATGATACCCCAAGCAACGGTGGTGACAGAGGGACCGCCAATTCAGCCTACTGTCGTTTTCAAGAAAGAGGTTCATCTCCATCAGCCAGTGAATGCATCAGGGGCTTGCAGAACTGCAGAAGACATATCGGCAGATGACTCGGTGGTTATCCAACTAGAACAAAAAATCCAGAACCTCTAGGAAGAATAGTTGAAAATAGCGTTTGAACGAGACGCAAGGGCACAGGCTATGCACGCCACGATGGCAGGTATGAACGATGATATTCATGCTCTGACTGCTAGGATCAAGGGAACGAGCAAGACCCATCAACCGTCAGGACCAGAGGCGATCAAAGTCAACAGAACGGATCGTTCTTCCAAATGAAATGACAAGCAGGAAGGTGAATACGAAAGCAGGGGTAAGAATCGTAGCAGAGAACCACTCGACGAGGTAAAACAGACGTCGACCAAGCGAGCTCGGGAGAATGAGGACCTCCGTTACAATCAGAACCGCTCGAAGTTGTCGGCCTACATACTGAAGGAATCACCATTCTCTGAGAAGATCTTGGAAGCTTAACTCTCGAAGAAGTTTGACTCATTCAGGATGGAAGCCTATGATGGAACGGGGGATCCCAAGAGGCATTTGGAGCAGTTCAGAAACATGATGATGTCTTTCAACCCTGATGATGCGATGTTATGCCGAGCACTATCTATGACCCTCAAAGGTAACGCCATGGACTGGTTCAACAGCTTGCCAAAATGGTCCATCTGTGATTTACAAGACTGTAGAAAGCATTCAGGAAAATGTTCGTTGGCAACAGGGAGCTTAAGCGCAAACGGATTTGATCATGGATATTTATCAATGCCGAGGTGAGTCTCTTAAAATTTATGTTAGAATATTTTTTCATGATATGAATGTTTTGTTATATTTGGCCGCAAACATGGCGGTGGCTTCCTTGAAACGGGGGCTCGACAGAAAAGGGGAACTGTATGCAGATCTCATCAAGTTCCCAACTGAGAATATGGGGCACCTACTCGCAAGAGCAGATACCTTTATCATGGTCGATGATGCCAGAAGAGGGGGTCACCTGAGCGGCGCGAGTCGGATTTCAAAGAGGGTGGATCAAAACGAAAAAAAGACTAAAGAGAAACCAAGGAGGGATTATAATCGAAGACCCCAGCAACTCGATCAACCAAATAGGCGCTTCACCCTGTTGATTGAGGACATTTCAGTGATTTATGATCGCACAAAGGGGCGTAGAGGTACCACGCTCCGCGCACAATGAGCGCGCCAGGGTTTAAGCAATCTAATCGGTATTATTGTGCATATCATCACGATCATGGACATTCAAGGGATAAGTGCTGGCAAGGGAATATAATTACGGTGCGAACAACGTATCCCTTACAAAAAGTATTGCAAAATCCCAATATTTCTCTCAGGTTAACCAAATGAAGCATCGAGCTCGGAAAGTATGACATTCGTTTCGAACCACGTGTAGCTATAAAGGGACAAGCAGTTCCAGATTTCTTAGCAGAGTTCAGCTCATCCAGGAAAGAACAAGTTGAGATAAACGTGGGATAAGCGGTTGAGCTCGACCAATTCATCATTGAGGTCGATGGTTCATCTTTTACAACAGGAGGAGGTACAGGTATTATACTCAGAACTCCAAGTGGGGAGGAGGTCAAACAAGTTGTACGTTTTAATTTTCCAGTAACAAATAATGTTGCAGAATATGAGGCTGTCTTTTATGGCATGAAGCTAGCTTTGATATGTGGAGCTCGAAGTACCAAGATCAGATCTGACTCTCAGTTGGTGGTTAATCAGGCACAGGGTATTTATGATGTCAGGCAAGACAGTATCAAGGAATATCTTGTGATACTCAAAGAGTATGAGTCTAAGTTCACTAGCGTGTTTTATGAGCAAATCCCACGATGGGATAATTCCGCATCTGATACTTTAGCTACGACCGTAGCTTCAAGCGAACATCCAAAAATTTTACTCCAGCAACTCCCCGCGACAGAGCTCATATCAGCAACTGCAACAGTCAATTCAACCACTAATGACGATGACTGGCGGACTCCATATCTCCAGTACTTGAACCAAGAAACATTGCCTACAAGTAAAAGTGAAGCTTGCGCGTTGTAGATCAGAGCAGTAAAATACTGTGTCCTCAAAAATATTTTGTATAGGAAAAGCTCAACCAGACCTCTACACCGCTTCCTTGGTCGCGCTGAAGCTAGTTCTGTATTGGTTGATTTGCACTCGAGAGAAGCAGGGGATCGTTGTGGAGGCCGAACACTGATTCATCGTTTTATTCTCGCTGGGTATTATTGTCATGAGCTAGCAAGTGATGCTGAGAATCTGGTATTGCAATGTCACAAATATCAAGAATATTCAAACACGCAACATAGACTCAGCGAGCCCATGCAGAACATCCCCGTCCCATGTTCGTTTGATAAATGGGGAATAGATCTGGTGGGTCATTTGTCAATGGCCACAAGCAAACGATAGTAACTTATCGTGGCAGTGGATTACTTTTCGAAATGGGTTGAGGCTAAAGCCCTGTTCAAAACACGCACTCAGGAGGTATGTGATTTCATCCATAATCAAATTCTAAACCGATATGGAATTCCACGGATTATAATGATAGATAACGACCCGCAATTCCAAAATCCAATCCTTACCAACTTCTGCAAACGATATGGGATTCTCTAGCACTTTTCCACCCCTTACTACCCTCAAGAAAACGGATAGGTCGAAGTGAATAATAAAACATTATTAGAAGGGCTTAATAAAAAGTTAGAGGGAGTTAAAGGTAAATGACCGGACAAATTGTCAAAGGTCATATGGGCGTACAGAACAACCCCTCGCTCCACAACAGGCGATACATCATTTTCTTTTGTATACGGTGCAAAGGCAGTTATTCCAGCAAAGGTCATAGTACCAAGCCATAGGATTGAGCACTACGAAGAGGAGGCATATCTTGTAGCTAGATCAACATCCCTGGATCTGATAGACGAGCGACATGATCATGCTAGAGTCCGAGCAGAGCATTATCGAAGTCTTATGAGATGATGCTTTAATGCTCGTCTGTAGCCACGTTCTTTCAATGAGGGAGATTTAGTTTTGAAGAAGGTGTTCCAGGGTTCTGGTAGCAGAACAGGTGGTAAGCTATGGCCAGATTGGGAAGGCCCATACTCAATTATTTCAGCAAAGCACCATGGCGCGTACAGATTAGCAGGTCAAGATGGTCGAGCACTCAAGCATCCTTGGAATGTTAATCACCTAAATTTGTATCGCCAAAATGTTTAAGATGTAAGGATGCGCTCTTTTTCCTCTCTGATGGTGCGGAGAGGTTTTTTAATGAGGCATCTAAGAACAACTCTTTGAATTTTTTCAATATAAGTTATGCTTTCGCCAATGTGTGTTTGTGCAAGTTTTATCCTTATAACCAGCGAATGGGTCAATCACCACGCTATATTTGGCTACATAATAGACCACACTGAGTCCATACTAAGTGTCTATAAACACGAACGGACTGATTGGCCACGCCTACGGGCTATGTAATGGCCATACTGTGCATATACTTTGTACTGGGTATATTAGCAAACCGTTCAAAGACCAAGTATGAACGGACTACACGATATGGTCAGTAAGACCTCGCCACAAAAATGTTATTATGACACAAGTTGTCTAAGCTACATAATGAGCCCTACTGAGCTCAGGATTATAAGGATCTCCAGAAAGCTCAGTAAACACATATTTCATAATTGACAACAAACGTTTATATCAATAACTAAGGTAAATCATGCATCAATTCAAACGTGTTTTAAATAAATAAACCCAAGAGTTGCGAGCAGTAAGACGTGTTTTAACTTTAAACAACAAAAAAGGAGAATTAGTCCAACAGGACAATGCAACCAAATATTTATTACTTAGCACTACTGGGTGGTAGTCGTTTGGAAGGATCAACAGAAGTATTGGTTTTTGTGTTCGTCTGAGGGGCTACGTTCGAGCTTGGTGCTGCAGACTCTGCTAGATGGGCAAGGGATCCCAAGTTTATGCCAGGATTCAAGGCTACTATTTCTGCAATAGCATTCTTGTTTTCATTGGTAATCATCTTTGTTGCAACTGTAAACACTTGCATTTCTCTTTCTTCAGTAGCTGCTTCTATCTTTACATGTCACTGTTGTCGCTCTCGTTCGAGCTGTGCACGCTCCTCCTCCACTTATTTGCTCAACTTGCTCACTTCAACAGTCAGAGCTGTAATTCGATTTGTTTGCTCCTCACCCTTTTCGCCTGATTTTTTGTCTGATCCAGCAAGTTTGCGTTTTGTGCATGCAGATCGTTATTCCTCTTTAACAAATTTTTGCTCTGGTTCAGCACTAATTTGTGGCTCTCGGATACAGTCGCTAACCTCTGATCGCTGCATTTCACAGTCTCCTGCAAGGAGGCAACAACCTTCTTCAGCTTAGTTTTTGCTTCTAAGGCCTCATGCTTGAAGGTCTTTGCCGAGGTATAAGCATGCCTCAAGCGGATGATCTCAGTAGTTTTGTGCTTAGCTGAGCCAAAAAATATGGCTTCTTATTTCTATTTCTCCATGGCAGTTATGTCAGCAGGGGACATATTTTGATAACCCAGCACAATGGAGTTATGGTGCATCTGTTTATAAACAAGAAAGTTATCTGTAATTTTTACATCTTTAACTTAACATGTGCATAACTTAGTGATTCTTACCTCGATCGACAGCTCGATTTGCCTTTGCAAGATCTCCGTATTAGACATTTTATCATAGTACGACAAGTCAGAGATACTACAAAGCTGATCGAACATATAAGATGAAGAGCGGGGAATTTTCACTTTTGAGCGCTCTTCTATCGGCACCCTTTGCTCGCTGGACTCAGCTACTTTGTCGCCATTCTTGTTCTTTTCAGTGGCTTCCACTGATGGTGCTCGATTTTACATAGAGGAGCTCAACACTAGCTATTTTGTTTTCTCTGTGTGAGCTGGGGTCAGCGTTTGCTTTTTCTGAGCACCATTATCATTTTCTGCTCCAGCCTCCACTAGACCAATTATCTCCTCATGAGCATGTGGAATTTGTTTTTCACCAACTTCTGTTGTTGTTGGATTATGAGGATATGCTCCTTCGTTAGAAGTAGCTTTAGCACCATAATCCTCCTCATCTCTGAGTTGTAATATCCTCATGCTTAGGGGAACATCATCTACAATCATCTTTTATTTTTTCTTCCTCCGCGTATCAAGAGCACCAGAGAGGGTCTCCTCGTCTTCAGCCTCTCTTTCTTCTCAGACTTTATTGGGTTGAGCAGCTTCAGGCACCTTCGATGCTTCTTTTTTAGTTTGCTCACAATTTTTCCTTTGTTTTTTGCAGCATCATTCCCTTGCTCGCAAGAGAGAGCATGAGCAGAGGATGAATCCCCAGTTTCACTAGTGTTTCGGGTTACCTGAGGCACTGTCAGCCAGATGCCAGCGTTGTTCTTCTTACAGTGCTTTTTCTCTAAAAGTGATCTGAGGCGATCCATGGTAGCTTCTGAACCGTTTTCCATTCTCACTTCTCCTTCTTCTGTGATACTGAGCTCTGGAATCGATCACAATCCTGATTTCAAGTAGTTGTATCGTGTGAATAGTCGCTTAAGATCTTGTTTCCAAGCTTCAAAAGCTAAGCTACTAACTCTGATCAGAGGGTCATATAGTTTAGTGCTCTCCATTCTTTCTACCAGCTCTGATTAGACAGTTCACCTGAATGAAAAACATATATAATATTATCCAAGAGTTTGTGCAAATTTTTATGTCATGTAAGCTAATAATACTTACAATTTTTCTTCCATTTTCTTTCTAGTTGAAGTTTTAAGGTGGGGGTGCTATGTTCTCAATTACTCGACATAAAGAAGAAAGAGTTTTTCTAGTTCCTATCAGAGGAAGGGAGTTCAACAATTTTCTTAATCCCTTTAAAGTGGGTGTAGAAGAAAGGGGTTTTAGCCAGTTTTGTTACATCAGTACCAGATAGTAGGTCTGCTAAGCATATTTCAGTATTAAGCAAGCGTGAGCTGAGAACTATGCTAAGCAATAGCCTCCAACGATTCGCACACATTTGAGTATGGAAGATACCGAGCACACTGAAATAATCACGAATAAGCTTGAGCAGTGGTAACCTCAACCCTAGTCAAATAAAGTGGTAAAAAGGCAGGTCTTCGTTTCTTGTGTATGGTAGGGATGTTCGCCTAGACCGGGAGCCCTAATAGTCACATCCTCAGGGATGATATATCTATCCCTGAGGATGGCGATTCCATCGTCGTCTAAATTAGTGTATTTAGGGGCTATCTAAGAGAAATAGTTTTCTAAATCGTCGATGTCTTCGTACAAGGACTCCATAATTTTGTCGGCTTTACTCTTCGTTCCCTTTTTTTGTGCCATAGTTTTTCTACAAACTGCAATTAGGTAAGGATATGAATCAGAATGATTATGATGGTGAGGGTAAGTGATTCGATTTTGGGAAACGCCTACTGATAGAAGTTCGAAACCTTAAATCTAGGGTTCTCTCCAACATTCAACACAAAATGGTTACTTGATAAGAAATACGTTACATGAGTAATGTTGAAGAAGATGATAGCAAGCGCCTTGGTTGAAGATGGAGAGAGTTTTCCAGCAACGTTGAAGCAAAAGAAATTGAAATTTGTGATTTTTTTAGCAAAAGGACATAGTAAGTGTTTAAGTGACTAAACGCTTTTCATATAGGCGTGTGAATCGTGATGTCATCAGTTGTTTGAAAGCTGTGCCATAAAACTGAATCACTAAATGGTATTTCCAAGAAACGGCGATGTCAGAAACCGTCACTTGCATCAACGACACCTGTCGGAAAGAAACAGACGCGAGATGGTTCGAATTACCATGCAGATAAGTAAGGAATTTAATTAATATTTTAATTTACATGCTTATTAATATTTTAATATACCTACAAACTAGGGGGTCCCTGATAAGGAGGGATTCTCCCAAATAAGTACGAGCACGAGCAGGAGCACCACAAACTTGGATTATAACAAGCAATGAAGAAAATGACGAGCTTTACGGCGTTGACGAGCTCAAAAGCAGATCGAGATCGAGGATAAATATGTCGTTGATGAGCTCAAAGGCATATCGAGCTCATCAGAAGACCGAGCTTGAAGACAAATACAGCGTTGATGAACTCAAGAGCAGGTTGAGCTCAAATACATCAGAGAAAAAGTTGATCGACTGGATTGGGAACGCGATGAACAGATGATCAAGATTGAGTGAGAACCTAAAGAGGATAAGTTGAGCATGTGACCATTGAGCTCGAGCTCTGCAAACCAGAGCAGACTTGATTGTGTTTAAGATGTAGCTCAGCTCGGCTTAAAGTACATATTAGACTTAGCGTTTTCTTACTTATTATATAAACACACGTTTTGACTATTGAGTCAAACCGTGTTAATTATTTGTTCTACAATTATAGGGATAGTGATGTCAGTGAGATGGTGGCGTTTAAAGTGCAAACATATATAATTGTCCACTAATTTTATATTATAAATAGAGAAGACCTATCTATAAATAAAATGATCTTTTTCAGCTTATCTTTTTTTTTTTACTAAAATATTAAAAGCTTTATTTAATAGAACTTGTTATTCCGGTAACATTTAGTTTAAATTCTCCTAATAATTATTACTCGACTTAACCCCTTTTTTTTAATATTTATTATCCTAAAAATTCGAACCTACAATAAGTGAATTACTAAACAACTAAATAAGAAATAAATATCCGTCTACTAGAAAAAAGAAAAGAAAGTGACCTCTAATCTATAAGCCCACCGCGCATACACAACTCACTAGAGTAAATCCAACTAAAGATAATCGATATTTTGGGGTGGCGTCCGCCGAGTGATGTTTGAACCGTAATGTCTATTTCGAGTTCACTTAATTACATAGCTATGAATTTTCTCGCCCCTTCTTATAAAACATTCTAGAGAATAAGAACCCGGTGCACTTATGATTGGTAATTTATCTGGTTTTACTCCAAGAGCATTAGTCGAAAACACATCAGTGAACTCGGACATCTCCTACAATACGGTATCCACAAATTATAGGATTCAAAAAACCAAGTCTTCGGCAGGCATTTCATTGAACTGGAGCCGTCAGAAACGGACCAAAACGGATAAGAATCGGACCAAATTTTAACAATCCGATTTGGAATTTCATTTTAAAAACTAAAATCGATAAAAAAAACCGAACCGATAAAATCGATAAGAAATCGAACTGATAAAATCAGTAAACCGATAGAACCGAATCGATAAAACCAGTAAACCGGTAAAATTGATAAGAAGTTCAACCAATAAAATCATTAAAACTAATTTTTACTTTTATTATATATATTATATTGCTTAGTTAGTTACTCGTTTTTAATAAAAATCAAAAATTAATTTTCTAAATTTTAATTTTATAGCTTTTTTTCTTAATTCGGAGGAAGTTAAAAAAGTGTTCGTAAAGGAATTCGAATGCGTGATTCCTTACTCCACCTTCTCGGCTACTTCTTTCAGGTGACTTTAATTTTTATGTTACTTATTTAAGTTTAAAAAATTAAAACTAAATTATAATTTTATTATTTATTTTTAAATGGAGCGGATCAGACTAATAACAAACCGAATTGAAATTGAAACGAACCGAAATGAGACCGAACCAATTCAGACTGAATCAGATCCATTACCAAATCGGACCGAACTGGACTAGATCGAACTGAACCAAAAAATTAACGGTACAGTCCGGTTCTAAAAAATAGAACTGAAAGCTTAGATATTCGGTCTGAACCGATAAGCTTAACAGTTCGGTTAAAAAATACCCAACTGATGGGTAAGTAACAAGATATTATTTGTTTTGCGCCCAAAAAATATTGTCTATTTTAGGTATAAAATCCGGCACGGGCTTGCCATATGAACTCAAAAAAACTATTTTTTTAATCTTAAAAATATGGAATTGAGAAGTTCCTCCACGAGAATGAAATTTATTTTTCACCGCTTCGAACCAAATTTCTCTTTTTCCGGATTTGTTGTTCGGTTAGTAGCCGAAGACAACATTACTATTTGATTTTATTTTTGGAAAAACATTAAATAAATTTAGAAGGTTCACACAGCTACAGGGGGCATATCAAAAAAAAAAGGCAGGAGTGACTAATAACGTGGAAGAATATAAAATCATAATCCGTAACATTAAACTATAAGTGATACCAGAAGCGTTAGAATAAAGATAAACTATAGATCATCTCCAATGCATTTGAAACTCTTCTCTCGATTCTTCTTCTTGTTATTTTGATTTTTGATGTTTGTATTGGAGAAAGTTTCAATGAACCGAAATGAACCGAGATGTTGACCCATCCTTGAAACAATTCCATAGTCTTTTTCTCGTTCTTAGTTTACAGTTTTGATTACCGGTAACGATTTGACGAACTGCAGTTTAAATTATTAAAACCTTTAAATTTGACATGTCGCCTAATTTTGGCCTTGATTATACTATTTTCATAATTTATTATAATAACTTGTTTTTTTAAGCTTTTAGTTAAAAGAATAAAAACCATATTTTTATGGGTACGGCTATATATACCCAAATGTGATTTAAGTATACCCAAAAAACGCAGTTGACTTTTATTTGACTTTTTTAGGACGAAAAAATCCTTGAAATTTCATTTAATATCCGAATTGCCACTAAGTAAAAAAAAACACTAAGTATATTCTAGATACACCCAATTCACAAAACAATCTATTTGGTTATGTATACCCAAAAAAACACAACTCTCTACTAGATCAAACCCCATATTACTACAATTTTGTGAAATTCTTCAAATTGTTCTTTAACATTCAAAGTTGTCTCAAGAACATTCAAACTTTTTTTAATTTTTTTAAACTTCTTCTAATAAAAACACAAAATCAAAACTTGTTTTTTTGAAGTTTTTTTTTAAAAAAAAAAAAAAAATTAATTACTAAAAAATTCATAATTTTCGGGTGTTTGGAAGCCATTTTCCGGCCGAAATTCGGCCGGAAAATGATCATTTGCGATGGCTGAGGGTACCATAGGTACAGAGGGTCTGTACCGACCGATACACCCCCTCCGTACCGACCGGTACGCTCAGCCTTCGCAAATGGCCATTTTCTGGTCGAATTTCGGCCGGAAAATGGCCTCCAAACACCCTAAAATTCTGATTTTTTTACTTAATTCAACCATAACCCTAAATTTTGATATTAAGACTAAGTTTTTATATTTTAGTTCGCCGGATTTTAGTTCGCCGGATTTTAGTTCGCCGGATAAATTAGAGAGAACTTGAAGGTTTTAGAGAGAAGTTAGAGAGTGTAATTGAAAAAATGAGGTGGATAAGATTAGTAAAAAAAAGAAAAACCTTATATACCTAGAAAAAGGATATTTTTGTCAAAATTTGGGTATTCTTAGATCATCTTTGGGTATACTCAAAATTGGGTATACTTAAACCCTAATTGGGTATATATAGCTTGACCCTATTTTTATTAATAGTCTTTTTAGGGAGAGAAAATAACTTCTAAAAAAATTCAATAAAAGAAAAGAATTTACTATCAATATTTTTTAACTAGTTAAAATTAACTAACAATGATATGAATTCGTAAATATAATGTTTATAAAGTGGGTGACTACAAGAAGGAGGTAATCATTTTCAAGAAAATCCGAGTAAAGGAAATCATAGCGAAAGAGGAAAGAAGTAAAAAATGTTCCGATAAAGATGAGTTCAAGTGCAAAAAAGCTTTTATTTTACATCGTGATTCAAGTCATTTTTTAAAATCGACAAATAAAGTTTGAAGTTTAAGCATCGATTTAAAATTTATACCACGAGCCAAAATCATGACATAAAAACAAAGATTTGAATTTGAATGATAATGAGAATTAAAATTAGAATTAGAATAGAATTAAAAAACAATCAAGAACCGAGTGATTCTTTAAGAATCATTGTAAATAAGAAGCTAGTAACATTAATCGAGCTATCAAAATTGTTGCGGAAATAACGTGGGTGGTTGGATTCGATTGAGAATTAAAATGTGATTCAAATTTGTTTTTAAATATTTTAGTTTTTTTTACCGCAATCATGTAATCAATCAAACTCTTTATTATCCAATTCTTATTATTAAATTAAGTTACTAATTTAATCGAATAGCATTAAATTTGCGCTCTAATATTATCTGATATAATGCATTTTTGACTGTTTGGTGGAATAAAGTGTTGTAGCGTTATATTCAAATTATATAGTGTTCATGCACAACACATCAATGTAAAAAACAATATTTGTATGATAACATTGTACAGATCGTGGACAATGAGTGTAGTTTCAGTATCATCACTATGCAATGATGTTTTTTGTTTAATTGTATCTATTTGTGTGTGTGCGTGTGTGCATGTGCGTGTGTGCGTGTGCGCGTGCGTGTGCGTGCGTGTGTGTGCGTGTGCATGTGTGTGTTTTTAGCGACATTGGCAATAGTGTTATATGGTATTTACTATGCAATGTAGTTTTGTAATTGTGTGTATATACAGAAGAAAATGTTAATCATTCAAATTTACTTGTATGAGTAATATGCTTTTAATTTATGTTTCAACAAATATTTGCATGCAAGTGACAATCACAAGTATCTACAATTATGTATATTGAGTAACTTTCTAGTGTAATCTTTCAATTTAGTATGATGTTTACACACAAATGAGCGAGTTGTGAATCGTGTTGATTTATGTGATATCGTATGTGTACATTATGTGTGAGTTTTAATTCTGATTGCAAAATGCTTTATTTCAGCTGCATTTGTTACCCTGTTTGAGTGTGTTTTGTGATGATCTGCGATGATGTACATATAAAGTTGTTTGTACAGATATATGGTGTTGTGAGGATGTATGACTATTGAGTGAAAATATATTGTAAACTATGGAAGATGTGTATAATGATAAGATACGTATGTGTTACAGATTGTGTGTAGATAAACATAAAATATGTTTATTCACTATAATATGTGTTGTGTAAAAAATGGTGTACAGTGCATAAGTTTATAATGTTTCAAATTCAGTGTATTATGCAACACATGATGTATTTGTAAGTTGTTATAGTATTGACATATGTATATATTACACACACCATTCAGTGTTATTCAGTGTGACAATGATGTGCGTGTAAGTTAATTGCAGTATTTGTGTTGACACCTTGTAAGAATATATAAAATGTATGCAATGGGAATACTTAGTTATATTTATTATGTGTGAGTATTGCATTACAGTGGTGATGAATTCATATATTTCTTAGTTATTAATCCTGTTAAAACTATGTTCATATGAGAACAAAAGATTATATGTAGCAATCGTTGATTAATCATTGGACCCATTTCACAAAAGGGAATGTCATTTATATAGTACATGGGGTAGGCTCTGAATTTACATGTTTACCCTCTCATGAATGGATCTTCTCACCTTATCTATTTGTAAACAAGTTTGCTAGTTATTACATATGACCCCCTCTATCTTTATGTTAGCTTTAGCTTAGTCCTTGATATTTAATCATATAAATTTAAACCTTTTATCATTACATTAAAGCTTATTCTTCACCCTATTTTTATCCTTTTATCAGTAGCCCCCAGTCCTTGTGAAAGTGCTTGAATAAGGACTGATTTGCAAAGTGAATTTTTTTTCTCTTGAGCCTCCTCATATTTTTCTTCATATGGATCTCTTGGTCAGATTGCTCTCCCGGCGATGTCTTTGGTCAAATTATTTCTCCGTTGGTGTAAGTTGTTCTTCTGGTGTCCTCAAGTTATTGATTTCAGGAATATTCTTAATATGACACATTTGTGTCCCTCCCAAAATTATTCTTGCTTCACATCTTTATCAGACAACTTTGTCACTCAGATTTTCTAGGTGGGTCTCTTTACCAAGCTTCCCCTGATTACCCTTTATCATGGGTATTTCTTCTAATTCATGACTTCACCATTGGAATTATCGACCTCGTCTTCTCCCATCATTCACTTTAGTCTACATGTGCCTTTCTATTCTGTTAATGTGTCATAGATTGTTTAAGTTGATGACATCAGTACTGGCCACGTATCGGTTGCTTCCTGATACACGCCAACGTGCCTTCTAGATCTGTTTGTGAGGTAAAAGACGTGTTGAATTTTTTTCACACTCCCCAAAACCTATACGTGTCAACAAACATACTCTTTAGTTTTTTTAATAAGACTCTTCAGCTTACTTGGGCCCTCACACCTTTAAAATCCCATACCTCTCTATATATACCTGCCTTCACTCATAGTTTCAGGGTTCGCACATATTTTCTCAGCTAGACATAGCTAAAAAGATCTTGTTTTTTAAAGAGATAAATAATTTACACCACGAAATTTCTTTCCTGACCTTTCATGGCTAGAGAGTTTATAAATCTTGACAAATACAAACTCTGGAGGTGGTTCAATATCTCAAACAGGGTTGAAGAACGGAGAGTTGTTGGTATCAGAGAACATCACATTCCTTTAGAGATCTATCAAACATAATTTTGTGATAATTGGTATCCTCTCCGGACACACTTTGACATACCATGAGCTGGTTGGGATACCATGAGCTGGTTCCGAGAATAATTTCATACTTCTGCAATAGTTTTCCTCCAAAAATTATTAGTGATTCAAAAAAACCACACAACTTATTAACCTTTACTCTCAATATCGGCTCATCCACTATATTTATGTTGTTTATCCTCGGTTTTGGATCTAATTACTCAGCGGAGATGTTGAACGCATCAATAGATTCTTCGCCAACTATTTTTAATATCATTAGCGTATCTTCTTGCTTTGGAACATCTTCTTGTTTTGAAGAAACTGAAGAATTCTTCTTCGCAAATATAGTTAACGTCCAATTTTTGATCAAGTATTGTATCTTTTTTTCAACGAAAACAGTCCTTCGTATCATGCCCAATTCGATGCTCCCTTGGAGTCTAAATTAGAAATGGTTTATGGAAATGGACAAATTGACTTGGTCGGATCCACTTGTTTAACATGGGTCAAACATATTATTGAGTGTTCTCTACTGATGCATATTCTTTCACTTTTTAAGGTGCCTAACTTATAACTTCAACAGGCCCTCAAGGTCGGACCACACTTGTTGGTTGCGACACTTGCTGTCGGACATTTGTCGATGATGTATTTCTTCTTATCATTGTTGGATCTTGGTAAAACTGATTCAGATTGAACTATGACATGGACTCTAACTCTAATGCGCTGGTCTATTCTACCAAAATTTGTTTTAATATCTAATCCATCAAGGATTCAAACGTTATAGCATGTATTTCCGCATCATTATCTTTCATTACCCCTAGGAATAGACCCATTCGGAAGGAAGCCATATTTGTTTTGTCCTCACATAATTTCATGTCTGTTTTGACTTGGATGAAGCACTTCTTATATTCTTTGAGAATTTCCTCCACCTTTTTTCTGCAATAGATTATCGTATCCCCATTCGCACAGAATTTTTTTCTTACCACAAAGTGTTGGCGAAACATGCTTCACAACATGTCAAAATTCTTGATACAAACTTGAGGCAAACGATTATACTATTTTGATGTAGCATTTTTGAAAGTTTGAGAGAAAGCCATATACAGTAGTTTATCATTATCTTCATAATTATTCATGAAATTTTTGAATTGTTTGATGTGGTTGTCTGAATCTTGTGTTCCGTCAAAATTTTCCAAATTATAGATATCAAACCATTTCGGAAGGTTACTAGACATAATTTCCGGGGAGAGTGAGGTTGATCTCCAATTATGTCCCATTTTATATGCATTTCCCCCGGACCTTCATTCACCGCTGCATACAAACCTTCCTCGGATGGGAACGTAAATTGATTACTCACATGGTACTCATGGTTATGGCTACCAGACTGAATTTTCATACGGGGAGTTATATGTTCTTGTCGAGTTACATTTACCACTTTATATGGCTCTTCGGAATAACACTTCTTCTTTCCCTGGTCATACTCTTCCTTCCTTGAATTCTTTTCAAGCAGCCCAATGAGCACCTTTATGTCCCCTCAATTTTTTTTTCATGTAACTTGCTTTATGTCGATTATCTATTTCCGAGGAAAAAGATTCATCTGAGCTAAAATACAAATATTAACTAAATTTCGTTGACTCATAGCCTTATCCAAATCTTATTTGATTTTTAGAAGAACGATGACTTTATCTCTGACATTTTTCCTCGGATTGAGAAATGTTCTGCACATTGTCTATTACTATTGTCATTTCTCATCGGACCTCGGACTTAATTCTCCGTGAACTGATTATCGCTTCCTTTTCAACATTCAGCCTCTCAATATCTTCCAATAATTATTTCCTTCGAGCTACCAAGACAGATTCTTCGAGTAGTTCTTCAGTATATCGACCATTATTGTTCTCTTTCTTTGTTACTTGTTCCTCGATCATGAGATCTCCAAATGAATCTCCAATCGCATGTTTTTTCGGATCAACCTCTAGCTCTCCACTGACTTCAGTCTCCATTGCTTTTACAGTGTTTTAAGATTAATATTATGGTTTTGGAACAACAATTTCGAGTACTAATCGCGTTCCCATAGATGGCGCCTCTAACGAATTCATATATTTCTTAGTTGTTAATCATGTTAAAACTATGTTCGTATAAGGGTATATGTCAAGGGAAATGTTTGTATGAGGTGTTTTAGAGAGAGAAACTGAATCAATAGAAAGAGAAAGAGAACGAAATAATAAATGTAGCAATCATTGAACCTATTTCCCAAAAAAGAAATGTCATTTATATAGTATATGGGGTAGGCTCTGAATTTACATGTTTACCCTCTCATAAATGGATCTTCTCACCTTACTCTTTTATTGTAAACAAGTTTGTTAGTTATTACATATGACCCCATCTATCCTTATGTTTGCTTTAGCTTAATCTTTGATATTTAATCATATCAATTTAAACCTTATATTTATTACATTAGAGCTTATTCTTCATTGTATTTGTCTCTCTTATCAAGTGGTAAGTCAGTAATTAATTATTTATAATATGCATGTATGTAGTGTGTACGTGATCTAAGAAAAAAGTATTGAATATGCTTCTAAAAATTAACAACATTAAGAGAATAATTAGTATTATATTTACTATATTAATTTATTATTACTTAATTGTGTGTTATTATACTTTGTTAACTAATTGATAGTGCTCTAACAAGTTAATAGAAATGAAGTATAGTTATTGTGTTAACTAAATATGCAGATGGGTGTGTGTTTAGTAGTGTGTGTGTGCATGATGTAGTTGATGTTTTAAATAAAGATAATGTTGTAGTAATCAATTACAAGTAGTGTATTTTTTGTGATATTGGTGTGTGTCTAAAATAGTGATGATTGTGCAGTGTACGAAAGTGAAAACGTGTGGTGCTAGATGAAGATTTTATGAATGTAAATATTTACATTTATGTATCAATGTAAGTTACAAGATTATAATGATTAGTGTATTGATCATAAGTGTTATATAATTGTTGCTACGGTGATTTTGTTGTGGTGATTGACCTACTATAATGAATATTTAAAATATTTCACGCTGACACAATAAGATACATTTCTTGTGAGTGCACATATGGTGTTTATTTATAATTATAAAACTGTTATTTTGTTGAAAGCTCTTATATATGCATGTATATCAGTTGCTTTAAGCACAAAACTGAGATTTTTGTACATTATATACCACTAATCTGCATTATAAAGTATATCATTGCATCTTGTTTAAAATTCTCTTTAACAAACTGTATGATATGCATACGAACATGGACTACTAAACTATCTTGATAGTATTTTTACATTATACTTGGGTTGGTCTTGGTTTGATTTTTATAAGAATTGCGATTTTGCTGACCTTTCATTAAATGAGATACATGAGTGCATAAAATTTTTGAGATTGAATATATTTAATGAAGATTCTAAAAATTATAGCTCGCCATCATATTCCAATATTTCAAGTTGAGGGCTCGCCTCTAGTAATATTTTCACTCATGTTTTGTCAAATTGAAGGTAGTTGGCCTTTAAAAAACTAGTTATTGCATGCAATAATTTATGTATTCAACATGTTTTTTTATAATTTAATGAGCATGGTCTCTTCTATTCGAAGAAAGAAAAGTACTCATCTAGAAATTTGAAATTTAAATAGAAATCAATTTAAAGAGGCGTGTAAGAAAGGGCTATAGAAGAAAAAGAAATAAAATTGGCGGGTTCATCAACACCGTACAAAAATTATGGGGGTTCGTCAACAACATCAAAAAAATTTATTCAGGTTCATCAACATCATAAAGAAACTTTAGAGGTTCATCAACAACATAGAAGAAATGATTTAATGGCTTGTCAATAGGGGATTGTACAAAAATAGATATTTGAATTCAAGAAGAAGAGCCAGATAACAAATATAGATATTAGATGATGAAATTCGACAAATTAGTGATTATGATTGATAAACGAAGCCTAATATTGAAAGCCGAGAGGTTATGCAAGTATGTCATAATATGTCGTGATGTAATAGAAAATTAGCGATTATGATTGATGAACCAAACCTAAGGTTGAAAAACCTAAAGGTTACGCAAGTAGGTCATATAATGCCCAAGCTTAATAGTCTAATTAGTAATTATGGTTGATGAATCAAGCCTAATGTTGAAAGACCAAAATATTATATAAGTTAATCATATTGTACTCTGACTTAATAGTTAAACTATATATCGACCCCACGATGAGAAAGAAATACAAATATGTTATCGAGAATAAAAGTATAAATATGTTGCTAAAATAGGTGCGCTACCAACGATTTAATTTGAAGTTGAAGTCAAGAATTTTGAAGGATGAGGATTCAGTTTTGAAGAAAATTTTCCAAGTCTCAAAATATAGAAACGCTAGAAAGTTAGCTTCAAATTGGGATGGGCCATACAAGGATATTTCTAAAGGTCGTTATGGGGCGTATAGATTGGAGAATATTAACGGGAACGTATTAAAGCATCATTGGAATATTCAACATTTAAAGTTTTATAAATAAAGTTTGTACTTTGTGTACTATTTTTCCTTTCTTGTGGCACTTAAAAGTTTTTTAATATGGCACACTATAAGGGTACTCCATCAATAAACTTTTTTTCCCTTTGAAAAATAATATAATTATTAAATCAGAGTCAACAGAGAAATAAATAAGAAAAGATTCCATGACACAGAGGATGTAAAACTAATGAAGTAAAGCTACATAACTGGGATCATATATAATTATGAAATAACGATTATAGTTAATAAACGAAGCCTAAGGCTAAAAGACCAAAGGTTAATTAATTAGGTCATATTGTGCTCAGATGTAATAGTTAAATTTGGAATTTATGGTTGATAAACCAAGCCTAAGGTTGAAAGACTAAAAGGTTACGCAAGTAGACCACATTGTATCCTGACATCATAGATTACTCACGATTATGGTTAATAAACTAATACTAAGGTTGAAAGACCAAAAATCTATGCAAGTAGTCCATATTATCCTCCTAACGTAATAATCCAATTCACGATCATGGTTGATAAAATAAGCTTAAGGTTGAAATACCGAAAAGTTATGCAAGTGGTCATATTGGTCACTGACTTAAAATGTCAAAGATATATACCAACCCAATAATAAAGAATGATATATAAGAATACTTTCATACAATTAAAAACCCATCAAATATGTTTACTAAAACGATGATAATAAGCAAGTCAAAACATTATTTGGACTTAGTGTATATCAAAAGTATATGGGGCCCTTGAAGGAGAACATTTGAAGTTGTAACAATTTTTTTTATTTCTTGAAGTCAAAACTAAGGTGGATGATTGTGAAATATGATTTTAACTTGGAAACTGCCAAAGTGCAGCTGATTGATACATTATTGTTTGGATGCATTGGTTGCATCAACTAAGGCATTGGTTGTATCGACAAGGAAACCTTTGGTCAAGCCAATGAACTGTATCAAATACAATGCCAACATATGAGGCGTTGGTTTTATCGGTTAGGAAAGCATTGGTCAAGCCAAACAAGACCATCGAAGTATTGGTTGTATTGGTTAGGAAGACATTAGTAAAGTTAAGCAAGGCCATCAGGAATATATTGCACATAACAAGATGTCGTTAGTGTAGACTTAAGCTATTTAGGTGTTATTATTGCTAAAAGGTTTTAGTTATTATGGTTAAATATATATTCCATTAGAAAAATGATTAGTTACTTTTTTGCTGCAACATAAATGGTTATTTCCGGTAAGAGTTCGTTCATTCGGTTATAGAGAGACAGATTGAACCAATCTGATTGGTACCATGCATTTTATATATACATACATATGTGTGTGTGTGTGTGTGTGTGTGTTTATGACTTTAAAGAAGTAACGAGACTTTGGTGAGTGTACAATAAAGGAAAACAAATTAAGAGAGAAAATACTCATTAGATTTATTCTCAAAATAGTAAAGAGATATCCTGGAAGAGTATTGTATGAGCTCTGGAATTTCGAGTTTCTATACACACTGATTCTCAAGAACTTAGTACATATAAACTTAATATCTAGATGTAATATTGATTAATTAAAAGATCGTTTGGAAAAAGTTATTTTGTATAACAATATAAATTTGGAGACACAATGTTTGAAAAACTCAGAGGTAACATCTCGAAAACTAATTTATATATGTAGTATGCTAAATATATTGAAGTGGCGGATGAAAATTTCATTTTTATGATACGAGCTACCCATAATATGTTTTGTTACTTCGAGATTCACGATTCATTAACAAAATGCATTAAAGCTCCTGTAGAATATTTAGACAATCATTGGAAAATGTTAATGCGACGTACAAATCTAATGATGACAAAGCTCTTAAAGTAAAAAATGGATAAAAAATTTCACGTTGTCATGGAACTAAAACAAACTGACGTATAGAAAATATTTACTAAAAATGGTTTGAAATAGTATTTTCGGAAATATCTTGCCTTCTAAAGCCTTTTAAAAAATAGAAACAACTTGTTCGTTAATCAGTTAAATGTAAATTATTAGCTCAATCGTCCTATAAATACAATAAATAACATTTCAAACACGTATTAGATTCAAAAAAGAAAGTTCACATCTGCTATGTATTTTTTTAAAAAAATTGTTAGTTAAAGTGAAGAAATTGAGAGAAACTTTATCGGTAAAAGTGCAGAGGAAGAGAGAGAGAGAGATGGAGAGAGAGAGACCTATGCATATTCATTTTAAAATACCAACGTAATCTAGTGACAATATCCACACAATAAATCCTTGGTAATTGGAATTTTATGATGTCATCGATATCTACCACTAATAGTCGACTAAACGAACTCCAATAATGGTTTTAAAGTAGCGTTTCATGATCTACATAGTTACATTGAATAATTTTTTATTAAATATACATCTTTTATAATTATGATTAATGACGTTAAACCGGATGTATATTTCGGGTATTGGTCAATTTCATGTTGCTTGTACGACTAACATGATGGATAAAATATTGTTAGGATGGGATTTTATCATGAGTTTATGAACAACACTCAAGTTTATATACATATATCTAATGGTAGATATGAGGTAGTAAAGGTCACTAAAAGTATACACTACTATGCACATATTACATATATTACAAAATGAATGACAATGACGGACCACCGATGCAAACGTATCATATTGTTACGCACCCTACACATGTACATTTTTTTCGTATCATATTGTTTAACTCAAAAACAACATATTGGGAACCACCGATCATAGCTCGTTCCAAAATATAAAATAAATTGAAATCCATTCACCTCAGATCATGAATCTCGTAGTGACTGATTTAGAAGAATTTATCTAATATTACGGTCAATCTATTTTGGAAATATTTGTTATCGTAAGCCCTATTTGTTTAATATATTTTTAATGATATTGTGCTAAAAAATTTATTTAACACAAACTTTTGTATGCAAACATCAAACTATAGTGAAATATTAAACATAAAATAAAAAATGGAAGTAAGAGATATGAATACATAACAATTTAGAGACAGTTATATTCATAAAAAATATACTTCTACAAAATTAGCTTCAGCCTCTACTTGCTCAACGATGTTATTCTCCACTAATTTTAGCATACGATTTTAGAATAATCACTAATACACATATCAAACAACCTGCACACATCTTCCCGGGTATTGTACGGGAGGTCGAAAACCTGAAAATATTCAAACCTAATAAAGACTATCTCACGACCTCGTTCAGACAACACTAAACATGTATAATATGTGTCATTCATGGCGTACATGTATTGAAATATGAATACAACTTAAAAATTCAAGTAGTTTCATCCGCCCTTATTCTCTTCACGGTACTGACGACTTCCAACAAACAATTATGTTGCATAATTCATCGTATATCGTACATAATATAGTCTTATATTGTTATGATATTTTAATGATAAAGATATACAATATGTTTGACCAAATATATTAGAGAAGTAAATGATAAATTAGGTCACACAAAAGAGAGATATTATAATTGGCAAAAAATGGTAGTTGTTGTGAAGTATTGTTGGTGAGAAATTATAGTTGACACTTTCATTGGTCATTTTTTCAACTACTATCGCCGGTTTAGGGCTTAAAAAACCAATTGTGCAATAAAAAACCATCGGGGCTGAGGATTACACACCGTTCATACATTTCATCAAAATGACAAGAAAGCATATCAAATTATAAGATCATTCTCTGCAACTAGCACCGATGGTATAATCCTTGAAGAACCCATCATGCATTAAAACACCATTTCTTCTTAGGGTCATAGACTAAAGGTGCAAGGATCATACACTTTAGATGCATTTTCTTAAAATAGCCAAAGAGGCAGGGAAATTACAAGGTAATTTTTTACAACTAACTGTGATGGTATAGACCTTGGAAACTCATGTTTCTTTGAAGCACCCCGATGTTGAAGGTTACAAGTAGATGGTGCAAAGATCAAGCACCACTGATATATTTACTCAAAATGACTAGAGAACTATGAAAAATTTACAGTCATCTTTTTATATGAATTGATGGTTCTTTTCCCGGCAATAGCTAGTATTAAGATATTAAACTACCAATATATGTATTAGTCATAAAAATTATATTAACATGGTGCTATGATGTCAAATATTATTACTTTAATAAACGTAAAAATTATATAAACATAATTTTTTAAAATATTTTAAATTGATAAGTAAATTAGCCATAAAAGGAGAATAATCTTGATATAATATCATTAACGAACATCGTTTATTATAAAACATCACCGAACATTATCTAATATAAAAAATATATTATCCAAAAGTAAAAAAATACTACAATTAAGCAATGATAAAAAATGATAACTCATAAAATAGAAATAAACAACCAATAAGAAGTGATCTACGACACTCGTCTCATAAAAATCTTTAACATTACATGATTATCGTCGATGAGATGAATATTATTGATCTTATAAATAAACTCAACCAATTTACCATTACTAAGATCCATGTGGGTGATGGCATGTCATCTATATTTACTTATATAGTCACTGTACCTAGTTGTCATGTACTTGGGAGATGACGCAATGGTAAATGTCATACGGTTGTGGGGAAGTAAATTTTTACGCCAATCTGCCCAAATGGCTTGCCACCAACAATATTTTTGTGTTCCTATTTATTCAAACATGATATGACTTGTCGAGGATTATCAAATAAATTTTGGAGCATTCCAAACTTTCATATAACTTTATCCGACATATATTTTTTAACAGTGTCCGTCATTATAATCAGATAGTTGAATACACGAATCTTTTATACTAGAAAATGAACTCTCATGTCAACACACGAACCAAATATAAGTTGTAAAATAAAAGAAATATTAAATATTATAAGAAACGATAAATAGAACATTATAATTATTGTTAACAATAATAAATACAACTTTACTCACGTCATTCTCCACAAGATCAGTAAAAGTATTGTGATTGCTTTTTGGTTGCATATTCAGGTCACCAACCTCTTTGGAAACCAACTAATGAGCTTCAGCCGTGACAACCTATAAAAATGATACATTAAACGTAAAAGTTATTAGAAGTTTTTGTAGATCCAATACTCTAACATACCGATGAAATCATACAGGTTATTCAATAACGATTTCTACGTATCTCTTAAACCGCGATAAAGAAAAGCCTAATCAATCGTTCCCTAAGTTATCTCTTCCAGTCCCCTTTGTATATCGTCCAAACCCAAGAGTAGAGCTGTTAGGGGGCTTCCCAACCCGTTAACCCGCCCGGGACCGGACCGGTAAGGCCCGCCCGAGACCGGCCCGGATAGCTTAGGGAGCGGGTTGGGAGCCAAAATTTTGGACCGACTCTCTTACCAGTCTGGACCGGTCCGCCTGGTAACCAGCCCGGTAAGGGAGATATATAATTTTTTTTTCCTAATCTATGTATATTTTTAACTAAAACCCTAAAACAATTATGATAAACTAACAAACCCGCCCGATAAGGGTCGGACCGGACCGACTCGACTCTTAACGAGTCGGTCTCGGTCCATTATATTTGGCTCCCTTCGCTTAGCGGTCCGGCTCGACCCGCCCGGTATCTTAACGAGTCGGTCTCGGTCCCGTCCAAACCCGGACCGACCTGACCCGATAACAGGACTACCCAAGAGTAAATCTGCATTCGCAGATTTCTAACTAGTATCGACGAATATTGTGCATCTGAGAAAATACATAAGATATGCGCGCGAAGCTCGATGAACCATCTTTATATACAAAAAATCCAAATACTCATCCGTTATAAATATCACTAAGTCATTTCAAACATAAACTCACTCCTCTTGTCCTCTATATCTCGCAGGCACCATGTAGTGGAAGTTCCAATAATCGGGTATACACGAACTTATCTATCGTATTTTGACGGTCTAATTACAACCATTTATCCCATGTTGGAAGGAATGTCATAACATAAATATTATAAATCCTGATATTCATTTACTCAAAACTAAACTGAAATATATTGGTCTCTTGTTTTTTTAACTAACTTAAGTGACCAATAAGAGGTCCAAATAGAATCTCGGCGAGAAACGTTTGTACCCCAATCAGGTTAGTCATGTCTCATCTGGCCAATACCGCGTAATGACCCTCGATGCCAAAAGTATTATAAGAATGTAACAAATTAAAAAAATCATTATTATTTATAAATTATAGACATAAGTCAAGTTTTAAATAATTATAAGCATTATAAAACTTACCATTCCCATAAATGTGTTGTATATCTTTTGGTTCTTGAAGTTTGAAAATAGTCGGATGTTGTTGAAGTCCATAATTGTTTTCTTTATCTTTTTTTCAAATGGACGCAGATTTTTTCTGAATTTTCTCTTGAATTTTCATCTATACCACCGCTATACACGTCAGACTCTTCAGTATGATGACTAGAGGATCCACCTTTCGTGTCAACATATTCTATAATATTATTTTTACAACAATTTATCTCAAACTCATCAGGATTTGACGTAAGAATTGTTTTGCATGTCACGCTCTGCATTTCTCAACTGAATTGTCATTGTTTTTTTTCCGGAGGGAACCCGCAGCCGCTACTCAGATTGAAATTAGTGCGTATAGGGTAAACACTCAGTTTGACGCAATAGTCTGCAAACCAACACCAGAAGGTAAACCACACAAGGTGACAGGCTCAACAGAGAAATCGTATGTAGAAGGACTCGAACTCATGACCTTTGGTGACAAGCATGTCATTGTGTCAGTACTAGGTCGAGAACATTTTGTTTGAATAACTGATATTTTCCCACGAACATTTATTGTAATCTTAACACCGATAATAAGTTTGTGCGGTCGTGAACTCTCTGAAAATATATCTTCTAGTTTGATACCAAGTTAAATAATCAAATTAGATAATATATAAAATAAAATAAACACGAAACCAACACAATTACATAGATTATGTACCTCAATCACATTTTAATGCAGGTTTTTAATGGAAGTCGATAAAACCGAATTAATTTTTTTTTTTGTAGCTAAATAAAAATAGATGCAATTTCAAACATATACCTTAAATTAATATATGCGAGAGTTTCCGATAACTATATGGATTTTGAAGTTTTCCAAAAACCATGTGCAACATAAATGCTTCAAATAATACTTACGACGACACAAACACGTACAACCTTCAACAATTAGTTATTTTTAGTATTTAAAATCATATATCATTTTCACCATAACTAAAGAAAACCTATAAAATCATATATATATATATATATATATATATATATATATATATATATATATATATATATATCTTTTTAAAACACGAACAAAACAAAATCCATAACTCATATTTTTTTAGATACTTTGTTTTTTTTAAATTACAACAAAATTACATTTAATTACGCAACTGGAACACAATTGTTTTTAACAACTATATTACACGTAACTCCGCAACTGGAACACAATTTTTTTTCCAAACTTATTTCGCAACCAAAGTCATATTTACGTAACTAGTTTATTCTTATTTATGGAACACATTTGCAAATACTTCAGTAACTCGAACGCAATTACTTTTTTCACAACCAAACTGCATGTGTTTATGCAAATAGAACACAATTATTATTTTTAAAAGTTTTTTCAACACAAAAATACACATATTTTTGCAACTACAAAAAGTTAGTTTCACATCTATTTGACACTTATTTTCAGTCTGTATTTTATATTTTCATACAATTATAATTATTTAGCAACCAAATCCTATTTGCGCAACTATTTTCTTCATATTTGTGCAACTCATTTTCACGCAATTACGAAACTAAACATAGTTATTTTTCGCAACCAAATTACATGTAATTCCAAAACTAATTATTTTTAACAAAAAAATTACACATAATTACCCAATTGGAATACAATTTTTTTTTTTCAATTTTTTTCTCAACCAAATTATATGTAATTATGCAATTAAAAAAATCAAAAAAATTCAAAAGAAATTATGAATCTATTTTTGTTCGTTTTAGAAAAACAAACTCAATAATATCTTTAATTTTTTAAAATTATCATTAAAAAATATGATATTTAAATAAAATAGTTAAACATTAAATTACGAATGATCATTATTTTTAATTCAATCCAAAATAGTTATCCGTATTTGATTCAATTCTAGAGGATATAAGTTTTGGGTAGAATAGTTGGACAACTTATAGTGAGAATAATTATCCTTAATCCCTACCTAATTAATTGAATATATTGTCTGTATATTGTAAACATGATGATTGATGGTGATACGGGCATTATACATTTGAGCAAACGAAAAACAAACCGAAATCGTCAAGAAACAGAATCGCCTCTGGTTTACTTCCTCATCTTTCGCGTTCTCTTTCTCTCTCTCTTTTAAAACTACTTTCGTCGTCTTCACCCCTACTTTTTCACGCATTTTAAGCGCCCTCTCTATCTCTCCCTTTTTCATTTTTCTCTCTCATGCCCTCTTCATTGCAATCCTAGCTTTCCTCAGGTTCGCTCTCTCCCTCTTCCACCTTCGCTTCAATCTCAATCAATTTTTGTTCTCTTAATCAAGCAATTCAGTTATTTGATCCTGGCGGTGTCATTGTTTATTGTGTTTTAGTATCAGGTCTCCTTTTCGATGTTTCATTCTTTATAGAAACCTGCTATTTTAGGATTTCAATACTTAATCACCACAATTCCTAAGATCTGTATGTTTACTTGCATAATTTTTTGTTCTGATTTCGTTTTTCCAATCTCCTTTTTGTTCATTTTCAGGTTAAACTTCATTAAAGTATGATATGATCGAATAAGTGTAAAGATCATTGGGGGTTTGTGCGAATCTGCTATCGATATTTAGTTTTTTTGTGAAAGTTGAAGCCAATCATGGGCTATCTCAATGCGGTTTTGTCAGCTTCAACCCCTGCTCATGTTGATGATGCACCAGTAAGCGGGGGTGGTCTCAGGTTAATTTTCAGTCTGATTTGATTTGATTTATTCTATCTAGATCTAGAAATGTGTGATTTATAGTTTTTGTATTTGCATTTTGGCCATGATTTGTATGTCTAGTTGCAGGATATGTGCTTGGTAGATTTCAAATCAGGTTGCAATGTTCTGGTTTGTATGTGTAGCATAGATGATCGCTGGTCAAACTTAATGGACCTGTGTGTCTTCTTTGGTTTAAGATGTCTCTATAGCTGGTGTATAGGACCTTTGATGATTTCATAATTTTGTAATGAAAGGTGTTGTATATGTTGTGTGCTATTTGGGTATTTTTATGTATATGTTATCTTATCCTCCAAGTTTTTGGCTGAAAATGGAGAACATTTTTATTTGAGAAAAACAATGGGTAGTAAAAGAAGGGAAGTAAGTTTAGTATTGCATACAACCAAGTATGACTTGTTATAGGGATAATATGCTGATGGAATATTATTCTCATTTAGATTTTTGGATATGTTTGCATATATTATGTTCTTTTGTCAATTTCCAAGCCGCCAGAAAAATAAATCTTCCTTGAACAGATGGTAGCTTGTCTAGATGTTTTTGTGTTTGCCTGTTCACATGTCTTCTCCTGCTTATTTTGCGGATGTTATATAGTTGCTTTTGCTGTTTATTGTCCATATGCTTTCGTCTTATCTTGCCTATTTACTTTTGTAATGTGTTGGCTACATGTTTTTGTTGTATCTAGCTTATTTCTAGTACTTGTTTACAGCTTTTCTATGGTTGTTGTGTGTGACTTTTCTTTGTGATCTCGCTAATTTGTGGATGTTGTATCAAGCTTTCCTTGCATTTTCTGTTTCTAGCTTTATGCGTTTGCTTATAATGATAACTATGTTGGTCGGTAATTGTTGCATCTAGCTTGTTCGTATTTGTCATTTTTAGCACAATTTTTTGTCATTTCTAGCTTTTTCGCCTTTCTTGTTGTTTTCTCATATTTGGCTTATTTGTAGTTAGTGCATCATAAGATCAACTATTGTAGTAAAGAAGTATTGTATCTCACTTTACCAGATTTGACCTTGAGAAACCAGCAAGGCAGTTTCTGTTTTGTCAACTGAAGGCTACTTTTGTGATTAGGATTAAGGAGTGTCTCTTTTTAGAGACAATCTTATACACTGAAGGTTTTTGAAAACTTAAGTACCAAAGAGAATTTGAATCTCAAGATCAATAATATACTATCTCCAAAACCTAAGTGAGAGAATTTCATACTTGTTGTTAGGTTTTATGTTTGGCTCAGATTTAAATAATATTCTCTGGAAACTCCTTTTAGAAAAAATGGTAGCATGTAATACATTAATTAAATTGTGATACTCTTGTAGAACAGTAAACTGTTTGACCCTGATTCTGTCATTGTTGATGAGTTTTTATAACTGTCTAACAACGACCATTCTGTTTTTGAGCAGTCAAAATGGAAAATTTAGCTATGGATATGCTAGCTCTCCTGGGAAAAGATCTTCGATGGAAGATTTTTATGAGACAAGAATTGATGGTGTTGATGGAGAGATAGTTGGTCTCTTTGGTGTTTTTGATGGTTTCTCTCTCTCTCTCTCTCCCTCTCTCTCTCTCTCTCTCTCTCTCCCTCTCTCTAGGCAAACAGAAATGGAGCATATAGAGACATTAATGCACCTTTGTAGATAGCATGACTCTTTAACAGTATTCACGATGATGTAGTTTGATCGATATAGCTCTCTAATAAATGTAGCATGTAAATTTGTTACTTCAGCCACATTATAATATTTGTCACATATTGTATCTGGCTGTCTACTCCACTAAAACTCACTATCCACTTTGGATGATGTTTTCTCGCAACTTCCAACTAATTATGCAAGAACAGATCACAGTTTGCTGTCAGCCATACATGTAGCATGTAAATTTGTTACTTCAGCCACATTATAATATTTGTCACACATTGTATCTAGCTGTCTGCTCCACTAAAACTCACTATCCACTTTGGATGATGTTTTCTCCCAACTTCCCACTAATTATGCAAGAACAGATCACAGTTTGCTGTCAGCCATAATTAGAGGTTTAATATGTTGTCACTATGCTTGTAATGATTATTGTTACACATAACTGTTTCCAGGTCATGGAGGTGCAAGGGCTGCTGAGTACGTGAAGCAAAATCTGTTCAGTAATCTGATCAGTCATCCAAAGTTCATATCTGATACAAAATCCGCTATAGGTTCTTTACTTATTAACACCTGCATTTTTTTGTATGATTTTACTTGCTGCTTATCAGGTTATCACCTGCCTGACTTTCATAATTTACGTTGATGGTGCAGCTGATGCATACAATCACACGGACTCGGAATTTCTGAAATCAGAAAATAATCAGAACAGAGATGCTGGTTCCACAGCGTCTACCGCTATCCTCGTTGGTGACCGTTTACTCGTTGCAAATGTTGGGGATTCTAGGGCAGTTATCTGCAGAGGTGGCAATGGTAACATCCAGAAGCTTTCATTTGTTTTCTATTTTCTACCTAGTTTTTGTCTTTGTATCTGGATAATTATATCACTTTCCCCTGTTCTGCCTTTTATGTATTGCTTCTCGTATTGTTGAGGAAAGCTTTGTCCAGCGAAGTATTTCGTTGGACTTGGTTTCTGTCTTTCTAGAGACAAAATTCTCCATCACGGAGGCTCGAGACTGACTTTGTCTCCGGGCCTCAACAGCTTTCTCTTGCAGAGAAAAGCTTCTGCTTTACTTTATCTGTTGGGGCTGTAGGGATTCTGTCTGTGACACTGTGTGTTTTTTCCCTTACATTAATCATTAGTTTATCTAATCTGGGAGCTGATTGCCTTCCAAATAAAAATTAGTTCCACTCAATATAGTCACGTCTGATTATTGGACTTGCTTTCAGCCATCTTGACATGAACTAATTGTTTATATTTAGAGGATTCCTGGGCTCCTTGTAAGATAATAGTTATTACTTGTTTTACTATTCAAGTCATTTTGTTTTGTGCAGCTTTCGCTGTATCTCGAGATCACAAGCCTGATCAAACTGATGAGCGTCAGCGCATTGAAGATGCAGGAGGATTCGTGATGTGGGCTGGTGAGGAAAATGAATTATCATTTCTTTCCTTTCTATTTGCTTCCATGCTCAATTGTTTTTATTGAATTTGACAAATAGGAACTTGGAGAGTTGGAGGGGTGCTTGCTGTTTCTCGTGCATTTGGTGATCGGCTCTTGAAGCAGTATGTTGTTGCTGATCCAGAAATTCAGGTACGGCTTCTAGCGGGGAAAATATTTTTGTGTTACCTAAAGCAGAATATGAGTTTTCACTTAAGATAGTCTATGTGCATACTAAACTTCATCAGCCAAATCAAATCTACACTGTATAAACTTGTTAGGCAATTTCTTTGTTTTTTTTTCATTTTTCATTTCTTGGGTTCATTAATCGGTGAACTAATACTTGAAATAGAGTCTAAAATCTATGATTGTAGTCATTATATGTTCCATGATTGTATGCCTATGAATCTAAGATATGTTTTTTTGTTCGATAATCAAAGAATTTAGGTTTTTTAGTGCTCTCTATTGCTCACTTTTGTTCTTTTGGGTATTTTTAGCTACTGACTGCCAAAAAAAAAATTATTTGCAGGAAGAAAAAATTGACAACTCTCTGGAGTTTCTTATCCTTGCTAGTGATGGACTGTGGGATGTTGTCACAAACGACGTCAGTAATTATTTGTCTTCCGTTTCATTCTCTTTCTGATTTATCTAGTCCAAGGGTGGTCTTGCGTCTTTTTTATATTTGTTAATGGTTGCATTCACTCTTGAGCAAAACATGGATGTCATTGAGAAAAAGGAATCCAAAATTTTGGGTAGAGGTGAAAGGAAATGATAAAAAAAGTTCAGCGCATAAAATATTTTATACCAGTTTAGATGTTTAAGTAGTTTAGAAAGAGAAAGAGGGCACTTTTTATATTACTCTGGTTTATATGATTGAGATTGCAAAAGTTGATTTGAACCCGTAACTAGTTTTTAAAAAATTCTTAAGAGTTTGAAGAACGGGACTTAAATGCCCATTTCCTTTTCCTATACAACCAATATTGAATTTTTGTTTTCCTTCATTTGTTGTTCCATCTTCTGTTCAAGCTTTCCTGAAGCACTAGTGTAGTAGTTAAATCAGTCAATCACTGTATACGACCGTCAAACTTCGTAAAACTGTTTTTCTGCTTTCAGGAGGCTGTTGCAATGATCAAACCTATTGAAGATCCTGAAGAGGCTGCAAAGAGACTTATGACGGAGGCTTACCAAAGAGGAAGTGCAGATAACATTACTTGTGTTGTGGTCCGTTTCTTATGCAATCAAAAGGATGCGGCCAGTCAACATACCACCCCTGCTGACCAAGGTGGAGCAGCCCACGGCAGCAGTTCCTCTGCCAATCAAGGAGGTTCCTCTGCTACCGGCTCTCTGTAAACACCATTTTATAGTGGGATATTAATTTGCTTCATTAGAGGTAAGAAATGGATACCCGGAGACATCATGGTTTATGAGTAAAACAAATGTATTACGTATTATCAGCCTGTAGGATGACTAGTGAACTTGTATCTAAGTTTGGTAGTGTGTTTGCTTGGTCTCTGTCATGGAGTGTTGTAGCTAATATAGATAAATGCGTGTGTGAATGTTTAGGACTCTTAAGGTTTTATCTGTTGTGTTGTAAACCTACTTTTAAACTTTTTATTTCGTTGCTCTACTTTCTTTCTGCCACGACAGATTAAATGATTGAAAAGTGCTTTGGTGCCTAGAGATATTAACTGATTGATTTTGTCTGATTCTGATGAAGTGTGGATTGGACAGACATGATGTTAAACAATAATCTCTTTTGATTTAGAGTATTGTAAGTTTTGGAATTTGGAATTCCATTTAGGCTTGATGCAGTTTAAGAAAATCAAATTATAATATCAGAGAAGTTAAGAGACAAAAATGTAATGTTTGAAAATTTAAGTACAAACATTTAAAATCTGAAAATGTTGGAGACTAAGACATAAAGTTAGAAAGGTTTGAGGGAAATATGTCATTTGAAATATTTAGGGAGAAATCGTACATTAAAATGTAAGTTTTGAAAATTTGGAAAGAAATGTAGTTTAAACCAAACTGTTGATTATGAGCCTTTAGGGCTAAAAATGAGACCAAAATATAACACTAGAGATATTAAGGACAAAATTATAATATTTCAAGTACTAGGAACAAAACGTAAATTCTTAAAATTGGGGATCAAAATGCCATTTAAAAAACTTTGGAGGCAAAAATATAAATTTCAAAATCTAGGGGACCTTTTATATGTCAAAATTTAAGTTCACCCCAAAAATAATTAATCTGTACACGGAATAGGATAAAAATATTATTTTAGCATTAGAACGATTTTTTTTAAAGTACCCGCCCATTCAGTTTTGAACAAAATTGTATATTTTGCTCATTTTCTCTTTTTTTTTTTTTGTTAGAGTGAACATGCGTATTTTTTTTTTCGGTTAGGAGTGAACATCTGGTCGGTTCAGAACCGAATTGAATGGATCAAAAATCAAAATTTTAAAAATAATTCAAATCGAAAACGAACCGACCAATAAAATTTCATTTAATTCGGTTCGATGTATGGTTGATTTTGTCACTATTATACCCTCTATTTTTTTTTCCGGAGGGAACCCGCAGCCGCTACTCAGAGTGCAATGAGTGCGCATAGGGTAAACCCTCAGTCTGACGCGATAGCCTGCAAACCAACGCCAGAAGGTAAACCACACAAGGTGACAGGCTCATCCGAGAAAGCGTATGTAGAGGGACTTGAACTCATGACCTTTTGGTTATAAGAATGCCTTACTCAACCAACTCGGCTACCCCCTTGGGGGCCTATTATACCCTCTATGTATACATATGATGTGGGGTTGATCATTTAAACGGTTAACATAAATAAAAATAGTCTAAAAAAAGCCACATTATAGATATCTCATCTTATCTTTTTTTTTTTAATTCAAATTTGAATTTTCTAATTTATCATTTTCACCCTAACTAATTACAACCACGACATTTACTCCATAAAATTGCATAGAATTTGAAAACTCCCAAAAATTACCATAAACCATAACTATTTACTACCCTAAAACAAACATTCCACAACTCAAATCCACAAAATCGATTATGTTTTTAAAAGTATGATTTTGGTATTATTTTAGGCTTTGTTTTCATATATTGACGTCGTAGAGTTGTTTGTTACATGCGGATTCGACGATTTCGCTTTGATTTTGTTGGAAATGGTGTTGTTTGGATAGGTCTAGGGTTTGGATGTGTGCGGGTGTTCGTCACACACAATCCTGCTACCATATTTGTTTTAGTCGCACGAACGTGCGGCCAGGATGGGTACATGTCGCATGTGACCATAGTACTTATGTGTTCCCATGCGACAAAAACCCATTTTAATTAAAAAAAATTAAACAGAAAAAAATAATTCTATTTAATTATGTTAGATGAGAAAAAAAAAGAGTTTAAAGACTAAAAACCGGTAAGAGTGAATATAAGATAATAAATAACCAATATTTTTTCTTGACTGTAATAAATACCCAATAATTTTAAAATATAATAATTCTTAGTATATATTTTTAACTTTTAAAATGAATTAAAATTTTAAAATTTAATTTTATATTATATAAATTTAATTTTATATTATATTTTTTTTTTGAAAATAAACTTTAAATTAATAGAAATAGTTCATACAAGAGACCTCGGGCATACCCCGATGAGACATTTAATCGAAAGAGAGTTTGATTAAGTAGTACATCATAAAACATAGGAAACATAAGATCAATGTCTGCTGACGTGACATAAACGAGGCTCGGACTTCGGACTTGATCAGATCGACTGGAGGATTGCTAGAAGTCTTAGAGAGAGAAAATCCTACAAAGAAAAAGAGGAATAAGTAGATGAATCATAATATTTTACTATGGTGAGCTGATCTTGGTATCCTGGAATCTGAATCGTAGATCATCTACAATACGATGGAATGTTAAGGATTCCAGGGTTGGAGCGTAACCAAAAATTCTTGCATTCCGCTCCTTCCAGACGTGGTATGTGACCGCGCCAAAGCAAGTACGCCAGATAAAATGGTCACGAGAGTTAGACCATTTTGACGCCTCGATAATCCAAGATTGCCAGTACGAAGAAAAGAACGGAAATCCTAGCTTAGAACTAGCATAGGACCAAATATATATATATATATATTTTTTCGGAGGGAACCCGCAGCCGCTACTCAGAGTGCAATGAGTGCGCACAGGGTAAACCCTCAGTCTGACGCGATAGCCTGCAAACCAACGCCAGAAGGTAAACCACACAAGGTGACAGGCTCAGCCGAGAAAGCGTATGTAGAGGGACTCGAACTCGTGACCTTTTGGTCATAAAAATGCCATACTCAACCAACTCGGCTACCCCTTGGGGGCTAGGACCAAATATTCTTAGTGAAAATATGGGAGATATATATATTATATATGTGGTAAACTAAATATGTGGTTTATAAAATTAATTAACTTTAAATATATGGTTCTTAGTATATATTTATTAACTTTTGAAATTAATTAAAATTTCAAAATTAAATTTTATATTATATATGTGGTTTTTAAATTAAATATGTGGTTTTTAAAATTTATTAAAATTAAATATGTGGTTCTTAGTATATATATTTATTAACTTTTGAAATTAATTAAAATTTCAAAATTAAATTTTATATTACATATGTGGTTTTTTCAATGTAGTTTTTATATTATATATATATATATATATATATATATATATATATATGTGGTTTTAAAAATAAATCACTATTTTTTCAATGTATTACATAGGTATATTATATAAATATTATGAAAATTTATATTATTTATTAACTTATGTGTTCGCATTCGATAAAACTGATTTTAATTAAAAAAAATTAGACATCTAATTTGATAATAAATACGAAGAAAAAAATAGTCTCAAATAATTCTATTTAATTATGTTAAAAGAGAAGAAAATGAGTTTAAACACTAAAAAAAGATAATAGGGTAATAGTGAATATTGGATAATAAATAACCAATAATTTTTCTTTACTCCAATAAATACCCAATAATTTTAAAATATAATAATTTTTAGTATATATTTATTAACTTATTGATTGTTAAAAATTAACTTATTGATTTTAACTAACTTTACGATAATATTATAAGATATTAAAATATCTAACTGTAAAACATATAAAATAAAATTTAATTTTGAAATTTTAATTAATTTTTAACAATCAATAAGTTAATAAATATATACCAAAAATTATTATATTTCAAAATTATTTTGAAAATTGTTTGGAAAATTGTTGGTTATTTATTATCCAATATTCACTCTTACAGTCTTTTAGTCATTCAACTCATTTTCTTTTATTTCAAGATAATTAAATAGAAGTATTTGTTTCTATTTTTGTTCTTTGTATTTATTATCCAATTAGATTTTTATTTTTATTTTAATTAAAATAAACTTTATCTCATGCAACCACATAAGTACCAAAAACAAATTTGGTAGCATGATCGCGTGCGACGAACACCTGCACACAACCAAACCCTAGATCTATCTAAACCCATCAATTCCAATAAAATCGAAGCCAAATCGGCAGCTCTGCATGTAACAAACAACTCTGCAACACTAATCTATAAAAATGAAGCCTAAAATCATGTCAAAATCATGCTTTTAAAAATCGAATGAAAAAACCTAATTTTGTACCCCTTAAACACAACGAAATTTTGAAAGAATTTATAGTGGAAGGCTTGTATGGTTTATCTTAATGTTGTTATGACTTCTGATTTTTCAAAAACTACGCTTTGATTTTCGATGAAATTTTTGTGCTTGAGAGGTTTTGTGAGAGATTGAATAAAAGAGGAAAAAATGACGAAAGATTTATAAAAATCTTTTATACCTAGTTTTCTAGGAGGGAAAAATTTGTCTAAAATTTGGTGAGAGATCTATCAAACAAGTGTAGGATCGAGCCGTGTAAGATCCATAAAAATGTGTAATTTTTCTAGCCTGGCCTGTTAAATAATTATCACGCTAAACTAATTAATAGAAAACAAAATGCTATAATTTTTTTAATCAAATAAAAACCTTTCGATTGAAATAAAAGTATTAGGTACGATGCCAAAAAATAAAGTGTCATATTTTTCAAAAAAAAAAAATAGTGAGAGATGTGATGGAAATAAGTCTGAGATGGAAAGTATTGCATTACATAAATATATTAATCTAAACAAATGTATAAGTTAACTAATTATATAGTTGATCTAGTTGGTTTAAAATATAACTTTATTCCTAAGTTTAATATAGTTAGCAGGCTCATCAAATTAAAGTAAAGAAATATCACCTCTATATAACTATTAAAGCAGCAGTACTGATTAAATTAAGCATTTTGCAGGATTACTTGTATATAACAAGAACAGTGGTAAAAAGAGTCGTAAAGTTCTTTTATCAATCTAAACTAACTCAAAACAATGAATTACTTTAAACATTTGAAACAGGTTTATAGTTTGAAGTAGTTTTCTTGTGTTTTGGTGTTTTCTTTAACCCTTATTTTTTATAATCTGCAGGTCATCACTTTGTCAGTTTGATTGAAATCCAAGCCAGGCCCTATAAACTCTCTTTGGATGAAAGTCTGACAGAAGGTTGTTTATATAATTGTAATACACATTATTTTGATATAATCTTAAGAATTAGTTTTGGATTCTGAAATTCTAACTCAATAGTTAACATTTAACACTGAACTATATATCTACGAATGTAGTAAATAAACATTGTGTATACTTAAACATACGAATTTAAAGCACAACTATTCTGCAACTAATACCCACAGTACAACTATTTTGCAACTAATATCAAGATCTATACCTATACGTGGACCCTTACAATTTTCGGCCACCAAACTCCTCCTTTGACGACTAAGCTCCTCCTTCTCCACGGTGATCGATTTTCCTCCTTCTCTACTAAGATAAATTCTCTTGAATTTGTTTTGCACTTTTTTTTAAATACTTTAGTTTCTCGAATTGTTTAGGTATTAGTTAGTTAATTGTATCTTTACTTGTGTGATTTAGTGTTATTTGTTGTGGATTTGATGGGTTAGATTAGGGTTTATGCATCTAGAGTGTTGTTGGGTTGAATTTTGGGATTCTTGAGGATGAATTGGATAGTCAGGGTGTTCATCTTCCTCGTCAGAGATAGAAGGAAGATAGAAGGAAGATGAGAGAAGGAAGATGAGCAACACCTTAGGAATCAGGAGGAAGATGAAAAAATTGTGCTTGCGCACCATTTGTGCTTAGCACCTGCATCATTTGTAGTCGGTGCATGATCAAATTTTTCTTGTTATTTCAGATTTTTTTTCCGAATTTTCGACCAAAATTCTTCTTTGAAGTTTCAAATTTCCATACCTATTAAACTTATTTTTTTTCATGCTTATTTAATTTTTAGTATTTGTTTGTTGTATAGTTTGGTTACTAATACTCTTTTTTTTTTATAAAACTTCTATTATTTGTTGACTCAGGTCATCCGATACGCGGAAGGACCATTAGTTACATGCTAGCGTCGAATAAGAAGCGTAGGCCACCCTACCTATGCAGTCACGTGATGATCGACTCTGTGAGGCTGCTTATACGATCAACACCCTTTGCACGAGAGGTGACTTAGAAAGTTTGAAGCTCTTTAACAAAGAAAGTGCTGCAACTCACTTCTCTTTGTCTCATTTTTTTTGTTATAAGACTTATTTTGGTTATGATTTCTTGATATTTTTGTTTATATCCAAGACTATGTTTCTCATTTTATCACTTATGTTGGTTACGTTTTTCTCATATTTTGTATAGCACAACGGATGATTTGGTTATGTATTTGCATATTATCTTATGTTCTTTGAAGGTTTCTTTATAAATCATTCATGTTACTTATGTTTACTCGACTAACAATTAACATTGAAAGTGAGTCAAACACATCAGTTTATTAAAAAAAAACTATACCAGATTATTTTATCAATCAATCTGTATTGCATATAATATTCGGTGGTGTTGATGTCGTGAACCATAGGTTCAGGTGGGTAAAGCTGGGCTTGGTGCACCTACCCGCCACCGGTTCAACCCCAGTGAACCTGTGGTGCGTAGGTGCACCAAGTCACAAAATATTCAATTTATTATATATGTCACATTCTCCGAAAATTTAGTTCATTCATAGAAATTTCATCCTCTGATTGATTCATATATTTTATTTTATTTTTTATGTTTGTTAAGATGTAGTGAGTTTTATTTTAAAAACAAATCCAATATCAAGTTAAAAATCAAGTTGAATGTTGAAAAAATGTTGAAATGTTGAAGAAGATGTTGAAATATTTTGGGTGTGGTTAGTTATTTAAGTTGTGTTTGATGTTAGATGAGGTTATGATACACTTAGTATTTGTTTTTCATTAATGACAGTTTTGTAAATAAATAGAACTTTGAGGTAAATTTGATAATGAAAATGTCAAAATTGAGTCAAATAGGGATTTTATGTGGGGTTAGATGATATTTAGCTTAACCCAACTCGGTATCTAAAGGGGTGAAACTAGTTTCACCCAAATCCAATCTAACCTCATCCAAAATCCCAATTTGACTATTTCATTATCCAATATATCACAAGTTCTATTTATTTACGAAAAAATCTATTAATGCAAAAATCCGTAAGTTTATCCTAACCCTATCCAACATCAACACAACTTCAATATCTAACATCACCCAAAATATTTCAACATTATTTTTTTATTTTTAAACATGTTCATGGGTATGTTCTTATACTTGCTCTTGAGAAAAAAAATCATAAAACTTTATAGTTCTACACAAACACAACCAAATGGAATGAGATATTCAATAAATTATTTAGATAAGATCAAACAACCATTTTCTTGACAATATAAACTTTTCAAAATGTTTCTTGAACCTTGTTCTTGAAAAGACTTTTTTAAAAAAAACCTTAAATTTCAATACAAACACAACCAAATTGAAGGAGATATGCATCTAACGGAAGGTGTAAACATATAAAATGAAGAAGAAGTGTCTATGGATGAGCTACATTCGCTGGAAAATATGGTAAATAACCATAAATAAATAAACAAAGTTGGTGCAGCTTTGCCCCAGCGGTTCAGGGGTGTTGACTCGATGAAGCATAGTTTTGTTGAGCCCATTTTTACCCCCCCTGCATCCTCAGTTCAGAGAATCGGTGGTACCGTCGATTCGAACCCTAGTATCATTGGTTAGAATGCAATTCACTTTTGTAATTGTTGATTGTGTTTATGAGCTACGTTTTGTTTACTTAGTTTGATTTTTTTAATGAAAATTAGAAATATAGGGCAATGATGCTACATATGAATATGCATAGGACTTCACTACTGGTTACACTCACGTTTTTCTCACAACTGAATATTATACCCGAGACGGAGTGGTCGAGTGTGTTAAAAAGACCGAGACCAAAACCGGTTGGTTATCAACAAAAAATGTTGTGATGTTTCGAATAGTAGAAAAAATCCTCCAACATTCTTTGAATGCGGGAGATTGGTAAGGTATAAAGTTTGGTACCCGAAAAGGATCTTAAGAGAAAGTCGACGAGAAAAACCCAAATATTTGGAATCCAAAAAAGATATTGTAACCTGATAGATATATAAACATGTAAACATGAACTAAAGGACAACTACAAATATAAAACAACATTAAACGTGAACATAAAATAACACTAATTCAAAGAACTCAAAGGAAATATATAAAAAAAATTAATAACTTAAAGTGATCAAATGATCAAGAAACAACATTAAACATGAACATTAAACATGAACGTAAAACATGAACGTAAAACAACCAAATTTTATTAAAAGTCATATCCGTCGTTAAAAGTGTTACTTCTCAGTGTTTTCTCTTTTTCAACAATTTGGTCCTCAACAAAACGTAGCATATCTTTTATCAAAAAATCATTTACTTTCAAATGGAATGAGCTATATACCTTATTCATAATTACCAATAGAACGTCGTACACACAATATATTGGTTCACTTATAAGATAATTGTACCTTGTAGATATTTCTTCACGACTACGTTGACAAGACATTAATTTTCCTCATGTACCCTCATACATGTACCCGTACATGTAGTATATTATACATAACACTTCGTTGATAAAACCATAGTTAGTCTCATCAGACCTTGTTAACTTCATATGCTTGACGACTTGGGAAAGATGTGAGTCTTTGCTTACAGTTCATTCCATATCAAACAAAGTTATCTAAGTAGATGGAGTTTTATGCTCAAACTTACGTTATTTATGATCTTTATATAGAAAAGTGAATGATGATATTAACGGATAAGAATTAGGCGAGATCTATTATTGGTGGGTAAAAAAACGGGATCTTTGTTTGGAGGGTACATTTAAGCGAGACTAGTTTTTTTATGGGTTAAATTTTAGCACCAAACATCAATAAAAAGCACCATGGGTGCAACAAGTGTGCATCCATGATGCGTGATACATCGCACGATCAGTGCAATATCCATGAATTGGTGGTGCAAATTCAGTGCAACATTGACTTGATCCAATGAAACGTTTTAAGATAATGTGTGTGTGTTTTCCCTAGTGAAAATAACGTACATCCTTAAATAATATTGTTCAACAAAATCATGGTATTAAATAATATTTTAAACAAACATAAAATATTATATAATTTTTTTAAAATAAACTATGGACTTAAATAGCAATTTTTAACTATCATACACCATTAAATATTATTTATAAACTAAACCATGGTCTTAAATAAATAAAAAATCAACTAAACCATCGTCTTAAATAACGTTTTTAACTAGCGTACAACTCTAAAAACAATGATACATATTGCTCGTTTTGTTTCCAAAATGCATGATCATGTTTGTGTATATATGTAAAAACTTCTTTTTATACGATATAATTCGTGAGTATCGAATGTAGTCGACCTTCAATCCAAAGTTATGAATGCTCTCGTATTTTCATTAATTTTTTCGTTCATGTTGTAAATGTTGTCCGAGGTTACAATATCATTTAATACCACCATAAACATATCCAACTCTTTACCATCTTTGAATAAATTTCACTATTGGAAAATATATTCTTGTTGATATATCATTGGTATATCACGTGAGCCACGATCTGATATATTTTCCAGCATATCCTTCAAAATAAGCTCACGACATGTAATTATAACACAAGTCTTCACAATTGTTCTATTCCATAACTAGTTTCAAACATTCGAACATGCACTCATAGTTTTCTTGCCTCTTCCTTATCATGCATGTGAATCTCACACAGAACATCAAATTGGTGATGGTAACACCCTTATTATTTCAAACAACTAAATTATATATCTAATCGTTTTATACGTACAATAAGTGATAAACAATCGGGGTAATATATGTAATAAAATAATGTTATTCTGGTGTACAAAAGAAAAGTTAGTTATGACATTAATCGTCCCATGGCATTTCATATATTTGTGTATTTTTAATTAGATAACAAAGATTTAATTTACGACCGACTATATTTTTAACCAACAATTTTTTTTAACAGTAATTGTATAAGTTGTGGGTGTTGTATGCATTATTGATATTGAACCTCTTTAATGTACTAAATTTATCTTGTAGACGTACTCCGACGATTGTTAAAGTTTCAACCAATAAAGTTACCATTACTATACCTTAGTAACCAATAAACAACCAATATTGTTTATTCACAACCTGTAGCTTTTCCTTGAACTTTGTATATAATTTGTATTTTGTTATTTTTTTATTTTCCTTTTTGTTGTAATTGTTGTTTGAGTTATATATTTATGTAAGACTTTTTTTTCAAACGACTACTTTTATTTTTACAAGTCTTTGTGCCTATGACACATCTTGCATTCTTTACTTTTTCTACTAACTGATCATGTGCACTAGGCCGAGACCTATTACTTAGAACATCATGGTTCTATACTTTGATTTTTTAAGAATTTTCCAAGTATATTCATGGTGCATGACTCCATGATATGGGTTTTCCTTTCTTTTTAAGCAGATGTAACTTTTTAAAATGGATTAACTATTGGTTATCCGTCTTTTTTATTATTTATCATTCGCTAGAATTTATGACACTTGGTTATAATTTTTATTATCCACATTTGGATTGATAGTTCTTTTTGCATCTGAAGCATATTCATATGTCTATGAAGTTTTGATTCATCCTTAAGCACTTTATTGCTTTTGATGTGTTTGTTTATAGAAGTTGTTTACTCTATAGACTTCTTTGTATCTAAATTATTATGAGGTATATTTTCCATTCAACATATTTTTTTATATTCATACTTTGATGCATTTTTTGTTATACCATTTTTAATATTATCTCGTTAGCATTCTTTGAAGTTTTATTTTACTTCGGTTTTTTATTTTGTAGCACTATTTGTTATTTGTGTTATATCAAACAATAGATTAATTATATTTTAGAAATAAAAGCATTTTATTAATGTCAAATGATTAAAACCTTCTCACGCCACCAAGGGAGAAAATAATATATCTTTATAAGTTAATAAATATGATTTAAATGAGTAGTAAGGTACAAACTCTTTAGTCCATAGGACTACAATAGAGTTCTAAATTATCTATGCTCTATGGTATCAGACTTGGTTTCCATCTACATTCATCAATGTGTATGTTCATGGCTTTATTTTTGCTTTGACCGTAAACGATCCTTCCCACGTTGGGTTTAGCTCTCTAAGTATGTTTTTCTTATGTATGTTGAAATATTATTCTTATTACATTATCCCTTGGTTCGAAACTCATGAGCCAAAGTTTTGAATTATATATATTATTCATCAATGTCGTGTAGTGATTTGATCCAAGGTATGTATTGATCTTCCTTTCTTCAACTAAATTGACTGCCACTCTTCAGTTTTGATAATTATTTTTTTCATTGTATGTTGCAACCCTATGCAATTATGTAGTTATTTAAATCGCCATTACTTCCTCCATACCATATACCATGGCAAATGTTGTTTCTTCTGTGGCAGTTTTCTATGTTGTTTGGTATGACCATATAAAGTTATTTTAGGATCTCCGACCAATTTCTTAATGTTTCATCCAACATTTTCTTGATATCTTCGATTACCGTTTTGTTAGTCACTTCAACTTATCCACTTTCTTGTGGATGAAAATATGAAGAGAATATTTAGTTGATTCCTTTATTTGCGTAATATTTTGTGACAGTGTCATTTTGAAATTGTGTTCTATTATCAGTGGTGATAATTCTTAGGGAATTGTATAAGTAATATATATTTTTTTTTTAAACAAAATTTCGACTCATGTTGATGTATGTTACACTGTTTTTGCTTCCACCCACTTGGAGAAGTAATCTATAGAGACAAATAGGTATTTTCTTGATACTGAATCCATCGTTGGCCACCCACTTTGGCATGTATGATATGTTATCACTTTTTTCTTTATATCCTTCATAATTGTTGGCTACCAATAACCTTGTAGTAGTATTCTGTTAATTAGAGATTTTGTATCCACGGTGACTGTCTCCTTCTCCCTTGTGTAACCTTCCCATTATAAATAGTGTTTCTTCTATGCTTTAACATCTTAGGAAATGTTGTAATAATCTTATTTTATACATTGATCTTGTTTTCTACACATACCGTGAGGACATTCTTCTTATTTTTCTTGCCTCTATTTTGTCTCTAGGTAATATATTGTGTATGAGGTAATTTTTTATTTTCGTTCGCCAATCTTCCTCCTCTTCTTCCTCTTCAATAAACATTACCCATTCGGTTGTGACCATAGAAATGAACTGATTTAGCAAAGTGGTTGACCATTTTTCTTGTAATTTTTATACTTGGTGGTGAGGGTGTGCAGGCCTAAAAATTCTATGCATCGACGATTGCATTTTGTGCTTTTGGAACTTGTTTGAATTCAACATGCTCAAATTGAGAGGAAAAGGGTTGTAACTCCTTTAAATATTGGATAATGTTATCCTTTTTTGATTCAGCCTAACCTATCATTTAGATAACTACTAATCAAGTCAGTTATAATTATTACCTTAGTTTCTACACAATTTTTGCCAAATGAAGTCCTGCAATAGTACCCTCATATTTTGCTTCACTGTTTGAGCTTAGAATCCGAACCGAATAGACCGGTTTGAAATATCACCATCTGGGGAGGTAAGTTGTATCCATGTCTTGAACATTGATTATTACTTCCTCAATTGGTTCTAATGCTTTATGTATTTTCTAAATCATTATTTATGACGATTGGTCTTTTAGATTGAAATATCATAAATACAACTAATGATTGGGATTTTATAACGATTCTAAATCAAAATTGATATCATAATCCCTCAATTCTACTGACTACTTAGTAAATCTTCCCGAGACGCTAGGATTTTGCAATACATTTATTAGGAAGAAGAAGATTCTCACAATTATAGTGTGTGCTTAAAAATACAGTCTCATGTTCCTAGCCGTTACTACGAATTTTAGAACTAATTTTTCTAATTGTAAATATTTAGTTTCTGTTGGAAGTACATATTTACTTCCATAGTATACGACTTTAGATTTCCTTCCTACATTCCTTCCTTCCGTCCTGACTAGGACTGCGTTGACCCCATAATTTGATATTGCCAAATACAGGTGTAAGTTTTCTCATTGCTTCGGCTTTGTTAATATATTTTTTTATGTTTTTAAATGTCTCCTCTCTTTTTGAAGTCCACTGAAAATTTCATGCTCCTTTGAATGTTTGGAAAAAAGGTTGATATTTGTCAGAGGATCGCGATAGAAACATATTATATGCAGTTAATCTCCCTATTAAGATTTTGACTTTTTTTATATTTTAGGTCCCTTTACTGATGCCACATTAGCGAGTTGGGTTGGATTTTCTTTGATTCCTCTTTCGCTTGCCATATATCCTAAGAATTTCTATAACCGAATGCTAAAAGTACATTTTTTAGGATTTAACTGAGATTCAACACGTCTTAGGTTGTCGAATGTTTCGACAAGGTCTGCCAGATGATTTTCTTCATGTAGGATTATTACCAACATGTCATCAATGTAAGGTTAAATATTAGTGCATATCTGAGTTGTAAAGGTTTTATTAGCCAACCGTTGATAGGTAGCTTTAGCGTTGTTAATCTGAATGGCATTAATCTAATAGTGTGTAACCCATATTTCGCGATAAGCATTTTTTCATGTAGATTTGAGTATATCTTGTGAAAGTATTCATAAAAGATAACCTTTTGGTGTCTCGTGTGGCATTTACGAGCTGGTTAATTCTTGGTAATGGAAATGGGTCATTAGGGTATAATTTAGTTAAGTCGTGAACTCCACGCACATTCTTCATTTTCTATTTTTATTTTTATTTTCAAGACAGGATTTGTTATCCACCTTAGATAATATGAATCTCTTATGTGTCCACGACCGTTAGTCAATCTATCTCGGTGATAATTTCTTTATTTTGGTTGAGAATAAGTTTTTTTTTTGTATTATTGGTCTGAAATTATTGTTCATATATAACTGATGACATATGACCTCGGACGGATCTCCTGTTACATCATGTGTACTCCAGGCAAACATATTTGGGTTATTTTATAAAATAATTCAAAAAATTGTACTTGGAATCAAGTGGTATGTTTCTACTGATCTTCGGGGTTTTTTCTTGCTCTATGATAACTTCCCCTGCTTCTTCCCCCAGTTGAACTAACCAAGAGAATTTTCTAGAGTCATATAATTCCTCAATATGACCCATTCGTTCTCTGATTGTTATGTTTTAAGAGACATGAATGATGCATAACATTCACTATTTTGTTTTTAATTTTTTCTTATTATGGGTGCTTTATCATTTATAGGATATTTTATACATTTATGTACTATATATACTACAATATGCATTTGTTCAAGTCATGATCGAACCAAGATTATGCTATATGGGGACGGTCTATCTATTACCATAAAAATACAAGTTACCTTTTTACAAAATTCTTGTTTTCCCAGTGTCACGTCAAAAGTTAAGTCTCCTAGGACTGCTGTATTTGCAATTATAAAACATGTTATGACTCTTTAACTTTTGATTAGCATCGATGCTCCCCTAATTCTTTTATATATTCCTCAGTATATGATATTTGTTGAGCTGCATGTGCCAATCATCACTCACTTGATCTCTATACCGGCTAATTTGACTATGATTAGTATTGTATCACTAGAGGGAGAAGCTACTCCTCTTAGATAATCATTTGTGAATTATATATCCGAGTACATATATTTATACAAGTGCGGAGAAGTTTTCCCTTGGCATAATATCTTAATTTTGTTGGCGTACCTCTTCCTTGATCTTCTTGTTATTCTAGAGTATGGATATCCTCTGGAAATTATTCATATTTTATGTCTTTTTGGATCATGGTTCGGGTAATTCTCTTCCTCTGTTTGCTCTATTTTGGTTATGACATTTGTATCAAAAGTTTATTAAGTTGTTGTCGAGGCTAGTCTTACAGAATTATAAAGCCCCGTTAATGCTCCTCTTTTATTTTTTTTAACAAACTCATTTATTTTTACTTTATCTACCTAGGCATAGATCTGATCTTGCAAAGGCCAATAATTTTAAATGAAGACATACGTCACTGTGGAACTTACATTTTTGCTTTTGTCTTTATTTTTCTTCGTTCTTGATAAATTTCCAAGTCTATTGTACTTGACGGAGTTTTTTATTTTCTCGCAGATCGTTGTTGATGATTTTGTTAATTCAGTGAATAGTCTCATTGGTGGTCGATCTGTCCTTCTAGCGCTTTCTGCATTGTATTTACATTTTGGTTTTGGGTTTTGATATTGATTTGACCTTGGTTTGACCTAAGCCAAAGCATCATTACCCCTTAGTTATTTATTTATTTTACTTATTTGTGCCATGGTATTTGTCTTGCTTGCCTCAGGGCTTTCAGTTGGATTGTTAGAATTATTATTTTTTTCTCTAACCATTTCATCTCTTTTGATTAAACGATTCACTTGGCCCAACAAATATCCAAAATTTAATATATATATATATATATATATATATATATATATATATATATATATATTTCATGATTGCCTCATATAGAGTCATTTCGTTAACTCATTTTCTAAAAGCTGTTACTGCCACTAGATCATGATAAAGTTATAGTTTTGATTTTGTTTCAATGAACCTTTTGATGTAGTCTCTCACACTCTTGGTGTCTCTTTGCTTGCAATGGGATATGTATTCGCTCTCTCTTTCATTTATTTTGAACCTACAATTTTCTTTGAAACATTGTTCAAAGTGTTTTGTAGCTCATTATACAGCCTGATGGGAGGCTATTAAACCATTGATCATGACAAATACTCGACACTTGATCTCATCATCCATTCTATATTGTAGTCCCACTGTTAAATTGTTGGATATGGTATTCCAGATCTCATTTGTCGTCATACTTATCCATTTTGTGGTTATTATAATGTAGTGGCATGACTTGATATAATATCTTCGGGGATAGTGGGGAATCGTCTTCAGCTTGAGGTTCTTCGTCCTCATAAGAGTTATTTATACCATACATGAACAGGTAAACATGTTGGAATCCTTGTCATTTCCAATTTGCGCCATCTGATTTAGTTATGTTATTCAGTCTGCCTCTTTAGTTGTATGTATTTGGTTATACATATCTCGGTTGATACAATAAGCTTCATGCGTCCATCCGATAGATTATATTGTTGTTTCGTTTGGACGGGATAAAATGAATATCTTAATGGGACTCATTTTGCGCCTTGGGACATGCCTGGTTGAGCAACTTGACCTAGATAATTAAATTGTACATAGTTTGGGTATGGAGAATAACCTATAGGGGAATAAAGCCTTGTGGTGGCGGTGGCATCCTTAACTTTCTGGATGATCTAATCTTATTTATATGTTTTCACCCTCGGTTCCAATTTTCTCTTTTCTGGTCTAGTGTAGTCGGACGTTGGAGTTATGTTTCCGCGACGCTTTCGCCGTATCTGATCTCTATCGTTGGATCCTAGGACATAACTTTCCTTTTCGCCTTCGCGCGACCTTTTGTTATCCTTCTCGTTTTCACGAGCTTCCCTTTCATACTTGTCATGTAATGTTACTGATATAACATCGTTGCATTCCTCCTCATTCTGATTATTAATTGTCTGCATCACGGGCTTGATCCTTTGAACCTGCAATAGCATTTGCTCTTGTAAATGCGGAAAGTTAATTGCTTGTTCGCTTCTCAACTGCTGAATCACTCGCTAGATCTCAGTTGGTGATGGTAACTTCATGTTATTTTCACTATGTTTGACTTCCACCATAAGGGATTTTAATTTTTGATTCGGTGTAAGTTTCATCTTAATCTCTTCGCCGACTGGCATATCTGAGTTTTCTACCACGTTTGATATTTTCCGTTCTGAATTATTTTGCTTTTGATGGAAATAAAATCTCTCGACCTTCGACGGACGACGCAAAGTGATGTGAATATTTTGTGATTGATTGGCTTAGCCACGAAAACCAATTTATAAATAAAATGAATAGATATTTAAAATCATGACGAATAAAAATTAAAAGTGTAAAAAAATAATAAAAATATGTTATATTCATTTATTAAAGTTAGACTTCTCTATTTACAATAAATAATACTAAAATATTGTTATAAAATTATATGTACTCAATTATATGTTTATACTTAATCTAAATAATTTTTTTACTCAAAGTTGGATTGCCATTAATAAAAACAATTGGAAATACAAGGGTCTTTGAGCAATTTTTTAAGAGAATTTAAAAGAACAATGAAAGAGCAGTTAGACTTCATCTTCTTCTTTAAGAAACAGAGAGACGATAAACGCCTTAAACCCTAACATCAATCATTCATTGCTTGAAACTCGAAGATACCCTCTATTCATACTCTCCAAAAACGTGATTGATTTCAGAGGAATATGAGCATCATCTTCATTGAAATCCATCTCCTTACCCTCTTTTATAGATTCATTTGCAATCCAATCAGGCCCAGAATTTTGTTCACGAAATATATGATAAATGTTCATTGAAGGTTGAATAAACTTTGTGTAGCAATTGAGAAGAGGTTCAAGATACCAAACCAATTTACCATAAAGCAGGAGATTAACAAGGATTTCTGAATCAATATCAATATCAACATTGACGATTTCCAGCAGATTACAGAGTTTGAGACCATCTAAGAGCACTCTGCACTCAGCAATCAGAGGGGTGCCTTTGCCATATAGTCTTCACAGGCCAATGATGATTGTTCCCTCCTTATTTCGAATTAAGATACCTCCACTAATTTCATTGTTTTAATCACAAGACCCATCAACGTTTAACTTAAATTTGTTACCTTTTGGATTTTTCCATCTAAGACAGAGCGGCTTAGTGAAGCTTCTTACCTGATTGACACAACCCAGATCTAAAGTAGATTTACTGTCTCTTCCCCAGTGAGAAATTTGTAAGACTTTCGCATAATCAAGAGCAAAGAGGATGTACAAGACATGATTGATAATGGTAGAAAAATTCACATTGTAATCAAGGTGTTTCTTCTTGTTACGAGCTTTCCAAATGGCCCAAGTGATGATGGTAGGGAGAATGGTTCGAATGTCGCATTGTTTTGAGTAGAACAATACCACATTCGAACAATATGAACGAGGGTCATATAAGGGAGGATTTGAATCTTGAAAATGAAACTGAAATAAACCGCAGACCAAGATTGCGTACATTGAACCAAAGCATGCTGAGTGGTTTCTCTGTTATTACAGAATAAGTATTTCGAAGCAAGCTGAAATCTCTTTCTTTGCAAGACTGAATCCGTTGGAATCCAATTGAAGAAAGCTCTCCACAAAAGGAAGGAGCATTTCTTTGGAGTGACATCATTCCAATTTTTAGAGTAAAGTTTTGATGTATTACCTTTCTTCCAGATGAAGTTCCAGGTGTCATTGTAGTTTAAAGCTCCATCAGTTGAAAGGGACCAGTGCATCTTATCAGGCTTGTCTCTTAAGGTAATGGTTTTGAATTTGTTAATCTCAGTTTCAGTACCTAGATTTCTGAGTTTTTCGAGATTTCAAGCTCCATTTACCCAAAAACTGTTGACACTGTCACCATTAGTGTCCCACAACCAGCTCATGTTATCATTATCTCTGAATTGAATAAATGGTTTATCAGAACACCAACATTCGAGCCAGAAGTCCATATTGTCATAACCCGGATCATAGAAGATATGCTTCTCAGTAAGATCTCTAACTTTGACGATTTTGTCCCAAGTTTTTGATTTTTTGTAGGAGAGGAGGCTAGAACAGGATGCATGTTGTTGCTACAGTAAATTGAAGCAGTGAGCTTTGCCCAAAGATATTTCTGGTTTCTAAAATTAAACCAAAGCTTCGTAGAATAGTTTAGTTGAACATCCATTAGGTTTTTAGTATTGAGACCACCCTCATCATTGAGACAACCAATACTTTCTTTGTTTCCCCATAAGAACTTGTTGAGAAGAACCTCCAATCTGTTGATTACAGTGCTAGGAAGGACCGTATGATGAAGAAGATAAGTAGGATAGGCTTCTAAGACAGTTTGAATCAACGTTAGCCTACCAGCAAAGGAAAGAGAAACTTTTTCCCATTCTAGGATCTTGCTTCTAGTTTTATCAATCAAGTCTTCAAAATTTGCAATTCTGGTAAAGGTAGAAATAGTGGAACCCATGTACTTGAAAGGTAACATTTTGTGCTTGATATTCAGAATTTTTTCAATGGTGACGATACCCTGCTTCTTCATGTTACTAGGCACAATGATCTTAGATTTTAATGTGTTGATTAGTTGACCCGATACATGCTGATAATAATTTAGAAATTTTTTGATAGCTTGAATAGAAGGAGCTTCACAATTGCTGAAAACCATGAGGTCATCAGCCAATGCAAGACAGGAGATACTGATATCACCTTTGTTCTTGAATCTGAGGTTAGGATTCTCGTACGAAATTTTCTTGATGCTTCTGATAAGATACTCTTCAACCAAAATAAAGAGACTATGAGACAATAGGTCTCCTTGTCTCAGGCCTTGAGTGTTGATAAAAAAATCCCTTCATTTCTCCATTTATTAAGATAGAAGAATGCACATTGCTAATACAATTGCTAAGGAGTGAGATCATATTAGAATTAAAACCAAATAAGTTTAGAATTCTGAAGATAAACCTATGGTTAAGTTTGTCAAAAGATTTTGTCATGTCAGTCTTTAGAATAACATTCCCTCATTTACATTTAGAGTTTAAGTCATAGCACAGTTCCTGAGAAATTAAAATAAATTCATGAATACTTCTGCCATTGACGAAAGCACCCTGCTCCTCTGATATAAGCTGAGGTAATATCTTTGAAAGTTTATTGTTGATTATCTTGCCAATGATTCTACTGATCATGGTAGTGAGGCTAGTTGGCCTGAATTCTTGCCAAGTATTTGGATGATCCACCTTAGGGATAAGGTATATTGCAGTGGATTTGATCTGAGAAGGAAGATTGTGCCCTTTGAAAAAGCTCTGAATAGCACTGCAAAGATCATAACTTATAATAGGCCAGCACTTTTTATAAAACTCTCCATTTAAAGCCATCTGGCCTTGCAGCACACACAGAACAGAGAGAGTTAATAGTACAAAGAATTTCATTAATATCAGGAATAATGAGCAAGTTATTATTGTCCTCATCATTGACAAGATTAGGGATAACATCCATAAGATCTGCATCATTTCCATCATCCATAGTAGGAGTGAGGAGGGATTGGAAGTAATTAATAGCAGATGAACTGATTTCATCCCTTGAGGTAAGCCATATATCACCATATTTGATTCTTTCAGTTATGTTCCTTTTAACCCTCTTCTTCACAAAACTATGATATGTTGCAATGTTTACATCGATGTATTTAAGCCAATCAGCATGAGATTTTTGCTTCCAATAGAGCTCTGCTCTGTCTAGCAGCACAAAGTGATTATTTTTAGCCTCCTCAAGTAAATCTTTGTTTTCAACAGTTGAATAAGTTTAAAGATTGATCTCTCTAAACTTGATTTCTTCCTCGGAGTTCTTGATAGCATCAAAGATGTTGCCAAAGGTTTTCTTATTCCACTCTCTCAGGTCAGACTTCAACCTTTTTTGCTTGAACCAATAGGTCATAATAAGGTTACCATATGTACCTTCAATGTTAGCAGCCCTGTTGTCCTCCACAGTCTTCATAAACCCAGGATGAGTGACTCACATATTTAAAAACTTAAACGAAGCCTTAACCTTTTTAAGACTTGATGAAATCCTGATGAAGATTGGGCAGTGATCTGAGCAATTCCTGGCAAGATGACTAACAGAAGTAGACTCAAAGTAACTCATCCAAGGATTTTTGATTAAAACACGATCAAGACACTTCCATTTCTGACCATTAGACCAAGTGAATATGCAACCGGTGAATCCTGCATCTTGAAGGTTGCAATCCATAATCAGATTGTTAAATTCATCCATCCCATGCTGGTTATTGGAAGAACAAGATAACTGATCTTGGAGGTTGGAGTAGTATTGAAATCACCGAAAATAATCCATTATTTTAAAAGATTATCAAGAATTCTAAGATTATCCCAGAGAGATAATCTAAGTTCTCTCTTACACCTTGCGTAAATCACCGAAACCATAAAGTCTTTATCAAGGGTGGGGTGGTGAACATTAAGATGAAGGATCTGTTCTCCATCAGAAATAGAATCCACCTTGTAATCCTTTTGCCAGAAAACCTAAATTTTATTGTTGATGTTACACATGAATCCACTAAAGTTAAGTTTACTAGCAATAGATTGAAGCTTATCAGCCTTAACTAGAGGCTCTTGAATAGCAACAAAACTAGATTTGGTAGATTTAATAAGGGATTTCAGCCTTTGAATTGTTTGTTTGTTGCCAAGACCTCTGGCATTCCAACTCAAGATAGTAACAATCATTGATTAGATGATGTTTTATTAGCTCTTTTAAGCTTGATAAGTTTTGAAGAAATTGGACCATTAGTATTCCAGATTTTTGTTTTCTTATTCTTCTTTATCTAAGTTTTCTTAAAGCCTGATTCAATTTGATCTTTGACAGGAGAACTCACCAGGCTGCCAGTATTTCCTGGAGAGTAGTGGTCTGCTTCAGTAACATGTTCATAAGTAGTCCTCCTTTCGATTATTTTTAAAGCGTCAATAATCTCTGAGTCTTTGGGAAAAGTAGTGGAAGCAGACCTTGTAGGATAAACTTCTTGATTTTCTTGGATGGGATCAATATAGGACTAGTTTATACTTTCAATTTCAGATGAGCTTTTGATAACATTGAGATTTTCTACGCTGATAGTAGCTTCCTTACTGACAATGATCAATTTGAGTTTGTTACTGATTTCACCTTGTTTGGTAGGGCTGCTGTTTGGAATGATTCTTGTTTTCACAGTTTCTAAAACTTGTTTTTTGCAGTTATCATCCGAATGGCCAATATGAGAACACTTTTTGCAGTAGAAATGCATCTTATCATAGATAATGTGAACCCAGAAACTGTCATCTTCACCAAACCTTATCAGGACCTTATAAACCAGAGGCTTAGAGAAATCTATCTCAACCCAAATTCTACAACAATTTTGCCTCGCACGATTGATTGAAGGAACCCAAATTCTTAAAGGAGCACCAAACACTTTAGCTATTTCACCTATAGTAGCATCATTAAACATAAATTCAGGCAAGTTTGGTAAAGAAACCTAGATCGGTGTAAAGGGGCATTCAATATTGGGGTTCAACTATGGTGTTTTACTGCCAAAAACCCATACATTCCTAGACCACAACTTTTTGAAGTCTTCAAGATCGTTAAATTTGATAAAAATGTGCCTGTAATCCCAGACAGAGATGTTGAAATTGTTAGCGAACTTAAATTTCCCCATAAAGTTTCTAATAACTTCCATAGTTGGTTTCGCAGTAGCAAACTTGCCAATAAGCGTATGTTTGAATAGGTTAAGAAGCGATTATTTATCTTTTGCTTCGAAAGTGATAATTGGATGGTCTTCTTTGTGAGTTACAGTCACATTGGCATGTCAAAACTCTGTTTTCCTGGGTTTGACAATATCAACGTAAGAAACAGAGCGAAGACCAGGGTTGATCTTTTGTTTGTTGGATTCTTCAAATGTAGGATTACTTATTACGTTGGGATTATCACCAATTAGCCATAAATATTGGTTTCCATTTTCAGATGAACAAACAACGTTGGAAGGATTGAAGCAAGGTTTCCTGAGCAGAGGAAACTCTTTATCGATAGGAGTTGCATTTTCTTAGAAATCAAGGGAATTGCAATGTGGTTCTTTGGTGAAAACAAGGGATTTAAAGTTAGAAAAACTTCTACGTCTTCCATTGGAACACTCCAATTAGATTCGTTGAGAGAGGAGAACAGAGTCATCCTCTCAATACTTAATCTAAATAAAGATTTATGTATTTTAATAAAATTATGTTTTGATTTAGTCTAAATAAAGATTTATATATTATGTAAAATTATAAACGGATTAATTCGTAACTGATCCATTACATTTTTATTGTAATAATAAACAATAGTTAGATAAGGGGTAAAATATAATTTTTAATTTTAGATAATAAAAAATTAATTTTAAATATCCAACCTGACTGGGCCTAAAAAGCGATTCGAATTTTAGAATTAAATATTTTGAAAGTTAAGTTTCAAGATGTAGATAAAAACATTGTAATAAATGCGGTTTTGATTGGTTGTTTTATTAAAAAGAATTTATTTATTTATTTGAATAACATATAATTGTTATTAAAAAATTACCTTATTTTTATGTCAAAATTAAAAAATAAAATCAAGTTTGAAATGAGTTTAGAGGGACGGGGACTGCAAAACCCGAAAAGTAAAAGTAGTGTTTACTGACGGGAACGAACCGACCTGCAAACAAATACAAAACGGACTCCGCTCAGAAAATATTGAACCCGCCACGGATTAAACCGGATTAAAATTCAAGTAAAAATAATCGGATCCTAGCGGTCGGTCCGAACCCGACCCTACTTTTTCACAATACAGTATCGCACACTATCCAAATTTTGGACAGAAAAGTTTCATATCACTAACTTCCTACGCCCCTCCAAATAGATTTACTGACTACACAAATTTTACAAAACAACATTGTCACGTAGCTTACAAACGATGCAGACAAAATTTTAATTTTTATTTGAAAAATCGAGAGATAGTACCTATAATTTATGCATACTAATAAATTTTTTAAAAAAAAAACTTCTTAAAACCGCGAAAATACCATAAGTAACACTTCCTTTATAGAAGGTACAAATATTTACTTTCGGTAGCTAGAAGCTGGAATATAGTCCCATAACAGAGCACAGCTTTATACAAAAAAAAAAAATTAAACAATCAATTTTGAACACCAAAGAAAAATTTAAAAAGAAATTGAAACAAATTTTGGACTTTGTTATCATATTTTAAGTTCGTCCGATCGGTTTTATAAACAAGAACATCCTTCGTAATAAAGATAGTTCAACTACTGCAACATAACTTTCCTATAGAGAATGCACTACAAAGACTGTAAAATGGAATAAAAGAACATGAGAAAATAAACTAACTCTAATAGTACGAATCCAGAAGAAATTTTAATGAACAAAAGAATTGTGAGAAGACAATCTCTATAGAAGTTATATATACCATCAGAACTGTGAGGGTTTCTTAAACCTATGAAGTAGTCTAGATAACAAAATCCAGTTAATGTTTGGAAACTTGGTGTTAAAATTAATTAGCAAGGCTGAAATTATGTCAAAGATATAAATGTGAACATCAGGCCTCAACGTCATGCGGATAAGCATTCCTGCCCACATCTCAGGGGCCAATTTCACAGCTTCTTTTAGCCGTCGAAAGCCATGCATTACTCTTGCCAATGTTTCATGTGCCTGTATATACAATACAACAAAAGTCGGTAGCCTAGCTGTTATGGTAATGGCAAAATTATAGCAGCTAGATTCTAGAACCATGAACAATAAAAAGCTATCCAACAACAGCCCAATTTATAAGTATTAAATTTAAGTGATGTTTTAATTCCATGTAAGGGTTATCAATCTGGCAAATCAAAGAGCTGGGCTTCACTTTCAGGTCGTACCCAGTAAGTATATTTGTTTTTAAACTCAATAAATGCAGGCAGATCACGAGATATTTATTAATTAGAGGAATAAAGATACCTCGGATTCTGATGCAGCATCTTTGTCATATAAAATGCAACTAAACACTTCATCCTCTAGAAAGATATCAGATGCTTTAATTATGTCCTGAAGAATAAAAACCCGAACTCTCTGACCCTTATCAGATAGAATGAATAGCAAAAGATCCTCAGTAGCAGCAACAACAGCTCGCATGTCAAATGATTTCCATCCCAAAGGATTTGAAGAGCCTTGGGTATGAGAAGAATCTTCAGATGTCTTAGAGCCTTGTTCGGATATTGCTGCAACCTAGAGAAAGAGATCGCGACCTTCAGCTTTTTATGTCAAATAGCTATAGTGAAAGGAAACAAACTAATACCTAACAGTCTACACGCATAATTGAGGAAGGAGAAGAGGAGGAAAAAGGATCTATAGCAGAAAAATAGACAAAGAAGAAATTGATAACAAAAGCAGAAAGTGGAAAACACCAAATTGTTTCTTTTCTCATTCGGTTCGAATATGTTATAACCCTGTCACTATTAGCAAATCCATTCAAAGCTTTATAAGCTAATCGCTAACTGATACAGGAAACAGTAAACAGTTGTCGAAAATAAATAGGTATGCAATTGTTTCATGTATACAAAGATGACCTACCAGACGTTCTAGCCTGTTCCACCTTATGGATCCATCATTTCGGATTATTAGCTCCCTCAAAATTTTCCTCATATCAGGACTTGGGTCAGCTAGGAGCCTTCCAATAACAAATGGATATGAACTCTCGATTACCTTGAAATCTGGATCTAGGGCTTTAGCAGTGCCTTCCAATGAACCAAGTGCTCTTATGACCAGTGCGTAGTCGGGTGGCAGAGAGAAGTTAAATTCGTACATAATATCGTACAATTCATTCATTACTCCCTAATTTACAGCACAGGAGAAAGGACATAGATGCCATTTAGATTCGTCAAACTAATACCTCAATAAATTTCAGAAAATAAGCAATTATAAGAACATTAAAAAGACCCTAAAATGCAGAGCCCTCCATGCCAACAGTTGACAACCAGAATAAATAAATGAGAACTAGTCCTAAGCTTAATGATCCAAGTGTTGGAACATTGAAAAAAAGTTACTCTTTATTATCAGCTTATTAAGCTATGAAGTTCTAAATACATCCAATGTTACCATGTCTAAGGTGAAGAAGTTTCTAAAAAGTGTTAAGTTGTAGCAAAATATCCAGATAAGTTAGCTAACCAGGGGGTTATAGATTCACTTCACTATCAATTAATCTTGTTTGATTCTACTTTTAAGCATGCAGCTTCCAAGAAAGATTCGCGGCAACTCAACCTTAGCAAAAGACAACATGATTTAGCAAAATATCTCATATTGTTCATGTAATCGAGGTCCATGATCAAGTACGACATGCGTCATAAATTTTCCGTGTTATTAAATGATAGTCAGATAAACTATACCATTTCCCGCTGCTAATTGTTAAAACTGCATATTGCCATAGCGTTAAAACCTGCTTGAAAATTTCTCAGTGAATAGACTAGAAATGCAAACCTGGAAATCTTGAGATTGATTAGTCGCTTGACCAAATGATGCTTGCAGGGCATCTGAAACTGGCTGTAGATCAACTCCTTCGGGAAGAAATCCCAATGAAAGAAAGTCATTTGCCAAACCCAGTGAGTCACGGTTCACATAGTGCACCAACTGAAAAAAATATTAAGCACATCGGCCATCTGAGATCACTAGAATAACTATTTTTATTATGATATTCACACGCTGAAGAAAGGGATAACTTGTAACAGTAAACCTTAAATTGCTTACAAACATGAATATCATCAGATATCCATGTCTCAAGAAGGTAGTTCGAAATAAATAAATAATAATAAACGAGATCAATATAACGATTTGGCTGATGAAAAGCAACGAATTTGAATGCGATACTTGATGTGACAGAATTTGTATTGGAGGTGGCAAGATTGCGTAGATTTCACAGAATATTAACACTGTTCATTTGTGGAAATTATTAGACAAGGATAGTCTAGAGAAAATTGAACAAATAAGACCATATATCTTCATAGTTTTGCGAGTAACAAAACTACTCTATTGCTATTATAGTACGCTATCATAATAAGAGAAATGTAGAAGAAGAGTTTTGTTGGTAAATTGTCCTTAACGTATAGATGGTACACCTCTTACCACTTGAATAAGCCCTACGCGGAAATGACGAGGAATATCTCCCATCATCCCAAAGTCAAAATAAGCTAGTGTACCGCTACGTGTAGCAACAAGGTTTCCTGGATGTGGATCAGCGTGAAAAAATCCCACTTCAAGCAGCTGTCTCAAGGAGCAGTATAAACCCTGTAAAAAACAGGAAGGAAGGTCATGATTTGAAATTAGAACATAAAAAGGATTTGATAAATACTTCTAGGATGCAAAAACCCTGCCATTAAGGAAAATCATAAGCAAACCTGATCAATCAATTCCCTTCTGTTTAAAAATGCGTTATTCAAGCTAACTTCATCTGTAAGTTTAATCCCATCAAGCCATTCCATTGTAAGCACAGCCCTGCGCGTATAGGCCCAATATATTTTAGGCACTGTGACATAGCCAGGTTTCTTGTAATTGAGCTCATTCCTAGTTTGTTTGTGCTTTTGGTCAATACCTGTCATTATACACAAAATGTACCTATGAATGGTCAATACAGTATACAGGGTCTGTAGTTAAAAGCGTACAAATACAAAATTGAAAATAGTTCTATAAATAATACACTAGATAAATAAGCATGCAAACCACCATTTAAGCTATGCACTGAAATTATTTTATGTTCTGTCGTCTTGATTTCAGCTTTCAATATGCATAGGACTTGGGAGCCCCAAAGGGTTTTAAGTAATAATATGCAGCACACTTTTGTTAATTAGGTTTTAAAGTAATAATAAGCAGCACACCTTTACAAATCAACTGAATGTAAAATGCCAGATACGTTATTCATCTGACAAGTAACAACTTACTCGGATAGCAATAGAGAGAAGCAAATCGTTCAGCATTTTCTGCTTCTAGAAGATAATCTATCTCATCAAACATATGCCTCACCTGTTAATTCAAGAGAGACCTGAAGAGGTCCATAAGCATGTACGAATTCATTAACAAGAACAAGGTAAACTGAATACGAAATCCAAATGAAACCAAAGAAAATAAATGCTCTGCCCCATCTCAACATTAAATTACATTAACAAAATTTCTACAACTAAATTAATTCTATTGCACAATTATATAAAACTATTTAAGAAAATGAGGACTGCTAGGAGGATACAAGGCATCACTACAAGCAACAAAAACTATAGTCCCCCAATATAACTCATGATTTTCTATACAATGGGAAGCAAGTGTTTGGGTACGAGCCACACTGCCACAGCAGGTATATATGAAAATAGTTATGGGTGCAGTTTGGGGGTAGCAATCACACTCAGCCACACCCAACAAGCTACTATGTGTACCTATATAACAATTTTTAACATGGGTTTTCTATAAGGATGGCAATGGGCTGTGTCTGGGCCGACGGAATCCCAACCTGCCCCCGGTGTGGGTCAAGATTTTATTAACCAGATCCCACCATGGAGACCAACAGGGTCAGCTCGCCCCGTCCCAGATGAACTGAATTTTTGTAATCCAACCCGAACCCATCGACCAACGTAACAGAAAGCATTAAAAAACTTGATTGAACTTCTTATTGCCAATTTACATTATTATTCAAAATAGAACACGTTTATTGTTTTTGATGTTGTCATTTTTTTAAATGTTTATCTATGTAAATATATATATATATAGATATGTATATATATATATACACATATTAAATTATTATTATCATGGCATGTCGGGTTGAGATATTGGACCGGGCAGGTTTTCAAAGAGAAGAATCATACCCAAACCTAAGCACCCTAGCGACGGATCAAAAATTTGTTACCCGGAGTGGACCCACAATATTTTCCGGAATGGTAAAACCCAGCCAGGCGGGTTTAGGTAGGATGGTCGGGTTGGGCGAGGCAGTTTTTACCATCCCTAGTGCTTCATCGCCTATACCATAAAAGGCCAACTATGAGGATCATTAGTTTCAGTGCTTTAAGTAGCTGGGTCCTTTATTTTCAGGTAAAGAAAGAATTAAAGAGGAAAAGAAGCAGATGTAATGATATAACTTTTAAGGCGTAAAGATTTACACTTTAAAACTTTATGGTTCTAAATATTAAGACAAACCATCAAACTTCTACTCTGCTTCTGACATTAAGAGAGCTCAATGGTAACATACTAAAATGTTAATCGCTCTTTAGGCAGAAAACTCACCATTTCATTTACTGCAACCAATAAATCTTTCCGCGCCTTGGCAAAGCGCTTCAGTTGACCCCCAATGACATGAAATAATTGTGCATCAAGGGTCAATGTGTGTGTCATACCAGGCCTTTGAACTTTAACTGCTACCAGCTCTCCGGAGTGCAGGTGAGCTGCAAGACTTGAAGGAAACGAAGAACTTTTAGCTTGAATTATCCTGAAGGCTGAAACTAACTAGAGTACGAAACCCTCTTCGGGGTACCAACATCGATAGATGAAGGGCTGTATTATATATAACATACTAAAAATATGAACCTAATTCACGGGAAAGATTCTTTAACCTTTATACACCTGGCCTAAAGACGCTGCTGCTACGGGCTCAGGGCTAATATCTGCAAAAATTTGTGTAATTGGAGCACCCAACTGACTTTCGATCAATTGTATTGCTACTTTAGTTGGGAATGGTGGGATTTGATCCTAGTAATAGATGAAGGGAGTATAAGAAAGCAACTTCAAAAATAAGGGTCACAACCCACAACAATTGGGTAACGTGTTGGCAAAAAGAAATTGCATGTACCTGTAACTTAGCAAGCTCCCTACAGTAAATAGGTGATAATATATCAGGTCTTGTGCCCAGAGCTTGCCCAAGCTGTGGATTCATATAAGATTTGATTACAAAAAAAAGATGTGAGCTTCTGGTTGAACAATGCACCATTATAATTAAAAAAATCTTTAGGCTAGTAGCCAACGAATTTGACTTTCTATCCATTCAAAATGTTATAAACCCATCACATCAGAGCAAGAATTTTAGTATCATATAACTTTTCTTATGGATTAATCATTTCATCAGGTTTACCATACAGATCCCACCATTGTGCTTCGTTTAGATTTATACATTATTAAAAAAACCTCCTTCCTCTCATTTTATATTATACAGCCAGCTAATATTTTCTTTCTTATTTACAGCATACATGGGCCAAGCGAACAAACGACACTAAAAATGAAACATTAACTATCCAAAGTGTCCCTTACTGAAGTAATGTTATCATTATTAATTATTTAAAAAGACTCCAATGCGAAAAAAATATTATACATGAAAAGTTAGCAGTGACTTGCCTTTATATAGAAAGGTCCCAAGCTGATAAGGGTTTCACGGAACTGCAATGAATAACACCAAGATTAGAGAAATTTTAAACATTAAACATTTTAGTCTACATAAATAGGATAAGGAAATTGGAAGGAGGAAACAACATGACTTTGCAACGATCAAGAAGTTTCATGTGGCAAGCAAACTAGAAATACCAACATTTAAAATTCCTCTTATAACTCAAATCCAGCCTCAAAATTCAAAATAGTAAACATCCATAACATTAAAAAAAAAGCATCTTCCTAACAGATAATTCGTCCACAAAACAACATATATAGAAATCAGTTTGATTTGATAGTCCATCCTTGTTATCACATTATCCTTACCATGCAACTAACCCATTGGAGAAACTAAGCACCTCGAGCATACTAGAGCAACACATTACAGATATATCCAAATTAGTTGATATCGTACCTTGATTGCTCGCTTTCTCATGTCTTGAACACACAATTGGCAGATGGCCAGCTTCAACATATGGAATGAAATTATAGTTGCTCTGTACATAGCCAAAAAAGGCCCGAAGCGAAAAAGAGAAAAGCTTTTGGAGCTATTATATCCAAGAGCATGTCCAAATTCACTTTCAAGAGATTCCCTCCTCCGCTTTGCATAGTCTGCGGTAGGTCTTTCACCATGAATACTCCCCGTCGAAAATCTGCAGCATACCAAACAAGCTTAATAACATATCCTGCATTCATAAATCAATTCAGTCATAGACAAACAGCATAGTCCTTGCACCTGAGATGCACTTACGAGTATCGTTGCAGCAACACTGACATCAACCATGTGTCTTGTTGTTCTGCATTAGCCGTAACTCTTTGGCCTCCTGGTGATATACAATTACCCAAGAGGGACTCAATTGGACGAACATTGCATATATCTGCAGGAACAATCCAATTACTAACTCGTGTATAAATATGTTTAGCAATCTGCAAACAGCGATCGCAAAAACATAAAGGAAGCATTGTAATTCCGGTATTAACTACTGTATTTTTGTCATAAGATTTCTAACCTGGGCTAAAATCAAGTCATACTTATCAACTGGGTTCAGGTAAAAGCGTATAAATCATCCGGTAAAGCTAGTGCTAAGAAAGTACAAGCCTGATATCGTATCTCCATCGGTTGTCGACTAAAGAATGAACTCATCATTACATTAAAAACAACAATAACATCACCATCGAAGAAGAAGTGGGTCGAAAAGGAAACGAGTTTTCACATAAATGAAACATCATGTGAAATGCAAATCGATAACTATATTCAAGTAATTAAGCTCTGTCCAGTTGGTTTCCAATTTCTCCGTCCAATACCGTTCAAAATTCATACAGAACCCTATTGGTTCGGATCAACTACCCTATCACGAATTCCATGGATCGTGGGATACTACGAGAGAGAGAGGGAGAGAGAGAGAAGAGATTTACTTGCGGAGATGAGTCTGGCACGACGGTGGCGATTGAGAGACGCAATCGCATTCCTCATTACCTAATTTACGAGTTCGACATAAAATTTTCGCACTCGACCTGTTTGTGAGATTGCTCCACCGAGAGGAGGGAGTAAGAAAGAGAGGAGAAATCGCCAGATGCCACGTTTAGAGTACGCGACACGTATACGGACACCAAGCCCCCTCAAAAAGGCGGTATACTACTAATTCCTCGGTTTGTCTCTCTTATCACTTTCATCGGCCAAAGAAAACGGTCCGGACAATCTAGTTGATGTTCAATCGATAATCGTAAGGATTCGGTTTAACAAAAGGTACTCCAAAATTATTGATGATAACTACTACGAGAAGCATTAAAATTACTTCGTTCTCCAAAATTATTATTTTATATATTAAATTATTAAACATAATTATAACATACGAAATTATACTAAAATATCTATTCAATTATTATACTATTATTTTGGGTGATCGGCGAATTTAAAGTCGTTATATTTACGTAATTTCAATATGAAATGCTTATAAGTATTGTTTTATATGCATAATAGTTCATCATACGTTCATGGTGGTTTTGGATATTTTTTCTTTTTTTTCGAGCATATATTTATTCTGTAATCCAAAGCCTTAATCGATAAGTAGTTATATAGTGTTTTTTAGTTGATTCGATGTTTTCTACCGTAAAAAATATATAGAGTAGGAGTTGTTAGTGTTCAGGCGTGCCTGACAGAGGTCGCGATTTGTTTTGGGAGAACATGCGAATTGTTTGATATTTTAACATGTAGAAGATGTGAGTTGTTTTGATGAGGATGCAACCTGTTTGAAGTTTTTACATGTAGAAGATGTGCGTTGTTTGCAATATGAGAATACGAGTTGTTTGTTTTCCAGTTTCGCAAGTTGTTTGTGTATAATAGTGTGTTCTTTGTACAATACTACAATACGAGTTGTGTACATTATATTGAGAAACTATGAATTGATTTGATGATATTTTTGATAATGCGAGTTGTATGGTAAAACAAAATAGAACTGATAGTTGTATATACTATTGCGTGTTCTTTGTATAATATCAACAATGCGAGTTGTGCACATTTTATTTAGAGAACTTAGAGTTGCATTGATGACATCTGATATTACGAGTTGCGTTGTAACAGGTATTGAGGATTGTGTAATGTCAACAATGTGATTTACGTACATTGAATTGATGACATTTGACAATGCGAGTTGTTCAATTAGTGTAATGAGAGTTGTTAATTGAGTTATTTGCGAGTTTTTCTTTATTACTAACTTATCTATAATTAGTTTTATAACACATGACTGCTTTATAATTGTTCAATGCAAGGTAAGGTATGTTTAAACCACAAGTTTGTATTTTAAAACATGGTCACCAAACTGCAATTGTGCCTTTTACAGAGTTTGAAAGCTTTCAAGTTTCCAAGAGTACGTAAAGAGTAGATGCGAGGAGCTGGTCAGAGGTAACTACATCATTACCTACTCCTGCGGGGATCACAAGAATTGTTTCTTTAATAATGAGAAAGATTTTATTGGTTTAGAATTATATCTTGATTTAGAGCTTTTAAATGGGTTAGTTTTGTCATAGAACAGCAAGTCATTGATAACGGTTATGGTGTAAGGGTTCCAATGATAAGGGTTATGGTCAAAAGCGTAAACATTCGAGCATAAGTTTGGGAGAACCCTCTCATAATCAACTAATTAACTACGAGAGTAGTAATGCTTTATTTAATTCTGATCGGTGGAAAAAACAACTTACTACTACTGGTTGGGCCGATGCTATCATAGGTGTTGGTCAAACTTTTGAAGAAGGTGCTGCAGCTCTAAGGTTATATTTATGCTGGTACACTTTATAGCTTGGTTTTTCTTTCAAATACATGCATAATACAGCAAACAAAATCACTATTTATTGTGAAAATAAATTCACAAGCGGGTGTAAATGGAGACTTTATGCATCAATTGATTCTGGCACCGACTTAATGATGATTGAAAAGGTATGTTTCGCACCATACTTTTAGTCCTGTTTACTCCAAACAAAATATGATGCATGGGCATTTAACATCGGATTTGATTGCAAAGAAAATTCATGATTCTATCCGGACATGTCATTCGTTAACAGCCAAAACCATACAATCTTTTGTCAAGCAAGACTACGATTTAGATATCTTCAACCGTCTGTCATTGAATACTTTAGAGAAGGAAAGAGGGGAGTTTTCGGATATAGTTCAAGCTCGTTTAGTTTATTAAAAGGGTACTTCAAACGATTGAAGAGACGTGATATTACTACCGACTGCCAGTTGGAATTATCAGCTAGAAATATCTTTAAGCGTTATTTTATAGCATTCGATTAATCTCTTCAAGGTTTCATTCATGTCGTCTAATGTTGTATATCGATAGAACCCACTTAACCGACAAGTATAAGGGTGTCTTGATTTTTGTCGTAGAAAAGGACGATATGAACGATTAGTTTTGTGCTTTTGTTGGATTGCGAGAATTTTTAAAAATTATAACATACAAATCGTAAATTGTTGGTCAACTAAGTGCGAGTTGTTTAATATTATGCGAGTTGTTTTCATAAATATATTTATGCACGTACCGGCGAGTTGTTTGTTAACTCAGTGAGAGTTGTTTGATTGATCGTACATTGTTCTCATATAATATAAATATGCGAGTTGTTTGACTTATAGTATGCAAATGACATATATTCTATATACAGGTGCGAGTTTTTTAGTATTGTATATACATGCGAGTTGTTTGAGTTATATTTTGTATAGTATACACATGCCATTGTAATACAACATAAGGCGAGTTGCGTTGTAACAGATACTTCACTTTGCTTTATAACACATATTGCGAGTTATTTGGTAATAAATATTGTTGATTAGAGGTACCGCAAGTTCTTTTATAATTGACATTATGGTTTGTGTAAACCATTTGATCATGCTTGTCTTTTATTTCAATATTATTCCATGTTGCATTTGCAATCGTGAGTACTGAGGATTCTGACAATTGGTTGTGATTTTTGAAGTGCTTGAAACCTTATTTGTTGGATCGTTAAATCATATTTATTTTGGACCGTCATGTCGATATCATTAATGATGTTTATGTTTTGTATCCAAATAATTTCCATACGTACTGTTATTTCTATTTTGTTCAGAATTTGAGAACTGCTCCGGATCACATTACTAAAGACTATAAGTCTAGTATGCTAAGTTTCTTCCATCGTCTTGCTTACGCTTCCACTCAAGATATTATACTAACAGATTTTCTATATGAAGACGGTGACATAATCAAAAATTTCTCCAGACAAGTACACTAATGTATTTGTCAAATGGAAACGATATGGGGGCATGGATTCTACTGCGGCCGAATCTTTTAACACACAAATCAAAAAATATTGCGGGCTACCCATTGTTGAAACCATAATCAAAAATTTCTCCAGACAAGTACACTCATGTATTTGTCAAATGGAAACGATATGGGGGCATGGATTCTACTGCAGCCGAATCTTTTAACACACAAATCAAAAAATATTGCGGGCTACCCATTGTTGAAACCATAATCAAAAATTTCTCCAGACAAGTACACTCATGTATTTGTCAAATGGAAACGATATGGGGGCATGGATTCTACTGCGGCCGAATCTTTTAACACACAAATCAAAAAATATTGCGGGCTACCCATTGTTGAAACCATAGACCGGATTAGTTATTGCTTATGACTCAAATTTCACGGTGATATCAAGAGGCGCTAAGCTGGAGTACTAATTGATGCCCAGAGTATGAAAATAAGCTAAAGCATAATTTTGAAAAATGCCAAACTTGGGTAGTCCGTAAGTCTTATGCAGCTGTGTTCGAAAACTTTTCAGAACCTGTAATGGTTGTTAATATGCTAGATTTAAAAATATGTTACTGCAACCTGTAAATATTTGAGACTAAATCAAAGATACATTTAATCGTATAGTTTACTAGTTAGAAAAATATGTTTTTATATTTATTTCCATATAAGTGGAAGATACTTATCGTAACACGATATATATATATATATATATATATATATGTGAAGGTCTAACTTCAAACAATAAAAATAATCTATTATTTCTTATCTTTTTTATTTTTAACTTCTCCACTCCAAGCGAACCAATATTATTAACATCAATTGACGTCGCTTGTGGGACATACGAGAATTTTGTTTCCATATAGATAAAAAAATCAGAAGAATTCGATATCAAACGTCATTAAAACGTTGATATTTCCGTATAGATAGAAGATCACAAAAATTAGATGTCAAGTGTTATTAAAAGCGTTGATATATCCTTAAAAGACAAGGAAGAGATAGAGTACCCGTCAGACGATTCACTAGAAACCTACGTGGTTGGAGAGTCGATTACTGTAAAGAATTTCATAAAATATCCAACCCTAATTGAGGCTTTGGTCGATTTTTTTTATTACAAAAACAATTCTTAGTCCAAGTTTCAAAAGCCGATATATATATATATATATATATATATATATATATATATATATATATATATATATATTCTTGTACAATAGATGATACAAGAAAATATGGTGTTACTCATGGAGTAAGGAGATATAAACTAAAAGAAAAATCATAAAAAGAAATGAGAAGTTCTTTAGGAGGTCATCCATTGGTTATTAAAAAATAATCACCGCTCATTTAGATCTAATGAGAATGATAAACTCACGATCAGAAATCCCAATGATAAAAAAATCAAGGAGAATATACGTCCAAGGAAGACTTTTACGAATGTTATAAAAACTGACACTCTCAACCATACGTACAATCCCCACAAACGCATGGAATATCTTCTATCGTGATGCAGTCATATTATGACAGTCACTTAATGAGTATGTATTATGTAAGAGGCAATATAGAGATCATGTCTAGTAATTTAACGATAATATACTAAATTATGGAGTCGACGACGTGACCAAATATCGAGCTTTAGCATTCACTCTAAAAGGAAAAGTAATATGGTGGTTCAATAATGTTCTAAAAGACTGCACCAGAAATTATGAAATACTTTCTAAAAAAATCACATATTATTATGTGAGGCCTAATGTGTTGTCATTGAATGAAGACTATATAATATGTTGCAAGAAAAAACGTAGAGAGAGTTGAGAAAATATTGCTAAAAGGTTTGTCATGATAAATCTCAACTACAAGACTACCATGACCATGTGGTTGTAACATCATTCGGATTATAGGCTAAAAATAGATAATTCAGACAAATTCTTGAATAAGAAGGATTTATGCTTCAAATATATGCTTTTACAAGTAAAGCACAAAATTAGAATAGAAAATGAAGCCTTCGAAAGTGAAAATAACATAGCTCGCACTAGTGAAAAAATTAAAGAGTTTAGTAATAATATCGTATTGACATCAACCAAAATAAGATCCAACCAATATCGAAAAGACATCAGAATTACAACGAAAGCAAAAACAAGAGAGGTAAATGTTGATGGGAAATTGTAAATGTGTGTTTTATGTTATAGTTTTATGAGTATCTACAGATTCGTATATCGAACCCAAAGGAATAAAAGCAATTTACAAATCTACAACTTAATATAAAATGTACTAATAAAAGAAAAAGAAAACGAAAAGTATATTAATTTTGGTGTGGGTTATTTCTGATTGAGGGTAATTTTGTAAAGTGTTTTGGGAATTTAATGTTTAAGGTGAGATGTGGAGAGATAATTAAGGTGTGTGCTACCAGTAAATTCTGATTACCCCCATTAATGAAAGTGGTTGGGGTATTTATACTTAATTAATGACCCATGGGTCTTTCGGGTCGGATGATGAGCTGGGTTAAGTTTAAAAACCCATTAGCCCAAGAGATCAAATGACCAACAACTAGCTGAGTAATATTCCACTAATTTATTCTGTTCGGTTGGACATGGTACTGGTTATGTCCGAACTGCCCTTCGGATATATGTAAGGGGTAGTGTCAAATAAATCTGACCTTATCAATAGCCCATTTAGGTATTGCAAAGAATCTTTGGAAGAGCTAACTCAAAAAAATAAAACTTAGTACATATTCACGGTGATCATCCGACTTGTCGTTTGTATCCGAACTGTAGAGACTAACTTTATCGTTAATAATTTCAAGAGTCAGCCTGGTCGGATTTTGAAGAGACTAACGTTACCGTTAAGAATTCCAAAAAGCATTTTTCTGACGTGGGACACATGTCGAGTTTTGGTTTGGCCTCTCATCCGTTTTTTCTCCTAGATTCCTGTACCTACTTGGCTAAAAAGTTACTTAGGATGTAACTTCCATACTTTATAGCCCTTAATCATTACTTTGATCGGTTTGTCTTCCCCTAGGTAAACTCTCACATTTTCACCTTTATATAAATTGGTTCTACTGTTTTATTGTCTCTGAGAACATAAAAAATTATAGAGAGAGAAAGCTTGATAATCTTCTTAAATTGTGTCAGGATAGATTTATATTCACAGCCAGAAATGCATTGGTGAAAGGAGGTTGGCTGAATTTATCTGATTTGGAGAAAGCAAAAAATACGTAAGAGACGCAAGAGTTGCAGCTAGTATCCCTGCCTCTCCTAGTGGAGAAATCAATCGACCAGAAACAAACACATACCAAGGTTCATCATCATCAAATACATCAAAGGTTAGAAAATTACCTGTTGTCCCAACCTTATCTCCTCTACAGTCAGGTTCTTTAGTTTAAGAGTCCCAAAACCCTCTACCTAAAGAAAAGGCAGTTTCCAGTGTTAGGAAACCTTCACCTTTCCTGGAAATGAGAAATCCATTAAGGAATCCACCCCTCACAGAATAACTCGTCAGTCTAAAGCTAAAACTACTTCCACTTCTTCGAAACCTGCTAGTTCGGAGACAATAAAGCCCCTAACAGATACTAAATCCGAACAAAAATCAAGCATAATGGAGGAGACTATAGAGGACAGTATAGAAGATACTCCCTTTGAGACGTCCGGACACACAGAGGACACTACAAAAAATCGGAAAGGTAAAGTTAAAGTGCGTCTGCCCAACACTGAGTCACTTCCAAAGTGCCTAGAAGGGAAAGTGGGGCCAAACTTTCAGAAAGTCAGTGTGAAGTACTTGATAGCCCTCCAAAACATTGCTTATGTTTATACCCATACTGCTGAGTTGGGTCGGATCCGAATAAAGTGGGGCTTCACTAAATCTGTTAAAGTGAGAATCTCAGTCACTCTAGAGATTCCTATACTGCAAGTCCCATGAGCTAGTAGTATACTGAAGTGCTGAATTGGGGAGGTTCCCTTTGGATCCAGAGATAGTCAGGTACTTTCACCTGATAAAATTATATCTGAGCCAGCTGAGACCAAATGCATAGTATACTTTGTTGGCTGGTATAATGGCATCAAGTTTGTCAAGAATCCCACTACTCATGGAGTAATTTGCTATTGTGGCGAGTCTGTGCAAGAACCACCACATCCTTTTTTACCACTATAATATAAGGAACGCTTATAAGGTGGTAAATGACTTGTTGGACTCCAAAAAGCCATGAAGGACCCAATTTATTTTTATCAGTGGAGCATGGGAGAACGGGAAGAAGATAAGAACTGCCACTAATCCAAGTCAATTGACCAGTCGCTGGATGAGTACAAGTAATATTTATTTATGTTTTCCTTAGTTTCTAAATATTGTGTTGTTATTCTGAACTGACGGTTGTATTTCCTTGTAGTTTTTTCAAAGAAGTTTCCGGAGTATTTAGATGCAGGCCAAGACATCTGTGCCAAGCTAAATAAATGGGCATCGGAGAAATAAGGGAACAGTTTCCACAATTGCTTCACTTATGGAAACTTCGTAAGGTTTCACCTATGGAACACTATAGGGAATAGAGACCTTACTCGGGAACAACTGACCACTTCTCCCCCTGCAGATGTCATCTTAAAGAGAACTGAGGCTAAGGATGGAAAACTTTATTTGTCTTCCCGGGTCAAAGCCCCTAGCCACCTAGACAAAATTAAGGACAAGAATAAGAAGAAAATTGAAGTGGACCCACCTCAGCAAGTCACCGAATGGGTTAGTTCGGAAAACCTATAAAAAACCAATGCTTTTTTATTGGAGGCAGTTAAGGTTACAGTCAAAGAAGTCGGCGGATCAGATGATCCGCCTCAGATCATAAGGAAGAATCACAAGATACGCAAGGAGAGTAGTGATGAAAAATCTGCAAAGAAAAAGAAAGTTAGCTTGGGGACAGAGATAATCATGCGTCCTTCTGAACTCCTTCCTCATATTCCTACCGATCCTACTCTACATGAAGAAATCCCACTTAACCTTCCTTCTCAAACGCTCATTCTTGCCTAACAGGCAACTGCTGAAAGAGATGTCAATCTGGATGCGTTTCAGAAGATGTATTTTAGTGATCTGGACAAGGATGACTTCGCGAAGCCTTATTCTTATGGCAATACGACCAATGTTAGAACCCATAACGGTGATGCATACGTGATATCAAGTGAGCAAGACATTCTAGGTCATGCCCTTTTAGGTTTCATCCATCTGATAGTTGACTAGAAAGGCAAGTGAGGGAACGAACAACGACCATAACCTATTTAACCATAGAAAATCAAGGCTTAAAGAATGATGTCTCCACCGCTCAACAATGTATAGAAACTTTGAAGAAGGAAAAAAAAGACCTGACTACTGAACTGCGCCGGTTAAAAGATGCTCAAAAATATCTTTAGACTAAGCATTTTGAACTGGAAACTTATGCCTCTAATGAGATCAAAACTTTAAAAGAGCAACTAGCTACTAGTGCTTGTCTTGTCACAAGTTTATCCAAAGAAAAATCTAATTTAGAAAGGCTTCTCAAGGAGAATACAAAAGAAAATACTTCTCTAATAAACAAGAAAGTTGAGGAAATAGTTGTTGGAATATAGAAGTATGCTACTAAATTGGTGGATTCCTTGGAGAAAATAGACGATGAGATTAAGTCCGACATGGTTTTGCTATTCCACGAGAAGTTTTCGGAAGAGGACCCTTGGTCCTTTGTGAAAATATGTAGAGTACGATGATATCCCATTCCATAGCATGGCAGATGGTGATAAGCACAACTACGAAAGCAGAGAAGACTCTGAAGATGATGAAAGAATTGGTGAGAGTTCGAGCGCTAAACTTAAAAATCCTAAGAAGGGTAAAATCAATGAAGAAGCCAAAGGAAAATTCTTTAAGGTTGTGTTGTTATTTTATGTTTTAAACTAAAGTCCTTAAACAACCAAGGCATTTTTTGCATTTTTTAAAGTTCTGTCTTATGAACCAAAGTCATTGAATGGTCAAGGCTTTTTGTGAATTTTGGATCAGGTATATTCAGATCAAGTTTTAATATCGTATCTTTCTTTATATGAATCTCGTTTATCTCTTCATAGCCAATGTTTAAATATCTTTCAATATTTCTGATTTGTTAAATAAGTGTTTAATAACCATTAAATGATTCCAATCACAAATGTTTAATGAATGTGATCAAGTGTTTAACAAATCTGATCAGCTCAAAGATACTTCATTTGAGAGTCGGGGTGTTTAATGAGTATTTAATATTCGATCACCTCATACTATGGTTAAGTCAATAAGAATTTTGCACCAGATTTTTGAAGAAGACATAAAATATTATTAAAAAACTCGGACACCTCGTTAAAACCTCCTCGCGCCACCAGGGTAGGAAAGAGTATGCCCCTATAATGTTTACATTGACGTATACAAGAGAGTCTTATTCTAAGTATAACCTGAGATATTTAACGTTCCATGGATGCTTTAGTGTTATACCCTCTTTGTCTCGAAGTCTGTATGTCCCTGGTTTGACTTTTTCACATACCACATAAGGACCTTCCCAGCTTGGAGCCAACTTGCCAAACTTCCTCTTCTTAGTATGCAAAAAGATTTTTCTTAAGACTTTGTCTCCTAATTGAAAATATCTTCTTTTAACTTTGGAGGAAAATATTCTCCTCATCAAACCTTGATAGTGTGATGTTCTTAAATGCGCTTTAAATATTCTCTCTTCAATCAAGTCCAACTGATTCCTAGCTGCCATACCATTTGTCTGTTCGGAATAGTTTTGGATCTTGTAAGATGGTAAAGTAGCTTATATGGGTGTGATTTCATCCACCTCATAAACAAAGGCAAAAAGGGTTTCTTGTGTTGTAATCTGATGAGTACTTCAGTAAGCCCACAGTACTTCTTACAGATAACTTGGACATTTTCCTTCAACTCCCTCCAGATTTTTCTTAGCCTAGACAAGAATGTTCGATTAGAAACTCCAACTTTCCCATTAGCTTGAGGGTGGAATGAAGAAGATAAACAATGTTGAATTCTTCTAGAGGTCCAAAACATCTCCATGTCTTTATTATCAAATTGTGGCCTATGGTGATTTTCTAGGGAACCCAAAATCTGCAACATATGTTGGATAAAATGAATTTTATAATTTCCTTAGAAGTAGTTCTAGCTAAAGGAGCTGCCTCTATCCACTTAAAAAAATAGTCAATAGCAACTATGATCGTTCGGCATCCACCATATGCCATAGGAAGATGCCCCACCAGATCCAACCTCCATCTATCAAAAGGTATTGGTTCAGATATGGAATCTATAGGAACTGCTGGCATATGGATTTTATCCTCATATTTCTCACAAGGATCACACTTCTTGACCATATCTCTAGCATTTGCCATTATTGTTGGCCAATAGTACCCTGCTAATAATACTCTTATGGTTAAGGCCTTATAGCCACAATATGCAAAACCTTCCCCGTTATATAGTTCGGTTAAAATATTTTGGGATTCTTCAAATCCTAAGCAACGCAAAAGGGGTCTGCTGAAATACTTGTAAAGAACTTCTCTTAATACCAGGAAACCACGAGCCTTATATTTAATTTTCTTAACCATGGATTTATCCGGAGGTAAAATCCCATCGGAAATAAACTGAAAGATATCATACCTCCATTCCTTGGGTTGAATGACAAATATGCTCATACCTTATTCATTCTCTTGGCCTGTTTGTATCGATGGACCTTCTAGCATCAGGATTCAAGGGTAAGATTAAGAATAAACTATGGTTGCTAAAGTGTCTGTCACATTATTCTTTGATCTAGGGATATGTTCATATTGGATACTTTTGAAGTTTCCAGCAACTTCTCTCAACATGAGTAAATATTTTATTAATTGTTCCTTCTTTTCCTTAGATTTCCCCTGAGTATGGTGAATAAGTAGTTGGGAGTCACTCATTAATCGGACACTTTTCGCCCCACGTATAAGGACTAACTTGAGACCAACTGTAGTTGCTTCATATTGAGATTCATTGTTGGAGGCTCTGAAACCAAAACATAGCCTGATACATAGTATCACCATAAGGAGAAGTTAAACAGATTCCAGCCCCACACCCTATAGTACTAGATCTGTCATCAGTTCGAACTACTCATTCTTTCTTAGAATGGTTTTCTTGCATTTCTCCGGGGGACCTATCATCATGGAATTCTACCAAGAAATCAGGAACTGATTGGGCTTTAATTACCATTTGGGGGCACAAAATCAATATCATAATCACCCAGCTCAACTGACCACTTGGTCATTCTGTTTGAAACATTAGCTTTTTGGAGAACACTCTTCAAGGGAAAAGATGTTCGGACGACAATAGAATGAGCTTGGAAGTGTGGTCTCATTTTTCTTGCCGCAATTACCAATGCTAAGGCCAATGTTTCTAACTTCAAATATATTTTTTCAACATCTAACGGACTTTTGCTAATATAATAAACCGGACGAGGGTAATTATCCACTTCTCTTACTAGCATAACACTTACTGCATATTCTGATACAACTTAAGTATATGTAAAGCTTTTCCCTCTGAACATGTTTAAAGAGAGTCTTGGGTGAAGACAAATGCTTCTTGATTTCAAGAAATGCTTGATCACACTGTGGAGACTAATTAAAGTTTTTGGCATTTCTTAACACCTGGAAATATGAAGCACATTTGTCTGATGATCTTGAAATAAACATGTTCAACGCAGCCAATCGTCTGGTCAATCTTTGAACTTCTTTGGTGCTCTGAGGATGATCTATAGCTAATGGAGCATTGAGTTGATCCGGATTAGCTTGAATTCATTTTTCACGTATTACATAAACTAAGAACTTTCCAGACTGGACCCCAAAAACACACTTTCAGGGTTTAACTTAAAATTTATAGCCTTTAAGTTGGAAGACGTTTCTTAAAGATTAGATATGTGTGCATTTTCTTCAAGGATCTTCACCATCATGTCATCTATATAAACTTCCATAATTCTGCCAATCTGACTAGCAAAAACTTTATTTACCAACCTTTGATAGGTAGCCCCTGCATTTCTCAATCCGAATGACATCACTTTATAACAATGAAGACATCTCTCCTTAATAAAAGTAGTATGATCTTGATCATTTGGATTTACTTGTATCTGGTTGTACCCTGAAAAAGCATTTATGAAGGACATCAGCTTGTTCCCTGAGGTGGATTCCACCAACTGATCTATCCAAGGAACAAGATAAAGATATTTGGGTCATAGCCTATTAAGATCAGTGAAGTCAATATACATGCGCCACTTTCCATTCTTTTTCTTAACCAAGACAGGGTTTGCAGTCCATAATGGATACTTATATTCTTTGATGTGGCCCATTTTGGTCAAGTGATCAACTTCTTGAACAATTATATCTATTTTTTTCTTTTGAGAAAGACCTATTTCTTTGTACAACTGGTCCAACATCAGTTCGTACAGATAGTTTATGACAAATTATATCAGCAGGCACTTCGGTGACATCATTATTGCACCATGAAAATACATGTAGATTATTCATTAGATTAGATAATAGCATGTGTTTCAAACCTAGTGCCATCTTAGTACCAATTTTAACACTTTTTCCCCCAGCTAGGGAATGACTTTCAACTTCCTTTATAGGTATTATGACACTGGGAGCCTCCTAGGATCATCAATTTAATTCTCATAGGTGGAAGCCTCCAATAGCTGCTAATCTCTGTTAATCTTGACTGTCTCCACAGACTTAGAGGCAAGAGCTGTTGCATAACATTCTCTGGCTACCTTCTGACTACTTCGGACAACACCTACTTGTCCGTGGACAATGTATTTTAAGCACTGATGGACAATAGAGGCCACAACATGCATTCTGGAGAGCCAATACCTCCCAAATATCGCATTATAAGATGTTGGGCAATCCACCACAACAAATTATACCCTCACCATTTTCTTAAAAGGTCCCTTGCCCATCAATACTTCTTCTAAGAATTCTCCAATCACATCTTTCGAACTCCCTATGAAGCCCACAATGATTATGTTCGAATATTGAATAACCAAAAGGTTTCTCATTTGTTTGTAAGAGCTTAAGAACAAGATGTTTTTCGAATTACATGTGTTAATCAAGATTTGACGTATATCATTTCCTCCTATCGATGCCTTTATTACCACGGCGTCTTCATGAGGTCCTGCAATGTCTCTTAGGTCATCCTCATAAAAAAACTATAAAAGGAGCTGGAGTTTGGTAGAGGTGGGTGGACATCCTTCCATCCAATTGGGTGGTCAAACTCTTGACATATCTATTCCTGAAAGAACTAGAAGATGCAGTCACAGTATCCCCCCCCCCAAAAAAAATGGTTAAAGACTCAAAGTACTTAATCAAACCAGAGACAATAATAGTCTTGTCCGTTATTACCCCCACTCGATTCCGACTTGGATCCGGATCAAGGTACTCAGAGTCCACATCAAATCTTTCAGTAATTACCATAGCATATTCTTGCCTAGATGTTCCAAGAATGCTTGAAGGAGTAGTTCGGCGAGTGTTGGCATTGGATTGTGTATTATACAGTCTGCTCTCCCCTTGTTTTTTAACATAGGCCCCCAACTTACCCATTTCAATGAGGTTATGCACCTCTTACTTAAAATCTATGCAATCATGGGTATCATACCCAATATCATTACGGTACTTACAGAAGCGGGTACTCCGGTTTTCTCTGGAAGATTGCAACGCTACTAAATTTTTAAACTGTACTTCATTTTTAGTTTTGTCATATATTATAACGGCACTTTCGCTCAATTCAGCAAACCACTCAGGTTGAACCCAAGGTCCTATTTTATTTTTAACCTATTGGTTTTGGTTCTGGTTGGACTGATTCTGCCTTGATCGGTTATATCTCTATCTAGTTTCCTTTGATCTGTAACCAGACTGATTAACAGCTTGAGGTGTTGATGCTGTAGTGGTGGACATAATCTGGCGAGGCAATTTAGATTTATTTGTTTCCTCAACATTAATCTTTTTCCAAACTTGATTTAACAACCCCCTCCCCCAAGTCATGGCCTTCTTTCGAGTCACTAAATCATCTAAGTTTCTCGGACTCAAACCCTGTCTGAGGGAAGCAATTGCAACTTTTTCAAAGAAGTCTGCTAACCCATTCTTTGTATTCACAAACCGGATGATATACTATTTTAGAGACTCATTTGGCTTCTGAGCGCAATGGATGATAGTATCCTCATTACCCTTAAGCTCTTTGCTTCCAACGAACTGCATCCGGAAGACAACCTAAAATATGTCAAAAAAATTTATATATCCCCGAGGGAGACTATTATACCACTTGAGGTCACTTCCCGTGAAGGTTTGAGAGAAAGCCCTATACAACAGTCTGACGTCATTATTAAAGTTCATCATAAAGTTCTTAAACTGCTCAAGATGGTTGTCTAGATCTTTACTCCCATCGTATTTTTCCATCTTAGAGCTGTCAAACCTTTTAGGAAGGTATCCCGAGAGTATTTTTGTATATAAAGGTAATTGCCTCCAGTTTTTGCTACGGCTAAACACAATATCCTCATTTGGAGTAGTAAGAATACTTGGTTCAAAATGGAAAGCAAATGGATCAATCAGTAAATGGTCAATATGCTGATTAGCTGAACCTTTTATCTTCCCATGATGTTTCTTGAGCATGTCATGCCTATCCCTTTTTCTTGAGTGCTTTTTAGTAAGCCTAATTTTCTTTTTTTACCGTCTTTCATCACTGCTGGATGAGACTGACTCTTCAAGCTCTGCATCATTAGAGGAGCTGCTGGAGGATTCTGAAGTGGAGCTTTCCACATGTTTAGATCAATGTGTTTTCTTGGAGCTGAGATGTGTCTTTAGGGACTGTTCGCTCTATCCAGGATTGTAAGTATGATGAAGCACTGACGGACCAAATTTTTATTTAACCCTTTTCTCTGCTTGTTTTAGCGCTCTCAATGCATCTATTTCACCCCTCAACTGATCACGATCATCAACAGTGTACTCATTTTTTTCTTTTGCTACTTCCACCTCAGCAGGTGGAACATTCATATCCATCCGAACTACTTTGTTTACTGGTTTTGAATATGAAATTCAGGCACCGTCGTCTCCCACTGTGGTCGTCAAATTGGTGTGGGTTATTTCTGATCGAGGGTAATTTTTTAAAGTGTTTTGAGAATATAATGTTTAAGGTGAGATGTAGAAAGATAATTAAGTTGTGTGCTAGCAGTAAATTCTGATTACCCCCATTAATGAAAGTGATTGAAGTATTTATACTTAATTAATGACCCATGGGTCTTTTGGGTTGAATTATGGGCTTGAGTTAAGTTTAAGAACCCATTAGCCCAAGAGATCAAATGACCAACAATTAGCTGAGTCATGTTCCACTAATTTATTCTGTTCTGTTGGATATGGTACTGGTTATGTCTGAACTGTCATTCGGATATATGTAAGAAGTAGTGTCAAATAAATCTGACCTTATCTAATTTAATAAAAAAATTGTGAAATTATTTATTAAAATATTTCTCATTATCATACAATTAAAATATAATATTCTACATAATATTAAAAACATAAAGAAAAAATAGATTAAGGAACAATAATACCTGATGAATACATTCGGGGTCGAAGTTGCAGGATTGCAGCTGAAGTGTGTAAGTTAGTTGGTTCCGCTAAAAGACATGTGAAAAAAAGAAGAAGTTAAAAAGCGCCAAAAAATTAAAAAATAGATGGTTAACAAGCCCCAAAAATGAAAAAATTAAAATAAATAATGATTAAAACTACTTTTTTAATGAACAATGTAAGGAACATTGTTTTTCTAAACTAAACTACTTTTTTGCAACAAATTTCTGTGTATTTACGTATCCAAGTTACATTAAATTCAAGACCAACGTTCTATTTTATTTTTCTAACATAAAATATATTTTCTGCAACCATATTGCACTTATTTATGCACCCATGTAACATTTAGTTTCTATACTAACCTACGTGTATTTTAAATTTTATAATGTAGGTACAAAATGTAAAAAAAAAACTATTATCCACATCAAGAAGTCCAAATATACTTAAAATAATCACAAATATAAATAATTTTGAAGAAGAATACAATAGTTAGAAGAATCAATTCCATGAGGTAATTTTAGTATTTTTTTACAACCAAATAACTAATTTCACATCCAATTTACTCATAATTAATCAACCAGTTTACTCATAACTATGCAGCCATATTTAACACATTTTAAAAAATGTATTTTCAGAATAGGATTGCATATAATTACACAACCATAGTTTGAATTTTTTTTATTTCTTTTTATTTTGCAGTCAGAGGATATGGATATAGACGAAGACATAAAAACAATGAAAAACTGGAAACAAAAACCTATAAATAAATTTAAAAAGTGTAAGAATCAAATGATATTCTTAAGTATCATGTTTAAAAATGAAAAATAAAAATAAATTATTTTAACAACCATTCGCAATGAGATTTTGCATAAATTGAAGAAGATCTTTCATTAAACATACAAGCATAAACCGTTTAGTTTATTTCTTACATAGGAACATACAATAAGATATTAGTAAATGATGGTCTCTTAAAGTCAAAACTATATTTTTTTATTAGATTTGTAGGTCTCTAAACTAAACACTTTTTTGTTTGAAGTCTTAATTTCTTTCTATTGTTTATTTATATACTGTTATTTCAAAAATGCAAAAGTGTATAACGTATTTATACAACCTAGTAATTCCTAAATTCACACCCTTATTAAACTTGCATTTTTCATAATAGAAGTCTATTTACACAACCAAAATGTTATTACACGACTAATTAAAACGTAATACTTAAACCGATTACAACGTAATTTTGCACCTAATTAAACTAGTTTTTTTTACAATAGTTCTTTTTGTGTGTAACTTATTATAACGTAATCACACACATAACTAACGATGATTAATTTCATTGATAAAAAATATCCAATTCTAAAATGTTTAAGAAAAATAATAAAAAAGAGAAAAAATAGTATATGCAATTAAAAAAAACAAAACAAAAATATTGTTTTATATATTTTATTCACAGATTCTTCTATTATGACCATGTTTTTTTGTTTTTTTCGTACTTTGTTTTATGAATCAATACTTTCTATTGGGATATAATACATTTCTTCTTAGATATTTCGGTTCTCATATTTAGGCTATGTGGAAGAACAATACGAGGTGGATTTGAACCAGAAACTTCATCAAAAATAGATAAAGATGATATTCCCATAGAATAAGTTTTTTTTATAAGAACTTGTACTATATTATGACTCCATATATGCTGAAAGATTCGACTGAATACTAAATATAGTAGAAAAATCATGAGAGTACGTGAAACACTCAACTTGTTAACTATCATAAGTACATTTATAGTCTACAATATTAACAGCTATAACCGGTTTCGACTGAACTTCAAACAATACTTTGGTAGACAATCGAACAATGCACATACGACTTTCTTTAATGCTGTTTTTAATATTTTTTCAATATAAGGTAAAAGCTTGTTATATTAGCATACACAATCAGAGTAACACTTTGACATCCGAGTCATATAGAAAACCTTAATTATGTCCAATAATTCCAAAACAGGCAGGCTACAGAATTCTCTAATTTAAATATTAAAAGACTCGTTTGGACTCGAATTCATATAACCATAATTTTTATCTAAAAAAACATGTAGTTATGTTTTTAAAATGAAGGTTTTTCACGAAGGTAAGTGCTTCCCGACCACCTTTAAAGAAATCTATGCATATGTAAATCAAATAAACTCTTAATGGGTGCATAATCACATTGTTTCAAAAACTTGACCATCTCATTCCTTAAATATTTTGGTGAACATCTCAAAACATGCTTCAAATTCCTAATAAGATGATAAAGATGGTATGGATAATAGCAATAAGACAAACAGTTTAGAAAACATTAACAATACTTAGGTAACGATTATATATAAAAGTAATTTGACGACCACGTAAATGAGACTATGGTGTCTCCATAAACCATTATCAATTATCACCATCTTCAGACCCAGCAACAACAAATGCTACTAGAAAAATACATACAAAAGATATGAAGGTAATAAATATCAACTAGATAAAGTAATTTAACAAACAATTATATAATATGTAATTTCACAAATGAGAATATAATGTTGCAACCAAGTTGCACATAATTACGCAACCATCTAACACGTAATTACACAACCAAAATCAAATTTTATTTTTTCACAACATGAAACTATTTTTCGTAAGGTAAACCTAATTAAACAACCAATTTGTACGTAATTATGCAAATAGTTGACACGTAATTATGTACAAAGAAAATAATTTATTTAAACATAACTTTTATTTAAAAAAATACTTACCACTATACCATCTTTAACTATTATACTGAGTAAAATCCCTCGATATGTAACAACCATCAAGAAAAAGCATCGGGCAACAAAAGTGAAAACTGTGAAGACAAGTTCTGTAAGTTATAAAATATCGTTTAAAAATGGTTGTCTCCATTATGCTCCATTACAAAATCATTTGTAATGTCCAGAGTCTTTAAGGCCTTAAAATGACATTTTAACGAGTCGAAAGAAGTAGAAATATCTTTGTAAATTTCCTTTCTAGATTTCTCCAAAGCAATCCAGGATATACGATAAGAAATATCTAAATCACAATCAGATTTAACAAGGGATTAATTTTTTTTAGAGTGATATCATTTCTTGATCTTATACTATCACTTATCTCGTTTAATATCAAATCGGACGTCAAGTGTTTTTTTTTATATTTTCTATCGACAACCAACACAACACTTATGATCACCAACATACTTTTTTCATAACCATATGTCCATTTGATTGATCAATTGAAGCATAAAGCCTTTATATATCATTTTCTATCTTTAATTGAACAACGAACACTTGATTTTTTTGTTTTGATTATGAATAAATTTATAAGTAAATCCATGCTCGTAATCAAATCGAGATAAAACAAGATGCAATAGTGTAACACCACCTTCAAATACATGTCACACACCTTGAATACAAACAACCCAATATTTAGTAGCAAGTTTTTTTTCTTATGTTAAAAAAAACGAATACCCATACTAGGTTCTTCAATTGGTATATTATTTTCAAATATCGAACCAATATTATGTAATGATACTCTATTAACATTATATAAATCAACAACATCAGTACATAAATATCTAGTTTTAACAAATTTACTAATCTCAACAACAATATCTTGACGTTTACTACGACCAACCAATGCAACTGATAATATAAAATAATTTTTACAACACAAAAACAGTTCTTATATTCACTAAATGAATATTTGAAGCTAAAACCACTATTGACAAGCCAATCCTACTTGTTATAAAATCTACCATACTTTCATAATTTTTAAAATTACTAAGTAGACGAACAAAAACCTGATTATTTTGTTAAAAATAACTAATGAAGACATTACAAGCCTACAATAAAAAATCAACTTCATACTATTTTTGCACCCAACTTCAAATATTTTCGCAACCGAAAGACTGAGGACGAAATAGTTATTAGAGACCCAAGTACACGTAATTTTGCAACACAACAACACATTATAATTACGCAACAAAAATGTACATAATTTTGCAATACAACAACACTTCCTAATTATGCAGCCAAAATGTACTTAATTTCGAAACCGAACCACACTAATTAATTGCACAACTAAAATTAACTTAATTACGCAACTAAACATGCAAAAAAAAAAATTAATAATATATCTTTCCGAAATCACTCTTTTCCGATAATTGCAAAATATTTAGCTTAAATTATGACATAAAAAATCAAGATGACAAAAACAATCATATATGATGAGTCCGGAAATATTTGCCACTCACTGTAGAAATCGGACAGGGGAAATTCAGACAAAAGTCACCCATTGAACCATCTAAACTGGACAAAAGTACTAAAAACTAATCACCTTTTGACTAAGCTAATTGCTAATCTGCTTAATAAACTAATTTGTTTTTAAATTTGACCTGGTTTCATAAGTTTGACCCAAAAGCCCATATGGCCCATAATCAAGGGTATAAATACCCAACCACTTTCATTAATGAAGGTAATGAACATTTAATACAACCAGGCAGCTTAAATCTTCTACTACAAAACACCCAAATATTTAATACCTTTGAAACACCATAAAACATCTAACCAAATTACCCTCACTCGAAAATAATCCACACCAAATTTGGTGACCACAGTGGGAGGAGAATGTGGCTAAATCTAGCATCCGAAACCATTAAGAAAAACCAGTTCGGATGAATCCGAACGAGCAGACAGTGCCACCAACTTTGGCAGAAGTTGTGGGAGAAAACGATGAATATACGATTGAAGAGCGAGACAGATTGAAGGCTGAGATAGAAGCCTTGAGGGCTGCTAAAAGGGTGGAGATGGTTTTGAAAAAAAATAAAAAATGTCAGCCATTCACCACACTGACAACCCAAGGGAGCATGACCCATCAGCAAAGACCCATGTAAGCACTAAAAACACTCATGCTAGATCAAAGAAGTCTCACCGGTCTAAACCGGTGGAGAGCTTAGATTCGGAATCTTCTAGTAGCTCCTCGAACGAAGATGTAGTTGAGGAGTCCCTGTCATCCAGCAGTGATGAAGGTCGTTCTAAAAAGAAGCAAAAGTTGGTCAAAAAGTATTCAAGAAAGAGGGACACGCATGGAAGGTTGAAAAGGCATCTGGGGAAAGGGTCATCTCATGGCCACAGCCATGGCCGGAGACACGTAGATCAGCTGTTGATAGATCCTTTCGCTTTTAATGATGAACCAGGTATCTTTGCAACTCCCAATGAAGATACTGTGTTTAGTGGTGGCCGGAATTGGAGACAATCTTCATTGTCTTCCAAGATACTGTCCAGAAACCTTCCTAAGAGGTTTGATAGTAAAAAGATGGAAAAATACGATGGGAGTAAAGATCTAGATAATCATCTGGAGCAATTTAAAAACTTTATTATGAATTTTGATGATGATGATAAGTTGCTTTGTAGAGCATTCTCCCAGTCTTTTACGGGGAGTGCTCTGAAGTGGTATAATAGCATGCCACAGGGCTGCATCAGAAATTTTGATACTTTTTGGGTGGCCTTCCGGAGGTAGTTTGTTGGAAGTAAAGAGGTGAAGGGAAATGGATACACTATTATCCATTGTGCCCAAGAACCAAATAAATAATTGAAAGAATATATAAGTCGCTTTGTGGACACCAATAATGGATTAGCTGATTGCTTTTAACAAGTAGTAATAGCTTCTCTAAGGCAAGGTCTGAACCTTGTCAATTTGGTCGATTCGGTGACCAGGAATAAGGCTGTGACATGAGGCGGTTTACTGAATAAAAAGTGGAAAGAAAATAAATGTGGATGAAACGAAGAAGACGAGGGTGCATAGGCAGGTAAGATTGGCCCCAGCTGCACCAAACCAGAATCATAATCAGTCCGGGTACAAGGCTAAGGAAGCCGGACAGGGTCCCAGCAGGGCCAAGGCTCAATCTCACCCAGCACCAGCTCAGAGCCAGCAATCCAGAAATAAGCAAGAGCCTTGGGTTCAACCGGAGTGGTTTGCCGAATTGAAAGAAAATGTGGCAACCATTTGTGACAAGACAAAAGATGAAGTATATTTCAGGAAGCCAGCTGCGCTTCAATCTCCCAGGGAAAGTCGTAATAATTATTTATGTCAATATCATCATAATATTGGCCATAACACAGAAGATTGCATCGCTTTGAAATAAGAGGCGCAAAATTTGATTGAAAGAGGAAAATTGGGTGCTTACGTTAAAAGAAAAAGTGGGAATAGGCCTAATAATGCTCATCGGAACAGCCCAATGAACAATGCAGAGACGTCGGCTCCGGACGGGGTTACGATAATTATTGAAAGATTCAATGTGGAGTCAGAATATTTGGATCCTCATCCAGCCCGAAATAAGGTGGGCATTATCACAGAACACACCAAGTCGGTGTCCGGGCTCATAAGCTTTTTTGAGTCACTTACCATATTTGGGGGGGGGGGGACACCATGATTGCACCAACTACTTCTTCAAGGAAGAGGCATGTTCACACCCTGACTACTCAGTTTGAAGGAGGCATGACCTCCTATCAATCACAAATTCCTTTTCCCTTCATTGTTTTTGATGAAGATGATTTAAGAGACATAACTGGTCCCCATGAAGATGCCGTGGTGATAGGAGCATCCATTGGGGGCAATGACATTAGACGAATTTTGGTGGACACTGGCAGCTCAACCAATATCCTTTTTCTGACTTCCTACAAACAAATGAAGAATCCAGCAGTAATTCAACGTTCGAACAGGTCTATAATGGGTTTCACTGGAAGCTCTGCGGACGTTATTGGGGAGTTCGAAGAGGAGGTTTTGTTGGGAAAGGGTCCTTTTAAAAAGATGGTCTAAATACTTTTTGTTGTGGTGGATTGTCCCACATGCTACAATGCCATTTTGGGAAGGTCTTAGATTTCCAGAATGCATGTTGTGGCTTCGACAATACACCAATGTTTAAAATACGTTGTGCAAGGACAGGTGGGAGTTGCCCAGAGTAGCCAGAAGATAGCAAGGGAATGCTATGCAACAACTCTGGCCCCTAGAACGTTAGGGGCAGTTCGTATTAGTGAAGATTAGTAGTTGGAAGGGCCCTCTGGGGGAGATGGTGAAATTGATGACCCCAGATAGACCCCTGGAGTTTTAATACCAATTGAAGAGGTTGAAACTCACTCTCTGGCTAAAGGAAGAAACGTCAAGATCGGATCTAAGATGACATCAGCACCGAAGAGAAAAATTCTATCTTTTTTAACAGACCATCAACATGTTTTGCTTGGTGCAATGCTGATGTAACTGGAGTGCCAGCAGATGTTATATCACACCAGCTATCCATCTGAAGAGATGTAGCACCTGTTGTACAGAATAGAAGAGCTTTTTCTAAGGAGAAAGCTGATGTTATAGTTCAAGAGGTTGACCGGCTTACTAAGATGGGGCACATAAAGGAATCCCAGTACCCTTTATGGACAACCAATCCGGTGTTAGTAAAAAATAAAAATGGGAAGTGGCATATGTGCATCGACTTTACAGACCTTAATAGGGCTTGCCCAAAAAACCTATATCCGGTCCCTCGGATCGATCAGTTAGTGGACTCCACATCCGGGAACAAGTTGTTGTCCTTTATGGATGCCTTCTCCGGGTATAATCAGATTCAAGTGGATCCGAATGACCAAGAACACACTACTTTTGTTATTGATAGAGGCTTTCATTGTTATAAGGTGATGCCTTTTGGGTTAAAGAATGCTGGGGCTACTTATCAGAGGTTGGTGAACAAAAAATTCGCTGATCAGATTGGTAGAAACATGGAAGTCTACATTGATGACATGATGGTAAAGATGTGGAAGAAGAGTTACACTTGGCAGATCTGCAAGAGACTTTTGCCAAGTTGGTAAAAGTTAATTTAAAGTTGAATCCAGAGAAGTGTGTCTTCGGAGCGCAGTCCGGAAAGTTTTTGGGGTATGTGATAAGTGAGAAAGGGATACAGCCTGATCGAGACCAGCTTAATGCTTTACTGCAGATGGATCCTCCTCAGAATATTAAAGAAGTACAAAGATTGATAGGGAGGTTAGCTGATCTAAACCGTTTTATCTAAAGGTCTTCGGATAGGTGTGCCCCGTTTTTCCAAACTTTAAAGGGTGCCAAAGAATTTAACTGGTCTCCATAGTGCGACCAGGCCTTTGATGAAATAAAAAAACATTTATCCTCCTCCAAAACCCCGTTTAGACCTGTTGACGGAGAAACATTGTGCCATAAGTGCGCTGCTAGTAAGAGAGGTGGACAATTACCCTCGTCCGGTGTACTACATCAGCAAAATTATGATGGATGCTGAAAAAAGATATTTAAAGCTTGAAAAGCTGGTACTGGTATCAGTGATTGCTGCTAGAAAGATGAGGCCCGACTTTCAGTCTCATTTTATTGTTGTCCGGACATTTTTTTCCCTTAAAAATGTTATTCAAAAGGCAGACATATCATGCAGAATGACCAAATGGTCAATAGAATTGGGAGACTATGACATTGATTTTGCCCCTCGAACTGCAATCAAGGCTCAGTATGTTGCTGATTTCTTAGTTGAGTTCCATTCGGACAGGAGTACTAAACAAGCCACAAGTGAAAAGACTAAGAAGTTATGGGTTGTCCGGACAGATGGTGGATCAAGTAACATGGGTTGTGGTGTTGGGATATGCTTAACCTCTCCTTATGGCGACAAGTTATACCAGGCTATATGTTTTGCTTTCAGGGCTTCTAACAATGAGTCTGAATATGAAGCTGCTATAGTTGGTTTGAAGTTAGCCTTGATTTGTGGAGTTAAAAGGGTCAAGCTAATGAGTGATTCTCAGCTTCTCATCCATCATGCACAAGGTCAATCTGAGGCCAAGAAGGAGCAGTTAATTAAATATTTATTCATTCTCAAAGAGGTGGTAGTTAACTTGAAGGATATCACTTATGAGCATATACCCCGAACAGAGAATACACTAGCAGACTCCTTGGCAACCATAGCACATTCTGAATCCTACCCATGGATTCATGTGCAAGAGTGCCCATCCATTCAACTCAGCCAGAGCAAGGAAGAGGAGGAAAATTTGAATATACAAGTGAGTCAACCTAAAGACTGGAGATATCCTCTTCTTCAATACATTTCAGATGACATCTTGCCTCCGGAAAAAGCAGTAGCAAGAAAAATGAAGTATAGGGCTCGTGGATTTTTTATTATAAGAGACATCATTTACAAGAAGTCTTTTAGTAGACCTCTCTTGCGATATTTGGGGATTGAAGAATCCCAAACAGTGCTGTCCGAACTACATGATGGTGAAGGGTCAGCACATTGTGGTTATAGAGCTTTAACCCGAAGAGTCTTGTTGGCCGGATACTACTGGCCCACCATAATGGAAGATTCCAAGGAATTGGTGAAGAAGTGTGATCCATGCCAAAGATATGGTAATGAAATTCATATCCCAGCTGTCCTTTTGGAGTCGATTTCTGAGCCAATACATTTTGCTCGTTGGGGACTGGATCTGGTGGGACCTTTACCTATGGCGTCCGGAGGATGTAGAACTATCATTGTTGCCATTGATTATTTCTCAAAGTGGATAGAAGCAGCCCCACTGGGAGGAACTACTTCAAAAGTTGTTATAAAATTTATCTTATCTAATATTTGCTGCAGATTTGGGGTTCCACAGAAGATAACCACAAACAATGGGCTACAATTCGATAACAAGGATATGGAGAATTTATGTGCCTCTAGAGGCATCCAACATTACTTCTCTTCTCCTTTCCACCCACAGGCGAATGGTCAGGTTGAAGTAGCAAATAGAACCATTATGTCCGGTCTTAAATAGAATTTAGAAGGGGTGGTAGGAAAGTGGCCAAGCTACCTACAAGAAGTGCTTTGGGCCTACCGGACTACTCCTGAAGCTGCTACACAGGAATCCCCGTTTGCCTTAGTATATGGTATGGATGCAATTGCTCCTATAGAGGCAACTCTTCCATCATACAGAGTCCACAATTTTTCCGAACAGGCTAATGAAGTGGCAATTAGAAGTCAACTTGACTTGATCGAAGAGAAAAGAGTTAAGGCTCACCTTAGAGCCACCCATTATCAGGGATTGATGAGAAGCAGGTTTGCCTCAAAATTCAGAAGAAGGAATTTTTGAACAAGGGGATAAAGTGTTGAGAAAAGTCTTCCTATATACTAAGGAGAAACAGTTCGGAAAGCTAGCTCCAAATTGGGAAGGACCCTATGTGGTCATTGAAAAGCTTAAGCCTGGGACATACATGCTTCAAGATAAAGATAGAAGGATATTGAATCACCCCTGGAACATTGAACACCTCCGGTTGTATCTATAATGGAAGTTATGTAAATATTTACTTGTTTAAAGTCCATGTAAATATTAGGGGGCATACTCTTTCCTACCCTGGTGGTGCAGGGAGGTTTTAATGAGGTGTCCGGGCTTTTTAATGAAATTTGATGCCTTCTTAAAAAATTCGGAGTGGTTTGATTGATAGCTTCTTTAAAACTTTCTAAGTATCGCTGACAGACCGGATTGTTTAGGTGGAATGATGACCATTTAAACATTTGTCATCGGGGAATTTAAACACTCTCACCTTAAAATACTTGTAAATATTTACTTGTTTAAAGTCCATGTAAATATTAGGGGGCATACTCTTTCCTACCCTGGTGGTGCAGGGAGGTTTTAATGAGGTGTTCGGGCTTTTTAATGAAATTTGATGCCTTCTTGAAAAATTCGGAGTGGTTTGATTGATAGCTTCTTTAAAACTTTCTAAGTATCGCTGACAGACCGGATTGTTTAGGTGGAGTGATGACCATTTAAACATTTGTTATCGGGGAATTTAAACACTCTCACCTTAAAATACTTGTAAAATCACTAGGGGCTATTTAAACATTAGCCATCAAAATTGGGCAAACATAAAACAATGCAAGAATTGTATAAAGTAAAACTGCCCGGCTAGCACCGGGGAATGATATTAAAACATGTAAAATGCCTTGGCCATCTAAGGACTTTGAAGTTTAAAAAGAAAAGGTTTATCCGGACAAGATCCAAACACGGTTACAAAAATGCCTTGGTCATCCAAGGACTTTAGTCTAACACAAGAATTAAAGAAAAATAAAAGATAGTTAAAACTTTAAGGCTGGGCTCCCTTAGATGTTCCAGCCTCATCTGGTTTCTTCTTAGGGTCTTTGGGTTCCTCGTTAGGGCTCTCTCCAGTCCCCTCTTCTTCATCGGTGGTATCTTCATAACCACTGGAGTAATTTTTCTTATCACCATCCACCATCGTGTGGAATGGGATATCTTCATATTCAACGTACTGCCACAAATTACTGAGCGTCCTCTTTAGGAATGTTCGGTGGAAAAGCAAGACCATATCAGATTTGACTTCGGCATACCTCTCTTCTTAGAAGTCGATCACATTATTGGTGTATTTCTTCAATCATGGCCTGGATTGTCTTCTCCTGATCCTTTATCAAATCCTCTTTCTCCTTGGTGGCTTTAGACACAACGTCTTCAAGAGAGATTTTGTCACTGGTTAGGGCTTGGATGACATTATTCTTGGCCTTCATTTCCTCCTTCGCAGTGGAAAGATCCTTCTTCAAGCCAGAACACTTGGTTTGAAGTTATGTGTTAACCACCTCCGAAGCGGCCAACCTGGTGGCCAAGTCCTTTTTCCCATTCTTCAACTCCTTGACCTCTCTCCTTAATGCCTCAACACTCTGGTTGGCATTAAGGAGGTCATTAGACAGGCTCTCTTTTTCTGTAGTAAGTGTGTTGATGAGGGTAGATTGGCTTCGCACTTGCCTCTCCAGGTTGAGCACCGGTTGAATGTTGCTCAGCAAGGAGTTAGTCACCATGTCATTCTCCCCTGAAACAGAAACAGACTTACCATTAAAAGTAACCATGTTCGAGGAGCTTGGAGGGAGGTAAGGGCCATCAAAGTTGTCTTTCTCGAGGTCTCCAAAGTAAAGGCCAATCCCTTGAAGGCCACTGATGTCTACTCCATCACTTGGGATATGCTCTGCCAATGTGGGGTCTGTTGGGTCGACCGAAGGAAGAGACTCCGGAGGCCGGAGATCGACTTCATCCCCCTTGGAGATTTTCTTCTTCTTGGCTTCCCTATCTCCACCATTTGCTCCCCGTTTTCGATCTTTCTTGGGAGCCTTTGAAGGATTTGGAGGTCCACCTGCTTCTTTGATACTTTCATCTTCAACCACTTGAAGTAGAGTGACATCGATTCCCCCCTGACCCTGCACTTCCTGATTTGTTGGGACGATCTCCTCAGCACCACCTTGAGCAACCTCAGTTGCATCTTTTTTCTTCTTACCTTTCTTTCCCTTCATCTTACTTGGGGCTTTAGCTCTGGCAGGCAATGACAGCTTCCCCTCCTTCTCCTCTGTCTTTTGTAGGATGACACCTGGAGGAGGTGGTGTGGTCAATTCCTCCCAAGTAAGGTCTCTCCGACCAGTTATGTTTCAGAGATGGGACCTCACTAAATTGCCAGCAGTAAAGCAATTGTGGAAACAATATCCCCATTTGTCAGCAGTCCAAGCATTCAGCTTGGCACAAGTTGTCTGCCCCTCCTCCAAGTAGTCAGAGAGCTCCTTCGGCAGCACTACCCAAAGAAAAAAGAAGAGCAATTTAGTAATAGATTTTTTATAAAGAAAGAAAAAACTAACACGATGGAATTTTCACCTGTGCTTTTCCATCTGCTGGTGAGCATGCTAGGGTTGACACCAGCTTTGATTTCCCCCCCTTTTTCCCCAAACGCCACTAATAAAAAAGAATTGGGTCTTCCAATTCTTCTCAGATTCAAGCAAATCATCCACCACCTTAAATTTGTCACCCATGTTGTAATGGTAGAAGGGGATGACGTGGTTTTTGCAGAGGCTGGCCACAACAGAAAATTGCTCCATCGGAAGCGGTATTTCGGAGAGCCTAGAGGTCATAATGCAGGCCATGAGGGTGTACCAAGCATTGAGACTTAGCTGGCTTGGACAGAGCTTTATCAGATGAAAGTATCTGACGATCTCTGGGTCCAAGGGAAATCTGAGCCCCCAGTTGAACAGTTCGGTCTAGATAACTATCCCGCTCAGCTTGCAGTCCATCGGTCTCTCCGGAGTGACCGGTATCCTCACCTTGACAGATTCAGGGATCCCCCACTTCGTTCGGATCCGGCCTAATTCAACAGTATGAATGAAGGCATAACTGATGTTCTGCATGGCTAGCAGATACTTTACGCTCACCTTGTGGAAGTAAGGTCCCACTCTGCCTTCTAAGGACTCCAACAAGTCCGGATGTTTCAAACACAGCTTCTCTTTTCCCTTGCCTTTTTTTATCAGTGACAGCTTCCCCTGTTTGACCGGAGAGGACGGTTTCAAATGGGGCCTCTTCTATGCTGTCCTCCATCACCCCTTCCATCATTGTGGAAGGTTTGTCAGTTGTTGCTGATGGAGGAGTGTTGGTGGCAGGCTCCGTAAGTTGTCCGGACTGTTGAGCATCACCCTCTCCTAAGGGTCTGGTGTCCGGCTGGGGCTCGGGTCCGTAGGGCTCATTTCGAAAGCTAGTTCCAGCGACCTCCGGACCAGAGGATTTATCCTTTGGGACACTGATAGATGCCCCTGATTCTGTAGCTTTGTCCTTGACCCCAGACTTAGAAGACCCTATTTTCGGGGACTTAGATTGTGAAACGACAACCTGACCTTTCACTAGACGGCCTGTTCGACGAAGTGTAACCTTTTCCGGGGACTTTTCAGCATCTAACCCCATGGCTAAATATTTTGAGGGTCTCTTAGTGCTTGAAACGACTTTTTCCTGTTCAACAGCGGGCTGTGACTCCTGAACAGATGAGCCTGATACGATGGGTGAAAGACTTGGTTGAAATAACCTCTTGGGTTTGGAACTTCTGGCAGAAGATGAACCTCGATCAGCCTCTGAAGATGGTGTTTCAGGCTTGTCGTTTGGAGAAACTGGAAGACCCGCAGCAATGCGCCTTTCTCGCTCAACTCTTTGTGCTTTTTCTAACTCCGAAAGATTAAGCCACCCGCCATTTACTAGTGCGTTCCTTGCCGTGAACATAAACTTACACCAAAAGAATTATGAGAAGAGAGGTGAAAACTTTGAGATGAAGGAATGAGAGACTAATTAAGATGGTAAAATAGTGAAAATGAAGTAATTTATACTGATAAGACAAAAGAGTTGCCAAAAACCTAGGAGAATACGAAAAGACAAAAGTAATGATTGAAGGCGGCGCTGACGTCATGAGTATTAAATGAAGAAGTTGCTTTTTGGGATTAGTGGGAGCGCCGTTCTAGGAAAAAAACTGTTGTTGAGACAAATCAAAAGATGACACGTGTCCCACGATCCATAGCAGATCTTTTCAACTTCTGAGAAGTTTTCAGTCCGGATAAATCCTGAACATAACACTTAAACAGTCTGGAGAATGTTACTAGTGCTTAAGAAAGATTTTTTAGGATTTACCAAAGGCCTTTGACAAAACCTAAAAAAAGGGCTACTAATGAGTCCGAAAATATTTGCCACTCAGTGTAGAAACTGGACTGGGGCAATTCAGACAAAAGCCACCCACTAAACCATCCGAACTGGACAAAAGTACTAAAAACTAATCACCTTTTGACTAAGCTAATTGCTAATCTGCTTAATAAACTAATGGGTTTTTGAATTTGACCCGATTTTATATGTTTGACCCGAAAGCCCATATGACCCATAATCAAGGGTATAAATACCCAACCACTTTCATTAATGAGGGTAATACATATTTAATACAACTAGCGAGCTTAAATCTCTCACTATAAAACACCCAAATATTTAATACCTTTGAAACACCATAAAACATCTGACCAAATTACCATCAGTCGAAAATAATCCACACCAATATAGTCATTAAAAAAAAGAAAAACTTTGACACTTTTAAAGTAACAAAAACAAAAAACAAAAAAAAAATTATAAACCGATAAACGATCGATAAAATAAGAAAAAGAAAAAAAAACTACCGACAATTATAGTAAATATTGATACACAATATAAATAAAAAATAAATCTAAAATGAAAAAGAAAATTGATCAAATAAAAAAACCAATAAAAAACCAATAAAAAACCAATAAAAATAGTAGTAACACAAACGTACAGTTTTGATGTTGGATTGTTCTTGTAAAATTTTCTTTTGATATATACAGTATAAACTCGATAAATTAATACTCAATTATTTAATAAACTCTCTAAGATAATATTTTTGGCCGGTCCCGACTCGGGGATAGGGCGCTAAATTAATAATTCGCTAAAATTATAAGATAATACATTTTTGATAATTTCTTTAGACCCCATATAAAATATAAATTAATAATACCTTATATATAGCATATTACATGAATGATTTATGAAGTTTTCTTGAAAAATGACTCAATTGTCTTTTGTTTTTTTTGTTGATTCAATTTCCCCTTGAATCTCGTCTGTAATTTTCCTTAGCATGGTAAAAACTTCTGGTGTTGTTTTCTCATAGCTCAACAAGAAATTGTTCAATGTGATTGCCGCTTTAATAGCTTCGTTTCGCGAAGGGGGCTCCATTGTAGAACTTTCATCATCTTCTTCATCGATATCATCTTTATTAATTCCAATAACGCTTTCAATAATTTCTTCATCAGTCAACAACTGTGCAACTATATTTTCTTCTGGGTGATTCAGAACATCTTCGACATCCATTGCATTGTGATAACCCAACTCTTTGATCGAATTCTGGAGTTCTTGAGCGCTTTCACCACATTCATCTGAGTTCTCAAAAGTCACGTTATCTGTTGATCGAAGTTTACAATGACAAAAACAATTCACAATTGTATTTGCACGAACACCCATAGACCATGTTGAAATTGCAAGATTCATTGCATCTAACACATTTTTTTGCTGGATTTGGAAACCCCTAATTCATAACCCTCCAAAAGACTTTTATAAATCGACGACGATAATGTATCTTAAAAGCTCGTATAATCCCCATGTCACAAGGTTGAATTTTTGAAGTTGTGTTTGGTGGCAAAAAAAATAATTCAACATTTCGCAATCCTTCAATAATTTTTGGATGAGCAGGGCAATTATCCACAATCAAGAGAATTTATCTTCCAACTATTTTTTTTATCAAGTTGGCGATCATATTCTTCAAATAACACACCAGTCATCCAAGCTCGTTTGTTAGCACGATACTCACAGTTCAGACTGTTCAAGTTTACATTCTTGAAGCACCTTGGTTTAGCATATTTCCCAATAATCCATAAAGGAAGTTTTTTCAAATCGTCCTCATTACAGCAAATAACTACAGTTAGTCTTTTCTTGTCTTGTTTTTTCCCTTCAAGCTGCATTGTTGAAAGGGAATGATCCGGTTGAAGTCTAAAAAACAAACGTGTTTAAGATCAAAACATGTAAATAATTACATCACTAAAGTACAAAATATAAATCGAAGCTTAAAAAATGTTTGTAAATTAAGTATTTTACAATAAATTAATAAAATATTAATTAATATATTAATTAATAATTATTAATTTATCGACTAATTAATAACTTTTTTAATTAATAAATTTTGGTGGCTAGTTTTTGCACTCTACGTAGCTTCGCCTTACCTCTGAAGTGTGTAGTAAGCAATGAAAGCCCGGGTTAAATGAAATGACCCGAACTCACTTTAGAAAGACAACAACTTGAGCAATTCATTTCTTCTATACCAAGTCAGTTCACAGTCTTCTCTTTCTCTCTCCAAAATGGCAATAGCACGACAGTCTTCTTCCCGGTCATGGATTCTCGATCTCGCTCCGGCATTTGTTGTAATTCTTGCAGCTGCGCATGTCATCGCTCTGGTACCTCCTTTCTCTGTACATTTTTGTCGCTCTTGTAATCAGTAAAGATCTTCCGTTTATGCGAATCCTTTTTTGCTCTAGGTTTACTGGATTTACCGATTAGCCGCCGATAAACAGCCCCAGAGAAGAAAAACGCACTAAAGACATCGCAATAGGTTCTTCTGTGAAATCTCTTCTTTTTACCTCTCTTTTGATCGCAGCTATAGAACAAATTCGTCGGGGAATTCGTTTGATTAATGTTTTTCACCATCATAAGAGACTTGTATCGTGGAGACTGATCGGATTATATATTGATGTTTATCTGTTTGATCATTTGTTTTCTTTTATTTCAAACTATGCCATTATGTCAGTATATGTTTTCCCTTATTTACAGACCTATGATCGATGTACCGTATAACACTTGTTGACTCATTTTAGAATGGAAGATTTACTAGTTTTTTGTGTAATGAATCTAAGCTGAATTTTTTTGCTTTGCCTGTTTATATAGATTGTTTGATTTAGTTGGTAGGTTGACTTTGGGCCATTGTATTAACATCCTGTTCTGCAATACTCTATCATGTCCCTGAGTTTGTAGGTCAAGGATATGATCGAGCAATACTGTGTAGTGTATCCTGTGTTCTTTGCCTGTCAGTGATTATCAAGAATAAAACTACTTTTGATGATCTTTTTCAACTATATTGTTTGGCTTGCACCGGTTGTAGGATGGAAACCGTCTCTACTGCCAAACTTGTAATTTAGGCCCTAGCACAAGTAAAATCTACTTGGAAATTAGGTTTTTTCCAAGAATCTAGAGTTTTTCACTAGTGTTAGCATCTAGCATGAGTTGAGCTGGTCATAATTAACTAAGTTGCTTTAAGCCTCTATCTAGCACTATCACGGTATGGGTATTGTTTGCCTTCATGACATGATCTCCAGTCTCCACATCGGGCCAAATAAATAATGAATTTTGATGGTTACATTTGTGTTATTTTGATGCTTATACATGCTGTTTGAGACTTAAGTTTCTTGATTATACTCGAGTTTAGTGTTGTGGGATTGCATTATGTGTTCTTTCTTTATAAATATTAGGTATTTGGTAGATGTCGTCAATCGGGACATATAGTAGTTAGTATGTTAGTCATTGAACGCATATTCGATTCAGTATATCTGTTTGTCGATTTGCAGCAATATTTCTCTTTTTTTCATACTATTCTGATTAAATCTTTATATATTTTTTTTCAAATGTTGTCTGCTGCTATTTTGTTTAGATATACTTCCTGCTGCTAAAAATTTGACACCCCCTTGCTGGCTGCTGGTTGATAGCGGAATCTAAATTCCTAGATGGCAGTAGCTGGTCTTTAGGCATATGACTAAAATTGTAATGATTCCTTTAGAAGTTTCTTTAGCCATTCTTTATGCTTGTTTTTTTTAAAGCGGAGTTGGAGAAAATTAGTTTATGAATCTCGACTAGTTTCTCCGATTTTTTTAGCAGTTGTAGTGAGCTTGGGGTATCGAATTTTCTTTATTCAAGCATATAAGGGCTTTTCAATAAAAAATCGTAGTTATCACTTATGAATTTATTGAAATGACCTTGTAGCAAGTTAAAATTTACTAAACTTTCATCTTGTGAAAGAGCGGTAATTTTTTTGGCTCTCTTGGTCGGTACCCCGCCATACTCAACTTTAGGTTTCATAAATTCTTTTGTAACTTTTGGGAACAATTCGTTTCTATTTTCATTGAGGTGTTTAAAGATAAGAGTGAGATCTTTTTTTTTTTTTGCAAAAGGGTCTTGAAAATATAGTCTGCTTGAGTATTATAAATCAAGTACATTTTAAGATGTTCCCAGAATAAAAGATGAATTTCCCTCATACAAACTGTTCATCCTAGTATACGAGCCTTATTTCCATTTTTAAAATTTGCTTTTAGCAGATAAAGTCATCCTTTAACTTGTGATCCTGAGAGTGAGAAAACTGTATAGTGCTTACATTGGCACTATACCTTCATCTTCAATTTAAGTGTCTTTTCAAGAACTCAGTCTTTTCTTTACAAATTTGAGTGTTATTGATACAGATTTGAGACAAAAAAAAAGGCTTTGTCTTTACTGATTAGCCAATGTAATTCGTCATATTAATAAAAAAGTGTTGAAACATGGGCATCTTGTGCCATTATGGGCACCAGGAGTAACTCAAGAAAGTACTAGATTTTTGGTTTTATCATTATGCAGCTTGCAATTATACAATATTTGCCTTAAGTTATTCCTCAGGAGGCTGTGGTTTGCTAATCGTATGGATTATACAGTGTCTTAAGTCCTCTGGAGGTTTATCGTTTGTCTTTATCCAAAGTATTTTTTTTTTATCTTGAATTGTCAATGCTATGTAGAACTTGCTAATTTACTGATTATGTTTCTTAGTTTCTTAGTTTCTTGGCAGCAGATAAATTGTTATTAATTGAATTTAGCTTATATTTCTACGTAAATAACACTGGCTCCTTCAGTACATGTCGCCATCTTGGTATTCATAGAATGATCACTCGGTTTCATGATCAGGCTAGGAAAGTGAGCTAGACACTCATTTTTAAGCCAACCTCGTGCTTGAGATGTCATTACATATTTTTTCGTAGCTGTATGTGCTTTCATGGATTGGTGTGAGCTGTAATACTGATATTCTTATAATCAAACATTGAATGTAATGACCTATGCTAATAAATAGTTATTGAGGTGATTTTAAAAACGACAGTTACTAGTAGCTTGTAATAGTGTAGATGATAGTTGTTTTGAGTACTTAAAAGTTAAAACAGTTAGGATGAAATATTGCTGGAGACAAGCTATTTTCCATCCGATTTTGCATGGTTTTGGCTAAATTTCGCCAGCCCTAAAAATTTTAAAATCTTTTTTAAATTTTTAAGTTTTTATCATTTTGTCATTTGACCAAATAGACCTTACTTTGTTCAAGTGGATTTTGGATACATTTAGTCTAAAAATAAAAAGACATAAAATTTTATCCTCCATTCTTTTTATATACAAAATTTGATTTTTTTTTGAAACAAAATTAAAAACCTCTCAAATCCTCAAAGAACACCCAAACCTCCAAAAACTCTCCAGACCATAAAAAACGATTTTCGATGGATAGTGAGAAGATGAACGTTGGTGAGGAGTATGAAATTTCAAATAAGATAGATAGTCTTTCTAACCAATTTGTGAAGTTCTTCCCGATTTGGAAAGAACTGAATCTGTGCCGACTCGCTGTTGAAACCCTCCACCCCAGTGGGGTTGCCATTAAAATCCTTTAAGATCTAGGTTCAATCCCCGCCGGTTGGGTCGAGTGAAACCCGCCGGGGAGGGATGGATCAACCACTGGTTCTTAGGACCTTCCTCGTCGATGCTAGAAACGTATAACTTTAGGAATTCATGTTATTTTTTGCAACCGTTGGAGATTTTTCCAACCACCGAGGGAAACTTCCCCGAAAGTTGAGAATTTTTTAACCCCTGGTACATAACTTGTCAATCGGAGGGGTTGGTAATAAATAATTTTTTTACATACTTTTCACTCGGTGAATACAGGATGATGAGCTAATTGATTCTTGCATGGTAAAATATGAGGTAAAAGAGGAGCCTCACTCTGTAGATTATAGTCACTTGTTCAACACGAAATCTCACTACACATAAGAAGAATTGATCGATTGGGTTAAGAAAACCGCGATAGACAATGAGTTTGTAATTATATTACGGCGTCGCGACGATGCGAAAAGTAGACAAACTCTTAGAATCATTTTTGTATGTGAGAGATCCGGAAATTACACAAAGTTGGTAGATTTGAAAGACCTTAAGAGGAAGTCTACCGGGACCACAAAATGTGGATGCCCTTTCAGCCTTTAAGGAAATAAGGTAGATGATGATTTATGGGCCTTAAAGGTCGCATACGACGTTCACAATCACGATACTACAAAACTCAATGAAGGTCATTCGTTCTTGAGAAGATTTTTCAAGGAATAGTTGAATTTTGTAGTTAGTTCTACGAAAATGAGATCCCGTCATCGTGACATTCTTGGAGAAGTGAAAAAAATGAACCTTAAGAATTCGTCGTCCGTGCGCACCGTGTACAATGCTCAACTAAAACAACGGAAGATTGAGAAAGGCGGTCGATCAAAATTTCAATACTTGTTGGGTGAATTAAATAAATTAAACTATTACGAATGATATAGATCGTGCGAAGACCGAAGCGATATCACAGGTGAGATTTTCATCGCACACCCAGTTAGTTTGGATTCGTTACGGACGTTTCCAAATTTCATTCTAATGGATTAAACATACAAGGTAATAAAATACGGGATGTTGTTGTATGAGGTTGTTGGAGCCACTTCTACCGGGAAAACTTTATACATCGGATTTGCATTTATCTCCGGAGAGAAATTCAAGAGCTACAAAAAGGTGTTAGAATGCTTACATTCGTTGATGGTCACTCACTTCATCGAACCACCCTCCATTGTTTTGACCGCGATAAACAACGGGTTTGTAATTATATTACGGCGTCGCGACGATGCCAAACTCTTAGAATCATTTTGTATGTGAGAGATCCGGAAATTACACAAAGTTGGTAGACCTACCGGGATAAAACAATGTGGATTCCCTTTTCAGCCTTAAAGGAAATAAGGTAGATGATGATTTATGGGCCTTAAAGGTCGCATGCGGCGTTCACAATCACGATACTACAAAACTCAATGAAGGTCATTCATACTTGGGACGATTGTTTCTAGGAAGAGTTGGATTTTGTACTTAGTTCTACGAAAATGAGATCCCGTCATCGTGACATTCTTGGAGGAGTGAAAAAAATGAAGCTTAAGAATTCGTCGTCCATGCACACAGTGTACAATGCTCAACTAAAACAACGGAAATTTGAGAAAGACGGTCGATCAAAATTTCAATACTTGTTGGGTGAACTAAAGAAATTAAACTGTTACGAATGATATAGATCTTGCGAAGATTGAAGCGATATCATAGGTGAGCTTTTCTTCGTACACCCGGTTGATTTGGATTTGTTACAGACGTTTCCAAATGTCATTGTAATGGATAAAACATACAAGGTAATAAAATACGAGATACCGTTTTATGAGGTTGTTGGAGCCACTTCTATCGGGAAAACTTTTTACATCGGATTTTCATTTATGTCCAGAGAGAAATTCGAAAGCTACAAAAGGGCGTTAGAATGCTTACCTTTGTTGATTGTCACATGACTTCATTGAACTACCTTCTATTGTTTTAACGGATAGAGACTTGATAATGGTGAAAGCGGTGGAGGAAGTGTTCCCCAAGGCAACACACATGTTGTGTTGATGACATATTAACATGAACGTTTGAGGGAAAAAAATCATCAAGGACGAGAAAGTGTCCAACAAATTTTTAAAAGTGTTTGAATCAAATGATGTTTGTGGAAACAAAACTATCATTCATCAACTATCGTTCAGAATTGCACTGTGACTTCAAATAATATTCGAAAGCAATTGAATACACCAAAAGTTGGTTAGGACCGTACGATGATAAGGTTTTCATGTTGAGAACTAAAACGTTGCATTTGGTTACCAAACGACAAACAATGTGGAGAGCGCTCATTCCACCCTCAAGCGTTTCCTTGGTACGATCAAAGATAACTTCAAGTCTTTTTGGTTGAAGGTGCATACTTTGATGGAATTGCAACAATGAGACATAAATGGGTCATTTGAAAGGAGTTGTTTATTAGCCCGACATAAATTCGCTAACATTGTGTATGGGAAGCTAAAAAACACTCCGACTATGCTTTGGAACTTTTTTCCGAAGAATTAAAATGTGCCCGCAACATGATAATCGCGGATGGTATGCCTTGCAGTTTTGTGATACGAACTACACACGGTATACCTTGCGCACAAGATATCTACAAATTTGTTTCTAACGACTTAGAGGTACCTCTAAATTTATTTCACGATCATTGGAAGAGGTTAGACATTCTTATTCGTACCAATCTAACGATGATCGAGAAATTGAAAGCAAAACTCGATAAACTATACTCGATATCATGGACTCCAAGGACGAAGCACGCATAGAGCATATTTATAAGAAATGGTTTGCCATCGTCCATCTGGAAATAACTTTCCTATTGGATCTTTTGGTCAAGCTAAAAACGCACGGTCGTCCACCTTCCAAACGTAAGTTGTCTGTTACTGCATCCGAATAATCCATTAAACACGACAAATTGTACCACGAGCATGCGCTAGATTCCAAAAAATCTAGTTTGCCATCGTTTCAAAAAATGTTCAAACCTCCGACCGCAAAATCGCGTAAAGGAAAAGAAACGTCGGGTCCCAAACTTGGTAGGGAAAGCGCCGCTCCAAAAAAATGGAGCGTTGTTCTAACACAAACAAGTCAAAAAATGTTTTTTAGTGGAAGGATTGGTTGTAGGTCAAGTTCTACGATGCCGGCTAAGGAAAGTTTGGTTGATCCCAAAGGGTACCTAAACCAATTCCCATATTTGTTAGGCCTTTCATAACGTCCATCATCGACGTTAAATTCGATAGCCACTGTGGGTACCGCTCGATTGCGTTTGCCTTGAATGAGCAACAAGATGGGTGGATGTTGATTAAGGATGCCATATTTACAACGAGCTTAAGGATTATGAATCAGTGTACGTGAAGATATTTACAAGCATAAAATATTTGATAGATATTGCAGAACATGTGAAGTGCTTTAACGATGTGGCTACTATCGATCATTGGATGTCGATGCATACTCTACTTCGTTGGACAATATAAAACCATGGATGTTGGCTTCATTTTTCTTATGTTAAGAGGCACACCTCTTATGATGTCAAATCGGTTGGAATTGGATTGGGTTGGAGGGTAAACTCCAACCACTTTGTGAACGTAAGTATTTCTTTACATAACCGGTTTGTTTAAACCTTTAAACATCCCTTTTATCGTGTTTTTGTTTTATAGCTTGGGATTCTGGCGGATGCTCCATGTACGAGGATACATCATTGTTTCCTATAGTTACGTTCACTAGAAGCAGAAGGTTCAGAATTACCGATTCATTCTCATTGCAAGAGATATAAAAAAAATAAAAAATCGCAGCCTCAAAGTTTTAACCGCTTTTGTTTAAACACTCGGTCATTCTAATATATTTATAATTTGTCACACTTAAAACTTGTGAGTTTTGCAATTTATGATGATGTTAATTTAAAAACATTAACATTAACTTCTTAATTGGTTCACATTAATTCCCCGTCTGTTGAAATATTGTTAACCGACGGAGCACGATCTTGACCCCAACGTGGAGAAGCATTGAATCAACAATAAATTATACATTAAACTAACTTAAACCCTCCGTAAGGAGTTCACCAAACCAACAAAATGTTTACAAGCTCAAATTAAGTATCACATACACATCAATAAATCTAACACATAAATAAATCTATCATTGATCAATATACAAACTAAAACAAAAATACTATACAATATTTACGAACCGATAAAACTAAAATCGAATACAACACACAAAACTTCATTGTTATGTTGTAAAACATTAAAAAAACCCTAATAAACTATTCGAGAAAGTACGTAACTAATACATCAAACGCACTATCAACAAACCTAGCATGATAACAGCCACAGACTTGTGATCTTAAACACTATTCTTGCAAAAGATATGAGCTCTTTCGGACTATCGTCGAGAGGGCAAACACGATTTATCGTGTTAATCGCATCCACCATGGAGTGTTCCTCGAGGATATATGGAGTAATTTGAAACCAACCATAATTCACAACATAAGCTGCGTACCGAGGCGTCAATTTCGTACAACTTCCCACCAACGGTCGTGAATACCTATCGATCACAAATAAACGGTCCCTCCAGTTGGACCAATGCTGAGCGTCAACATGATAACGCGTATTGTCTCTGGTGAGACCAGATCGAGCGACGATGGGATCTGACTTCTCTTGGACCCAACCAAACTGCCTCGTCACTCGATCATAGTGGTATATCTCAGTCACTAACATAACACGAATAGGGTTGCGATACAACCATATTTCATGTATAAAAAATTCATGTCAAACATTAAGGTTGATTGGAAAATCACCTGTAAATATACAACATATAAACTTGTAATAAATAAACAAATAAATTTATCGGTGACATAAACATTAAAGGTATATGTATAAAAGACTTACCTCCGTTTCTTCTTGACGAGCTAGGATGTCACGGTAGTACATCTTCCCATGAACGTTGACCCGGTAAGTTTTATGAGCAACCACGACAACCTCTTCGGATCAGTTTGACAAAAACTGTTATTCCCCGTAACCCGAAAGCATGGGAAGTGGTCGTACAACAAACAATCCAACAACTCTGAGAAACAAACTAGAATCTTCAAGGAGTGCTTTGAAATGCCTCCTAAGCTCTTCACGGGAAGTGATCGCTCTAAATTACACTCTCTGATGCTACTAACAATTTTTTGGCGCACAGGTTGCTCAGAATGCTCCGAACGCTCTCCTTGCTCTGCACGATTTCCCTCAGTTTCACGGCTCGGGTGACACTACCGCTACCACTACCGGCGTTGTTAAACTTTTCAACGTTGGTGGACCTCTTCCCGTTCGCGTCATCCTCCTTTGTATATTTTTTCCTTCTCCGGCCTTGATATTTGTTGTCATCAACAAATAAAAAATTTATTAGAATTTTTTTAAATAAATTGTAAACATTTAGGTCCCCACCGGGTGAATCTGGGAAGCCCCGTCGGAAAATATTCAAAACCTACAAAAAAATACTTTTCCCCTGCCGGGACTTCCTAGACTCACCCAATGGGATATAAGAACAACCTGCAAAAACAATAATCCTCCCCAGCGGTTGAAATTTCTCACTCGGAAAAGACCAAGTACAACCTGGAAAAAATAAGTATCCCCGTCGGTTGGAAATTTCTCACCCTGCAGGGACCAAGAACACGTGCAAACCCCCCCCCCCCCCCCCCCCCCTCAAAAAAAAATCGACAAATCCAATCTAAAAATCATATTCAAATACAAAGCCAAGCATCCAACATCAATATATAACTTAAAACACTTAAATAAAAATACATTTACCTATTTTGACACCCTAAATGCCATAAATCTACCAAAACCATTAAAACCTAAATAGAATAAAAAACTAAGGAAAAAAAAAGTTTACTATTTTCCTTTGCCCATTTGATCTTGTTAAGTAGATTTGGTTACTTCTTTGTTGATGAATAAGATATTTACGTGAGCCGAAATGATTTTTTTAATTTTTTGTGGTAGTTTTAGATTTTGGAAATTTTAGATAGATAACGGTGTGAGGGAAAAGGAAAATAAAAGGTTTGGTTTTGGGGATGTTTGGTTTTGGGGCTGATTAGAATATTAGGTTAGAATTTAGTAAACTAAGCAGGGGTATTTTGGATTAATCTGGGGTTGATTATCGTTTTGGTCGATGATTTAGCCAAAACCATATTCTTATTTTTTTTAAGAGAAACATCAATTTTACCCCTCTTATAAACTTTAATCTTCTTATTTTTAAATTATCTATTCATTCACCCATCTATTTTTTTAACAACCAATCCTTTTTCCCACATTAAATTCATTCAAACATCTATTTTTTCAAGAACCAATTTTTTTTTCCAATATTAAATTTTTGGATTTAATTTCTCACCAATCTATCAATTTACTTCTCACCCATTCCATTTACTTTTCCATATTAATTTTACAACCTCTAAAAAAACTCTAAACCTAATCTACTTCGTGTAAATACTAAGAAACCATACCCCCAATCTATTAATCCAACAATTCAATTCTTAGTAAACTCCATCTATCCATAAACTATCCGGGTTGTCCATTTACCTACAAACTATCCAACAACCCAAGTGGGAAATTCCGAATTAGATGTTTTTTAAAACACTTAATTCCGAGTGGGCAGCTTAGAATTAGGTGTTTATTCTTTTTACAAAGCATCTAATTCCAAATGGGCAGCTCGTAATTAGGTGTTTTTCATAAAAAAACTGAATCCAATTATGAGCTAACCACTCAGAATTAAGAGACATTCTTCTGTAAAAAAATCATTAAATATGATCTAATATCGAGTTCTCCATTCAGAATTAGGTATTTTTAAAAATAAAACAACTTTTAATTTCGAGTGGACAGCTTAGATCAGTTGCATTTTATAAAAATAACTTATTCCGAGTGGGTTTCTCGGAACCAAACCTGCAAAAACTTGATTTTCAATTTTAATTTTTTGAAAATCGATTTTGATTTAAAGAATGTAACACTAAAAGAACAAGATTATAATACACATTTGGTGATTCGGGTGATGTACCGGTGTTGATATTTGGTTTGGATGTTTCTCTTCCATTATATTGTTAGTAATTTTTGAAATTTGAAGTTTTGTTTGGAATTTTTGTATTTAGTTTTAAAAGTTTTAGAGTATATATTGAATTTAAAATAAAAATAAAAATATATTTGTTGGAAATAGGCTTTGAACAGTAGCTCGTCCATCGAGTACCAATTTTAGTGACAGATAGTCCCTAGACTTTCAAGAGTCCACTAGTAGTCCCTTGACTATCCAGTTTGGATAAAGTTAGTCCCCATCATTTGTTGATTAACATAAAATTTCCACGTGACACCATACTTAACAGAAACTTGTATCACCAATGGTCCATCGACTTCAGGTCGAGTTCAAATGTAGTCAAGGTTAAAGTCGAGGGACCATTGGTCATACATGCTTCTGTTGAGTATGGTGCCACGTGGAAACTTAATATTAATCAAAAAAATTGAGAGACTAACTTTATCCAAACTGGATAGTCCAAAGCCTACGAACGAACTTTTGAAAGTCCAAAAACTCTATGTCACAAAAATCGATAGTCCAGGAATGCATTACTCTTCAAAGCCTTGGAAATAGAAGTAGATAGTATATAAAATCGCATAAAAAATATTAAAAGCTTAATGAAGTGAAAAATAAAAACATAAAAAATATGGACACAATTATTTTGAAACCTATTTTTGTTATAAATAGATCTATCTTTCAATGGAAAGAAGGATGTTCAAAATAAATAAATAATGTTTGAAACCAAAAAGCTGTGCGCTGGAAATTTTGAAAGAAAATGTCAAAATTTAGGTGCTATTAAATGGTGATCAATTGGATTCATAACTCCTATGGGAGTCCAAAGTAAAATAAAATACCTATAGCATACATACAAAATATATAATAAAATATTAGGGAAATGTGAGTTTCGAATGATATAAAATATGAATGAGATTACATGTTGAAAATCATACTTGAAAGCCATGGTTCAAGTTAGATCTTTCACCTATTTTCTAACTTTTAACTTTTTAATATTCAGTTTGTTCGATTTTATTCATTTACTTTTAATAATTTATTATATATACGAAAAATGTTATTAAATATATTAAGTTTCTAATTTATTATGAACATATAGACAAATCAAATCATATTCTTTTAAAGTATCAATAATACTTTTTACAGGATTTAACAATAAAATAAAAAATAAACATATTTGCAAGTATACAGAATCTAATTTCTTTGTTTAGAATTTTATTTTATTTTGGTTCAAAAATGGTGTTTTATAAATTTTGTATAAGTTTGATTTCTTTTATTGCTAACGGTAATAAATTATTATAATGAATGATTTTTTTTTTCAATTTAATAATTATGTTTGGTCTACAAAATTAAAATTAGTTGTTATTTGTAATATGTTTACGGATTATGTATGTAGTTTTGAATGATGCTAAAAACATTTTATGCCATGTTTGAAATTTTTTTTATGGTTTGTTCAGACATTTAAACATATTGCTTTGATCTCTATATAGTTAGTTTTAATCTATGTAATGACAATTGTTGCTTTGAGAAATGTTGGCCTGTATCTTTGTAACATAGTTTGCAGATGTTATGGTTAGGTTAGTTGTTGCACTTTGAAGACTATTAAGCTATTCTAATCTGGTTTCAGAGGTAGGGAGATTTGTAGGTTTATATGGTTAAATATTTCTTTATAAGCTAGACTCATCGTAATAGACGTATGCGCACAGTCTAGACCAATACGAGTTTGTGTAACTAGGTCATTTAGGAAAATAGAAAAATCAGCTAAAGTGGGGTTTCCAACTGTTTTTTAATCTTATTTAAGTACTCTTCCATGATTTTCGTACATTTCCTTGTTCTTTGGAACTTTGGTTTGAAGTAGGTAATTTCAGACTTGGTGTGTGATTCAGAAAACCTTGAGGTTGCATCCAACAACCCTTTTGATTTTATTTCCTGCTTCAATTGTGCATCAATTTTTAGGCTTATGGTGCTGTACAGTCAACTTAGTGAGAGCTGGTCTGTAACAATCCAGAGTTCATATTTTGGATTTTCTTTGACCGTATCACCATTTGTTTCATTGATCAACATTGGAGGCATGACTTTTCTTTGCTCATGAAGCATGTAAATTTATTTCGTCGGATGTTTGGAAGTATAATTGTTTTCCACAAAAGGCAATTGCTTATGCCTAGTTCTATGTTATTGAAAATATTCATTTGGTTTTTTTGTAGGATTTTGTGGTTTAGAGAAGATTCAGTAGACATCGTTTTAGATGCTATTGATCCAGAGATGCAACCATAAAAAAAGAAAAAGAAAAAACCAATGTCTCCTCTCTTACCAAAGTGTGATATGATGAAAATTTGATTTGATTTTTGTTTTTGTTTTTTTGCATGACTATTTGATTTTGACTGTGCTCTTGCCTTTTTATATTGTATATAGTATATTTTTACAAAATTCTCACATTGGCATTTGTAAAATGATAATTATAATCTATCACACAAATTGTACGAATCTCTTATATCATTCTCTTATTTCTTTTGGATAAAGGCCTAACACTCACCCAGATGTCTACTACTGTAAATGGCTCAGATTTACTCTTTTCGAAAACACATCATTTCATTAAGTCTTGGCTTAACCTATTTTCACTAAAAATCCTTATTTCTCCAACCCAGTTTTAAATTCACCCAAAAATCTTATCTCTTCACCCAAACACTGAAAAAATGCTCTTATTGGATTATATAATTTTATTTTCATTTTTACAAACATATCATTATTCAAATTTCATATTTTTGTCTCATTATTTCTTATTTCGCTCATTATCTCTCTAGTTCTTCAACCCCGACCACTTTCATAATCCAGCAACCATACTTCAACGACTTACAATGTTTAATAAGTGTAATGAGAAGCTAAAAGTTCCTCGTAAGTAAGTTTTTTGTTCTTTAATTATTTTAGTTTTTATACTCTTGATTTTGATTTTTTGTTCTTGATTTATAGTTTAATTTATTTGTTAGATTTACAAATATACTTGTTATCATATAGTTTAGAAGTGTTGATGGATATTAATTTGCAGTTAGATAGCTAAATTTAGATATTATGTTTATCAATTTCAAAAAATTTAAAGAGTTTTGGTGTGTTCTTCCTCGTTGGAATTGCAAGGAATACGTTGCACCAATGGCGCAACGTCTTCATATCGATGGTGCACGGGCTGTTCACCATCAGTGCGCAACCGGTGAACCATCTGAAGTAGGTGCGTAACCCGTGAACCATCGGTGTACTTTTTTCCACGCGATGGTTCCGAATATGTTGTCTATTAAATTACTTTTTTCCTATCCTAATCTAATTTGTTACCCTAAATATTTAAATATATTTGATGTAAATTTTATGTTTTTGTTTTTGTTTGTGTTTATTTCATATTATTGTTATTATTTATCTGAACTTTAATTATTTGACTCAGGTCATCTGATACACATAGAGAACATTCACGAGCAAAGAGCTCATGAAAAATACCTCACGATCAGAGAGGGAACGACATGAAAATACTATTACCTTGGTTAAGTCTGTCATGAGGCGACCTATGAGGAAACGCAAGAATATTTTTGAGAAACGAGTCCCTTATATAGTATGGACATAATGAGAGCTCAGTCTAAGTCAGTTCAGAATGAGGTGTAAAAAAAGCATAATAAAAATATTTTTACGCCTAATTTATAAGGGTTTGAGGCCACTTAGTATTAAAAATATCATGGAATAATTTGATGCGGGGGGTGGATCATCTAGTGGGCTTGCACCAAAGCCATGTCAGCGTGCATCATCAGGTCAGCGTGCACCATCATTAGGTCAGCGTATAACACAGTCTGAGGTATTCGTTGGATGTGGTGGGAGTGATGATATGGATCACGATTTAGTTGAAAATGTAACCATTCTTTCAGCTAAAAGGGAAGAACAAATGAGAATATTTGCTTTATTAGATGTCTATCACATTCTATTATTTCCAGTTTTGAAAAACACGAGGCGCACACCAGTTTTATTTAGAGGGTAAGTTTATAATTACTAAATATTTTACGTATATTTATATTTTTTAATTTATAAAATTTTCTTATTAAATGTTTTTTTGTATAGTTCTGTAGTTCTCTCGACATCCAAACTCATTACATAGTATTGCGTATGTGGGACCTGACCCAACGTGTAGTAAAGATGCTTATGACCAACAACACTCCATTTGGTCCATGTGATTCGTCATCTGACTAAGCATTACAATAATCTAATGTTGAACAAGATCTTTTAGTTGGATAAAACAATATGAGTATATTATAGTTTGAAATGGCTCAAAGATACATTTACGGTAGATTGATATCACGTGCATACTTTATATATTTTTTAGATGTACGATATTTAGAGAAATTAGTGAAAAATTATGAGGGTTGATTTTATTGAGGTTGGAGGACATGTAAAGTGGACCAGGGGACATAACTGGGGGTTAAGTGTGAACCTGATAGTTAAAGCACCGTCTAACCCATTTTACCGTATTACGAGACCAAATATTATTATATGTTCGCCAAATAGGTTAGTGGACCTGAATGTACGACTCAAAACCAACGTTTGTGCCACTACTAGTGATATGCCGGAGAAAGATGTTAGTAAACAAACTTATACTTATTATATTGTTAACAATATTTAGACTATTTTATTTATATTTTATTTATAACATGTTATGTTATTTTGTTTTTACAGAGATTTTTTGAAACATACATACATATAAGAGCTTAATTTCTCATTCTGGAAATTCGTCTAATAAACTATCCTATTAGAATGATGAACATTGTCGAAGGCTATATGCCTGATAGAGTAACACACCAGTTCGGAAAGATCCAAGTGAACTGCATCTTTCCATGATAATAAGACCTGATTATAAGAAGGGAGAGCAACGTTATCTTTGATGTAGTTTAGTTTGGTTAGATTGTCGTAATTATTTACTTCTCAACGATCTTCTAACAGTTCTACTTGCATCATATCACAACTTGATGACGGACATATATGTTGATTACATAGTTAATTCCATTAAATAACATATACTTCACGATAATTATCTCGCACCTCGTTGAAAAGAGATTGGAACAAGTGTAAGAGGATGCTTACCTGTATAAATATGATATACAATGATATAAATCTTCCTAAAGTGTTGTATTATTTGTATCGTATATTTCTATTTAATATATTTGATTTTTTTTTTCATTTTATGTGCAATGTATTTGCTTTTGATGTCTTTTAATTTTATGTTTATCAAGTTAAGTTTGATGTTATCAAATCGTTAGCATAATAACATAGTAATATTCCAATGAAAAATAGTTCCAAAAACAGTGTTGTGTAATACTAAAATGATAAGTAGTTCCAATTTTTTTTAGAGAATATTAAACAAATACATTTAAATCGATCACTTCAGGGTTGATGATGTGAGGCTTACAGATTTGAATCTCTTAATATCTTTTGTATCTATTTATAATCCGTAATTTCCAAGTTTCTACTTCCGGACTATGCAATACAATACAAAAAGGATGTACTTGTGTGCATGGTGAGTCATTCAAAAAAATATATAAACAAATAAAACAAATGAGTACGACGATAACATATTAATTCAACATAAAACTTAAAATGTAAATTTGAATACTTACATGGATTAAATGGTTATTATTAACAAAATCGAACCCGATTTCTTATTTTAAGACAGTAAAAAGGGTGCACCTCGTAATGGTAGAAAATTGAAACTCATATTGATAGACCTCGAATGTGCCACAAAATGGATAATACGGTTAAAATTTGATGTTATCACGATTCTTATTTTTGGGTTTGCCATCCAGTTCTCCATAGTTGCAGGTCTTGATAATAATGTATATTTTCACTGACCTTTAAATAACCATCTCCGTCATTAAATATTTTCATATAAACTTCAGGTTTATCTATAAGCTCATCGTAAATTTATTTTCTAACAAACTGCCATCCATAGTGTTGGAAATATAAGCCATACGAAACTGATAGATACCCGGAATGACCATCACGTTATTAATTGTAGTAATAAAAGGTATTAATGAAGTGGAAATTGTTATAAATAATCATTTGGATCATGAAAAAATAGATTATAACCAATATGGAGATCGTTTCTCTATGACTAGATATCAATGATATCGAATGAGCTCCAACTACCGAAGGTTTCTCTGGCAGATATGTATGACCACTGACATGTGTTGGTATTTTGAAATGAACGAACGTACTTCCAGGCGTACTTTCTTTCCTTTTACACACTTTGGCCAACGGAGTTACAAAAATGCTACGTAACGAAGGTGAACTTGTTTTTAATCTGAATCTAGCACATGTTCGAAATGAAATTTAACTCGTGTACTGGATGATTCAGCAACATATAATTTACGCTTGACAGGTGGACGACCATGTTGTTTATGTTTCTCTAAAAGTTCTAAAAGAGAATATATTTTTGGATATAATACTTCAAACCATTTATTATAAATATGTTTTATTCATCATCGTTGGTATTCATGACATCAAGTATAAGCTTATCACGTTTTTATGTGAAAAGTTCTATCATGGTTATGTTTCTTCGTATCATTATATCTAACCTCTTCTAGTGATTGTCCAAATATTCTAAAGGTGTCGTTATGACTTTGTTAGTTGTTCGTGAATCTGATGCCAACACGACATAATGTACATAGATCATATTACACAAGTGAAAATCCAATCCGTCATCTCAGTATCGTTAGTACATTCTAATTCAAGCATAAAAATTTATAAAGAAGTGTTCGAGACATACCTCATAGTTTGTCAAACAAATTGTCTCCAAATTTATGTTGTGCTATAAATAAATTATTTTCAAATGATGCTCTAATTGCGCCATGTTGTATTTCGAATAAACAATGAACCCTACCCCAAACAACTCAAAATTAATCTTGCTCATACCTATAAAACCCTTTAGGTTAGAATGAATGTTCTCTATCTAGTTAATGGTTGTGTGTTCGATATACATGAATTTGTTAGTTTTCCAAACCAAAAACTTATCAATACAAAAAAATAACAAAGCTTTTGGTGTATTCGATTGGTTAATGATAATATTTGAAGTCATGTTGCATATCAATCAAACTATTGATACCTTTTGAGTTCGCTTAACAAGAATTACAAATATGACCAACCAATTTTCTCTGACATCCGCTGTTTTTTCAGTGTTGTATATAATGCGCGTAGACGACATATTTTATTTGTTCAACTTTTTTACTCCATTAAAAAAAATTCAAAGGTGAGTTCCAACGAAGGTAAAATGCCTAATAAATTCCAATTCTTCTTTAGTCAAATATCTCGTGTACAAATGGCATTTGAAATGTTTAACATTTATATTTTAAGAATTTCGCATATCACCTTTAAGGACCATCTATCTGGAGTTATCATAGTACCATTAATCTCGTAAATACATCCAACCATTTTTTTCTTTGATGAACTTTTTCTTAGATCCTTTACGGGTACCGCTGGATTATACAATCCAAATTTATTGCGTCAAAGTATATTTGAGGATTCTTTCTACTATTTAGAGCATCACAACACTTTTATATTGATAATCAACCCATTTTATTTTCCGGTTCTTAACTTACTCAGCCAACTCGTCTCGAGTATAATATTCTATTGTGAGAAATACATCACTATGATGTGCAGTGCAAACATAGACAAAAAATATAGACCAACAACTAAAAAAATGCGGATCCTGATAATTATGAAAAAGGACCGATGATACAATTGTACCATATCGGCGATTCGTAAAAATTGTACCAGTGGTAAAATGTTATGCACCACAAGTTCGAAACCCTACAAACGGTGTTGCGTAATGGCGGGAGGAAAAAAACCGTATTGGTGTTTTACCTCATTCTTTGATGATTCTACCTCTTCTACGGACACTTCCATCCCATTCTTGAGAGTGCATTTTTTATAAATACATATCCCTTTTCATTTTGTTAGTTAAAGTTGAATATGAATCTTCGAAAAACTTATTTTTTTCAAAAACAAAATTTTAATTAAAAGAAATATATATGGTTTTTGATTCTTTTATATTGTTGATACATTTGTATAAAATGATAGAGGATATGGTCAGTTATTTTTTTCATTAACACCACATTGTAAATAGATTAATAAGTGAAAACATTTTGGATAGAAAGATGATCATTCCTCGCTCAAACATAAATTTCGGAAGGATGGGGATATACTGATTTTGAGTAAAATAGCATAAACCTTTCAAGTCCTCAGTAAGACTTCATTGGAGAAGCTTCATTACAACCAAACCCCAAATTTCGTGACAGATTCCATACACTTTTTGAAACAGTGATGGGAGTTCATTTGGAAAAATAAGGGATATGAATAGCGACCTCCAAAGAAGAGGGCCAAGCCAAACATGAATGTCATAACCCAGACCAAGAAACAGGCAAAGAAGCATGGGTAACGACAACCATACTTCTTCTACCTCATCGTCCCATTTCAATTCATATACGACGCCCATGACCGGATTCTGTAATACATTGCTGCAAGTACTCGCTTATAGTCCCGCAAGGCTTCTTCTTCCTCGAGTGGAGCTGGGTTTCGGTGACTGAAAACCTTGAGTATAAAGTTATCAGATGGCTCTAGAATGTCAACACCAAATGATCTTGCTAATGATTTTCCAATGACTTGAACTTGAGATATACTGTCATAAGAGAAATAATGATTAGAATGCACCTGTTTGGGTCTCAAAGGTAATGCTATAATGAAAGTGACAACAAAAAAGATACAAAGGAAGAGGCTAAGAAAAACCAAAACTATTATTTATATTCGTATTGGTTAAAGAGACAAACCATAAGTAGAATAAGCCGTCTTCGGACTTTCTCTGAACCCGATCAAGCAGCTCAATCTGCACATATCCACCAATGCAAAGAACTGGTTTGGGTAGCCGGAACTTTTGCAGGCTATTTTCCTATTCACGCATCTAACTTTAGCCTTTGCATTCTTGAAATATGACATAGATACTGAATTTGATAAAATTCAAGAATTTGTATGTATCCAAATTTATTTAAGACTTCACTTTTTTAGAATAACATTTTGCAAGTAACTGGGCAAGAAAAAGTTACTAAATTGAGTATGCCTCTAATGAAAGTCATCATTTGCCAAATAATCAGCTAAAAGAATCAAATCAACCAAAAAATCATATATGCATAGAAGCCAAAAAGACTAGTCGCACCAAGAATCCCTTGGTTATTTAAGTTTACCTGAGCCATTGGAAACACTGGTGAAGAATAAGTCCATATGAAATTTTCATCAGTAGACATCAGCCATGACTTACTAGCCATACCGGATTTTAAATAACCGGCCCGAAACCGTACAAAATTTGCAGAATATATTGGCTCACCTTGCTGAAATGAGTCTACAGAAAATTATAATACATAATCAACAAAAATGAATTAGAATTTCAGCACAAAACAAAGAAGACATAACTACTTTCGGCATGGAAATCGTTAAGTATCCTCACATAACATGTTTATAATCATATTAAATTATTAATGAGTAAAAATATTTTTAATAAGTAAAATAGTAGAATGTTGTAAAAGCTGATATATTTTCAAATAATACACTGTAAATTAGTGAGATAAACTTTAAACACCAACATAGTAAACGATTTTCGTGCGGGTTTTAGCCATGTCCAAGCATATAATATGCCTATCCTAACCTTGGGAAGGTTGTATGCAGATTTCAGTAATCACGCATAAATCCGCAACCAGCTTATAGACGAGTGTTTCTGGCACGGCACGATTCTTTTGCCCTCGACTCAACCAAAACCAACCACTTGGTTCGAGAGTATTATAGATAAGATCCCTCGGAAAAGTCTTAGTGCTAGATGCAAAAACTGCCTTACCGATGCACTCTTTGGCATCAAAATTAATGCACGACCGAGCAAAAGAGGCATAGACGTGGTGCTCTCTAACCAAAGTTTCCCATTCCTTGGAATTCCAAGATCCAAATGTGGTTGGACTTGGATCTTTAACAATAATGCCACTCCCTTCACTTAAATGATCAAGTTTATGTAGTTGTGGAAACATTCGTAAGCACATAGCCTTACAAAGACTCTTTGCAATCACTGCAACAAATCCGTCGAGAAATCAGTGAAATCGATCAATAATCCGGGTCAAAACTTCAAAACAACTCTAAAATCCTTCAAGATAACAACTATAACAAATTACTTCAAGCGAAATTACTAAGCTTACCAAAATGTCTCCATGAATGTGAGACACAACTGGCACGGACAAGATCAGAGGGATCTTCCAAGTACGAAAGTACCTTTATGGACATGTCAGGTTCGAGAACATTCAAGAAATCCATACCCGTTTTCATAAAACTAAAATCCGCAGCCCTGCAGTTCTTCTTACCTCTAAACCTTCAGTTCGTTGTAATAAAATCGTACTGAAATCCGACAAGGGAAACAAGAGCCTTTATAACATAGATTGTAATGAAAAGCCAAGTCACTTCATACTTCTGCATCAAAATGAATAAACCAGTAAGAGAAATAACAGTGCCCACATATACATACTATTTACAGAATTCAGATTTGATACAGCAAATGGAATCAACGACCGTAACTCAAACCGCTCTGACGATTGTAATAGTTATCTTCAAATGGTCCCATTTATTATATGAGATTGCATTAACAATTCGTTGAGTAAGCAAAAACCCTAAGAAAATCGGATACATAATTGAATACGTATTTTCATTTGAATAAAAAAGCTAAAATATGAACCGTACATTGGTTTCAAACAATCAATGATCGATAAAAAGAAAAAAAAAGCTTACAAGAAGAAATGGATGGCAAGTTTTTCACAAACGAGGAGGTTTCGAGTTCAGAGTGAAGACGGTGATTGATGAGCCTTACGAGATGAAATTAAAGAGAATTATGCTCATAAGTGACCGATTAAGTATTATTTATTTATTTTTTTATATATATTTTTAAAAACCGGTAATTATCTTTTGGCCAAACCTTTTACTATTTAGTACCCAAAAATGGGTTAATGTTCACTTAATACCCATCTCAATAAAACAATTCCTTTTCAAAACCTAATTTTTTTTAAATACTACAACTACCCTTAACCTAGTATATAAGCCTTATTCTGAGAATTAATGGGTATTTTCACCCAATCATCAATTTTGAATTTCGAAATAGCCTTCATTCTCGATCCGTCTTCTCATACTTTTTTTTCTCTCTTTCCTCTTCTTCTCTCTCTCCACCTTCGAACCCACTAAAACCGTCGACGATGAGGTTGCTCAACTGCAATAACAAAACCATCAACGCCTCCGTCTACTCGTCTCAGATTGGCCAGTCGTCTTGTTTTTGCCGGTCGGACGGGTATTCACGGCGGCGATGGAACTCTAGTAGGAAGAACAAGTCATCGATGCAGTGGTGAGAAAACCCTAGTCTGTGAGAAAACCACTGCACTCTTTCTTTCCAAATTGCATAAAAATGGATCCTATGTCGGTGCTTCACGATTTCACGATCTAAGGCGAGCTAGACCAGATCATCCGAATCGGCTACGAGTACCGATTCGGGTCGGATAACTCGTTTCCCTACTTTGTGGAAACTTCTTACCGATCCAAACAAGGTAACCTCTACACTCTCAAGGCTCTGCTTCATTGCGTAAAGAACCAAAACCTCAAGCACGGTGAGTATATGCACTACACAGTAAAAAAACATTGTCCCGACCGTCATTTTACCCGACCGGAAACCGCTTCTCGGTTACCTCACCGGAAAAGTCTCTTGTTCCGATTCCACCGGAAAAGGCGGGGGCAAAACTCAACACAGGTTTGCATAACCGCTACTTTTAGATAATAAAGAATGTGTCATATTTTTGTTAATTAACCTTATGTAGATGCTTTTGTTGCCTCAAGGTCTAGTGGGTTCTGAGTTGGTCGGGGGCTCGTTGATTTTGTTGGGGATGTTCGTCGATGTTGTTCAGGGATGGAGCACGGCTATCGCCGGTAAAGCTCTGCCTACAAATGGTGCAATGTAGATTTGGAGCTATACAGAGGCTGGTGTTTACGATGGAAAGAATATGGTTGGTGTCACGGTGGAGAAGAAAGTGGCTGGTGGAGAAGAATATGGTTTGACATTGCTAGATAGGCTATGATTACATTGCTAGATACTTGTTAAATCATTTGTAGTTACATTGAAATTAAGTTTTAGTTGCCACATTGCTAGATACAGTGTAATACCTCTGCGATTGTAAGTGTACAATGAGAATGCTAGATACGTGTATATGAAGTTGCTAGATACAACATTTTCCAGACATGAACATTCCACTAACATGAAGTACATGGGCGGCCTAATCAGCATAAAAAATGGTAGATGAGTTGTAACGAGGTTGATAGATACAGTCGCATATCATTACTAGATACCTTATAACGATATTGCTAGATACAACATCTGAACATCACTAGATACATTATAACGACTATGATATATACAACATCAAAAGATTGCTAGATGGGTTGTAAAGAGGTTGCTAGACATGCGTTAATGCACATTGATAGACATGAGTTAATTTGACGTTCCTAGACAAGAGTTAATGCACATTGGTAGATACGAGTTGTATATCATTTGATATTTTCATCAATATAACATTACGATGTATGGCATATATGACATTGCTAGACAAGAGTTAATGCACATTGCTAGACACGAGTAATTTGACATTGCTAGAAAGGAGTAAGTTGACATTGCTAGACACGAGTTAATTTGACATTGAAAGGAGTAAGTTGACATTGATATACACGAGTTAATTTGCATTTAGATTTTCATTCAATTTGACATTGCTAGATAAGAGTATTACTCCATTGCTAGACACGGGTAATTGGACACTACTTGACACGAGTAAATGTGTATTCAGGTTAACATTCATTTCGCCTTGCTAGACACGACTAACTTGACATTGCTAGACACAAGTTATTTGGCATTGCTACATATGTTGAACTTGACATTGCTAGACACGACTAACTTGACATTGCTAGACACAAGTTATTTGGCATTGCTACATATGTTGAACTTGACATTGCTAGACACGCGTTATTTGACATTGCTAGACACGATTTAATTTGCATTCAGATTTTCATTCAATTTGACATTGCTAGATAGGAGTAATACGATATTGCTAGACACGAGTAATTTGACACTGCTTGATAAAAGTAAATGTGCATTCAGGTTAGCATTCATTTCACCTTGCTAGACACGAGTAACTTGACACTGCTAGACACGAGATATTTAACATTGCTAGACATGCTGAACTAGACATTGTTAGATACGAGTTATTTGACATTGCTAGAAACGAGTAGGTTGACATTGCTAGACACGAGTTAAATTGCATTCAGATGTTCATTCAACTTGACATTGCTAGATAGGAGTTATAGACATTGCTATACACGTAATTTGACACTGCTTGATACGAGTAAATGTGCATTCAGGTTAAAATTCATTTCACATTGCTAGATACGAGCTATATAAAATTTATTGTATCACGTTAATTTAAAAGATCCCTACAAACAACATCCAAAAAAAATTAAAATACATAATCAGTAATTGTTTTCAAATACAAACAGAACTACGACACATTGCTAGATAAGGCAAACAGAACATGTCAAACTTGCGATTCGTCTGCATATATCATCCACGTCAATGTGAACCTGTTCACATATAAACACCTCCAGTAACTTAACACCAACATTCACACAAAACCATCCACAACCATTACCTGCTACACCTACAACCACGCCAAAATTCTAAAATTACATCGACATAAAAATACATGATTAACTGAACATAAAAAACTATCGAACTTCCATACTGCAACAGCTTGAACGTCTGAAATATTGTCTCTAACGTGTTTACCGAACAAAAAACAATAGAAGTCTGGACTTACCGACGTCGGCTTCTTTTGTCTGGGTTGTAACGATATATCATAGCTAGATACTTTATAACGATATTGCTAGATTCAACATCTGAACATCGCTAGATACTTTATAACGACTATGATAGATACAACATCAAAAGATTGCTAGATGGGTTGTAACGAGTTTTCTAGATACAACATGTAAACATTGCTAGATACAGTATAACGACTTTGATAGATTCAGCATCGAAACAATGGTATATGGGTTGTAACGAGGTTGATAGATACAACCGCATATCATTGCTAGATGCCTTATAACAATATTGCTAGATACAACATCTGAACATTGCTAGATACAGTATAACGAATTTGATAGATGCAGCATCAAAAAATTGTTAGATGGGTTGTGACGAGGTTGCTAGATACACATGTGAACATTGCTAGATACAGTATAACGATTTTGATAGATTCGATATCAAAACAATGTTAGACATGTTATATAGACATTGCTAGATACGTTATAAGGAGATTGATAGATACAACAGTGTAAAAATTCTAAAACATTGCCATACATAAACCAGATTCACTACTACACTGCTAGACGCGTTGTATGTTCCTGTAAAGACACTACTGACATTTCTAGACATGGGAACACAGACTGCGTACATTGCTAGATATGTACAACATTGCTAGACATGGGAACACCATGAAATCGAAACTAATCTCTTGGAGTATAACCACGTCGGGAACTGTATCGAAACCATCGTGCGTTGCATGTAACCTCTGCTTCTAACCGTTAGTCGGACTCGGAATTTAAAACAACATATGGCTGCAGTGATCGACGTCGGGTTATTCTGTCCGGCCAAAATAATGATGTATCCAAAGACGGCCAAACAACAGATGGCTGCACTGATCGACGTCGGTTCTAAATTGCTATATAGTTTGCTCTATTGATGTACCCAAAGACTTAAATTACAAACAAGTACTGAAGGTTTGGGATTTCTTACCTATAGAGGATAGCCGGTGACAGTAACCACACGTGTTTCAAACAAGTGACAGTAACTATCCATTTTGGTAGTTGATGTCGGCGTCGACCTACACTCGCCGATGATCGAAGACGAACCTGTATGGAGGCAACAGACTACTTCGTCAGCGGAAACTACGGTGGTAGTGTCGGGATGATGAAACCTGAATTATCGACGGAAATTAGAAACTCAGAGCAGAAATGCGGTGGCGGAGAGAACTTCACCATCGATGACCAGTGCTGTCGTTTTTTGGGTTTTGTTTCTGTATCGGGTCCCGTGTTTTTCTCTCCTTAAAATTAGAAATGGGAAAATGAGAGAATTGGAACCCAATAGTCAGATCTAGAAGGTGAAAAAAGTGAGTTTCAACCGAAACGCCCCTTTTTATACCCTAGAGGGTATTTTTGTCTAAAACATAACTCTAGGTATTTTATGAAACTAGTCTAAAAGTGGGTACCAGTTTGGTATTTCAAAGTTGAGTAGGTATTTATGGGTACTTTCCTCAATTTTAAACTGTCAACACTTTGGTTTAATTTTTTAATTTTTAGATAGTTTTATATACAAGTCAGAAGATTTTTATTTAGATTTAAAATTTATTTATATATTTAATTTAAGATTGATAATATAAAGTAGGGAGGATATCTTAAGAACCTTCAGGTAATACTTTTAAAAAATTAGATTAAGTGAATATATAAAAATAATGAGAAAACTACACAAATATATTATCAAGTATTTAATATCAAATTAGTATAAAAAATGGGATACTACTATAAACTATTCCGTCTAAAAATGACTAATATACTTTAAAAAATATAAATAGGTTTTATTCAAGTTGAAATCATTTTTTTAAATTTAGATTTTTTGGTTCTCATTTCCTCTCATATTTGAGTTTTATAATTTTAAACAGAGAGACAAGAACCCTCATATAGAAAACCTATAAACCCGTTTCTTAAATCAATTGTCTTGTTCATCGGCGAAAATACCGATGAAGACTGTAATTTTGGCCGGTGAACCCTTAACACTCTCTACCGTAATTTCGTACGTCTGTGGACTCATTTCGTTGCTGGAATTATCGTTCAGAAGTCGATAGAGATGTACATGTAATTTTTTTCGAATTGATTAACGAAAACGATGTTATTGATCATGTTAGATGTTAAAATTGTTTATACAATCGTTAAAACAGAAGTAGTTGGTATCTATTTTTTTCCAGTTCATCCATTAGAGTTTGTGGGTTGCTTTTGATATTCATTTATGGGTTTTATTTTGAATAATGGGTGTGGTTGGTGATAGTTCTTTTGTTTTTTTCAGTTTGTCGCAGTTATAATTGGTTATGCATTGATGTTTTGTTAGTTTGCTTATGAGTGAGTATCAAAATCGTTGGATGTGCATGTGTAATTTAAACATATAATCACATCTTCTTCTCTTTCTGATTGTAGCGTCTAACAATGTGTTCAGATTTTGTAGGTATATCACGTAATGTGATAACAACTTTGAAAGTGTGACATATATATCACAATGTGGGTTATTGTTCTTTGTAATACGCAATGTTTACTTCAATTTATGTGCAAGAAAAAACACAGATGTGATTCATGAGTTATAGATGTTATGCAAATGCAACATAACTTACTTTGTTGTTTTGTGCATGGAACATGACCGCAAAAAGGGTATTCTACAGGTCTGGTCTAGTGAGTATCATAAACATTCTTAGACAAAATATTATTATGGTCGAACACATACAAACTTTTAAAGACACTCCATTCTATACCTTCTTAAAATATCGTTCGACCTACCGAACTAAGATTTGAAGCTGAAGAAGTTTCATAAACTGATCGAGGAAATCGCGAGTACTTACTCGGTGGAGGAAGAGGCTTCCAAAATAAGAGGTAAGTTTGTGAAGCTAACTACAACAGATGTAAAGGCCATATTTGGGCTGAAATACGGGACCGAGGAGATGCCTTTGAATAAAGCTGGAGCCTTCATAGGTCGGTTATCTGAAGGCGCTGAGAATGATTCTAGGTTGATGCAGAAGTATTTTTTGCTCGGAAAAACGGGCCGAAAAATGATAAATCTGTATCGAATGCTTAGATAAAGGTAATTGTAATCACATAAATATTTAATGTTTGATGTATTTCTGAACTAATGTAGCATATTGTTATTTATTTTGCAGCAAGCTATAGAGAAAGCAGTTAGGGATGAAAGGGAGGATGAGGCGAAGGACGTTGCTCGTCGTTTGATAATTTTCATTTGCTCGACCCTGTTATTCTCAGTTTCATGGGATATAGTCGGTTGAACAACAATTTTATACTTCAAGGGTATGGTGAAAATCCCCGACTACGATTGGTTGAGAGCTATAGTTGAGAAGCTGCACCGGTCACTTCAAAAACGTATTGTTGTCGGAAATCCCGGTTGAGTTATTGGATACGTTGCTGTTCTATTCATAAGTATGATTGTATATATAATCATGTTAGTTTTTAAAAACATAGTAGAATGTTTAATTTGTTTGTAAGCAACCCTTTTTTATGGAGCACACTTCGATGGGGGTTGAAATACAAAGGTCAGACATCATACCTAGATGCTATAAATAGTGGGGATTAGAGAGGGATGAGTCAACCATGGACAGGATCAAGATGGTCTGTCAGCTACGAGATGAGAAGGTAAGAAAATATTCTTTTTGAAACTAATAAAGCAAATATAGTCATATCTAGCAATATTGTTAAAATAATCTAGCAATATCATCTCTGGCTTTATCTGGTAAACTTTTAATACGTATGTAGCATGGACTATTAATCTAGCATTACTAGCAATTGTACGTATCTATCAATTAAAAATTATATGAAGAATCACCCTAGAATCAATAGTAATATCTAGCAATGTTATTATATTCATAAATCACAATGCATTCCTTACAAAACCATCTAGTAATGTCGTAGTACATTAAAATCACAACTACACATGAACTAAAATCGCATTCATATTACTGAATAGTACATGCAATCGCATTCGCATACTTGAATATATATCGTAGTTTTAACTTGTCTTGAATGATGGGATATATTTTGAAGAGTGAGTTGTCATTGACAGAGGTTAAAATGAAATCATTTGGATGCATGTAATTTGGTGGGAGATCTCAAGTACTTATACCAGCGCATGAGGGAATTAGTCCGAAAAAGGAAGAAATCTGTGGCACATAAAGCCGGAAAAATGTAGAAGAAATCGTCCCAGTTAGAGACATGAACAAGTTATAGAAATCGATCACACATTTCCATAACTGGAAGTGACAATGAACCACGATTTGTGACAACCTAACACTGCCACCCATTCAATATGAGTGTAGGATATGTTGTAGGATATGTTGGTACAAAATATACTTAACTCCAACAAAAACAAAGAGCAAGAGAAAGAGAGGGAAGCGTAGGTCCAGTATTGGAACTTTCACCGTATTGTCACGTTCAACTTTGCGTGACAATGTCAAAGTAAAAAAGAAGAAAAGGGTGTACCGGTACGCGGTAGAGAACAAACAGTTAAAGATTTCACTAGCACGGAAAAACAAACAAGTGAGTATTTCTCTGCTTGTGTTGGCGAATACATGTGTAAAAATTAATATTAAATATTTAATGTGCTAGTGTTGACACGGGTTGAAGGGCTGCAACGAGAGTTAGATGCGTTAAAAGCCAAGTTGAAGGTAGCAGAGGATAACATAAATGCTGAAATTAATGCACTGGTCAACACATTATCAATGCCATTCTGTTGTGAAGATAAGGAGGATCCTGAACCGGTGGTTGCGGAAACATATGAGAAGGTAATACCAAAAACTATTATTTACTAATCTTGCAGACATGGCTTATCGAAGAAACAGAGCGAAGAGGATAGATATTCCTAAAAAGTATATGTAGCCGAACATGATGAGGTAGAGGATACAGCAAAATAAGAAAAGGAGGCGGAGGATGTCGATATCATGGAAAATGCAGAATTTGAAGAGGCCAAGTCAGTTGAAAAAACGGATGTGCATGGAGCTGAGGATGTTAGTTTATCATGTACTGAAATGAGACAACTGAAGTCTACTATTTATACTATAGGGAACGATGGTGAATGATCGTATGGGCATATAGTACACCTATTATCCCTACAATACTGGAGGCATATATAATCGAAGATGAACCAGTAGAGGTGCAGGTGAATAATACAGGTACCTCTGATATAGTATCGATTGAACCTACGATAGACGCTACATTATGGGAGGTAGTGGCTGGGAAGTCCGATAATGCACCAACATCGGTAGTACTATACATCTTCGCAAAGGAAACAATTGCTACCTTAGAGGAACAAATGAACGAGGAAGTGGTTCAAACAAGTTCTCTTACAACAGCCGTTGAAAATAATGAAGTCGCAGATGATAGAATGGTTGTGCTACCGGAACAGGTAGTTATAGTTAATGAGCTTGCTGGAAATGATCCAGTGGTGGTGGAGGGAGATAATGCAGCAAGTGGTACTTTAGCATAACCAAAGAATATGGGAATCGTACAAACTGAATATCATGAAACCATTGTTGTTAATGATAGGTCCAGAGACGAACGATTGACAATTGAACAAGGACAAGAAGTGGAAGGAAATAAATGTGCTGATAATGAGTTAGTTGTGTCAGAGGGCGATATTACAGTAGCAACATTAGTTGTGGACAGAAATCACAAGGCGGGAGATACTATGTCAAATGAACCAAAAAATGTTCAAGTGTCCGAACATAAATCTTCTCAATAAGAGGCAGAGAAAGAGACGAGTACCGATGATGGAGCTTTTGTGAACTAGGCATCAAGTAAAAAAAACCTACACACAGTAGAGAAAAGACAGGACGAAAAAGAGCCTACTAGACATGAGGTCAAAACCACCACGAACCCAACCCTCGTAACGGTGGTATTGTCTATTCGGGAAGAACAGGTACCACCCAAATTTAAAAATCTAGAACCTGGAGTTGAAAAAGTGGTAGAAATAGGACTTGAAGATGTAAGTGGATCTTAAGTGCCTTAATATTCAACATTATTAACTAGATTTTGTCATAGTGTATTTGATATTTATGAAGTCTTAGTATGGTATTGAATATGTTGGTGTGCGGTTGTTTTGATACAAGTATTGTGTCTAGCAAACTATGCATGTCTCATAATTCACAATCATCGATATAAGGTATCGGGCAAACCAGGTTTAAAAGCACATAATAACTCGCAATGTAATAAGACTCATCTCGTCGAGCATGAGATAATTTATTATACCAATCGCAATATCTTTGTAACCAACAAATTGCATGTATCTCAATAGTAGCAATCACATTCTAACTGCCATGTTCGAATTAAGTAATAGGAACCTTGGTCTAATCAAGCAATGTCTAACATATATAAATCGAAAGCTTACAAAAAAATGTAATATATCCTACAATATTGATGCCTTCTTAAAAGCATCCTTATAAGAGTTGCTTTTAAATTGTTAGATACTGCACGAAATACCTGTAGCAGAAACAGAAGGCCAACATCGATCAAGTATACCAAATAAAATGGCGGAATAAGTAGAAGAATATCCGAAGACTGAACAAGTATCCCAGATAGTACCAGTGTATAAAGTAATCCAAATTCCCTAACAACAGGAAGAACAACAAACCTGCACGAAGATAAAACAACTTACCCAACCTAAAACAATAACAAAAGTCTAACGAGGGGGGGGGGGAAGAGATATCGAAACACCAAGAACTGGAGGGCATTAAGTTTGAAATACCGATCCAAGATAAAATAGCCACGTACACAGAGACTGTATGTTTTTTTTATACCATTCTTAGATGAAAGTTTTATAGACTCTACGCAATCCTTTTATGACGAATGTCACAAGGCTGAGGCAAATTCAAATGAAAAATGACGTACTTTGGAATCTATACCGGAAGGTCCATTAAATCCCAATATTTCAGATGGTACTGTTAACAATGAATTGCTGGAGACCACGTTAGTGGTAAGTACATTTTTATCTTACTATTCATGGCAAAAGTCATATTAGGGTATTAAGATAGTAAAGTCAGTTGTTTATCTTTCAGCTGGTAGCTGATAAGTTTCCAAACTAGAACTTACTTTCTCAGACACAAGTGACAAGTTTCTTACAAAGATTGGCCGAAACATACAACGACCACGCAGTTAATAGAAGTTAGTCAATACAACACGATGCTGCGAATAAATATAGAAGAAGATCATGAAGATCCAGAAGTATGGTATTTGCCAATGTCGGAGTTCTCATACATGCTTGTCGTTAGTGTGAGTGAGATAATGGAACTACCGTACGAAGGCCAACTAGACTTCAAAGTAATATAAAGTTATAAGACATTAACACGGTTTACTTCTTGACATTACCCACGATGTTCAATTAAATATTCATTAAAATGTTATAGGAAACTAATTTTAAATTGATAGATTATATATGCTTGGATATAAAAGCTGCTCAAGGAAGAAAATTGGAAAGTACCTTTCAAAGGGTTTGATGATAAGTTTAGCTACAAATACAGCGCGATTCAAATTTCTGGAATTGCAACTGTAAGTGCAGTTTATATTATTTTAGTTATTCATAAGATAATGCTTCATTTAAGCATGCTACAAATCACATAAAACACTGGCTAGTAAAGGAGATATGTCGCGCATTGTGGATGACGTCTTTAAAACAATGAGACCGGACACGTAATATGTACATTTAATCACAAACTTTTAAACACAAAAATTCACACAAAATTTCTAACTATATATAACATCTAAAAATTTTCAATTTTTTTTAAAGAATTTTAAAATACAAAAACCTCCAAAAAATCTATAAAACTCCAAACCTTAATTTTTTTAATAAATGGAAGACGATAAGAAGAATCTTGTTGACGAGTTAGAAATTTCAAATAAAATAGTATTTCTAATCAATTTGATCTAAAAAATCAATTTCGTATTGTTTATCCCGTTTTAGAAATAAATTTAACAATCCTCCGACGGTTGAAAGGCTCGACCCCGACGGGACTTATTTTTACTTAGGATAAGATTTCGTCCCGACCGTTTACGCAAGACCCACCCATCTGTTTGCATAATTCTCAACCGTCGGGGCGGGACAAACTGACATAAACTTAATCTAAGTAAAATTATAATTTTAAAATAGTCTCCACCAGATAGGATAGCCAGCCTCAGCGGGAGCTATATGGTGCTAAAAAAAGGCCTCATCGGTCTAGTGCGATGACACCGACGATGAAGGAATGTCTTTTGTGGCCCCCTTCCCCGTGTAAGGGGGGTGCTGAATTTTTTTTATTAACTTTGTTTCATAGTTGCTTCCCAAACCGACGTGGGAAAAGTTTCCACCCCGGTGGAAAACTTAAAAAACTGATATGATTTTCATGAGTGCATTTTGGCTATGTAGAAGGATGTGCTTATTGATTTTGGATTGATAAGAAAGGAGTGTTGCTTCGTCGATTATAGTCATTTGTTTAGCACGAAGTGTCACTACACGCAATAAGAATTGATCGATTGAGTTAAGCTTACCATAAAAGACAACCGGTTTGTAATTATATTACGATGTCGCGACGATGTCAAAAGTAGAAAAATTCCTATAATAATTTTTGTGTGCGAGAGATCCGGAAAGTACACAAAGTTGGTAAAACCAAAGGATCTTAAGAGGAAGTTTACTTGCACAAAAAATTATGGATGTTCTTACGCCTTTAGAATAAATAAGGTATATGATAATTTATGGTGCTTAGAGGTCATATGCGGGGTCACAATCACGAGACTACAAATTCATTGATTGCCATTCGTATTGGGGACAATTTTCCAAAAAAGAGTTTGATTTTGTAGTTAGTACTATGAAAATGGGATCCCGTCATCGTGATATTCTTGGCGGAGTGAAAAAATTGAACTCTAATAATTCTTCGTCCATGCGCATCATGTACAATATTAAACTAAAACAACGAAAAATTGAAAAAGGTGGTCGGTCACAATTCCAATGTTTGTTAGGTGAAGTGAAAAGGTTCAATTATTATGAATAATATAAAGTGTGCAAAGACAAAAGTAATATCATAGGTGAACTTGTTTTTGCACACCCGGTTAGTTTAGATTTGTTACGACACGTTTCTAAATATGGTAATAATGGATAACACATACAAGGTAATAAAATACGGGATGGCGTTGTATGAGGTTGTTGGAGCTAGTTCTACCGGGAAAACTTTCTAAATCGGATTTGCGTTTATGTCTCGAGAGAAATTCGAGAGCTACACATGAGTGTTATAATTTTTACAATCATTGATGGTAACTCACTGCATCGAATCACCCTCTATTGTTTTGATAGATAGAGACTTAGAGTTGGTGAATATGGCCGAGGAAGTGTTCCCCAATGCAACACATATTTTGTGGCTAACTTACGTTCGAAGACTCCATTCTGTTGTGGGGTATCCATGCATGTTAGTTGTCAATGAATACCATGTTTGTGACATAATTCGGAAAATTAGTGTGACTAGAATTCACCACTATTATTAGTTCGCAAACACTTCAAAACATGCATGAATTGCTTCTTTACTATTTGTTTGAAATATACAAAGTGTGTGAAAGCTTCGTCGTTGTTTTTCAAGTGATACACCCAACTATAGCGAGATAAATCATCAACAATAACCATCGTATAGCGGAAACCACTAAAGCTTGATGTTCTTGTAGGCCTCATGAGATTAGAATGTACAAGCTCAAATATCAATGATGCACGGTTCAAAGATTTCTGAAAAGGGAGTCGATGTGACTTACCATATTGATAGCCAACACAAATGACATCTTGATGTGTTGATTTGAAGAAGGGAGCTCCTTCACGTAATCTATTAGTTGAAATTTTCTGCAACAGTTGCTTACCAACATGTCCGAGTCGAGTATGTCAAAGTAAAATTGTTTAATTTTGACTTGTCTTTTCTACATATGCCTCACTTGCAGATAAAACATATAAAGAGTTTGCCTTTCTTCCGGTGAATAAGACATTAGCATCAAAACTTTTATAATCATCAAGAATCTGAACATTATTTGGTCCGAATAAAACATACTTGCCGAAATTAGTGATTTGAGAAACAGAAGCACGATTCTTCTTCAAACCCAGTACTTGGTATACGTTCTCAAGTGTAAAACTATCATCATATGAATGGTTAGCCTTTACATTGAAATCACCTTCTTTCACTACTGGATGTAATGAATTGTCCACTGTTACAATTACTCGTTTGCTCAAATGAGGACGAATATCAGAATATATATATAAGCATTTTCAGTAGCATGATGTGAGCAACCCGAATCAACGATCCACTCATTTTTATAGTCAATACAACTAATTTTAACCTTCGATTTCTTTTCAGATCGATGTGTAGAAGAATCCATGTTGTCCAGTTGATTAATAACCTCAATTGAGAAACAATTTTCCAGCTGTAGCTTATTGTTATCTTCAGCATCATGTGCAACATTTGCATCTAATTTGAGGATTTTCGAATAACAATTGGTTTAATGTGGCCTGGTTTGCCACACTTCTTACAAACAAACTTTGCACGACAACCCGACTTCATGTGTCCAGTCCTTCCACATCTAAAACATGTCAGTTTAGATTGGTTTGCTGACTCCTCCTCATTTCTTTTCTGTTTACCACCATTTTGAGACTGACTTTGTGTGTTTTTCCACCTTGACTTGTCTTTAGTAAATAATGTATCTTCAACATCAGTAGAATAATTACCAAACATTTGTTTAACCAATGCTTCATGGTTAGAGAGTAGGTTCTCTAACTCAACAATTGATGGTTGCTTAACCCATTCTTGTATTGATGATATAAACGGTATGAAGTCAGGTCGTAATCCACGAATCAAATAACGTCTTAGCTTTGCATGACTATTAAGTTCATCACTATCCAAACTTGAAATTTCCGAACATACATTCTTAACTTTAAGAAAGTAATCAGAGATTGACATATTACATTGGGTTAAAGAAGCAAGCTCATTCTCAAGGTATTAAAGACGCATAGTATTTTTCTGGGTAAATAACATGTCAAGAGTATCCCAAATATCCTTTGGATAATCCAATGCACGAATATGATCAATAAACTTTTTACTGATCGAAGTCCTCAACGCGAATAAAGCCTTTTTGCACCTTACTTTCCATTTCCTCCTTAGCTCAGTGTTTTTTGGAGTATCACTAAGAAGTGTCTCGGTACCGAAAATAAGATACCATAAATCTTGTCCTTGAAGGAAAGCCTCCATACACAACCACCAATATTGGTAATTGGTTCCAACAAGCTTCGTTGTAGACATATGAGAAGCTGAATTACTTCCATTGATATTGATTTAAAAGTAATAACACTTGAAAGGATTTTTATTTTACTGGGTAATAAAATCAAACACTTGTTATGGAAAGGCCTTGCTCTGATACCATGATACAATTTTGAACAAACAAGAAGTTTGATTTTTATTACTTAAAGAATGAAAAACGCGAGTTCAATACTTATAGAAAATTATGTTTCCCACTACTCCACTAACATCATTTAGTAGTTGGGAAATGTCTAACTTCTAGTTTAATTCTCACTACTCTACTAACTTCATTTAGTAGTTGGGAACTATCTGACTTCTAGTAACTGAAATTGCAGGAGTAAAGAGTGCACTAACTTGTGACACTGTACATTGGTTTCAAACAATCAATGATAGATAAAAAAAACAAAAGCTAACCAGAAGAAATTGATGGAAATGTTTTCACAATCGAAAAGTAGGTTCGAATTCAGAGTGAACACGATGATTCATAAGCCTTACGAGATGAAATTAAAAAAATTATTCTCTCACGAGGACGGGTTAAATCTTTAACTATTAATTATTTATTTTTATATATTCTTAAAAAAAGTAAATTTTATGACGGTCAAATTTTAAACTCTCACTTTAATTTCTTTAGTTTTAAATAGTATATATATATATATATATATATATATATATATATATATATATATATATATATATATATATATATATATATATTCGAATAAATCACCAAAATTAGATGCAACTTTGGAAGAGCATTGATCCTTTCATGTCATGGAGAGATTTAGAACAAAGCATTGATCCTTACATGCCACAGAGAGAGACCTAGGGGCGTCTTTTTTATAGACAAGACTTACACTTCGTGAACAGAAAACACAATCGAATATTGTCATCACGAAGAGAAAATCATAAAGCAACAACGATGAAGCCATATAATCTAGAGTAGAAAAGATTTGCATTTGTTTCAGGCATATCCAGAACCATCTGATGACCCTCACCAGTCACCATAGTTATTATATAGGTCACCCAGCATAGCACAAAGTATTGTAAAGCATAGTTCTTGCGCTATGCCCAAACACGTTACTTACGCATCGCTATGCCCGTCATAAAAACAAGCGGTACTTACGCAAAGCTATCCAATCACAAAAGCACACACTACTAAATATACCCCATGGATTGACCAGAGGGATTAAATCACCAGATTGGATCATAAAATTATATAAGAGAAACAATTTTTTTCAAAAACTTTATATTATGTTAATATACATTAGTTCCTTAACTACTTAAATAATTTTATATATAAGTCATAAGATTTTTATTTATATTTAAAATACATTTATAAATTTAACCTAAGATTTATAATATACAATAGTAAAGAAAGATTTTCTTAAAATCGGATAGAATAAATACATAAAAATAAAATTAGATAAAGTAAATATATAACGGTAACAAACAAAGAGAGACGAAGAAACTGCTAAAAAGCAGTTAGAGTTTTTGTTTATTTAGAAAACCTGCAAATTACATAAAGTATACGAATCTTATTTATTGATAAAACATATGAGCTAATGAACATGCGTCTAATATCTCTAACACCATCTCCCAAACTTATAATGCAATAATAATAAACACTGAGAGTTTGTGCAAAGAAAACGAAACCGCACTGTTGACTGAGCCCTCGTGAAAATATCAACAACTTGCAAAGATGATGGAACATATGGAAGCGAGATGGTCCCGATCTAAAGATGATGTCAAGTGAAGTGACAATCTACTTTAGTGTGCTTCGTCCTCTCATGAAAAACAGAATATTGGCTATCTGCAAGGTACTTTTGTTATCACAATGTGAGAAAGTCGGTTTAGTAATGTTAACCCACATATATGCAAGAAGCCATCTTAACAAAATAATCTCACATGTGGTCACGACCATAACACAGTACTCAACTTCCGTAGATGATCTAGAGACAACATCTTATTTCTTGTTTTTCCATGAGATTAATGAATCTCCAAGGAAAATAAAGAAACCAGTAGTAGATTTTCGGTTTTGAGGATTGCTATCCCAATCAACATCGCTATAGGCACGTAGTTCAAGTGAAGAGGTTGAAAGAAATAAAATTCTTCGGAACTAAGTGCCACGAAGATATATCAATATTACAACTCCAAAATGAAAAGATGTATGAGCAATAACAAACTGACTAACCACATAAACACCATAAGCTATATATGACCGAGTAATTGTAAGATAACCGAACTTCCTACGATAGTTTGGTATAGAGTCGGAGAATTCTGAGCATTAGTTTCAAGAGAGGTATCTACGGTCCGGTTATCAGAAAGTCACGCTCGCTTGAATGAATAAAATATGTATTATGTCTGAGAGATGATATAACCTTTTGGAGATGGTGCCACCTCAATACCTAAAAAAATACCGCAATAGTTTCAAGTCATTCATCGCAAACCATTGAGCCAAATCATGTTTTAATGCCTCAATGCCATCAATATCATCACATGTAATGATCATATCATCTACATATAGTCATAAAATAACTCGTTCAACACTCGTACATCTGATAAACAAGGTCAAATCATGATTACTAGCAAGACAACCAAGTGAAGTAATAACCGTATAAAATTTCTCAAACTAAGAAGATGAGCTTTTTTGAGATCATATAAAGCTTTCCTAAGTCGACAGACTTCACCTGGTTGTTGAGTAATACTCGAGGGATGATTTATGTAAACCTCCTCATGAAAATCACCATTCAAAAATGCATTTTTGACATCTAGTTGGAATATCTTCCACTGGAGAATTCAGGCAACCGCAATAAGAGTACGAATTGTCGTCATTTTTGCCACTAGGGAAAATGTCTAATCATAATCCATACCATACTTTTGTGAATACCCTTTTCCTTATAAGATGAGCCTTATATCTTTCTACGGACCATCATACTTTGTTTTAATTTTAAAAACCCAACAAGAACCGATTATATGCTTACCGGATTAAGGTTCAACTATATCTCATGTTTGAGTGTGATAAAGAGAAGTAATTTCTTCAACTATAACATTTTGTCGATGAGGGTCACAGACATCTTCTTTAACCGACTGAGGTTCTTATAAATCATGTATGTTTGCTATGAAAGAAGCAAAAGAAGTTGAGTAAGAAGAATACGCAAAATCTTGGAGTTTGGTAAACTTACTTATACCTTCTGAGGGGTTGAGCTGTTATTTCACTAGAGGAAGGAGCTGACTCGGGCATTGATGGTGCATAAGTAGTATCAACTTTCATAGATGTCTCATGAGATGGTACATCAGTGTCAATGTATATGTCGCTATTATTTTCAAAAGGATCAATAGTCCGAAGTTCGGTATTTGTTGGGTTCTATATCAGGATGAAAGACAAAACATATACATCCAAACACTCGTAAGAAAGTTTGATTTGTGGGTTGTCTGTATAACTTCTGAAAAAGAGACACCCCTGAATCATGTGCAATGATAATTCGATTAATCACATATACAAAAGTCAAAATTATCTCACCCCAGAAATCAATAGAAACCTGAACAGATAAAAGCAAAGAATGAGAAGTCTCAACAAGGTGACAATATTTTCTTTCTGCAAGATCATTCTGTTGATTTGTGTCAGTGCAAGAATACTGATGTATGGTACCATCAGATGCAAGTAACTGAGTAAAATAATTAGATGTATATTCATTTCTTAAGTCACATCTGAAGTATTTTATTACCGTAGAATGTTGAGTCTTAACAAGTTCCCAAAATTCTTTATAAATTCCAACAAAATCAGACCTTCATTTCATAAGATAAACCCAAGTGTATAAACTATAATCATTAATAAAAAATATATAATAGGAAAAATCATCCTTTTTAGAGACAAAAGATAGACCCTAGACACCAGAGTGACTAACATCAAAAGGAGTAATAGAATAAGAGACACTTGATTAAATAGTAAAGCATAAAACTTTATAAGTTTACAATCACTAAAATCATAAATATTACAAGTATTTAACTAACCTAAACACATATGGAGACTAAAAAACTTAAACAGGACACAGATATATGTCCCAAACGGGGTTGTTAGAGTAAAAATCAAATGATGATGGACTAACCTAAAAAGAAGAAAAATCGACATAAGAAGCTGCAAGATTTACAACTTTAACTTGATCAAGACATAGAGTTATCCCAATCTATGGCCTATCCCAATCACTTTTCAAGTATGTTGATCCTGTATAACCCAGACAGAATCAGTAAATAAGACCTAATGATTAAATTTACATAACTTACTGACCGAAACAAGATTCAAGGAAAGTTTTGAAACATAATAAACAACAGGGAGCGATATTGATGAATTGGGAGACAATGAAACAAATAATGACATGTAGGGAGACATATGGCCAGATGCGCCAGAATCTAAAATACACAAAGATAAAAAAATACTTAAACTGAAAGACAAAAACATATTTGTGTGAGACAGTGACATAGATATGGCTACATGATTGGAAGTAAAAAATTGTCTAAAAGATTCCATAATATGGTGGTCCATTGCAGAGGGTGGCATAATGTTATCAGTATCTTTAAATGATGCAATATCAATAAAAAAATTTATAGGATAAAATGGAGACAAATTTTTTGAATATGACATGTATGTTGCATAAACGGTTGTTGCTTAAAAGAACGTTGTTGAGGGTGTCGTTGCTGATGTGTTTGTTGCTGAAAAGACTGTTGTAGTTTTTCTCTCAGTATTAGGCATTGTGATTTCCAATGATTATTAGTTTTACAAAAATCACACATCAAATGCAATCCTTGCTCCACTAGGTGCTAATCTAGACTAGTTTAGAACATTAGGTCGTTGGTTTGAGACAACAAATACAATATGAGCATTGGTCACTTTGGATCCCTTCTCAACTTGAGTTTTGAGTCGTGTTTCCTCTGTGATAAGCTCATGAATAACCGAATCTACAGTGAGAAGAGGGGATCAATAAAGAATTATTCCACATAATCTTTCAAACTCAGAGCGTAAGGCCATAAAATACTGGACTAATATTTTCTCTTCTCTTCTAGAAACATATTGCTTGAATGCCTTCAATTATGAAAATTTTATAAGTACCAATTGATCCCACAAATCTGATATTATAGCATAATAATATGAAATAATTGGGTTATTTGCTGTAAATAACGAAGATTAAATTCTTACTAGTATTTCTTAGCAAAGTTAGACTGGGTATACAATATTTTCAAGTGATCCCAAACCTTTTTTGTTGTTACATGCTTAGCCAATGGAGTACCAATTGACTGCATTATAGAGTTATTTCCTAAGTTTTTTTTATATAGATAAAATATATGAGCTAATGAACATGTTCCTAATATCCCTAACACTGAAAACTAGTTTGAAAAGCCAAGAGATAGATTCAAGATTAAAATTAAGGTGTTTCGAAAGTATTATAGAAAATCTAAAACAACTTTTGTTGAATTAAAATAATTTTTTGAACTTGCGAGTTCTTACTACCCTTAGGGTAATGGTTTCTATCCGTTTTTTTAATTGATAATTTTTCTTCTATCATCTTAATTTCTGAGCATAAATTTCTATTATGTGTATACGGGAAGTAGAGCGTCGTGAATAGAACGAGGGACAAAATCGTGGCAATCACTGAGATTTAAAATCGAGAAAATATAGACGGTCGTGTAGGCTTGATGGAGCACAGTAACACTAGCCAATTCCAGGATATTGGAGAGTGGTTGAGTACGTCAGGAGATCGGGGATCTTCAACCTGAGGAGTTTGTAGATAGGATTGCATTTATATAAGAATTATTGGATTTATAGGACGTTCCGGACAATAAGAGAGTACAACTGGTCGCAACTAAGTTTTGGGGCCGTCTTGCATCGTGGTAGCAGCAGATGAAACAAACATTTTTAAGACAAAGTAAATAGAAAACATCTACTTGAGTTAAGCTTGTGAAACATCTTAGTTCAGTTTGTAAAAAATCAAAGTCTGTTGATGAGTATACAATTGAGTTTTTTAAGTTGAAAATTCTTGTCGATGTTACTGATACGGATGACCAGTTGGTATCTCGTTACATCGGGGGAATGAGGCAATAATTTCAGGAATTTTTAAATATGTTTGATTTTATCATGGTTTCTTAAGCACATCAGCGTGCCTTGCACGTGGCGAAATCCGTCTCTAAAAAACAACCCCAAGTTTAGTCCAGCACTGCAAACTGCATCACCTGGTTGTGCAACACTTCTTCGAAAGCAAGATGTTTTCTTTAGCATTAGCCATGACACATTATAACGCAATGTCTTAAACCATCGCAATAATCAAGGGGTTTGTTCAAAGAATTTGTTGACTTTCAATTGTAGTGCGAGTGAATATATGATGAAAAAGAGGAAAACGTTGTTAATAAGCTTCAAACAAAAAATGTATATGTAGGGGATGTTGGGAAACTGTTGGTTCTAAGACATATTTGTCTTGCACTTAAGGTGAAAAGTAACATGGCTGACTAGCTGATAAACAACATATTTCAATCGACTAGCACTATCAGATAGAAAATATGAAAATTCATTATAGACTCGGGGAGCTGCAAAAATGTAATATCCGAAGAAGCTATGCAGAAGTGAGCGCTGAGGACTGAAAACCACCCCATCCATTACAAGCTAGCTTGGCTAAAAAAAGATAGCGAGGTAACCATTTCTCAACAGTGTCTACTATTTTTTTATGTTGATAATCATAAAGATAAGGCATGGTGCGATGTTACATGTATGGATGCTTTCCATATTTTGTTGAGGCGGCCATGAAAATTTGATAGGATTGCACGTATCATGGTAGAAAAAATCGTTATAGTTTAATGTAGAATAATTGAAAATTTACGTTAGTACCATATATAGAAGTGACCCCAAAACCTATACTCACTGTATCACAAGAGTTTGCCAGAAATTTTCCAAGCTCGTAAAGAGTTTTTAAAACAGGAAAGTGATTATAGAATTATGTATATATTGGTTGTTAAATAGTATACTAATCCATTTGTTGGCATCCCTGAGCGAGTTCGCCCGTTGTTGTTAGAATTTTCTGCTGCATTTCGGGATGATTTCCCTAGTGTCCTTCTTCCATTACAGACATCCAACATTAGATTAATCAAGTGCATGACGTTAGCCTACACAACCGTTTTTACTACAGAATAAGTCTGAAGGAACATGAGGAGCTGATGAGGCAAGCCGATAAATTATTAACTAAGGGCCAAGAAATATGGTTTCATGCACATGTCTGTGGCTAGTCAAACTATCAATAACATTACAGTGATGAATCAATTTCTTATTCTTAGACTTGATGATTTGTTAGATCATATGAATAATGCTAAGGTATTCACAAAGCTGGACTTCAAAAGCGAATATCACTAGACCCGTATCCAAATGGAAGATGAATGGAAACGACGTTTAAAACCCAAAAGGTTTTGCTCGAATGGACCGCAATTCCTTTTGACTTTTGAATGCACCCAATGCTTCCATGCACGTTATGAATCAGGTTTTTCTCTATTTTATTGGTAATTGTTTGGTTGTCTATTTCGGTGATATATTGATTTACAGCACTAGCGAAGAATTACATTTACAACATTTGTGATAAGTGTTATATATTCTGAGGCGTTATAAATTTTATGGTGGAATAAACAAATTTTCTTGTCTAACAGAACATGTCATCTTCCTGGGATACGTAGTATCGAAAGATGGGCTGTCAGTTGATGAGTGTAATATAACAGTAGTCCGTGACTGGCCGTCATCGACATCTATCACTGAAGTCCGTTCATTTCATGAATTTGTGTCATTTTATCAACGATTTATTCAGAAATTCGACACCATCATGGCACCCATTACCAATTGCATGAAAGGGAAAAGTTTTAGTTGGACTCCAATGGCAGCAGAGGACTTTGAAGAACTTCAGGTATGAATAACAATCGCACTTATAATGGTCTTACCTGATTTTCTGCAAGATTTGAATTGTATTGTGATGTATCTAGCATGGGTATTAGGTTGTGCTTAGCCAAAGGGGGCGACCAATTTCCTACTTTAATGAGAAGTTAAGTGGGGTCAAACTCAACTATAATACTTATGACGTCGGGTTCTATGCAATGATTCAGGCTTTGAAACACCAGAGTTCATACATGGCCTATAATTATTTCATATTATATACAGTGATCACGATGTATTGAAGCACCTGCAGAGTCAAGACTGATGAACTCAGAATATTCTTAGGTGAGTTTGGAAGAAGAAATGTTCGTAAGAGAGTGCTTATCTAAGAAATATATTTATAAGGTAACAAAAATTATAAGATTAATGTTTTGAAGAGAGAGAAAAAGATAAAACGAATAAATGTAGCAATAATTGACTAATCATTGGTTCATTTCCCCAAAAAGGAATGTCATTTATATAGTACATGAGGTAGGTAGTGAAATTACATAATTACCACCGTTAAGATGGATTTCTCACCCCACTATTCTACTATTTACAGACAAGTTCTTGGGGTATATCATCTAACCCCTCTATTTATTATGCTTGTTTTACTTTGGTCCTTAATCACTAAATACACAAATTTAGGCCTTGTATTTTGTATAATTAACCTCACGGTTATCTATATTTTTCTCCCCTTATCAGTGCCCCCCCAGTCCTCATAAAGATATCGGAGTGAGGACTGCAGTTATTCTTCAAACCTCCTTGGATTTTATGACATTCGAACCTTCTCGGATCGGATGGCTTTGTTGGTTGTGCCTTACATATAAATTGTTTAGGTGTTGCCCTTCAGATTACGTGGTTCAAAATTGTTAAAAGTGATAACCTCACCCTTGGTCGTGATGACCTTACCTAAGTCATCATTTGTTCTGAGCTCGCGTGCCTCTGTCTAACCATTTTAGAGTTAGAGATATTTTAGATGACAAAATCACTTTTGGCCACGTGTCGCATCCCTACCATAGCTTGCCAGCGCGTTGTTTGAAGCGGTTTGTGACACGGGAAATGTGTCAAAACTTCTTTAACTTTCCGCCTTCTACCCCCTTTCATTATAAACACTCACTTCCACATCTAGTTATAGGTTTACACCCTTTGATTTTTGTTTAACCTTGAGTCGAGAACGTCTGTTCTAGAGAGAGAAAATTTCAACCCCAAATTTCCTTTTTGCTCTTTCATGCCTGAGGAGTTTATCAGTCTTGAATGGTATAAGCTTTGGAGGTGGTTCAATATCTCAAATCAAATTATTGCTCGCAGACCTTCTGGTGGAAGAGGTCATCCCACACCTGCAGATATCTGCGAATCAACCTTTCGCAATATCTGGTCCCCTATCCGAGAACGCTCCTTCCCTGCTACTCAGCCCCTCGATTGAGCTTGTTACAATGATAACAAGGTTGACCATTTGACGTCTGATCTTCCTTCCAAAAATTATCCCTTCTTAACCATGCGTGATGAAAAGGGAAAGTCGACTAAAATAAATGCAGGGGAAAGCATTAAAATGAAAAGGTCCCCCGATCCACTTGCAAAATCTATCTGAGTGAAAATCTTCTCTTCTGCTGCAACCCCTCAAGTAACTCCACAGGGTTCACCGCAAATGACTCCAGAAATGAGTACCAGGAAGTCATCAACAAGGGGTGTTCAGTTAGAGCAGGTTTTGAAGTCCATCCCTGAAATCGAAGAGAGAACTTAACTTGACGAGCCAGACAGCGATCGGGTACAACCTGATGTGGTAGTGGTTGATGCACAACCCTTACGAGCCGTTCCTGCTGCGATTCCTCCCTTGGACCATCTGCTCTAAGCCAAGATACCTCTTCTCCTCCCCTGGAAATTACCATTGATCCACCCTCTCGGGGTAGAAAAACATCATTGGTGAAGAAAGATAAAAAGAAAAGAAAACGTACTATAGATCTGCCCTTGAATATAGAAGATGTTTTAGGTGATAATCTTCGTGATATTGAGTCTAAGCATCTGGTACACACTCATGGCATGCATTATGGCCTCCAGACTTTCTAAAATAGTCTTTTCCATAGAGCAGCTTATCTCAATTTTAGGTATGGCCAAGAACTCTCATTACCCTTTTTACTCTCTTGATTTTGCAAGACAGTTCAAGGTAATCAAAGATTTCTTAGAGGATGATAAAAAGTAGAAGACACAGTTTGTCTTTATATCCGGATATGGGAAACGGGCTTTAAAAGTTCCGAAAAACTTCCTCATCGGTTAATTTTGAAGTGGTTCGGGCAGGGTACGTATTCTTACACAGTCTTCTGTTTTATTAGTTAAGGTTGGATAGTCCTAACATATTTATTTCTAACAGCTATGAAGGGAATTACCAAGACCTTTAAACGTCATGCCAAAGCTTCCAAGGACATCTTTGTGAAGCTGAGCGTCTGGGCAGGTGAGCATTGGGATCATAAATTTCATCAAAGTTTTCAACCAATGAACTTTGTGAAAAGTAACCTTTGGAGGTATGACCTTGGATCGAATAGGTCCATGTCCGATCTTATGGTGCCTCCTCCAAATGATGCCATCCTCAAACTCCTGGAATGCTTGGATAACGCAGTCTACCTTCCTACCCGAGCGCGGGCTCCCAGTCACCAAGTTGCGGAAAAACCCGAGGAAGGTGGTGAGAAGACCCAGGAGAATGCAGAGTTGGAGAGTGATACCCCTGAGGAGCAGGGACTTAGAGCCCAGGGAGATCACCAGGATGAGACTCATGAGGAGAGACCATCAGAATTTCAACAAGAACACCCAGTTGGCCCCCAAACAAGTCCGCTGACCAATGCCCAGGAAGAGGGACGGAAGGATGCTGATAATTCTGTTGAAGTGAGACCAGCTTGTAGAGCTGGGGCTGTGAGACCCAAAAGACTTACTGCTGAAGAAAAGCAAAAAAAAATGGTTGATAGAGAAGGAGAAAGCGACAATACCACTTATCCAGGGTTGCCACTAATAAAGGAAGTTGTCATAGTCGACTCGGACTCTGGGGGGGGGGGGATTTGCTCTTAAAAAAACAACATACGGGTCAAGAAGAGAGCTTTGAGAAAGGTGCATACCTCTCTCCTACCTCAGATTACTTTGATGTCTACGAGAACGATTTTGTTGTCAATGAGCTGAACAAATTGCTCCGTGCTGCTGCTCTCCTCGAACGTAAAGCCAACCGCAAGATTCGTTACAAGAGTGAAGTTCTTCAAAGAAGAGTTGAAGTAAAGACGCTGACCTTCGAGGCGACTGAATTGAAGCAAAAGGTGAAAAACTTGACATATGAACTTGCCAAGAAAACAGAGATATCGTCCCAACTGAAATAGGTTGAAGACAAACTTTCCAAGGAGAAGGAGACGTCTGCTGATCGTTTGACTAAAATTACTTCCTTGGAGACTGCACTTTCCGAAGAGGGGAAAAAGTTCGACGACGAACGGGAACAGTTTATTAACAGAGACACCGAATGGGACACTTTGGTTGATAGCCTCACTGAATCTTGCGCGAAGACTAAGGCATACTTTGAAAACGTTGTTGAGGATATTGAGAAGCTGTCGAAGTATGCCTTAGTCCCTGAAAAAGGACTTTGAAGCTGAGCAAAAAAAACGTCTCGATGCATATGCGGCCGGTATTGTCTCTCGCGTCGAAAAAAGAGATGCTAACATGAGGTCCGCTATGGTACTAGAGATGCATGAGAAGTTTTCGGATCTGAATCTAGGCAGCCTTTGGCTACGAGTTATTGAAAGGCATCATCCTGTGGGCAATTCCATGGAAGATTTGGAGACCAACAATGACTCAGAAAGTTCATCATTGGAATCTGGTTCCCCGGAAGTCAGCATGGAAAACTCCGCATCCAACTAGCAAATGCTGAATGTTTTTACCGTCGTTTTGTTGACTATTTGTATCCACAATTTGTTAAACTTTTTGTTATGTAAAAATAACCTCCTGTCGTGAGGATTTATGATGTTGTGCTTTTCGAGCTTATTCCTTATTTTTAAAATTTCTTATGTTAAAATGTTTAACCTAAAATACCTCTTATCGGACAAAAGGTTTCTTATCATGAAAACTTTTCAAAATTCCTTACGTGACTTATTTTATTTCTTACCTAATAAAATTTTCATGTGAATACATTTTATGTTAATAACTTATACTTATTATCTTATGATTCAAAAAGATGAATTTTTGTCCAAACTTATTTATAATGTGTTTTGAGTTCATAAAGATGATTTTTTTTGTGCAAACTTCTTTGGAAATGCCTTTTGAGTTAAAAAGATGAACATTCTCGTCCAAACGTTTTTTGGAGTGCCTTTTGAGTTCAAAAAGATGAACATTCTAGTCCAAACGTTTTTGGAATGCCTTTTGAGTTTAGAAGATAATGAAATTTTATATATACGTTGGCTATTAGGACACCTTATTAAAACCTTCCAGCGTCACCAGGGTAGGAAAAAGTATGCCGCCGATACTTACATAAACTGATAAAAAAAATATTTACATATATACACGTTTACTCTAAGTCAATTTTGAGGTGCTCAATGTTCCAAGGGCGGGGAAGATCTATTCCTTATTTATCTTTTAATTTGTACTTCCCCGACTTTATCTTCTTGGTTACCATGTACGGACACTCCCAATTTGGAGCTAACTTTTCCAGCCCATTTTCTTTTGTACGAAAGAATACTTTCCTTAAAAAAATTTCCCCAACTTTGAACTCTCGTCTTCTAACTTTTGAGGCATACCAGCTTCTCATTAAAGTCTGGTAGTGTAAAAAGTTTAATTGCACCCTTATTCTCTTTTCTTTTATTAGGTCCAACTCGGTACGCTTTCCTCCATCATTTTCTTCCTCGGAGTATTCGCTTAACATGTACGATGGGAACATTTTTTCTGATGGTATCACCGCATCCATTCCATAAACAAGTGCAAATGGCGACTCGTGCGTTACAGTCCGAGGAGTTGTCCTGTAAGCCCATAAAACTTCTTGTAGGTAATCCGGCCCTTTTCTAGCCTTACCCTCAAGATTCTTCCTCAGCCCATGCAAGATTTTCCCATTAGTTACTTCGACCTGGCCATTCGCTTGAGGGTGGAAAAGTGCTGAGAAGCATTGCTGTATTCCTTTGGAAGCACAAAAAGCTTTTATCTCATTTTTTTTTAATTGCGGTCCATTATCCATTGTAATTTTCCTTGGTACACCAAAGCGACAACAAATTTTGGAGATGATAAAACTGATCACATCATTCGCTCTAGTTCCTGCTAACGGCTCAGCCTCTACCCACTTAGCAAAGTAATCTACTACACCAATGATCGTTTGACGATCTCCTGAAGCCATCAGGAGTGGTCTGACTAGATCAATACCCCATCGGTCGAATGGAAAAGACTCTGATATTGATTCGAGGGGCACACCGGGTGTATGGATCGAGTTAAAAAATCTTTGGCAAGTTTCGTATTATTGCACTAACTCTTTTGCCTCCGAAGAGATGGTCGACCAATAATAACCAGCCATGAGAACTCTTCGTATCAATGTTTTGTAACCGCAGTGTGCTGACCCTTCCCGAACGTGTAGCTCTGAAAGTATCAATTGTGACTCATCATTCCCTAAGCAACAAAGTAAAGGTCGGCTAAAAGATTTCTTATATAATACGTCTATGAGTACCACGTACCCATATACCTTGAATCGTATTCTTTTAGCCATTACTTTATCAATTGGTAATATATTATGGACTAAGAACTCTTGTATCTCACTTCTCCAATCTTTCATTATAACTGTAGAAATTTGGAAGGCCTCGACACCTCCTTCAATCGATTCAGATCCTTTAACAATTGATGGATTTTCTTGGATGACTATCCATGGTTACTCCTCTGAGTAAGATGCTTTGGCCAAAGAATCAACCATTGAATTCCCAGTCCTATGAACATGTTCGAATCTGACATCCTCGAAACTCAAGGTTAAGGCCTTCAAAACCCCCAGGTATTTTACTAAATGATCTTTTCTCGCCTTTTACCGCCCAGAAGCATGGTTCACTAGAAGTTGTGAATCACTTATCAACCTGACTCTTTTGGCTCCACAAAGTTTTGTAAGTCTTAAGCCAACCAAAGCCGCTTCGTACTCTGCTTCAGTGTTTGACGCTTTAAACCCGAGTCAGATAGCTTGATACATAGAAATTCCTTCTGGAGATGCCAATTGTACTCCTGCACCACACCCAGATGAGCTTGATCCCCCGTCAGTTTGGACTACCCACTCTGGGCCAGATTCTTCTTTATCAATATCCATTTCATTCCGATTGGACTGGAACTTGATTAAAAAGTCAGCTAATGTTTGTGCTTTGATAGTGGTTTGTGGTTCTAACTCAATATCAAAGTCTTCAAGCTCCACGACCACTTTGTCATTCTTCTCGATACATCCTACCTTTGTAACATGTTCTTCAATGGAAAAGATGTTCGTACCACGATTGAATGAGCCTGAAAGTAAGGCCTCATATTTCGCGTAGATGTTACCAATGCAAGTGCCAACTTTTCTAACTTGAGGTACCGCTTCTCTGCATCCAAAATACTCTTACTTACATAATAAACCGACTTCGGAACGTTTGATTCTTCTCAGATCAAGACCGCACTTACCACAAAATCTAACAATGCCAAATAAGTGAACAACTTCTGCCTCGGATTTGGCTTTGTCAGGATTTCCGGGGAGGAAAGGTATTCTTTAATGTGGTTAAAAGCATCCGAACATTCTTGAGTCCAATCGAAGTAATTTTCTTTTCTCATTACCTGGAAGAAAGGGGTGCATTTATCTGATGACCTTAATATAAATTTGTTTACCGCTGCCAATCTTCCATTCAGGATTTGCACCTCTTTGATTGTTCTTGGTGGGTCCATAGTACACAGAGAATTTAGTTGTACCGGATCAGCTTCAATACCCTGATCACTGACTATGTAACTTAAAAAAACTCAGGATCTTACTCGAAATGTGCACTTCTCTAAATTCAATTTCAAATTTACCTTGGTCAAATTGGCAAAAGTTTCTTCGAAGTCAGCTAAATGATTCTCGTCTTTGAGGCTCTTAACTAGCATTTCATCGATGTAGACCTCAACAAATTTAGATAATTTGACCCTCAAAATCTTTGTTCACTAAGCATTGATATGTTGCCCCAGCGTTCTTTAATCCGAATGGCATTACCTTGTAATAGTGCAGGATCCTTCCTGAAATAAAAGTTGTGCTCTCTTGGCCCCTTGGGTCCATCTGGATTTGATTATACCCAGCATAGGCATTAGGCATGGGCATATGGGTATGGAACCGAAACACCAAACCGAACCGAACCGAAATAATGGATTTGGTTCGGTTCTGGTTCCTTATAAATACCCGTACGGTTCCTTATCTTAAATACCCACGGTTCTCGGTTCGGTTCGGTTCAGAACCGAGAACCGAATAGTACCCATAAAGAACCGAATAAGCAATAGTACCCTTGAATATCCATGGTTCACTGTTCGGTTCCAAACAATTATTTTGGTTATAAAGTAATCATTTGGTTAGAAAGTAACCATTTGATTCATTTCGGGTTTAGTTCCAAACAGTTTTTTTGGTTAGAAAGTAACCATTTTTTTAGAAAATAATCATTTCGTTCCTTTCGGGTTCGTTTACAAACGGTTCTTCTGGTTACAAAGTAACCATTTGAAACTGAAACCCGAATGTAACCAAACCGAACCGAGAAGAACCGAACCGAACCGAATTTTAATCAGTTCCTAAATGGGTACTAGTTTTAAAAGACCAAAAGAACCAAGAACCAAACCGAACCGAACCGAATTTTAATCGGTTCCTAAATGGGTACTAGTTCTAAAGAACCGAAAGAACCGAGAACCGAAAGAATCGAACTGAAGAACCGAATGCCCATACCTAATAGGCATCCACAAAGGATAAAAAACGATTTACGAACGTCGAGTCAACCAACTGATCTATTCTAGGAACAGGGAAAAGATCTTTGGGACAAGCTCTGTTCAAACCGGTAAAATCCACACTCATTCGTCACTTGTCATTTTTCTTCTTTATTAAAACTAGGTTAGCAGTCCACAAAGGATATTGTTGCTCACGTATATGGCCCACTTTTGTCAAACGGTCCACCTCTACCATTATCGCTTCAGATTTTTCTTGAGAAAATGATCTTCTCTTCTGTATGATCGGACGAACACTGTTCCGTATGGCTAGCCTGTGACAGAGGACATCTGCTGGAACCCCTGTAACATCTTCTGTACATCAAGCAAGTAAGTGTAAATTGGTAGAAAGAAATTTGAGTAAACTTTATTTTACCTCCTAGGATAACCTTGTACCAATCTTGAGACTTTTACCGGGACAAAATACATGATCCTCAAAACTAGCATCAGGGACCATGAACCCGGGGGCCTCCTCAGATCATCAACAGGATCAGAATCCGTGGGAGGCCCCACTAATTGCTATTCTTTTTTCGATTCGATTCCCTTCAACTGCTTGGGCGCCAATGCTTCTTACCGTTCCCACATTGATACCTACCACGTATTTCAAACACTAATGAACAGTAGATGGCACAACGTGCATCTTAGACAACCAAGATCTTTCAAAGATAGCGTTGTATGATGTGGGAGCATCCACCAGTACAAACAACACTATGAATATCTTCTTGAATGGCCATCGGCCCAACTATATTATTCCTTCAAACTCTCCGACTACATCAGTAGTTGCTCCAGTATATCCCACTATCGCCCGGTCAGATCGCAAGATTGTTGGTGGGTTTTTAATCTGGCTATAAGTTGACATAAATATTATGTTAGCTGAGCTCCAAGTATCAATCAAAAAATTTCTTATCTCGTTTCCCGCTATCTCTGCTCCGATTACTACTGCATCCTCATGTGGACCAGTTACGTCTCTCATGTCATCATCTTTGAAGCAAAGAATCGGGGATAGATTTCTGTACAGGTGTGATGAGGCACATACTTCTAACTATGTCGCCAGACTAACAATGTGCCTCTTCCAAGAGTAGTTTGATATGCATGCCACTGTGTCCCCACCAAAAATGGTTAGTGATTCAAAGAATACGCATAATTCACTAATTTTTCCTCTAGAAATTGGCTCTTCAACCATGTTTATACTGTTTATACCTGACTTTGGATGCAGACACTCTGCAGTGATATCAAATGCATTAATGGATTTTTCGTCGATCGCCTCAGATATCATCATAGTACCCTCTTGTTTAGGAGAAGCTTCTTGTTTAGGAACAACCACGGAGTTATTTTTCACAAAATCAATTAACTTTCCATTCTCTATCAAATACTGGACTTCTTTCTTTAATGCCACCCAATCTTTCGTATTGTGCCCGATATCTTCATAAAATTGATACTATTTATTCTTCAGATGCTCCTTTGGGTCTGCAACGGGAAAGACTTATGAAAGTGTACATTTGCACGTGCTTTCTCGAAAATGGTTGATATACACTCAGTTAACTCGGCATAGGAGTAGGTCGGCCAATGTGTTGGACATGGGTCGTACTTACGGATGAGACACTTGCCCTGTAGGTGCATACTGTTGACTGTGTACTGTTTGTTGAGGAGTTTGACTTGTTGTTTGAACTGGTGCTCGGGGTCGGACGATTGTTGTTTGCTGTGATATTTGTGGTCGGACATTCACCGTTGGTGTACTAGCTCTAATCAAGATCGGATCCTGATAGAATTGAGACATCGATTCTATCTCTGAGGCTATAGTTTCTTCTACTAGAATTATCTTCTCTATCTGATCCAACAACGCTCTGAATGTCATGTCATGTGTCTCCGTGGTCTTATCTTTCATTACCCCTGGAAGCAAACCCATTCGGAAATCTGCCAACGCCACCTTATCTTCACAAAACTCCATATCCGTCTTGACCTGAATGAAACGTTTTGTATACTATTTTAAGCTTTCCCCAACTTTCTATCTACAATAGATGATGATACCAACGAAATGCTATCGGAACATACTCCAAAAAATACCAAATTTTTTCATACATCCTTGAGGTAAACGATTATACCACTTGGATGCAGCGTTCTTGAAGGTTTGGGAGAATGCCCTACATAACAGTTTATCATCATCACCATAATTGATCATAAAGTTTTTAAACTGCTCAATATGATTATCTGGATCTTGAGTCCTGTCAAACTTTTCCAACTTAGAATATCGAACCACTTGGGCCGATGTCCGGACAAGATCTCCGAAGAGAGTGGAGATGATCTCCAGTTATGTCTAAATTTGTAAGCACTCCTCCCGACCTTCATTAGTTGTCATATAGATCATTTTCTCGGTTGGAAAAGTAAATTGATTACTGACTCAGTAATCTTGATTGATAACGGTCAGATTGAAGCTGCCTCCGTGGAGTTACATGTTCCAGTCGGACATTCCCTGCTTTGTCGAGCTTTTCGAAATACAGATTTTTTTCCCATGATCTCCTTTCTTCCTTGACTCCTTCTTTCTCCGACTGGTCCGATGAGAGTTCATACGCGTCTTTAAATATCTTTGCTTCCGATCTGCTTTGTACCTAGCATCGGTGTCTGAGGATGAATATTCATCTGAGCTAAGATAAGTATACTCACTAGATTCCGATGGCTCATATCTTTGTTCCGATCTAGCTTGCCTTTTGGAAGATCGATGACTTCTCCTCCGACATCTTTCTTCAGGTTGAATGACATCTTGAATCTGATCAGCCATGACTCTCTCTTGTCGGACTTCAGATCTGACTTTTCTAGAGCTTATTATCGTTTTTTTCTCCGCGTTTAGTCTTTCGATGTCCTCCAACAATTCTTTACGCCTGGAAACCAAGAATGATTCTTCTGCAAGATCTTATGCATATTGGTTTGGGTAATTTCCTTCATTTTTGACTTGCTCTTCCATCAAATGATCACCAGATTCAGCACCAATAAGATCTTTGGTTGGATTCATCTCATTCTCTCCACGAACTTTTGTTTTATATTTTTTTATATTGCTTTCAAGGTTTTGGAACGTTAAGTCCGGGTACCACTCAGGTTCCTACAGACAGTGCCACCGATGAACTCAGAATATTCTTAGGTGAGTTCGGAAGCGGAAATGTCTGTAGGAGAGTGCTTATCTAAGAAATGTCTTTATAAGGTAACAACAATTATAAGATTAATGTTTTGTAGAGGGAGAAAGAGACAAAAGGAATAAATGTAGCAATAATTTACTAATCATTGGCCCTTTTCCCAAAAGAGAATGTCTTTTATATAATACATGAGGTAGGTAGTAAAATTACATAATTACCACCGTTAAGATGGATTTCTCACCCCACTCATCTACTATTTACAGACAAGTTTTTGGGGTATATCATCTAACGCCTCTATTTCTTATGTTTGCTTTAGTCTGAAATCACTAAATAAACAAATTTAGGCTTTGTATTTTGTATAATTAACCTCGCGGTTATCTATATTTTTATCCCCTTATCAAAGACAAACTCTCTGCAGGCCACACGTGATGGGAAAAATTTACTCAATAATTTACTTTTTCTATCAAACATATGACGGGATTAGTTAATCGTGCTGTTGATGCGCTGAGCAGAAGGAGTATGATACGAATGGAAATAGAGGTTATTGGGTTTGAGAATATGAAAGATTGACTCACTACACATCTGTATTTTGGTCATATCTTGGAGGACATTGTGGTGGGTTTAAGAATAGATTTTTCAGTTAGTAGTGGCTACCTCTTTAAAGTTAATTTATTATGTTTTCCTAATGGGAGTTTGATACTATTGATAGTGCCGAAAAATTATAATGAAAAGGATGGTGGTCGAGATCAGACCCTAAATTCTATATCTTGCCAGTTTTATTGGCCTCACTTAAATATGGATGTTATCCAGTTTATGGTCATGTGTCAGATTTTTCAGATGACGAAGAGTACGACTTCTAATGCCGATCTGTACTTACCATTACCTATACTGGAAGGAACATGGCCAAGTGTGAGCATTGATTTTGTTTCCATATTTCCAATGACGCAAAGAGGTAATGACTCTATCTTCGTGGTTGTTGACAAATTTTATAAAATGGATCATTTTATTGTATGCAAGAAAACAACGGATGCAGTGCACTTTACTACTTTATACTTCAGAGAGGTCTACCGTTTGCATAGTCTGCCTATGAACGTCGTCTTTAACCGAGAACCTCGGTTTGTTGGTAATTTATGAAGTATTTTATGGCATCTTACGAATACAAAATTGAGAAATAACAGTGCCCATCACCCAAAGATGGATGGGTACACAGAGGTAACAATTACAATTTTGGGAAACATGTTGCGTGTAGATGTGGCTGAAAACTTGAAGTCGCGGGATTCACGACTTTATCATGTTGAATTTGCTTATAAAAGACACCATAAAAGGAGTACAGGGCATAGTCCGTTTATGGTGTTCTACTACTATTATCCACGGGATCATATGGATTTGGATTTTGTAGATATATAAAAGGTTCTAGTCAGGAATGAGAATGTAATTGCTGAGTTGTGGGAAATTCACAAGAATACGAGGAAGCATACTATAGGAAACGAGTCATAAATTATAAAGGTGCAGCTGACAAGAAACACCGACTAGTCGAGTTTGAAGTGGGACATTTTGTATGGGCTGTTTTGACCAGATACCATTATCCAGTCCATGAGTACAACAAGCTGGAAGCAAGGATGGTAGGTCTATATGAAGTTGTGGAGAAGATAAATACAAATTCATACAGGTTGAAGCAGCCACATGAAGATCCATGTCAATTTTTTTTACGTGAAGCACCTGGTGTCTTTTACCAATGTTGCTAATGACGATGAAGTTGAGAATTCAAGGGAAAATTCTTTCCAAAGAGGAGTGGACGATGTCGTTGCACAAGCCCACAACTATATAGGTATTTTAGAAAAATTAAAACGGATCTTATTACTAACCCATATATCAGATTTGGGCGCCACAAATACTCAAATCGAAGATCTTGATGAGCCCGTTGACTATTTAGAACGTGACGGATAGAGACCGAAGGCCCAGTTTGGGCCATAAAACACACTATTTAGTGCCCCAAATCGGTGTTTTAGTGATTTTGTTTTTTTAATGTTTTGTAGATTTGATTAAAATAGGCCACCAAATCTAATTGTGTTAGATTTGGTTGGACTATGTTTGATTGGATTTCGGATATTACTATTATTTTGGATTAAAGTTTTGAGCAACTTCTATTTAAGCTCTCAAAACCCAACTTCTAAGACAGTTTTTGTTGAATTAAAATACTTTTATGAACTACGAGTTCTTACTACCCTATGGTTAGGGTTTATATCCTATTTTCTTTAATTGATAAGTATGCCTCTATCAGTTACCATAGTACCCCTAAGCTCGAAAAGGCATCCAAATGTTTTTTCTTCGATGAAATTTCTCTTAAGATCATTTACGGGTACCTCCCGATATACCATCCAAAGTTCTCGCATTATGTTGATAACCAACTTATTTTGTTTCCCGGTCTTCTTAACCCACTCAACCAATATGTATCGTGTAATATATTCTATTGCAAAAAACACATCTCTATAATCGGTAGTGAAAGATTTTGCATATCAATTTGTGTCTTTCATCTCTTACAATTCCAAAGTACATAAAATGAATATAAATAAACAAAACATAGATAAAAAAATATAGATCAACGACTAGGAAAATACAACGCTTGGGGAACAAGAGTTCTGGTTAGTCTTTACCAAAAGTACCAGTGGTACCATACCGACGGTATGTAACCATTGTACCGCTAGTCAAATGTTACGCACCAGCGGTTCCAGATCCTACGAACGAGTGGTGCGTAACCAGGATTTCACCAAGAAGAAAAAAATATTCGGATTAGTGTTTTATCTCATTCTCCAACGATTTTATTTCTTCTAGCGGAATTACTACCTCATTCTCTACCTATACATTTTCCAGGAAATGCATATCCTCTTCCATTTTGTTACTTAAGGTTGAATATACTTTTTTGAAAAACTTGTTTTTTTATGTTGATTTTAAAAAAAATTGATCTTTTATATTGTTGATATGTTTGTATATAATGATAAAGGACATTGTAAATAGACTAATAAGTGATAACATTTTAGATGGAAAAAAATATCAGTCTTTGCTCATACATAAATATTAAAAGGATGGAGATATACTGATTTTGAATGAAATAGCGTAAACCTTTTTACGTCATTAGCAAGACTTCATTGTAAAAACTTTAATCGAACCAATCTCGTAGCAAATGCCATACATTTTTTAAAACAATGATCAGAGTTCATTTCAAAAAAAAATAAGGAATATGAATAACGAACTCTAAAGAAGAGGCCCAAGCCAAATATGAATGTTATATCCCATACCAACAAAGAAGCATGGGTAACATAAAAATAAAACACTATAAGTATTAGATCGGGCGACTCTAAGACATTGGAACATTGAAAGAGTTGGAAAAAACATAAATCATAACTTTTAATCTATTCATAAAATTTATTAGTACATAAAAATTATACGAGAAAAAATCATTTTGGAATCCATATCAAAGAAATAGTCTCTCTCAGAACTATATCCGACATAAAATAGACAACAACAAAAAATACAAACCCATATGAAAGAAATAACCTCTCTCGTCGTCATATCGAGCATACGATAGACAACCAAAAAACTCGAAATTGTGTTGAAAGTTTGATTGTCTGATCTAAACCAGTTTGGAACTGAACATGAGTTTGTGTCTAAAACACATATAGATGTTAAAAAGTGTTAAATAGTTTAGTGTAATTGAATTGACTAGTCGATTAATGTAGTTATAATATTTTATAGAACCATTTGAAAAGTAGAGAATACACACTCAGAAAAATATTTTATTATTAGCGAGCATGCTAAAAAAAACAATGCTTTGCAATATCCAAGAGGCGGAGCCTTCGGTGGACGACCAGAGTCGAAGCGTTTACAATATTCAATTTGAAATCTTTATTTGACAAAAACTACTTTTTTAGTGTAACTGTTTTGTTGGTCAGTCGGCATAGATTTTGAATGCATTGTTCATAAAAAACAACATTTTTTCATTTTTTTTATTTGAAAGGGTATCCAAACGTTTTTTTCCCGATGAACTTTCTCTTAAGATCATTTACGGGTACCTCCTAATATACCATATGAAGTTCTCGCATTATGTTGATAATCAACTTATTTTGTTTTCCGATCTTCGTAACCAACTCAACTAATTCGTCTCGTGTATAATATTATATTGTGAAAAATACATCACTATAATCAGTAATGAAAGCTTTTGCATATTAATTTGTGTATTTCATCTCCTGTGATTTCAAAGTAGATAAAATGAATATAAATAAACAAAACATATACTCAAAGTCTAGATAAAAAAATATAGACAAACAACTAGGAAAATACAACGCTTGGGGAACAAGAGATCCGATTAGTCTCTACCAAAAGGACCAGTGATACAATGGTACCATGCCGGCTGTATGTAACCATTGTATCGCTAGTAAAATGTTACGCACCACCGGTTTCAGATCCTACGAACCAGTAATGCGTAATCAAGATTGCACTAAGAAGAAAAAAAATATTATGATTAGTGTTTTCTCTCATTCTCCAACGATTCTATCTCTTCTACAGGATTTTCAACCTTATTATCTAAGTATATATTTTCCGGTAAATGCATATCCTTTTCATTTTCGTTACTTAAAATTGAATATATTTTTGTTGATATTTTTTTTTAAGTGAAGCTGCAGCCGATACTCAACGAGTGCGCACAGGGTAAACTCTCGGTTTGACGCAATAGCCTGCAAATCAATGCCAGAAGGTAAACCACACAAGGTGACAGATTCAACCAAAAAAGCGTTTGTATAGGAAATCGAACTCATGACCCTTGATCACGAACATGCCTTACTCCACCAACTTGGTTATCCCTTCTGAAACATATTGTTGATATATTTGTATGTCTTACTCCACCAACTCGGTTATCCCTTCCAAAACATATTGTTGATATCAGAGTCTTGCTCATACAAGTATTGGAAGGATGGAGACATACTGATTTTGCATATAACCTTTTTACGTCTTTTGGTAAGACTTCAACCAACCTCTAAATTTCGTAGCAAATTCCATACACTATTTAAAATAGTGATCAGAGTTCATTTGAAAAAAATAAAAAATATGAATAACGAACTCTAAAGAAGAGGCCCAAGCAACATAAATGTTATATCCTAGACCAACATAGAAGCAAAGAAGCATGGGTCACTACAAAAAAAAAAGCATACTAACAAAATAAAAACATACTAGATGAAGCCTACTAGACCATGCGACTCTAAGACACCGAAATATTGAAAGAGTTGGAAAAAACACAAACCATAACTTTTTATGAATACTTTTAATTTATTCATAAAATTTATTAGTACATAAACAAAAAATCATTTTGGAATCCATATAAAAGAAAAATAACTTCTCCCAACTATATCCACCGTACAATAGACAACAACAAAAACAACAAATCCATATCAAAGAAATAACCTCTCTCATAATCATATAGAGTATATGATAAACAACCAAAAAATTCGAAATTGTGTCAAAAATTTGGTTGTCTAATCTAAAAAAAATTGGATCTGAACATGAATTTGTGTTTAAAACATACATGTTGAAAAATGTTAAATATTCTACTATAATTAAATAACTAGTTTAGTTATTATATTTTACAAAACCATTTGAAACGGAATACACAGGCATAAACATATATTATAATTAACGAACGGGTTCAAAAATAACGTAATACAGGATCAAAGAAGCGGAGCCTTCGGTGAGTATAACTGTTTAGAATATTCAATTTTGAAATCTGTATTCGACAAAAACTACTTTTTCTTAGTGTAACAGTTTTGTTGGTCAGTCGGCATAGATATTGAATGCATTATTGTTCATGAGCAAACAACAATTTTCATTTTTTATTGAAAAAAGATTATGATTTTATCTGGAAATTTTTTTAGAAAACCACTAAAGTATTTGAATTTGTTTAGAAAATTTAGAGATTATCCAGAAAATCAAACACAATTCCCTAAAAATATCCTATAAATTTTCCTACCGAAAATCGTCTAAAACTTGAAAAGAAAACAACAGTACCAAATTTAGACATTAAATTGAATGATTAGGATGTAAATACTCCCGCCAAGGCAGATTTTGATTTAGAGAAAATCAAGATTCCGGCAAACCAATTTAAGCACGACTTGAAACAAATTCAGATATTTTGAATCAAATCAGTCTGATTTGAGATTAAAAAAGAAACATAACTCTAATATATTGTAGATTCATAAAATATTTACATGCATAATATAACCATCCCACACTACTTAAGAAACATACATCTGAACAATTACAAAACAAACTTACTATTCGTTATAGGCCCAAACAAAGCCTTCATATTCTCCATTACCGCGTTCTCCAGCTTCTTCTACCTCATCGTCCCATTTCAATTCATATTCGACAAAATAAATCGATTCTGTAATAATTTGCTGCAAGTACTCGCCTAAAGTGCAGCGAGTTTTCGTCTACCTCGGGTGGAGCTGGGTTTCGGTGACTGAAAACCTTGAGTATAAAGTTATCAGATGGCTCTAGAATGTCAATACCAAATGATCTTGCTAATGATTTTCCAATGACTTGAACTTGAGATATACTGTCATAAGAGAAATAATGATTAGCGGCGCAAGAACAATGCACCTGTTTTAGAACTCTGACAAAAAAGATACGAAGGAAGAGGCTAAGAGAAACCAAAATTATTTGTATTGGTTAAAGAGACAAACCATAAGTAGAATAAGCCGTCTTCGGACTTTGTCTGAACCCGATCAAGCAGCTCAATCTGCACATATCCACCGATGCAAAGAACTGGTTCGGGCAGCCGGAACTTTTGCAGGCTATTTTCCTATTCATACATCTACGCTTAGCCTTGCATTCTTGAAATATTACATAAAAATTGAGTTGATAAAATTCAAGAATTTGCATCTATCGAAATTTATATAAGAGTTCTCCGGTTTTTTAGAATACCATTTTGAAAGTAATCGGGCAAGAAAAAGTTACTGAATTGAGTGAGCCTCTAATGAAAGTCATCATTTGCCAAATAATCAACTAAAAGAATCAAATCAACTAAAAAATCATATAAGCATGCACCAAGAATCCCTTAGTTATTTGAATTTACCTGAGCCATTGGAAACACTGGTGAAGAATAAGTCCATATGAAATTTTCATCAGTAGACATCAGCCATGACTTACTATCACGATCATCCATACCGGATTTTAAATAACCGGCCCGAAACCGTACAAAATTTGCAGAATATATTGGCTCACCTTGCTGAAATGACTCTACGGAAAAATATAATACATAATCAACAAAAATGAATTAGAATTTCAGCACAAAACAAGGAAGACATAACAACTTTCGGCACGGAAATCGTTAAGTATCCTCACATAACATATTTTTAATCATATTAAATTATTAATGAGTAAAAATATTTTTAATAAATAAAATAGTAGAATGTTGTAAAAACTGATATATTTTCAAATAATACACTGTAAATTAGTAAAATAAACTCTAAACACCAAGATAGTTAACGATTTTCGTGCGGGTTTTAGCCATGTCCAAGCATATAATATGCCTATCCTAACCTTGGGAAGGTTGTATGCAGATTTCAGTAATCACGCATAAATCCGCAACCAACTTATAGACGAGTGTTTCTGGCACGGCACGATTCTTTTTCCCTTGACTCAACCAAAACGAACCACTTGGTTCGAGAGTATTATAGATAACATCCCTCGCAGAAGTCTTAGTGCTAGAATCAAAAACTGCCTCACCGATGCACTCTTTGGCATCAAAATTAATGCACGACCGAGCAAAAGAGGCATAGACGTGGTGCTCTCTAACCAAAGTTTCCCATTCCTTGGAATTCCAAGATCCAAATGTAGTTGGACTTGGATCTTTAACAATAATGCCACTCCCTTCACTGAAATGATCAAGTTTATGTAGTTGTGGAAACATTCGTAAGCACATAGCCTTACAAAGACTCTTTGCAATCACTGCAACAAATCCGTCGAGAAATCAGTGAAATCGATCAATAATCCGGGTCAAAACTTCAAAACAACTCTAAAATCCTTCAACATAACAATGACTCGAGCTTATAACAAATTACTACAAGCCAAATTACTAAGCTTACCAAATTGTCTCCATGAATGTGAGACACAACTGGCCCTGACAAGATCAGAGGGATCTTCCAAGTACGAGAGTACCTTTATGGACATATCAGGTTCGAGAACGTTCAAGAAATCCATACCCGTTTTCATAAAACTTAAAATCCGCAGCCCTGCAATTCTTCTTACCTCTAAACATTGAAAAAAAAGGATTCATCATCAATTCGTTGTAATAAAATCGTACTGAAATCCGACAAGGGAAACAAGAGCCTTTATAACATAGATTGTAATGAAAAGCCAGGTCACTTCATACTTCTGCATCAAAATGAATAAACCAGTAAGAGAAATAACAGTGCCCACATATACATACTATTTACAGAATTCAGATTTGATACAGCAAATGGAATCAACGACCGTAACTCAAACCGCTCTGACGATTGTAATAGTTATCTTCAAATGGTCCGATTTATTATATGAGAGATTGCATTACCAATTGGTTGAGTAAGCCAAAACCCTAAAATATTTCGGATACATAATTACACATGTATTTTCATTTGAATCAAAAAGCTAAAATGCGAACCGTACATTGGTTTCAAACAATCAATGATCGATAACAAGAAAAGAAAAAAGCTTACGAGAAGAAATGGATGGCAAGTTTTTCACAAACGAAGAGTGGTTTCGAGTTCAGAGTGAAGACGGTGATTGATGAGCCTTACCGGCTGAAATTAAAGAGAATTATGCTGACCGATTAAGTATTATTTTTTTTATTTTTTATATAATATTCTTAAAAACCGGCTTAGTTTTATGACTGTCAAATTTTAAACCGTCAACACTTTTAGTTTACTTTTTAAATTTTTACACAGTTCTATATACAAGTCAGTAGATTCTTATTTATTTATATTAAAGTAGAGAGGATATTTTAAGGAATCACATTCAGATAATATTTTTAAAAATTAGATTAAATGTGTATATAAAAATAACGAGAAAAACTATACATGAATACATTATCAAGTATTTAATATCAAACTACTAGTACATAAAAATGGAGTATCATAAAGTATCTCGTTTAAGAATACCTATAAACCCGTTCCTTCTCATATTTGAGTTTTATAATTTTGAACAGAGTGACACGAACTCTGATATAGAATATCTATAAACCCATTTCTTAAACCTACTGTCTTGTTGATCAGTGAAAATACCGACGACGATCTTAACTTTGGCCATTGAACTCTTAACACTCTCTACCGTAATTTCGTACGTTTATGGACTCATTTCGTTGCTGGAGTTATCGTTCGGAAGTCGATAGAGAAGTACATGTAAATTTTTTCGAATCGATTAACGAAAATGATGTTATTGATCATGTTAGATGTTAAAGTTGTTTATACAGTCGTTAAAATAGAAGTAGTTGGTATCTGTTTTGTCTAGTTCATCCATTAGAGTTTGTAAGGTTGCTTTTGATATTCATTTATGGGTTTCATTTTGAATTATGGGTGTGGTTGGTGATAATTCTTTTGCTGTTTTCAGTTTGTGGCGGTTAGAATTGGTTATGCGTTGATGTTTTGTTAGTTTGCTTAGGAGTGAGTATCGAAATCGTTGGATGTGCATGTGTAATTTAAAGATATATCGTATCATCTTCCCCTACTGATTGTAGCGTCTAGCAATGTGTTCAGATTTTGTAGATATATCACGTAATGTGATAACAACTTTGAAAATGTGACATATATATCGCAGTGTGGGTTATTGTTCTTTGTAATACGCAATGTTTACTTCAATTTAACAAGCAACCGCATTGTCTAGTGTGCAGGTAGTTGTAAATCACAAACTCTATTATGTGCAAGAAAAAACGCAGATGTGATTCATGTGTTATAGTTGATATGCAAATGCAACATAACTTACATTGTTGTTTTGTGCATGGAACATGACCGCGAAAGGGGTCTTCTACAGGTCTGGTCTAGTGAGTATCATAAACCTTCTTAGACGAAATATAAATATGGTCGAACACATAAAAGCTATTAGAGACACTCTATTCTATACCTTTTTAAAAGCACGTTCGACCTACGGAACTAGGATTTGAAGCTGAAGAAGTTTCATAAACTGATCGAGGAAATTGTGAGTACTTACTCGGTGGAGGAATAGGCTTTCAAAATAGGAGGTAAGTTTGTGAAGCTAACTAAAACAGATGTAAAGGCCATATTTGGGCTGAAATATGGGACCGAGAAGATGCCTTTGAATAAAGCTGAAGCCTTCATAGGTCAGTTCCCTGAAGGCGCTGCGAATGATTCTAGGTTGATGCATAAGTATTTTTTGAATCCTCAAGCTCAAAAAAGTGGGTCGACAAATGATAAATCTGTATCGAATACTTAGGTAAAGGTAATTGTATTCACACAAATATTTAATGTTTGATGTAATTCTGAACTAATGTAGCATGTTGTTATTTATTTTGCAGCAAACTATATCGAAATCAGTTAGGGATGAAGGGAAGGATTAGGCGAAGGACGTTGCTCATTGTTTGATACTTTTCATTTACTCGAACCTGTTATTCTCCGTTTCATGGGATATAGTCGGTTGAACAACAATGTTCTACGTCGAGGGTATGGTAAAAATCTCCGACTAGGATTGGTCGAGAGTTATAGTTGAGAAGCTGCACCAGTCACTTCAAAAACATATTCTTATCGGAAAGCCCGACAGAGTTATTGGATGCGTTGCTGTTCTATTCATAAGTATGATGGTATATATAATTATGTTAGTTTTTAAAAGCATCGTAGAATGTTTAATTTGTTTTGTATGCATCCCTTTTTGATGGAGCACACTTCGATGGGGGTTGAAATACCAAGGCCACACATCATACATAGATGTTATAAATGGTGGGGATTGGAGAAGGAGGAGTCAACCATGGACATGATCAAGATGGTCTGCCATTTATGAGATGAGAAGGTAAGAAGATATTCTTTTTTAAACTAATAAAACAAATATAGTCATATCTAGCAATGATGTTAAAATAATCTACCAATATCATCTCTGGCTTTATTTAGCAAACTTTTAATACGTACATAGCATTTACTGTTAATCTCGCATTACCAGCAATTGTACGTATATATCAATTAAAAATTATATGAAGAATCGCCCTATAATCAATAGTAATATCTAGCAATGTTATTATATTCATAAATCGCAATGAATTCCTTACAAAACCATCTAGTAATGTCGTAGTACATTAAAATCGCAACTACATATGAACTAAAATCGCATTCATGTTACTGAATAGTATATGCAATCGCATTTGCATACCTGAATATATATATCGTAGTTTTAACTTGTCTTGAATGATAGGATAGATTTTGTGGAGTGAGTTGTCGTTAACAGAGGCTAAAATGAAATTCTTTAGATGCATGGAATTTTGTGGGAGCTCTCAAGTACTTATACCAGTGCATGAGGGAATTAGTCCGAAAAAGGAAGAAATCTGTGGTACGTAAAGCAAGAAAAATGCTTAAGAAATCATCCCAGTTAGAGATAGGAACAGGTTATAGAAATCAATCACACATTTCCACAACCAGAAGTGATAATGAACCATGATTTGTGATAACCTAACACCGTCACCCACTCAGTATGAGTGTGAACTAACATGGTAGGATATATTGGTACTGAATAACTTGACTCCAACAAAAATGAAGAGCAAGAGGAAGAGAGGGAAGTGTAGGTCCAGTATTGGAACTTTCACCATATTGTCACGTTCAACTTTGCGTAACAATGTCAAAGTAAAAAATAAAAAAAAGGTGTACCGGTACGCGGTAGAGAACAAGCGGTTAAACATTTCACTAGCACGGAATAACAAACAAGTGAGTATTTCTCTGCTTGTGTTGGCGAATACATGCGTAAACATTAATATTAAATATTTAATGTGGTAGTGTTGACACAAGTTGATAGGCTGCAGCGAGAGTTAGATGCGTTAAAAGCCAAGTTGAAGGTAACAGAGGATAAAAAAGATTCTGAAAATGATGCGCTTGTCAACACATTATCCATGCCATTATGTTGTGAAGATAAGGAGGATCCTGAACCGGTGGTTACGGAAACATATGAGGAGGTAATACTAAAAACTATTGTTTACCAATCTTGCAGGCATGGCTTATGGAAGAAACAAAGCGAAAAGGATATATATTCCTAAAAAGTCTATGTAACCGAACATGATGAGGTAGAGGATACAACGGAAGAAGAAAATGAGGCGGAGGATGTCGATATCATGGAAAATGTAAAATTTGAAGAGGCCAAGTCAGTTGAAGAAGCGGATGCGCATGAAGCTGAGGATGTTAGTTTGCCATGTACTGAAACGGGACAACCAAAGTCTACTATTTATACTATAGAGAACGATGGTGAATGATTGTATGGTTCTATAGTACACCTATTGTCCCTGCATAATTGGAGGCATATATAATCGAAGATGAACCAATAGGGGTGCAGGTGAATAATACAGGTACCTCTGATGTAGTATCGATTGAACCTACGACAGACGCTACGTTACAGGAGGTAGTGGATGGGAAGTTCGATAGTGCACCAACAACAGTAGTATTATACATCTTCGCAAAGAAGGAAACTGGTACCTTAGAGGAATAAATGAACGAGGAAGTGGTTCAAACAACTTCTCTTGCAACAACCGTTGAAAATGGTGAAGTCGTAGATGATGGAATGGTTGTGCTACCGGAATAGGTAGTTGTAGTTAATGAGCTTGCTGGAAATGATCCAGTGGTGGCGGAGGGAGATAATGTACGAAGTGCTACTTTAGCAAAACCAAGGAATATGGGAATCGTACAAACTGAAAACCATGAAACCGTTGTTAATGATAGGTCTAGAGACAAACGATTGACAATTTAATAAGGACATGAAGTAGGAGGAAATGGATATGCTGATAAGGATTTAGTTGTGTTGGAATGAGATATTACAATAGCAACATTAGTTGTGAACAGAAATGACAAAGCGGGAGATGCTATGTCAAATGAACCAAAAAAGGATCAAGTGTCCAAACATAAATCTCTTCAATAAGAGGCAGAGAAAGAGACGAGTGCAGATGATGGAGCTTTTGTGAACCAGGCAGCAAGTACAAAAAACCTAGACATAGTAGAGAAAAGACAAGACGAAGAAGAGCCTACTAGACATGAGGTCAAAACCACCACAAACCCAACCCTCGTAACGGTGGTATTGTCTACTCGAGAAGAGTAGGTAGCACCCAAATTCAAAAAGATGGAACCTGGTGTCGAAAAAGTGGTGGAAATAGGACTTGAAGATGTAAGTGATCTTAAGTTCCTTAATATTCAACATTATTAACTAGATTTGGTCATAGTGTTTTTTATATTTATGAAGTCTTAGTATGGTATTGAAGATGTTGGTGTGCGGTTGTTTTGATACAGTAAGAAATGTTATAGATTTACAATGGGTTGGGTTTTTTAAGCATGGATTGTTTATCTAGTATAGTACTGTGTCTAGCAAACTATGCATGTCTCATAATTCGCAATCATTGACGTAAGTATCTGGAAAACTAGGTTTAAAAGCACATAATAACTCGAAATGTAAGAAGACTCATCTCATCGAGCATGGGATAATTTATTATACCAATCGCAATGTCTTTGTAACCAACAAATCATATGTATCTGAATAGCAGCAATCGCATTCAAACTGCCATGTACGAATTAAGTAATAGATCCTTGGTCTAATCATGAAATGTCTAACACATATAAATCGAAAGCTTACATTTTTTTTTTAAAAACGTAATCTATCCTGCAATATTGACGCCTTCTTAAAAGCATCCTTATAAGAGTTGCTTTTAAATTGTTAGGTACTGCACGAAAGACCTGTAGTAGAAACGGAAGGCCAGATTCGATCAAGTATACCAAATAAAATGGCGAAATAATTTGAAGCATATCCGAAGACTGAACAAGTATCCCAAATAGTACCAGCGTATAAAGTAATCCAAATTTCCTAACAACAGGAAGAACAACAAACCGGCACGAAGATAGAACAACTTACCCAACCTAAAATAGTATAAAAAGTCCAACGAGGAGGGGGGAGAGATATCAAAACACCAAGAACCAGGGGGCATTAAGTTTGAGACGTCGTTCCAAGATAAAAGAGCCACGTGCGCAGAGACTGTATGTTTTGTTATACCATTCTTAGATGAATTGTTTATAGACTCTACGTAATCCTTTTATGATGAATAACACAGGGCTGAGGAAAATTCAAATGAAAAATGACGTACTTTGGAATCTATCACGGAAGGTCCATGAAATCCCAATGTTTAAGATGGTAGCATGAACAATGAATTACTGGAGACCGCGTTAGTGGTAAGTGGATTTTTATCTTTCTATAAGTGGCAAAAGTCATATTAGGCTATTTAGATAGTAAAGCAAGCTGTTTATCTTTCAACTGGTAGCTGATAAGTTTCCAAACTGGAACTTACTTACTCAGACACAAGTGGGAGAACCACAGGTTTCTTACGAAGATTAGCCAAAACATACAGCGACCACGTAGTTAATAGAAGTCAGTCAATATCACTCGCTGCTGCGAATAAATAAAGAAGAAGATCACGAAGATCCAGAAGTATGGTATTTGCCAATGTCAGAATTAATTGCATTTTTCTAGATTAGACGTAGCATTGAGTGTGGTCTCTCGCTATAAATAGCAAAAGATATTTTAGTCTACAGATTCTCCCCGATATTCATCCTCTCACGGGTGGTTCTCTGATCACTCAAAAAATTGTTCTCCGTATAATCGGACCACCACGTCGGAGTACTCATCCGACGAGTCCAAAAACAGATCCGTCTGGTCGTTCTTGTTTGACGAGGAGTATGACTAAGGAAACTCATGGTCCTTTGACGGGTACGACTTAGACCCTAACAAACTGCCTGAATGCAAACGTATGAGGGACATTTAGGCTGATAAAGAGTTCAATGAACTAGGGGAAACAAATGATAAAGAAGATGGCAAAGCAAACGATAAGATGGAGACAGACGATGAAGAAGATGAGGATGAGGAGACGAGGACGAGGATGATGATTGATGTTATAGTAGTTCAAGTATTATGTATGTTACTTTATTTATTGAAGTAAAATGTACCAACCCTCAAACATTGGTGTATTTTTTATGAGGGTTGAGTTTTCTAGGAATTTGTAAATCCATGCATGTAGCTTTAATATATTTTGAATTTCTGTTGTTAGGCATGGTTTAATTGCATATTTGTTGGTTATTTCAGTTAGGAACATATTACAAGAACACTAACCTTCAAACAAGATTTGAAAATCCTAGAATTTTTGTAACTATTATTTAGTATTTGTTTTAATTGAATCTGGTTCTAGCAATGACAATAGCAAAGAAGATAACTTCAAATTCGATGAATCAAAACAGTAACGGTATAGTAGTTGGTGTGTAAATTAAGTAACGAATCAAGATTATATTGAACGTATCTGGTAAAGTACATTAGTTTCTAGATATTGATGACAATCACAGCGTATGACTAACCTATTTATCCAAGAACATTATTGTGTTTAATAAATCGCATATGCGAATTGTTTGGTCAGTAAAAGCCTAACTAGGTAAGTGTTTATCTAGCAAAGTGTTTACCTAGAAACGTGCTTATCTAGCATAATGGTTATATAGGTACATCATCCACATCATAATATGTTTTAAAATTGCAGTCTTATATAATATCAACATCATAATATTAACATCAATTGGAGAACGGTAGAACTCATATCTACTGATGAGGTAAATTAATTAAAGAATAACATGTGAGGAAGGACTTATCTAGAAACGTAAAGTGCTTGTTGTTAAACATATGAGGCATTACACAATAATTTGTTTGATAATTAAAACATATCTAACAAAGTGACCGTCCAGCAAAATGGTTAATGAACAAACTGCTTATCTAACAAACTGCATATCTAGCAAAGCTTCCGGTACGGTAACAAGTAAATCGCACGATAAGAAGTACTTATCTAGAAAAGTAGGATAGACATATCAGAAAAAACGCAAACACCATAATGGAAAACTAGCGGAAATTCAGAATGGAGCATCACATGACCTCCTGTTGTGTCCTGATTTTAGACAACGATCACATCACAACTGGCTGGTGGTTACTTCTTATCTAGATGGAATACGTTGCTTTTTAGGTCGTCCATATCATCTTTTCATGTTTGGGGGTTGAGTTTTCGGCTCCAAAGAATCATTAGAGTATGAAGCTTTACCAAAATTTGTTATAACTTGTATGCTAAAAGAATAAATGGACTTGTAATTTGCAGCCGTGAAGAATGGTTCTATTAAAGTCATAGGATCTTCGTTTACCGATGTTATCGTTGCTAATGTGTGCGGACATGAGAAATATTCTTTCTGTCAAACACCACAAGTACATTTGAAATCAAGCATGTTAACTAACATAACACGGTTTGATAAAACCTCAAAAAAAACTTATGGAATACTTACGTACTAGCCACATTCGACCACATTCTACATTATGCTTAAACTTCATGCCAAACTCGGGGAATAAATTAGTGTTCCAGCTGAGAACCTCCGGATAACGTCTTGAAGTCTGAGTCATAAGCAGGACTCTAATCCTATCCACCAATTCCACTATCGGTAGACTGTATAGCTTTTTGATATGTGCGTTAAATGATTCGACCGCAGTTGATACCATTTCCCCATACCGTTTCCTTTTAACGAATGATTGAGCATACTTATCCGGAGGTAAATTTTGAATAATTTTTTTAATTATACTATCGCATTGACCTAAAAAATATGAAATTCTTTCATTAAAAAGTTATACCGTGGGAGCATAAGCACATCAGTTAAACAACAGTCACATAGAATTTTTATATTATCGGTTTGTGTGTTCAAGAGCTTTATTCAATTTCTGAATGAGATGGAAAATATAGTACGCATGGTAGTTATTGGGACAGAAAACAGAAACAACATTAATAATACCAGAATGGAGATCCGAAATAAATATTATCTTGCGGCCTAATATATGAGATTTTAGACTCTGCATAAACCATAGTCAGTTGTCTGAATCTTCACTGCCCACAATATCGAAAGTAACGGGAATAGACTTGCAGTAACTAGAAACTTTAGTTCATTGACAGGATTCCAAAAAGATCTTCATTAACACTGCAACCGCAAGTTGGTTATATGGTAAAACACGTTGATGTTATGGAGGCCAAACTTTAAAGTAAGTCCTTATAACATAACAAAAAATCGCAATGACTTAAGCACAATGAATCACACTGTGTAAAAATAATAGAACTGCCCCTATCTAGCAAAGATAATACAACCTATGTAGCATTATTGATGGAAACAAATAAATCAAAATTAATTTTCTAGTAACTTATTAAACTATTTACTTGTATCTAACATAGCATATAAGTAAATGGAAATCATATTAATTGTATAAATCGCATACATAATATCACATATCTAGCAATGTGTGTAAGAATATACTAAAATCCAAATTATGAATGCACATGTGTAGCAAGATTTAGAATCCCTGTGGGACTAACCGTTGTTTTCACCATTTGCTACAGCTCAAAGAAACACACCACAATGCTTCCCGGTTAAATGGGTTCCGTCGGCGTACAATAATGGTCGTCATGAATGAAAACCTTGAAGGCACACTCCAAATGCTATAAATCAGCGTCAGAAAACATTGCCAATAGCTAATTCAAAATGGCAGTCCGTTGTAATATCACGACTCTTTAATCGTTTGAAGTATCTCTTTAGCAAACTAAAAGAAGTAATACTATCTCCGAATACTCCCCTTCTTTCCTTCTCTAAAGAATTCCATGAGAGACGGTAATAGATATCTAAACTATAGTCTTGTTTCATAGAGGATTATATAATTTTCACCGTTACCAAATGACAGGCCCTAATTGAATCATGAATTTCATCCGTAATCAAATCAGATGTCAAATGCCTACTTTTTTCATTTAGTGAAGACGGGACTGCATGTATGCATGTCAACAAACCGGTTTATCGTCATTAAACCAGTGCTGGAATCAATTGATGCATAAAGTCTCCATTTACAACCGCCTAAATATTTGTTTACACAATAAGCAGTGATCTTACTAAATGTATTATGCGTGTAATTGATAGCAAAACCAATCTCTAATGCATATTGACACAAAGATAACCTTAGACCAGTAGTACCTTCATCAAATTACTGACCAACACCTGTGATAGCATCAACCCATCCAGTTGTAGCAATATGCCTTTTTTGGGTGTTGAACTAAGAAAATAATTACTACTCTCCCACTAGTTAGTTGGTTATGGGAGGCTTCTACAAAACTTAGACTAGGTTGTTTACGCTTAACTGCAGACCTTTTATCAGCTAGCTGTTCTTTTATAATAAAACTAACGATTTTGAGACGCTTCACATCAAGATATACTTTTAAACCCATAAAATTCATATCATTATTAAACAAACAATTCTTGTGAGCACCAGAAGAGTAGCTAATAGTTTAGTTACCTCTAACCAGCTCCTGCCATCTACTTTCAGCGTAATCTTGAAGACTTTGAAAGTTTTCAAACTCAGACAAAGGAACAATTGCAGTTTGGTGACCATATTGAAGATAAAAACTTTAGGTTTTGACATATATTACCCTGTATTGTAGAACTTGAGTCAGTAAGTTGGATTGGTAGCCACAAAGGAGCAGTGTGTCACATAGCATATCGAGTCATCTAAAATAGACCCAATATAGCAACGTGTTACATATAAAATCGCATTCTCATTGATGGTCATATCTAGTAGTGTTATGCCACCAATTACAGTATATCAAACAAACAATGGTTGTATAATCTAGAAAACACACATTTATAATAAAATCGCAATGTCATACACCAATCTAGCAACTTATTATTAATGATGATCAATCGTGCTCATATCTAGCAATATCAGTAAGTCATCAATCACATTATCAATAATATACCCAATCTAACAATATATTGAATATAAAATCGCATTAGCAATCAAGATCATCACAATATAGCAAACCAACAATGACATTAAAATTGCAATGTTAATCCTCGAATCTAGCAAATTGTTATCATTCGTAATCAATCATAGTCATATCTAGCAGAAACTTACAAGACTAGAATAACAATGACAATAAGTACCCTTATCTAGAATTTCATGTACCTTCATATAAATCAAGACCCCTCACAATCGTAATGACAATATACAAATTAGTAGATTATCTAGCAAGGATAATATTATCATCAAAATCGCAATGTCAAGCTCTTATTCCTAAAACACATTCTCTACAAACAAGATGGAGAGAGATGGCTTGTGCTTCAAGAAACAAGAATTTCTCCTTCTTCTTCATTGATCTTCATCTCCTGATGAAGTAATTTCTTTGTTTCTCATGGATCAATTCCTTTCTGTGCAAGAGGTTTTCAGTTCTTCAGCAACCAAGGATTTGCAAAATAATCTAAAAAACAGCAGCCAGTGGAAGAAGAAGTCTTTCGTTGATGATGCGACTGCTGATTCTAAAGGTTCGGTTGATTCTTTCAACCCTGAGGAAGTTAGATACAAGAATGATCACGTTCATTTGCAGTATGAAGATGTCTTCTTGGATCATCTAAAATCGAAATCAAAACATACTCTTGTCGGTAAGTGTTCGGCTGGTTTACCTAAGAGAATACAGTTGCTCGATTTTTTTTCCAAGTTCCATTTTGTTCAAAGTTATAGTTATACGATTAAAGACTCAGGATATATCTTTATAGAGTTTGACTCGTATGAATATATGGCTAAACTGTGGAGGAAAAATGTGTGGATGATTGGTTCTACAATGATGAGGCTTTTGAAATGGACTGAAGGCTTTAATGTTAAATATGAATGTCATGTTACACCAATATGGATCAAGATGGAGAATCTGCCTGAACATTTGTTCAATGAGAAGGTTATCTCTGATATAGCCTCTTCTTTGGGAAGGCCTATGCAGATAAAAGTTCCATAAAAAAATATAGCCTTCTACAATAATTGTTTGGCTAGGATTGAAATGGATATAACAAGCAAGATTTTCTATGATGTTTGGGTCAGCTTTGGTAGCAATCAGGGCTGTTGGGTGAGAATTTCGTATCTAAACCTCCCACAGTATTGTAAATCTTGTTTTCATATTGGACATGGAATTGATCAATGCAAGAAGAACAAAGGTTTTGAGGAATCCAGAAAGTCTGAAGTGGAAGTTAGCAAACAGTTGGATAGCGATAAGGTTGAAGATCATATCAAGAAATATATTGTTAATGTTGTGTCTAATAATGCTGACATTAATAAGAAGTTGGACAGTTTTAAAACTGTTGAAGGGCATGCTAATGAAGTTAATGCTATGCCTTCTAGAATAGATATTGAGGGTGTTATTCAAACGATGGAATTCGGGTTTTATATCTTGAAAAGTGTTAAAGATAAGGATATGAATACATTTTCTCCCAAGAACTCAAATCTTGGGAGTCTTTCATCTTCTCCTTTTCGTGGCCGTGCTGAGGATAAGAATGCTGATACTTGTCAGCATGTTCTTTCAGGCAGTATCATTGTGGATGTTGAGGGTGTTAATGGTGTGATAGATCCTCAGGAAGGGCTGACAGGCCCTCAGGATGTTGAGGATAATAATAACAAACAGGAAGAAATGACTGGTGCCCTTCAAACCCTAGGGAATGCTAATAATCAGGACTATGAAAATCTAGTTTCTAAATTTTCTTCTCCTAAAGTTGGTGGTGAGAGTCCTCAAGTTTCTTTAAGAAGTCATTTTCCTGTCTCTAGGAGTGCTCAGCCTGTTAAAAGATTAACCAGGAGTCGGATTCAAAGGAAAGATTCATCAGAAGAAGAGGAGGATTTCACTACTATAATTGACAGACAGCTCAAGCAAGCCAAAAAGAAGAAGCTGATCAGGAATACCCATCAATTGTCTATAACAACACGTAACTCTAAACGTTCTCTTAACTATGATTAGCATTCTCAATTGGAATATTAGAGGAATTAGAAATAAATCCTTATTTAGGAGACTTAAGCATCTTATTAGAATGAATGATGTTGATATTGTTGTTATTCAAGAGCCACTAATCAGTAGGGATAACCTGGTTTCTTGTGCTTCTAAAATTGGTTTCAATCATAGTGTTTCTAATATTTCTAATAAAATTTGGATTTTCTGGAATGATAACATATCTGTTAACATTTTGCTTGATCATATTCAATGTTTGCATATTGAGGCTTCTCTTGTTAAAAGCTTTATTTTAACTTTTGTATATGCTAAATGCCAGCGATTAAATAGAATTGATTTGTGGGATACTTTGCGTAACATTTCTTGTGATACTAAAGCCTGGCTTGTGTGTAGTGACTTTAATTCAATAAGTTCTATAGATGATCAAATTGGTTGCTCTACGTTTTGTCAAAACAGTGCTGATGATTTCAATAAAATGATAAGTGATTGTAGTCTTATGGATGCTGGTTATGCTGGGTCCAGATTTACTTGGTCTAACAAGAATAAGTGGATACGCCTGGATTGGGTCTTTATTAATAACTCTTGGAATGATGTCTTTAATAATACTAATGTCATTCACAAAGCAAGAACTGGTTCTGATCACATGGCTATCATTGTTAATTGTTCATCTTTGTCTTATAGTTCTAGAAAGAATTTTAGATTTCAAAACATGTGGTTGTTTGATAAGGGTTTTTGTCTATTGTGTCTAATAGTTGGAAGCAGGATATGGATGGTGATCCTTTGAACAAGTTTTGGCTTAAGCTCAAAAGGCTAAAAGATGTTCTTGTTGATTGGAATAAGCACCATTTTGGAAATGTATTCAGTAAGGTCCAAGCTTTGGAGGATGAGGTTCTTAGGGTGGATACTTTACATCAACATCAAAATACTAATCATTCGAAGGAGGAGTTGAATAAGTTTAATGCTATGCTAATGAATGCTTATAAAATGGAGGAAGAGTATTGGCTGCAGAAGTGTAATGTGGACTGGATCAGAGATGGTGATAGAAGTACTAAGCTGTTTCATAGCTATGCCTCCAAGAAAAGAAAGAAGAGTGCTATTAATGGCATTAAGGATAATAACATTTGGATTAATGAGAAGGACTCTATTGGCCATTCTGCTGTTGATTTCTTTACTAAAGCCCTTGCTTGTAGCCCTTACAAAGACAAGCAAGATGACTTGGATAAGCTGAGTCATAACCTGTTTGATACCATTCCCTGTGTTATAACTCAAGAGGATAACAAGAGTCTGCTCACTTTGCCTGGTGAAGATGAAGTTCTCAAGACAATCAACAATTTAAAAGCATCTAGTATGGCAGGTATGGATGGATTTAATCTAGTCTTTTATAAAAAATGTTGGAATATCATTAAAAATGATCTTATATCTGCTCTCCATCATTTTATAGAGGGTGTAATATTCTTAGAGGCATTCTTGCTACGGGCATATGTCTTATTCCTAAGTCTAGTAACCCCACTTGTTGGAGTGATTATCGGCCTATCAGTTTATGCACGCTCCTCAATCGTATAATGGCTAAAATTCTGAATGACAGACTTGTTATTCTGCTTCCTAAAGTAATCTCTAGTTCCCAAGGTGGGTTTGTTCCTGGCAGTTCTATTCATTCTAATATCTTAACAGCTAAGGAGCTTCTTTATAACTTGAATAGAAAAGTTAAAAACAAGAACATCATTATTCAGTTGGACATGTGCAAAGCTTTTGATAATCTTAGCCACCCTTTTCTTTTTAAAGTATTAACCTGCTTTGGTTTCTCTAAAATATTTGTTAGGCTCATTAATAGCATGATAACTAATGTATTTGTCTCTATATTAGTTAATGGTGCATCTTATGGTTTCTTTAAAACTGTTAAAGGTCTCAGGAAGGGTGATCCACTTTCACCTAGCCTGTTTATTATTGCTGAGGAAGTGTTGTTGAGGGGTGTATCTTTGCTCTTTAATGATAACAAAAGCATGCGATACAAATGTCGTAACAAGCTATGTATTAGTAACTTGGCTTTTGCAGATGATATCATTTTGTCCACTAACTGCAAGGATGCTTCTTTAGCATCACTTAATGTTTTCTTGCAGGAGTATCAAGCAGTCTCAGGTCAGGTTATTAATAAAAGTAAAACTAAGGTGATCATTGCTAGTGGTATGAATGATGATAGAATTAGTTATGTTACTAATATTACTAGATTTAATAATGCAATGCTTCCTACTGATTATCTTGGTATTACTATAAGCACCAACAACAAATCTGTTATTTATACCAATCTTCTTAAAAAGATTAAAAATAGAATAGTTGATTGGGAATCAAAACATCTATCGTTTACTGGTAGAATCACTCTCATTAATGCTGTTCTTATGAATATTGTGCTATACTAGATGCATAGTAATGTTATCCCTTGTACTGTTATTAACAAAATTGAAAAAACATTCAATGCATTTCTTTGGGGTTCTACTGGAATGGATCATAAAATACATTGGTGCAGTTGGAAATCCATTTGTAAAACGTATAAGGAGGGGGGGCCTAAACATTACAGATTTAGCTAATGTTCAAATGTCTACTTCTTGTAAGCTTTGGTTGCAGTTTAGGGACAACAAGTTACTTTGGGCCAATCTGATTCATGATATCTATTGCAATAAGAAGCATCTTTTGCAGCTGGGTAATAACATTAAGGGTTCTATGGTCTGGAATATGCTCAAGAAGATCCAGTCTACTGCTGAGCAGTTTGTGAGTTGGTCTTTGGGAGATGGCAATGTGGACTTCTAGCTGGATAGATGGTTAAATTCTGATTTTCTTCTTTTTCTTGATAATTCTACTGACAATAGTTGGTTCCATCATGAGAAGGTTAACTCTTATTGGTCTAACCATCAATGGGATCTGAATCGTATTGTCAATCTTATTAGTAAAGAGGATAGTGATCGTATTAAAAACTGTTTTATTAACCATACTAAAAAGGATAAGATCATATGGACTTTATCTTCTACAAGTAACTTTAGTCTAAAGCATACATGGGATTTTATTAGAACTCATTACATTGAATCTAGTCTGTTTTACAAAATCTGAAACGACTTAACTCCCAAAAAACATTCTTTCATACATTGGAAGCTTGTTAATAACTTTATGTCTACTGATTCGGTTCTTATGAAAAGGCATATGTACATTGTTTCAAAATGTCAATTTTGCCTTAATTGTGAAACCACTCAGCATCTTTTTATTTCTTGTGATGTTTCCTGGTCAGTCTGGTTGCATTTTGTTGATCTCTTTAACATAATGGTTTATAGATATATGACTCCTATCCATATGTCTAGAACTTGGTTTAGGAGCTCTAGTAAGAAGAATCATATCAGAAATGTCATTCCATCTATTATTTACAGTACCATTTGGAAATATAGAAACCATTCTAAGTTTAAAAACAAGATAGTTTCTTCTAATGTTATCATTAAGGACATTCACAAGATCATTTATTACATGTAGGCTGCTGGTATTTTCAAGTTTAAGCACTGGTCTAATGATAGAACTGTTGCCAAAAGACTGGGCTTCTTAAACTTATGCTGTAACTCTTCTACTAGACCTTATGTGCTTCAGTGGGTTCCTCCTTCAGTTGGTAGGTATAAGCTTAACACTAACGCTTCTGTGATTTTCAATGGTGAAGCTAGTGTTGGTTTTATTATCAGAGACTCTGAAGGTAATCTTGTGTATGCTGGTGGTAATGTCTATGGTAAGTTGTCTCCTATTATGGCTGAAGCTAGGGCCCTAATTGATGGTCTGGTTATTTGTAACTCTAAGGGTCTCTATTCTGTCGATATTGAAACAGATTCTTCATTACTTGTAGATTTTATGAAGAATGATAATATGGGTGCTTTACACTGGTCTCTTTATCTTGTTATAAATTATTGTAGATTGATGCTTACTTCTACTATGACCATTATGCATGTCTATAGGGACCAAAATCAAGCAGCCGATTGGCTGGCTTGATGAACATTAAAATGTAAGCTCAAGGCTGAATATGTGTTCGCTACTACTCCTGTTAATTTGAAGTCTATTCTTATACTTGAAAGTCTTGGTTTACCTTATATAAACATACCAGACTGAGTTTGTTTGCAAGTTTTGATTATAGGTCCTTTTGGTCCTTCTCTTTGCTTTGGATGGATTAATCTATTGATGGTGGCTGTTATTCGAAAGCATGTCCAAGCTTTAGCGAATGAATGGTGTTTGGGCAGTCCTTGCTGATGATTGCTTGATGGCTGGTGGCTGTTGTTCTCTTTTGAGATTGCTGTCCAAGCTTTAGAGAATGAATTGCTTGGTGTTTGTGAAGGCTTTGCTGATGATTGCTTGATGACTGGTGGCTGTTGTTCTTATCGCTTTGGATTGAGAGTGCTGTCCAAGCTTTAGCGAATGAATTGCTTGGTGTTTGTGAAGGCTTTGCTGGCTGAGTCTATCAAGATGCTTGGGAATGCTGTGATCTTTGGACTGTGGTTGGAAGCTCAAGTGTTTGATCTAATCTTTGGAATGATGTTCGAAGCCCAAGTGTTTGATATTTGTGCTGCTGTTTTTTGTCTTCAAAGTGATTAGTCCTTAAGCCTATTGGTTAGGGTTTGTTTAAGTCACTTTTGTAATTTTGGAGGGAAAACTCCCGCCTTTGTACCTAACAATTTTCAAATTGTCAAATAAAAGTCTTTTGCTTAAAAAAAATATTCTCTACAAACTAAAACAACATTGTGTTCCTGCAAACTACAATTGCATCTTGTTCATAAAACTATAATCGCGTCGTTCTCAAACTACAATCGCATCTTGTTCCTAATACAATCGCATCATATTCCTAAAAAACTACAAAATCAGCCCACCATAGGCCAACCAAACCAGGAAAATATATTAAAGCTCAAGTAAAGACACGCTTAAACCTATTTTTAACTTTTAAATCAACATAAAAACATGAAATCGTGATGTTACGAATTTAGTTTAGGAGAAATAAAAATAAAAATGAAGAACCAGATACTTGTCCTACAAGAGAAACTAAAAACCTTAGCTTCAAAGTCACCTTCCTAACAATAATTGAAGATGAAACTAGCTACCAACATAAAAAAAAACAAGTCAAGAGCTTAATAGGTTATGCATGTACCGGTAAAGTCTGATAAACAATATTTTGGTGGTCTGAAACATGTTATGCAAGTACCTCTAGCGATAAAAAAAACGAGACTTAACTAACAGTGGTAGAGGGGGTATGCCAGAATGATCACAGGAATAAAATTTCTTGGGAAATCTTTTTTCTTTGAAAATTGGGTATTTGGTTAGGGTATGAAAGGGAGGCGGCTGGTTATAAATTCAAATTTTAAAATATTTGATTACATGAAAATATCAGTATTTAAAAAAAACCTTATATAGTTGGTTTAGGATAGTTAGGGTATTAAAAAAATTGAGTATTGAATGAGAGTTATTTTAATGAGTTGGGTCTTAAGTAAGCATAAGTCCATTTATGGGTACTAAATGACAGTATATTTGGTGAGTAAGTACTTAAGGTGTCATTTTCAATTTGGTGAGTAAGTCCATTTATGGGTACTAAATGACAGACTTGGTGAGTATTAAAATCTAATTATATTGGATCAAGATCTTTATTCAATTTTTTCTTCCTTAAAGACTTGAAATGTTTAAAATATTTATAATTTACAAAAATATTAATTTGAATCTAACTATCCAAAAATAAACCTACCTACTTTCACTACAACTACACAATAATAAATAACAAAAAAATCTTACCTGAATTCATACCATCATCTTGTAAATTATGGATTTAAGTGATTTAAATAACGATTTTAGTTGCAACATGAAAGATTTTCGTACGAAGGTGAAAAAGCCATTATATTTACGCCTGAGATTTTTTCACGATTAGGGCACATCGTTGTACAAACCAGGACACCCATGTTGGGCGATGTTATCAAAATTGCAGGCACGGCCTTCACAATTTGATGTAAAATCGTGAGGCTTGTTCTTGCGCGATTGTGCACGATTTCACGCAACCTAGTGTGTGGTTTGTTACAGACTCTGATTCCCAGTACAAAAAAGAAGAAGATCAATACGATGACGCTGATAAAACTTACGTGTCATAGATAATAGTCTTCTGGTGAATAATGTAGATATTCAAGTTTATAAGAACTTCAACCGTTACTAGAAACAAGAATGATTGAAGAGCTGTTATTGTTACAACATTTTGTTGAAGGATGAATCCATTGTAGAAAGTTTATTTATGCACGATAAATTTATCGATGCACACTCTTCACAAGCTCCACTTGTAGGCTACCCCATTTAAAGCTAGTTCATTCAGCGTTGGGTAGCAAATGTTGATATCTCACCTAATATTTGCACCATTGTTCATATATTTGTCTTCACTCAGGTCCTAGTTTTTTGTGTTTAGTTTGTACCTTTCCTTTTTTGTTGATTTCAATTTCATTTGGTTTTTAACTTCTCTAGCGTATGGTTTGGGTTTATTTTTGTGTTTTGTTTTGGAATGAATACGATAATTGTGTAATATGTGAGAAATCTCAAAGAATATTTGAATATGTACTTGTTAGTTCAATTAGAAGATCTTTTCAATAAGGCCACATCCTTCGTAAAATATAATTTTTTTATTTACTTTCGGTTGTTTAATAAAATAATATAATAAAGTAGATAATTAATTTATTCATAACAAGTATTCATTTGAAAACCTGTTAATATTTTTAACTTATAGTATTCGTATATTGAATGTAAAGAATCTCTTGTTAATTAATGGGAACTCGAGAAGCCGATGAAGAACATAAGAACAATAAAAAAAAACTAAAACAGAATAACTTTGCACATAACTAAAACTTTAATGGTTTAATCTTTTGTTCTATTTTTTACCCGGTTCGAGTTCTAGTTAACCAGTTGTTCTTGAGTTACAAGAAAAATAAAGATGAAGCATTTTTGAAACATTGGACGATGAATTATACAAAATAAACTAGTTTTACATAAAAAAGTAAAACGAATATCTGAATAAAAGAGATTTTGAACAAGCAACTAATGATTCTTGTCAAAAAATCATTAGAAAGAAAGGAATCAAGATTTAAGAATGTACTTTAGTGCACCAAAAACATGTTAAAAAGTTTTTTTTTTGTCAATTTTGTCTACTCAAAACTTACAGGTCACTCGATATGCTCACTTGATTTTGTGTAAAATCGCGCTATAGGTATGCGTAATTTTACACAACATCAGGCAGGTTCATATGACAAAATCTTGCACCGTGCGTGCGAAGAACAACTTGAGACCCACATGAGGTGTGTGTGGATCTGACTCTTCTTCGTGAGAAATGTGCATGCTTTTGCAAGAACATCAATTGCAGCCTTCAAAACCTAAATCCTACAATACTTGACCAAATCTAATAAATAAACAGCCAAATCGAAGATATACAACTAATTTGAACAATGTATAACTCAAAAGTTTATAAAAAACATCTTATGTAAATTAATATATACCTTAACAAATTTGTGAATTTGAATTTTGAAAATGTCAAAGATTTAGAATGGGTATTTGAAGAGGTTTTTTTGGGTTTAGATAAGAGATAGAGAGATAAAAAATAGAGTTTTAGGATAAACATACATATTTATATAAAATGGTAAAATTATAAATATTAGTTTTTGATCTAACAAAAAAGGAGTCGGATCTTGGTTCATAAAAATTAGGTCTCCTAGCTCTAATAACTTTAGTCCAAGATATAAAATTATTAGTACCATTGCAACACAAATAATAAGTCATACAAAACAAAACTTTTCTGCTATACTATATTTCAATCGGTCATTGTGTTTATACCAATTATTGTTAAAAAAACTATTCATTTTTTAAATAATTTACAAGATAATATTGTTTCACTTCATCTTGATCATTTTGATGATGAAAATATTTGAGTTCTTTTTACAGGGATCCAACTCTAAATATCTCACTTATGTATATCTTATTCAAAGATGATGGATCATATGCTGAAAGAATAAAAAAATACATTGGTCCCTTAATTGAAGGAATTAAAGAGGTTTTAATTTTTTTTAATTAATTTACAATAATAAAACTATTGGACTGCGGAAATCTAACGAGACAATCGTAAAGAACTTGAACAACATATTGCTAAATCAATTAAACAATTCAAATAAAATAATTTTATGTTGTAGTGAAGTAGGTTAAACAATTCAATTAAACAATTACACCTTGGAATAAAGAAACAAATCACTTAAACAATCGAAGTTAAATAACTAACACTGGATTGAAGTATATTAAAAAAATAAATTAAATAATTTTAGTATCTCATTCAAAAATTAATTAAACAAATCGAATTCAACGTGTAATTATTTTTAATTTCAACTATAATTGAATTTAATTCAATTGAATAAATCGAATATATCGTGCAATTATTTTATATTCAACAAAGAAATCAATTTGAAATTATTTAAACAAATTGAATTCAATGTGCAATTGTTTTTTAAGAAATTGAAATTGAATTTAAATTGATTAAAACCAACAAATAAAAAGATAAAATAAAATTTATTGCATCCACAAAATTCAAACTTAATATCCACTCTAATCAACCGAAGATTTTTACCACTAAAGCAAACTTTTTTATATAATTTAGGGCGGTGCATAACATACATGCACACCCCATATATCCACCTCAGAACGCATGATTATATTTCTCATACTATAGATAATTAATTTGGTAGTCATAAAGAAATATACAAAAAAATATTTTGAAACTAATTTCTCTCGTACTATAAAAAAATATTAAAAAAAATATATTTCGAACTAATTAGGAAGGAAAAGATTATATCTCTCATGCTAAGTATGTTATCTAATTTAATAGAAGAGCTATTATTATTATTATTATTATTATTATTATTGGAAATGTTATTTCTTTTTATGTTAAAATTTAAAAAAGAAAGCAACATATGATTTTATCTTTTAACCTTTCATTCAATTTTAAATTTATATTTTGTTGTCATTCATTTAGCTAAATCTTGAATTCTTATAAATATAGTACTAAACGTTATGCAACCCAACTATACTCATAAATTTCAAGAATTTCTAACCCCCAAAGCCCTCCAAAAAAATTAAATTCAATAAGGACAACCTAATGCAAGACGAAAACTGCAGAATATCACCAAAATATTAACACTGTATATCAACTGTGTTCATCAAAAAACAAAAACTAATTTTTAAAAAAAAGTGTTAGAAAAATTATGATAATGCAGGTTAGATTTCAGGGGTTTGTCTTAGATTTTTTTTTTTAAATAATAGTTTTTTATTGTCACATTTGTAGTTCTTTTACCAATTTATTAAAACCTTGCGCTTTTATATTTTAGAATTATTTCTCACGAGAAATGAGGCATTTATCTATATAGTATTGGTTACGAATAGTGTAATCCAAGAAGACTAATCAAATAGCGACATGTGTCTAATATGTATATTATAATCTAGAAAGGCTAATTATTTAGTAGCACATGTTGAAAGCATTAGCAAATAAGGACGAATTAATTTTCCATACGTGTTTTTTGTTATTTACAAAGTATTTTCTTATCTCCACCTTCAATGAGTATAATTGAAATATCCTTTTATTTTTTAAGCCTAATTTTGAGATGCAAATAACACCTAATTCCAAAACACAAAAAACATCTAATTTTGACTCATGCCCTCAAAAGTATGTGCATTCATACAGTAATTTCATAATCAAGTACAACACCCATTTCTGAGACAAGCACTCAGAAATCGATACGCTTTATTGCAGGTTAACACCTGTTTATGAGAGACGTTCTCATAATTAAGTGTCATCGTTGTTTTAAAAATAACAAATCCTAAGGGTATATCTCAGAATTATATGTTATTTTTGTTTTAATAAACACCTAATTTTAAGGATGTACCTTAGAATTAAATGCAATCCTATTGTAAATTCACACTATAAGTTCTCTAAACAAAATTATAAGTCACTTAACAAAAAAACATTCAACATGAAACTATTATATGTCAAAGTTATAAAAATAAAATACTCAAAATTAAACTATTATAAGTCAACATAAAACATACAACAAAAATATTTTAAGTTATAAGTTACATACCATTCAACAAAACTAAAATATCATGAAAGATAAAACATACAAAACACATAAAAACATATAATTATGCTCCTAAATACTACTGACTAATGGCATATGCGTGACGCAAACCGATATGAAACTTATCACCCGTCATATCTGGTTTGGTTTATTTTGAGCTAGAGATAGTTTAGTAAAGTGTTTTGTGAAGTTTCAAAGTATTAAGTGTTCGGTGTAGAATGTAGTGAGATAATTGAGCATTTTGGTTGTATCTAATGTTCATTACCCTCATTAATAAAAGTAGTTGGGGTATTTATACTCTTAATTGATGACTCATGGGCTTACGAGTCAAGTTATGAAACCGAGTCAAGTTTAAGGACCCGTTAATCTTTTAAGTAGATTAGCAAATAGCTTAGTCAAAAGGTGTTTTACTTTTGTCTTGTCTTGATTATTTAGTGGCATGTCATTGTCCGAATTACCCTTGTCCGGATTAAGCAGTGGGTTGTTTCTGATTATTCCGAACTCATTAGTAGCCCTTTTTTTAGGCATTGTAAAAAATCTTTGGTAGGACTAAAAAATCTACTAAGCCAGTAATGACTTTGTCCGACCTATCTGTGTGATCCGTATTGGGAAGTTTATTTTCATTATTAACTCAGTTCGAAGCCTGTCCGAACTGATTTCTCTTTCCAGAATTCTAAGAGTTTTCTTCTTGGATTGTGGGACACGTGTTAATATCTAGTTCTACCTACCAACCGTTATTCTTCCTAGATCAGCGCACCCACTAAGTCTAGAAAGTTACCTAGGCATTTAATCTTTCACACGTTTGCGCCGTCTTTAATCATTGTCAAACCCTCTTCCACTTCTCCTAGGTAACAATTACTTTTTTCTACTATTATATAAATCCCTTTTCACTATTTCAATGTCTTCATCACTCAAAGCCTTTCTAGAGAGATTTTCATTCTTATCTTTAACTTGTTCTTAAGGAGTTTTATGTTCACAGCCATAAATGCACTTGTTAAAGGCGGCTGGTTAAACTTATCAGAGTTAGAAATGGCGAAAAAAGTAGAAAGAGAGAATACCATTGCTGCATGCCTCTCAGTTTCTCCAAGTGAGAAATCTAGTGAACCGACTCAAGAAGCTGACCAAGGATCATCTTCTTCCAGAAACACCAGGCTTAGACAGTTATTCAAACCAAGCCTTTCACCCCTTCCCTCAGGCTCTTCTGTTCAAGAGTCTCAACCTTCTGTTGTTAAAGAAAAAACCGTTCCGAGTATCAGAAAACCTTCCCCTTTCATAGCCATGGGTTCTGACGTTGAGAAGTCTCCGGAGAAGACAACCCCTCGCCAGACGACCCGTCTGACTAAAGCTCAATCTACTGCTTCATTGCCAAATCCCTCAGGATCAGAGGCATCTAAAGCAACTTCAAGAGACAAGCCTTCCGGATCGGAGGTATCTAAAGTAGTCCCAAAGGCTAAGCCCTCCGGAATCCCCCATTTCGTCCAGATCTGCCCTAACTCAGCAGTGTAGGTGTAGATGTAGTTTATATTCTGTAGAGCCAACATGTATTTAACGATGAAATTTTTAAAGAAAGGGCTAACCTTGCCTTCTAGGCACTCTGAAAGCTCCGGATGAGTCAGGCAGGCCTTGACTTTGCTTGTGCCCTTCTTGTTAGAAGCAGCATCCCCCATTTGAGTTGATGCCTCAGTTTCAAATGGAGCCTCCTCGATACTATCTTCTATTACTTCTTCCATCACTGTGGAAGGTTTATCTGCTGCTTTGGATGAATGGGAGTCAGTTGCTGGTACCGGAGGCTGTTCGGATGGTTGAGCACCCGTTGCTTCCAAAGGCGTCAGGGACGGTAAGGATATCTATCACTCCGGAGACTCCTATGGACTACAAGCTCAATGAGGTGGTGATTTTCACCAAGGTGCTAACCTGGGGACTTCGGTTTCCATTGGACCCAGAAATCGTCAGGTACTTCCACCTAGTTAAACTCTGCCCAAGCCAACTAAGCCCAAATGCATAATATTCCCTCTTTGCTTGCATAATGGTATCAAGGTTGTCAAAAATCCCACTCTCAATGGAGTAGTTTGCCGCTGTGGCAAATCTATTCAAGAATCATCAGATCCCATTGTACCATCACAACATGGGGAACAACTTCAAAGTGGTAGATGACTTGCCGGAGTCCGAAAAGAACTGGAGGACACAGTTTCAGTTTGTCAGTGGGACATGGGAGAATGACAGGAAGATCAAGGCCAACACCAATCCCAGTATGCTAACTAGCAGGTGGAAAAGTACTGGTGAGTTTTTTATCTTTGTTTCTCGTGCTTTTCTTTTCAAATCATAAGAGTTCCCCTTGAGATTAATTTTTCACTCATTTTTTCAGTGCTGCCGAAGGAGTTCACTAGACATCTAGAAGAGGGGCAAAAACCTGTGCCAAACTTAACGCATGGACTGCGGAGCATTGGGGGAATGCTTTCCACAATTGCTTCACCTCGAGCAATTTTTTGAGGTCTCATCTGTGGAACACCACAGATCGGAGGGACCTCTCATAGAAAGAGTTAACTACACCGCCTCCTCCTGGTGTAATTCTTAAACGAGCAGAGGCCAAGGATGGTAAATTGGTCCTTCTTTCCAGAGAAAAAGCTCTGCAATGGAGCCGGTTCAAGCAGCCACCGAGGGGACTAGTTCGGGGAACCAAGAGGGAATCAACGCTGCCTTGCTCAAAGTGGTAGAGGTTGAAACAGTAAAGGAGGCGGGAGAGTCGCAGAACCCACCCAAACCTCCCAAGAAAGACAGGAAAAGAAGGGACAACAGTGACGAGAAGGCTGCTAAAAAGAAGAAAGTCACTTTAGGATAAAAATAATTCTTCGCCCTCTGGAGACTCTACCTCCACCAGCCCCTGTTGATCTCACTTTACAAGAGAAGATCCCAATAGGTCTGGTGTGGTTAATAATTGCTTGAGGGTAGGCTAGTAATTTCAAGTGGAGTTTCAAGGTGGTGTATGGGTGTTTAACGGTGGTGTTTAACGGTTAGAGTAGAGAGTATAAGGTGGAGAGATTAATAAGCAGCTTGGTAGCAGTTAATTCTCATTACCCATAGTTAATGCTGGTGGTTGGGTATTTATAGTATGATGTTTGGGCCCTTATGGGCTTTCGGGTCATGTTTAATGGACCCGGGTCATGTTTAAAGACCCATGAGTTCTAAGCAGGAGGGCAGGTAGCTTAGTTACGAAGTGTTTAGGTTTTTTAGTACTTTAGTCATAGTTCGAACAGCCTTAAGTTTACAGTGTTCAAAGTGATCTGTCCGGTCCAAGTGATATGTCCGATTTATGTCCTTGTAGCATGTCCGGTATTCGGAGAGACTTAGACTGATTTGCCCTTCCGGGGAGCATGCTGAATTCGGACTCATCAGGAGCCCCTTTTTTAGGTGTTTGAACAAGTGTTCTTGTCAAAGAACTGAAAAACAGTCCGATGTATGAAGTGGTTCTCAATTCGGACAGAGCTGTGGGTATACCCGGACAGATTGAGCTTTATGAATTTAAAACGGTTTTTGCCAAAGTTAGTGGGACACGTGTCGCTCTCTGATTGGCCACTCTAGCCATTTTTTCACCTTGAATATCGCACCACCTTCTTTAACAAGTAACCTCTTTAATTACCAATAGTGACATCAGCGCCGTCTTTTAATCATTGCCCAACTTTTCGGATTCTCGTAGGAATCAACTCCTTTTTTCAAATCTACTATAAATTTACATTCATTTTCCACTGTTTTACTATCTCTCTCAAATTTTACTCTGCAAATTTACTCAGAGCTTTCTCTCTCTAGAACAAAAATTTCCTTGGCTGTTTATGTTTACAGCAAGAACAGCATTGATCAAAGGTGGTTGGCTCAACCTTTCGGAGTTGGAGAAAGCGCAAAAGGTCGAGAAGGAAAGGCGAATAGCAGCAGGGCTACCATCATCACCTGTTGAGAGACCAGCCACCTCTGTTGCAGAATCTGATTGAGGCTCATCCTCCTCCAAAGGTACCAAGCCCAAAAAACTCTTTCAATCCACCCTCTCACCCATAGTATATGGTTCCTCAGTTCAGGAGTCAATACCTGCTGTTGAACCAGGAGTTACCGCTACAAGTGTCAGGAAACCCTCTCCGTTTATAGCTATGGGGTCTGATTCCGACCACTCTCCGGAGAAGCTAACGATTAAGAGGCCAAGCCGGTTAGTGAAGGGACTAACCTCGAAGAATACTCCCTCGAAATCGGGGGCAAAAAATAATGATTCTGGGTCTGGAGTGCCCATTAGAGCTCTCCGGGAGAGGCCGTCCGGTCCGGAGCCCAGCAGCCCAGTACCCCCTAGAGAGTCTTCTGCCTCTGAAACCCAACTTGAGGTGAGAAGTCAGAAGAATACAGGCAGTCAACAGTCCGGAGGGCAGGCTATGCCAAGCTTCAATCCTCCCCGGACCACTTCCACAGAAGTTCCCCCAACAATTATGGAGGAGAGAATGGAGGACTCTACTGAAGAGGTCCCCTTTGAGTCCGAGTCCTCCGGACAGGCTGATACCACTGCTGTTGTTGCCAAAAAGGGCAAGGAAAATTTGTATTTGAGGCATCCGGACCTGCCGGAGTGCCTTGAGGGGAGAGTGGGGCCGTGCTTCCACAAAGTCGAGCTTAAGTACCTCTTGGCCTTGCAGAAGACCAAGTATGCATTCATCCATACCTCTGATCTGGGTCGAATGCGCACAAAATGGGGGATCCCCGAAAACGTGAAGATAAGGATCCCCATTGATCCGGAGACCCCAATGGACTGCAAACGGAATGAAATAGTCTTCTTTACGGAGCTATTTAATTGGGGACTCAGGTTCCCACTGGACCCAGAGATCGTACGGTATTTCCATCTGGTCAAGCTTTGCCCAACTCAGCTAAGCCCCAACGGCTGGTTCACTTTGATGTCATGTATCATGGCGTCTAGATTGTCTGGGATCCCTCTTCCTATGGAAGAGTTCGCAGCAGTAGCCAACCTTTGCAAGCATCACCAGTTCCCCTTCTACCATTTTAACATGGGGAACGATCTCAAGGCTGTTGATGATCTCCTGGAATCGGAGAGCAAGTGGAGGAGCCAATTCTTGTTCGTTAGTGGCGCCTGGGAAAATGGCAAGAAAATCAAGGCCGAAGAGAACCCAAGCCTTCTTAGGAGTAGGTGGAGGCGTGACCGTAAGTTTCTTGCTTTAAGTTTCTGTCCGTTTCTCTCTTTTCCTTTTTCTTTAAGTTAAGTTTATACTAACCAGTTTCTCTTTTGTTTTAACAGAGCTGCCAAAGGAGTTCGGGGACTACCTGAAGGCCGGACAGACTACCTGTGGCAAAATCAATGCTTGAGCCGCAGAGAATTGGGAGAATCGATTCCACAAGGCCTTCACCTCTGGAAATTTAGCAAGGTCTCACCTGTGGAACACCACAGGTCGGAGAGACCTAACTTGGGAGGAGCTCACCACCCAGCCCGATGAAGACACTGTGCTGAGAAGGTCCCACGAACTGGATGGGACACTCTACCTGCCTGCCCGGGCCAAAGCCCCAAGCAAAATGAAGGGCAGAATAAGAGGCAAAAAGGTGGCGGGCGATGCTGAGAAGGATGCCCCAACAGATGCAGAGGGGCCAGCCCAAGTTCAAATTGATGCAACCCTCTTGCAGGTGGTGGAGCAGGAGACCGAGAGGCAGGAAGTAGACCTTCTAAAACCTCCAAGGGCTCCCAAGAGGACTCGCAAGAAAGCAAGTGAAAACGCTGACCGGGTAGTCAAGAAGAAAAAGACTTCACAAGGATATGAGCTCGCTCTCCGGGATCCGGAGCCCTCTTTTCCCACTGGCCCCTCTGACCCAACGCTGGCCGAAGAGATCCCAAGAGAGTTTCACACTGATGAAGTCGAGGGGGGAGAGCTCAATTTGGATGAAGTGGACATCACCGGTCTGGGTGGGCTTGGTGAATATTTCCTTGGCCTCCCCAGAGACGAGTTCGCAGGGCCCTACATCCCTCCGAGCAGCTCCAATACGGTCAATTTTAACGGTAAGACTTTCATGGTTTCTAGTGAGAAGGACACTATAGCCCATTCCTTGCTTAGTAATGTGCAGCCAGTTCTTACACTGGAGAGACAAGTCCGGAGTCAACTAGACACCATCAAAGACCTCAAGTCTGAGAAGGATAAGCTGTCCGAAGACCTCCGCACTGCTACCACCAATGCTGATTTGCTCAAGGAAGCAAACGAGGAGCTGAAGAGGAGTCATGATGAGAGCAACACAAAAGTTGCCACCCTAGAACAAACCATAAAAGATCTCCAGGAGAAGCTGTCTGGTATGGAGAAAGATCTCACCGTCTCACGGGGAGAGACCACTGCAAATGAGAAGCTCATCACCAACCTGACCACTGACAAGATTGCTTTAGAAAATGCAGTGACTCAGGCTGCTGAAGAGAAGGCTGCTTTGGTAAGGGACCAAGAGGCCACAATCAAGGCCAAGATCAATGCCTATGCCAGGGAGATGATACAAAGCGAAGAGCTAATGGTTCAAAGGGTGAAGTCTGATATGGTTCTCCTTTTTCATGAAAAATTTCCGAAGAGGACCCTGGGGGACTTATGGCTCTACATGGACGATGATGACCTTCCATATTACACAATGGTCGACGAAGGATTTTCCGGTGAGTCCTCTTCTGATAATGAAGAAAAGACCGGAGAGAGCCCAGGAGAAGAGGAGAATGATCCCAAGGGCAAGAAGGTAATCGAAGGGGGGAGCGACACCAAGGGTAAGAAAGCAGATGAGGGTGAGCCATCTTCAAAGGCTCAACCTTAATTCATGGTTTACTTTGTTTATCTTTCATTCAAACTAAAGTCCTTGGAAGGCCAAGGCACTCTTTTTGTAATGGTGTCCGTATTTGTTTGGACAGGTTCGTTTTGTGCTGCACCCTGACTTATCCACAAGTTCTTGGAAGGCCAAGGCAATTTTAAGTTGTTTAATGAATGTTTCTACTTCGCACAACCATCATCTTCTTTCATTGTTTGTTTTAGTTTAGATAGCTAGAGTTTAAGTAGCTTTTAGTTGTTGCATTGTGAGAGTGTTTAAATTCTCTGGCTAGAGTTTAAATAGCCCTTAAATATTTCAGTCCGGGTAGTAAAAGAACTTTGAAAATACTTAGAAAATTTTGAAGAAGGCATCGAATTTTATTGAATCACCCGGACACCTCATTAAAACCTCCCCGTGCCACTAGGGAGGAAAGAGTATGCCCCCAAATATTTACATGGAAGTTCAAACAAGTAAATATTTACACAAGTGTTATTCCAAGTACATTCGAAGGTGTTCAATATTCCAAGGGTGAGTTAAAACCCTGCCATCTTTGTCTTCCAACCAATAAGTCCCAGGCTTGATTCTTTCAACTACAGTACACGGACCCTCCCAGGTTGGGGCCAGCTTTCCGAAGAGCTTTTCCTTAGTATGCAAGAAGACCTTCCTTAATACTTTGTCCCCTGGTTGGAAATCTCTTCTTTTGACTTTAAAAGCGAATCTGCTTCTCATCAAGCCCTGATAGTGCGCAACTCTAAAATGAGCTTTAACCCGTCTTTCTTCTATCAAATCAAGTTGATTTCTGATTGCCATTTCATTAACGTGTCCGGAGAAGTTGTGAACACGAAAGGAAGGGAGTGTCTTCTCTATGGGGGCTACTGCATCCATTCCATAGACCAAGGCAAAGGGAGATTCTTGCGTGGCAGCCCCAGGTGTTGTTCGGTAGGCCCACAAGACTTCTTGTAGATAACTAGGCCACTTCCCAGCAGCCCCTTCCAAATTTATCTTTAAACCGGACAGTATGGTTCTATTAGCCACTTCAACTTGCCCATTGGCTTGTGGGTGAAAAGGTGAAGAGAAACAATGCTGTATACCCCTTGAGGCACAGAAGCTTTCCATTTCTCTGTTGTCAAACTGTGGCCCATTGTCTGTTGTTATCTTCTGTGGGACACCAAATCTGCAACATATGTTGGACATAATGAATTTTATGACAGCTTTCGATGTTGTCCCTGCCAGGGGAGCTGCTTCTATCCACTTCGAGAAGTAGTCAATGGCTACAACTATAGTTTTACGCCCTCCGGACGCCACAGGGAGAGGCCCAACCAAGTCCAACCCCCATCGAGCAAAAGGGATGGGCTCAGATATTGATTCCAAAGGAATGGCTGGTACATGAATTTCATTGCTGTACCTCTGGCATGGGTCACACCTTCTCACCAGCTCCTTAGCATCTTTCATGATTGATGGCCAATAGTATCCGGAGAGTAACACTCTTCTTGTTAAAGCTCTGAATCCACAATGGGCTGATCCCTCACCATCATGTAACTCGGAGAGGACTACTTGTGATTCATTATCTCCCACACAACGCAGGAGAGGTTTACTGTAGGACTTTTTATACAACACTTCTCTCAATATGATGAAACCACGAGCTTTGTGTTTCAATGTTCTGGCTTGTGACTTATCTGGAGGGACAACACCATCAGTGAGATATTGTAATAGAGGAAACCTCCAGTCTTGAGGTTGTTTCACTTGTATTTCAAAAATTTCCTCTTCTTTACCCTTACCAAGTTGAATAGAAGGGCTCTCAAGCACATGGATCCATGGGTATGACTCCGTATATGCTATAGTTGCCAATGAGTCTGCTAGCTCATTTTCTGCCCGGGGAATGTGTTCATAGACAACAGCTTTAAACTTTAGCGCTTCATTCTTGAGGAGGAGTAAATACTTCACCAACTGCTCCTTTCTAGCCTCAGATTGGCCTAAGGCATGGTGGACAAGCAACTGGGAGTCACTAAGTAGCTTGACCCTTTTAGCCCCACAGATGTAGGCCAACTTTAAACCAGCTATAGCTGCTTCGTATTCAGACTCGTTATTAGAAGCCCTGAAAGCAAAACAAATACCTTGGTACATGCTGTCCCCGTATGGGGAAGTGAGACATATTCCTGCACCACATCCCATGGTGCTAGACCCTCCGTCTGTTCGGACAATCCACACTTTCTTGTCTTTTGAATCAGTAGGTTGCTCTGAATCCCTATCGGAGTGGAATTCAACCAGAAAATCAGCCACAACTTGGGCTTTTACTGCTGTCCGGGGAGCAAAGTCTATGTCGAAGTCCCCCAACTCTACTGACCACTTCGTCATTCTGCTTGAAATATCTGCTTTTTGAAGGACATTCTTTAAAGGGAAAGATGTCCGGACGATGATAGGATGAGCCTGGAAATAAGGCCTCATCTTTCTTGCAGCTATCACCAAAGCTAATGCCAGTTTTTTGAGTTTCAAGTAACGCCTCTCAGCATCAATCAAGCTTTTGCTGATGTAGTACACTGGGTGGGGATGCCCATCAACCTCTCTCACCAACACAGCACTGATGGCACAACTTGAAACGGCCAGATACACAAAGAGAGTCTCCCCATCAACTGGTTTGAACAAAGTTTTGGGGGAGGAGAGATGTTTCTTGATTTCATTGAATGCCTCATCACACTACGGGGTCCATTCGAACCCCTTTGCACCCTTCAAAGTTTGAAAGAATGGAGCACACCTGTCCGAAGACCTGGAGATGAATCTGTTCAAGGCAGCTAATCTCCCCGTTAATCGCTGTACTTCTTTAATGTTTCGAGGAGGCTCCATCTGGAATAGGGAATTGAGCTGGTCCGAGTCGGGTTGTATTCCATGCTCACTTATGATATATCCCAAGAACTTCCCGGACTGCACTCCGAACACACACTTTTCAGGATTTAATTTTAAATTCACTTTTGCCAAGTTGGCAAAAGTTTCTTGGAGATCGGACAAGTGCAACTGCTCATCCACACTTTTTACCATCATATCATCAATGTATACCTCCATATTTCTTCCAATTTGATCAGCAAATGCCTTGTTGACTAGCCTTTGATAAGTAGCCCCAGCATTTTTTAAACCAAATGGCATCACCTTGTAACAATGTAGACCCATATCAGTGACAAACGTGGTATGCTCTTGGTCTCTTGGATCTACTTGAATCTGGTTGTATCCGGAGAAGGCATCCATAAAGGAAAACAGCTTATTTCCAGAAGTAGAGTCTACTAACTGATCTATCTGGGGGACCGGATATAAATCTTTTGGGCAAGCTCTATTGAGGTCTGTGAAGTCAATGCACATGCGCCATTTGCCATTCTTCTTTTTTACCAGGACAGGATTGGCAGTCCACAAAGGGTATTGAGATTCTTTAATGTGCCCCATCTTTGTGAGTCTGTCAACCTCTTGCACTATGACATCAGCCTTTTCTTTTGAGAAAGCTCTTCTCTTTTGTACCACTGGTGCCACATCTCTCCGGACAGATAGGTGATGGGATATCACTTCTGATGGAACTCCAGTAACATCAGCATTACACCAAGCAAAAACGTGCTGATGGTCTTTCAAAAATTTCAACATCCCTTCTTTCAACATTGGTGGCATCTTGGACCCTATTTTGACACTTTTTCCTTCTTCCAAGCAATGCGTTTCAACTTTTTTAATTAGAATCAACACTCCAGGGGTCTCTCTGGGGTCATCAATTTCACCCTCACCCCCAGAAAGGCCCTCAAACTGCTATTGATCATTTATACGGACTGCCCCCAGCGTTCGAGGAGCCAAGGCAGTGGCATAGCATTCTCTTGCAATTTTTTGGCTGCTCCGGACAACCCTAACCTGTCCCTGAACAGCATACTTTAAGCACTGATGGACTGTTGAAGCCACTGCATGCATCCTAGAGAGCCAAGATCTCCCTAGTATAGCATTATAGCAAGTGGGACAATCCACCACGATAAAGAGTATTCTAACCATTTTCTTGAAAGGGCCCCTGCCCAATAACACCTCTTCTTCAAATTCTCCGATCACATCAGCTGAGCTGCCCGTGAAGCCCACGATTGACCTGTCCGACTTTTGAATCACAGCTGGATTTTTCATTTTCTTGTAAGTGGTTAGGAAAATGATATTGGCAGAGCTTCCAGTATCCACCAGAATTCGCCTTATCTCATTGCCCCCTATAGATGCTCCTATGACAACAGCATCCTCATGAGGGCCAGCAATGTCTCTTAAATCATCCTCATCAAAGACAATGAATGAGAATGAGTTTGATGATTGATAAGATGTCATGCCTCCTTCTAGCTGGGAGGCTAAATTATGAACATGCCTCTTTCTTGAAGAAGCAGTCGGAGCTGTCATAGTGTCCCCTCCGAAAATTGTTAGTGACTCGAAGAATTTAATGAGTCCGGAGACCGACCTAGAACACTCCTCTATAGCACCCACCCTGTTTTGTGTTGGATCAGGATCCAAGTATTCAGATTCCACATCAAACCTTTCAACTATAACCATGGCCCCTCCGGGGCAGCATTACTTGGACCAACTCGGTGAGTGTTGTCAGGCCTGTTGCCTCATCTTCTCTTAACGTATGCTCCCAACTTTCCCCTTTCAATCAAGTTTTGAACCTCTTGCTTCAACGCTATGCAATCATCAGTGGTATGGCCAATATCATTTTGGTATTGGCAAAAGGAGTTGTTACGATGCTCTCTGGGAGACTGCAAGGTTGCCGGTCTCCGGTAGTGCACCTCATCTTTCGTTTTATTGAAAATGGTGGCCACACTTTCTTTGAGTTCTGCGAACCACTCCGGTTGGACCCATGGCCCTCTTTTGTTTCTGGATTATTGACTTTGAGCAGGAGCAGCTGGCTGAGACTGAGCTTTTGCCCTACCATGCCCCTGTCCGGCTTCTCTTGCTTTGTTCCCGGACTGGTTTTGATTTGGAGTTGGTGCCACTGGGGTGGATCTCACCTGTCTGTGCACCCTGGTCTTTTTCGTTTCATCAACATTTATTTGCTTGCCAACTTGATTTAGCAATCCTCCCCAGGTCATGGCCTTCTTTCTGGTCACCGAATCAGCCAGATTTCCTGGGTTCAAACCTTGTCTTAGGGATGCTATTTCCACCTGTTCGAAGCAATCAGCCAACCCATTCTTTGTATTCACGAAACGACTTATGTACTCTTTCAAGGACTCATTTGGCTCCCAGGCACAATGGATTATTGTGTCTCTATTTCCCTTCAACTCCTTACTCCCTACAAACTGCCTTCGAAAGGCCACCCAAAACGTATCAAAATCTTTAATACAACCCTGAGGCAGGCTGTTGTACCATTTCAGAGCACTCCCCGTAAAGGATTGGGAGAATTCCCTACAGAGTAGTTTATCATCATCATCAAAGTTCATCATGAAGTTCTTAAATTGCTCCAGATGATTGTCCGGATCAGTACTGCCATCGTACTTCTCCATTTTAGTGCTATCAAACCTCTTGGGGAGGTTCCCGGACAGAATTTTAGAAGACAGTGGAGACTACCTCCAATTTCTCCCACGGCTAAACACAGTATCCTCATTGGGAGTTGCAAAGATACCTGGTTCATCGTGGAAAGCAAAGGGATCCATCAGCATCTTGTCCGTATACCTCCGGTGGTGAGATGATCCCTTGCCAATATGCCTTTACATCCTTCCATGTCTGTCCCTTTTTCTTGAATATTTCTTAACCTACTTTTGCTTTTTTCTGGTTCGACCCTCATCGCTGCTGGAGGACAAGGATTTTTCATTTCCCTCACTGTCCGAAGAGCTACTTGAAGATTCTGAGCTTGAGTCAGAGCTCTCCACAGGCTTGGACCGGTGAGACTTTTTAGAACTGGCATGTGTCTTTTTAGCGCTCACATGAGTTTTCGAAGCCTCAGGCTCTCTGGGGTTGTCGGTGTGATGAGCAACTGATGCTTTGGATTTCTCTTTCACGCCCATCTTGGCCTTTTCAGCCCTCAGAGCTTCTATTTCACCCCTCAACCTGTCACGCTCTTCGATAGTGTACTCATCATTCTCTCCCACCACTTCGAGCAGAGCTGGTGGTACTTCTAAGTTGTCCGGATTCATTCGGACAGACTTTCTTTGCTTGGTTTTGAATGCTTGATTCAGGCACCGTCGCCTCCCACTGTGGTCGCCAATTTGGTGTGGTTAATAATTGCCTGAGGGTAGGCTAGTAATTTCAAGTGGAGTTTCAAGGTGGTGTATGGGTGTTTAACGGTGGTGTTTGGGTGTTTAACGGTTAGAGTAGAGAGTATAAGGTGGAGACATAATTAAGCAGCTTGGTAGCATTTAATTCTCATTACCCATAGTTAATGCTGGTGGTTGGGTATTTATAGTATGATGTTTGGGCCCTTATGGGCTTTCAGGTCATGTTTAATGGACCCGGGTTATGTTTAAAGACCCATGAGTTCTAAGCAGGAGGGCAGGTAGCTTAGTTAGGAAGTGTTTAGGTTTTTTAGTACTTTAGTCATAGTTTGAACAGCCTTAAGTTTACAGTGTTCAAAGTGATTGTCCGGTCCAAGTGATCTGTCCGATTTATGTCCTTGTAGCCTGTCCGGTATTCGGAGAGACTTAGACTGATTTGCCCTTCCGGGGATCATGCTGAATTCGGACTCATCGAGGTCTACAGTCTGGAGAGGTGTCTGGGGGAGGGAATAAAGAAGTGGACATCAGTGCCCTTCATGACATTGACTTATACTTCAATGATTCTGAGAATGATGATTTTGCAGGTCCTTACCGCCCCTCCAGCTCTGCCAACATGGTGATTTTCAATGGTTAGTCTTTCTCTATCTCTGGAGAGCAAGATGTTCTGAGCCACACCCTTCTTGGTCACATCCAGCCAGTGTTTGACTTGGAGAGACAAGTGAAAAGCCAGACCACTCTCATCAATTCCCTCGCCTCTAACAAAGAATCTCTGTTAACCAGCATTTTCAATGCCAATCAGAGTATAGAAGAACTAAAGAATGAGATAGAGGCATTGAGAAAGGACAAATAAGATTCATCAACCAAGTTGGCCACTTTGGAGAATGCCAGAACTGAACTCCAAACTAAGTGCTCCGGCTTGGAAAAGAACCTCACAACATTAAAGGAGGACTTGAAGACCAAAGACGGTGTCATCCAAACCCTGTATGATGAGAATACTTCATTAGAAGGTACTGTGTCGAAGGTGGCCAAGGAGAAAAAGGATTTGGTGAAGCAGCAGGAGCAAGTTATTCAGGATAGTTTAGATAAATATACAAATGAAGTGATAGATTCACTAGAGAAGAGATATGGTGAGAGTTCGAGTGCTGAACTCAGAAGTCGCAAGAAAGATGGTGGTGGTGAAGGAACATCCGAAGGGAACAAGCCCTAAGGTTTAATTATATTTTTGTCTTTTTTAAACAGTTAAAGTCCTTGGATGGACAAGGCATATTTTGTAATGCTATTCGGTTAGAGTTCGAATAAGTCTTTGAAATACTTAAAGTCCTAGGATGGCCAAGGCATGTCTTGTTTTTCCTGTTCGGTTAAAGTCCGAATAGGTTTCTTTATCAAATCTTCATTTATTTAACACTTTCTTTCCTTTAAATTTCAATGGCTAATGTTTAAATAACCCCTATTATTTCAAACGCATTATAGTGAGAATGTTTAATATCTTTGATGGCATGTATTTAATGGTCATCACACAACCAGGTTTATCCGATCTACTAAAGATCCAGTGATTTGTACTTGAATTGAATTGTAGTAAAATCACACCTGATATTTTAAAAAGGCATCACATTTTATTGAATGAAAAAACTAGACATCTCATTAAAACCTTCCCACGCCACCACGGTAGGAAAGAGTATGCCCCCTAATATTTACATTGATATCTAACAAGTAAATATTTACACACAACTTTTATTCTATATATAACATGAGATGTTCAATATTCCATGCGTGCTTTAAAACCCTTCCTTCTTTGTCCTGAAGCCTATATGTCCCAAGCTAAAAAAAATTGGTGACCTCATAGGGGCCTTCCCAGTTCGGAGCCAGCTTACCGAACTGCTTCTCCTTGGTGTGTAAGAAACCTTTTCTCAATACTTTATCTCCCAGTTGAAAATCTCTTCTCTTGACTTTGGAAGCAAAACTGCTCCTTATCAAGCCTTGGTAGTGGGCTCTTCTCAAGTGAGATTTAACCCTTCTTTCTTCAATTAAGTCAATTGATTCCTAATTGCTATCTAATTAGCTTGTTCGGAATAGTTATGGACCATGTATGATGGTAAGATAGCTTTTATGGGGGTAATGACATTCATCCCATACACGAAAGAAAAAAGAGATTCTTGTGTAACAGCCCGATGAGTAGTTCGGTATGCCCACAACACTTCTTGCACATAGCTTGGCCACTTCCATGCAGCTCCTTTTAGATTCCTTTTTAATCTGGACAAAATGGTCCTGTTAGCAATTTCAACATGGTCGTTTCCTTGTGGATAGAAAAGAGAAGAAAAACTGTGTTGAATGCCTCTAGAAGCACAAAAATTCTCCATATCCTTGTTATCAAACTGTGGCCCATTGTCTGTGGTAATGTTTTGAGGAATCTCAAATCTACAACATATATTGGATAGGATGAATTTAATGACAGCCTTCGAAGTGGTTCCTGCCAAAGGAGCTGCCTCTATCCATTTCGAGAAGTAATCAATAGCAACTATAATAGTTCTGCACCCTCCGAACACCATTGGCAGAGGCCCAACTAAATCCAATCCCCAATGAGCAAAAAGTACTGGCTCAAAAATAGACTCCATAGGTACTGTTGGCACATGAATTTCGTTGCCATACCTTTGACATGGATCACACTTCTTTACCATTTCTTTAACATCTGCCATTATGGATGGCCAGTAGTATCTAGCCAACAATACCCTCCGGGTTAGTGCCTGTACCCACAATGGGCTAATCCTTCTCCATCGTGTAGTTCGGATAAAACGACTTCAGATTCTTCAACCCCCAAAAAAAGCAAGAGAGGTCTACTAAAAGTTTTTTTTATAGAGAACTTCCCTTATGATAAAAAAACCACGAGCCCTATGTTTAAAATTTCTTACCATAGCTTTATCCGGAGGCAAAACCCCATCAGAAATGTATTGAAGAAGGGAAAATCTCCAATCTTTAGGTTGAACTACTTGTATACTCAAGCTTTCCTCCTCTTCCTTGTTCCGATTTTATTGTATAGATGGGAATTCTTGTATATGAATCCAAGGGTAGGACTCAGAATATGCTAAGGTTGCCAAGGAATCTGCCAGTGTATTCTCTGACCTAGGAATATGCTCATAACAAACACGTTTGAAGTTGGGTGCCACCTCTTTCAGGAGAAGTAAGTATTTGATCAGATGTTCCTTCTTAGCCTCAGACTGACGTTGAACATGATGGATGAGAAGCTGGGAGTCACTCATCAACATAATCCTTTTAGCCCCACATAGGAAAGCCAATTGAAGACTAGCTATAACCGCTTCATATTCAGACTCATTGTTAGAGGCCATGAATCCAAAGCATATGGCCTGGTACATTTTATCACCATACAGAGAGGTTAGGCAAATTCCAGCTCCACAACCCATTATACTTGATCCTCCATCATTTCGGACTACTCATTCTTTCTTGGTTTTTTCTTCTAAAGTTTGTTTAGAGCTCCTGTCCGAGTAGAACTCTATCAGGAAATCATCAACTGATTGAGCTTTTATAGCAGTTCGTGGGGAAAACTTAATGTGATAATCACCCAACTCTATTGACCACTTGGTCATCCTGCTTTATATATAGGCCTTCTGAAGAAAATTATTCAATGGGAAAGATGTCAGGACAATGATGGAATGAGACTGAAAATACGGCCTCATTTTTCTTGTTGCAATCACTAAGGTTAGTGCCAACTTTTCAAGCTTCAAGTACCTCTTCTCAGCATCTATCAAACTTTTGTTAATGTAGTACACCGGACGAGGGTAGTTGTCCACTTCCCTCACCGATACTTCGTTTATAGCACATTCTGACACAGCCAAGTATACGTAGAGTGTTTCACCTTGAATGGGTTTAAAAAGAGTTTTTGGTGAGGATAAGTGTTTCTTTATTTCAACAAAAGCTTGGCTGCACTGTGGAGACCAATTAAAATATTTAGCATTCTTCACGGTTTAGAAAAATAGAGCACACTTGTCCGAGAACCTTGAAATGAAACGATTCAAGGCAGCCAACCTTCTAGTGAGTCTATGTAATTCTTTAATATTCCGAGGAAGATCCATTTCTAGTAGAGTATTAAGCTGATCCGGATCAGGATGTATCCCTTTCTCACTTATCACATACCCCAAAAAATTTCTGGATCGAACCCCAAAGACACATTTTTCTAGATTCAGTTTCAAATTCACAGTTTCCAAATTAGCAAATGTATGTTGAATGTCAACTATGTGCAAATCCTCCTCCAAGCTTTTAACCAACATATCATCTATGTATACCTCCATATTTCTTCCAATCTGGCTAGCGAATATTTTGTTCACCAACCTCTGATAAGTGGCCCCAGTATTTTTCAACCCAAAAGGCATCACCTTGTAACAGTGGAGACTTCTATCTGTTATAAAGGTAGTATGATCTTGGTCCTTGGGATCCACATGTATCTGGTTGTACCCAGAGAAGGCATCCATGAAAGACATCAACTTGTTTCCAGACGTTGAGTCTACCACCTGATCTATCCGGGGGACTGGATACAGATCTTTTGGGCAGACCCTGTTGAGGTGTGTAAAATCAATACACATACGACATTTCCCATTCTTTTTTTTACCAACACCGGATTGGCAGTTCATAAAAGATATTGGGATTCCTTTATGTGCCCCATCTTGGTAAGCCGATCAACTTCTTGGACTATTACATCAGTTTTCTCCTTAGAGAAAGCTCTCATTTTCTGCACAACTGGTGCAACATCACTCCGGATTGACAACTTGTATGAGATAACGCTTGCAGGTACTCCAGTTCATCAGCATTGCACCAAGCAAAGACATGCTGATTATTTGATAAAAAGGACAACAACTTCTTTTTCAACTCTGGCGCTATCTTAGAGCCAACCTTGATGTTTCTACCCTCTCCCATGGAGTGGGTTTCAATCTCTTCCACTGGTACTATAACGCTAGGGGCCTATCTGGGGTCATAAATCTCACCCTCACCCTCAAAAGGCCCAGTAACTGCTAATCCTCATTAATCCGAAATGCTCCCAAAGTTTTAGGAGCAAGTGCAGCTGCATAACACTCCCTTGCTATCTTCTGACTACTTCGGACAACACCCACCTGCCCTTGAACTGCATACTTCAAACACTGGTGGATTGTTGAAGCTACAACATGCATTCTAGAGAGTCAGGATCTTCCAAAGATTGCATTGTAGCATGTGGGTAATCTACCATAACAAATAACACCCTGACCAGCTTTTTAAAAGGCCCCTTGCCCAACAGCACCTCTTCCTCAAACTCCCCGATTACATCCGCAGAGCTTCCTCTGAAGCCCACAATGGTTCTGTTTGACTGTTGAATAACGGACATATTTTTTATCTGCTTGTAGGAGCTCAAAAAGAGGATATTTGCTGAACTGCCTGTGTCTATCATAATTCTTCGTATTTCATTGCCCCCAATAGATGCTCCCATCACCACAACATCCTCATGAGGCCCAAAAATATTTCTTAAAACATCCTCAACAAAAACTATAAACAAAAAATGGGTTTGACACTGATAAGAAGACATCCCCCCTTCCAACTGAGTAGCCAGACTATGAACATGCCTCTTTCTTGATGAAGAAGTGGGCGCTGTCATGGTATCTCCTCGAGAGATGGTGAGTGACTCAAAGAAACTGATCAGCCCGGACACCGTCTTGGTCTACTCTGTTATGACCCCCCACCTTATTCCGAGTTGGATCGGGATCCAAATACTCATAATCAACATCAAATCTTTCAAGGATCACCATTGCCCCTTCTTGGGCAGATGTTCCCACATTGTTTGCAGGACCTGTCCGAGGAGCATTGTCATGCCTGTTTCCACTTCTTCTTTTGACATAAGCTCCCAATTTGCCTCTTTCAATAAGATTCTATACTTTTTGTTTCAAGGCTATGCAGTCTTGAGTATTGTGGCCTATATCATTGTGATATGGGCAAAATCAAGTATTTCGACTCTATCTCTAGGGGACTGTAGTGTTGCTGGTTTTCGAAAATAAACTTCATTCTTAGTCTTGTCATATATTGTGGCTACATTCTATTTCAATTCTGCAACCACTCCGGTTGAACCTAAGAACATATTTTACTCATTGATTGCTGGCTCTGAGATTGATTATAGTTGGACTGAGTCTGTTTAGCCCTGTTGGACCCTTGTCCGGTCTCCTTAGCCTTATATTCGGACTGGTTTAGAGCTGTTGTGGTGGACCTCACCTAACAGTGTGCCATGGTTTTCTTGGTTTCATCCATATTAACTTGCTTTCCCACCTGATTTAATAGGTCACCCCAGTCATGGCTTTCTTCTTGGTTACCGAATCGGCTAGATTCCCAAGGTTCATCCTTTGTCTCAAGGAAGCAATTGCCACCTGTTCGAAGCAATCTGCTAACCCTTTCTTGGTATTTACGAACCGACTTATGTAGTCCTTTAAGGACTCATTTGGTTCTTGGACACAATGGTCAATAGTATCTTTATTGCCATTCACCTCCTTACTTCCTATAAATTACCTTCAGAAGGCAACCCAGAATGTATCAAAGTTTCTGATACACCCCTGGGGTAAACCGTTATACCACTTAATAGCACTTCCCGTAAAAAATTGGGAGAAGGCTCTACACATAAGTTTATCATCATCATCATCAAAATTCATCATGAAGTTCTTGAACTGATCCAGATGGTTGTCCAGATCCTTACTTCAATCATACTTCTCCATTTTGGAGTTGTCAAACCTCTAGGTAGGTTTTCGGACAGTATTTTGGCAAACAAAGTTAACTGTCTCCAATTTTCTATTACGACTGAAGACTGTGTCTTCATTAGTCGTTGCAAAAATACCTGGTTCGGTCTGAAAAGCAAAAGGATCGATTAACAACTGATCAACATGCCTGTGGATGTGGCTGTGAGATGACCCATTGCATAGATGCCTTTTAAGCCTTCTATGCATATCTCTCTTTCTTGAATATTTTTTAACTAGTTTCCATTTCTTTCTCAACCTCCTTTCATCACTGCATGATGACAAATACTCCTCAAGCTCAGTCTCGTTCGAAGAGCTGCTGGAGGACTCAGAATTTGAACTTTCAACCGTCTTAGACCGGTGAGTCTTCTTAGAATTAACATGGGTCTTTTTAAACTCAAATGAGTCTTTGCTGATGGATCATTCTCCCTTGGGTTGTCAGTATGATAAATACTTGACGCCCTTGACTTCTCCCTTATACCCTTTTTTGCTTGTTTTATGGCCCTTAACACCTCTATTTCTTCTCTCAACTTGTCTCGCTCTTCGATGGTGTATTACTTATTTTCCCCAACTACCTCTACCATAGGTGGTTAAGTTCACTGCTCCGTTGGATCCATCCAAACTAGTCTTTTCTACTGGTTTTGAATGCAAGATTCAGGCCCCATCGCACTCCCACTATGGTCGCCAATTTGGTTTGGTTTATTTTGAGCTACGGGTAGTTTGGCAAAGTGTTTTGTGAAGTTTCAAAGTATTAAGTGTTTGGTGTAGAATGTAGTGAGATAATTGAGCAGCTTGGTTGTATTAAATGTTTATTACCCTCATTAATGAAAGTAGTTGGGATATTTATACTCTTAATTAAGGACCCATGGGCTTACGGGTCAAGTTATGAAACCGAGTCAAGTTTAAGGACCCATTAATATTTTAAGTAGATTAGAAAATAGTTTAGTCAAAAGGTGTTTTACTTTTGTCATGTCCGGATTATTTAGTGGCATGTCATTGTCCAAATTACCCCTGTTCGGATTAAGCAGTGGGTTGTATATGAATATTCCAAACTCATCAATATCATCTATTCTTTCGACGTACTTGTTCATGATTTCGATATATATCTTGGTAATATTTTCTTGGTGGGTTGAATGATGAGGAAATCATTATCTATATCTGGATTAAGTACAACATGTCAAATATACTTGTTAGCCCATTGGTCATTATTTCATGCGGTAGTAGATATCTCGTTTATGAGAAGTTGTCCTCTAAAATTCAAAGGTAATTTATGGTCATACCGATTTTTCTATACCATGGTTTTCTAGTTGATTTTTATATTTGCAAATCTACCTCTCATAATCGTAAGTTTTGTTGGAGGAATAACAATGTTCCATCATCCGGATATGACTCTATTTTATCCATGAATTTGATATCAAAATAAACCATGATAGTTCCTCGAATGGTTTGACCATTCACAAATACTAGTAAGGTTGTAATATAACATGTAACAATATATAGTCCACAATAAATATAAAAAAAACATGTTAAAGTATTCCAGAATAAAATATAGTCCACAAGATTAAAATTTGAAACATATTGAACATCTAGGCGATCAAGAGTGTCTCTAAATGACTTAATATCCTTTTGAAAATCAAAAATTGCATTCACATGTCTCGTCCGTGCCCACGTACAAATGTGTAGCATGTGCGGATTAAAACTTGTATATTGAGTTGGTTGGAAATGGGTAAAAATGATCGAAAATCCAACATTATAAAACTTGAACAAATAGTTCGTCATATTCATGTCATACTACCAAGCCGTACATAAGCCGTTATAAGTTCGGCGAGAATGTGCATCTCCCAAGCATATTCTCTAAGTGAGTTTCACTCTTCATTCACATATAATCAATATTTTGTTTAACATAAGTGTCATTCTTATCAGAGAAAATACAATATCCAAAAAAATACAGTAGATACATCTTTGCATATTAATCAATATCGATGAAGCTTAATTGATGATGTCCATTGTAAAAATGGATGTAAGATAAATGGTCTTTAAGTCAAGTCATCTTAAGACCGATACATTTGCAAGAATATAGCTCCGCTCTAGCCTCTTTCTCCGGAACTTAAAAAATATTGCGTACAAATTTGACTCGGACATCACGATCGTTATATCTACCTAGTTGGAAAAGTTTTCCTTCTAGTTTTAATTCAGTAATCATCGTTACATCATCAAAGGTTATCATCAACTTCCCAAATAAGAAGTTGAATAAACTTATCCTTGGAGATAATATTTCTTAAAAAGAAGATGCGAGAAGACCATTGGTTAGCAAATTATATAATGTAACCAACATTCGCCTAAATATTGTGACATCCATAATACTTCGTATTGGAGTCTGGTAAGTTAGGTGCCAATGCTTGACAATAGTTCTAACAGTGAAAAAATAGAAAGATCGTCTCTCTCTTTCGTAAAAGATAAAGTAATATATTAATACAAGAAAAAAAATATCATAACTAAATTTGAGCAACCAAATACTTAGTCTTACTTATTTGTGGAAGGCGTGGTATACTACATGGTTTGAAAATACTTTGTATTTGGAAGTAAACGCCTCATTTTTAGTCGTTGTAATTGTCTAATTCTTCTCAATTTCTTCACCTTCTGATGGTTGTTCTATCCAGATATGGTTCTCTTGTAGATTCGTGACTATTATGTTTTCTTGATCTAAACGTAAGGTCATCAACTTCTAGAGGCATTGGTAAAATCTGATGAATGACCTTAATAATTTATTCCTTATGCCGCTGAAAAATGTCCAACGATGTCTGAGCACATAATTTACGCATGTCGATAAGCTCGACAATATGCACTTCTTGTAAATTTATAATATTATGGGTAGCCTCATCTATCCGTCGCCCAACTTTTCTAACTGCCAACATAACACATGTCAGTTTCTCCAATAACTGCATAATTTTATCTCAGAAGTAGTCAATCATAATCGCCAAATCATCCATTTTTTTCGAATCACACTCTAAAAGCTCCGTAGGGGCTTCAGTTTTATACGTATCATCGACTGTATTTTTATATGGGAAAAACATGAACTAGACATACGCATACACCATTCTTCATAGAAAGTAAATCGTGCTCCACGTAGGATTCAACATATAACTCATGCTACATGTGGGAATGAGCTTCATCCGACCATACTTCTAATGCCACACTGTTATGGTTTAAAAATCCTTACATTTGAGCAACTTCATCCAAAATTCAAACATTTGAGAAAGACTTACACGCTGGTTTGTAGAACTGGAAGATTTTGACATCAAGTTCAAACCACTAGCTACTATAAAAACCTAGGCTCTAGCACATTTCTTCACCAAATTTCAATTGGAATGTGCTTTCCACTAAATCAACGCTTATAGTCAGTCATGTCGCGTGGCTTATAAGTTTCAGCATTAATTTCATTGTGTAACTTTCTAGTCTAAGAATCAAATTACGTTGCGTGGCGTCTAAGTTCAAACGTTAATATTTTTGCGCAACAAATGAATTTGAACATCAAACATTTATACTGGCTTGTGAGCCTAAAACATGTGCATGACCTATGAGAGTGGTTTATTAGCCAAACACCAACCTCTACATTCGCTTATAATTACCACAAAAAAGGTTTGACGTTACTTGCAGTTGTATGAAAACACGTAAAATATATATACACACAAAATCTCTTCATCTCTACAATGAGCTTACAAATTTATTCATCATGTATACATAAACAGTTGGGGAGGCTATCCTGAGCTTATTAGATAACATCATAACTAACAGTCTTGCTAGATCGTCGTCTCATCACCAAATAAGTTTTTTTATGTTTATCCCTCAATGGGACACTTAATCCATACTGGTTACAGAATACCATACTTCACGCAAAAGATGGTAAAATACCAATATTCTCTTGTATTGCATGGTTCGTGCATCATGTCTAGCGATTAAAACCCCTTTAGATTTTGTTGTCTCTCTGATTGAGTCGTCCATAATTTTGTCATTCTACGTGACAACCTCTTAATCCTTGGAGACACAAAATCATCTCATGAAACTCACCTTCACAATATATTCCAAACAAACAGATGAGATGGTTAGGCTTTATCTTAAAATCTATCAATAATATGGTTTAGTAACTAAAAGGAAGCATATTAACTGTGCTTCAGCATTATATTTTTATTTATAGTGTTATACAACACATATTGATTGTCCAAATTATTACTTCAATCAATCGTGGGGATTATGAGCCTTATGATATTGGCTAAGCATCCCAAAATTTAGTATTGTACGAGTGTCACACGTCTAACACTACTCAAATGTCAATCAATCATGTTATTTACATATAAGATCTACTTTACATGCAATCTTTTGTGATTCCCTGTGGAATCTTTTTCTCACAACTACTTACCCAAACGATCTACTTTATGAGCTCCTGAAACTTAAAGGCCTTGATTCCCTCTCAATATCTTATTGTAGGGCCAAGTAACTACAAGGTCTCATTTCCTTCGATCTTTTCTCAAAGGCTTAGGCAACTGTAGGGTCTCGATTCTCTCCGGATCTTAAATAATAAGAAACTTATAATACGTTAATAAAACTTATATTCTTACTTGTCAATATTTTTTAATAATAGGACTCATATTGTTTATATTTTTAAGTACTAATAAGTCTACACACTTAGGCTAAATTAACAAAAAAAATCGAATTGAAAAAGCGTACTAAAAACTCTAGCACCATACTATATATTTTATACTTTTTTTTAAAATAATTGATTTTTTCCTCAAGTGAGGTTTTGTTCGAAGAATATTTTTTAACGAGGTAGAAACATGGATGATAATTAACCAAAGCTCTTTGGAGATAATACAATTAAGCTAGAGAAAATTAGGCCAAACAAAGGGCGAGAGCAACATACTGTGAGCTATGCTCAAGTCAAAGAATTCTCAGACTAATCATTGAGCTCTAAAAAAATCAAACCCATGAGACAAACTTCTCATTCGCGTCATGAGGGCTCGGTAAACTACAAAAGATGAAGTTTGACATTTTGTTGAACACTAAGCCCACACCTATTATGATCAAAAAACTCAAATCACACAAAATGAGAATAATGTATCAATCAATTTATTTATACTCCTCCCTTATTCAATTATCAACCACTATATGAACTACTCACAAAGATTCAATTTCTACTATGTCCAAACCCGAGTTATTATGAAGCTTGACTTGTAATCTTTCAGAAGCTTAACACTATAAAAGAGCTCGGGTAAACGGTTATATGTACAAAAACTGAACCATAAGTTATAAAGACTTCAAATACACGTTTAATTACCGTGTTCTTATATCATTAATGTCGGGAAATATATGGCATCATGGCTATTTATCATATAATATGTGCAACTACAACTCTAACCTAAATACAAATAAGAAATTTGACGTAGGAGCTCGATCTCGCACCAAATCATTCAACACTATCTTATTTATCTAATTATATTTAGTTCATACTTGATTTATTATCATATCTAGCTTAAAACTCGAGCTACCATATTCGGAAGTAGGCTCATAAGACTAAACAAAATCATAACGCGTCAAACATAATATTTTGACAAGCTTTTCTTATGTTATTCTTCGGTGATTCTTATTACTCTAACCCCATTCATTTCTAAAATGTAATTTTTTCATATAATAAAATCACTAGATAATTTTTTTTGTTATTCATAGATTTAAAATTAAATTAAACTATTATGGATTTAACAAAACTAGTCACTTAAATCGAATATATTTAACAAATCGTAAATTTTTTAAGTGGAAGTAAATCTATGTTTTTTAAAATAAATAATTCTTATAAATTAAGCTTTTTTACTAATTTTATATATTTAATTATCCAATTTAATGGTTTATACTTGATTTTTTTATACTTATAATATAGTTTTTTATAATAAAAAAATTATTAAAGTTTGTGACAAATATTTTGCTAATGACCATATTTTTAAATGTTGTGCTTCATCGTGTGTCGATGGTTAGTCCGAACGATGCAACGAAAATCATAGTGTTCTCCTTTTTTTATGGAAAAAAATTACATTATTATAATAAATAATAATTAGTATAGCTAAAATAAGAAATTTAATTAAAATACGATAAAATCTCCAACTTCAAATATTTTTAAACTACTTCATGGAAAGAAATGAAGATTAATTTCTGAAAAAACTAAATTGGAAACAAAAGTTGAAAAATTTAACAAAAATAAAAAAACAGTTTTGGTTGAGGAGACGTTAGTTTTATACAAAGAGGCGTGTATTTCTAAAACAAAATAAATCATTTTCTAAAATTTATGTACATTTAAGATTTGATTATTAAATATAAAAAGACTGACTAGTAAGACACCACCTTACCTTTATATTTCAGCGCCTCACCCCAGAGTCGAGCGTCGTTACGGCGTCCATCATACTGTTAAAAATGATATTATCACATCCTGAGATAATGTCTCATCACCTTAGAGTAGCAGCACATGACTCCTTCTAAAATTATGTTCATGAATAAATAAATGATCACCAAATACCACATACGAATATCCAAATCCACCAGATTCGGATATAAAAAAATGCACTTATCTTGACTTGTTACACCAGGGGTTAAACCATTATTATTGTATTCCGAATAATTTAATATTCTCTCTCTATCTAATTTCTCTAGTGGTGAGTCGAATGAGGACTCATCAGTGTGACCACATGCGTATACTACTTTCCAAAACTAGATCATCAGAGTAAACTTCCATTTGTTCTTGCTCGAATAGCATATTACGATGGAGGGAAACCCAAGGTGTATCAAACTAGTTAATTCAAATACAAAGTCACTGTAACAAAACAAAGTTATTTCTTCGTTAAAATTTTCAAAACTATAGTCACCAAAGTGGACAGATTATTAAGTCTCAACCATACTAGAGTCCCATTATGATACATGGACGGCCAACTCAATCTTAGTAAAGAAAAAGAATAAGAAAATGTGCGTTGATTTCACAAATCTAAACACATCTTGTTTAAATGATATTTTCCTCGTCTCGTGGATAGACCAACTGATAGATTTGATTTTAAGAAACAAAATTCTTTTGTTCATGGATGCATACTTTTACTATACTCAAATATATATATATATGAATCTGTCGGACCAAAATAACACAACTTTTTCTACCAACCGAGGACTGCACTATTACAAGATAATGTCTTTTGGCTTAAAAATGGCAAAACAACTTATCATAGGTTGGTTAACAATGTATTTTTTTCCTAGACTGGAAAATATATTGAGGTTCACATTAATGACATGCTGCTAAAAAGCAGAAAGGATTTAAAGAACATATCTGATCTTGAGGGAACTTTTCAGAATCTAATGGTTGTCAACCTAACACTCAACCCGAAAAATGCACATTTGAGATTCGATCTGAAAAAATCCTTTGTTACTTAGGTAGTGATAAAGAAAATAAGTTTGATCCATCATAATTAGAGGCTTTGACTTCCATGCAACCACCTTGGAACCTCAACGAGGTTCAAGTTTTGACTAGGTTGGCTACCGTCAACAAGTTCATCTTCCATTCTTTGGACACATGCACTCCTTTCTTTTAGATTCTTTGAAAAACTACCAACTTCCAATGGTTTGATCAGTGTAATAAAGTGTTTAGTAAGATAAAACATCATACTTATTCTCTAACAAATTTATCCAAACATATCCGAAACGAGAAGTTGTATTCCTATTTTAACAATATATGAGCATGTTATAAGCGCAATCCTCGTGAGGGAAGAATAAAATTTCCCGAAACCAGTTTACTATGTGAGTAAAAGCTCATTACCAGCATAAATAATTTACCTTCAGTTGGAGCTGTTGGCTTTGACCCTAAGTGTTGTGAAGAAAAAGATGAGATCTTACTTTTACGGGCATTCTATCATGGTCAATACCTATTTCCTCTAGAAAACACTTTTCAAAAGCCTAATATCTCAGACAGGTTAACTCAATGGTCGGTAGAGCTATAACATTTCTATATCACATATGAGCCAATGAATACTATAAAATATCAATTCCTAGCTGACTTCTTAACAGAATTCTATACCGAAAGACTTGAACTATCGCCCAAAAATTGGCAGCCAAAGTGTTTGGTCTAAATCAACGGAAGGGGAACATCTCAGATTGTGGAGACGAGTCCAATTAGTGTATCTTTCTAGAGAAGTGATAAATCATATCATTCGCTTTATGTTTCAAGCATCCAACAATGAGTCTGAGTACGAAGGCGAGATTACAGGGCTTCGTTTGGCCTATAATTGTACATAAAAATATGAGTCGCTTTGGACTCCTCATTAAACTTGAGAAGCACCCCTTGTGGATGATCTATTTTGGGGAATTTTTTACAGAATGGTCCAAGGTTTAGCCTCCAAAGTTTGGACCTTATTTATACTCTTTTTGCCATCGATCACGTGCTTGGTAGTTTTTTTTTAAGATAGACAAGTCGATGCATTTGGATCTATGTCCATCAATGAAGCTTTGCAGTATGGACCGTGTGTTGTTTAAAGTTTGTAGATGAAATATGAATAAGAATTTGGGAGCATAAAATCCTAGTGTCGGATAAATAAGTACTTCATTGTGCACAATAATACCGACGGGAATGTACATGCTTGTGAAATTGGCGGTAGACTTATTTGTGTTGACATATAGGAAAATACCATTGGTAGATCTTGAGGCTCCAAAATAACCATGGGGTTTCCCCTTCGACTTCTGATTTATTGTTATTTATTGGAAACCCCAACTCGCGATAGAGTTGGTATAAGCTTCTTTCTCATTGGCTTCCCTTATTTTTTTCTCTTTTTGTTCAGCATATGAGTCTCCCCGCGCCATAATTTTGGTACCTTTGGTTTAGATGGTTGATTTGGAAATGTCGGTATCAGTCTTGCTCCTCTACACTGGTGCTTCGCTTAGTCTTCTTTCAAAGGGCACAAATTTCTACATCTTGACAACGTGCTTGCTAGAGGATCGGTCACGGTCCAATAAATTGAGAGACCTTCCCATGGCAACATGTAGCTTATTAATATCGACTGCTAGAACTTCTTTGTCATCCTCGAGATTCAACACCTTCTCTATATCTCAAAATTTAGATTTGATACAATTTTTTACTGTGAAACACTTGTAGAATTCACACTTTTAATTTATTTAGCCCACTTGCTCAGTTTCTCAAAGGAAAGAGGAACTACAGGCCAGTAGTGGTAAATCAAATAATGACATAATATAAATTCAAGTGTTGGTGAAAGATGGTTAGGGGAGAATGTATGGTCTGACTCTTACTTAAAGTTTGATCTGATACGGGTTGATACTACTAACAGGTTTCCCATTCTCCTAATCCACCCTCATAAAGATAAACCTTTTCTTTCATTTCTCATCAGACTCTGGTAAATCCACCACTACTTTCAAATCGTTCCCAATAGAGAGGTAGTAGTTTACAGAAGCACTATTAATGAAAAGACTGCATTGTGTGATTAACACTTCCACTGTTAGACTGATCCTTGATACTTTTGAGGCGATGACATAGGAAAACACAGTCCTCGATATGCTGGGGATTTCTTAATTTAAACAGAGATTGATATGAGTGAACAACCTTCTCAATATTGGGTGAAGAGGAAATTTAACATCCCAATCAGATATATGAGTGAAAATGACGAGTTCATTATATGAGGATAATGTATGGGTCTCGCCTTTAAAGGGCAACCTTACGATGACATTCTTGGGGATATTATATTTGGCTTGGAGGGATTAAAGTTAGTCGGGATTCATATACTTATAGCGGATCCTCTCACAGACGGTAAAGTGAGAGTGAATTATGTCCATGACTATGAAAGGCAACTTTAAGTGATGAGCTGCCCAATCTGGGTCCGAGGCATTGCTATCAACCGTTCTTTTTTTATATTCCGATGGTTGCAAACCTTTACTCACCTAAAAACTTTTAACTGGGAGTATACAATATTTTTTTCTGACTTTGTACCGTTTTGTGGAGGTTTTGAGGGCGACAAATCTTCTTGAAGATATTTATTTTCTATGTCATCAAGGTTCGAGGCGATGTTGGAGGCATGTGGTTTGACTTCCATTAGTGTTTGAAGACTAACAAGAGGGTCTGTTGGAGTGCTTGGCTTCTTAATGTAATCTTAATCACGGTAGGACCATATTTAGCCATCTTTATCTCAGAGGGATTGACTGCCAATTTTGATGTCAAAGTTATGGTTTGGGACAAGAACGAGGACTCCTCATCAGAGTTACTCCATTTGACTTTGAGAGGTTGATTCAATTCTCGGAGTCGCTTTGCTAAGTGGATATCTTTCCTTTTTTTTTCGGAGGGAACCCGCAGCCGCTACTCAGAGTGCAATGAGTGCGCACAGGGTAAACCCTCAGTCTGACGCGATAGCCTGTAAACCAACGCCAGAAGTTAAACCACACAAGGTGACAGGCTCAGCCGAGAAAGCGTATGTAGAGGGACTCGAACTCATGACCTTTTGGTTATAAGAATGCCATACTCAACCAACTCGGCTACCCCTTGGGGGCAAGTGGATATCTTTCCTCTTCTATAAGTAAATGGATTAGAGTAAAAAAAGTAGTTTAAGTAAGGGTTGATGGTCGAAGTGAATAAAAACAGTGGAAAAGAGAACACAAATCAGAGTAGCGCTTCAATGAAAGGGCATGCCCTCAAAGTTTTTTTGCTGAAAATTTAGATAGAAGAGTTGGCATCGAAAAAGAGGTTGCGGTTGCTAAAATTTATGTTGCAACAGTCGAAGTGAGTTTCACGATGGTCGGGTTGAAAAAAAACTGAACTATTTCATTCTCTAAGATGCAATATGATTCTTTTTTGTAAGATCGCTTATGATGTGGAACCTCGAGATTCGTGGTATTTATTTAACCTCTTCATTTTTGGATTTTCCTCCAAACATAATCATAACATGTGCATTGGTGAGACAAAAAAAAACATGACATTATATGCGCTTATGAAGGTGAGCACTAATCATACATACTCATAGACCTAGTCTTGGAAGATGCGATACCTAGTATGTAGACTCTCCAAAATCTCATAGGTTCCGATCTAACTTCAAAGAGTTCTTGATCCAACTTAAAAGCAAGTGCTGAGTAAAGTGAATTGTCACTTGGTTTGGTTTATTTTAGGCTGGGGGTAGTTTGGTAAAGTGTTTTGGTAAGTTTGAAGTATTTTGTGTTTAGTGTGAGGAGTAGTGAAATAATTAAGCAGGCTGCTTGTATTAAATGTTGATCACCCTTATTAATGACAGTGGTTAGGGTATTTATACTCTTAATTTAATGACCAATGGGCTTACCATGTCAAGTTGTGAAACCTGGTCAAGTTTAATGATCCATTAGTCTTTTAAGTAGATTAGCAAATAGCTTAGTCAAAAGGTGTTTTACAATAGTCCTGTCCGGATTTTTTAGTGGTGTGTTATGATCCAAATTACCCCTTTCCGGATTTAAGTGGTGGGCTGTGACTGAATATCCGAACTCATCAGTAGCCCCTTTGTTAGACCTCGCTAAATATCTTTGTTGGGGCTAAAAAAATCTACTAAGTTAATATCAACTTCATCCGATCTGCTCGTGTTCGTCCGAACTAAGAAGTTTATTTTCAACAGCAACCCAGTTCGAAATTCTTCAGGACTGGTTTCTCTTCCCAGAATTCTAAGAGTTTTCTTCTTGGTTCGTGGGACACCTGTCAATATTTAGTTTGACCTACCAGCCGTTATTTTTCCTAGACCGGCGCACTCACTAAGTCTAAAAAGTTACCTAGGCTTTTGATTCTTCACACGTTTGCGCAACCTTTAATCATTGCAAAAACCCTCTTCAACTTCTCCTAGGTAAATGTTACTTTTTACTGTTATATAAATACTCTTTTACTATTTCATTGTCTTCCATACTCAAAGCTTTTCTAGACAGATGTTCATCTTTACCTTCAAATCGTTCTTGAGAGATTTTATGTTCACAGCCAGAGATGCTTTAGTTAAATGTGGCTGATTGAATTTATCAAAGTTAGAGAGAGCGAGGAAGGTAGAAAGAGAGAACCGTATCGCCGTCGGCCTCCCGGTTTATCCAGGTGAGAAAACCAGTCAACCAACTCAGGACGCCAATTAAGGGTCATCCTCTTCCAAAAACCCTAGGCCCAGACAACTTTCATTCAAACCAAACCTTTCATCCCTCTCTTCTGGTTCTTTTGTTCAAGAGTCTCAACCTCTTGTATCTAAGGAAAAATCTGTTTCAAGAATCAGAAAACCCTCTCCCTTTATTGCTATGGGTTCTGATACAGAAAAATCTTCGGAGAAGATAACCCCTCGTCGGACGACCCGCCAAACCAAAACCCAATCCACAGTATCACTGCCAAAACCCTCCGGATCAGAGGTATCTAAAGCAACTCCACGGGCCAAGTCCTCCGGATCACAACCTCAACTAGACACTAGGCCTTCAGAGGCAACAAGCGCTCAACCACACGAACAGCCTTCAGCGCAAGAAACTGATCCCCCCCCCCCTTCTTCTAAGGCAACTGACAAACCTTCCACAATGATAGAAGAGATTATGGAAGACAACATCAAAGAGGCCCCCTTCGAGACTGAGGCATCAGGTCAAACGGGAGATGTTTCTTCTGATAAGAAGGGCAAAAGTAAGGTAAAAATCTGTATGACTCATCCGGACTTGCTTCCGGAGTGCTTAGAGGGTAAGGCAGGCCTTTTGTTTCAAACACGTTAGCGTCAAATATCTGTTAGCCTTGCAAAACATCAACTATATCTACATCCATACTGTTGAGTTGAGCCGAATCTGGACCAAATGGAGGATACCAGAGTCTTTAAAGGTAAGGATACCTATTACTCTGGAGATTCCTATGGATTGCAAGCTAAATGAGGTGGTAATATTTACCGAAGTACTAAACTGGGGACTCCGGTTCCCTTTAGACCCAACGATCGTTAAATATTTTCACTTGGTCAAACTTTTCCCTGGCCAGTTAAGCCCCAATGCTTGGTACTCTCTCCTTTCCTATATCATGGCATCAAGGTTTTCGAATATCCCACTTCCGATGGAGCAGTGTGCTGCTGTAGCAAGCTTGTGCAAGAACTATGAGATTTCATTCTACCATCACAGCATGGGGAATGACTTTAAAGTTGTGGACGACCTGTTGGAGTCCGAAAAGAATTGGAGGAAACATATCATGTTTGTTAGTGGAACGTGGGAAAATGGTAGGAAGATTAAGGCCAACACCAACCCTATCATGCTGACTAGCAGGTGGAAAAGCATTGGTAATTTCCTTTCTTCTCCTTGTCTTCAAAGTTTTTTATTTTTAAATTATAAGTTTTCAGTTTAGTCTTTTTCAGTGCTACCGAAAGAGTTCACCAAACATTTGGAGGAGGGGCAAAAGACTTGTGCAAAACTCAATGCATGGGCTTCGGAACACTGGGGGAATTCCTTCCACAGTCGCTTCACATCGGGAAATTTTGTGAGGTCTCATCTGTGGAACACCACAGGCTGGAGAGACCTCTCATGGGAAGAGCTAACCACCCTTCCTCCTTCTGGCGTGATTCTCAAAAGGACAGAGGCCAAGGATGGCAAGTTGTTCTTACCTTACAGAGCTAAGGCTCCCAGCAAGATGAAGAACAAAAAGAATAAAGCTGCAGCAGAGTTGGTTCAAGCAGCTACAGAAGGGCTGGTTCGGGGAACCAAGGGGGATCGATGCATCCCTGCTCAAAGTAGTAGAGGTTGAAACATTGAGGGAGGATGGAGGGCTGCATAACCCACCAAAGCCCCCTAAGAAGGACAGGAAACATAGGCCAACAGTGATGAGAAAGATTCTAAGTAGAAGAAAGTCACCATGGGAGAAGAAATAATTCTTCGTCCTTCAGAAATCCAACCTCCACCAGCCCTTGCTAATCCTACATTGCAAGAGGAAATTCCAACAGATCTCTAGTCCTAAGAGATTACTAGGGGAGGGAGTGATGAAGTGGACATCAGTGCCCTTCAAGACATTGGTTTGTATTTTAACGATTTTGAGAAGGATGATTTTGCAGGTCCATACCGTCCCTCCAGTTCTTCCAATATAGTGACCTTTAATGGTAAATCCTTCTCCGTATCCGAAGAGCAAGATGTCTTGAGTCACTCCCTCCTTGGTCATATTCGGCCAATACTTGATCTGGAAAGGCAGATGAAAAGTCAGACCAACCTTATCAACTCCCTCACTTCTGACAAACAATCTCTGTAAAACAGTCTCATAAACACTCAACAAAGTATAGAGGAACTGAAGAAGGAGATGGAGGCACTGAAGAAGGAGATTGAGGCACTGAAGAAGGATAAAGAGGATTCGACAACTAAGTTAGCCATATCAGAAGCAGCCAGAACTGAGCTCCATACTAAGTATTCTGACTTAGAAACCTCTTCTTCAAAATACCTCACAACGTTTAAGGAGGAGTTAAAGACCAAGGATGGTGCCATTCAAACCTTAACCGATGAGAAGACTAAACTAGAGAGCACTATTTCGGAGATGACCAAGGAAAATCAGGAATTAGAGATCCAGTAGGAGCAAGCTATCCAAGCAAGTATTGAGAAGTATACCAATGAAGTAATACATTCCTTAGAAAAAAGAGATGATGGGGTCAAGTCTGACATGGTGCTGCTGTTCCATGAGACCTTTCCGAAGAGGACCCTGGGTCCCTTATGGAAGTATGTGGATTACGAAGACATCCCATTTCATACTCTAGTAGATGGTGACAAGCACACCTACTCCATTGGAATCGGTTCCACTACTGATGATGAAGAAAGAATTGGTGAAAGTTCGAGTGACGAACTCAAAAGTCCTAAAAAAGGTGATGGTGGTGAAGGAACATCCGAAGGGAACAAACCCTAAGGTTTTATCATATAATATATATTTTTTCAAACAGTCAAAGTCCTTGGATGGCCAAAGCACATTTTGTACTACTATTCGGTTAAAGTCTGAATAAGTCCTTTGAACACCTAAAGTCCTTGGATGGCCAAGGCATGTTTTATTTTCCTGTTCGGTTCAAGTCTGAATAAGTTTAATTTATCAAACTTTATTTTGTTCAATGCTTTTCTTTAAATTTTTCATGGCTAATGTTTAAGTAGCCTATAGCATTTCAGAAGTATTAAAGTGAGAGTGTTTAATATCTCTGATGACATGTATTTAGTAGCCATCACTTAACCAAGTTTGTCCAATCCACTAAAAACCCAAGGTGTTGAACAAGTGATTTATACTTGAATTGAATTGTAGTAAAACCATTCCGAATATTTTAAGAAGACATCATATATTATTGAATAAAAGACCAGACACCTCATTAAAACCTCCCTACGCCACCAGGGTAGGAAAGAGTATGCCCCATAATATTTACATTGATATCTAACAAGTAAATATTTACACAAAATGTTTACTCTAAATATAACCTGAGATGTTCACTATTCCATGGGTGCTTCAAAACTCTCCATTCTTTGTCCTGAAGTCTACATGTCCCAGGTTTGAGCTTTTCACAGACCTCATAGGGGCCTTCCCAGTTTGGAGCCAACTTACTAAACTGCTTCTCCTTGGTGTGTAAGAAAACTTGTCTTAACACTTTATCTCCTGGTTGAAAATATCTTCTTTTGACCTTGGAAGCAAATCTGCTCCTCATAAAACCTTGGTAGTGAGATATTCTTAAGTGAGCTTTAACCCTTCTTTCTTCTATCAAGTCCAACTGATTCCTAATTGCTATCTCATTATCTTGTTCAGAATAGTTGTGGACTCTGTATGATGGTAGTGTACCTTCTATGGGGGTAATTGCATCTATCCCATACATCAAACCAAAAGGAGACTCTTGTGTAGCAGTCTGAGAAGTAGTTCGGTATGCCCACAACACTTCTTGCAAATACCTTGGACACTTCCCCGCAACTCCTTCTAGATTCTTTTTTAATCCAGACAAAATTTTCATGTTGGCAACTTCAACCTGGTTGTTTGCTTGTGGATCGAAAGAAGAAGAAAAACAATGCTGAATACCTCTAGAAACACAAAAATTCTCCATATCTTTGTTATCAAACTGTGGCCCATTGTTTGTAGTAATCTTTTGAGGGATCCCAAATCTGCAGTATATATTGGATATGATAAATTTAATGACAGCCTTCGAAGTGGTTCCTGCCAAAGGAGCTGCCTCTATCCATTTTGAGAAGTAATCAATAGTAACTATAATAGTTCTACACCCCCTGGATGCCATAGGCAGAGGTCCAACCAAGTCCATTCCCCATCGGGCAAAAGGTATTGGCTCATAAATAGACTACATCGGTACTGCTGGCACATGAATTTCATTGTCATACCTTTGACATGGATCACACTTATTTACCATTTCTTTAGCATATGTCATTATGGATGGCCAATAGTACCCAACTAATAACACTCTCCAGGTTAGTGCCATGTACCCACAATGTGCTGAGCCTTCTTCATCGTGTAGTTTGGATAAAACGACTTGAGATTCTTCAACTCCCAAACAACGCAGGAGAGGTCTATTGAAAGATTTTTTTTATAGAGAACTCCCCTTATGATAAAAAAAATCACATGCCTTATGTTTAATATTTCTTGCTATAGCTTTATCCGAAGGTAAAACCCCATCAGAAATATATTGAATGAGAGAATACCTCCAGTCTTTAGGTTGAATCACCTGTATGCTCATGCTTTCCCCATCTTCCTTGTTTTGACTTGGCTGTATGGACGGGCATTCCTATATGTGAATCCAAGGGTAGGACTCATAATACGCTATAGTTTCCAAAGAATCTACCAGTGTATTCTCTAATCTGGGAATATGCTCATAACAAACACTTTTGAAGTTGACTGCCACTTTTTTCAGGATGAGTAAGTACTTGATCAGTTGCTCCTTCTTAGCCTCAGACTGACCTTGAGCGTGATGGATGAGCAGCTGAGAGTCACTCATTAACCGAACTCTCTTAGCCCCACACAGGAAAGCCAATTTAAGACCAGTTATAGCTGCTTCATATTCAGACTCATTGTTGGAGGCCCTGAACCCAAAGCATATAGCTTGGTACATCTTATCACCATACATAGAGGTTAGGAAAATTCTAGCTCCACAGCCCATTGTGCTTGAACCACCATCAGTTTGGACTACCCGCTCTTTCTTGGTTTTATCTTTTGAAGTTTGTTTGGAGTTCCTGTCCGAACAGAATTCTACCAAGAAATCAACCACTGATTGAGCTTTGATAGCTGTTCGGAGGGGATCAATGTCGTAATCGCCCAATTCCACTGACCACTTGGTCATCCTACTTGATATGTCTACCTTTTGAAGAATATTCTTTAATGGGAAAGATGTCCGGACAATGATGGAATAAGATTGAAAATACGGTCTCATCTTTCTTGTCGTAATCATTAAGGCTAGTGCCAAATTTTCAAGCTTTAAGTACCTCTTCTCAACATCTATTAAACTTTTGCTGATGTAGTATACCGGACGAGGGTAATTGTCCACTTCTCTTACCAATATTGCACTTATAGCATATTCTGACACAGCCAAGTATACATAGAGCGTTTCTCTTTTAACAGGTTTGAAAAGAGTCTTTGGTGAGGACAAGTGTTTTTATTATTTCAACAAAAGCTTGGTTGCACTGTGGAGACCACTTAAAATCTTTAGCATTCTTCAGAGTTTGGAAAAACGGAGCACATTTGTCCGAAGACCTTGAAATAAAACGGTTTATGGCAGCCAACCTTCCAGTGAGCCTATGGGCTTCTTTAATATTCCGAGGAGGATCCATTTCCAATAAGGCATTAAGCTGATCCAAATCGGGCTGTATTCCTTTCTCACTTATCACATAACCCAGAAACTTTCCAGATCGAAAACCCCAAAGACAAATTTTTCTGGATTTAGTTTCAAATTCACAGTTGTCAAATTAACAAATGTTTCTTGAAGATCAATTATATGCAAATCCTCCTTCAGGATTTTAACCATCATGTCATCTATGTATACCTCCATATTTCTACTAATCTGACTAGCGAATGTTTTGTTAACCAACCTCTGATAAGTAGCCCCATCATTCTTTAACCCAAATGAATCACTTTGTAGCAATGAAGACCTATGTCTGTTATAAAGGTAGTATGATCTTGATCCTTCAGATCCACTTGTATCTGGTTGTACCTAGAGAAAGCATCCACGAAGGAAAGCAACTTGTTTCCAAACGTTGAGTCTACCAACTGATCTATCTGGGGAATGGATAAAGATCTTTTGGGCAAGCTCTGTTACGGTTAGTGAAATCAATACACATACGCCATTTCCCGTTCTTTTTCTTGACTAACACCGGATTGGCAGTCCATAAAGGATATTGGGATTCCTTTATGTGTCCGATCTTGGTAAGCCGATCAACCTCTTGAACTATCAAGTAAGCTTTTTCCTTAGAAAAATCTCTCATTTTCTGCACAACAGGTTCAACATCACTCCGGATTGACAACTTATGTGAGATAACGCTTGCAGGAACTCCGGTTACATTACTATTACACCAAGCGAAGACATGATGATTGTTTAGTAAAAAGGACAACAATTTCTTGTACAACTCTGGTGCCATTTTGGAACCAATCTTGATATTTCTACCCTCTGCAAGAGAGTGGGTTTCAATCTCTTCAACTGGTATTATAACACTAGGAGCCTCTTTGAGGTCATCAATCTCACTCTCACCCTTAGAAGGCTCCAGTAACCGCTAATCTTCATTAACCCAAACTGCTCCCAAAATCTTAGGAGCAAGAGCAGTTGCATAGCACTTCCTGCTATCTTCTGACTACTTCGGACAACATCTACTTGCTCTTGAACTGCATACTTCAAATATTAATGGACCGTTGAGGCCACAACATACATTCTGGAAAGCCAAAACCTCCCAAAAATCGTATTGTAGGATATGAGGCAATCTACCACAACAAATAGCACCCTCACCATCTTTTTAAAAGGCCCCTTGCCCAACAACACTTGCTCTTCAAATTCCCCAATTACATCCGCAGAGCTCCCTGTAAAGCCCACAATGGTTATGTTCGAGTGTTGAATAACAACCAGATTCCTCATCTGCTTGTAGGAGCTTAAGAAGAGGATGTTTGTCGAACTGCCTGTATCTATCAAAATCTGGCGTATATCGTTGCCCCCAATAGATGCTCCTATAACCATCGCATCCTCATGAGTCCCAACAATATTTCTTAAATCATCCTCATCAAAAACTATGAATGGGAAAGGGGTTTGGCACTGGTGGGAAGACATTCCCCCCTCCAACTGAGTGGTCAAACTGTGCACATGCCTCTTTCTTGATGAATGGATGGGTGCTGTCACAGTATCTCCTCCAAAAATGGTGAGTGACTCAAAGAAACTGATCAGTCCGGACACCATCCTGGTTTGTTTTGTTATGACCCCCATTTTATTCCGAGTTGGATCAGGATCCAGGTACTCAAAATCAACATCAAAACTTTCAAGAATCACCATTGTCCCTTTTTGAGCAGATGTTCCCGCATTGTTTGTAAGACCCGTCCGAGGAGCACTGTCAGGCCTGTTTCCACTTCTTCTTTTAACATAAGCTCCTAGTTTGCCTCTTTCAATAAGATTCTGTACTTCTTGTTTTAACACTATACAGTATTGAGTATTATGGCCTATATCATTATGATATTGGCAAAAACAAGTATTTCAGCTTTCTCTGGGAGACTACAGTGTCGTCGGTTTTCGAAAATGGACTTCATCCTTGGTCTTGTCATATATTGTGGCCACATTCTCCCTTAACTCTGAAAACCACTCTGGCTGAATCTAAAGACCTCTTTTACCTTTTGACTGCTGGCTCTGAGATTGATTCTGGTTGGACTGAGTTTGTTTAGTCCGGTTGGACCCTTGTCTGATCTCCTTAGCCTTATATCCGGACTGGTTAGCAGCCGGAGGAGCTGTTGTGGTGGACCTCACTTGTCAGTGCACCCTCGTTTTCTTGGTTTATTCCGCATTAATCTGTTTGCCCACTTGATTCAAAAAGTCACCTCAGGTCGTGGCTTTGTTCCTGGTCACAAAATCAGCCAGGTTCCCAGGATTCAACCCTTGTCTCAGAGAAGTAATTGCCACCTGTTCAAAGCAATCTTCTAATTTGTTCTTTGTATTCACGAATCGACTTATGTAGTCCTTTAAAGACTCATTAAGTTCTTGGGCACAATAGATAATGGTATCTCCATTGCCCTTCACCTCTTTACTTCCAACAAATTGCCTTCGGAAAGCAACCCATAATGTATCAAAGTTTCTGATACACCCATAGGGTAAGCTATTATACCACTTAAGAGAAATTCCTGTAAAAGTTTGAGACAATGCTCTGCACAAAAGTTTGTCATCATCATCAAATTCATCATAAAGTTCTTGAATTGCTCCAGATGGTTGTCCGGATCTCGACTTCCATCATACTTCTCTATTTTGGATCTATCAAATCTTTTGGGCAAGTTTCCGGACAAGTATTTTTGGTAGATAAAGGTGACTGTCTCTAATTCTTATTACGACTAAAGACTGTATATTCATTAGGTGTTGTAAAAATACATGGTTTGGTCTGAAAAGCAAAAGGATCTATCAGCAACTGATCAGCATGTCTGTGGGATGACCCTTTGCCCAGATGCCTTTTAAGCCTACCATGCATATCCCTCTTTCTTGAATATTTTTTGATTAGCTTCATCTTTTTCTGGATCTCCCTTCATCACTGCTTGATGACAAAGACTCCTCAAGCTCAGCCTCATTCGAAGAGCTACTTGAGGACTCAGAATCTGAACTTTCAACGGGGTTAGACCTATGTGTCTTCTTGGAGCTGATGTGAGTCTTTTTTGAACTCAGATGAGTCTTTATTGATTGATCATTCTCTCCAGGGTTGTCAGTATGATGAATAGTTGACGCCCCTAATTTCTTTCTGATACCTTTTTCTGCTTGTTTTATGACCCTTAGCGCCTCTATTTCTGCTCTCAACTTGTCTCGCTCTTCAACGGTGTATTCCTTGTTTTTCCCAACCATTTCCACCACAGGAGGTGGAGTTCCTTGCTCGTTCGGATCCATCCGAACTGGTTCTTTTTAATGAATTTGAATGTAAAATTGAGGCACCTTCGTGCTCCCACTGTGATCGCCAATTGGTTTGGTTTATTTTGGGCTCTGAGTAGTTTGGTAAAGTGTTTTGGTAAGTTTAAAGTATTTTGTGTTTAGTGTAAGGAGTAGTGAGATAATTAAGCAGCTTGTTTGTATTAAATATTGATCACCCTCATTAATGAGAGTAGTTGAGGTATTTATACTCTTAATTTAATGACTCATGGGCTTACCGGGTCAAGTTTAAGGACCCATTAGTTTTTTAAGTAGATTAGCAAATAGCTTAGTCAAAAAGTGTTTTACATTTGTCTTGTCTGGATTTTTTAGTGGTGTGTTATGATCGGAATTACCTCTGTCCGGATTTAAGTGGTGGGTTGTGACCGAAGTATCCAAACTCATTATTACTTACATGCCATCAATCTGAAAAGCAATGCAAAATCTTTCACTAAAATGCTTCAAAACAAAAGATCCTTAATCATTCCGACACTTCATTTTTATTTTTTCAAAAAATGACCTATCGACTTCCAATACAGTTAAAAGCCGGTATTCTACGCAAACTTCATTTTAATCTACCGGTTTGGAGCGACAAATTGTCAAACACACCTAAACCGTTACACATGAGTCATTCGTATACTTCGATTAGTTCAAAAATAATATAAAACTATTAATAGAAAATAATATATTTATATTTAAATTATATTTTACGACGGTTCTAATTGTATTAATGGAACTATGACAAGTCTATAAGCGAAACAATAAAGTTAGTGTACCATAAATATAATTTATAATGACTTAAAAATGAATAATCGTTATTTTATTTTATAATATTAAATATATTTTTCCTTTATCGACGCCCATGCATTAATTACTTTAAGTCTAACGGACCGGGACTCTAACGGACCGGGACTCATCAAATAAATAGAATAAAATAATAGAATTATATTTAACAAAAATAAAATAAGACACATTTGGTTTGGCAATCTGTTGAAGTTAAATAAGAAATACCAATTTTAAAGAAGATGCTATAATAGGCATTGAGATAATTGATTGCATCTTGGTAAAGTACAATATGGTATTCTTTTACGCAAAATAAGCACAAAAAACATGAGGTTCAAACCTAACAATTTAGGGTGTACACGAAATGAGGTAAACAGCACTGGAAACCATATAATTTTGTTAAAATAACTTTTATATTTTAAATTGTAAAAACAGCTATAAAATGTTGATAAAATAAGTCTTGTAATATATAAAATTAAAAAGTAAAATTTTGAAAGTTTATATTTTTTATGAGCATACCTTTCTAACAGAAAGATTAATGATGATTTTTTGATTTTCAACAAAAGGAAAAATACGATTAAATACTTATTCAACTATTTTATTACCAATTAGTATTTAAATAGGATAGTGATATTTGGTACTTCAACCAAGAAATGGGACAAAAATATCTTTCATATTATATATATATATATATATCCGTTTTTTTTTTTCAAATCAATTTTCTCTTTTTTGAGATTTTTTTACGAAACAAACAACTTATTTTTTCTCCATGTCTCTCTGCGACATTTCATATGCTCATACTAGATCCTCGCCTTCGTCCTTTCCCACCGATCATCGAACCGAAATTCGTTAGACGACCGTCGTCGATAGACTCGAACCATCAACAAATAAACCTTACATAATAAACCAGTTAATATACACCGGTGAAGAGACCACGGTCGCTCATACAGGTACCAAGTTGTAAAGAAAAGTTATCTCAGTTGTGTGTTTTTACTGCGTTAAAGTGCATGTAGGTGTTTTAGTGGAATCGACGTTGCTTAGTTATACTGAAATTATGTAGTTATGATCGTGTAACAAATATTAGGTATTGGGTCTATTGTGGTGAACATTAGATTTTGCAGTTGCATGTACTGTGTATCGGTTTTTGCGTGTTTTGTTGTCTATTGGATGTAGTTTATTCAATTGTTTCTTGGTTTATATTATGTGTTCTTATTTTTCTGTTTCTGTCAACGTCCATCTTCACCGTATAAATATTCAAAGAACTTGTATCCTTGCAGTTTATTGGGTAGAACAACTCGTTATGTTAGTGTTTCAACACAACTCGCTTTCTGATTGTTACACAAATTCGCTATCTTATCGTTTTCCAAAGAATTCGCGTTAACGTGTTTCAAACAACTCGTTGTTTTTAATATATTACATGCAACTCACGTGATATTCTAACAAACAAATCTAGTTATCAAATGCCACCACAACAAAGCCTCTTTCAGTGCCATTGATTAAAGTAGTTGTATTATAGACCTTATAGGAGTTATTTGTTATCTAAAATTATTGATTCATGTTTTTGTAGGAAATATAACTGCAAAAGCAAGCTTCTATAGGTCCGGATACCGAGTCTTATGAATCTGATGAAAAAGAACCTTATTACCTCTGCCCACATCAAAGCTACTAAAAACACACGCTTCCACACCCTTTTGAAGGCGTTATTCGACTTCCGCCAAGAGAAGATTGCGAAGAAAAAGTTTTATAAGCTAATTGAGCTGATTATAAAGGCGTTCTCGGTCGAGGAAGACACGTTTCCTTTAGGGTTAAAGTTGGTGAATTTCACGACCGACGATGTAAAGGCCATTTTCGGCATTAAGCACGACACATAGGAAATGGCTTTAACAAAATCTGAAGCATTCTTCAGCAAATATGTAAACGGGGGGGGGGGGGGGGGGGTGGGTGGGGGGGAGAATGATTCAAGGATGATGCAAACATCAGCGTAGGGGAGAGCATGAATTGGAGGATGTTCCTTGGTTGTTTATACTATTTATTTTCTCAACCCTATTTTACTTAGTCTCGGGAGATATAATGGGTTGGAATGTGTTGTATTTTTTCGAAGTCCTCGAAAAAAAATGACTATGACTGGTCCAGATCAGTAGTGCAAAAGTTTCTCCAGTCTAATGAGGGTAGAATTTGCCGATATAAATAATGAGGGTTTAATTGTGGATAAAAGATACTTGGTGTAGTTATTAATGTATATAGGATCTCTCGGGGACCAATTTGTAAACACGGTATTTGCTAAGGGGCTTCATTAATTATGTAAACAGCCCACCAAGGATTTTAGTGGGTCCACTTTATTTTAGTATAAAAGGTGACCCACTTTTTTGGTAGGTGGGACATTGAATATTATTCTATTCCATTCTCTCTCTCTCTACACTTTCTCTCTCTAGTCATATCAAACACAAGATCTGAAATATTCTTCCAAACATTTATTGACTCATCATTGGCGCCGTCTGTGGGAAGGAGTGATACCAAAAAGGAATCTTTTTTCTTTGAAAATCACGTTTTACGAGATGAACAAAGAAGCTGTAATAGAGAGGGTCGGTAGAGAAGTGATCTGATTCGTCTCGTTGTCAGAGGGCGAGGAAGCACCTGGTCGGGAACACCACGATCGGGGTCGGGACAAACGGTCGACCCTAATAATGACCGGAAAACAGCTCCTTGAAGACATTGCCAGACTAAACGCAGAAAGGGAGCGGGCACTGGACGAGAAAAGGGTCCGGGAAGGAAAAGGCAAGGAACCCCTCTTGGAGGATCGTGAGGAGGCCGACCCCACTGGGCCGCGCATCGAAGCCCGACCCGTTAGGTATTATCGAGAGCCTCATCCCGCGGAAGGGCAAAATGCCAGGACTCAGCGGTACCCAGAGGATCATCGCGCCATGTCGGTTGACTACACCTCAGATGATTCGTCGGGCAGGGAGTATCGGCGGCGGAAAAGGGTCCATCGCACATAAAAGAATCGTTTCCAACGCCTCCGAGGACCCAGGACGGACTCCCCAAAATACAAGAAGGGTAGCACCGAGAAGCAAACCCCGGTGTCCTTTGAGAAGGAAGAAATGCCCGCCGCCAGCCGTGAAGAGCGGGCGGTGGTGCCTCCAGTGCCGTGGCAACCGTCGAACAGCCAGAACCACGGTTACCGAACCAGCAGCCAGTTTATCAGCCCAGGAGATGAGGGACTCTACGGAGTTCAGACAGAAGGACCTGGAGGAGGAGCGTGCGGGTTCGGAGTCAATTGGAGGGCATCTCCATTGTCCGACGAGATATTGGCGGGACAGCTCCCGAAGCAATTTGACATTTCTAAGCTAGAAAAGTACGATGGGAAGAAGGACCCAGATAATCATTTGGAAGCCTTCAAAAACTTCATGCTGAGTTTCGACAATGATGACAAACTCCTATGTAGAGCTTTCTCCATGACCTTCAGGGACCGAGCATCTAAGTGGTACAACCGTTTACCGCAGGGCTGCATCCGAAACTTCGGGATGTTTTGGACAATGTTTAGGCAACACTTTGTGGGAAGTAAGAGTTTCCGGGCCAACGGAGACACTATTATGAATTGCAGGCAGAAATTGGGGGAAAGCCTCAGAGAGAACACCAGACGATTCATCGACGCAAAGACCGACCTAGACCACTGCGAAGAGAATGTGGCCCTAACTGCATTCCGCTTGGGTCTGCTCCCAGGACCAATGAAGCAAGCAGTGGCGAAGAAACAAGCGTTCACGTTTTCCGCACTTCTAGCTCAAATAGAAAAACATATATTGATCGAAGAGACCGAAGCGTCTGAGTTGGCGGCGCAAATTCAGCAAAGTTCCCAAGTGTCGGTAGTGATAAGGCAGGGCACCCTGTCGGATTACGCTAGGGCAGTCCAACCGGTCAGCACGATACACCCGACCCCGCCTGTATCAGCCAAGCCTTCGGTCCTATCAAGCCCAAAACCAAAGCAAACGAGTCAGACAACTTCACGACCCATGTCTAACAAATGGATCCGACCTGCATACTTCGCAGACTTTACGGAGTGTGTAGCGTCGATCTACGAGAAGACTAAGAAGAGCGGAATGTATCGAAGACCTTTCCTGATACCAACACCTCGGGAACAAAGGAATAACCGCTATTGTCGCTATCACGAGGATGTTGGGCATGACACCAAAGACTGCATTGCCTTGAAGAAAGAAATACAGATGCTCATAGATCACGGAAACCTCCTAGAGTATGTTAAGAAGGCACAGCAAAGTACGACCTCGAAGGAAGTCGTGATAATACCAAAACCAGAAACCACCATGGAAATTTCAGAAGTAACCGATCCTTTCGATGTTTCCATTGAGTACCTCGACCCCGAAGCAAACCGCAACATCATCGGGATTATCGAGGAGGAAGCCGAGGAGAACGTCGGTAATGTACGAGGCCTTTGTAAATTTTTTGAATCCCTAACTATTTTTGGGGGAGATTTTATGGCAGGAGTTACACATTCGTCCAGGAAAAGACATATCGTCAACCTAACCACTCAGTTGGAGGCCCGAACTTACTCCCAGTCCAGAAGCGTCCCGTCTCCGATTCTGTACTTCGACGACGACGACATGAGAGACATAGCCGGCCCCCATGAGGATGCCATTGTAATCGGGGCAGCCATTGCGGGGGAGGAGGTTCGGCGCATCTTGGTGGATACCGGTAGTTCAGCCAACATAATCTTCGCATCCACTTTCGCCAAGTTTAGGACACCACCAGTGATTACACGGTCCGACCGTACCATAGTAGGGTTCACAGGGTCAGCAGCCGACGTTATAGTAGAATTTGAGGGCGTAGTCCAATTAGGCCGCGGCCCATTCAAGAAAGAGGTTACGGTTTTATTCGTGGTAGTAGACGCGTCGGCTTCCCACAATGCCATTTTCGGCCGATCATGGATATCGCGAATGCATGCGGTGTCTTCTACAATCCACCAGTGTTTAAAATACGTGGTCGGAAACAACGTGGGAGTGGTCCGAAGCAGCCAGAAAGCAGCACGGGAATGTTACCGAGCAGCATTGGCACCTAAAAAAGATCAAGAGATGATTCAAGCTCGAGAATAGCAATTAAAGGGGCTCGCCCCGGAATCATTGCCCGTTGATGACCCCAGGGAAGCCCCGAGCCTTTTGACGACGGACGAAGAATGCGAGCAACACCAATTCGCTGCGGGGAAATTCCTGCGGATTGGGGTATGCCTCTTACCGATCTTCAGGGAACAGCTGCTGACTCTCCTGTGGGAAAACCTAGATTTGTTCGCGTGGTGCTCAAGAGATGTCACCGGGGTCCCGGAATCTTTTGCTGTTCACAAGCTAACTGTCAACAGAAACGCCAGACCGATCTCCCAAAAGCGTCGGGCTTTTTCCCCAGAAAAAGCAGACATTATCTTACGAGAAGTCGAGAGAATGATCAGCGTCGGTCATATCAAGGAAGCAAGTTACTCGTTGTGGACTTCAAATCCCGTTCTGGTCAAGAAGAAAAACGGGAAATGGAGAATGTGCGTGGATTTCACCGACCTTAATCGGGCATGTCCGAAGGACCCCTTCCCGATGCCAAGAATCGACCAGTTGGTAGATTCGACGTCGGGTAACAAATTGTTGTCATTCATGGATGCATACGCCGGTTATAATCAGATCAAATTACACGCTGCGGATTAGGAAAGTACCACATTCATCACGGGCCGAGGACTGTACTGCTACAAAGTAATGCCTTTCGGGCTAAAAAACGCCGGCGCAACATACCAAAGGCTAGTTAACAAAACGTTCGAGGGTCAAATTGGGAGGAATATGGAGGTGTACATCGATGATATGTTGGTTAAAAGCGGCACGGATGAAGCCCACCTTACCGATCTGAGAGAAACCTTTGATAACCTGCGGGGAATAAATCTCAAGCTTAACCCGGAAAAATGCTCCTTCGGGGTCCGGTCAGGAAAGTTTCTAGGTTTCTTCGTTAGCGAGAAAGGGATTGAAGCCGATCCCGTCCAACTTCGAGCTCTGACCGATATGACTCTGCCTCGGAGCATCAAGGAAGTCCAGATCCTAACTGGGCGTCTGGCTGCCTTAAATCGATTTATTTCTTGCTCATCTGATAAGTGTGCTCCCTTTTTTCAGGTCTTGAGACAAGCCAAAAAATTTGTGTGGACTCCCGAATGTAATGAGGCGTTCTTGGGAATTAAACAATATCTGTCATCCCCGAACCTCTTGACAAAGCCCGTCGCATGCGAGACACTTTTCCTTTACGTTGCGGTTACCGACTTCGCGGTTAGTGCGGCTTTGATCAGCGAGTCGGGACCGGCCCCTACAGCGGTTTACTTTGTGAGCAAAAGCCTGCTGGATGCGGAAACTCGGTATTTAAAGTTGGAAAAAATGGCACTCGCCCTGGTGACGGCAGCGCGAAAAATGCGCTCGTACTTTCAAGCCCACCCTATCATAGTCCGAACCTCATTCCCACTCAAGTACATCCTCCAACGACCAGACATGTCCGGGAGAATGTCCAAATGGTCGGTCGAGCTGGGCGATTTTGACATCAACTTCGAACCTCGGACGGCCGTTAAAGGCCAAGTCCTGGCTGATTTTTTAGTGGAGTTCCATTTCGAACGACCTGATCAGGACGCGCCTTCCCAAGAAGCCGCACTGAGCGAATGGACCGTCCGAACCGACGGGGGGGCTAACGTCAGTGGCTGTGGAGCAGGGATACAAATAGTAACCCCATCGGGCATTAGCATGCACCAAGCCGTCCGATTTGGTTTCCATACTTCGAACAATGAAGCTGAATACGAGGCTGCTCTGGCAGGATTACGGTTAGCGCAGGTATGTGGGGCAAAGCGAGTACGCCTCTTAAGTGATTCCCAAATTTTGATAACCCAAGCTTCGGGGAGTGCGGAAGCTCGGAAAGAACATCTGGTAAAATACCTAGCAGCACTCAGAGTTCTAGCCGCCTTGTTTGACAAAGTCACCTACGAACATGTCCCGAGAAGCGAAAACATAGTCGCAGATTCTTTGGCAACACTTTCCTGCTCCAGTAACTATCCTTGGGTGACCGAACAAGAAAGCCCGTCTATTATCAAACGTCACGAGTTAGACAACCGACCTGAAATCGTCTGTCAGATCTCTTCGGTAACAATCTCAGATTGGCAGCGTGACGTTATCGCCTTCTTAGCTGAAGGTCGGCTACCTAATGATAACGCCTCAGCTCGGAAAGTACGCAACAAGGCTCGGGGTTACGTCCTTTTAGGTGAAGTACTATACAAGAAATCCTTCAGCCGCCCCCTGCTTCGATGCTTAGGGGTCCATGAGTCACAAATAATTGTATCTGAGCTGCATGATGGTGAGGGTGCAGCACATTGCGGTTACAAAGCCTTAATCAGAAGGATTCTTCTCGCAGGATTCTATTGGCTGACGATAACAGCAGATGCACGACTAATAGTCAAAACTTGCGATACATGTCAACGATTCGGAAACACGATAAACGTCCCCGCGGCTCCTCTAGAGTCCATATCCGAAGGACTACCCTTTGACCGATGGGGAATCGACCTTGTCGGGCCACTACCAATGGCATCAGGAGGAAGACAGACGATCGTCGTGGCAGTAGACTATTTTTCCAAGTGGGTCGAAGCTGAACCTTTATCCGCCACCAAGACCAAAGATATCATCAAATTTATCTGGTCTAACATATGTTGTCGGTTCGGGGTACCACAGAGGTTAACTATGGATAACGGACCACAGTTCGATAGCGGGGAAATGAAAGCTTTCTGCACCACTCATAAGATCAGGCAATGTTTCTCCGCTCCTTTCCATCCTCAAGCAAACGGGCAAGTCGAAGTAACCAACCGGACCATTTTGGACGGCCTCAGAAAAAACCTTGAAGGAAAGGCCGGAAAATGGCCCGACTACCTACAAGAGGTACTGTGGGCTTACCGAACCACCCCTCGAACGGCTACTCAGGAATCACCTTATGCTTTAGTATATGGCATGAACGCGGTTACCCTTGCGGAATCCATTTTTCCATCTTTCAGGGTCGGTACCTATGAGGAGGAAGCAAACGACGACAGCCGACGACTCGAGCTTGATCTTATAGAAGAGAAGCGCAATCGCGCCCAATTGAACTATTTGCACTATCAGAACCTAATGAGAAGTCGATACGCTTCTAAAGTCCGCCGTCGGGAGTTTAAGGTCGGTGACAAGGTTTTAAGGCGCGTCTTTCTTCACACCAAAGACAAAAGCCTCGGTAAACTCGCCCCGAATTAGGAAGGGCCCTACGAAATCGTGGAAAAATCAAGAACGGGACATACCGCCTGCAAAACAGGCTCGGGCACCCTTTGAGGCTACCATGGAATATTGAACATCTAAAATTTTATTTAGAATAGTGGCAAAATGTTTGTAGTTCGTTCGACGTAGTCTGTAAAAACTTATTGGTCGGGGATGCACTCTTTCCTACCTCGGTGGCGCGAGAAGGTTTTAACGAGGCATCATAAACACCCGATCACTTGATTACATTAATCAAAATTTTCTTTTGCCTTCCAAATGTTAAAGTGTTACGACCTTGGTCAGCTGACGAGCTGGTCAGCGTCTGTTCCTGCTAATGTTAATGGATCTACATGTTTAATTTTCCCGACCTTTTGGGAAAAGTTTCAATGATACATTGATCTACAGAACCTTAATGGGTTTTTCAGTTTTTACAATGTTTAATTTTCCCGACCCTTTGGGAAAGGTTTCAATGATACATTGATCTACAGAACCTTAATGGGTTTTTCAGTTTTTACAACTGATCTACATGTTTAATTTTCCCAACCATTTGGGAAAAGTTTCAATGATACACATATCTACAGAACCTTAATGGGTTTTTCAGTGTTTACAACTCATCAACATATTTAATTTTCCCGACCCTTCGCATAAGCATCAATATTTCATGTTTTTCTTTTTCAGACCGCATTAGAAATTTTACAAATAACACTGATCAGACCCTATTTTGGTTTTTCACAAAAACACTTTGGTTTACCTAAGTAAAAACACCCGCAAATTATGGTAAGAAACAAGGATTGCATACTCAAACACAAATATCGAAATATTCACAGGAAATAATGTTAGGGGATCCCCCGGCCCCCAAAGATATTACAAACAAAAAAGCAAAAAAAAAAAAAACAAGTAACGAAACTGCCAGCCGATCACTCGCTATTCTCCTCCTCGGACTCCGTATCGTCCGACTCATCCTCACAAATCACTCCCTCAGGTCGGTCCACCTCGGGTACATCTAGCCACATCGCCCCAAGATGAAGGGTCGGGAAACAGTTATGGAATGAAAGCACATAGGCGGCTTTAGCATCGACCGCCTCTTTGTCCGACCACTTCTTGCACTTATCTGCAAAGGCGGTGTTCTAAGCTTTCAGCTTTTGGATCTCCTGAGCTAAAGTGGCAGCACGATCTTCCCCGGCCTTTTTCGTCTCCTCCGAGATACGGATAGCCTCTGCAGCCCGCCCCTCTGCCAATTCCTGCGCGGTCTTGGCACTCTGCACCGCCTCCTTTAAACGAGCGATTTCAGCCTCCGTGCCCACTAGCTTCTGGCTCAGCTCGGCCGCCCTACGCTCTTTCAGAGCCGCGGGTACAAGCAGGTTGTACAAAGACAAGGCCAGTCCATCCGATCCTTGCAGCGGGAAAGTGTGCGGCGAACCAAGCATCGTTAGCACCGGGTACTGAGGACCGCTGGAGGATGCTACGGCTGGATCCGATGCGTTGGGAGGGTCGACATCATCCGGAATCACCACTACAGGATCCATTGGCGATTTACCTTTAACCCCACCGAACTGATCAAACAGCTCTGGCACAGTGGGATTGTCCTCCCCAGCAACGACCCCGCTCTCTTTGGCCCGCCTTGGCTTCTTCTGCTTGGCCCCTTCAGCGTCGGTTCGGTTTTTTCTCTTAGGCACCGGAGGCTGGGCCTGGTTAGATGCGCCACCCTCAGCATCATTCGCCGCTGTCCGACCCGCTCCCTCCCCACCAGCTGCATTCTTCCCCCCGACCTCGTCATCCGACTTTGGGCGCTTGCTAGGCGCCTTGTTGCGTTTCGGGAGGTACAACTGATACCCAGGAGCGTCGGTTTTAGCAATAATGTCCTCCAGACTGGGGGGCTCCCGCAGTTGCTCAATGGTCAGTACCTCCGACGAGCAACGCCAGAGGTTACTCTTGAGCAAGTTGGTGTCTTTGAAGGTCCGATGCATCGCCCGACCCCACTGCTTCTTCGAAAAATCCTTCAACACTTGGAAAGTGTCTTCAGCAGCTTTCGAGAAGTCCTTCTTTAGCCCTTGCAAGAACTCCTTCGACACTGCACGGAGGGTCGGTATTATAAAAAAAAAGGAGAGGTACTGTCATGGACCCAGGACCGAAGCAGCTGTCTCTTATTCTCCGGGGTATAGGGAAGACCGTTCTCCCAGCACCCGCTCAGAAACACAAACCGATGCTTCCAGCCCTTATCTCCCTCCAGAAAGTCGTTAACTATCTTCCACTTGTTTCCCAAGGAAGAGTAGAAGAACGAGGACTTAGGAGCCTTGGACAGACCTGACATAGCGATATATTCGTCCATAGGCATAACCCGACCTGAAAGGCGTGAAGCCATTATGCAGGACATTAAAGTGTACCAGGCATTCGGCGTCAGCTGCGACGGGCAGATCTGGAGGGTGCGGAAGTAAAGCACGATCTCGGGATCTAAGGGGAAGCGAAGACCCCAATTGAATAGCTCGGTAAACACCACTATTTCCCGAGATCGGACGTGAACAGGAGTTTCCCCAGGAACCGGGAACCGGACCGTGACGCATTCAGGAATTCCCCAACGGATCAGCAGCTCCTTGTGCTCGGACTCGGGGAAGTAGAGGTACTTTCCTTCGTAGAGAGAAACGATGTCCTTCGAAGGAAGCCAACGGAAATAGGAGGTGGTGATTGCGACCTCAATTTCTTCGGGCAGAGGATCGTCTGGAGGGTTAGCAGCGTTCCCAAAAGCGGCAACGCTGACCTCCGCGGGAGCAATATTTACCTCCGATTCTTCCAAATCGGGGATCAGAGCTTGGTCAGAGCTTCGGGCTGTAGCAGCGTTCGGATCCGATGATCGTACCCGAGAGCTTGAAGGTTCAGCAGCATTCCCAGAATGAGCCCGGTGAGCCGCGTCCAATTGCTCTGGCGTCAGCCGACGCTTAGGCAGACCTAAAAAAGTTACGGCAGTGTTAAGACCAGTCCGGTACCCTCGAATTGAGGGAGTAAGCTGAACCATTTCAAGATAATTACCTCCTACGGGAGATGTAGGGGGACTGTTTTCGCCCATGGTCAAGAACTTAGTTTTGCGGACGCGTCGGGGCGGGAACGGAGGCGACGGAACGTACGAATTCACAGACGATGGGGTCGGATTCTCCGACCGAACTACAGGGGAACGAGAGGAGCTGTTGCTGGAAGATAGGACAACAGTTTCTGGAGATACACTAATCTCGGGAGACAGAGAGCCAGGAGGTTCGGGCAGAAGGAAGGATTCAGCAGGGATCGGGGTAGCTAAAACGGGTTCGTGAGGATGCGGGACGGGAGTAAATGGTTTGGAATTAGATCCCCAAATCAAGCCGGCGCGTTGGTACTCTTCGGCTCGGTCTCCGATGCTAGCCCATTCTTTGAAACTCCACACAGGCTTTTTCTTTTTCTTGGCTGGTGTTTTCTTCGGGTGTCGGGGTTTCATAAAACAAACATTCCCTCTCTAGAAATGATCTGACAGCACTTTCTCTCTCTAGAATTCCTCTGAGAGAAATCAAGAATTGTGGAGTATTTATAAGCGACGTTGAATAACCGAGGAATACCAATCGACAAAAGCACAGCGGGAAGACGAAGAGTCTCCCTAAAAAACTAGTCTGGCAAGGACGCATCCCATAAACAGGTGACACGTGTTGACCACCTTCTGACGAAGGCTTACCTAGGCTAGCCCCTTCGAACCGACTGATGAGATGGGATTTCTTGACCTGATCCACCGCGAAGAACCGGCCCATCACAGTGGGGCCAGGGATAGAAGCCCAAGAAAACGCGGGAACCGACCTGACCAGAACTGTGAACACCGGGCAAGGAATGTCTAGCAGAACCTGAGTGTTGCCTTCGGGTAAAGTCAATTAAAAACTCTACAGGAGTGTCATCAAACACCCGTGGGACAGATCGGGACGGGCCACATCATGGAATGCCCGACGCTTTTGGAAAAGGGATAATTCATCCAAGAATAAGCCGTTGGCCCGAAGCACTGGAAACTGCGGACGATAGGTGTAGGCTCGGCTATAAGTCTCCGCTCCTGATACTCCCGAAGACTGGGGGCTACTGATGAGGGTAGAATTCACCGATATAAATAATGAGGGTTTAATTGTGGATAAAAGATACTTGGTGTAGTTATTAATGTATTTGGGATCTCTCGGGGACCAGTTTGTAAACACGGTATTTGCTAAGGGGCCTCTTTAATTATGTAAATAGCCCACCAAGGATTTTAGTGGGTCCACCTTATTTTAGTATAAAAGGTGACCCACTTTCTTGGTAGGTGGGACATTGAATATTATTATATTCCATTCTCTCTCTCTCTACACTTTCTCTCTCTAGTCATATCAAGCACAAGATCTGAAATATTCTTCCAAACATTTATTGACTCATCACAGTCGATTAGGGTTTGTGTTGCTGAGGGAAAACCCGATAGAGTTGTCGGTTGCATCGCACCTCTATTCGTAAGATTATTTTGTATTTAATTAAATATAAGTTAACATAGATCTCTAAACGATAATAATCTTCCCGATGTAGTCCTTCGTCATGGAGCACACAACAATTAGGCTAGACGTCGCAAAGCCAAACATGATCCCAAGGTTCTTCAAATGGTGGGAATTTGAATGTAAACCAACGACCATGGAGATGTTTGGAACGCTAAACCAGTTGCGAGGTGATGAGGTATGAAACATATATGTATCTAAAAGAACTTGCTTTATTTTGTATAAAATAACTCTCAATGTTGTAAAAACTCTAAAAGTATAAACAGTTCGCATAATATAGAGATAACAAAACTCTCAAACTCTCATGTATTATAAAACAACTCGCACTCTTGTTGCCCCAAAAAGGGTAGCCGAGTTGGTGGAGTAAGGTATGCTTGTGACCAAAGGTCATAAGTTCGAGTCCCTCTACTAACGCTTTCTTGGCTGAGCCTGTCACCTTGTGTGGTTTACCTTCTGGCGTTGGTTTGCAGGCTATTGCGTCAGATTGAGGGTTTACCCTGTGCCCACTCGTTGAGTAGCGGCTGCGGGTTCCCTCTGGAAAAAAAAACTCGCACTCTTGTTGGTAACATATATTATAACAACTCGCACTATATATTACATAAACAATTCGCACTCTATTTTATAACAAACTGGAAATCATGTTGGTAACATAGAATTCCCATGTTGTGTGAACACACACTATTCGCGCGATCTGGTATGGTATTAAACAACTCGTGTACATGTATTAACTTGGTTGTTCTTGACTTGATAGGTTGTGGAGGCTGCCCTAGTTTTGACAGAGGTTGAAAGAGTACCATTCGAATGATTAGAAGGAAATGGAAATTTAGGTGTTGCACCGGTTTTATCGGAAGAAAGGTCTAGAAAAATGAAGAAAATTGTAGCCCAAAAAATAAGGAAATATGCAAGACACACACAACAACAACCTAACCCCGAGCCAACCAACCAACCCTAAATAGACTCGACACTAACGATTCCATCAAAACCAACCCAAACATCTCAAACAGAGACCAGGGACATATAAGATGATGGTATATGAAACGCTTGGTGGTTTTGTGTTCCAACGCAGACAAACTACTCCGAAGAAGACTGGAGAAAATAGAGATGCAACAATGTCCCAAGGTCGGACCAATATCCCAACAAAGAAAACAACAAGTTTTAAGCACCATTCCCGTTCTCGTTCTGTTAATCGACAAAGAGCTGAAAAAATAAGAAAGAGAATGAAAACCTACACCGATAAGAATTATCTAGAGCGGAAGCTTGACAGACAGGCGAGATAAGTAAGTATATATTTTAGCTTGTTATATAGGTATGATTTGTTTAATCGTAAAAATCAAATAATAAATTGTATGGCATCCTTTTGGCAGAGTGATGAGCTTAAGAAACAGATAACGGCACTTGAAAAACAAAAATTTGACAATGCATTATCCCTTTCTTTTTGCTCCACTAGAAGCCCTGCCAAGGAAAAGGAAAATATACTAGCGACACTACCAACAGAAGCGGTGTCCACTACAATGCAAACACTTGTGCCATTTGAAATGCAGGGACATGCTACAATCCAGACAGGAAAATGCAGGATGACAAAAAGGTTAATGAAGTATATCCGGATGAGGAAGACGATGATGAAAATCATTCACCTGCATCGGTACCATCTGTAGCGCCAGAGGTGGTGGTAGATGATACAACTCAGTGTCTTGCGGATATGGTAGTGCCTAAAAAGGTGGAAAAGTACCATTTGTGGAAATGCCGGAAGAGGTAGTGGAGACACATCAGTCTCATCAACCGGAGAGACAGATAGACCAGTCTCCTCCTCTAAAGGAGACAACGACACGTCAGAGTCCTCCAAAAGAGACAAATACAGATAAGTCTCTTTTGAATCAGATGTAGACGAATGACCAACCATTCATACCTCACATACAAGAGGAAGAAGGTTGTGAATAATCTACAATGGAGGAAGTAGAAGCTCGTGAAAAGGAAGTGGAAACCAAAGAATTTGGACTTACAGATGCAAAAGGTCGTGAATATGTAAGTGGATCCGAAGTATATTAAGATTCACCTATGTGAATATATGTTGTGATATAATGTTTCTTAAGTGATATTGCCTGGGGTAGAAAAATGTTGTTCCGTTAATCTTTGATACGTTGTTTTGAAAAAAAACTAGCAGGGTTAGTGTTTTAAAAGAACTTGCATGAATGGACTTTAAAACAACTCGCAAAAACCTTATGGTAAACAAATCTCGTGATATGTATTTCAAACAACTCTCGTGGTATATGTTAAAAAAAACTCGCATTCTTAACTGGCAAAGAACTCTCAGGATATCGTACAAATAACTTGCTTTTTATCTTGTTGTTATACTTGTATTTAAGTATCCAATGCATCAAACAACTAGCATGATAGATGTTCAAACAACTCTCTAAGAAACTCTCAAAATATGTATTTTAAACAATCTGCATGTTTAAATAACAAACAACCTGCGTGTAGCAAACTATTATATTACAAAGAAATCTCATTTTATATATTGCGAAAAACTTGCATTGTATGATTGCAAAGAATTCTTAATGTTTTAAATGCAAAGAACTCTAATGTTTGATATAAAATAGTATATCGACCAACAACAAACCCAATAAGAACAACAACAACAACCAGCTTTGGTAAATAGTGAAAGGCTAACACAAACCAAAGCAGCACAACCGGTACCACGACAAGCTCCAGAGTCTTCCCAACCCCGTACGAAATCAAAACTAGTCACCCAGCCAAAAGCAGCGGTACATGTACAACAACGAGATGGAGAGGTAGCTGAACACCTAAAATGGGGCTGCATAAAGTCAGAACAACTGAGCCCATCAACATTGGTGGAACCAGTACTGAATCCAGCGGAAAATCAAGAAGGACAAGCTTTGAAATCAGTTGATACGCCTAATAACATAGTATGTTTAGAATAACAATCTTTTGATGATAATTACATGGAATATACGCAGTCGTTTGTTGACGAAGTTGATAAGGTTGAGCTCAATGTTATGCTGCAACAAACTTTGGATTCTATGACGGATGATGTGATTGATTGAATTTATGAAGATGGTGATACTCGAAAGGTTGTGGAAGAGGCAAGATTTGTATAAGAGCCAGAGGCAGTGGCAGAGGTAAGTCTCACTGATTGGAAAAATACTACACTAACAACACAGCTGATCGATGTCTGTGGATACCCAAAGTTTCTTAAAATTATAAGCAAAGAAAAACAGGAAGATCCGGAAGTGTGGTATTTACTAATGTCAGAGTTTACGTACTTACCATTTCCGTGAGTGAAGTGTTGGCACTAGCTTACGACAAGGACCTGGATTACAAGGTATAATATAAAAGTCTTGCATTATCATTTGATGACGTATGTTTATTAATATCTCATATTTGGTTATACGACTCCAACTTGTCATTTGTTAGATTTTTTACGTTTGGATTCTCAAGATGCTTAAATTCGTAGATTGAAAATTTCCATGCAAAGGTTTCTCTGGGGCCAAATACAACGCCATACAAATTTCTGGCCACACTACGGTAAGTTTAGGTATAAACTACTTAGAACTCGCAATCTTTGAATTAAAAAGAACTTGCTTAATGTTATCTACAAATTACAAAGAACTCTCGTTATAATCTTACAAAAGTAAAATATACAAAAGAACTCGCATGTTTACATTATAAAGAACTCGCAAAATTAGTTACGTGTATACATGCAACCGCTCTTATGTTTAAACTACAAAGAACTTGCATGTTCTCAGTTTAATGTACTTTTCCTTGAATGAAAAACTCATTGGCCAAAGGAGAGGATATGTCATGTCTGGTTGACAGAGTATTTGAACGTATGAGGAAAGACACATATATTGTGCTCCTTTCAGTCTACTACGTCAAAAAGGATACAACGAACCATTGGACGTTGATTGTTATTAATATAGACGAAATGACGTCTACAAACTACAACCAATTCCTACCTTTTAATAAACATACAACAGACTACACAACAAAGACAACTGATCGGATGTTAAGTTTTTCCCTTTTTAGAAAAAGTAAACTCGTAGAGTATTTACATACTTGACAAAATATATTAAACAACTCGCTGGGTCTAATTAAAAACAACTCTCTGAATCTAATTACAAACAACTTGCTTTTTTATATGTTACAAAAACTCACGGTCAATCGTTTCAAACAACTCACTTTTCAGTCGTGTTTCCACACAACTCGCTGAATCGTAAACCAAACAATTCGCTTTATTTTATTATCAAACAACTCACTTTATTTATTATCAAACAACTCTCCGTTTTGGCTTTCAAACAACTCACCGTAGTCATTTTTCTATCAACTTTAGGTATCATGTTTTCAAACAACTCGTTGGATTCGTTTAAAACCACTTTCTGAATCGTATTCCAAACAACTTCATTTATTGTATTTTCAAACAAATCACGGTCTCTTATTTCCAAACAACTTGCTCTATTATTTAATAAATAATCTGCATGTCATTAATATATGATACCAGCTATAAACTCTTATAAACAGTTGACACATTGTATCAAAAAATGATACTAACCTAAGTCAAACACTGGCTATAAAGTCAAAGATACAAGAGGAATTCCGCAACAAAAATAAGGAACCGTCGACTGCGGTATTATCATTTGTCAGTACAACAAATATATTATCGAACAAGGATTCGTTTCGAAGACTTACCGAGAAGATATGGTAATAACTACCCGATCCAAAATGTTTTATCATTTCTTAAATGATACAAACACTAACACTTACTAGTAGTGGTCTTTTTGATATGGAAAACTTTGTACATATCTTTTCAATACTAACACTAACATGCATTGGTAAGAATTTTTTTGTATAGATATATCAGTACGAACATATAACCCTCAAGTCATTTTACTATATATACCATTTTTTGCTTAAAAATGTAATGTATAACATTTTGGAACTAACTTGAAAGAATTGTGGGTAATTGCATACAACATTCAGGTTCATCATATATAAAAACTCTCTGAATCTAATTACAAACAACTCGTTTTATATTATAATCAAATAACTCTCGTTCTCGTGTTCTCAAACAACTCGCTATAGTCGTATTTCAAACAACTCTCGGTATCATATTTTCAAACAACTCACTATAGTCGTGCTTCAAACAACTCTCAATATCGTGTTTTCAGACAACTTGCTGGATTCGTTTTAAACCACCCAGGTTCGTCATATACAAAAAATCGCAAAAATTTATGTATTTATATACAAACAACTCATTGTGGTATAATAGTTAACAACTATCACCATTGATCTCGACAAAACAACTCACTAAATATACAGGATTTTATTCTAAACGACTTGCTTGATAGCATGTTTAATTACTTAACAACATGCAATATCACATTTAACTGTGTTCACACAACTCGTAAAATGTTACTGAATACGAAACGACTAAAGTTTCTCCTTGGTAACTGGTAAATGCATTGAGAATGTAAAAATCCATTTAATCACGTCAACCAATTTATTATTGATTTAACAGAGGTAGAGGCTTTAATCATTATAAAATCCACCTCTAGTAATGACTGATTGTTTGTGTTTTTATTTTTTTGTTTTGCATGAATACTGACCAACCCTATGTATGGTACTAATTTTTTGAAAGGGTTGAGTGTATGAAGGCTGTTATGGCCTTGTAATCTCTTTTTTGTAAAAACTTTATATCACTGTAAAGTTTATAAATTAGTAACAGTGGTTCAATATGCAAACAAATCGCGCAATATAATTATGAAGAACTCTCTATTGTTGTATATTCAAAAAACTCTGAAGAGAATAATTTCCAAAAAACTTGCAAAAGAACTCAAATGTTAAAATTCCAAGGGACTCGGAAATGGTTGAGTGTAATATACAAAGAATATCCATGATAAGAATATACAAACAACTTCATTCCTCAACGTTATGTATACAACTCGCAAGGTTGAATTTCGTATACAAATAATAGTCGTTATCTTTGTATACCAACAACTCATATTTTCTCATGGTAATGTAAACAACTCACAATGCTAATAGTAAATAACTCTCAAATTCGAATTTAATATAAAACAAACTCCTATTTCCTCAGTATAATTTAATCAACTCGCATTTACAAAAGTAAGCAACTGACATGTTATCAGATTAATGTAACAAACAAAGAGTTCTTTAATTTAGAACCTCACAAGTCCTCCTGTTATGACTTGCTTTCGAACAACAACCACACTTAACTGTTTGGTTGCCACTTCTCCTCTAGATAGAATTTTATTTTTATTAGGTCTTGCGGGGCGTCTTTTCACGTTGGGAGGCAGAATTTCCAGCTCTGACAAATCGTTGGAGCTTGATCCTTTACCGAAATCAGTTATCGTCGGTATGCTGAAAGAGTAACTTGAATTGTAATTGTTAATCGTAAAGAACGACTCTATCAAAGTCAGAGGATCTTGTTGAGTCGCTTGTATTGTCGCTAAAGCGTGAGGACATTGATTATTTTTGTCATGCACCGCAAGAACATTTGAAATCTAACATATTAACAACCAATTACAGGGTCTGAAAATACTTCAAACCATGATGCAAAAGACTTATAAACTAGCCAAGTTTAGCCCTTTTCCACATTCTGCTTTAGTTTATTTTCATACTCAGGGAATAAATTAGTACTCTGGCTTAACCCCTCTTGATATCTTCATGAAAATGGAGTCATAAGCAAGACTCTAAAACTAGTATAACCTAAAAATAAGTACTTAGATGCATTTTATATAGAGATTATATACATATACTGATCTTAAACTCATCGATCACCTGAAAATTATGGTTTCTTGGTCTTTCGTGGTGGTTTTTGTTGGTTGTAGGGTTAAGTTGTTAGAAGGCCACTATATATTTTCAAATATTTTAAAGATTCTTAATGGTTTCCTTTGGGGTTCTAATCATGATGGCTCTGAGATATATTGGTGCAATTGGTCGAAAGTTTGTAAAACCTATCTTGAAGACGCTTAAATGTTAGAAAGTTACAAGATATTCAAGTCTTTCTCTTGTCACCTATCAGTCAGATTCAGACAAAATACTACTTTATGGGCCGGATACACCCACGTCATCTATTGTAAATCTATCCACCCTCTCCAAGCTAATTATAAAGATAATAACTACTTTAAAATCTAAAAATGCTTGTTTTTATCAAGGATTTGGCTGAGCCTAAGATCAAATGGTCTATTGGGAGAGGGAACACTAACTTCTGGGTTGACTCTTGGATTAGAAATATTCTTATCATTAATCCTAATGACCTCCCTAATAATCATGAGTACTTTCATGATAATTTCAGTAACTAGTGGAACCACAATCACTGGAATGAACCTAAGCTAAGCTCGATCCTAACCCCTAGAGACATGATCAACATTACCAAGATGATTATTCAGGAAGATGAAAATGACTCTATTGTTCGGAATGACTCTAAGGATGATATCTTTAACATGAAAGACATCTGAAATTGTATTAGATCTAAGCATAACGAATCAATTTTTTTTGCAAGCTTTGGAATAGTATAACGCCTATAAAGTTTTCTTACCTTACTTGGAGACTACTACACAACTGGATCCCGCTGATGATACCCTGCAAAAAAGACATCAAATATTAGTCTCAAAATTCCAATTTAGTCATAATATTGGGACTTCTAATCATTTATTTACTGAATGCAGTCTTTCTTGAAGTATTTGGTGCTATTACTCAACTATGTTCAAGGTGAAAATTGGTAGACATATGAATGCCCCTCATATGTTAAGAAATTGGTTCTAGAACACTTCTAAGGAAAATCCATTTTTGTACTGTTCTTCCTCTCATTATTTGTTAGGTTATTTGGAATCTAAGAAACAAGTCCAAGATGAAGGGTACCAAAACTGACAGTAACAAAGCTATAATCAATATTAACTACATTTTTATGGCATTGATTTTGCTAACCCACTCTCATTAAAGCACTGGTTACCCTTTAACAAAGCTAGGGTTGGTCTTGGTTGTGTCAATTACTCTAAGAAAAATAAGACCTTCTCTTATCTTTGTTGGATCCCTCCTAAGCTCAACAGAATTAAATTCAACTCAAACAGTTCCTCTTTATCTAATGGTAATGCTAGTGGTGCTATTATTATAAGGGATAATAAGGGTATCTTAATCTCTGAGATTGGTAATCCTAATAGAAAGCTCAATCCTCTTCAGGCAGAAGCCAAAGATTATATGGACAGTCTCATCTTCTGCTCCCAAAATGGTCTCTCTAATGTTAACTTGGAAACTGAATTTGAAATTCTGGTTAATTATCTTGCTTATGGTAAATTCCCTAAACCTCTTGAGAATGTGCTGACTTGTTGCAGAAAATTGATTCATCCTTCAATGACCATCAAATATATTAGTAGATTCCAAAATAGCGCAACTGACTGGCTGATTAGATGGACCCATAGATGTAAGAAATAATTTGAAGTTGATAATAAAAATGCTTATTCTTACCTTGCTGCAATTATATTCCTCGAGAGTCTTGGTGTGAGCTACATTAGAGACCGTTATTAATAATTGATGTCTTCAAATTCCGTGTCCTGTTTCTAATGCTCATTTGGATCTTCGCCTTTCTTTTTATTCAAGAGGACTTTTCAATTGCTACTTCATAAATGAAATATTATTTTAATTTCTACTTCAAATCTGTATCTTGTACAGTTCTCATTCATGACCCAGTAGATCGCAAAGCTGTTGAAATTTTCTGATGGATTCTCGAAAGTTCCCAAGCAGTGAAGTCTCTATTCTAAGATGGCGTCCTCAATCATCTTCTCAGAATTTCCAAGATATGGTGACTTATTTGCTGATTGGAGCGATTAGACTATTTCCTTCTGATCAGTTATCAAGCTTTATAGCCTTGAAGCTAGGAAATCGATATGTGTGTCGTCGTTTAGAATTTGAGCCTCTTCTTCTTCTTCGCTAAATATATTTCCTTTGTTCATACTTTGTAGAGTCTAATCGAGGATTTCAACATCAGCATTGAAGGTGCACTCATCTCATTCCAAACCAAGCTCTTTGAACATCATCTCTATTGAAATTCAATATAATGAACCTTCTAGATCTAGGGTACTAAGAGGGTGCATCAACTCCATTCTGATTCGATGGATTTTCTGTGAATCTGGCTGTAGCTGAAATTTCTTGTTTAAAAAGCTTTTTGTTTGGAGTATGAAACTCTTCCTTGATTGATTTAGTCGATTTTGGAGAAAATATATTGACGATGGTGAACTGAAATCCGTGCAAGTCGAGTCTTCATTCTGTCTAAATGTTTAATAGTGTATTTTTTTGTGGCAAATTTAGGGACGGTAGTTATGCCTTTTTTTTGTCTTTTGGCTATATAGTTGATGTACTTTATTTTATTTTAATAATTTTTTAAATATTATATATATATATATATATATATATATTAAACAATAAGAACCTGAATTAGATGAAAACTGTAATAGTTGAGCCAGTATTGTAGAGGGAAACAACTTCGACTGAGTCAAAATTAATAGGGAATATATGATTTATTCTCTGTTTATTTTTTTACTGAATCGAGGACTTATATTGATATTAAAAGAAAGTTTGAGCCTTAATAGGCAATATTACAACAATTGAAACAGAACCAGGGGAGAGTCGTTTTCTTCCTTGCAACCAAATCGAACAAACACCCCCAAATCAATAGAAAACCCTAATTAGAAAAACGCAGATATCCCAAATTGAGGCTTTCCAAGAACACAATTGCTTTTAATTTTGGAGGAGCATCATTACCAACATAATCCACATTCCATTAAACCCTCAAAGCCTCCTTAGCGATCCAATCAGCCCCTAGGTTTTGCTCCCTATAGACGTGCTTAACAACCATTTCCGATCTGATTAGCCTTCTACAACAATTAAGCAAAGGCTCAAGATACCAAACAGAGCTTCCATCGAGTAATAGATTAACCAAAACCAACGAGTCAATCTCCACATCCACCTTGCTCAGTCCCAGAGTCCTACACAACCTCAAGCCATCAAACAGAGCACGAAACTCAGCTATTAATGGAGTAGATTTGCCGTACAACCTGCCAGTGCCGATGATCAAGCCACCATTACTGCCTCTGAGTAAAGCACCACCTCCAGATTCGTGATTGAAGGTACATGCTCCATTTATGTTAATTTTATATCTACCTTGTTTAGGATTCTTCCACTGCAAAAACATTGGCTTAGTCGAAGCTTTAATCTGATGAACACATCCAAACTTAGTAGCTTCTTTATCATAAGATCCCCAATGCTTTCTGACCAGGATTTTCGCATGATCAAGGCTAGTTAGAATGTAGATAATGTGTCTAATTATTGAAGCAGAATTAGTATCTTCCTTGTTAAGCTTCTTCCTATTTCGACCAGACCAAGCTGACCAAACAATAATTGCAGGCAAAATAATGAAGATATCACAGCTTCTTTGAGCAGCCAAATACCACTTCATGATGATGTGCGAGAGAGTCATGTAAGGATGAATCTGGACATTGAAGATATAACTGAAATGCAGCCAGACAGGCCAAACCTGAGGGCACTGAACCACAGCATGGTAAGTTGATTCAGTATTATTACAATGGACACACTTAGAAGCAAGCTGAAAACCTTTAGATTGCATCACAACATCCGTAGGTAGCCAATTATGCAAAGCCCTCCATAGTAGGAAGGAGCATTTCTTAGGAGTAACAGCATTCCATGTCTTAGCATAAATTCTAGATACATTACCCTTGCATCTGATGTGATTCAAAGTGTCTCTACTACTAAAAGATCCATCCTTTGATAGAGACCACAACAAAGTATCATTTTTATCAGAAAGACAAACCTCTCTGATCATATTAATCTCTGTATTAGTGACAATAGAACTAAGCTTTTCCCAATGCCAGGAATCATTAACCCAGAAATCTTTGACAGAGTCATTAACACTGCCCCAAAGAGTTCTTCTGTCATTATCATTAAACACCTTGATGAAAGGTTTATCAGAACACCATCTGTCATACCAAAAACTCATGCTTCCCTGACCAGGCAGCCAAAACAAGTAGTTTTCAGCTTCCTCTCTAACCATAATGATACGAGCCCAAAATTTAGACTTCCTGCTAGGAGATATAGCTAAAGTAGGATGGATGCTATCCCTACAATAGATGGATAACATGAATTTAGCCCAAAGAGACTGCTACGTTCTGAAGTTAAACCACAATTTCATTGCATACACCTTCTGCACATCTTTAAGTCTTTTCAGATTAAGACCTCCCTCATTTAAAGGCTTGCATAACTTTTCCCATCTAGCCCAACTGATAACTCTCTTGTCATCTTTGTATCCCCACAGGATCTCTAGCCTACTGATAATACCAACATGCAAGTTTGAATGCTGCAAGCTGTAGTTGGGAAAGGCAACGAGAACAGTCTGAATCAACAACAAGCGACCAACAAATGAAAGGTGTAACCTGTCCCACTCCATAATTCCAGTTCTAACTTTGTAATCAAATGTTCAAAGTGCACAATTCTTGTATTAATAGCAATTGTAGAGCTAAGATAACAGAAAGGCAAGTATGTATGATTGATGTTCCATATATTTTCAATAATATTAATCTGTTGAGGAAGCATCTTGTTAGAAACAATAAGCTTAGATTTGGTAGTATTAATTTCTTGACCAGACACCAACTGATAATGATCCAGAACATATTTGATAGCAATCATTGAATCATGATTACCATTTGAAAACACCATGAAATCATCAGCAAAAGCTAGACAAGCAATATTCTGATTGCTTCTAGACTTGTATCTAAACCTGGCATCACTATTCGAAGTCTGCTTAATACTCCTTATCAGGTACTCTTCTGCCAAAATAAAAAGACTCGGGGAAAGAGGATCCCCTTGTCTTAGACCATGGGAGGCAGTAAAGTAACCACTCAGCTCACCATTAACCAAGATAGACGAGCAGACCTTGCTAATACAATTTGTCAATAAGAGCAGAAACATTAGTGTTAAACCAAATGACCTTAAAACGTTAAAGAGAAAGTCATGATTTAGCTTATCAAAAGCCTTTGTCATGTCAGTCTTGATAACAACATTCCCCATCTTTTTGTTGATATTAATGTCAAAACAAAGCTCCTGAGCCATGAGAATAAAATCCTGAATACACCTTCCTTTCACAAACCCACCTTGCTCCTTAGATATAAGCTTAGGCAGAATACTAGCAAGCCTGTTGTTGATCAATTTCCCCACAATCCTTGAGAACATTGTGGTTAAACTTATAGGACGAAAATCTCTCCATTTGTTAGGATTATCCAGCTTAGGAATCAAGCAAATCATTGTAGCCTTCACACCTTTAGGCAGGACAAAGCCTTTAAAGAAGCCCTTAACAGCATTACACAGATCAATTCCAACAATTCCCCAACATTTCTTATAAAACTCACCATTGAACCCATCAGGGCCAGCAGCTGATTCAGATTTTAACGACTTAACAACCCCATAAATCTCCTCAGACTCAGGGATACAAGAGATACTAATGTTATCCTCTTCACTAACCAAAAATGGTATTACCTCCATTAAAACCAGATCAGAGATAACACTATTAGTAGGAGCAAGCAAAGATTTAAAAAACTCAACATCAGAGTTACCAATATCTTCCTTAGTGGTTAACCATTGACCATCCACTTTAATTCTATCAACCCTATTTCTCTTGTTCCTTTTCTTCACAAAACTATGAAATGCAGAAGTATTTCTATCAGCATCCTTCAACCAAGAAGCATGAGGTTTCTGCCTCCAAAACATTTCCTCCCTATCAAGAAGCAACAAGTGATTCTGCCTAGCCTCCTCCAAAGCATACTTATTAACACCATTATACTGATTTTGAAGCATGGTTTCCCTTATGTTAATGAGCTCCTCAGACTGCCTAATAGCATAAAAAATATTCCCAAAAAGAGTCTTATTCCAAACCTTTAACGCAACTTTCAACCTTTGCTGCTTAAGCCAGAAAACCATAATTGGATTTCTCACATCACCAATAACATCAACAGACCAACTATCTTCCACCATCTTCAGAAAATCAGGATGGGTAGTCCACATATTCAAGAACTTAAATGAAGACTTAGTTCTTTCAATATTAGAAGAAACTTTAATAACAATGGGACAATGATCAGAACAACTCCTAGCAAGATGTGAAACAGCAGTGCCATCAAAGAAATCCAACCAAGAAGAGCTATACAAAACTCGATCAAGTCTCCTCCATTTACGCCCATTAGACCATGTATAGGGGCAACCAGTAAAACCAGCATCAATAAGACCACAGTCCATAATAAGACCATTAAAGTCATCCATACTCCTTTGATTAGCAGTGGTGCAAGCAAGCTGTTCCTGAATGTTTGTAATGGTATTAAAGTCCCCAAACATAATCCACTCATGGGATAAAACATCAAGACTTCTAATAGAATCCCAGAGCAAGAGCCTCTGATCTCTTTTACACTTTGCATAAACAATAGACACCTGAAACACTTTGTCCATAGAGGGATGGCCAACATTAAGATGAAGCAGTTGATCACTGTAAAAAACAACCTCAACTTTGAAATCCTGATGCCAAAACACCCAAATTTTATTACTCACATTACTACTACAACCACTTAACTTCAATTTTTTAGCCACCGAACTCATCTTATCAACCTTAACAAAAGGCTCTTGGATAGCAACAAAACTGGCCTTTAAAGAAAACACCATAGATTTTAACCTCTGGATGGTTTCCTTATTAACAAGTCCTCTTGCATTCCAATTTAACATGGTAATTGTCATTGATCAGATGAATATTTTTGGGCTCTCTTGAGCTTCATAATCTTAGAAGAAACAGGTCCATTCGAACTCCACATCTTTGACACCTTCTTAGGCTTCTGAATCTCTTGCCTTTTTAATCTACCCTTCTCCAACTTCACAGGAGAACTAGTAAGACTACCAACATGTTTTGGAGAATCATGAATGTCATCACTTAGAACCTCAAACATATTCCTCCTTTCCAAAGTCTTCAAAGCATCTATCATATCACTTTCATTAACCGGATCAACAACGCCACTATTCTTAGTAGCTTGAACCATTCTAAAAGATCGAGTATCACCACTATTTTCATCATGCAAGGAGTTATCTAAAACTTTGTCAACCACTATTGATTTTAACAAACGCCCAGTATCCTTTTCCTTAACAACATCAGAATGAGCCACTTTATCACAATTATCATGTAATTCCTTAGAATTATTAAGTTCACTAGCCACATTAGGAAGGCGAGAACAAGAAATCTGATCAGATACACCATCTTGACCCTGCATGTTATCAAGATCATTCCTTAAGTTCTTTGATTCAACCAAAAACTTCTTGCATTTATCATTCGAATGCCCAATGTGAGCACAATGACTACAATAAAGCGGAACATTATCATAAACAAGATTGATCCAATAACTATCAGCCTCACCAAATTTCAACTGAACCTTATGAATTAACGGCTTTGATATATCTACCTCAACCCAGAATCGACAACAATTTTGCCTAGCCATGTTAACCGAAGGGACCCAGACTTTCAACGGAGTACCCAAGACCTTCGCTATTTCAGTAATCGTAGATTTGTTGAATAGAAACTCCGGCAAACTTGGAAGAGACACCCAGACCGGCGTATACGGACATTCCAAACTCGGATCAAATTCCGGAGTCCATTTTAACAATCGAAGAGTTTTGCTACCCAAGACCCATACGTTTCTCGACCATAGCTTCTTGAAGTCCTCAATCTCAGTAAATTCTACAAAGATGTGTCTGTAATCCCAGACAGACACACTGTAACTGCCGGCGAAGTTAAATTTCGATAAAAAAACCCCTGAAACTCTCCATAGAAGGTTTCCCTGTGGCAAATTTAGCGATTAAGGTATGCTTTGACATCTTTATCAACTTCTCCTTATCCCCAATATCAAAAGTAATAGTCGGAATATCATTCAATAAAGAAACAGAAACATTCAAATGCTCAAACTCTGTATCCTTTACTTTAAGCAAATCAGCATAAGAACCCTTCATTGGTTCCTCATTGTCTTTCCCTTTGTTTCTCTCCTAAAAATAGGATTAGAAATCATGTTACAATCGTTCCCCGAAAGCTTCAATTCAACCATACTCTTCTTGGCTACCAAATTCCCTGACAGAGACTGAATCGATTTCCTAAGCGTAGGAAAGTCTTCGATCGAAGCATTCTCATATTCCTTAGACATAATCTTAAACACAACAAATATTGATTTTCAGAAAACAAACACAGATTCAATGATTGAATAAAAAAATTGGCTCTGTTCTTGTCCAAGAAGCCATTTCATCCATTTTAATATGTCATCTATTTATTTATTTATTTATTTATTTATTAGTTGGTGGAGCAGAGAGAGTGGATAGATTTATTCTCTGTTTAGAATTAGATTTACAAAGTTTTATCGTAAATCACCCCAAAAATTGACTAGGCTTTGCCAGCTGTTGATTGCTTTAGGGGTATTTAGGTAGTTTCCACAAAGTGAAGACACAGAGAGCTATCTGTATCTTCTATTTTACATCGAACCAGTATTGCAATTTTCTTATGCAACATCTCTCTTCTCCACACATATATAGCAGGAGATGAGCCCACCCAAGAACAAACACCGTGCCTCCGCCGCCGAAACCGGACCTAAAATCTCTACCTCCTCCTCCACGTCAGCACTTCCTAACTGGATCGCCGAGTCAATAAACGGCGGTTCCCTCCGTCACGTCGACCTCCACACCGGAACCAACGGATGGGCGTCACCCCCCGGTGACCTTTTCTCTCTCCGCTCCACCAACTACTTCACCAAACGACAAAAATCTCCCGCCGGCGATTACCTCCTCTCTCCAGTCGCGATGGACTGGCTCAAATCGAGCACGAAGCTAGACAACGTACTAGCCCGCTCGGATAACCGTGTAGCTCACGCGCTCCGAAAAGCGCAGTCGCGAGGTGAGTCTCTTAAAACCTTCGTTTTCGCCATCAACCTTCAAGTCCCGGGAAAGGAACACCACAACGCGGTTTTTTATTTCGCGACGGAGGAACCAATCCCGGCCGATTCACTTCTCTACAAATTCGTAAACGGCGACGATGCCTATAGGAACCAGCGGTTCAAGATCGTCAATCGAATCGTAAAGGGACCTTGGATCGTGAAAAAGGCAGTCGGGAGCTACAGTGCCTGTCTGTTAGGTAAAGCCTTAACCTGTAATTACCATAGAGGATCAAACTATCTCGAGATCGACATCGATATCAGTAGCTCCGCCATCGCCAACGCGATTCTACACCTCGCGTTGGGGTACGTGACGTGCGTGACCATCGATATGGGGTTCGTGGTGGAGGCGCAAACGGAGGAAGAGTTGCCGGAGAAGTTGATTGGTGCGGTTAGGGTTTGTCAAATGGAAATGTCTTCAGCGTTTGTAGTCGACGCGCCGCCACCATTACCGATGACTCGTGGGATCGGATTAGCGAAAGTAACTCACAACGATAACGAAGGTAACGAAATTGAGCAGGAGAAGATTTGAAAATCGATGGGTGTAGATACTGATTTGGATAAAGAAGGATTTCTGTGAAGTAAGTGTAATTTTCTCGGGAAAATTAGCGGTTGGCGAGAAAATTGAATTCATGAAATTAGTCAACGATAAGAGATTCTGTGCAATTTAATTAGACTAGTATTTAGTACTAGTAGTGAGTTGTTATCTTAAATGCAATCGTGCGAATTTATTATCAGGGATTAACATGTGATCTGCTAATAAGTACAACACAATCCTATCTTAATTTATAAATTAATTTAATTTTGTGTTTTTCTTAATAAAGTAGATATTAATTGTCACTTAATTAGTCCAAAAATTATATCATCATTATTTTTAAATTTTTATATTGTTTACTTCTAGAAAAGTGATGGGATGACGTCGTCGGGGGCATTGAAGCCGTAATTGACTACTTTGTCTCCCCATTGGGTCACTGGCTTGAATATCAATAAATTTCAGTGCCGAATTTTTCGAAACGCCTTATCGACATTAAGTAAGTAACATTAACCAAAATTTTAAATAAATTAAAAGGAAAGTTACAAATAATCATCGAGTTAAACACAAAAATATCAAATAATTATTTCATCTTTTCCTACCAGATTAACATAAAGTTATAAAATCGATCAAATATACAAATATTAAACACACGATTTTTAAGCTTCCAACTAATAATAAGTTTCCGGACCTAATTTTTACTATGTTTTTAAGAAAAGAAAAAAGAAAATCGCACGAAACTTGAATATATTTAGAAACCAAACTATAGTAGTTTTCATATCTATTTCTTATTTGTTTTTTAAAAATATAAAATATTTTTTTAATCAAATTACAACAACTTGTGCATCTGATTAAAAGTCGGTTTTTAGACCAATTTTTTATTTGTTTTTCAAATATAAAATTTTTTTTTTTTCAACCCAGTTGCTTGTATTTACACACCATACCAACACTTCGTTGCGATACTAATCTACATGTATTTTAATCTTATAATGTATTTGTATTTACACACCATACCAACACTTCGTTGCAATACTAATCTACATGTATTTTAATTTTATAATGTAGATTTAAAAATGTCAAAATAATCAGTATTCTCCATATCAAGAATGCAATTACATTTCAGCACATGGATACATAAAGAATCTTAGGACCATCAACAAGTAATTTCAATATTTTTTGCAAAAAAAAAACTAAATCCACAACCATTTTATTCATAATTGCGCAGCATGTCACGAGATAATTATTCAACCATGTTTTATCACATCTAAAATGTATATTTCACAACACAATTAAATATAATTACACAATGAGACTTTGCCAAAGATTTCTTTTTACAGTCAGAGAATATGAGTCTACCGCAAGACATCATTTAAGAAATTAAAGAATTAAAAAAATAACGCATTTAACACAATGAACATATTAAAGAACTGCAAGAAGCAAATGCTAGTCTTAAAGATATGTTGAAAAACTGGAAAAGGAAAATCAATCTATTTCAATAACCATTTGCAAGGAGATGTCAAACAGAAAAAGATATTGCATCAAACCAAAAAACATAAAACGTTTGATTTCTCTCTAATCGTTTATTTATATATTTTTATTTCACAACTGCAACTATTTATAGCGTAATTACACAACCAATTGAAGCATAATTTTACGCCATAATTATATTTGTATTTTTCATAAGAGAAGTCTATTTACGCAACAAAAAACTATTACACAACCAATTGAAGCATAATTTTACGCCATAATTATATTTGTATTTTTCATAAGAGAAGTCTATTTACACAACAAAAAAACTATTACACAACCAATTATAACGTAATTGCGCAATCGATGACACCATCATTATGCACCCGATTACGCTTGTATATTTTCGCAAAAAAATATAATTTCACATCCAACTAAGAATGATTATTTTCACAACTAAAAAATGTTTAGTTTCAAATTGTTTAAGAAAAAATCATACACGTAGATTAAAAAGAATATATCTTGTGAAAAAACAAAAATACCTTATTTTATATTTTTTTCACATGTTCTTCAATTATGATCATTTTTTACAACATCCACACTTTAATTTATGAAGTAACTCTTCACATTGAGTATAATACGTTTCTTCTTAGGTATTCCATTTCTCATTTCCAAGCTAGGGGGGCGAACAACGAGAGATTGATTTGAACTAGAAGCTTCACCAAAAACAAATAAAGCTGGTATGCCCCAAAATCAATCTTTCTTATAAGAAGTTGTACTATAGCATGACTCCAATCACGTCAAAGGATTTCCATGAATACTAAATATAAGAACACAAGCATGTGAACAAGGAAAATATTCATTTTCCTAAATACCATAAGTACATTTCTAGTTCGAAAGATAAAAAAACATAGCCGATTACAATTGAACTTCAAATAACACTTTATTAGAAAACCGAAAAATCGATGTACGCCATTCTTCAATGCTTGTTTTAATCTTCTTCTCAATATTCAGATAAAGCTCCTTCTTATAACATATAATTTTGTCCAATAATTTTAAAATAAACATGCTAAAAAATTCTTTAATTTTATTATCAAAAAACTCAACTCAACGAGAATTCATAGAACCATAACGTTTATTTACAAAGTATGTACATATATACTTTACAAGAGGGATGGTTTCCATGAAGGTAATTGGTGTCTGACCACATTCTTTAAGAAATTCATGCAAATGTAAATTGAATACAAACATTATTTCAAAATCTTGACCATCTTTATCTTTAAATACTTTGGTGTGCGTCTCAACGCATGTTTCATATTCCTACTAAGATGATAAAGACATTATGAGAGTTTAATGCCTCCACAAACAATTGTTAATTATCACTATCTTTAGAACAAACAACAACAAATGCTACTAGAAAAGTATCTAAAGAAGATATATAATTGATAAATATCAACTGAATATAGTAATTTAACAAAAAATTATATAATTTGTAGTTCTGCAACAAAAACTAATTCTGCAACCAATATTCACATAATTACATAACATGTTAACATATAATTACACAACCAAAAAACAATTTTATATATTCACATAATTACATAACAGGTTAACATATAATTACACAACCAAAAAATAATTTTGTATATTCACATGTGACAAATTCCGTAACAGTAATCTAATTATGTAATCAATTTACACGTAATTCTACAAAAGGTTATAACACATAATGTGAAAAAATAGACTATTGTTACCATTTTTAGCTATTATATAAAGTAAAATCCCTCGATGTGTACTGGTAAAATGTTGTATCTTTAAAGAGCATGAGACGATAAGAGTGAAAACTTTAAAGAGAAGCTCTATATGCTATAAAACATAATTAAAAGATTGGTTGCCTCTATTATACTCCAATATAAAATCATTTGTGATGTCCAGACTCTTTAAGGCCTTAAAATAACATTTTAACATGCTCAAAGAAGTAAAATTATCTTTATAAACTTCACTTCTGGATTTCTTTAAAGCAAGCCATGAGATGCGATAAGAAATATTTAAACCATAATCGGGTTTAACAATAAATTAAAAGTTTTTGGAATAATATCACTTCATGATCTAATACCATCACATATCTCGTTAGACATCAAATCTGACATTAATTGTTTTTTTATTTTTTGTCAAGATACAAGGATAACAATTATGATTACCGACATGCTTTTTGATAATCATATACCCATTTTAATGGTCCATTGAACATAAAGCCTTTATGGACATCTTTTTCTCTCTTACATTGAACAACATACACTTAATTTGTTTTCCCGATTATAAAAAATCGAGATAAAATAAGACACAGAGATGTAACAAAACCTTCAAATATATTCCATACACATTGAATATCGTCACCCAAACTAGGTTATCTAATTGATAGATTATCTTCCACTATCGAATACATATTCTTTAATGACACTCTATCTAAATCAGTACCATCCATATATAAAAGTCTAGTTTTAACAATCTCAATAACAATATATTGACCTTTATATCTCTAGGATTACTCTAAGACTAATGATCACTTCGACTAGTTTTTATCTTAGGTTTAAGAGGTAATGCATTTTTAATTAATTCAGATGAAGAATTTTTGAGGTTTAGCAGTCTTAGTGTCTGGGAAACTAAAGTTGTCATTGGATAAGATAAGACTTCGAGCATCATAAATATTAATATATTAAGTAATTTGTGCAAAAAATGGCAATGTATTACAAGTTACTTCAGATGAACACGTTTTAAGTTGCGATGATATTCATGTATTAAGAATTAAAGCTACCCCCAACAAAAGAGGAAGGGTAATGTATTTCCATTGGCTCTATTAACTTAACAGAAATGATTAATCTCAAAAGTAGAGATTTTTTGTGATAAATCGTGGTCTCCAGTAATTATTTTAAATTATCCATACATTAGATTAGTTACGAGAGCGCATGGTATCTCTAAAGTATTTGAAATTATTCAAACACTAGATTGGTTGCACGAGTGCACGTCTCTCTATGAGTTTGGAATTATATTTAGAAGAGTTACTCAAACATATAATTAAAATGGTAGAAATATTTTATTAATGTTAGGTAACTCATTAGAATCTTCGTGTGCCACTGAGGTTGGGGAAATAATGTATCCTAAAAAAATAAAAGTATGTATAAATTTAAAAATAGGCAAAATTGCATGACACCTCATAAAAAGAGTACGACTTTAGATTTTCCATGTTTCAAGGATATTGAAGAGGTTATCCCTTTTCTTCTAGTATTCTGTAGGTCTCCGCTTTGACCTTTTCTGCTATTTTGTAAGATTTGTTCTAACTTATTTATTCGAGTGTCTTATCTTTAGTGTAGATGACCTACTTCAAAGATCCAGAAGCAAGCTTTGTAGTCATATATACTTCTCATGTGGGTTTTGTAATGCTATATGTGTAAGTGAGCTCATTCGCTTCTCTTTGGCTATGTCAAACTCATATATTTAACCTTTGATATTTGCTCATTTGTCGTAGTTAGATATCCAAAAAGAAAAGAGAGTTATTTCAGCAGATATTATAACTTTCATCCCCTTGACTAGAGAAAATGGAGTCTAGAAACTAGTGCTTTGTTAAGTAGTTTTGTACGTCTACAAAACCTATGGGAGAAAGTTTGGCCAGTCTCAAATGCACCTTCTAATGTCTTCCAAGATGTTTTTGTTTTTTACCACCAATTTACCATTTATATATAGGTGGAATGGTGAAGATAAATTTTTTTGTAATACATCAGGCTTGGCAGAAGAGCATGAGGGAAACATTTTTGAATTACAGGAAATTGCCCATTGTGATTACCCGAGGTACTCCGTGTCTAGAATATATATTTATCTTCGAGAAGTTGATGACTTCTTTTGTCCATATTATTTCTAAAAGATATGTTTTCATCCATTTTAAGAAGAAATATACTGCCACCGAGTGTACTAACTACCTCAGGAGGCCTTCAGAAATGGACATTTAATATAAAGCCTTTAGATGTCAAATAATATTGAATCTAAATAGTTATGAAAGGTACAACCGATATTTTTATGGAGCTTGTGAAGCGCTAGAATGTGTCATAACATTTGACAAAATATTATGCATCTTCTATGATGGTTGGCCAAAAGTGTCTTGTCAAAAGAAATCACATATACAACATTTTATAGCTGCAATGAGCAATCCTTTCTTCTTCGTATAGCTATTTTAATATGAAGGTTGATTCTTCTGGTCCGAAACAGGAAAAGAGGTATAATAAGACCCTTCTTCTCGTCGATTTTAATTTTTCAAACCAGCGGAATATGAAACTAAAAATGTGCATCGTTAATAATTTTTCATAGATGTCTCTCCCGGGCGGGAAGGAATTCTTGACCCACCGGAAGAAAACTACCCCACTAGGATGAAATTTTCTACCCGACCGGGTTGCTATCTGGCGGATCATGTATTCCGCTCCGGCGGGGAGACATTCATAATCTAGACTAAGACCTTGTTAGTATCCGGTCCTTCCCCGCAGGGTGAGAAATTTTTGTTCGACGGATGTAAACTTCCATGACGGGGATCAATTTTCGAACAGGCGGGCCAGACACCCAAATTTTAAACTTTGAGGTCCTTGGTGATGAGTTATCATTTTTCCTAAATAAAATATCAAGAGTGTTTTGTAGAGAGATAAAGAGCTTGAGAGTTTTTAGAGAGAGAGAAAACACAAGTACAAATAAGTTTCAAAGTAAAAGTGTTAAACCCATTTATTAGAAGTAGTATGGTCCTTTATATAGAGGAGCTAAGACTTAGTCTCAAACTGAATCTGTTACAAAAGTGGAATAATTGTTGTTTAGTCTTTACAAATTATACAAAGTTACAAATATTCTCTAAAACTTACACCAATCACGAATTAAGGACAAAACTTACATTAATTACAAGTAAATCCTTAAATTTAAATTATTTACAATTTAGTCCTTAAAACTCTATTTCCATATCATAAGCCCCCCTAGTTCTCATGCTAGTAAATGAATGAGAACTAAAAAGTCTTCAAATCTGTTTATCTTCGAATCTTTACATCTTCAAAAATTCCCATTGGCTATGTAACCTGTCATAAACTTAAAAACAACTGTTCGAAGCCATTAGCTTAAATCATTGTTCGAAGCATGCATACAATATAAGATCTTAAAGCATATTTGAACCAAAAAATAAACACAAATTGGTTGATCACAAAAAGCCTTGGTAAGTAATCATGAGCACGTGAATTCGAAATCACTTCGAATCGATGTAATTATTTCACTTGAAAATCGTCCTCGAAATATTATGTAGATAGATCATCCTCAAATATAACCGTTACATATGTAACCGTTAAATTCATCATGACCCTAGTAACCTAGCCTGACAGATGTCGAACATCTCGTATTCCAAATATTATGTAGATAGATCATCCTCAAATTATTTCACTTGAAAATCATCCTCGAAATATTATGTAGATAGATCATCCTCGAATATAACCATTACATATGTAACCGTTAAATTCATCAAGACCATAATATCCTAGCCTGACAGATGTCGAACATCTAACCCACAACGATTCGTATTCCAACCTATCATCACATAGGTCTTTTCATCCTCACACGCTTTCACTTGCTTTAGTATAAATACAACATGTCTCTCATTTCAACTCTCCTCACACAGAAACCGTTTTAAAGAAAATTTAGAGTTTTTGGCTACCTTCATCTGCTTCTCCCCTATTCTCAAGATTTTCACCAGAAAATTCAAACTTCCTGACCAATGTTCATTTTCTCCGATCAACCTTTACTTGGTTTATGAGAAAGAACCCAAGATCCAAAAAATCGAATGCCATTCTTCCCAAAGCACCAGAATCCTTTGATACTGATAGTAATCTAGTGTTTGGATCTTACGATTATTTTTGTATTACACAAAGAGCTGAAGAATACCGAAGAGCAGGATTAATTCAAGGCGGTTCAATCGGAACTACTAGTGAGACATTCTACTACGGTAACTTCGATCCTACTAAATTTCCACATCTTTCACCTTCCCCCAGAATCGAAGAGCAATCCTCATCTAAAGTCTCAGAGCCTAACGAAGAAAAACTTTCGTCGCCATGAGGAGATGAATCAACAATCATCCGAACTCCTTCTCTTCCAAATCCAACTACTAACGATCCTCCTCAAAGAGAAGTGATGGAGTAGGCGCCTCAGATTGCTAACCCTTCTACATAAACGATTATCCCAACTTCTCAAAATCCTCGAGAAGAAACTTCAAAAGCCAACGAAGCTGACTCGGAAGCTACAAAAACTGATCTTGAGGATGACTCTCAAGAAGAAGCTAATATTTTCTCCATCTCCGAAGAAGAAAGGGAAAAGATTGGGAGGAACCTAAGGAACCTCGAAAGCAAGTACATTATTGCCTTGAAGAAAGTTCGTTACATATACTACAAAAAGACCCAAGCCTCGGCTCTTAAGAAACAATGGGGAATGGGATAAAATATAGCCCTTCGTCTGCCAAAAGAAGGAGAAACTCCCCTTGACTGCATAGATGATGAACTAGTGGTATACCCAGAAATTATCAATTGGGGTCTTCGATTTCCACTAGATCCAATGATCGTGGAGTACTTCGAACTCCTCAAGTGACACCGAATCAATGGTTCACCCTTATGTCAGTGATCATGGCATCCCGTCTATCCAAAATTCCCATCAGCATTAAAGACTTCATCTCGTTGACTCAACTTTCAAAAGGTCTGAAGCTTCCATTTTATTACCTCACATTGATGGATGATCTCAAGATCATCTAGGATCTTCTGTAGGCTTACAGAATTTTTTTTTCATATTCGGAGCTTGGGAAAACGGCAAAGTAATTTCCGAAGCTAACCCTTCGAAACAAACTCTTGTCTGGAGAAGAAATCGTAAGTTTTTCGAATTTTTTACGTTCTAATATAAAATTTGTCTCTTTTTTTAAAACATTTTTATTTTGCTAATTTGTATTAGAAATTTCAAAGCTCTACTCAACACTTCGAGAAACTGCTAAGGATATTTTTCAAAAAGTCGCCGCCTGGGCTGAAAAGAAATGGAATAATGCATTTCATACTGCCTTTCAGCCCATAAATTTCCTTCATAGCCACATGTTTCCAATAAAAGAAGGTGGGCTGCCTCCTCAAGATTTATCATCCGAACTAGATCCAAAGCTTGTGTGCCAACAAATACCCCAACCTGACTGCAAAGTATTTCTTCCTATTCGCAACAGAACGGATAACCATTTGCAAAAAAAGAAGAAATAAAAAGTCATCAAAGAAAATAAGGGTAAAAAGGTAGCTAGCACATCTTGTGCTAACCCTTCCACGCCCTCGAAACCAAAGCTTCGAAAACACAAAATTGCAGAACAAACTCTCTCACCCATCGAAGAGGGAAAGGATCAAGAACCATCATCAAAGAAAAAGAAAATGTCCTCTAATACCCTTGGAAAGAAAAAGAAACAGAAGAAAATCACTCAGTACACTTTAGTTGATGAGGACGAAGTCACTATTGCTGAAAACCCACAGAATCCTTTCATAGAAAATCAACCCAAACAAAGACTACCCTTTGATAATCATTGAAAATAGCACCTCCAACGAAAATCAGACCAATGCAGGCTTCGACCCTAACATGTTCATCGGCTTTGAAAATACCAAAGCACTTACTGGTGAGGAAGACCCTGTTCTTCAAGTAATCCAAAACCATTTGCTCAACTTCGGAAGACCAGAACCAATTGAAGCCTCTCTAGTAGCTGCTCACTCTCTTGAGCCTATCTCCCCAATGGTTCAAAATCCTAGCACATCCGAACTCCGTGTTCCTACTCCAAATCCTGCCATCTCTGTCGCTCTTCAACCATTTTCCAAACTTGATGCTGCAACAAAGAAACTTGCTTCCCAAGTCGAAGCTTCTCAAAACCATCTGAAGCAGTTGGCCAAGGATTTGGTTTACTATAAGGAAGGTTATGAAGCTGAGAAGAAGCTTAGAGAAATTATGCATGGCAAAGTAATCGATCAATTTCATGGTTATGAAATGGCACGGTCCAAAGTGATCAAAGGTGCTTTTTGTATAAAGAATCATCTACGAATCAACCACATCGTAGAGACTGAATTGCTGACTAGTAATCATAAAACAGAGTTGAATAAACTCAACACTAGCCATGCTACTGAACTAGCCGCTGAAAAATAAAACTTCAACAAGCTTCGAAACTCGCTCACTCTTTGTGAGACAAAAAATAAAGAGCTAACCGATGATATGACTAAGTTAAAGAATTATTTCAAAGCTGAAAAGGTTGCTGCTGTTGCTGCCACCGAAGCTGAACTTACAAAAGATATGCAAACTGTTATTCGCTTCGGAAAAGAAGATGCAACAATTCTTCTCCTTCGTGAACTTCATGCTACTTATCCAAAAATCGACTAGACAAGCTTTTTAAACGATATCCGTGAAGAAAAACGCCCAAGCGAAGCTTTCGACCCTATTCCAAATTCATCATATTCCAAAGACGAATCATCTGATGAAGAAGAATCTTCTGAATAACTTTACTGTTATCCTTTTATCCTTGTCGAATTACAATATCATGTTTTTTGTACCTTAATGACTTGATCTAAATGAAATGTTTTTGTATGTTATCATTTTCCTTGTATTTTATTCGATGCTAAATTCTTCAAACAAAATAATTATAAAACCTTAACAAATTAATGTAAACTTACCTCATCGAATCATTTTCCAAAATTAATGTTCCTCATCGATAAATTGTTGCTCTTCGAAAACATTGTAGTTCTTCGAAAAAATTATCAAGCTTTGGTACCTCTTCCAAAAAATTCTCAATGTGCTTTTAAGCGTTCACTTCGAAATAAAAATATAATGTAATTAATAAACATGGTTGTTTCTTCGAAAAGTGTCAGAAACACTTCGGAACATTCTACTTTTAACCAATCTCAAAGGTGATCAATCTTTGATGATTCGTTAAGATAGTAATCGAGCATATGTAAACAACCATTGGCCAAAATATGAACTTTATTGATAATATTGAATTTCAAAGTATAAAAACATAACTACTCCCAATAAAGCTTCAAGTGTTGGATATTCCACGGATGTTAAAGCATTCTCCCCTCGAAATCACAAAGACGGTAGGACCCCGGCCTGATTGTTTCAACAACTGTATAAGGTCGTTCCCAATTCGGAGCCATTTTTCTGAGGTTCTTCTCCTTTGTGTGCAATTTTTTTTCCACAAAACCTTATCACCTTCTTTCAATTCTCTTCTTTTCAGCTTCGAATCATATATATTTCTCATAAGAGTTTGATAATGGATTACGTTCAAATGAGCTCGAACCCTTTTCTCCTCAATCAAATCCAAATTAGCCCTTCAAATTTCGTCATTAAACCTTTCAGAATATTGAGATATTCTAAAAGATGACATCGTAGATTCAATAGGGCTAGCTGCATCTATACCATATGCCAAATAAAAATGAGTCTCTTTTGTAGCCTCTCTTGGAGTTGTTAGATAAGCCCAAAGCACCTCTTGCAAATAATTTGGCCATTTTCCTGCTACCCCCGATGGAAACTTCTTCAAGCCATCTAAAATCATTATATTTGTCACTTCCACTTGTCCATTAGCTTTAGGATGAAAGGGCGTCGAAAAACATTGCTGAATTCCTTTAGAAGTATAGAATGCAGCCATTTCTCTATTATTAAATTGAGGGCCATTGTCTGTTGTGATTCTACGAGGAACCCAAAAACGACAACAAATTCTATTCACAATAATTTTGATGACATCCTTTGCCTTTGTACCTGATAGCGGTTCTGCTTCTGCCCAGTTCGTAAAATAATCCACCGCCATAATTATCATTTGCCTTCCCCAAAGGCTATCGTTCAAAGGTCCTACCAAATCAATTCCCCACCTATTAAATGGTATTGCCTCAGATATAGACATAAGCGGTACTGCTGGTCTGTGAATATAATTAGAAAATATCTGACAAGTATCACAACCTCAGACTAAATTCTTAGCATCGTTCATGATTGTAGGCTAGTAAAACCCTGAAAGTAAAACTCGACGCGATAGAGCTTTAAACCCACAATGAGCTGACCCTTCACCATCATGTAACTCTTGATATAGATTACTTTAGTCTGGGGGTAGTTTGGTCAGGTATTTTGTGATGTTTCAAGGGTATTTAATGTTCAAGTGGTTGGTAGTGAGAGATTTGAGCTGCCTGGTTGTATTAAATGTTCATTACCTTAATTTAATGAAAGCGGTTGGGTATTTATACCCTTAATTATGAGCCTCATGGGTTTTCAGGTCAAACTTATGAAACCGGGTCGAATTCAAAGACTCATCAGTTTATTAACCAGGCTGGTAATTAGCTTAGTCATAAAGTGATTAGTTTTTAATACTTTAGTCCTATTTGGATGGTTCAGTGGGTGGTTTTTGTCCGAAATGCCCCTGTCCGGTTTCTACAGTGAGTGGCAAGAGAATCCGGACTCATCAGTAGGCCCTTTTTAGGTTATGTTCGAAGGCCTTTGACAAGACCTAAAAAATCGCTAATAATCACATGTAACAATGTCCGGACAGATTTTGATTATATAACGGATTTATCCGGACTAGCAAATCTCTCAGAAGCTCAACGGTTTTGCCAAAGATCGTAGGACACGTGTCCCTTCCTGATTTGCCTCACCAGCCATTTTTCTCCTAGAATAGCGCTCCCATTAACCTCAAAAAGTAACCCCTTCAATTAATGCAGGTGATGTCAGCGCCGTCTTTAATTATTACTTTATCTTTTCGAATTCTCCTAGGTTTCAAGGCATCTTTTGTCTCTTTAGTATAAATTAAATCTCTTTTCACTGTTTTAACATATTCGACTTCTTTTTACTTCTCACATTCAGAGCTTTAATCTCTCTTCTCCAAAAACGCATTTTAGTGTAAGTTTATGTTTACGGCAAGAAACGCTTTAGTAAAAGGTGGGTGGCTGAATATGTCGGAGTTAAAGAAAGCACAAAGGGTTGAACGAGAAAAGCGCATTGCATCAAGCCTCCCAGTCTCTCCTATTGACAAACCTGAAACAACAACCTCAGATCCTGATCGAGGTTCGTCTTCTGCCAGAAGCTCCAAACCTAGAAGGTTATTTCAACCTTGTCTTTCACCAATCATCTCAGGCTCATCGGTCCACGAGTCGGAGCCTATTGTTGAACAAGAGCAAGTAGTTACAAGTGCTAGGAGGCTTTCTAACTTCATAGCCATGGGATCGGACGCTGACGTTTCCCTAGAAAAGATAATAAATCGTCGAAGAGGTCGTTTGGAAAAAGGCCAGGCTGCTGTTCCACCATCTAAATCTCCAAAATCTACGCCCTCTAAGTCTGGGGTTAAAGATAAATTTACAGGGTCAAAAGCACCCATCAAAGCTCGTAAAGACAAACTGTCCGGTCCGGAGGCGCTGGTTCAAGTCTCCGAAATGAACCCTCCGGATCTGAGTTCCAGCCGGACTCCAGACCACAAGAGGAAAGAAACGCTCAGCCATCCGAACAGCTTACTGAGCCAACTACGAGCACTCCCCTCCCAAAAACTGCTGATAACCCTTCCATGGTAATGGAAGATGTGGAGGACAGTATTGAAGAAGCCCCTTTTGAGACCGATGTCTCCGGGCAAACGAGTGAGACTGCCATTGTCCAGAAGAGTAAAGGCAAAAATAAATTGTGTTTAAAGCATCCGGACCTGCCAAAGTGCCTTGTAGGAAAAGTGGGACCTTGTTTCCACAAAGTAAGTGTAAAGTACATGCTAGCCATGCAGAAGATCAATTATACTTTTATTCATAGAGCTGAACTAGGCCAGATGCGAACGAAGTGGGGGATCCCAGAGAATGTCAAAGTGAGGATACCAGTCGATCCGGAGACGCCAATGGATTGCAAACTCAGAGAGATAGTTTTCTACACGGAGTTGTTAACTGGGGGCTTAGGTTTCCCTTGGATCCAGAGAAAGTCAAGTATTTTCATCTGATAAAGCTCTGCCCAAGTCAACTGAGCCCCAACGCCTGGTTCACCCTTATGGCCTGTATCATGGCCTCCAGGCTCTCCAGAATTCCTCTTCCGATGGAGCAATTTGCTGCTGTGTCCAGCCTTTGCAGAAACTATGTCATCCCCTTCTACCATTACAATATGGGTGACAATTACAAAGTAGTGGATGACTTGCTTGAGTCGGAGAAGAACTGGAAGACTCAATTTTTGTTCATCAGTGGTGCTTGGGAGAATGGGAAGAAGATTAAGGCTGGCGATAACCCAAGCATGCTTACCAGCAGATGGAGGAGTACAGGTAAACATTTCCTTACATCTTTCTATTTTTCCTTATAATAAGTTTGTTTATTTAACTTTTCTTCTTTTGTTTTTTGGTAGTGCTGCCGAAGGAGTTCAATGACTACTTAGAGGAGGGGCATACCACTTGTGCCAAGGTAAATGCTTGGGCTGCTGAGAAATGGGGAAATCACTTCCATAATTGTTTTACCGGAGGCAACTTAGTGAGATCCCATCTCTGGAATACGACTGGCCGGAGAGACTTGTCTTGGGAGGAATTAACCACTCCACCTCCTCCGGGGGTGATTCTCCAGAATATAAATGGAAAGGATGGAAAACTAGCCTTGTCGGGCAGAGCTAAATCCCCAAGCAAAATGAAGGGAAAAAAAGGCAATGCTAAGCAAGATGTGGCTGAGGTCAACCCAAGCGATGCTGAGGAAACTGTCCCCACAAACCCGGAGGAGTAGGAATAAGGAAGGATTGATGTTGCTTTGCTACAAGTGGTGGAAAACGAGAGTACCAAAGAGGTGGTTGGATCTCCAAAGCCCCAAAAGGATCCCAAGAAAGACAAAAAACGGGGAGCAGAAGGTGGAGATAGGGAGGCTAAGAAGAAGAAGACCTCCAAGGGAGATGAAGTTGCTCTCGGGGCTCCAGAGTCTTTTCCTCCGGTTGACCCAACAGACCCAACCCAAGCAGAGGAAATCCCAAGTGATTTTCACACCGGAGAGGGCGCCGGAGGGGACATCAACATCGATGGAGTTGACATCAATGGGCTTCAAAGGATTGGTCTTTAATTTAATGACCTTGAGAAGGATGATTTAGCTGGCCCTTACCTTCCCCCAAGCTCCTCGAACATGGTCACCTTCAACGGTATTTCTTTTTCTGTTTCAGGGGATAGGGATGTGCTGACGCATTCCTTGTTAAGCAACATTCAGCCAGTGCTCAACTTGGAGAAGCAAGTGCGAAACCAGTCAGCCATCATCAACTCACTCAATTCTAACAAGGAGAGTTTGTCCAACGACCTTCTTACAATCAAGCAGAGTCTCGGGGCATTAAAGAAAGAAAATGAGGAGTTGACAAAGGGGAAGGAGGACTTGGCCACCAAACTGGCCACTTCGGAGGGGGTGGTTACAGTACTTCAATCTAAGAATTCTGACTTGGAGAAAAATATTTCTACTTCGAAAGAGGAGGTGAAGGCCAAAGACAACGTCATTCAGACCCTGACAAATGACAAAATATCGCTTGAAGATACTGTGTCCCGGGCTAAGCAAGAGAAAGATGACTTGCTAAAGGAGCAGGAAAAGACAATCCAAGCTAGGATTGATGCGTATACCAACGATGTGATAGACTCCAAAGAACAAAGATATGTTGAGGTCAAGTCTGACATGGTCTTACTCTTTCATCAGAAATTCCCGAAGAGGACACTCGGGGACTTATGGCAATTCGTAGAATACGAAGACCTTCCTCACCATACTATGACCGATGGTGATAAGCACGATTATTCCAGTGGTTGGGATGACACTACTGATGAAGATGAAAAGACCGGAGAGAGTCCAGATGAGGAACCCACCGATCCCAAGAAAAAACCGAGTGAAGCTGGGACATCTAAGAACTGAAGTCCTCAAAATGCCAACTATCTTTTAATTTTGTGTTTAAACTAAAGTCCTTGGATGGCCAATGCATTTTTGTAATCGTGTCCGGCACTTGTCCGGACTAACCTTCTCTTTCTAAAGTCCTTGGATGGCCAAGGCATTTTATATTTAATATCACTCTCCGGTATCTACCGGGCAATTTTAATTTTGATGGCTTGTGTTCAAATGGCCTTTAGTTATTTCATAATTTTTTTAAAGTGAGAGTGTTCAAATTCTCCGATGACACATGTTTAAATAGTCATCACCCCATCGAATTGAATCGAACTGTTAGTCAGACCACTTCGAATTTTTCAAGAAGGCATCAAATTTTATTTAAAAACCCGGACACCTCATTAAAACCTCCCCGCGCCACCAGGGTAGGAAAGAGTATGCCCCCAGATATATACATGGACTTTAAACAAGTAAATATTTACATAGTCTATTCTAAATACAACCGAAGATGTTCGATATTCCAGGGGTGATTCAAAATTATTCCATCTTTATCTTTGAGCCTGTACGTTCCGGGTTTAAGCTTTTCAGTGACCACATATGGTCCTTCCTATGTCGGAGCTAGCTTGCCGAATTGCTTCTCTTTGGTGTATAGGAAGACCTTTCTTAGCACCTTATCACCTGATTGAAAATCCCTCCTTTTGACTCTGGAAGCAAATCTGCTTCGCATCAAACCCTGATAGTGTGTGGCTCTAAAGTGAGCTTTGACTCTTCTTTCTTCCAACAAGTCAAGCTGGCTTCTGATTGCCTCTTCATTAGCTTGTTCGGAAATATGGTGGACTCGAAATGAAGGAATTGTAGCCTCTATGGGAGCTATTGCATCCATACCATATACCAAGGAAAATGGGGATTCCTGTGTTGCAGCCCCAGGAGTGGTCCGGTAAGCCCATATGACTTCTTGTAGATAGCTTGGCCACTTTCCAGCAGCCCCTTCCATATTCTATTTAAGACCGAATAGGATGGTTCTGTTAGCTACTTCAACTTGACCATTTGCTTGTGGATGAAAAAGAGAGGAGAAACAGTGGTGAATTCCTATAGAAATGCAGAAATGCTCCACATCCTTGTTATCGAACTATGGGCCATTGTCTGTGGTTATCTTTTGTGGGATCCCAAATCTGCAGCAAATATTAGATAGGATGAATTTTATCACAGCTTTCAAAGTAGTTCCTACCAATGGGGCTGCTTCAATCCACTTTGAGAAGTAGTCGATAACAACTATTATAGTCCTGCATCATCCGGATGCCATGGGGAGAGGTCCCACCAAATCTAGTCCCCAACGAGCAAAAGGTATCGGCTCCAAAATTGACTCTAATGGGACAGCTGGGGTATGAATTTCATTAATGTACCTTTGGCATAGATCACATTTTCTTACTTACTCCTTGGCATCTTGCATTATGGTGGGCCAATAGTACCAGCTAGCAAGACCCTTCTGGTTAGAGCCTTGAAACCACAGTGTGCTGATCCTTCGCCATCATGCAATTCGGAGAGCACCATTTGGGACTCTTCAAACCCCAAACATCGTAAAAGAGGCCTACTAAAGGATTTTTCGTAAAGAACATCTCTTAAGATGACAAAACCACGAGCCTTGAATTTCACCTTTCTTGGTACTGCTTTTTCCGGAGGCAAGATGCCATCTGAGAGATATTGGAGAAGAGGAAATCTCCAATCTTGGGGTCGTTTTACTTGTATATTCAAACTTTCTTCTTACTTATCCGGATTGATTTGAATGGATGGGCACTCTAGCACATGAATCCAAGGGTAGGACTCAGTATAGGTTACGGTTGCCAAAGAGTCGGCCATCGTATTTTTTGTTCGGGGTATGTGCTCATAGGTGATGTTTTTGAAATTAAGTGCCACTTCTTGGAGAAAAAATAAGTATTTAACGAGTTGCTCATTCTTGGCTTCAGACCGACCCTGTGCATGATGGATAAGAAGCTGAGAATCGCTCATTAACCTGACCCTTTTGGCTCCACAAATAAGAGCTAATTTCAAGCCAGCTATAGCAGCTTCATATTCAGACTCATTATTGGAAGCCCTGAAAGCAAAACATATAGCCTGGTACATCTTGTCGCCGTAGGGAGAGGTTAAACATATCCTAGCCCCACAACCCATGGTACTTGATCCACCATCAGTACGGACAACCCACACTTTTTTATCTTTTTCACCGGTTGCTTGATTAGTACCTCTGTCTGAATGGAATTCAACCAAGAAGTCAGCCACAGTTTGAGCTTTGACTGCCGTTCGAGGGGCGAAGTCAATATCATAGTCTCCCAGCTCCACTGACCACTTGGTCATTCTGCTCGAAATGTCTGTTTTTTGAAGAACGTTTTTCAAGGGAAAAGACGTCCGAACGATGATCGAATGAGACTGAAAGTAGGGCCTCATTTTCCTAGCAGCAATTACTGAGGCCAATGCTAGTTTTTCAAGTTTCAAGTATCTTTTTTCTGCATCAATCAAGCTTTTACTGATATAGTATACTGGTCGAGGATAATTGTCCACCTCCCTTACTAGCACTGCACTCAAAGCACACTCAGAAACTGTCAGGTATACGTAGAGTGTCTCTCCATCAACAGGTTTAAACAAAGTTTTAGGGAAGGATAAGTGCTTCTTAATTTCATCGAATGCCTGGTCACAACAGGGAGACCAATTAAACTCTTTCACACCTTTCAAAGTTTGAAAAAACGGGGCACACCTATCCAAAGACCTTGCGATAAAACGGTTTAGAGTAGTCAGCCTCCCTGTCAATCTTTGTACTTCTTTAATATTCCCAGGAGGCTCCATTTGTAGCAAAGCATTAAGCTGGTCTGGATCAGGCTGTATCTCTTTCTCACTTATTACATACCCCAAGAATTTCCCGGACTGTACTCCGAAAACAAACTTCTCTGGGTTCAACTTTAAATTACTTCCATTAGATTGGCAAAAGTTTCTTGGAGATATGCCAAGTGTAGCTCTTCGTCCACACTCTTTACCATCATGTCGTCGATATAAACTTCCATATTTTTTCCAATCTGATTAGCAAAAGCCTGGTTTACTAACCTCTGATAAGTAGCCCCAACATTCTTTAATCCAAACGACATTACCTTATAACAATGGAGGTCTCTATCAGTACAAACGTAGTACGTTCTTGATCCTTTGGATCTACTTGAATCTGATTGTACCCGGAAAAGGCATCCATAAAGGACAGCAACTTGTTCCCGGATGTGGAGTCCACCAACTGATCAATTCGGGGAACTGGATATAGATCCTTCGGGCAAGCTCTATTAAGATCTGTAAGATCGATGAACATACGCCACTTTCCATTTTTCTTCTTTACCAACACCGGATTGGCTGTCCATAAAGGGTATTGAGATTCCTTTATGTGCCCCATTTTATTAAGCCGGTCAACTTCTTGAACTATGACATCAGCTTTCTCTTTAGAAAAATCTCTCCTCTTTTGTACAACATGTGCTATATCCCTTCGGATGGACAGCTGGTGTGATATAATATCTGCTGGCACTCCGATTACATCAGCATTGCACCAAGCGAAAACATGCTGATGGTCTTTCAAAAAGCTAACATTTTTTCCTTTAATTCTAATGTCATCTTGGACCCGATCTTGACACTTTTCTTCTTCTTCCAGAGAGTGAGTTTCAACTTCTTCAATAGGTATTAAAACGCCAGGGGTCTCTCGGGGGTCATCAATCTCACCCTCTCCCCCAGAGGGCCCCTCAAACTGCTAATCCTCACTAATCCGAACTGCCCCCAAAGTTCGAGGGGCCAGTGCTGTTGCATAACACTTCATTGCCACCTTCTGACTGCTTCGGACAACTCCCACTTGTCCTTGTACGGCGTATTTCAAACATTGGTGGACTGTTGACGCCACAACATGCATCCTAGAGAGCCAAGACCTCCCCAAAATGGCATTATAACAAGTGGGACAAACCACCATGATAAAAAGTATCCTGACCATTTTCTTAAACGGGCCTTTGCCTAACAAAACCTCCTCCTCAAACTCCCCGATCACATCTGCTGAGCTTCCAGTGAAACCCACAATTGACCCGTTCGAACGCTGAATTACTGCTGGGTTCTTCATTTGTTTGTAGGAAGTTAAAAAGAGGATATTGGCTGAACTACCGGTGTCCACCAAAATTTTCCTTATGTCATTGCCCCCAATGGATGGTCCTATTACGACGACATCTTCATGGGGACCAGCTATGTCCCTCAAGTCATCCTCATCGAAAATAATGAAGGGAAATGGGATTTGTGATTAATAGGAAGTCATTCCTCCCTCCAGTTGGGTAGCTAGAGTACGAACATGCCTCTTTCTCGAAGAAGCAGTTGGTGCAGTCATGGTGTCTCCCCTAAATATTGTAAGTGACTCAAAAAAGTTGATGAGTCTGGACACCGTCTTGCAACGCTCTGTGATAACACCCACCTTGTTTCGGGTTGGGTTAGGATCCAAGTATTCTGATTCTACATCAAATCTCTCAATTATTCCCATAGCCCCATCCGGAGCCGATGTTCCCGCATTGTTCGGGCCACTCCGAGGAGCATTATCAGGCCTATTTCCATCTTTTCTTTTAACATATGCCCCCAACTTCCCTCTCTCAATCAAATTCTGTACTTTTTGTTTCAACGCGATACAATCTTCAGTGGTATGGCCAGTATCACGATGATACTGACATAAATTGTTATTTCGACTTTCCCTTGGTGATTGTAATGCAGCCGACTTCCTGAAATGGACTTCGTCTTTTGTTTTATCATAAATGGTGGCTACGTTTTCTTTCAACTCAGCAAACCACTCCGGTTGAACCCGATGTCCTCGCTTATTTCTAGATTGCTGGCTTTGAGCAGGTGTCGCCGGGTGGGATTGAGCCTTGGCCCTATTTTGACCCTGTCCGGCTTCCTTGGCTTTATACCCAGACTGATTCTGGTTCTGATTTGGGGTAGCTGGGGCAGATCTCACTTGCCGGTGCACTCTGGTTTTATTTGTTTCATCTACATTAATCTGTTTGCCGACCTGATTCAGTAAACCTCCCCATATCATAGCCTTTTTCCTGGTTACTGAATCAGCCAAATTGCTAGGGTTCAAATCCTGCCTCAAAGAAAAAGCAATCAGCTAATCCATTTTTGGTGTTCACAAAGCGACTTATGTACTCCTTTAAAGATTCATTCGGTTCTTAGGCACAATGGATAATAGTGTCTCCATTTCCCTTCACCTCTTTACTTCCAACGAACTGTCTCCGGAAGGCCACCCAAAAAGTGTCGAAATTTCTGATGCAGCCTTGTGGTAAACTATTGTACCACTTCAGAGCACTCCCCGTAAAAGACTGAGAGAATGCTCGACAGAGTAGCTTATCATCAACATCAAAGTTCATCATAATTTTTTTGAATTGCTCCAGATGATTATCTGGATCTTTACTACCATCATACTTCTCCATCTTGGTGCTGTCAAACCTCTTAGGAAGGTTTCCGGACAGTACTTGGAAGACACTGGAGATTGTCTCGAATTCCGGCCACGACTAAATACAGTATCTTCGTTGGGAGTTGCAAATATACATGGTTCATCATGAAAGGCAAAAGGATCCATTAACAAGCGGTCTACGTGTCTCTGGCCATGGCTGTGGCTATGAGACGATCCTTTACCCAGATGCCTTTTCAACCTTCCATGTCTGTCCCTTTTCTTGAGTATTTTTTAACCAGCTTCTGTTTCTTCTTAGAACGGCCTTCATCACTGCTGGATGACATGGATTCCTTGATTTCATCTTCACTTGAGGAGCTGCTGGAAGATTCTGAGTCTGAATCTGAGCTCTCTACTGGTTTAGACCGGTGAGACTCCTTTGAACTAGCATGAGTCTTTTTAGTGCTTACATGAGTTTTTGAGAGCTCATACTCCCTTGGATTGTCAGCATGGTGAACTGCTGACACTTTTGACTTTTCTTTCACACCCAATTCTGCCCTTTTGGCAGCCCTCATTGCTTCTATTTCAAATTTTAATCTATCTCGCTCCTCAATAGTATATTCATCATTTTCTCCCACCACTTCTGCCAAAGCTGGTGGCACTTCCTGCTCGTCCAGATTCATCCGAACTGACTTTTCTTAATGGTTTTGAATGCTTGATTCAGGTAACTTCTTCTCCCATTGTGGTCGCCAATTTGGTGTGGATTATTTTAGTCTGGGGGTAGTTTGGTCAGGTATTTTGTGATGTTTCAAGGGTATTTAATGTTTAAGTGGTTGGTAGTGAGTTATTTGAGCTGTCTGGTTGTATTAAATGTTCATTACCTTCATTTAATGAAAGTGGTTGGGTATTTAGACCCTTAATTATGGGCCTCATGGGTTTTCGGGTCAAACTCATGAAACCGGGTCGAATTCAAAGACCCATCAGTTTATTAAGCAGGCTGGTAATTAGCTTAGTCATAAAGTGATTAGTTTTTAATACTTTAGTCATGTTCGGATGGTTCAGTGGGTGGTTTTTGTCCGAAATTCCCCTGTCCGATTTCTACAGTGAGTGACAAGAGAATCCGTACTCATCTACCCTGACAATACTTCTTGTGATTCTTGCTTTCCTAAACATCGTAGTAATGGTCTGCTTAATGCCTTTTTACATAAAATTCCATCCACAAATATATATCCGAAGGCTTTACCCCTTAACTTTTTTACCAATTGAGAATCACCTGATAGTAATCCTTGGGTCAAAAAGTTAAGAATATCCGATCCCCAATCGTGTCAGCTTTCATCAGTGATAAAAATTTCTTTTATAATTTCACATTGGCTAGATTGAGTAACAATTGAAGGATTTTCTTGTAGCAAAATCCAAGGATATTCTTCCTTGTAAGCAACATTTACTAAAGAATCAGCCATCGTGTTACTTCCTCGCCCGATATATTCCACAACCACGTAGTCAAACAGAAGCATTAAATTCTGAAGCTCCCGAAGATACAAAATTAAACGATCCTTCCTTGCTTCGGAAAATTCGGATACCTGATTTGCTAATAACCGAGAACCCGTTTCCAAGCGCACTAAAGTCGCCCCACAAATTTTTTCCAATCTCAAACCTGCCAAAGCAACTTCGTATTCAGCTTCATTGTTCGAAGCATGAAAACCATATTTAATTGATTGAACCATTGTCTCTCCCGTCAGAGCTATTAACTGAACCCCAGCATTGCATCCTGAAATACTGGATCCTCCATCCGTTGGAACAACCCACCTCGAATCGATAGGTACAGCTTTTTTAGTTTCTTCCTCATCTGATCGGCTTGAATAAAACTCAACAAAAAAAATCTGCCAGTGATTGTGCTTTTATCGCTGTTCGAGGTGTAAATAAGATATCGTAATCCCCAAACTCCACTGACCATTTAGTCATCCTTCCCGAAATATCAGGTCGTTATAAAACATTTTTTAAGGGGAATGAAGTTCAGACTTCGATAGTATAAGCTTGAAAATATGGACGCATTTTCCTAGCAGCAATCACCAATGCTAATGCCAGCTTTTCTAATTTCATATATCTCTTTTCTGCTGCCACCAAACTTTTACTAACGTAATACACCGGCTTCGGAAAATCTTCACTGATTAACACTGTGCTTAGTGCAAAATCCAATACCGCGATGTACAGAAATAATTTCTCCTCATTTCGACGCTTTGCCAGAATCTTTGGTAATGACAACAAATTTTTAATGTTTGTGAAAGCTTCTTCACATTCCGACGTCCATTCGAACTTGTTGGGTCCTCGTAACACTTGAAATAAAAGGAAAGCATGTATCAGAAAATCTTGAAATAAATCGATTAAGTGTTGCTAACCTTCCTGTCAGAATTTTCACTTCTTTACTTAACCGAGGAAAATTCATTGTTATCAAAGCTTTTAACTGTTATGGGTCAGCTTATGTTCCTTTTTCACTGATGATAAAACCCAAAAACTTCCCCGATCGAACTCCGAAGGTGCATTTCTCAGGATTTAATTTCAACCTGATCGCCCTTATATTCAAAAAAGCTTCCTCTAGATCATCAAGATGCACTTCGTCCCTTGAGCTTTTTAATACTTCCATATTTTTTCGATCTGTGTAGCAAAATATTTATTTATTAATCTCTGATAAGTGGCTTTAGCATTCTTCAATCCGAAGGACATCACTCTATAACAATGCAGGCCCCTATCAGTTATAAAAGTTGTGCACTCTTGATCTTTTGGATCCATTTGCATCTGATTATACCCTGCAAAAGCATCCATAAAAGTTCAAATTTTGTTGCCTGAAGTGGAATCAATCAACTAATCTATTCGAGGAACAGGAAATTGATCTGTGGGGCAAGCTCTATTCAAATCTGTAAAATCCACACACGTCCTCCATTTCTCATTCTTCTTTTTAACCACCACTGGATTCGCCGTCCACAAAGGATACTGTGATTCCCTTATGTTTCCGACCTTAGACAACCGATCCAGTTTTGCAACAATTGCTTCTGCTTTTTCCGAGGAAAACGCTTTTTTTTTAATTATCGGCTTGACCTTCGGTTCTATGGCCAAGCTGTGTCGAATTACCTCAATAGGTACTCCTGTTACATCTTATGTCTTCCAAGCGAAGGCATCCAAATTTTGAGATAAAAAATCAAGCAGTTGTTAACGTAGAAAATGGGTCAATAAAGTTCAAATTCGAAGTACCTTTCTTTCCGAAAAAGTAAAATCCTCTATGTCTTCACTCACCGTTAAAGACCTCGAGGTTTCCCTCGGATCGTCAACCCTTTATTCCAAATCCGAGGGTGCCCTCTCTAACTGCTATTATCGCATCAAATCCCCACTGCTGGATCCTCGAACCCGAAGCCCAGTGGAATAGCATTCCCTGGCAACCTTTTGATCGCCTCAAACCACTCTAACTATGTCTCCAACTACGTACTTAAAGCATTGATGAACTGTTGAAACCACCCCGTACATTCTTGAAAGTATGATCTTCCAAAATAGCATTATAACTTGTGGAACACTCCACCACCACAAAGTACTTAGACCTTTTTCTTGAATGGTCATTTTCCCAAACTAACTTCACCTTCGAATTCTCCAACAACACGAGCTGTTACACCCGTGAATCCGATAATTATACGATCTGATTGAGTAATCCGAGGTGGATTTGTCATTCTATCATAGGTGGATTTAAAAAGGACATTAGGATAACTACCAGTGTCAATCAGCACACGTTAAATTTCGACGCCAACCACCTCATCTCTGATCACCACAACATCCTCATGTGGTCCTACTATTCCTCTCAGATCGTTTTCATCAAACAAAATGAAGGGAATATCTTTATTTCCCATACAAATGTGTTGACATCCTCTCTTCAATTTGAGTTGTCAAGTTGACAACATGCCTTTTTTTGGAACTGTCTGAATTTCCAGTCATTGAATCGCCTCCAAAAATAGCCAACGACTCAAAAAACTTGCATAATTCTTGAACACGCCCCTTTTCCACAGGTTGTTGGACTGTCATCAGAAGCAACCAATTTATGTACTTTTCAACATATTCATAAGAAACATCGAACAATTCAACTTGAAAATCCATAATCATCAAATTCTCAGCTGGCTGTGCAGCTTTTGAAGTCGATGCTCCATTATGTTTTGATGCACTCCCATGTGATTTCACATAGGTCAGGAGCTTTCCATTCTCAATCAGATATTGTATTTCTTTCTTCAGATCAATACAATAATTTGTATCATGCCGAATATCATCATGATATCTGCAATATTTATTATTCCTTTCCTCCCGTGGCCTACTGATGATAGCTGGCTTCCTGAAATTCACAGAATTCTTAGTCTTATCCCAAATGATAGAAACATTCTCTGTCAGATCAACATAATACTCAGGCTTGACCCATGTATTTGGTCTTGTCCTGTTGTAAGTGTTAGATGGAGTGTGATTTGAATGACCATCACTCCGAAGAGGCAAGTTATTGTTCTTCTACCTCGACTGATTATTACCATTTCCATTGTTATTATTCGAAGGCTGCCCCTGATTGTTGGCTGTCTGCCCCGAATTTTTCGGAGTGCTGACCGGTCTGCCTCAGACTCTCCTCGACTCCTCCACTTTGATTTGATCCTCGACTTTAGCCATCAAAGCTCCAAAAGTCAAGGCCCTTCTCTTTGTTGTTTCATTAGCTAAATCCCCTGGCAACAGCCCTTAGCGAAAAGCTATCATTGCCATTTTTTCCTCACAGTTGTCCAAACTAGCCTTGATCAACACAAATCTCTTGGTATAATCTTTCAATTTTTCTCCTCGTATCTGCTTGCACTGAATAATAATATCGTCATTTGCTCTCATCTCTTTGCTTCCCACAAACTGCCTTCGAAAAGCAGTAAAGAAATCTCTGAAATTTGATATGGACCCCCTCGGAATCCTATTGTACCACTTAAGATCTGTTCTCTTAAAAGTTTGTGAGAATGCACGACACACAAGCCGGTCTTCATCCTCAAAATTCATCATATAATTTTGGAATTGTTCGATGTGATCATCGGGATCTTGCATCCCATCGAACTTTTCCTCCTTTGAAATGTCGAAATGCTTCGGAAGTGCCATGGATTGAATTTCATCTGTCAACGAAGAATTTCTCCAATCAACACCTTAAACGAACTGATCATTAGTTCTTATTATGACATATAGGTTCCTATCAGTTTCAGCATACTGATTCGAAGGATTTCCTTCATGCCAAGTTGAACGAGGAACATTCTTAGATTTTCTTTCCTTTTATACTTCCTCGAATAATCTCTTTCAGATTCTCCTTTTGTAGAACCTCTATGCCTCTTAAAACCCGAGGCTGAGCTTTCGACCTGCTCATCACTAGAAGTCACTAATTTCTGTTTAACATTTCTCTGCTTTCGAGACGAATATCGTTCTTTAGGAGCTAAAAAACATGTTTTTTTGTGGTCGGACTTAGCACGTCGATCCTCAAAAGATCGATCTGACTGACCTCCCACCTCAGTCTTTTCAACCTCATGTCTAACCTCAGATCTGAGCCTTGCTGAGAGTATTTCTTGCTCTTTTCGCTCATACTTCTCATTGAAAGTATTAATTTTATCTAAAAATTGATTCATTCGTGCCTCGATATTAGAATGAGCTCGGATCGGAGATGATCTGTCTGTTCTATTTCCATAAGTTATTTCCATCAGTTCTATTCCCATCGGTTTTCTCAACATCCATTGCTGATGGAAGCGTAGAATTGTTTTCTGGATTCATCATATGAATTTCAGTCAAAGAATTCAACTAGATTGTATCGAACATAATAATAGCACTGATTTTACGTCCCAGTGGAGTCGCCAATTTGATGAGTTATCGTTTTGCCTAAGTAAACTATCAAGAGTGTTCTAAAGAGAGAAAGAGCTTGAGAGTTTTTAGAGAGAGAGAAAACACAAGTATAAATAAGTTTCAAAGTAAAAGTGTTCAACCCCTTTATTAGAAGTAGTCTTGTCCTTTATATAGAGGAGCCAAGACTTAGTCTCAAACTACATCTGTTACAAAAAGTGGAATAATTGTTGTTTAGTCCTTACAAAGTATACAAAGTTACAAATATTCTCTAAAACTTACACCAATCACGAACTAAGGACAAAATTTACATTAATTACAATCAAATCCTTAAATTTACATTATTTACAATTTAGTCCTTAAAACTCTATTTCTATATCACTTGGTTTTTGGTATACAACACTAGTGGGTGATAATTGTTTACTCGGTGGGAGGAAACTCTCTCGCCGGGGTGAAATTTTCTAACCTTCAAATCTATATTTCTCCCTAGTGGGGCTATACATGAATTCAACACTACCTTTTGTATTAAACTTCATTAAACCCTCTACAAGGAGTTCACAAAACACAAAAATCATTACAAGTAAAAAAATTGTTTACAACGTACAAACCATCCAATGTTCTGTTACTAAAACATCAAACACGATAGCAAAATACAAACCATGAACAACATACAAACAATTTAACCGATTTAAAACCATCCAATATTATACAATATATGAATCATCTAATGTTATGTTATACAAAAATAAACAAAATACCAAAACATTTGTTCACAACAATATTTTACTAAAACATCAAACAAGGTAGCAAGATACCTAGGATAGAAAGGAGCGAATGACTTGTTATCTGAATAAATCTCTTGGTAAAATTGATGGCCTCTTCCGAACTGTCGTCGAGAGGTCGAATAAATTTATTGTATGAATCGTCTCTCCAGCAGAATCTTCGTTAAGAATATGCGGAGTGATGTGAGACCAACCCTACTTCTCAACAGAAGTTGCGTGCTGAGGGGTTGATATCCTACGGATTCCCGATAAATATCGTGTATACCTATCAATCACATACAAGTGGTCCCGCCAATTTTGCCAGTATCGAGCATCAACAACGTACCTCGTATTATCACCTCTGCTGAGACTAGATCGAGCTATATTGGGATCCACTTACTTCACTTGCATCCAACCCAATTACTGAATCACTCAATCCGACAGGTATACCTCAGTCACATACATAATACGAATATGATTCCGTTATAACCCAATCTCCTGCACCAGAATGCCTATCTAATGTCAAGGTAAAACTGGAAAATCACCTGCAAATAAAGAAATTCAAAACCTTGTAACAAAAAACACACAAATTTATCGGTGAATTAAAAAATAACTTCAGTTGTATGACACTACTTACATCATTTTATTCTTGAGATGCAAGGATGTCGTGGTAGTAAGACTTCGCCTGGACATGTGTCCCCGTAAATATTTTGGGCAACCAGCTCAACATCTTTTGATCGGTTGGGATATAAGCATTGTTAACAGTAACCCGGAAACAGGGAAAATGGTATATCCAGCAATTCAACAACCCATATAAACCAACTAGACTCTTCAACGATATCTTAAAAATGCCTCACAAACCTTTATACAACCACGCTAAAGTACATGCACCCTACACTATCTCATCAATCCTACCCAAGTGCTCAAAATAGACGAGAAAATCACATTGAATGTTTTTCTGTCTTGTGTTCGTGAATAAGTTACAACCAAGAAAGAACAAGACGTACGCACGAGAGGCTTGTGTAGACATAACAATGGTATGTATGACATTGAATCCAAATCCTCATCTCCCAAAAACTGGTCTCCAAGCCTATGACCATAACTGCTCCCATCATATTTCTCTATCTCTTCTTGAATCATCCGGCCGTAACTCCCAACAGCTCACCATATCGAGTATAGTACTCATCATATTGGGTGGTCCTAAAAAACTTGGTTATTCTTCCTTCACCAGGAGGCCGGTAATGACATACACGTCATCCAACGTGATAGTTATATTGCCTAATAAGAACTGGAAGGTGTTCGTCTCCCAATTTCACCTTTCGATATATACCTCGTGCAATTGTGAGTTCGAGTTGTATTTGAGTAAGTATCACATAAGAGGTAAAATGGAATTCTTTCGATGAGAGCCTCACAACTTGTTGGTTCTTTAGGTTCCATTGATCGAGTAGATGGTATTTGTCTTGGACCGTAATATCATGACAAGACTGAAATAATTAAAAATATATCAATGTACAACAAATTAAATTATTTAAAATGAAAATAAAACGTGAGACATATATTATATTACTTACATTAAAGTATGGAAAGCTTCATAGTGCATGTAGTACGCAAAAATAATTACCCTATTTTGTGAAAATAATAAGTTCTTCATGCTCTCGGGATCATTGTGACGTGCTTGGTTACGAATATATCGTTTCTCTTCTTCTTCCTCGTCTCTCAACTCATATTTAGAGTACGCTCCTCGAGTTAAGGTGATCCATTCTTCATAATACACTCCCTAGCGCTACCAAACGTTTAACGATGTATGAAACGATCCGGATGCTCCAAACACTCTCCCCGTTCACCTCGCTCTCTGCTTCTAGCTTCTACCACACGAAAGCCACTCCTGTCACCCCTACCAGAGTGTGGATAAACCATTTTTGAACATGGGAATCTGTTGCATGCAACAACAAAATATAATTAGTTTCGAATTACATTATATTCAACATATATCTAAATATATAAGTCCTCACCAGGCTGAATCCCCCGTACCTCTGGGCACCAAGACTAGCTATGGTGGGGACAAATTCCCACCGGGGAACCCACTATTTCCCTTGGCGGCCCGGTGAATCTAGTAAGTCTCAACGGGGAATGTTTTAGACCTGTAAAATATAAAGTCCTCTACCGGGATGACCTTCACCATAGTGGGGGATATGAACAGTGAAAAAATAACATCCCCCACCGGGGTTGAAGGTCATCCCTGGTGCGGATATGAACACATGCAGACAAAAACTCGAAAATAGAAATCGTTCTTCCGAAAACCAAACCTCAAATCCCTATTATAATAAAAATCGAACCAGACCACAACAATATATCGCTGGAAACACTAAGAAAAACCTAGATTTATCTACTTTAACAATTTAAATATCTTCAATCTACCAAAATTTATTCAAAACTTATAAAAACAAAAAATTAATAAAAGAGTAATATTATTTTTTTCCTTTGCCCATTTGATGTCGTGATCCGGTTAGAGTTCGATCTTGTTGATGAAGAGAGTAGAAGTGAGTGAGGGAAGAAATTTTTTTTGATATATTTTGGAGAAGAGAGTATATATAAGGTATGAGGGAGGGAAGAAAAATATGTTTAAATTTAGGTTTGGTTAGTGAATTTAGGCTATAACTTAGTATTTTTTATAAGGGTATTTCGAATAAAAGTTAGGGCTGATTATAAAATTGTTTGGGGCTACTTGACATTGGGGTTTCTTATCATTTTGGTCAACATTTTAGCCAAAACCTATAATTTACTTCTAATGCTCAATTTTCAAATATGTTTGATAGGTTCAGATATTTTTGGAAAGGCACTACTGCCAAAACCGAAGGGGTAATTCAGACATATTTTGTACCAAACATATGATGAACAGTACGACTAAGTAAATCATGACTCAGCTATGTGCTAACCTATTCTAACCCGTTTAGGTTTTGGGCTTTAAAGATCAACCAAAATTTAGAGTCCGACCTGAACAACCCATGGGTCATAAAACAAGTATAAATACCCCAACCACCTTCATTTAAGAGGGTGAGAAAAACTTAATAGCTAGAACACACCTCTTTTATCTCTCTATCCTTCACTCTAATAATAAATACCTGCAAAAGATAAACTCTTTCCAAATATAACCTTTGATCATAAATAATCCATACCAAATTGGCGACCATCGTGGGAGGTGAAGGTGCAAGAATTTCAGATTCAAAACTAGTAAATAAAGCAGTTCAAATGTTATTAAAACAGATGGATCCTAATATATAAGACGTTCCATCTCTATAGGTTGAAGGTGCAAGAGAAAATAATGAGCACACTACTGTGTCTCATGTTAATCACAATGATGATGAAAAACAATCCGTGCAGGATGAACGCGATCAACTAAGGGTTGGGATTGAAGCTTTCAGGGCTCAGAAACAAGCTAAAAATGGAATAAAAGAGAAGTCTGATGCATATGTACTCCACCCTACTGATGAGCCTGGTGAAAATGGGCAGTCCATAAAGACTCACGTTAGCTCTAAGAAAGCATATCGGTTTAAACGAGTCGTGAGGACTACATCAGAATCATCTAATAGTTCATCCAATGATTCAGACCTTGAAGAATCATTATCGTCTAGTAGTGATGAAGGCCGTTTAAAGAAGAAATTGAGGCTGACCAAGAAACATTCAAGAAAAAAGGATAGACATTGCAGTATTAAAAAATATTAACGAAAAATAAAGGGTTCGACTGATTACCATATTGACCGTTTGATGATCGATCCATTTGCCTTTGAATCCGAACCATGTATTTTTGCTACTCCCAATGAAGATACAATATTTATCCGTAGCCACAATTAGAGACAGTCACCCTTGTCTTAAAAAATACTCTCCGGACATCTTCCTAAGCGATTTGACAGTTTCAAAATGGAGAAGTATGATGGAAGCAAAGATCCGAACAATCATCTCAAGCAATTAAAAAAAAATATGATTAATTTTGATGATGATCACAAGATCTATGCCGTGATTTCTCACAAAACTTTAAATGAAGTGTCCTTAAAATGGTACAACAGTCTCTTTTAAGAGTCTATAAAGAATTTGGCATATTATGGGTAGCATTCCGGAGGGAATTTCTAGGAAGCAAGGAGCTTAAAAGGGAATGGTGATACAATTATTCATTGTTCCCAAGATCCAAACGAATATTTAAAAGAATAAATTAGTAGGTTTGTGAACACAAAGAATGAGCTAGCTGATTGTTTCGAACAAATAAGAATCGCCTCCTTAAGACAAAGCTTGAATCCAGGTAATTTGGTCGACTCAGTAACCCGAAAAAAGCAATGACTTTTGGGGGGCTGTTGAATCAAGTTGGAAAGCAGATTACTGTTGAAGAAACTAAGAACTCTAGAGTGCATCGTCAGAACCGATCCACCCCTACAGTGCCAATTATATAGGTAACGGCTCAATCTTGTTACAAATTAAAGGAAACCGGACAGGGATCACAGCAGCCCGAGGAGAATCAGTCCAATTAAAACCAACAAATTAGAAGTAAAAAGGGTCCATTAGTTCAGCCTAAATGTTTTGCTGAATTGGGACAGAGTGTAGCAACAATTTATGACAAAAATAGAAATGATGTGCACTTTAGAAAGCTAGCCCCACTGCATGACTGTATAGCATCAAAGCAAAAAGTGCAAAATCTCGTCGAGAGAAAAAAATTATGCGCGTTTATTAAAAAATAAGGGGGCAACAAACCGGATAATACACAATTGTATGCCAATACTCTTCGAACGACTTCTACAACAATCCCAGGAACATCTAGACAGGAAGATACCATGATAATTGTTGAAAGATTTGATGTGGACTCTGAATACCTTGATCCTGATCCAAATCAGAATCAAGTGGGGGTGATAGTGGATAAATCTATTACAATTTCCGATCTGGTTATTTTTTTAATCACTAACCATATTTGGGGGAGACACTGTAACAACGCCCTCAAGTTGTTCAAGAAAAAGGCATGTCAACAACTTGACTACTTAGTTGGAACGAAAAATTTACATACATGTGTACCAAAACCCAGCTTCTTTTATAGTCTTTGATGAAGACGACTTAAGAGATATTACAAACCCACACGAAAATGTTGTGGTGATAGGGGCATCAATTAGAGGTAATGACATACGTCGAATTTTGATTAATACTGGTAGTTCGACAAATGGTTTATTTCTGAATACTTATAGGCAGATGAAAAATTTCTCGGTTATTCAACGATCAAACAGAACTATTGTGGGGTTTACTGGGAGTTCGGCAGATGTCATTAGTGAGTTTGAAGAGGAATTACTGTTGGGTAGAGGAACTTTTGAGAAAATGGTAAAGGTATTATTTGTGGTGGTTGACTTCCTAACATCTTACAATGCTATCTTTGGAAGATCTTGACTTTCTAGGATGCATGTTGTGGCCTTTAATGCCTATCAATGTTTAAAACATGTTGTGGGAGCATAGGTGAGTGTCGTCCGAAGTAGTCAGAAAGTGGCTTAAAAATTCTATGTAACAGATCCTGCCTCAAAGTCGGAGGCAGTGAAGGCTAACAAGAAATAGCAACCACTGGAGCTCTTACCGATGAGAATGAAATAAATGATCTAAGGGAGTCTCCTAGTGTTATAATACCCATAGAAGAAGTTAAAATCCATTGCCTAGCAGAAGGAATTTTTTTTAAGATTGGCACTAAATTACCATTAAGTTTGAAACAGAAGTTATTGTCTTTCTTGTCTAGAAATCTATGTGTTTGCATGGTGTAATGATAATGTAACTGGGTACCCGCCGATGTAATCTGCCACAAATTGTCAATCTGATCTAATGCTGGACCGGTAGTTCAAAGAAGAAGGACATTTTCCAAAGAAAAATCCGATGTAATAGTACAAGAATTGGATCGGTTAACCAAGATAGGTCATATTAAAGAATCTCAATACCCGTTGTGGATAGCTAAACCCGTTTTAGTCAAGAAAAAGAATGGGAAATGGTGCATGTGTATTGATTTCACTGATCTTAACAGAACATGTCCTAAAGATCATTTTCCAGTACCCTGGATAGATCAGTTGGTAGATTCCACATCAGGGAACAAGTTGTTATCCTGCATGGATGCCTTTTCAGTGTACAATCAGATACAGGTAGATCTGAACGATCAAGATCATACTACCTTCTCACAGACATAGGGCTTCATTGCTACAAAGTGATGCCATTTGGGTTGAAAAACACTGGAGCTACTTATTAGCGATTGGTAAATAAAACTTTTGCTAGCCAGATTGGCAAAAATATTAAAGTATATATAGACGATATGATGGTGAAGAGCCTCGAGGAGGAAGAACACATATCTGATATTCAAGAGAATTTTTTTAATTTAGATGCCATCAAACTGAAGTTAAGAGAATACTATGGAAGATTCTTTAGCCACCATAGCCTATTCTGAAGCATACCCATGGATTCTTATGCAAGAATGCCCCTCCATAAGTTTAGTTCGAGGTAAAGAGGGTGATTCTGAAGAAAGTTTGAATATATATGGCATACAATCCAAATATTGGAGGTATGAAATACATCAGTTTATTCCCAATAAAGTTTTACCTTCAGATAAAGTCTTAACTAAAAATATCAAGTACAAGACCCGTGGTTTCTTGGTGTTAAGAGAAATTCTTTATAAAAAGTCTTTTAGTAGGCTTTTCATATGTTGCTTAGGTTTTGAGAAATCCTAAAGTATTCTATTTGAATTGCACGATGGAGAGGGATCAACACATTGTGGCTATAAGGCCGTAACCATAGTTTTATTAACATGATACTACTGGCCTATGATAATAACAGATGCCAAAGATATGGGAATGAAATCCATACGCCAGCAGTTCCTATAGAGTCAATATCTGAACCCATACCATTTGATAGATGGGATTTGAACTTAGTTGGACCTCTTTCCACGATATCCGGAGGTTATCGAACGATAATAGTGGCAATAGACTATTTCTCTAAATGGATAGAAGCTACCCCACTGGTTGGAACCACTTCTAAGGCGGTCATAAAATTTATCATATCCAACATATGTTGCCGATTTAGAATCCCCCGACGAATCACCACGGACAATGGGCTACAATTTGACAATAAAGATATGGAAACGTTTTGCACTTCTAGAGGAATTCAACATTGCTACTCTTCTCCTTTCCACCCTCAGGCTAATGGGAATTTTGAAGTTGCTAATCGGACAATTTTACTAGGGTTAAAAAAGAATCTGGAAGAAGTTGCAGGGAAATGGCCAAGCTATTTGCAAGAAGTATTATGGGCCTATCGAACCATTCCACAAACTTCCACCCAAGATTATCCCTTTTCCCTTGTTTATGGGATGGATGCAATCACACCTATAGAAGCTACTTTTCCATCATTCAGGGTACAAAACTATTCCGAACAGGCTAATGAAATGATTGTAAGGAATCATTTGGATCTGATTGAAGAAAGAAGAGTTAAGGAATATTTAAGAACATCAAACTACCATGGTTTAATGAGAAGTAGGTTTGCATTCAAAGTAAAAAGAAGAGATTTCCAATTAGGGGACAGAGTGTTAAGAAAATTCTTTTTGCATACGAAAGAGAAACAATTCGAAAAATTAGCTCTGAATTGGGAAGACCCATACATGGTGTGTGAAAGGATCTTAAGTTATACTTAGAATGAAATTAACTTGTAAATATTTACTTTATCATACTTCAATGTAAATATTTGGGGGCATACTCTTTCCTACCATGGTGGCGCGAAGAGGTTTTAATGAGGTATCCTATTTTAAAACAATGTAATCTTATGCCCTTTTCAAAGTTTTTGGCGAGTACGAGGCGATCAGATAACTTAAATATCTATTAAACACCTTCATCCTTCAAATGAAGTATCTTTGAAGTGATCAGATCTATTAAACACCTTCATCCTTCAAATGAAGTATCTTTGAAGTGATCAAATCTATTAAACACTTTCATAATTCAAATGAAATATATTTGAAGTGGTTCAATGGATTAAACGCTCATTAAACACGTCGGAAAAATTAATTGCTAGACACAAGAAGAGAAAGAAATACATACGAATGGAAAATAAACATTAAACATTGATCAAAATATACCCGATTTACAATCACACAAAATTCATTGGCCATCCAAGGACTTTGGTTCACAAAACAAGATTTGAAAGAAAATAACAAAAATGCCTTGGCCCTCCAAGGGCTTTAGTCTTAAACATAAAAGGTAATCACAATAATTTAAGGCTTGTTTCCTTTATTTTTTTCCCTACCATCATCTTTCTTGGGACTCTTGGCATAAGTGCTTGAGCTTTCATCGGTTCCCTCACCAGAGTCACTCTCACTTGGTGAACAAAAACCATGTTTGTCGCCATCTGGCATGGTATGAAAAGGTATCTCTTCGTATTGCACAAACTTCCACAAGGGTCCAAGGTTCTTCTTTGGGAAGGTCTCATGAAATAGAAAAACCATATATGATTTGATACCTTCGTCCCTCTTCTCCAAAGAATCCATAACACCAACAACATACTTCTTCATTGCTGCAACTATCTCTTGAGCTTGAATCTTCTTTAGAATTTTTTTTTTCTTTCTCTTTAAGAAGTTTCTTAATTTCTCTTTCTCTCCGGTTAAGGTGCTGATAATGCTTGCATTGTTGGTTTGTTTCTCCTTCAAAGACTCGATCTCATTAGAGGTGGTAGTTTCCAGTTCGGAATACTTAGTCTGGATGTCCTCTTGAGTAGTCTTGGATTGGTGCAGTTTGGTGCTCAATTCCTCTTTATCTTTATTTAAAGCCTCCACTTTTTGTTATGTAGAGAAAGAGAAATTTTCTAGTTTTGATTATCTGTGGTAAGAGTAGTTATATCTTTAGTCTGACCTATATTTCTAGATCAACTATTGGCTTGAAAAAACCCAAAACTGCATGACCTTAAGTATCATGCTCACTCGATAGCTCAAAAGCATCACCATTATAAGTTAAAATATTGGCTATTGTGGTATGAGGAAAGGTCTGATCGAAGTCATCCTTATCAAGGTCACTAAAGTACATATTACGAAGGTCATCCACGTTTACTTCTCCTTCAATAGCTGGCTGATCAGCTGTGGGAAACACTGGAGAATGAGGATTAGCTGGTACCTTTTCTTGTGGAGGAATATCAGTTAGAAGAGTAGGAGTAACAACCGGAGGACATAAGATTATCTTTGACCCTAAGTTACTCTTCTTCTTTTTTCCAGCTCTTCGGTCGATGCCTTCCTTGCGCCTCTTGTGACCTTTCTTCTTAACTTGGGGAAACTGATCTAATCCCCCGGATTCCCCAACTGCTGCATCAACTGCCTCTAACAAAATAACATCGATACCTTCAGATTCTCTGAACTAGTTGCTTCGAGAATCTGATGAGATGGGTCAACTTCAGCTTTCTTCTTCTTCTTCTTCTTCTTTTTCTTCTTCTTCTTCTTATTCTCCATCTTTTCCAAATGGCTAGGAGATTTATTCCGAGATGGTAAGTATATTTCGCCATTTTTCGCCTTAGTCCTTTTAAAAATAAATCTGATGAAAGGGAAGTTGTCAGTTGTTCCCAAGAAAGGTCTCTGCTCCCAGTGGTATTCGACAAGTGAGCCCTCAACATGTTTCCAGAGGTGAAACAATTGTGAAACGTAGGTCCCCAATTATCTGATGCTCATTGATTTAACTTGGAAAATGTAGCCCTTCGTGCCTCCAGATGCTCTGAGAACATTTTTGAAAAAACTACAAACAAACACAATAAATCAGTCCAATATATCAAAATAGAGTCTAAGTACTAGTGAAAATCCGAATATAAGTTACATGAACTCTTCCAATATCTGGTCAACTGGCTTGGATTTTCTTTAAAATTGATCTTTTTCCTATTCTCCCAAGCTCCACTTATGAAAAGAAACTGAGTCGTCCATGGTTTCTCAACCTCTAACAGATCATTCACAAATTTATAGTCATTTTCCATGTTGTAATGATAAAACAATATTTGGTGATTACTACACAAACCAACTACAACAACAAACTGCTCCATAGGCATTGGAATTTTTGACAACCTAGAAGCAATAATGTTGGCTAGCAGAGTATACCGGACGTTAGGACTTAGTTGACTTAGGCAAAGCTTGATTAAATGAAATTATTTCTTTTTCCGGGTCTAAGGGGAAACGAAGTCCCCAGTTCAGCACCTCGGTGTAGACAGTCCATAGGAATTTCCGGAGTAATAGGAATCCTCACCTTAATCGACTCCGGAAAGCCCCATTTTGTTCTTATCCTACCTAATTCGGCAGTATGAGTGTACACGTAGGAAAATATTTGAAGAACCAGTATGTATTTCACACTAACCTTACAGAAGTTGGGCCCAACTTTCCCTTTCAGACACTCCAGAAGTGACTCGCAATTTGGCTGTCACACCTTTCCTGTATTTACGCGATCTGATGTGGTAGGTCCAGTGTGTCGGGATGTCTCCATTGAGATATCTTCCTCACTATCTTTCATATTTTCTTCCATGATAGTTGACCATTGTTCGGCCAATTTAGCCTATGTGATTTTTTTCTCACGTTGAGTGGCCTCATTAAGGAGAGGTAATGGCTTGCAACAGTGGTTTCTTCGGATTCGTAACACCAAATCACAATCCAACCGGTTTAATTGAAGCCTCAAAATATTCCTAACATAACATGCTGTCAAATTACAAAACCGACACCGTTTGTTTCTCGATCAGACCATTTACCGTTACTACACTAGCTTAGAATTAAAAAAAGAACATGTTCTCTATTTGTATTTTCAGAAATTTCTTTTTTAATTTATTTTTATTTTTTCGTTCTCATAGACTTTGCTCTAGACTGAAAATGAAAACTTAATTTATAAAGTAGACCTAATTTGAATTAGACTTAAAAAATTAAAAATAAAAACAAACTATTTAGTAAAATAATAATAAAAAAACTATATAATAGTTAAAGATATTTAAAATATTAAAAAGATATTAAATATTAAATTATAATTCACAAATTTAAATACATATTAAATAATAATAATAATAATAATAATAATAATAATAATAATAATAATAATAATAATAATAATAATAATAATAATACCGTCTTTAAAAAAATTATACTATATTTAAACCTATTTAAGAATATGTTTGGTTTTAACAAAATTCAAATTTAATTATTGAAAAGAGGGAAAGGAGACCCAAAAGTAAGAAATGGGTTCTCTTGTGGAGTGCTTGACTATACTTAGAGACTTAGAGACGAGACGTCGGTTGCTTGTTTCTCCATTTTAGTTTTCAACTAAAACTCGTTTTCTTACTTTAAAAGGGATTTTTACTCGTTGCCAATAAAGTGGCTACCTACCACTACTACTTCTTATTCTATTCTATTCTATTTCATGTGATTTCTGACCAAACCCCTTTTTTTTAGTAATTTAACTTTTCTGAAGAACGAAGCGACGATTTCTTTCTTATATATAAGAGTGAAATACTATTATTATTATTATCTCGGCTCGAGTCATGCCTAACTCTATAACTCTTTTTAGCCACACGTTACTTTTGTGGACCATCAATCTAAATTAAAGCATAAAATAGTATTTAACTTTCTACACTTCAAAATTATTTTACGGATATTGGATTTAAGTTGATGTCAAAGTTCTCAAACATTTTTAACTTTGTAGATCTTGAAACCTAGTGTTGTGTTTCCCCTTGCTACACGTCTCAACAAGAGAATCAAAGTTTGAATTGCTTAGTCTTTCCCTATGATTAGGGCTTATAATCACCGAAATTGAATTGCTAAAAAATTGATTCAGAATTGGATTTAACTTGAATGGTTGGGTTTGTTAATTTTATTTTAAAAATTAAAACCGATTATGCATTAAATCGATAAAATTTGTTAAACGATACCAGCACATAAAACCACTAAAGTAATGTAGAATCGAAGCGATAGGATTGTAAAAATGGGTAGTTTGTTTATTTAATTTATTTTGTATATATCATAGTATCAGCATCTCCAACCGTCTCTCTAATTAACACATTTTAATTTGATACGGTATATTTACTTAGGCGGTTATCCACTCTTTACAATTTTTTTTCTTTTTCTCATATTATCTAACAAATAAAATAACTACCATAATATTAACGTATCTGTTGTAAAAAGTGATAATCTAAAATTATCAAATAGCAAAATCCTCTCCATATTTATCTAAAATATAAAGAGATGGGATGTTCTAGATACTAACTTAGTATTACTAAGAATCAATTAATAAAAAAATTAAAAATTAAATTAAAATTGGATTTTACTTTCAGTTTTTTCTAAAGATGAAACACGAACGAGACATAAATCGGATCCTAAACTGACCAAACCAAAACAAATCAAAATCAGGTTGATAAAGTGGTACATAAATCAAAATCGGATCAAACCAAAACTGAATTGGACCGGAATCGGAACTGGATCGATTCCAAAAATCAGATCCTAAATCTTAAACAGATCCTAAATCTTAAACCGCACAGATAACAACTCTATGGAAAACATGGTGACAAGTTTTTTCAGAATGCACGAAAATTCAAAGACTTTACACTGCAAACATCGACCTACATTATGATCCTGATTCCGTGAACATATATTAGCGTTACATGTTGGGGTTTGATCCGTCTAAAAAAAGTAGAAAGTTTTAGCTTGTGACTATACATGTAAAGAGAGACAATACTAGATATAGTCACACCAGAAGGAAATCACAAATATCTGGACTAAACTTAGACATACCAGCCATTTATTTTGCGTAGGACTCCGTATGTGTTCATGTAACAATATTCGTTTATAAGGACAATTACAAAATAACTGGGTGGTCCTTTACCATCGAACATGCGTAATATGACGTTTCTAATTCGGCCAGAATCTTGGACCAGCAGACTATAAAGAAACTATATAGATGAGGATATGTAGCTATAACTATAAGAATCCTTCTTGGATGGAAAGTTCAACATATAGCGGAGAACTTTCGAATTATATAGATGAAGATCGTTTAGGCTTATAATATTTCTGTCCTTTTTAAACTTTGCATAGAGTATACTATGACATTGAGTTTTATTATAAAAAATACCAATATCTATTGACAGATTTGATATTAACGATGATAAGAAATTCAGGTCACTTTTCAACAAAAAGAACAAGTACTAACACAGGAACAATACATTGAAAAGCCAACATAATGTTTCAGCTTCTTGGAACTTAATCTGCAATATAACTTACTTAAACTAGTCCAATATATCAGCAACCTGAAGGTTTAGCTGGAAATACAGCTTTAGCTAAATTAAAAAAAAAACATATTAGGGCCCAACCGGGTTCGAACCGGTGACCTCTTGATCTGCAGTCAAATGCTCTACCACTGAGCTATGGACCCAATTGTCTACAAATTCACAGCTAGTAGATAACGTCCTTTAAAACTGACCCATAACACTACTTTCTCTCACAACTAATAAGCAAAGACAGGACAGTAAACAGTTCAGATGAGGACAAAAATCATGTTTAAAATAACAAAGGTTCCTTCAATTTCTTTGGCAACTTAATGGATTATAATGACCATCTGTATTCGATATCCTCACCCAGTTAAAGGCAAAAGAAACATCAAATCAAGAAATCAAAATAAGGAAAATCTACATTACTGACCTTCTATGTGCAGGAATCGAATAAAAATGAAAAGGGTAATCATACAACTACTCACAAAACTAGAACTATGATCTGTTTGTAAGGAGATGATGTCCCTTAACAAGATTATAAGAGAATTCACTTATTTAATGTTCTCTAACTCGGAAAAAAACGACCAAGATGTAAAAAGGAACTGATGTCTAAAAAAGATTAACGGCTTTTTACCGGTTAACAAAGAAGAAAGAAAAATAAAATATAATAGTAGTTAGAGTTTTGTTATTAGAAAGCATAAGCATAGAGTATATGTCCATATTTAGATAAAATAAAGAGTTAACGGGCTTATGTCTTATATCTTTAACACCCTTTCTCAAACTCACAGTGAAATAATAATAAGTATTGAGAGTTTGTCCCAAAGAAAATAAAACCGCGCTTTTGATTGAGTCTTCGTGAAAATATCAGCAACCTGAAATGCTGATGGATCATATGGAGGCGAGAATGTGTCGATCTGAAGATGATGCCGAGTGAAGTGATAATCTATTTCAATGTGTTTCGTCCTCTTATGAAAACCATCATTTTTTGCTATCTGCATGAAACTATTGTTATCACAATGTAAGGAAATGGGTTTAGTAACATTAACCCCCATATCTGCAAGAAACCATCGTAACCAAACAATCTCACACGTGGTCATGGTGTCATAGCACGATACTCAGCTTGAGTACACGATCTAGAGACAATATCTTGTTTCCTGCTTTTCTATGAGATTAATGAATCTCCAAAGAAAATACATAAACCAGTAGTAGATTTTCGGTCATGAGAATCACTATCCCAATCATCACCGCTATAGGCACGCAGTTCAAATGAAGAGGTTGAAAGAAACAAATGCTATGGAACTGAATGCTACGAAGATATCTCAATATTCGAAGAACATCTCCCCAATGGACGAATGTAGGAGCGGTAACAAACAGACTAATCACATGAACAACTTAAGCTATATCTGGTTGAGTAGTTATAAGATAAACCAAGCTCCCTACAAGAGTTTGATATAAAGTTGGATCTGACAAAGGAACACCATAAGTCAGAGAGTACCGAGCATTGATTTCAAGAGAGGTATCTACCGTCTGGTTATCAGAAAGTCGCGCTCGCTCAAATAAATCAGATATATATTTTGTGTGAGATAGAATATAACCTTTTAGAGAGTGAGCCACCTCAATACCTAGAAAATAACGTAATAGTCCCAAGTCTTTCGTCGCAAAACGCTGAGCCAAATCACGTTTTATTGCCTCAATACCATCAATATCATCACATGTAATGATCATATCATCTACATATAAGTATAAAAAAAATCCATCTTGCCCGTGTACATTTAATAAACAATGCTGAATCATGATTACTAGCAAATAAACCAAGTGAAGTAATAACCGTAAATAATTTTTTAAACCAAGCACGATGAGCTTGTTTGAGACCATATAAACATTTCCTAAGTCGAAAAAATTCACCTAGTTGGTGACCAACGCCTATAGAAGGAGTCATGTAAACCTCCTCATGGATAACACCATTCAAAAATGCATTTTTTACATCTAGTTGGAAGATCTTCCACTGACGAACGGATGCAACCGCAATAAGAGTACGAACTTTTGTCATTTTTGCCACTGGGGAAAATATCTCATCATAATCCATACCATACTTTTGTGAATACCCTTTTTCTACAAGACGAGCCTTATATCTTTCAACAGACGCATCAAACTTTATTTTAATTTTAAAAACCCAACGAGAACCGATTATATGCTTATCGGAAGTGGGTTTATTTATATCCCATGTATGAGTATGATATAGAGCATTAAGCTCTTCAACTATAGCATTTTGCCAACGACGATCATAAACAACTCCTTTAAATGGATGTGGTTTATAAAAATCATGTATGTTTACCATGAAAGAAGCAAAATAAGCTGAGTAAGAAGAGTACGCAAAATCTGGTAGTTTAATCGACTTAATTATACAGGTGGATCTCATGAGAGGTGGAGGATCTGTTGTTCAGCAAGAGAAATGAGCTGGTTGAGGCATTGATGAAGCAGAAATAATATCAACTGTTGTAGATGTCTCATGAGCTGGAATATCAATTTTAAAATATATATATAACTATCAGTTTCAAAATGATCGATAGTCTGAAGGTATGTCTTTGTTACATCATGTGGTTTTATCGGAATCAAATAAAATGGGATATGCTCGAGAAATGTGACATGGTGAAATACATATAACTTATGACTGGTGGGATCATAACAGCAGTAACCTTTTTGTGTAGCACCATAACCTAGAATACACATATAGTTATTTTAAGACCTAATTTTTTACGTTCAACATGAGGACGAATGCCAAAAAATATACATCTAAAAACTCGTAAGGAAGAATAATCTGGAAATTGTCTTTATTAATAAGGGGAGATAAGTATGGTGATGTTTAAATTGATGTGATTAAATGTCAAGGATTAAACTAAAGCAAACGTAAGGGTTGAGGGGGTCATATGTAATAACTAGCAAGATTGTTTATAAATAGTAAAAGAGTAAGGTGACACGATCCTCTATGAGAGGATAAATATGTAAATTCATAACCTACCTCATATACTATAAAGGACATTCCCTTTTTAGGGAAAAAAGCCAATGATTGCTATATTTATTCTTTTGTTCAATTTATTTCTCTTTCTCTCTCTCTCTCCCTCTCTCTCTCTCTCTCTCTCTCTCTATTGATTCAGTTTCTCTATTTAAAAACACCTCATACAAACATTTTTTTGATATATACCCTCATACGAACATAGTTTTTGATGGAATCAGAACTTTTTGGAAGAATAATCATGTGAAAACCGGAGGGGAAGTTCGGGTATATCTGATAAAACGCAAACTAAAGAAATTCTGAACAAACAATACGTGACTCAGCTGTGTGCTAACATGAACCGGATCCAGGACCCGATCCATAACGCCCACGGGTTAGAGAAATAGTATAAATACCCCAACAAACTTCATTTAATAAGTTGGATTTTTTCTATAAAACATTAAATACAAGCACACACCTTCTTTATCTCATTACTCACTACCAAAAAAAATAAGATTCAACTCACAAACTTCCCAAAACACCCTTTAACCACAAATTATCCTCACCGAATTGGAGACCACAGTGGGAGACGACGGTGCCTAAATTACAAATTCAAAACTAGTAAAAAAACCCAGTTCGGATGGATCCGAATGCACATAATACTCCACTTCCAGAGGTGGAAGAAGTGAAAGAAACTAACGAGTACATTATTGAGGAGTGTGATCAGTTGAGGGCTGAAATTGAGGCTTTGGGGGCCCAGAAGCAAGCAGAAAAAGGAATTAAAGAAAAATCTGATGCGTTAAGACTCCACCATACTGATAATCGTGGTGAAAATGAGCAGTCCCTAAAGACTCATCTCAGCTCCAAGAAAACGCATCGATCCAAACGAATGGAGAGTTCCACATCAGAATCTTCTAGCAGTTCATCTAATAATGTGGAGCCTGAAGAGTCAGTCTCATCTAGCAGTGATAAAGAAGGATTAAAGAAGAAAATAAGGTTGACCAAAAAGCATTTGAGAAAAGGGATAGGCATGACAGGCTCAAGAAGTATCAGGGAAAAATAAAGAGTTCAGCTGATTAACATATTGACCATCTTCTGATTGATCCATTTGCTTTCTAATCTGAACTCGGTATTTTTGCTACTCCAAATAAGGATACTGTGTTTAATCGTAGACAAAATTGGAGGCAGTCACCTTTGTCCTCAAAATAATTTCCGGACATCTTCTTAAAATATTTAATAGATCCAAGATGGAAAAGTATGATGGAAGTAAAGATCCGGAGAATCATCTGGAGCAATTTAAAAACTTCATGATGAACTTTGATGATGATGGCAAACTGCTATATAAGGCTTTGTCTCAAACCTACAAGGGAAGTGCCCTTAAATGGTACAATAGTCTCCCCCAGGATTTATAAATTTTTTTATATTTTTTGGGTTACTTTCTGGAGGAAATTTGTTGGACGCAAGAAGCTTAAGGGTAATGGAGATACAATTATCCATTTTGCCCAAGAACCGAACGAGTCATTGAAAGAATATATCAACAGGTTTGTAAATACGACGAATGAGCTGGCGATTGATTTGAACAAGTTGTAATTGACTCTTTAAGACAAGGTTTGAGTCAGGGAAATTTAACCGATTCAGTTACCCGGAAGAGGGCAATGACCTTTAGAGGGTTGTTAAATCAAGTCCGGAAACAGATTAATGTTGAAGAGACTAAGAAATCCAGAGTACTTCCTCAGGTCAGATCCACCATTACAACATCAACACCTCAAACAACTACCCAGTCCGGTTACATATCAAAGGAAATTGGGCGGGGGTCTCATCGGCCCAGGAAGAATCAATCTAACCAAAACCAGAACCAGCAAGTTAGAAGTAAAAGAGGACCTTGGGTTCAACCTGAATAGTTTTCTGAATTACAAGAAAGTGTGGCCATGATATATGATAAAACTAAAAATGATGTACACTTTAGAAGGCCAACCCCACTACAGTCCCCTAGAGAGACCCGGAGTACCAGTTTCTGTAAATATCATAACAATGTTGGGCATGATACCTATGATTATATATCAATGAAACAAGAGGTGTAGAATCTCATTGAAAGGAGTAAACTGGGGGCTTATGTTAAAAAACAAGAGGGCAACAGGCCAGATAATGCACCGTCTACTACGCCCTGAACTACCCATTCGGTAGCTCTTGGAACGTCTATATAAGAGGATATAATGATGATTATTAAAAGATTTGATGTGGATTCTGAGTACCTTGATCCAGATCCAAGTCGGAATCAGGTGGGGGTAATAATGGACAAGACTCCAGTTGTTTCCGATGTGGTTAAATATTTTGAGTCCTTAACCATTCTCGGAGGAGATACTATGAATGCACCTTCAAGTTGTTCAAGAAAAAGGCATGTCGATAGCTTGACTACGCAACTAGAAGGGAGAATGTCCACATATCTATACCAAACTCCACCTCCTTTCATATTTTTTGGTGAAGATAACCTACGAGATATTGTTGGACCTTATGAAGACGCCGTGGTGATAGGGGCATCAATAAGAGAAAATGATGTACGTCGAATCCTGATTTATACAGGCAGTTCGACAAACATATTATTTTTGAATACCTATAGACAGATGAAAATCCATCAGTTATTCAAACGTTCGAACATAACTATTGTGAGGTTCACTGGGAGTTTGGGAGATGTAATTGAAGAATTTGAAGAAGATGTATTGTTGGGCAAAGGGCCTTTCAAGAAAACAGTAAAGGTATTGTTTGTTGTGTTAGTAAGATAGGTGGATAATTACCCCTGTCCGGTTTATTATATTAGCAAAAGTATGTTGGAGGCTGAAAAGAGATATTTAAAGTTAGAAAAGTTGGCCTTGACATTGGTGATAGCAGCCAGAAAAATGAGACCGTACTTCTGAGCACATTCGATTGTTGTCCGAACGTCTTTTCCTTTGAAATGTTCTCCAAAAAGACTGATATATCCAGCAGGATGACCAAGTGGTCAGTTGAGCTGGGTGATTATAATATTGATTTTTCTCCCTGAACTGCAGTTAAGACTCAATCAATGGCTGATTTCTTAGTAGAGTTTCATACTGATAGGCCTCATACGCAAGTGCAAGAAAACTAGTTTAAAAAAGAAAGAGTAGTCCGAACTGATGGCGGATCTAGTACTATGGGATGTGGGGCCGAAATTTGTTTAACTTCTCCTTATGGTGATACTATGTATCAAGCTATAGGTTTTGGTTTCAGAGCTTCCAACAATGAATCTGAATATGAAGCAACTATTGCCAGTCTTACACTAGCCCTTATATGTGGGGGAAAAAAGTCTGATTGATGAGTGACTCCCAACTACTTATTCATTATGCTCAGGGGACGTCAGAAGCAAATAAGGAACAATTAATAAAATATTTTCTCATACAAAGAGAAGTTGCTGCAAGCTTCAAAGATATCCAACTCGAATATGTCCCTAATTGGAGAATACTGTGACTGACTCTCTAGTGACCATAGCCTATTCTGAATCTTACCCATGAATTCTGATGCTATAGTGTCCATCAATAGATTCAAGCCAAGAAAAGAGTAAAAGGGACGAAGAAAGTATGAATTTATTCGTCATTCAACCCAAAGACTGGAGGTATGATATTTTTCAATTTATTTCTAATGGAATTTTACCTCTGGATAGAGCCCTGTCTAATAAAATTAAATATAAGGTTCATGGTTTCCTGGTATTAAGAGAAGTTCTTTATAAGAAATCGTTTAGCAGACCCCTCTTGCGTTACTTAGGATTTAAAGAATCCCAAAATGTTCTATCCGAACTACACGATGGAGAAGGCTCTGCACATTGTGGCTACAAGGCCTTAACCAGAAGAATCTTGTTAGTAGGTACTACTGGCCGACGATAATGGAAGATGCCAGAGATATGGTCAAGAGGTGTGATCATTGCCAAAGATGTGGAAATAAAATATATGTGCCAGCATTTCCTATGGATTCTATATCCGAACCCATACCTTTTAATAGACATGATTTGGATTTGGTTGGACCTTTTCCTATGTCATCCGGAGGATATCGAACAATAATAGTGGCAATTGACTATTTCTCTAAGTGGATAGAAGCAACACCCTTAGTGGAGCCACTTCTAAGGTAGTTATAAAATCTATTCTATCCAACAAATGTTGTAGTTTCGAGTTCCCCGGAAGATCACTACAGATAATGGGCCACAATTTGATATAAATACATGGAAACATTTTATACTTCCATAAGAATTCAACTCTGTTTGTCTTCTCCTTTCCACCTTCAGACTAATGGGAAAGTTGAAGTTGCTAATCGACCGATTTTGTCAAGATTAAAGAAGAATTTGGAAGGTGCTGCAGGAAAGTGGCCAAGTTATATGCAAGAGGTATTGTGGGCTTACCGAACTAATCCCCGGACTGCTACACAAGAATCCCCCTTTGCCCTTGTTTATGGGATGGATGAAATCACGCCCGTAGAAGCTACTTTACCATCTTTTAGGATCCAAAACTATTCCGAACAGGAAAATGATATGGCAGTTAGAAATCAGTTGGATTTGATTGAAGAGGAAATAGTCAAAGCATATTTACGAACAACACACTATCAGGGTTTAATGAGAAGCAGATTTGCATCCAAGGTTAAAAGAAGAGATTTTCAATTGGGAGACAAAGTTTTAAGAAAAGTCGCATATTAAAGAAGAGCAGTTTGGAAAGCTGGCTCTGAACTGGGAGAGTCCATATGTGGTATGTGAAGAGGTCAAACCAGGAACATATAGACTTCAAGATAAATAGAGTAGGGTTTTGAAGCACCCATGGAACATTGAACATCTTAGGTTATATTTATAATAGAAGTCACTTGTAAATATTTACCTTATCATATCTCAGTGTAAATATTAAGGGGGCATACTCTTTCTTACCCTAGTGTCGTGATGAGGTTTTAATGAGGTGTCAGGGTTTTTTCAATAATATCTTATGTCTTCTTCAAAATTCTCGTGAATAGTATGAGGAGATCAGATGAATTAAATACTTATTAACACCTCAGATCTCAAATGAAGTATCTTCGAGTTGACCAAATTTGCTAAACACTTGATCAGATTCATTAAACACTCGTGATTGGAGCCATTCAACATTTATTAATCATTTATTAAACAAGTCAGAGATATTAAACACCACTTAAAACATTAGCTATAAGGCGACAATGGAGCTTGTACAAAAGAAAGATTTGATATTTAAACTTGATCGAAATGAGTCTGACCCACAATCCAGAAAATTCCTTGGCATTCTAAGGACTTTGGTTCATACAACAAGAATTCAAAAACACACAAAATTCCTTGGCCATCCAAGGACTTTAGTTTAAAGCACAAAATAACATTATAACCTTATGGTTTGTTCCCTTCGGTTTTTTCATCACCTTCGCCTTGCTTGGGACTCTTGAGTTCAGCGCTTGAACTTTCACAAGTTCCTTCATCAAAATATTCTCCACTTGGATAACCATGCTTATCACCATCCACCATGGTATGGAAAGGAATCTCCTCGTATGGTACATATTTCCACAAAGTACCAAGGGTCCTCTTTGGAAAAGTTTCATGGAATAGAAAAATCATGTCCGATTTGACCCCCTCGTCTTTTTTTCCAGAGAATCCATCACCCTGGTAGCATACTTCTCTATGACAGCAGCTATCTCTTAAGCCTTGCTATCATTTAGATATTTTTTTCTCCCTCTTTTCTGGAGAGAGCTTTTTCTAGCTTTTCTTTCTCTTCAATTAAAGTGGAAATCGTATTGGTGCTGGTGTTGTGTTGCTCCTTCAGATTTCATTAGAAGAATTGGTTTCCAAGGTTGAGTATTTGATTTGAATCTCCTTTTCAGTACTCTTAGACTGGCGAAGTTCTGTAGCCAAATCCTTTTTCTCTTTGTTCAAAGCCTCAATCTTGTACAGAGAAATGGTGAGATCGGCAGTCAAATTCTGATTTGAGATGGTAAGAGTGTCAATGCTTACAGTTTGTTCCCTGACCGGCCTCTTCAAGTCTAGTATTAGCCTAATCAAGCCCAAATATGCATGGCCTAAGGTGTCTTGTTCGGCTAACACCTCGAAATATTTACAATTATAAATAAAGGCGTTGGAAGTAGTGGACTGAGGGTAGGATCCATAATTATCCTTGTCCAAGTCACTGAAGTACATGTTATGAAACTCATCCAGATTGACATCTCCCTCGTTATGTGGCTGGTTAACGGTAGGAAGTTTTGGTAAAGGAGGATCGACAAGTACCTCTACTTGTAAAGGAGCATCAAGTGGCAATGTAGGATTGTCAACTGGAGGCTGGAGAATTACCTATGACCCAGGTTGCTCTTTATTTTCTTCCTTGCCCTTCGGTCATCACCTTTGTTGGGCCTTTTATAACCTTTTTTCTTGGCCTGAAGAGGTTGATCTAATTCCCCGGTCTCCTTGAATATTGCAGCCACAACCTCCAATAAGACAGAATTTATCCCTGACTGCTTCAGGGTTCTGTGAAGGTGGTTCATTTTCAGAATTTTCCTTCTTCTTCCTCCTGATTTTTTCGAGATGGCTGTGAGATTTACTCCGAACTAGTAAGTATAGCTTGCCATCCTTATCCTCTTCCCTCATTAGTATAATATCTGCTGGAGAAGGAATGGTCAATTGCTCCCAAGTAAGGTCTCTGCTTCCGGTAGAGTTCCACAAGTGGTATCTCAACATGTTTCCCGAAGTGAAACACTCGTGGAAACCAAACCCCCATTTTTCTATTGCCCATTGATTTAATTTGGTAAGGGTGACTTTTCCAGCCTCTAAGTGCTCAGTAAACATCTTTGAAAGCACTATAGGATAAAAAAAAATAATCAGTTCGCAACGATAGAAGGTTAAATATAACTGAAAGGATAAAGAAAGTGTTACCTGAGCTCCTCCAATACCTAGTCAGTAGACTCAGATTTGTTTGATGATTGATCTTTTTGTCGTTCTCCCAGGCTCCACAGATGAACATAAATTGGGTCCTTCATGGCTTCTGAGCCTCGAGCAGGTCCTTCACCACCTTGTAATCATTCCCCATGTTATAGTGATAGAAGGGGATTTGGTGGTTCCTGCACAAGCTAGCAACAACAAGGAATTTTTCCATGGGTAATGGAATTTTAGATAGTCGGGAATCAATGATTCTGGCTAAAAGGGTGTACCACGCATTCAGACTCAACTGGCTAGGGCAATGTTTGATCAACTGGAAGTACCGAACTACTTCTGGGTCCAAGGGGAAACGAAGTCTCCAATTTAGCACTCCGGTGTATACCACCAGTTTATTGACTTTGCAATCTAGAGGAGTTTGTGGAGGGACTGGAATCCTAACTTTGATTAACTCAGGGAAGCCTCACCTCATCCGAGTCCGACCCATGTCAGCAGTATGTGTATACACATAATTAATTTTTTGAAGGGCCAACAAATATTTCATGTTTACCTTGTAAAGATTTGACCCAACTTTCCCGTCTAAACACTCCGGAAGGCTTTTAGTGTTAGGCATCCCTTCCTTTTCTCTTCAGGATTGAACTGGTTTGGGATTCTCGGCCTGTTCGGATGTTTCTAGTGGGGTATCCTCCCCACTGTCATCCATGGCCACCTCCATTATAGTTGCTTGCTAATCGGTTGGCTTAGCACGAGTGAACTCTTTTTCAACTTCAGGGGCCTCATAAATGATGGACGTGTTGTCCGGATTAATTGGGGATTGGGAAGTAGGTTTTAAGACATTCGAACTGACATTTTTGGATGAGGATGGGTTGCTTTTAGATTTAGAGAGTCAAGTAACTCTTTGGGGCGTGATTCCTTTATCGTCTGATCCCATGGCTATGAAGGATGATGGCTTCCTAACAATATAAACAGTTTTTCTCTTAGGAGAAGTATCTAAAAATGCTTGAACTGAGGGTTCATATTCTAAAGTAGACAAGGTAGGAATAAAAGAGGGTTTTCACGATACTAATGTTCGAGATGATGATGTGCTTTTATCAGGTTCTGGAACCATTGGGCTAGCTACTCCACCAGAAAGAATGGGGAGTCCGGCTATGATTCTTGCCTCTTTTATTGCTTCTTTTCTTGCTCTCTGTAGATATGATAAGTTCAACCAACCTTCTTTAATCAAAGTTGTTCTCGCAGTGAACATATAATCTCTCAAAGACAAAGGGAAATTAAAATCTCAAGCTTTCTCTCTCTAGAAAATATTTCTGGTGATGAAGAACTAAACAATAAAACAAGTTTAAATAAAGATTAAAGCCACTTGAGTGTTACTTATAGGGAAGATCAAATGGTTCAAACAATGATTAGGGCCCTAATCACTTTTTGAAAGTAGGCACAACTCCCAAAAAAGAAAAATGGCTGATAGGTTTAATTGAAACATGACACGTGTCAACTTTCAGTTTTCTAATCGTTACCTTTTCATTTACAAAAACAAAACCTTTCGAATCCGATCCATGTTCTGTCAATACATAAGTTAGCTCTTCCAAAACATTCTTTGAAAGACCTAAAGGGGCTACTGATAGGATCAAAATTTTTTGGAAGAATAATCATATGAAAACCAGAGGGGCAGTTTGGGTATATCTGATAAAATAAAAGCTAAAGAAATTACGAACAAACAATACGTGACTCAGCAGTGTGCTAACACTGAACTAGATCCAGGACCCGATCCATAAGGCCCATGGGTCAAAGAAATATTATAAATATCTCAACCAACTTCATTTAATAGGTTGGACTTTTTTTGAAACATTAAATACAAGAATACACCTCCTTTATCTCACTACTCACTACCCAAAAAAATAAGATTCAACTCACAAACTTCCCAAAACACCATTTAACCACAAATTATCCTCACCAGTTTTAACAAGATTAATAATTAAGAAATATCTGAAATTCATCAGTGGCGCTGTTTGTGGGAAAACGATTGGTACCCAGAATCGTTGTTCCAAAACCATGATATTAAATCTAAAAATATTGTAAAAAGAATCGAGACTGAAGTCCATGGAGAGCTATAGGCTGATCCGAAAAACCATGCGATTTGAGATTCATCTGGAGATCTCATGATCGAGAAACAAGTAACAATCCAAGGGAAAAATAACGATCGATGTGCTGAAGTGCTACTCGAATAATCTGTCTTGATAGTGATGAGGGAGAATAAAATACATGGTAAAATTGCAAAGAAGAAGCTTGTTAGGGTAAAATTGCAAAGAAGAAGTTTGTTAGGAGAGAATTGCAAAGAAGAAGTTTGTTAGGGTAAAATTGTATAAGACTACTAAATAAATAGCCATTATGAGAAGATGAAAAGATATAGGGACCAAAGATGTAATAAACGGGAATTAAAGCGTGTGGGACCCATAATTGTACTATAAAAGGACCACACACGCTTTACAGATCCCGAGATGAATATAATACTACTTTCTCTCTCTACTTAATCTAGCTCTTACTTTCTCTCTCTAAAAAGACTCCTAAACAAAGTACTTAAGTCTATTTTGACACTAAGAGATTCTCGTAACACAAAATCACCTCAGAGCCTTCTTAAAACTCTTTAGTGGCGCCGTCTGTGGGAAACAAAGATTGTTCAAACGAAAATCGCTTCCTGGAAATAGTTCCTAATCCGAGTGGAATTATGGAAGAGCAAGGGGACGATTTTGTTAACAACTGCGAGGAGAATCTGGTGGGGAACGATATGTTGGCTCGAAGGAACGAATTGTTGCTGGAGATCGAAAGATTGAAGGCAGAAAAGGAAACTGTTCATGAAAAATTTCACTCTGAGGTGAGAAGGGAGCCAGACAGTGGAAAAGAGGAGCGCAAAGTCGATTTTCGTCCTAAAGCGAGAGATGATAGATATAGAGGATATGAACGACGATTCTTCGAGGAGGAAAGAAAAACGACGTCTGGAGTCATCTGACTCGAGCGATTATTCTCGTTACAGCTCGCTGGAGTCATCTCCTAGGAAAAATCACAGAAAGAAAAGAAATGGTCGAGGACACGCAGATCACCGAAGGGGAAGGAACTCGGAGAGGAAATCTCTGAGGGAGAAGAGTTATCATACTCGAGTTAATGAGTGGGGTTATGGCCAAACGAATTTTCTAGCTGGAAACCAAAACGTTGGCCCGCGAAATTCGGAGTGACAGCATCAATATACTCTACCGTCCGAGGAGGGATTGTTCGAGCAATGAAAACTTGAGATCTAATGCTTATTGGACGGGTCATAGTTGGAGAGCTTCTCCTTTGTCCCCAGAAATTTTGATGGTCAATCTCCTAAAGCGTTTCGATATCTCGAAGTTAGAAAAGTTCGATGGGACACAAGACTCTGATAACCACATCGAGCAATTCAAAAACTTCATGATTAATTTTGATGACGATGATAAATTGTTGTGTAGAGCGTTTTCTCAGACCTTCAAAGGGGTAGCTTCCAAGTGGTATAATAGGCTTTCGCAGGGCTTGATAAAGAATTTCGACATGTTCTGGAATATCTTCAAACAACATTTTGATGGGAGCAAAAAGTTCAGAGCTAATGGAGATACGATAATATATTGTAGACAAAAAGTTGGGGAAAGCTTGAAGAATTATACCAATCGATTCGTCAAAACGAAAACAGACATGGATTATTATAAAGACTCAGTGGCAGGGCCTACTCCTGGACTATTAAAGGACACGGTGGCGGAGAGTCAGGCCATGACCTTCGGAGCATTGTTGGATCAGGTTGAGAAGAGAATTCTGGTGGAGGAGACTCAAGCATTTGAGAAAGGATCCGGTGATCAATTGGATCCGAACCAGTTTCAGAGATCTGAGTCTAGAAACTAAGGGCCTCGTGCCAATGTTCAAGCCAAAAGTACGGGTCAGTATCCGCCGAGGCAGAAAACAAACCCACAGTATTATGGAAACCAACAAAATTACAATCAAGGGTCTAGACCAATTTCGAACAAATGGGTTCGACCGGACTATTTCGCGGAGTTAACGGAAAATGTTTCCACGATATTTGATAACGCAAGATCAACGGTGCCGTTCATGAAACCTTTTCCTATTCAGACTCTGAGGGAAAGCAGAAGTGTTAGCAAGTATTGTAAGTATCACGAGGATATCGGGCACGATACGAAGGACTGCATTGCTTTGAAAAAAGAAGTGCAAGCTTTGATTGAGAATGGAATGTTACTAGAGTTTATGAAAAAGCATTCTCAAAAAAATGCGGCGGTAAAGGCTGTTCCAAAAATCGCTGACACTACTATGGTGATTCCGAGGAAGTTGATGTTTTTTTTATTGAGCAAGAATATCTGGATCCCAATGAGGGAAGGAACAATGTAAATATGGTGGAGGAAATTATTCTGAGGGGGAAAGTAAACGACCTCTGTGCTTTCTTTGAGTCACTAGCAATCTTTGGAGGGGATACCATCGCAGGGAATTCTAATAGCTCACGGAAAAGGCATATGGTCAATCTAACTACCCATATTGAAGCAGGGGTGTCGGCACAAATGCACCGTTTACCCTCCCCCAACATATGTTTTGATGATGATGATGTGCGAAATGTTGCAGGTCCGCACGAAGATGCGGTGGTGATTGCCGCGGGTATTGTTGGCGATCAAGTTCAAAAGATACTTGTTGATACATGAAGTTCAGCGAACATCTTCCAGTTATCGTGCGAGATGACCATCATGTTGGACGACGTGCATATGATTATTCTCCTCCTTGTCGATGGGAGAAGTATCGACGCTTTTAGGACGGGGTCGATAGATCAGACATATGCACGATATGTCTCGTTATTAGGAGTTTCAAAGGAAGCCATGTATGAGGATATAGAGGCGTGACGGGAGTGGGTTCGGCCTACGATGGCTAAGGGAGACGTTTTCGAGAGAAAAATATATAGATTCCAACGCAACGCTCACTATGGAGATGAAGAAACAAGTCACTCGAGTATACAACATGTTCTTCTTCGGATGTACGATCTTCATGAACACAAGCTAAAAGAACATCCAATGCAATTTTCTCCACCATTTCAAGCACTTGGACAAACTTAATGAATAGAGATGGGGTACTTGCGCATTGGTATGGATGTACAAGAGTTTGGAGGGAATTTCAAAGCACTCCTTGAAGAGCTTGGTTGGCTTTTCGGCGCTGTTGGAGTGTTGGGTGTATGACCACTTCCCCGTTTTTCGGGCGGCGCTGAATCTCGGTTACAGCCCGACTGATCCGAAGATGCTGTCGTGATCTCCGAGAAATCTTACCGGAGCACTTATACGTGGGAAACTGTACCACCGTGACATCCTCACGGCGCAAGCAGAGAGGGTTGTAAGTTTGTTTCTTTACGTCATCGCTTAATATGTTTGTTTATTTATTACATGTTTTTGTTTATTTGCAGGTGATTTTCCGACCTTATGAGGATGTTCGTGCAGTGTTCCCAGATCAGGAAATAAGGTTGTATCGCAAACCTATTCGATTAATAGTGGTAAGAGAGGCTTACCAACCGGACCGAGTGATGTGGCAGTTCGGTTAGGTGCAAAGAGAATTTGTTGGCTCCCCTTGCTCTTAAAATTGGTCTCTCAAGAAGAGAAAATCTCCGTTACGCCCTAGAGGGTAGGCACTGGACGGACTGGAGGGACCATTTGTACGTGATTGATAGGTACTCACGGTGTTTGGAAGAGAGTAGCCGGAAATCATCCCCCAATACGAAATGTACGTGAAAAAATATGGTTGGTATAACATCACAGCTCGTATTCTTAGCGAGCGCTCCGTCGTTTACATGGTTAACACGATACATCGTGTTCGTCCGTTGGACGATACCCCTGAAGAACTCGTTTCATTCGCAAGGAAGATGCTTGACCTCACTAGTCCTTGGCTTGTTGTAATGCTACTCTTATTTGTATGTTGTTCTGGTTTACAAACCATGTTTTGGATGTTGATTTGGATATTTTAGACGTTTAATATATTTTATTCTAATACTTTTTCATCTAATGATTTTATTAATCTTGTCTCTAAGTTTGTTTTAAATATTGTGTATGTTGGATCTATTGTGTATGTTTTCGTTATTGTATAGTAAAGAGGGTTAAACATCCATACTTTGTTTATATAGTTATTAATAATCCTTACCCCGGCGGATAAACAATTTTCAACCGACGGGGAGTTTTCAACCGGCGGTTGACAATTGTTCAACCAACGGTTGATAATTACTCAACCGTCGGTTAAAAGTGAGGATATTATACTGACTTTGCTAATATTAGATATGATTTTACCCTACCTGGTGGGGAATGTTCCACAGTCGGTCGTAAATGACCCCAACGGTTAGAAAATCTTCAATGGTTGGTGTCATCCTCCGCCGATTAAAATAACAAATTCCGTAGATAGTCCACCTGACGGTTTCAAAAAATAACAACCGACGGGGGATTCTCAACCGGTGGTTGGAAATTACCCCCAACGAGTATACCACTATAAATTGGTAGTATATAGTAGATAGGAAAATTGGCTGACTTATCCGACAATTAGAAAATTCTCAACCGTCGGGGTAGTTTAGACCCCGCCGATTGAAAATTCCAAAACTGCTACGGCAAAAACCTCAACGAGGATTTCATTTCCTCGAGGTTAATGATGACCTATCCGGTGGTTTTAAAATTCCCACCCGCCGGGTGATAATGTTACAACCGCGGTTTTTAAAGAGTAAATATAATATTTTTGTTTCATTCCCGCCAAAACTTGTTTACCCGCCAAAACTATATTCCATTCTGCTGAGTTTTTTGGGAATTCCCTTCTACTACCCATCTATAAGTAGTGGAACCGAGCTATAGCATTAAATATCGTAGTAATAAGAATGGGTGATTTTAATTGGAACGTGCACGGAGATGCAAACCTCCTAAATGCGTTAGAGTTTGTCAAAGGCACGATGTGGGATGAGTCTCCTGACTTTGTCGATGCTGTTTAATGCAGAATGTTCTTCAACCACGGTAGGAAGGCCTTGTGTCCGGGGTGTATAATGCACTGACCATGAGGACGCGAAGAAGTGGCCGACATGTTAGCTTATCTGAAGACCGTGGCTATACCGAGTGACTAACTTCCTTACGAAGTCTGAAGCAAAACCTGCAATATTTAGTATGGCGATTCAAAGTACTATTACGCAAGAGATGGTGGAACATGTGATGCAACAAATGCAAGAGAGAGCGGACGCGATACACACCGACGTTAGACTTAACCAAAATCCTAAAAGAAGCAGCGAGGATGAGGAATATCCTTTCGAGACACGCTTCGAGCATTGATGGAACTATCCGTCTCCATGAAACTAAGTCTGTTATGTCAACTCGGGGCTACTTTCTATATATCTACTTCCATTGTTTGCATTTGTATTATTAATTATGTAGCGTCTCCAATTAAAGTGTAATGTCTTAACTTAACTTAATGCAAACAAAAAATGTAAGAAGAGAAAGTGTCAATGTTATAAAGATAAACGCCATCATAAACTACAAAACATACAACTTTTAAACATCTCAAATCGAACTTAAGTTACAATGACCTTCTCATGGTCCACTGCTCAAACAAATGCGGATAAATCGGTTACTTTGGGGCTACAACTTCTAAGCTCTTCGTATCTCTTGCAACGAGAGAAAATAGGTAATGCCCAACCTTTTGCTTACGGTGAACGCAACTTTATGCAACAAGGATATATCCTCGCACATGGGGCATCAGCCCTAATCCCAAGTTAGAAAAGAAAACACGATTAAACGGATGTCTTAATATTTAAAGTAACCGTCAATGTAATTAAATACTTATGTTCACGAAGTGGTTGGAGTTCACCCAATCCAATCTGATTTCCAAGCGGTTTGGCATCTGAGGGGAAGAAAAGTAAGGTCAACATCCATACTTCGGTACTATCCTACGAAATGAAGAATGCAATTAACATACACGAATGTGTAATCCATAAGCTCGTTGTAAAAGGCATCCCTAATCAACCGCCACCCATTTCGTTGCCCGTTCAAGGCAAACGTTATCGAGCGGTACCCGCAATGGCCATCGGAATTAACATCGGTGATGGACAATACGAATGGTCTAGCATGTATGGGGAATTGGTTTAAGCATCCTTTGGAATCAACCACACTTGTCGTAGTTGGCATCGTAAAGTTTAACCTACAATTGACCGTTCCACTCAAAAGCATCGTTCCACTAGCTTGCGTTAGAATAATGCTACCTTTTTTCGACACTAGGGCGCTTTCCCATCCACGTTGTGCGTCCGGCCTTCCTTTCCTTTACTTGAGGTTGTGGGCAAACTAGCGTTTTTGGAATCTAAATATATGGACAAACTAGCTTTTTAGGAATCTAACATATGCTCGTACATAGATTTGTCGTGTTTAATGGACGATTCGGATGCGGTAATAGACAACTTACGTTTGAAAGAATGACGACCGCGCACTTTTTGTTTGACCAACGACTCGAATAGAAAAATTGTTTCAAATGCACGAAAACCATTTCTTATAAATATGCTATATGCGTGACAGAGACAGACCTGGGCCAACGGGTGACTCCTAGTCATAGTTATCCTATAATAGATCTAGTAAAGTGCTCCTCCACATTCTCCTTTACAGTTTTCTTGCCCAAGTTATTTTTTTTACTAATGTCAATTTAATGAGCCTATATCCAACGAAATTAATTACATCCAACTCTCCTTTTTCTCAATTCTGGTAAATATTTAATACAATTATAGACAGAATACGCATTACTAAAAATATTACACATGAACTGTCTTGTTTATTTGGTGATTGGAGGCTCTTCCAGCCACTTAGCGCGGAAACCTGTTCCTTTACAATTGCAGCAGCGTGACATACCCTATAATACAAAAAGTATAAGAAAATTGTTACCTTAAGATCGAACGAATTGTTACGTATTGATTCATACCGACATTACCTTTCCAGAGCATATTACACAAGATGAATTTCTTGACGGGACTTGGCAGAGCATGTTATCGCCCAGAATGAAGAAGCCCGTGCCAGCACACCATTTGCACTCAACCTGTCCTTTTGAGTTGCAAGCAGAGCATGAAACAGGCTTCGGTTCCTGTAAGGAGCTAAATAATTATAGAATTTAAGCAACATTGGATCCTTGAACAACACCATCATACTGTTAGAGCTATGGCTCTTAAATTTGTGTCATTGATCAACTTGAATTGCGTAAAAAACATATAGCGTCGAGTTTGTGTGGAGTAATAAAGTTGGGTTATGTCACATATTAGCAACACTTAGTTTCAACTATATGTCACATTCAGGTTGGCATTCCTAACAAGTCAGAGTAACACATGACCCGAACCCGGACCGTTTATTTGGGGAATGGTGTTTCAGGTGACCTATAATTCTATTTCTATCTCATCATATATATATAGTCTCTTAACTTTCATATGTGTGTGATTTCAATTCCCATCGCCTAACACTCTCCAAATTAGCTCTTCGAAAAAACCAGGTTACCACAAACTAAGATTACCCTACCAATATGGAATAACTATCAATAATGGTCGGGCTAGAAAAACAATACTAGACTACCTTCAAGACATGAACCATTGATGTATCTGTTTATAAATTGACATAAGTAAAAACACAACCAGGTCCCAAATTTAATATTGATACAACTGTTTCGCCATCAAATTAGATATGGGTGACAGTCCAAAATTAGAATATGTAGCTTGGCACAGCTAATCCACCGGACTGTTGGCTCTCCGAATGTTTTCGACTTACCACCTCAGTTTGAGTTTCTGAGGTTGAAGTTTATTTGGGAGGTAGAGGACTGCTAGCACCCGGACCGGCCGGCCTTTCCCGGAGAGTCCTAATAGTTGCCCCGGACCCTGATTCACTATTTTTTGCCCCCGATTTTGAGGGTGTGCTTTTAGAAGGAAGCCCTTTAACCAACCTACTCGGCCTTTTCATGATTAATTTGTCTGGGGAGTGGTCAGAATCAGACCCCATAGCAATGAAAGAGGATTTCTTCCTAACACTGGTGACAGTGACCCCCGGTTCGACAATAGGAATCGACTCTTGAACTGAAGAGCCAGATACTATGGGAGAGAGTGTTGATTGAAAGAGTTTTCTAGGTTTTGTACCTTTAGAAGAAGATGAACCTCTGTCAGATTCTTCGATTGAAGGGGCTGGTTTCTCGACAGGCGACGCTGGAAGCCCTGCTACAAGTCTTTTTTCTTTTTCAACTCTTTGAGCTTTCTCCAATTCTGAGAGGTTAAGCCAACCGCCCTTGATCAGTGCTGTTCTTGCTGTGAACATAAACAGCTAAGGAAATTTCGAAGTTTTAGAGAGATAAAGCTTTGGGTAAAATGGCAGAGTGAAAGAGATAATGAAGCTGTGAAAAGTGAATAGAATTTATAGTAAATGTGAAAAAAGGGGTTGATTCCTAGGAGAATTCGAAAAGTTGGGCAATGATTAAAAGACGGCGCTGATGTCATTCATGGCATTTAAAAGAGGTAACTTGTTCGAGAAAGTGGTGCAACTTTCAAGGAGAAAAAACGGCTAAAGTGACCAACCAGAGAATGACACGTGTCCCACTAACTCTGACAAGAACCGTTTGGAATTCGTAACGTTTGGTCTGTCCGGTTCTGTCCTCAACTCTCTCCGAATTGATAAACCACTTCCTGAATCGGACTGTTTTTCAGTTCTTTGACAAGGATACTTGTTCAAATACCTAAAAAGGGGCTCCTGATGAGTCTGAATTCGAAGTACTCCCCGGAAGGGCAGCCCAAAGTAAATCTCTCCGTAAACCGGACAGGATCCAAGAGCTTAATTCGGAAAGGACATTTGAACCGGGCAGGTGACTTCGAACACTGCAAGCCCAAAGCAGTTCGAACTATGACTAAAGTACTAAAAAACCTAAACACTATCTGACTAAGCTACCTGCCCATCTGCTTAAAACTCATGGGTCTTTAAACATGACCCGGGTCCATTAAACTTGACACGAAAGCCCATAAGGGCCCAAATTACATACTATAAATACCCAACCACCAGCATTAACTATGGGTAACAAAAATTTACTGCTGCCAAGCTGCTCAATTCTCTCTCCACATTAAAAGCACTTTGAAACACCCTTAAACACACACACACCACCTTGAAACACCCTCACGCCGCCTTAAAACTCCACTTGAAATTACCAGCCTACCCTCAGGCTACTTTTATCCTCACCAATTAAATGTTTTTGTTTATTTGCAGGTGATTTTCCGACCTTATGAGGATGTTCGTGCAGTGTTCCCAGAGCAGGAAATAAGGTTGTATCGCCAACCTATTCGATTAATAGTGGTAAGAGAGGCTTACCAACCGGACCGAGTGATGTGGCAGTTCGGTTAGGTGCAAAGAGAATTCGTTGGCTCCCCTTGCTCTTAAAATTGGTCTCTCAAGAAGAGAAAATCTCTGTTACGCCCTAGAGGGTAGGCACTGGACGGACTGGAGGGACCATTTTTACGTGATTGATAGGTACTCACGGTGTTTGGAAGAGAGTAGCCGGAAATCATCCCCCAATACGAAATGTACGTGAAAAAATATGGTTGGTATAACATCACGACTCGTATTCTTAGCGAGCGCTCCGTCGTTTACATGGTTAACACGATACATCGTGTTCGTCCGTTAGACGATACCCTTGAAGAACTCGTTTCATTCGCAAGGAAGATGCTTGACCTCACTAGTCCTTGGCTTGTTGTAATGCTACTCTTATTTGTATGTTGTTCTGGTTTACAAACCATGTTTTGGATGTTGATTTGGATATTTTAGACGTTTAATATATTTTATTCTAATACTTTTTCATCTAATGATTTTATTAATCTTGTCTCTAAGTTTGTGTTAAATATTGTGTATGTTGGATCTATTGTGTATGTTTTCGTTATTGTATAGTAAAGAGGGTTAAACATCCATACTTTGTTTATATAGTTATTAATAATCCTTACCCCGGCGGATAAACAATTTTCAACCGACGGGGAGTTTTCAACCGGCGGTTGACAATTGTTCAACCAACGGTTGATAATTGCTCAACCGTCGGTTGAAAGTGAGGATATTATACTGACTTTGCTAATATTAGATATGATTTTACCCTACCGGGTGGGGAATGTTCCACGGTCGGTCGTAAATGACCCCAGCGGTTAGAAAATCTTCAATGGTTGGTGTCATCCTCCGCCGATTAAAATAACAAATTCCGTAGATAGTCCACCTGACGGTTCAAAAAATAACAACCGACGGGGGATTATCAACCGGTGGTTGGAAATTACCCCCAACGGGTATACCACTATAAATTGGTAGTATATAGTAGATAGGAAAATTGGCTGACCTATCCGACAATTAGAAAATTCTCAATCGTCGGGGTAGTTTAGACCCCGTCGATTGAAAATTCCAAAACTGCTACGGCAAAAACCTCAACGAGGATTTCATTTCCTCGAGGTTAATGATGACCTATCCGGTGGTTTTAAAATTCCCACCCACCGGGTGATAATGTTACAACCGCGGTTTTTAAAGAGTAAATATAATATTTTTGTTTCATTCCCGCCAAAACTTGTTTACCCGCCAAAACTATATTCCATCCTGCTGAGTTTTTTGGGAATTCCCTTCTACTACCCATCTATAAGTAGTGGAACCGAGCTATAGCATTAAATATCGTAGTAATAAGAATGGGTGATTTTAATTGGAACGTGCACGGAGATGCAAACCTCCTAAATGCGTTAGAGTTTGTCAAAGGCACGATGGTAGGAAGGCCTTGTGTCCGGGGTGTATAATGCACTGACCATGAGGACGCGAAGAAGTGGCCGACATGTTAGCTTATCTGAAGACCGTGGCTATACCGAGTGACTAACTTCCTTACGAAGTCTGAAGCAAAACCTGCAATATTTAGTATGGCGATTCAAAGTACTATTACGCAAGAGATGGTGGAACATGTGATGCAACAAATGCAAGAGAGAGCGGACGCGATACACACCGACGTTAGACTTAACCAAACTCCTAAAAGAAGCAGCGAGGATGAAGAATATCCTTTCGAGACACGCTTCGAGCATTGATGGAACTATCCGTCTCCATGAAACTAAGTCTGTTATGTCAACTCGGGGCTACTTTCTATCTATCTACTTCCATTGTTTGCATTTGTATTATTAATTATGTAGTGTCTCCAATTAAAGTGTAATGTCTTAACTTAACTTAATGCAAACAAAAAATGTAAGAAGAGAAAGTGTCAATGTTATAAAGATAAACGCCATCATAAACTACAAAACATACAACTTTTAAACATCTCAAATCGAACTTAAGTTACAATGACCTTCTCATGGTCCACTGCTCAAACAAATGCGGATAAATCGGTTACTTTGGGGCTACAACTTCTAAGCTCTTCGTATCTCTTGCAACGAGAGAAAATAGGTAATGCCCAACCTTTTGCTTACGGTGAACGCAACTTTATGCAACAAGGATGTATCCTCGCACATGGGGCATCTTCCCTAATCCCAAGTTAGAAAAGAAAACACGATAAAACGGATGTCTTAATATTTAAAGTAACCGTCAATGTAATTAAATACTTATGTTCACGAAGTGGTTGGAGTTCATCCAATCCAATCTGATTTCCAAGCGGTTTGGCATCTGAGAGGAAGAAAAGTAAGGCAACATCCATACTTCGGTACTATCCTACGAAATGAAGAATGCAATTAACATACACGAATGTGTAATCCATAAGCTCGTTGTAAAAGGCATCCCTAATCAACCGCCACCCATTTCGTTGCCCGTTCGAGGCAAACGTTATCGAGCGGTACCCGCAATGGCCATCGGAATTAACATCGGTGATGGACAATACGAATGGTCTAGCATGTATGGGGAATTGGTTTAAGCATCCTTTGGGATCAACCACACTTGTCGTAGTTGGCATCGTAAAGTTTAACCTACAATTGACCGTTCCACTCAAGAGCATCGTTCCACTAGCTTGCGTTAGAATAATGCTACCTTTTTCGACACTAGGGCGCTTTCCCATCCACGTTGTGCGTCCGGCCTTCCTTTCCTTTACTTGAGGTTGTGGACGGAGGTTTGAAGGTTTTAGCAAACCCCGGCAAACTAGCGTTTTTGGAATCTAAATATATGGACAAACTAGCTTTTTAGGAATCTAACATATGCTCTTACATAGATTTATCGTGTTTAATGGACGATTCGGATGCGATAATAGACAACTTACGTTTGGAAGAATGACAACCGCGCACTTTTTGTTTGACCAACGACTCCAATAGAAAAATTATTTCAAATGCACGAAAACCATTTCTTATAAATATGCTCCGTGACAGAGACAGACCTGGGCCAACGGGTGACTCCTAGTCATAGTTATCCTATAATACTATAATAGATCTAGTAAAGTGCTCCTCCACATTCTCCTTTACAGTTTTCTTGCCCAAGTTATTTTTTTTTACTAATGTCAATTTAATGAGCCTATATCCAACGAAATTAATTACATCCAACTCTCCTTTTTCGCAATTCTGGTAAATATTTAATACAATTATAGACAGAATACGCATTACTAAAAGAATTACACATGAACTGTCTTGTTTATTTGGTGATTGGAGGCTCTTCCAGCCACTTAGCGCGGAAACCTGTTCCTTTACAATTGCAGCAGCGTGACATACCCTATAATACAAAAAGTATAAGAAAATTGTTACCTTAAGATCGAACGAATTGTTACGTATTGATTCATACCGACATTACCTTTCCAGAGCATATTACACAAGATGAATTTCTTGACGGGACTTGGCAGAGCATGTTATCGCCCAGAATGAAGAAGCCCGTGCCAGCACACCATTTGCACTCAACCTGTCCTCTTGAGTTGCAAGCAGAGCATGAAACAGGCTTCGGTTCCTGTAAGGAGCTAAATAATTATAGAATTTACGCAACATTGGATCCTTGAACAACACCATCATACTGTTAGAGCTATGGCTCTTAAATTTGTGTCATTGATCAACTCGAATTGCGTAAAAAAGATATGGCGTCGAGTTTGTGTGGAGTAATAAAGTTGGGTTATGTCACATATTAGCAACACTTAGTTTCAATTATGTGCCACATTCAGGTTGGCATTCCTAACAAGTCAAAGTAACACATAACCCGAACCCGGACCGTTTATTTGTGGAATGGTGTTTCAGGTGACCTATAATTCTATCTCATCATATATATATAGTCTCTTAACTTTCATATGTGTGTGATTCACAGTTCCCATTGCCTAACATTCTCCAAATTCGCTCTTCGAAAAAACCAGGTTACCACAAACTAAGATTACCCTACTAATATGGAATAACTATCAATAATGGTCGGGCTAGAAAAACAATACTAGACTACCTTCAAGACATGAACCATTGATGTATCTGTTTATAAATTGACATAAGTAAAAACACAACCAGGTCCCAAATTTAATATTGATACAACTGTTTCGCCATCAAATTAGATATGGGTGACAGTCCAAAATTAGAATTCTATGAGAAAAATGAAGGAAAAAAAGGTTACCTGAGAAATCAACCAGGCTTGTTCGATGCGCTTAGCGAAATTGGAAGAGTTTTCAACAGCAGAAGCTCTCACAATAGAAACCCTAGAAGAGCGAGGCAAAACCCTAAAACCTAATTCAAATCTTCTTCTCCTGGAATTAGTTACCGATTGAGCAGATAAGATGGTCTTGCAGGACATGGAACTCGCCATTCCCCTTCGTTCTTCCAGTATTTCTTCTGCGCTTGTTTGTTTGGACCACCTTCTGCGTTTGGTCAAATTCGATAGCCCATACAGGACTTGATTGGGCTGCTTATATTGTGAGATATTTACGGAGATTGGCCTATTTAAAATACAATTTCTTTCTAAGCTGTAATTATTTATATTTGTTATTTGAATTAAAAAATAAAAATAAAATACCCAACTTATCTAGTTAAATATATTAGCTTAAATTTAGCTTAAATTCTATCAGTTATTGGGTTTCTTTTATTTACCCTCGATTAAAAAATTACCGGTTAAGGTTTTTGGACTATTCAAAATCTATAAATTTGAGGGTGTTTATTTATGGACTAAAAAACATTGTTAGTCCCCATGTTTACCACTTGTATCAACATAGTCTTTTTTGTTCAACTCTGAATAAAACTCATCCCTTTCGTTTTAAACATTTGGACGATTAGTCCCTCCGCATATTTTGGGGACCAAAAGTGATACAAAACATAGGATTTGGAGACCAAAAGTGATACAAAACTTAGAATTTAAGTGTCACGTGTCAATTTTTAAATGGTTTATATGCGGGGGACTATATTTGCAAAGTTTTTAAAACGAAGGGGATGAATCTTATGCATAAGTGAACGAAAAAAACTATATTGATACAAGTGGTAAACATGTTGGACTAACAGTGTTTTTTAGCCTTTATTTATGTGTACCACCTAAACCGAGCTGACATGACCTGACCCAACCTATACGTGAATTGACAAGGGATGAGTTAAACTATATATTAATGATATGCCAAAAAAACTTTGTATTTTTTCTCAAAAAACTAACTATTATAATATCCATATTTATTTATTTTTTTGAATTAATACATTAAATAAAAATAAAAGTGTTCATACAAATACCTGAGGCATACTTAGAGAGGAGGCTGAAAAGTCAGCTAGTAAAGAAATGCAAAAATATCATACAATGTCAGAAAATAACAAATGGTGTAGGTAAGACAACAAGTAGCCAAACATAGGTCAACTCTAATCAATAGATTATGCGAAAATCAAACGAGGAGCATCAGCATCCTGTGAAACAATCAAGAGACAGTAACAGCATTAACTTAGTGGATGAGATATTAGAAAGGACAACTAGTCTTAGTTCCCAAAAAACGAGCACGAAGATCATCTAGTAAGCGAACGGAGATAGCAGAGACAAGGCTTGGGGGGAGCCGAAGATTCAGTTATTTCTCTCCCGCCAAATATTGTAAATAATAGCGTCAAAGAAAGGCCGCCAAATATGAAGGGTATTTGAGGGAGCCCAATTGGAGGCTTCCTGAAGCCAAAAGCTCCAATTGGAGTTATCATGGTAGGGTATCCCCATTTTAGTACGTGCATAATCCCATAAGCTCTCGGAGTAACTACAATCATAAAGGATATGATTTATATTTTCATCCGCATTATTGTAAAAGACATATGAGGGGGAATAATCAATCCTCCAAGACATAAGTTTGTCTCGAGTGGTGAGCTTGCCATGAATAGCGAGTCAAAGAATAAAATAGTGACGAAGCATATTAAATTTACTCCAGACAAGACTCGTCCATCCGACATAGAGGATAGGCGCTCAAATGGCAGTGTGAGTACTTTTAATCGAGAAAGCGTAAGTTTTATTGTTTGCCATCCAGAGAGGGATGTCAACACGGTGGACGTTTGGAGGAGGAAGGGAAATGATAATGTTGCGGAGGTCCATAAGGTTATTTCTGTTAAGAGGCCGAATCCAATGCCCATTGGAGATAAAATTAAATGTGGTTACCTAGCCTTGATTCGGAGATAATGGAGTGACAGTAGTAAGATGCAAAGGAAGTGTCAAAAAGTCAGGGGTCAAACCAGAAGGAGGTATTCATGTTGTTGCCGATAGCCATCATGAAAAGATTGATGGTCAGAGGCCTAAGGCTAAGATTTTCTCCAAGTCTGGGAAAGAGTATAGTCAGGGGATAAATCCCATAAATTATTATTTTTACTTTTTTCCGAATTAATAAAATCGCTTCAAATGAAGCTAGAGGTTTTGTTGATAATCGACCACGGGTACTTAATGACGACCACCTGATTCTAAACTTGTAAGTCCAAAATCCCAAGGTCGCCCTCAAGCAAGGGCAGCGTAACCGAAATTCAAACAACTTTGGCTCAGGATATTTTCAAATCATGACCAGACCATAGATAACGACGAAATATTTGGGAGAGTTCTTTAAGAACTCTAGATGAGAGGGTGACAATGAAGGACTAGTACACGTGTCTCGAAAAAAGAACTGATTTTATGAGTTGGATCCGACTAGCATCAGAGAGGTATTTAGAAATCTAAGAGCCAATGCGGGTTGTAATTTTGTGAATGAGGGTCGACAGTCATAATGGGAGAGATAGCCAGTAATAAGGGGGACTCCAAAAAAATTTACCGTGAAAGAGCCAACCTTAAAGCCAGAAAGACTGATAAGCTCAATCTTAAGGGTGGGACTGATGCGAGAAAGAAAGATATGGCTCTTATCATGACTTATTTGCAACCCTGAAAGGAGGAAAAAATCATTGAGTCATTCCTTAATGAGAAGCAAGGACTTGATATCTCATGACAAAAGATCATAAGATCATCCGCAAAGCAATGGTTCACAAGTTGTAACTTTTGATATTTCCAATGGAATTTGGAGTTATGGTCAATGATTTTCTATTTGAGAATTCTAAAAAGGACTTGCATGACCAAGACAAACAGGAAAGACGAGAGAGGATCATATTTTCTAAGTCCTTTCCTACCCTGATAGAAATCAGTGGGGTCACCATTAACGTTAATGTTATAAGAGGAGCTAGCAATACACTGGATAATCCAAGTGAAGATTTGGTCTGGAAAATTCATGGAAACAAGAATGTCGAGGATAAGGTGTAATCTAACATTGTTAAAAGCTTTATCAAATTGATATTTAGAGCGGCTCTTTTTCTTTAAGAGTGGAAGTTGTACCCTTTGAGTAATTCTTGGGAGAGAATAATATTAATCGGAGATATTTCTTCTAGCAACGAAGGTCGACTCAGATTAATCAATCAGGTAATGGAAATAATAAGATGATTTTATAGACAACATTACATAAGGCAATAAGGAGATAGTCATGGACAAACGAAGGAGTATTAGACTTCGGGATGAGCAAATGGAAGTAGCATTCCATTATAGGTCCATTTTATTAGAGTGGAAGAACTCTAGGAAACCATTACAAATATCATTTCCCACGAGGGCCAAAGATTTTTTTAAAAGACTTGAGTTGAAACCATCGGGACCTGGGGATTTTCTACTATCAATGCTGAACAGAGCGTCTTTTATCTCAGCACATATAATCGGGCTAATCATAACACACTTGTCAAAAGGATTAACCTTAGAGGAGATACGGGAAGATACTCATGGAAGCCAGGCTAATCAGAAGGGTGTCTAGTCCCTAACAAAGAGAAAAAATATATGACAAGGGAATTGGAGATGTCGATAGAGGAGGAGATCAAATTTTTAGGTAATATTATTTCGAGTCAAACGGGTTTTTATGCTATTATGGAAGAACTTGGTGTTTATATCACCAAACTTGAGCCAATTTTCTCTGGATTTTTGCATTCCGCTCTACTGAGGAAAATGTAATCTGAGGAGGCCTCAATTTCCTTAGTAATAAGGGAAGGGTTAAAAGGATCTATAGTGGGACGATTTTGGGCGGAGAAGAGGTCCTTTTGAGCATTGAAAACTCTCAAGCTGATGTCGTTATAGACAGTGCACTTGAGGTCATGAGGAGTTCCAGCCATAAATAATAATATCTTTAAAAGAAGGATGATATTGCCACATATTGAAGAACTTAAAGGGTTTTTTCTTACAGTTACGGAACATTCCAAGGTTAAGAGTGACACTAGTATGATCCGAAAAACGGGAGTATCCGTAATGAGCGGAAGAATTCAAAAAACGCTCATCCCAATCCTTATTAACTAAGACCCGATCAATCTTGGAATAAATAGAATTAGAATGGTATTTACTATGTTAGGTATAATAGAAGTCGGTAGAGCGAAGATCACTAATCTCACAATTAAAGCAACAATTATTAAATTCATCAATAGTAGAGAACCAGCCACCATAGGAACCATAACACTCCTCTGGACTTCGAATTGCATCAAAATCCCTAAGGGAGACCCAAAGGACTCTCTGATCTTAAGGAAATAGATTGGAGAGTATTCAAAAGGGGGATTATATCTATATTTTCATTGAAAGTATAGATAGCAATGAAACGAAAAAGTATGAGAGTTGAGATATTTCGCATGACAATGAATATATTGGAGGGAGGCATATAAAATAGAAACAATAATCACAATCGGGTTCTATATAATCCAAATTCTACCCAGGGGGTGAGGCCCATGATTAGTAGAATACTGCCAATAAGGGACAATTCTACTAAGGATGAGAATAACATTATATGAATGGACTTTTGTTTTCATAAGAATCATGACAGATATGCTGTTATTCATAATAAAATCATTAACATATTTTTTTCTGATGGGGTCGTTTAACCCACGCACATTCCAAAAAGCGATAAACATAAAATACTTACAGGGGGTTAGGTATTTTCCCTATCACTTGTGCAAAGGAATAGGGCCATCAGGAGCCTCGCCATGAAGGATGAATCTACCCACCAAAGAGTCCACATCATCATGGTCATCCACCGCAACAGTCAGATGAGAATTCTCCTCAAAGAGATCAAACTCGAAAGAGATCATCGGAGAAAGAAGAAATCCAAAAAATCAAACCGAATCTTTCCAAAAGATCATATGCTAGGATCTTTAGTTTGGGATACCCAAAAACAAAAATTACTAAAATCTTATAATAATTTAAAAATAATATTAAATCATTAATAATAGGAGAAAATATCATAAATAAGATGTAAAGATCCCACATTATAATTCATGTTATTTTATTTTAGGACCACCAAAGTAAAAGTAATCTTACATGGCACCGTCTTTGGTGAAAGGCGAAAACAAACACACGTTGAGGCCATACATTTGACAGTCGCCTCTAAAAAATATTTTTCCTGTCTGAGAACTTGTTGTGCTATATTTTTCTTATTAGCGACGGTAGTACTGCTCGCTAACCGAGCACCACCTCATACGAGAAGAAAAAAAACATCAACTCTCAAGCCGGGGAACTCGGCAAAAATGTTAGAACTATGCAACGAAGCTATCCATGGGTGGATCCAAGATTAGAATTTAGGGTGTGCCAAAAATATCATTGAACTATAAAGTATCTGAGTAATATATAGTCAAAATACATCAATAGATTGTTACAACTAAAAATAAAAATCTATTTATATTCTAAACGTAATTGCATTTTTCTCTTACTCATGCCTTGAAAGCGCTTGATAATATCTCAATCATCAATTATAACAAACACTTATTTCTCCAGAAATGTCACTAAGAAATCATTAAGCCATGATTGGACATTCGATTTCTCAACTCATTCTTCACATATTTCATACTATAAAATACTCGCTCAACAGTTATCGGTGGCCACTGGTAATGACAAAGCTAACTTCAAAAATGTGCACACCAATCCAAATGTTTTATGCTTTATTATACGCACAGACTCCTACATAGATGTGAGATACTCTTCAAATTTGAAAAATTATAATCCATCTTCACACACACTCAATATAAGTCTCAAGTTGTCTAGACAACTCTTTATCACTAACATCCTCGAAGTCATTCGGGTATAATATTTCCAACCTCACAAGTAAGTTAGTGACAAAATCTTGAAATGAAGAACAAGGATTCAAGCATGCCACGCAATTCAATAACTCAACATTTTTGGGTGTAAATCGATCATTCTACCACTCATAAATGCTTATCATATTTTCTCATTGTTTCTACCCAAACCTTAAATAAATTCTAGAAAATGACCTTTATAAATAAAATCATCTCCCTCATTATGTGCCCTAAATAAAATCCCACACAGCAAACAAAACATAACTTTCCTTTTTATAGAATATTCTAGCCAATCATTATTTTATACCAACTATTATTAAAAGAACGATTTCGTGTCTCACTATTTCTAAAAGGATATTCAGTCATGTTGGGTTTAGTTTCTCCATTCACAAGGTAAGCTCTTCTCACTTCATCTTGATCATTTGGATGATAATTAATAATTGGAGTTCTAGTTCCAACATCTAACTCCAAATATGCCTCTTTTTTAATGTCGTATACGAAGATGATGGATCAATTGATGAAGGAATTGCATAAGGTTCTTTGGATGGTACCTTGGTTGAAGAAGGGATCAGAGAGGCTTTAATTTTTTATTTATTTCCAATAGAGGAGCTACTAAACTCTGAAATCGAGGGGCAGGCGTAAAAAACTTGAACAACATCATGTTAAGTCAATTAGAAAATCCATAAACAATTCTAACAATTATAAACTAGAAAAATAACTTTATTATGGCCTAAAAGCTACTTACAAATATAAAATTTGATGAATTCAGTTCTTTCTTAGTTATTAATCCTGCAAAGAATATGTTCGTATGATAATGTCTGTCAAAGATATGTTTGTATGAGGTGCTTTTAGAGAGAGAAATTGAGTGATTTAGAGCGAGAGAGAGAGAGAGAGAGAGAGAGAGAGAGAGAGAGAGAAAATAAATAAATGTATCAATTATTGACTAATCATTGGACCTTTTCCGAAAAAGGGAAGGTCCTTTATATAGTACATAAGGTAAGCAATGAAATTACATAATTACCACTATTAAAGTGGATCTCTCACCTCACTCTTCTACTATTAATAGACAAGTTTACTAGTTATTAAATTTGACCCCCTTAATACTTATGTTTGCCTTATACTAGTCATTGACAAGTAATCACACCAATTTGACCCTTCTATTTATTATATCAAAGCTTCTTTACTCACCATATTTTCCTTCCATTATCAGTAGCCCCCCAATCGTTGTGAAGGTATCTCGGGAATGACTGATTTCGGGGAACAAATTATTCTTCATGTTAAGCCTCCTTAGATTTTTCTTCTTTTGAGCCTCCTTGGATTTTTCTTCCTTTAAGCCTCCTTGGATTTTTATTCCTTTAAGCCTCTTTGCACGACCTCTTGCAACACTCCCCGGATCATTCTTGCTTCACATTTTAGTCATACGAATTCATTACTTATGTTTTTTGAGCGAATCTTCTCAAGGAGCTTCCTCGAATTAAGTTTTGTAACCTTATTCGGACTCGTGACCTCGCCCTTAGTCATGATGATCTTATCATACCCATCATTATTTTTAGTTTCGCATGTATTTATCTATCCGTTGTGGTGTCAGAAATAGCTTAGGGTGGTGACATCACTTCTAACCACGTGTCGATCATCTCCTAACACACGCCAACATGTTTTTTGAAACCCTTTGTAAGGAAGATAACGTGTCGAAGAGACCCTTGAAACTGAATCTTTAACTTACACCTGGGAGAAACCGATATTCTTCTATAAATACTTATATATTTTCATAGTTTCAAGTTTACACACTTTAACTCAGTTCACCAGAGTGAAGAGGAAGCCTTTTTTCTATAGAGATAAACAGCTTTCCAAATTGAGTTATTCTTTTAATCTTTCATGTCTAAAGAGTTTGTGAATCTTGAAAGATAAAAACTTTAGAGGTGGTTCAATATTTCAAAAAGAGTTAAAGAGAGGAGGGCTTCCGGTATCAGAGAGTACCCTACTCGTCACGGAATCTTTCAAACAATATTTCATGATAACTGGTCTCCTCTTCAGCCGCGTTTTGACATAGTAGGATCTTTAGGTAACAATTCGTCATCGGTTTCACCTATCATTCATTCCCTGGTCAATCTTGTTTAAGGAAAAACAAGGGTGAACTTTCACTTTCTGAAAGCAACCGCAAACCCTTCATTTTCTTACCTATGGATGGTGATAAGGATAAACTTATCGAGACAGACAGAGGAGATTGGGCAAAAACAATAATATCCAAAACTTGTTAAAATATCTATTAAGATTAAACTTGCCCCCTTGGTCACAACCCGCAGGTGACTCCACAAGGAACCCTGCAGACTACACTTGAGGTTACTCCTTGGATAACCTCTTCCAAAAACGTTTGTTTTGGCAAAGTTTTAAAATCCATCCCAAAATCTTAGAAGAATAGGTTAATTGATGAATCAGATACTGACTAAAGGGTGGACCTTATGGCCCCCGTAGAAGCAGATCCATTCAGGTTATTCCAGCATTACCATCCTCCCTCCGACATCCTGTGCAAATTCGGGAACCCTATTCTTCTCCCCATAATACTGACACCGCTTCTTCTACTCAGTGGGGGAAAAAAGAAGAAGCAAAACATAAAACATACCTCAAATCTGCCTTCGAACATAGAATAGATAGTAGGCAACAACCTTCGCGAGATTGAAGCCAAACATATACTTGCACTTTATAGGGTAAAGTACAAAAACTTCCACCCAACTGAGGAGGTGAAGCTAAGGGACCGGTGGGCAATCCCCAAAAATATTACAATTTGATTCCCAACTGTTGGGGAGACACTCTTATCTGTGCGTAACCATGAGTTAGTTCTCTACACAGAACTTATGAACTAGGGTCTTCGCCTGCCCTTTGATCCTGTTTTGGTGGACTACTTCAACCTGATAGAAGTTTGTACATCTCAGGCTAGTCCCAACATGTGGTATACACTTATGGTCTGCATCATGGTCTCCTGGATCTCTGACACCGAATTCTCAATGGAACAACTTATCTCAATCTTGGGTGTGGCAAAAAATTCTCACTATCCCTTCTACTCTTTAGGGATTTCAAGGCAGTATAAGGTAGTAAAATATTTTTTAGAGGTGGACAAGAAATGGAAACAACAGTTCATCTTTATTTCTAGGCTTTGGGAGACAGGTTTTGAGAGTTCCAAGGAGATGCCCCATCGATTGATTTTGGAGTGGACTGGGTGAGGTACTTGTTTCAACCCTTTATTATGTTTTACTTGTTCGAATTAGTTAACCTAAAACATTTTCTTCTGAACAACTATGAAAGGGATTTCCAAACCCTTCAAAGACTATGCTAAGTCCGTAAAATATGTCTTTGAGAAGTTAAGCCTCTGGGCAAGTGCCAATTGGAGCTACAAATTCCATAGATGCTTCACGCCCTCGAATTTGGAACATCAAATTGAGGTCCAGGAAAAACAATCGGTTGAAGTCCGGGAAGACCAACTGGTAGATGTTCAGGGAGGACATCGAGCTAATACCCTGGAAAAACCAAGTGGATGCTGACTAAAAAGAAGTGGTCGAGGGGAGACTGGCTGGGAGGGAAGACGTTGTGAGGCCAAAAGAAGTTTTCCTCTCAAGAAAAATAGAAGAAAATAGTTGATACTGAGGAAGATATTGACAACACAACTGGTCTAATTTTTCCCCCTATGAAGAAAGTTTTCATTTTCGACTCAGACTCTGGCGGGGAGTTTGTTCAAATTAAACCAGTTGTTTCTCAAAAGAATCAGGAAGAAATTCATAGGGAAGACGAAAGTCTCTCCCATGCCTCAGCTTATTTTAATGTTTACAAAAATGACTTTGTTGCGAATAAGTTTAACAGGTTGCTTCGCGTTGCTGCTCTCCTCCAAAAGGAAAGCTAAACGCAAAGATCGTTATGAAAACGAATTCATTCAAAGAAGAAGCAAGGATAAAAACCTGAAAGATGAACTCGTCTGCCTAAAGAAGACAGTTGAAGATCAAAGGAAAGCCGATCTAAAAAAGGTTGAGGATGAGCTTGATCGCGAGAAAGAGGTATTTGTTGAGCGTCTAAGAAAGATCACTTCTTTGAAGACTAAACTTTCTGAGGAGAAAGCGAAGCACGATGATGAAATAGAGTGTTTTATCACTAAGGATATTGAACGGAACACCCTTATCAACAATATATTTGATTCATGTGAAACGACTCAAAAATATTTTAAGAACTCTGTTAAAAATTGAAAACCTTATCGCAGAGAATGAGTCTCTGAAAAAAGAACTTTGAAACTGAGAAGAAGAAGTGTCTGGATGCATATGCTACCAACTGCGTTTCTCGCCATGAAAAAAGAGATGTTAACCTTAAATCAGCTTTGGTTTTAGAAATGCATGAACATTTTCCTGACTTGAACCTGGGGGCCTTTGGCAACGTGTCATAAAAAAACATCGTCCAGTAGGCGTTTCTTTGGAATATTTAGTGACTAGTAGTGACTCAGAAAGTTCTTCTTCTGACTCTGATTCTTCAGAAGATAGTAAGGAGGATGATGCTCCCCGAGAAAATTAGTGTTTATTACTTCTTATGTTTAGACTTTATCTTTTTATGTAATATTTTCTTATCAACCATCTTTGGGACCCCTGGCCGGACCTACTCAAATTTTTTTACCTTGTACCATTTTTTGTTTTATGAAAGTTTTGAATGAAAAAGTATTTTTGTTATTTTTTATTCTTTATAACTTGATTTTTCCTCTTTAGTTCAAATTCTTTTTGTGATCATCTTCTATTGATTTATAAAACTCATGTTGTCAACAAATTTTTCCATATAAACAATTTGTTAGCTGACCATTTTAATTAAAAAATATGATCATTATAGTTTGTTATCTATTCGGTGAATATTATTCTATGGCCTTCATCGAAAGACTTTCTTGGTTCAAAATAATGAACATTGCACTCCAACAATTGTTAGATGGCCCTTTAAACTCAAACAGATAAGCATTATCATCCAAAAATATAATACTTTGGATTCAAAAAGATGAATACTATCATCCAACATTTTTTGGATGGTCTTTTCATTAAAAAAGATGAACACTTACAGAGATCATTTTAAGATGAAAAATAAATTTTATATATATAAGTCGGCTATTAGGACACCTCATTAAAACCTTCATATGCCACCAGGGTAGGAAAGAGTATGCCACTGATACTTATATAAGTTCATACATAAAATATTTACAACTTTATATATTTATTCCAAATAAACCTTGAGATTTTCAATGTTCTAAAGGTGGGGAAGATCTCTTCATTCTTTATCTTTGAGTCGATATGCCCCCGGCTTGATTTTCCTTATTACTGTGTACAGACCTTCCCAATTAGGAGCTAATTTTCCAATCTGTTTTTCTTTAGTATGAAGGAACACGTTCCTCAACACTTTGTCTCATGCTTTAAATTCTCGTCGCCAAACCTTTGAAGCATATCGACTTATCATCAAAGTCTAATAGTGTAGAGAATCCAGTTGTGTCATTTTTCTTTTTTCCTCCACCAAATCTAGCTCTGTGCATTTTCTCTTGTCATTTGTCTCCTTAGAATATTCACTGGTCCTATACGAGGGGAAGATTATCTCACATGGTTCTGTAAGCCCATAAAACTTCTTGTAGATAATCTAGTTATTTTCCAGTCTTACCTTCCAAGTTCTTTCTTAAGCCATCCAAAACTGTATGATTGGTCGCCTCGACTTGGCCATTCGCATGGGGATAGAAGGTGCCGAGAAGCACTGTTATCTCCTCTTAGAAGCACAGAAAGCCTTCATTTATTTGTTGTCGAACTGTGGTCCGTTATCCATTTTTATTTTTCTCGGAACCCCAAAACGAAAACAAATGTTAGAAACAATAAATCTAATAATATCTTTAGCTTTTGTCCCTACTATAGGTTCAGCTTCCATCCACTTAGAGAAATTGTCAATTGTGACAATGATCGTGTGTCGGCCTCCAGATGCCATCGGTAATGGTCCGACCAAGTTTATGCCCCATTAGTCAAACCGTAGTGATTCGAATATCGGTGTATGGATTGTGTGAGAAAATCTCTGGCAGGTGTCACATTTTTGATATAATTCCTTAGCATCCGATGAGAGAGTCGACCAGTAGTACACTGCAAGAAGAACTCTTCGTATAATTTTTTTGTACCCATAATGCGCTGAACCTTCCCTGTCACGTAGCTCTGAAAGTATCATTTATGATTTATCTTTTCCTAAACATCAAAGTAGAGGTCGGCTAAAAGACTTTTTATACAATGCATCTCCGAGTACGACATAACAATATGCCTTAAACTGTATTCTTTTAGCCATCACCTTATCAATTGGTAACACATCGTTCACTAAAAATTCTTTAATCTCACTCCTCCAATCTTTTGCCACATTTGTAGAAATTTTAAAAGCTTCAACAGACACTTCAACTATTTTAGATCCCTTTACTATAGAAGGGTTTTCTTGTGTAATAGTCTAAGGGTATTCTTCTGAGTAAGAAGTTTCAGCCTAAGAACCAGCCACTAAATTTCAATCTCTGTGAACATGTTTGTATATGATGTCTTCGAAAGCCAATGTTAAAACCTTCAAAGCCCCAAAATATTTCAATAAATGATCTTTTCTTGCTTCCGATTGGCCAGATACATGGTTTATAAGGAGTTGTGAATCTCTTACCATCATTACCTTTTTAGCTCCGCATATTTTAGCAAGTCTCAATCCTGCCAAAGCAGCTTCGTACTCAGCTTTGTTATTTGACGCTTTAAATCTGAATCGGATGGCTTGATACATTGCGATTCCTTCTGGAGAAACCAACTGCACCCTGCTCCATATCCTGACGAGCTGGAACCTCTATCTGTTCGGATTTTCCACTCTGATCCAAATATTTCCTCATCAATATCTATTTTTGTTCGCTCGGAGTGAAACTCAACTAAGAAAACTGCTAATGCTTATGCATTAATGGCAGTTATTGGCTCAAACTTGATATCAAAGTCTCCTACTTCAACCGACCACTTAGTCATTCTTCCCGACACATCAAGCCTTTGTAGCATATTATTCAATGGAAAAAAGCCTTTAGTTGTACCAGATCGGATTCTATACCATGCTCACTGATTATGCACCCTAAAAAATTTCCAGATCTTACCCCAAATATGCACTTTTCTATGGTTCAACTTCAAATTTATCTTAGTCAAGTTAGCAAAATTTTCTTCTATGCCTGCCAAATGGTTATCATCCTTTGAACTTTTGATTAATATGTCATCAATGTATACCTCAAAATTTCTTCCAATTTGAGTCTCAAAATCTTTATTTACTAAGCGTTGGTACGTTGCTTCGGCATTCTTTAACCCAAACGGCATTACCCTGTAGCAGTGTGGACCTATTACGGTGATGAAAGTTGTATTATCCTGATCTTTTGGATCCATTTAGATCTGATTATACCTGGCATAAGCATCTAGAAAGAGTAGTCGGTTCCCGGAGGTCGAGTCAACTAACTGATCTATTTTGGGTACAAGGAAAGGATCTTTGGGACAAACTCTGTTTAGACCGGTGAAGTCCACACACATTCGTCACTTGTCATTCTTCTTCTTTACTAGGACCGGGTTAGCAGTCCATAAAGAATATCGTGACTCGTGTATGTGACCACTTTAGTTAAACGACTCACCTCTTCCATAATAGTTTCAGTTTTTTCTTGAGAAAAAGATCTTTTTTTCTGTATGATCAGGGGAATATTGCTTCGTACCGCAAGCCTGTGACAAATAACATCCGTTGGAACCCCTGTGACATCCTCTGTACACCATGCAAACAAAGTTAATTTTGTTGATAAAAACCTGATTAAACTTTATTTTACCTCCAGAGATAATTTTGTGCCGATTTTGAGATTTTTACCCGGAGAAAAGACATGATCCTCAAAGCTATCATCTGGGACCAAAACTCGGGGCTTCCTTCGGATCACCCACAGGATCGGATCCCGAGGGAACCCCCGCTGACTGCTATTTTTTATTTGACTCAACCCCCTTAACCTGCTTAGGGGCCACTACTACTTGGTAACACTCTTTTGACATCTTCTGGCTGCTTCTAACTATTCCCACATTGTTTCCCACAACATCTTTTAAACATTGATAAACGGTCGATGGCACAACATACATTTTAGATAACTAAGAACTTTTGAAGATAGCATTATAAGATGTATGGGCATCTACCACAACAAACAGGATTGTGATTACCTTTTTGAACGGTCCCCAACCTAACTCGACCATTCCCTCGAATTCTCTTACTACATCAGTTGTAGCCCTAGTAAATCTGATTATCGTTTAATCTGACCGTAGGATCGTAGGAGGGTTATTGATCTGGATGGAAGTAGTCAATAATATAATGTTGGCCGAACTTATTGTATCAATTAGAATTTTTTGTATCTCGTTCCCAACTATCTATGCCTTGATAACTACCGCATCCTCATGTGGAGTAGCTACATCTCTCATATCGTCATCTTCGAAGAAAAGTATTGGAGACAGACTTCTCTACAGATGTGGTGAAATGTATGATTCCAGTTGTGTTGATAGACTAACAATATGTCTCTTCCGAGAATAATTCGATACTCCTATAACAGTATATTCTCAAAAAATTATTAGTGATTCAATAGAAAGCACACAATTTACTAACATTTCCTCTTGTTATCGGCTCTTCTATCACGTTTATGCTTTTTCCGCCCGATTTTGGGTTTAAATACTCAGCGGAGATATCAAATGCATCAATATATTCTTCATCAATTGCTTCTGATATCATTAAATCATCTTCTTGCTTTAGGAAAGCTTCTTGATTTGGAGCAACTGAGGAATTCTTCTTCACAAACACGGTTAACTTCCCATTTTCTATCAAGTATTGTAATTCTTTTTTCAATGCCACACAATTCTTTGTATCATAACCAATATCCTCATGATATTGGCAGTATTTATGTTCTCCCTCAGATTCTGCATTCAAAATGGCTTACGAAAATGTACATTCGAACTCGTTTTCTCAAAGATAGTTTCCACATATTCAGTCCACTCAGCATAATGAGCTAGCTAGACTCACTTGTTTGACATGAGTCGAACATACTGTTGAGTATTGGCTATTAGTGCATACTCTTTCACTATTTGAGGTGCTTGACTTATAACTTAAATAGGTGCTCGGGGTTGGACTATACTTGTTGGTTGCGATACCTATCAGACATGTTTCAGTGCTGCAATACTTCTAACCATCATCGAATCTTGATAAAAATGATTCGGATTAAACTATGACTTAGACTCTAATTTCGATGCTCTGGTTTCTTTCACCAAAATTCGTTTTTCTAATCTGATTCAATAATGCTCCAAATGTCATAGCCTACATTTCTGTTGCATTATCCTTCATTACCCCAAGAAGCAAACCTATTCGAAAAGCAGTTAAAGCCATTTTGTCTTCGCAGAATTCTATGTCTGTTTTGACTTGGATGAAACGCTTCGTATATTCTTTGAGAATTTCCCCCACCATATGTCTGCAATATATTATAGTATCCTCGTTTTTTCGGAAGTTTTTGCTTCCTATAAAGTGTTGGCGGAACATGCTCCAGAACATGTCAAAACATTTTATACACCCTTGAGGTAAACAATTGTACCATTTTGACATAGCATTCTTAAAAGTTTGAGAAAAATCCCTACATAAAATCTTATCATCGTTTTCATAGTTGATCATGAACTTTTTGAACTGTTCGATGTGGCTTTCCAGATCTTGTGTCCCATCGAACTTTTCCAACGTAGAGATATCAAACCATTTTGGAAGATGACCATATATAATTTCCGGGAAAAGTGGGGATGATCTCTAATTGTTTCCCATCTTATACGCACTCCCCCTGGACCTTCATTTGTGATCGCATACAATACTTCCTCGGATGGGAACGTAAATTGATTACTAACACGGTAATCCTGATTATAGCTATTAGACTAAATTTACCTTTGAGGAGTTACATGTTCTTGTCGAGTTACATTTACCACTTTATCGGGCTCTTCAGAACACAAAATTTTCTTTCCATTCCTTCATCGAACCCTTAGTTCTTTGAGCAGCTCGGCAAGAACTTTTGTGCACCCTCGAGTCTCTTTGTCTATGACCTTTTTTGTATAGAGTATTTGTATCCGAGGACAGTAATTTATCTAAACTAAAAGAAGTATACGCAATGGATTCTGTTGACTCATAGTGTTTTCCAGATCTTGCTCGTCTTTTAGAGAAGCGATGACTCTTTCTCCGATGTTTCTCCTCTGATTGAGTAATATCTTGGACTTGGTCTGCTATTGTCTGTTCTTGTCGGAGTTCTGGCTTAATTCTTCGTGAACTGATTATCGCTTCCTTTTCAGCGTTTAGCCTCTCAATATCTTCTAATAATTCTTTCTGCCTAGCTACCAAAACAGATACTTCAAGTAGCTCTTCAGCATATCGATTGTTATTATTTCCTTCATTTGTCATTTGTTCATTCATCATGATATCTCCAGATGAGTCTCCGATAGCACAATTTTTCGGATCCGCCTTAACTCTCCACAGACTTCAATTGACATTGTTCTTAATATGTTTCGAGATCAATTTTATGGTTTCGGCACGACGATTCCGGGTACCACTCGCGTTCCCACAGGCGGCACCATTGATGAATTTAATTATTTCTTAATTATTAATCTTGTCAAGAGTATGTTTGTATGTTAGTGTCTGTCAAAGAAATGTTTGTATGAGGTGATTTTATAGAGAGAAACGTAATGATTGAGAGAGAGAGAGAGAGAGAAAGAAAAGAATAAATGTATCAATCATTGACTAATCATTGGACCTTTTCCCAAAAAGGGAAGGTTCTTTATATTGTACATGAGGTAAGCAATGAAATTACGTAATTACCACTGTTAAAGTAGATCTCTCACCCCACTCTTCTACTATTCATAGATAAGTTTACTAGTTATTACATTTGACATCCTCAACCCTTGGTAAGTAATCACACCACTTTGACCTTTGTATTTATTATATCAAAGCTTATTTATCACCATATTTTTCTTCCCTTATCAAAATTGACCCATTTTTTTAACAAATTAACTACATTTAAATCTTTAATTTCTCAAATTTCAAACTTAAAGGTAAAGACTTGCAAATAAAAAATTAACCCATTTTTATATTTAAATTTCAAATTATCTTTAAGTTTTTTTATTACTTTAACATCAGTAGTGGAATCAGATATTGAAATAAAGGGGTGCTGAATTTTAATAATATTTTCTAAAACTACATGTCTTATAAAACCAAAAGAATATATTAAAAATATGGCTTAACTTTTTTTCATTCACATAATCTAAATTGTTTTTGTTTGTATTAAGATTATCATAATCTTTTTATCGATTAAAAAAACATGCACTAATATCCCATACCTATTGAAACTTAGTATTGCATTCAGTTTACAAAATAAATGTCTAAATAATCTATTTTTTAAAAATAAATTAGAACTAATAATAATAATAATAAATAAATAAAAATCGGCTAATTTTTCTCTTCCATTTTGAAAGTTCAAACAAAATAAAATTCAAATCCAAATAAAAATAAATAGAAAATAAACTTAATGACTAAGTATTCCTATATATGTTAAAAAAAGTTTAATATTAATATGTATTATAAATATATGTTAAATAAAATAAAATAAATATTGTCACGTCTATTAATGTCTCACACTCTATTACTATGTTATTATCATGCCTAAATAATTTTCAATTCTCATTCTATACTTACTTCTATTACTATACTATAGCTAATATTGTACTACTCTTACCTTCTATAGTATATTGTAGGTAATAACGTACGTACGAGTAATACTTATTCTACACTGGGCAATACAAATTTTACATTAGATTAGTCTATTCTGGAAGTGATACTTATTTTTATATGTTGATAAAAATATAAAAATTAATCATGTTACGTTTATTAAGAATATCGATAATGAGATTGTTACTCTATTAAAAATAACAATAATAATATTGTTATTTCTATATGTTATGATTAAAAAAAAATTGTTATTCATTTGAAAAGACAAAAATTAATTATGTTATTCATATTAGAAATATCGATACAAAAATACCAAAAAACTGGCACCGAACTACCAGAGATATTTCTATGCTCATTAATGACACCAACCCTGGATATATACGAGCTAATCCATTAATCTAAAAATAACCCGTCAATACTATACTACAATTAGGGCTGTCAAACGGATATTTCGGATACGAATCTGCCTATATCCGAATCCGAAATCCAAAATCACTATCCGAATCCGAATTCGAATCCCAAGTTTTTTAAAAAACAACATCCGAATCCGTATCCGACGGATATTATCCGGATACGGATAATATCCGAATCCGAATTTCCACTAAATTTTTTAACTAATTGCACTATTGGATTGGCTACTTTTAGAAGCACCTTAGTAGAAATTCATACTCCTATTTTAGATGTGGGATAAAACTAAGAAAAATATGCTTATTTGGAAAAGCAACCATGTCTTTTATAGAAAATTTGGTAGCATTTCTTTTCCACGTTTTAAATGTGGGATAAGAGTCACAAGACTAAAAAAGATATACTTGTTATAAAAAGCAACTATGTGTTTTATAAACAGCTTAGTAGCAACTCTTTTTTCCAACTTTAGATGTGGGATAAGATACATTTTTAAAAAAACAACCCTCTATATTTATAGCCAACTTTGTTAGTAATTTGTTTTGCTTTTTACAATGTGGGATAGCTAAAAATATTATATATATTTATTTATAAAATTCGGATATCGGATATTTCGAATACAGATATGACTATATCCATATCCGCTATTTTCGAATACGAATTCGGATACGAATATTATCCGCTTTCTTTCGAATACGGATATTATCCATTTTATTCGGATTCGATATCGAATATTTCGGTCTGATATCAGATTTTTCGGATTTTTTTGACAGCCCTAACTACAATGGAAACAAAAAGTTGAACATATGAGAGATGTTAGTATTATTATTATTTTGTAAGTGTACTTATTCATCATAGGAACTCTTGCATATGGTGTTGATTTTTGGAGAACTTAAACTATAAGTAGCATAATTTATAATTAAGATTAGAAATAGTGTCTTAATCGAACCCTTTTTCCTCGAAAGAAAATTTATTACATCTCCATTAGTCGTCATTCTCACTTTTATTGCTCCAAAATTCACTAAACAAATTCGTTGTCTCACCGTCTCCCAGTCGGTAGCTTAATAAAGTAATTACATTACTTCTTTGACTTTATTTTAGTCAGTCTCATGTTGAAATTCACGACATGTTTGAAACAAATTTCCAATATATTTTTGTTAATTTGTAACAAAAATGTTGAAACACATACGTTTCCAAATTGTATGAAAGTGTCAAACTATACAAAAAATCTTAATACACGTTAACTCTAATAAACTTTAAAACATTAAGTTATATAAAGGTAATAAAAATGAAAACTTTTCGAAGTTCAACAACAAAATATACAAAATAACAACATCTATAAAAATATACAAGTTTGATATTTTTTAGTTTATAGAGCGACTCATCTGACTTTTGTGGGACACAAATCTACCAGTGTAAGGTTCAAAAGTATGAGAAATAACATTTTAAGTAACTCAATAGTTATTTATAAAATAACTACCATAACAAGCAATAGTTATCTGATCATGCGAAAGTAACAGGTTGTTCATTACACTTCTCAACAATAACAAAAAAATAAAAGATTTTGACAAAAATAACATTAGAAGGTAACAATTTGACAAAAGAAATAGTAGATATAACTTAGCTAAAATATGTTGCAGGTTACTTCTGAAAATAATAAGTGAAATTTGGTTGATGTTAGGGCAGTGCCTATAACATGTTATTGCTACTAAGCCAATAAATCATAAACTACTTTAGGTTTTAACCGCGATAGCCTGCAAACCAACGCCAGAAGGTAAACCACACAGGGTGACAGGCTCAGCCGAGAAACCGTATGTAGAGGGATTCGAATTCATGACCTTTGGTCACAAGTATACCATACTCAACCAACTCGGCTACCCCTTAAAGGTCATTTAAATGCATTGTGCTTCTATTATGAGAAGAGATTAAATATATAAATTCCACTAACATCTTCCAGGATCATAATACAAAGTTAATGGATATTCCGAACATTGTCAGCTCAAACTAAACCTCTAAAACTAATCTAGTGAAATCAAAGACCCGAACAACGAAAACGAATATATACCATTGACGTTTTTAGAAAATGTATTATGATCACTTTCTTGATGCAAATTTTGACAAATATATAATAATTTAACCTTAAATTAGCCAAAACCCTACTAAAATATATAGAATCAAACATATATACATAATTTGTTATAATCAACTAGCTAATTCATTCAATAATAAGAAATTTAGGAATTTATTAAAGAAAAAGAAAATTAAACCTGACTTGGAATTGAAATAACTCATGGAAGGGAAGTCGAAATTACGACAAAATCCTACATCCTTAAAGAAAATCGAAAATCAAAATAAGATCGATCGAAAAAATGCGTATTTTATCTCAAGGGTTTAGCCCCCAATAAAGCTTTTTGTCGATAAAAAAACTAAAACTTGTTTAACTAAGGTTACTAAATCTTTTGACGTAGTATATTGCAAGAATTAATCTCAGTAAAGTCCACTAAATAAAAAAAATAATTTATTTGATGTATCAAATTCAAAGAAAAATCCATTGGAACTTGGTTTGGACGGCAAATAATTGTTTACATATTTATAGATAACTTCAAAAATATTATTTATGGTTGACTTAAGAACCCATTATAATTTATTTTTATTTTTAACTTTTATAAGTTTGTTAACATTAACTGACCAATCAAAAAATTGTATCCATACATTATAAATAATAAAATCAAAATTTCAAATATACAATAAGAATATTTTTCGTACGGGTCGTAGGGTTCGATCTATTTCAATACTTCAATTACTATCAAATCTCCTAAAATTTTGAGAAACATAATGGAGACAGGCAAAGCAGTGATGGGATCAGGTAGAAAATGGACCGTCGATTTCACTGATAACTCCACCGCTCCTTCTTCTCGCGACATCGCTGATCCTCTTGGATTTACTCGCTCCTCTCAAGATCAGGTTCTCTCTCGATCAACAAACACTTCTTGTTTTCCATTAGCTTTTCGACTTTATATTTTACTTTTTTACGAAACTTCATCGATTATGTAGAATGATCACACATCGAATCAGAATAAGGATGCAGATTCTACATGGAAATCGCAGGTTTTGTTTATCGTTTTCACCTCAGTTTATTTAATAGTACGTGTCTTTTAGGTTTTGGCTCAGACAAACAACAGGTTGTAGTACTGTTTCAAACCCTAACTTGCATAAACATGTCACACCCAGCTTGTTTTGTAATATCTGTTGGATTAGGGGTCTAAATCTCAAGTTGTTGCTGATCATGTCTTTGTTTTAGTTATATAAAAAAATTCAAAATCTGAGTAGGCAAGATTTTTATAACTACTACTACTAGGAAGTACTAGTTATTTCCAAATGACTGGAGCTGTAAACTTTTTAAAGATGAAATTTATAATAAAGGTCATAAAAGATAAAAGCTAAGGTAATGTTGTTGGTAAAGTAGAAAGCTTGGGAGGTGGCACAATCACCATTCAGGAACTTGGTGATGATGGGGTTTATGATGTGGATGGCTGGAAATACGGTGCATCTTTTCAGCATCGGCATTACTTTCTCGGGTCTTTGGCAACCCATAAGTGCCTTACAAGCTCTTCCAAAGAGTAAGTGTATATTTTACTAGTTCGTCAACAATTCTTTAGTCGTTTTCTTGTAGTTGTTAGAACAAGTTTTTAGTAGCCTGTCCGTGAGTCCATGAATACATTTCAATTTAGTCTGAAACCTTGGTGCTAAAACAAAAAGTTACCGAAAGTTTTTCAGGAACTTATAGGAACTCAACTTCATCGCTTTTTTGTTTTACAGTTTTTGAGCCTTTCAAAGACAATAAAGTTAATCTTCTTGGGCCTAAGTTACTCTTCTTTGTCCTTAACATGGGTGGGTTAGCTTTGGGTTTTTGGAAGGTAAGCGTCGGCATCATCATCTTCTAACTATATGAAGTATTGCATTGTGTATTTAATATCCAATATTTTTCTTATTTTGTAGCTTAACTCGTTAGGGCTTCTTCCGACTCATCCATCCGATTGGGTTTCATCCTTATCACCTCCACAGGTCCGGTTTCTTTAAGTCTTTAATTTAACAATTTGGTAAAGACTCAAGTAGTTTATTAACACGAGCCACTGCATTTTGCAGGAGGTAGAATACTCAGGTGGGGGAAATCGTATCTGATGAGACCAGATAAGTAGCTATTAGAATCTAATCTTTTACTAGAAAAAACATATTTATAGTTGTATCAACAATAAAACAAAAGGAGTGATTTAATCGAGTATTTCCGAGTTAGCACACAAATTTATCGTAATCAGAATAAGCCAATAATGTATACAACAATTTCGATATTTCTATTGATGAACAACATTCTTTTGGTCAGTCTATGGCCACTTCACGAACCTTATCGTAGAATATTATAGTTAATTTTTGTAGCATAATAGATTCATCTGGTTCTAAAGAAGAACTCGATAGATTATTTGACAGAAAATTAAGTATATCATTTAGTTTGTCCATGATTTCCCTTTTCAACCACACTAGAATGGCGGATATTTTCTCGGGCATATCTGTAATGAAACGGACTTGCGCCAAAGGCAAGGGTCATACTGCCTTGTAGAAGTGCTTTTAGTTTCACCAGTGCCTATTATAAACGTTATATTGGCCTGGCCTCCGAAACCTCTATTGTTAAGTTAACTTATAACCTACCGTGCGCTCTTCAAACAGTATTTTCTACCGTTTGATATAGGCAAAATATATTTTTTATGAACCAAACGGTTCTTACAAATAGAAGTACAGGAAAAATAATAATGTTTGTTATTAAAAATCAAAATGGAAAAGCTTTTTACAAATTACCCTCAAAACTCGACCTATATTTGATCCCGTAATCCAAAAATAGCAAAAGGATTATTGATTTTGGTTTGTATGTTTTGAGTTTTGATTATAAATATATAGTTAAGCTGACCCTTAGATATTAAATTTTTAAATTTATTTACCAATAATCGTACCAAAGTTTTTTAGGATAAAATACGAATATTAACTAGGTAATTTGGTTCCAAATTAAGTGAAAAATCAATTATGTGCAAATCAAACAATTTGTAATTTGGTTGCTAAAAAGCAAATGTGTCTGGTTACATAATTACGTGTATTTTGATTGCTAAATCGTAATTTTTTTGAAGTTACGAAATTTCGTGCAAATGAGTGGCCAAAATAAGAATAAAAGAAGGGTGGAGCTATTTCCCCATAAGATTTATTATTTACTCCATTTAAAAAAAATTAAAAATTCTAAACACTTGTTTTTATTTTTTTCCCTTAATTTACTTTCTAATTTATATTTTGATGTCATTATGCACTATCCAACCCTTATTCGAACAAACACATCATTAAATCAAATTACATCCGACATATATCATTTGACTTCTAAAATTAAACCTTAATAAACAAAAAAACTCAAATTTCTTAAAAAATAATCATAGAAAAGTAGACAAGAAAGACACTCAAACCAAAGATTCAACACCTCCTAACATCGTCCAATCAACCAACAAGATAAAAGTTAAAGTTGTTTTTTTAAAAAATAAACAAATCAAAAACAGATTTCCAAAGTTTTATAAAATTAATTCGATACTAGAAAAACTAGAAATCTTTTCCTGAAATTCAATATACATGAAATGTTTTTTTAAAAAAATCCATAGCAAGAGAGTTCCGGGAACTGCAAATTCGCTATGATGAGTACACATGACTTCCTGAAACTCTTTCCAACCGATAGATTAAAAAAAGATTTAGGAAATATTTTTACCTTCGATATATTGCTTCAATCGAAAGTGGTGGCTCTGTTTTTTTTCTCGGTTTAAAAAACCGATGGCTGTGTATTTATATTGATATGATTAGAGTTTATAGTTAAAAGTAAATATGGTGGGTAAAAGGTTGTTGGAAAAACAATTAAGGTAGATATGGTGTTTGGGTGATTGTTTGAGAATAAAGTAAATATGAGTTTTTGGAATAAAATTTTAAAAATACGTAAATTAATAATTTCTTTTATGGATGAAATAACAAAGTGGAGTCTTTACTGAAATATGGAGAAATAAAAAATGTTATGGAGGAAATAGTTTCATCCATAAAAAAATGTTATGGAGGAAATAGTTTCATCCATAAAAGAATTAGGTACACTTTGATTGCTAAATATGTCGGATGGGGTGAAAAACAAAATACAAGTTTGTTTTATAAAAATAAATGTTAAATGGACGACATACAACTAAAAAAACTGTAATCGTGAAAATATGTGTATTTTTATATTGAATTTTTTTTTAAATGGATTTTTTTTAGTTATGTAATTACACTCAATTTTATAACGAAATAAACAATTTTATTATAATTACAAATTACGTACAAATGTGTAAATAAGAAGAAATTAGTTACATAACTAAGATTTAGTTGTGAAATAAGTTGAGAAAAATTAAGTGTTGAAGTTGAGTAATTAGGTATAATTTAGGTGCAAAAATAAAAAAAAAATCAATAATAACACTTCGATTTCGTTTTGTTTATTTTTTAAAAGTTAAAATACATATTATTGAATGAGACTTATTATTTAAAACACATCCAACAAACTTATTAATGATAAAAGCCCAAAAAAAATTTAAAAATATAATTATAAATCGAGCAAACAACTACTCGGACACATTCTTTTTTTTATTCTTTTTTAAAAAAAAATTAAAGGTTCATATCTTTTAAACTAACTGGAAAAAAATCCAACAATATGTTTGGTTTTGTTTTTCTTAAGACGAACAAAACTAGTATCACTCATGATATGTTTTGAACTTTATATATATATATATATACATATATTACACACGTTTTTCATCTAGCATCTATCATAATAGGCCTGAATTCGCAACTCGTAGTACAAAATATAAACATATTTCGCATTATATGGTTTCACATCTACCATAGTGGGTTGATTTCACATCTAACATCTATCATAGTGGACTTGAATTTGATCTAGCGGTAAAAATTTTAAACAGGTTTTGCATCTAGAAAAACAACAAAGGTTTCGCATCTTTTTCGTCAAAGACCATAAATTTTAAAAATTTAGAACTATATCTTTTAAATTGTAACTCAGAAAAAAAAATCTAAAAATATCGATGGTTTTGTTTTTTTAGACGAACAAAACTAGATCCATTCATGATATGTTTTGAATTTGTTTAAAATAAAATATATTTAAAATATATAATTAAATAAGGGTATTTATGGTCTTATTGAGTCTTAAATGGTAAATATTTTATTGCGATGGATCAATCTTAAAAATACATAAAAATATAGGTTTTAAAATGGATAATAGTAATATTTTTGGAGATACTCTAGAGAACTCAGACTTATACTATTACCTAACTTAGTGGAATCAAAGCCAATACGAAAACAATTTTCGAAGGTGGGTAAGAAATACAGAAAAGATCTAGGTGACCAAGAGAGAGTAGCCCACACAAACAATCATTGAGCCCACCACATCAGAATGAGCTTGTCAAGCTTTTTATGTGGAAAAACGCTCTAAAAAGGCCAGGGGAAAAAAGAGGCTCGTCATCGATTATAAACCTCTTAATCACTTACTAAGAGATGACAAGTTTCTGTTGCCTAAAATAAACACTTTATTCATCCATCTTAAAGAAGCCCATGTCTTCTCCAAATTCGACCTTAAGGCAGGTTTCTGGCAAGTGGGGATAGATCCAAGTGAAAAATCCAAAACAGCATTCTGCATCTATAATGCCCATTACCAATGGACAATTATGCCTTTCGGAATCAAAGTGGCTCCTTCCATCTTCCAAAGAACCATAACCAAAATCTTCCAACCCATACTACATCATATTTTGGTATACATTCACGACCTACTATTATTCTCAAAAAATGAGAAAGAACGTGAAGTCTTGTTTGGCCAATTCTAGTCAATTGTACATGAATATGGGATTATGCTATCTAAAAAAAGCTAACTAGGAAGGTCTAGCATTGGCTTCCTAGGCATGCGGTTTTCAAATGGAAAATACCAACCAGGGCCACACATCGCTCAAGAACTTCAAAATTTCTGAGACGAAAACCTAACAACAAAGCAGATACAATAGTTCATGGGTATCGTCAAGTACCTAAAAGATGTTCTACCACACGTTTCCCGAGATACAAGCCAATTATCAAAAATGTTAAGAAAAACAGCGCCACCCTGGGGTCCAGCACAAACAGCAACAGTAAAATATTTGAAAGAGGTATATCAAAATCCTCCTCCCTTGAAGATCCCTGGAGAAGGAAAAAGGATTTTGCAGACAGATGCAAGTGACGAATTTTGGGGAGCTATCTTACTAGAAGAAATTGAAGGAAAAATACACTTTTGTGGACATGTAAGCGGACAATTCAAAGATTTCGAAAAATATTATTATACAGTCTATAAAGAAACCATCGCAGTCAAATACAGAATCAAGAAATTTGAGTTTCATCTACTCGACTATCATTTTTTGGTACAGCTCGATAATTTCTCATTTCTAAAAGTTCTCGAATTTCGTAACAAGTCGCTCCCTAAGAAAAAACTCCTCAGTCTAAAAGCATGGTTCTCAAAATACGACTTTGAAGTACAACATATAAAAGGCGAACGCAACTTGATACCAGACCTCCTGTCTCGACCTCCACAGCAATTCAGCTTATCACTTCGACCCGACAATGCCCACTAATCTTCATGGTCAGGCATGTCTCGCAACAAAGACCACCACAAACATCTACTAAAAAGGAATTTCCACCATAAGTTACAATCAAAACTGCATTCGATTGTCAGTACTACGCAAAACATCATCTATTTTATTGGATGATGACGACATTCAAAGATACCAGGTACCTCCCAAGTGAAAACACGTTTTTCCGGATCATCCTTACCTTACTATCTACCGGTTTACTCTGGATAAGAGAATTTATCCATCTTAGTATCTTTGGTGTCTCACGATAATGTACTACGCCCCAATAGCTTTTGAGGTAAAACCTATGCTAAAGAATCTCCATACACCATCTCGTTCCAATGATCTTCTCTGGACATTCTTAGAATGGTTTTGATGAGTCCGAATTCGAAGAGCTCCCCGGAAGGGTAGTCCAAAGTAAAATCACCCCGTAAATTCGGACAGACTCCATGACTTCAGTTCGAACAGCACTGGTAGAACCGGACAGATGACCTTGAACACTGCAAACATAAGGCAGTTCGAACTATGACTAAAGTACTAAAAAACCTAATCACTATCTGACTAAGCTACCTGTACATCTGCTTAAAACTCATGGGTCTTTAAACATGACCCGGGTCCATTAAACTTGACCCGAAAGCCCATAAGGGCCCAAATTTCACACTATAAATACCCAACCACCAGCATTAACTAGGGGTAAGAAAAATTAACTGCTGCCAGGCTGCTTAATTCTCTCTCCACCCTTGAAACACTTTGAAACACCCTGAAATATCTTAAAACACCCTTAAACACCACCACATCACCGTGAAACACCCTTACGCCACCTTAAAACTCCACTTAAAATTACCAGCCTACCCTCAGGCTACTTTTATCCACACCAAATTGGCGACCACAGTGGGAGGCGACGGTGCCTGAATCAGACATTCAAAACCAAGTAAAGGAATTCTGTCCGAATGAATCCGGATAATCCAGAGCTTCCACCAGCTTTGCTCGAAGTGGTGGAAGAGAACGATGAATATACTGTCCAGGAGCGTGACAGGTTGAGGGTTGAAATAGAAGCTCTGAGGGCTGAAAAGGCCAAGATGGGCATGAAGGAGAAATCCAAAGCATCAGTTGCTCATCGTTCTGATAACCCTCGAGAGCATGAGGGTTCTGATAACCCTCGAGAGCATCAGTCTTTTTTGAACTCATGTGAGCACTAAAAAGACACATGCCAGTTCAAAAAAGTCTCACCGGTCCAAGCCTGTGGAGAGTTCTGACTCAAGTTCAGAATCTTCGGACAGCTCTTCGGACAGTGAGGGAAATGAAAAATCCTTGTCCTCCAGTAGTGATGAGGGGCGAACCAGGAAAAAACAGAAGCAAGTTAAAAAGTATTCCAGAAAAAGAGACCACCATGGAAGAATGAAAAGGCACATTGGGAAAGGATCATCTCACAGCCGGAGACATATAGACCGGATGCTGGTGGATCCATTTGCCTTCCATGATGAGCCAGGTATCTTTGCAACACCTAATGAGGATACCGTGTTCAGTCGTGGAAGGAATTGGAGGCAGTCTCCACTGTCTTCTAAAATCCTATCCGGAAACCTCCCCAAGAGGTTCGATAGCACCAAGATGGAGAAGTACGATGGCAGTACTGATCCAGACAATCATCTGGAGCAATTCAAGAACTTCATGATGAACTTTGATGATGATGATAAACTACTCTGCAGGGCATTCTCCCAGTCCTTTACGGGGAGTGCTCTGAAGTGGTACAACAGCCTTCCTCAGGGTTGTATCAGAGACTTTGATACCTTTTGGGTGGCCTTTCGAAGACAATTTGTGGGGAGTAAGGAGCTCAAGGGTAATGGAGATACCATAATCCATTGTGCCCAAGAGCCAAATGAATCGTTGAAAGAATACATAAGTCGTTTTGTGAACACAAAGAACGGGCTGGCTGATTGCTTTGAACAAGTGGCAATAGCATCCCTGAGACAAGGTTTGAACCCGGGCAACCTGGCTGATTCAGTAACAAGGAAGAAAGCCATGACTTGGGGTGGATTGCTGAATCAAGTCGGCAAGCAAATAAATGTTGATGAAACAAAAAAGACCAGGGTGCACAGGCAGGTGAGATCCACCCCGGTGACACCAACTCCCAATCAAAACCAGTCCGGCAACAAAGCTAGAGAAACCGGACAGGGGCATGGAAGAGGAAAAGCTCAGTCTCAACCAGCTGCTCCTGCACAAAGTCAGCATTCTAGAAACAAAAGGGGGCCGTGGGTCCAACCGGAGTGGTTTGCAGAGCTCAAAGAAAGTGTGGCAACCATTTTCGAGAAAACTAAAGATGAAGTACACTACCGGAGACCGACAACCTTGCAGTCTCCCAGAGAACATCGAAACAGTTCTTTTTGTCAATATCACAATGATATTGGCCATACCACTGATGATTGCATAGCCTTGAAACAAGAGGTTCAGAACCTGATTGAAAGAGGGAAATTGGGTGCATACGTTAAAAGAAGAGGAGGCAACAGGCCTGACAACACTCACCGGGCTGGTCCGGTTAATGCTGCCCCAGAAGGGGCTATGGTAATCGTTGAAAGGTTTGATGTGGAATCTGAATACTTGGATCCTGATCCAACAAGGAACAGAGTGGGTGCAATAGAGGAGCGTTCCAGGTCGGTCTCCGGGCTCATTAAATTCTTTGAGTCCTTGACAATTTTCGGAGGGGACACTGTAACGGCTCCCACCACTTCATCAAGAAAAAGGCATGTTCATAATTTGGCAACCCAACTAGAAGGGGGCATGACCTCTTATCAATCGTCAAGTTTATTCCCATTCATTGTCTTTGATGGGGATGATTTGAGAGACATTGCTGGCCCTCATGAAGATGCTGTTGTCATAGGAGCATCGATAGGGGGCAATGAGATAAGGCGAATCCTGGTGGATACTGGGAGCTCTGCCAATATCCTTTTCCTGGATACTTACAAGAAAATGAAAAATCCAGCTGTGATTCAAAAGTCAGACCGATCGATTGTAGGCTTCACGGGCAGCTCAGCTGATGTAATCGGTGAGTTCGAAGAAGAAGTATTGTTGGGCAGAGGCCCTTTCAAGAAAACGGTTAGAATACTTTTCATTGTGGTGGACTGTCCCACTTGTTACAATGCTATTCTAGGGAGATCTTGGCTCTCTAGGATGCACGCAGTGGCTTCGACAGTCCATCAGTGTTTAAAATATGCTGTTCAGGGGCAGGTTGGGGTTGTCCGGAGCAGTCAAAAAGTTGCAAGAGAATGCTATGCCACTGCTTGGCTCCACGAACACTGGGGGCAGTCCGTATAAATGACCAATAGCAGTTTGAGGACCTTCCTGGGGGTGATGGTGAAATTGACGACCCTAGGGAGACCCCCGGAGTGTTGATCCCAATTGAGGAGGTTGAAACACAGTGCTTGGAAGAAGGGAAATTTGTCAAGATAGGGTCCAAAATGCCACAAGAGTTGAAAGAAGAGATGTTAAAATTCTTAAAAGACCATCAGCATGTCTTTGCTTGGTGTAATGCTGATGTTACTGGAGTTCCATCAGAAGTGATTTCCCATCACTTATCTGTCCGGAGAGACGTAGCACCAGTGGTGCAAAAGAGGAGAGCTTTCTCAAAAGAAAAGGCTGATGTCATTGTACAAGAGCTTGACAGACTCACAAAGATGGGGCACATTAAAGAATCTCAGTATCCTTTGTGGACTGCCAATCCAGTCTTGGTAAAAAAGAAAAACGGTAAATGGCGAATGTGCATTGACTTCACAGATCTCAATCGAGCTTGCCCAAAAGACTTGTATCCGGTTCCCCGGATAGATCAGCTGGTAGATTCTACTTCTGGGAACAAGCTACTCTCCTTCATGGATGCTTTCTCCGGGTACAATCAGATCCAGGTGGATCCAAGGGATCAAGAGCATACCACTTTTGTTACGGATAGAGGTCTACACTGCTACAAGGTGATGCCTTTTGGTTTGAAAAATGCTGGGGCTACTTATCAAAGGTTAGTTAATAAGGCATTTGCTGATCAAATTGGAAGAAATATGGAGGTTTACATTGACGATATGATGGTGAAAAGTGTGGATGAGCAGCTGCACTTGTCCGACCTCCGGGAGACTTTTGCCAATCTGGCCAAAGTAAATTTAAAGTTAAATCCTGAAAAATGTGTGTTCGGAGTGCAGTCCGGGAAGTTCTTGGGGTATATTATAAGTGAGCATGGAATACAGCCTGACCCGGACCAACTCAATGCCTTGTTCCACATGGAGCCTCCACGAAACATTAAAGAAGTACAGCGGTTAACGGGGAGGTTAGCAGCTTTGAACAGATTCATCTCAAGGTCTTCGGACAGGTGTGCTCCTTTCTTTCAAACTTTGAAGGGTGCAAAGGGGTTTGAGTGGACACCACAGTGTGATGAGGCATTCAATGAGATTAAGAAGCATCTGTCCTCTCCCAAGACCTTGTTTAAACCAATCGAGGGGGAGACTCTCTTTGTGTATTTAGCTGTTTCGAGCTGTGCCATCAGTGCTGTGCTAGTAAGGGAGGTTGATGGGTATCCTCACCCGGTATACTACATCAGCAAAAGCCTGATTGATGCTGAACGCCGTTACTTGAAACTTGAAAAATTAGCATTGGCCTTGGTGATAGCTGCAAGAAAGATGAGGCCTTATTTTCAGGCTCATCCTATCGTTGTCCGGACATCCTTCCCTTTAAAGAATGTCCTTCAAAAAGCAGACATTTCAAGCAGAATGACAAAGTGGTCAGTAGAGTTGGGGGACTTCGACATAGACTTTGCTCCTCGAACAGCAGTAAAAGCTCAAGCTGTGGCTGATTTTCTGGTCGAATTCCATTCTGATAGGGACTCAGAACAATCTGCTGATTCAAAAGACAAAAAAGTGTGGATTGTCCGAACAGATGGAGGATCCAGTGCCATAGGATCTGGGGCAGGAATATGTCTTACTTCCCCCTATGGGGACAACATGTTCCAAGCTATTTGTTTTGCTTTCAGAGCGTCTAATAACGAGTCCGAATACGAAGCAGCTATAGCTGGGTTGAAATTGGCTTATATCTGTGGAGCAAAAAGGGTCAAGCTGCTAAGTGACTCCCAATTGCTTGTCCACCATGCCTTGGGCCTATCAGAAGCTAGAAAAGAACAATTGATTAAATATTTACTTCTCTTGAAAAATGAAGCAATGAAGTTTAAAGCTGTTGTCTATGAACATATTCCCCGGGCAGAGAATGAGCTAGCAGACTCGTTGGCAACAATAGCATACACGGAGTCCTATCCATGGATCCATGTGCTTGAAAGTCCTTCTATTCAACTTAATGAAGGGGAAAAAGAAGGAGTCTTTGAAATACAAGTAAATAAGCCTCAGGATTGGAGGTCTCCTCTTATACAATATCTGTCCGATGGCATCGTACCTTTGAATAAATCACAAGCCAGAACTCTAAAACACAAGGCTCGTGGTTTCATCCTGATTAGAGAGGTCTTGTACAAGAAATCCTATAGCAAACCTCTCCTACGCTGTTTAGGAGATCATGAGTCACAAATGGTTCTCTCCGAATTGCATGATGGTGAGGGTTCAGCCCATTGTGGATTTAGAGCATTAACAAGAAGAGTGTTTCTCTCCGGATATTATTGGCCTTCAATAATGAAAGATGCCAAGGAACTGGTAAGAAGGTGTGACCCATGCCAGAGGTACAGCAATGAAATTCATATACCAGCCATTCCTATGGAATCAATTTCTGAGCCTATCCCTTTTGCTCGATGGGGATTGGACTTAGTTGGGCCTCTCCCTATGGCGTCCGGAGGGCGTAAAACCATAATCGTAGCCATTGACTACTTTTCGAAGTGGATAGAAGCAGCCCCCTTGGCAGGAACAACATCAAAGGCTGTTATAAAATTCATTCTATCCAACATATGTTGCAGATTTGGTGTTCCCCAGAGAATAACAACAGACAATGGGCCACAGTTTGACAACAGAGAAATGGAGAGCTTCTGTGCCTCAAGGGGTATTCAGCACTGCTTTTCTTCACCATTCCACCCACAAGCCAATGGGCAAGTTGAAGTGGCTAACAGAACGATACTGTCTGGTTTAAAGAAAAATTTGGAAGGGGCTGCTGGGAAGTGGCCTAGTTATTTACAAGAAGTCTTGTGGGCCTACCGGACAACACCTGGGGCTGCAACACAAGAGTCACCTTTTGCCTTGGTCTATGGGATGGATGCAGTAGCCCCCATAGAAAAGACACTTCCCTCCTTTCGAGTGCACAACTTCTCCGGACAGGCTAATGAAATGACAGTTAGAAATCAACTTGATTTAATTGAAGAAAGGCGGGTAAAAGCTCATCTTAGAATGGCACACTATCAGGGCTTGATGAGAAGCAGGTTTGCTTCTAAAGTTAGAAGAAGGGACTTTCAACCAGGAGATAAGGTATTAAGAAAAGTTTTCTTGCATACCAAGGAAAAGCTCTTCGGAAAGTTGGCCCCAACTTGGGAGGGCCCCTACACTGTGGTTGAAAGAATCAAACCTGGCACATACTGGTTGGAAGACAAGGATGGCAGGGTTTTAACTCACCCTTGGAATATTGAACACCTTCGAATGTATTTGGAATAAAACTTATGTAAATATTTACTTGTTTAAACATCCATGTAAATATTTGGGGGCATACCACTACCTCTCTCCGGCGCCACGGAGAGCTTTAAATGAAACGTGGAGCTTTTTTGAATAAATTTTCTAAGTTTTTGCAAAATTCTGTTGATTGTCATACTATCCGGACTGAAAAGTCTAAGGGCTACTTAAATTCTAGCCAGAGAAACTAAACACTCTCACAACACGATAACTCGAAATTACTTAAACTCCAAGATATTTAAACAGACTATGGAATAAGAGAAGGGTTGTGCGAGATAAAACGTTCATTCAATAAACTTAAAGTTGCCTTGGCCTTCCAAGGACTTTTTAAACAAGTTTAAACACAATACAAAAATCTGTCCGGTCAAAACGGACAGCATCACAAAAAAAGGTGCCTTGGCCTTCCAAGGACTTTGGTTCGAACAAAAAGTAAACAGAATAAATTACCAACTAAGGTGGGGCCTTTGAAGATGGCTCACCCTCATTTGTTCCCTTGGTCTTGATATCGCTTTTTTCCTCAATGACCTTCTTGCCTTTGGGGTCAGCCTCTTCTTCACCCGGACTCTCTCCGGTTTCCTCCTCGTCCCCAGATGAGGATATATCAGTGTACCCTTCATCAACCATGGTCCAATATGGGAGATCATCGTCATCCACGTAACGCCATAAGTCCCCAAGTCTCCTCTTCGGGAACTTCTCGTGAAATAGGAGGACCATGTCGGACTTCACCTTTTCAATCAATAATTCCTCACTCCGGATCATCTCCCTGGCATAAGCATTGATTTTGGCCTTGATCATGGCCTCTTGATCCTTCACCAGAGCAGCTTTCTCGTCAACAGCCTGAGTCACTGCATTCTCTAAAGCAAGTTTGTCAGTAGTCAGATTGGTGACAAGCTTCTCTTTTGCTGCAGTCTCATCTTTTGAGGTTTTCAAGTCCTTCTCCAACCCGGACAGCTTAGCCCGGAGATCTTCTAGGGTTTTCTCTAGAGAGGCAACTTTTGTGTTGCTTTCATTTTGACTCTTCTTCAGCTGTTCGTTCGACTCCTTGAGCAAGTCAACCTTAGTAGTGGCAGTCCTGAGGTCATCGGACAGTTTCTCCTTCTCAGACTTAAGTTCTCTGATGGTTTCTGCCTGACTCCGGACTTGCCTCTCTAGGGTAAGTACTGGTTGTACGTTGCTCAGGAGGGAATGAGCTATAACGTCTCTCTCGCTGGAGACCAAGAAAGTCTTACCGTTGAAGTTTACTGTGTTGGAGCTGCTTGGGGGAACATATGGCCCAGCAAACTCATCTCTTGACAGACCAAGAAAGTAATCACCCAGAGGACCCAGGCCGGTGACATCCACTTCGTCCATATTGATCTCTCCCCTTTCAATCTCATCAGTATGGAGTTCCCTTGGAATCCCTTCGTTAAGATTCTCCGGGATCTCTTCAGCCAACGTTGGATCAATAGGGAAAGTGGGCTCCGGATCCCGGGGAGCAAACTCTTCTTCTTGAGAAATCTTCTTCTTTTTGGCCTCCTTATCAGCACTGTCACTCGTTTGCTTGCGAGTTCGTTTGGAGGCCCTTGAAGGTTTTGAGGGAGTCTCTCCGTGTTTCTTACTTTCCACTTCTACCACCTGAAGAAGGTTTGCATCAACTTGGGCCGGGACTGGCACCTCTGTGTCAGTTGGAGCCTTTTTCTCCGTATCCGTTGCTATTTTCCTCCCTTTCTTCTTTTGGCCCTTCATTTTACTTGGGGCTTTGGCCCGGAGAGGAAGGAAAAGGGTCCCATCTAGCTCATGAGACCTTCTCAGCACTATGTCATCATCAGGAGGGGTGGAGAACTCCTCCCATGTTAAATCCCTTCGACCTGTGGTGTTCCACAGGTGAGATCTCGCCAAGTTCCCCGAAGTGAAAGCCTTGTGAAACCGGTTCTCCCAGTTCTCTGCGGCCCATGTATTTATCTTGCCACAGGTGTCCTGTCCGGCTTTCAGATAGTCTCCGAACTCTTTTGGCAGTTCTAATAAAACAAAAGAATAACTAGTTAGTGAAAGCTTAAAGAAGGGAAGATACGAACAGGAACTTAAGGAAAGAACTTACGATCGCTTCTCCATCTACTTCGAAGAAGGCTAGGATTCTCCCCAACCTTAATCTTCTTACCATTCTCCCATGAGCCACTTATAAACAAGAACTGGCTCCTCCATTTATTCTCCGACTCCAGGAGATCATCGACGGCTTTCAGATTGTTCCCCATATTAAAATGATAAAAAGGGAACTGGTGGTGCTTGCACAGATTAGCCACAGCAGCAAACTCTTCCATGGGAAGAGGGATTCCGGACAGCCTAGACGCCATAATGCATGACATCAAGGTGTACCATCCGTTGGGGCTCAGCTGCGATGGACATAGCTTGACTAAATGGAAATAGCGCACTATCTCCGGATCCAATGGGAACCTGAGTCCCCAATTGAACAGCTCCGTAAAAAAGACAATCTTGTTTCTTTTGCAATCCATCGGGGTCTCCGGATCGATGGGAATTCGGATCTTTACGTTTTCAGGGATCCCCCACTTAGTGCGAAGCCGTCCCAAGTCTCTAGTATGAATAAACATGTACTTGGTTTTTAACAAAGACAAAAGATACTTAAATTCTACCTTGTGAAAGCAGGGCCCAACTTTCCCTTCAAGGCTCTCCGGCAGATCCGGACGGCTCAGGTACAAGTCCTCTTTGCCTTTCTTGGCAACAACTATAGCAGTTTCAGCTTGTCCGGAAGACTCGGACTCAAACCTGACCTCCTCAGTGGAGTCTTCCATCCTCTCCTCCATTACTGTTGGGGGAGCTTCTGCAGAAACAGCCCGGGGAGGGATGAAGCTTGGCATAGCTGATCCTCCGGACTGGCGGCTTGTTGTATGTTTCTGAGTTCTCACCTCAGTTTGAGCTTCTGAGGTCGAAGTTTCCTTAGGAGGTAGTGGACTGCTAGCCTCCGGACCAACCGGCCTCTCCCGGAGGGTCCTAACAGTTGTCCCGGACCCTGACTCACTGGTATTTTTTGAGGAGAGTCCCTTAACCAGTCTACTTGGTCTTTTCATGATCAGCTTGTCTGGAGAATGATCGGAGTCAGACCCCATAGCAATAAAAGTGGTTTTCTTCCTAACACTTGTAACAGCGACCCCCGGTTCGACAGTGGGGATTGACTCTTGGACTGATGAGCCATAAACTATTGGGGAGAGTGTTGATTGAAAGAGTTTTCTAGGTTTCGTACCTTTCGAAGACGACGAACCTCTATCAGATTCTTCGATTGAAGGGGCTGGATTTTCAGCAGGCGACGCTGGAAGCCCTGCTGCAAGTCTCTTCTCTTTTTCAACCCTTTGAGCTTTCTCTAGTTCTGAAAGATTGAGCCAGCCACCCTTGATTAGAGCTGTTCTTGTTGTGAACATAAAACAACTAAGAGAAGTTTGAAGTTTTAGAGAGATGAAGTTTTGAGTGAAATGGCAAAGTAAAAGTGAAAATGAGACTGTGAAAGACAAATGGAATTTATAGTAAATGTAAAAAAGAGTTTGATTCCTAGGAGAATCCGAAAAGTTGGGCAATGATTAAAAAACGGCGCTGACGTCATCAAAAGCATTTAAAGAAGTTACTTGTTCAATAAAGTGGTGCGATTTTCCAGATGAAAAAACGGCTGAAGTGACCAGCCAGGGTGTGACACGTGTCCCACTACCTCTGACAAAGAACCGTTTGGAATTCATAACGGTTGGGCTGTCCGGGCCTATCTCAATTCTCTTCGAATTGGAAAACCACTTCTTCAATCGGACTGTTTTTCAGTTCTTTAAACAAGGACACTTGTTCAAATACCTAAAAAAGGGGCTCCTGATGAGTCCGAATTCGAAGAGCTCCCCGGAAGGGTAGTCCAAAGTAAAATCACCCCGTAAATTCGGACAGACTCCATGACTTCAGTTCGAACAGCACTGGTAGAACCGGACAGATGACCTTGAACACTGCAAACATAAGGCAGTTCGAACTATGACTAAAGTACTAAAAAACCTAATCACTATCTGACTAAGCTACCTGTACATCTGCTTAAAACTCATGGGTCTTTAAACATGACCCGGGTCCATTAAACTTGACCCGAAAGCCCATAAGGGCCCAAATTTCACACTATAAATACCCAACCACCAGCATTAACTAGGGGTAAGAAAAATTAACTGCTGCCAGGCTGCTTAATTCTCTCTCCACCCTTGAAACACTTTGAAACACCCTGAAATATCTTAAAACACCCTTAAACACCACCACATCACCGTGAAACACCCTTACGCCACCTTAAAACTCCACTTAAAATTACCAGCCTACCTTCAGGCTACTTTTATCCACACCAGGTTTAACCCAATACAATGGTGGATAGATGAACTCAAAGAAGTCAAGTCAATTGATGCACAAAACTGTAGAGAACCTGATGATCCTCCAGAGAGATTAGCAGTCATTTACGGTTTCCACCGACCATACTTTCATCACCAAAAAACCAACCAATTATGGTCGAAAAATGATAATAACATGTGGTGTGCTTTTCCTCAAATAACTATGTTAGACACCTGTAGAAGTCTAACACGACATCTTCAAGAAGACATGTTGATGCTTAATAATGGATTTCTCGAAGAACTACACATTGAACATATGTCCCTTAGACCCATACATGACACTCGCGCATTCCTTATCTTCTCAGAAGAATCAAATAGCAAGAGCAATGAATAATCCACTGGCAGCACAATGGAAGTAGATCGAGAAGGACTGTCAAAACTAGAGCCCAATCCAATAATACATTCTGAAAGGCCAAACCCATCAGAAGATAGAAAATTCATCCCATCAATCATGGACATCAAGGACAATGACCTACTAGAAGCAATAGAAGCTGAATTTGAAGAACTAGAAAAGGCTAAAAATATCCAAGGCCCAAGCCCAATGGACTTCTCTTATAAAGACAACCTTGGGCCTGGTAAATTTGACTGGGCCTGAAATGGACTTTTTACAAAGTCATAAGTCAACAAAAATAAGAGGGACCCACTAGAAGTTTGTCTTTTATGCATGTAATTTTGTAATGTTCTCTATGTTTGTTTTTGTAAGGAGTCGTCACGTGGTACTCCCCTTGTCCAAGTGTTTGTAATATAAAGAATAAGGACAAGACTTGTGATCTTATCCTAGTAAGCTCCTCTTTATATAAAGAGGCAGCCTACACTCTGTAAGGATCACAATCACAAAAACATCTTTACTACTTTCAATAAAATGTCTCTCTTCTAAACTCTAGTGTTTCTCTTTCAATGCTCTCAATCTCTCTTTATGGATTCTCCTCCTTCTTGTTAAAAAATATGTGTTCCTAAGATCCTGTGGTTCCGAACCTTTGAGTTCTTACCTAGGATCATCGTGTTATACAATAGAAGCAAAACATGGACCCATATATGGCTGAAGCAGCCTCCCGAGGTCTAAATGCTTGAGTATAACATAATGATTCTAAGTATGAAACTGAAAGAATCATCGGAACCACTGGTATCGGTCTCGAGGTTCCACTTGGTTTTGTATATTACATTGGAAACCAGAAACAGTATTCGTGACGGCAAAGTGTCGATCCAGATCGACCTCTGGAAAATACAGTCTTATACTATTACCTAACTTAGTGGAATCAGAGCTAATACGAAAACAATTTTTGAAGGTGGGTAAAAAATACAGAAAAGATCTAGATGACCAAGAGAGAGTAGCCCACACAAACAATATGACCTCTCACCCACCCTATTTTTAAATTATTTACCGTTCAATTTAGAAAAAAAAATTGAAAATAACTTATTATTGCAAAACTACACCCTTTCTGAAATTTTATATAAAATGATTGTATTTTTATTGACATAATATTTTCTTTTAGTTTTTGGTTTTATATTAACATTATTTTAAAATATTTTACTTAACAACCAAACTTCATTGGGCTTCAAATTGTTTCGAATCGATCTCACATACTTGAATTCGGATTTTAATATAAAATTTTAGTCTGTAACTACATATAGCTTATTCACCATTCATCGTTTTCCGTAGCTACACGTAGCTAGCCATTTATTCGCTAATAAATTATTTAATTAAATTTATTTTCTACATTAAAATAATTAAATACTTGGATTGTTTAGAAAACTAAGTTATTTTCTTTTAATTATTATTTTATACTAAAACAACTAAAATAAAAAAAACAGACTAACATGTTAAGATTCTAAAAATATTAAATTTTTAATTAAAAAATGTGAATTCAAATTTCGTCAAAGCTATTTCCTCCATGATAATTTTTATTTCCTCCATAATTTGAATATAACCCCATCTTGATATTTCCTCTCTAAAAGAAATTACACATTTGTCTTTCTACCCATTTATTCTATATCTTTCTTTTTCAAAAACGTCATTATTCTATCCATTTATTCTATCTCTTTCCTTTTCAAGAACGCCATTATTCTACTCATTTATTCTATCTCTTTCCTTTTCAAGAACGCCATTATTCTACTCATTTATTCTATTATCCTACCCATTAACAAATTCAAAGAAAAAAAACTATACTTATCTCTCTCTTCAGTTTTCTACTTTCTTTTGTTTCCAGTTTCTTTTCAAACCCCTAATCTCTTCTACTTTCTTTTGTTTCCAGTTTCTTTTCAAACCCCTAATCTCTTCATTTTTCTACTGTCTTTTGTTTTCCAGTTTCTTTTGGCTATGGCTCTTCTTGTTAGGTTAGGATTCTTATTTGGTAGATTTAGGGTTCGATTAGGGTTCTTATTTGGTAGATTTAGGGTTCGATTAGGGTTTATGCTTTTGGTTGGATCTGTTTTCGAGTTTTGTTCGATTTTGTGACCATATGGTTGAATCACATGTTTTGCAGTTAAAAAAAGAATGTGATTCCGAGATGGCCTCTCGGAATCACATGCTTTCGCTAATGTCTAAATTTTTTGGCTAGCAGTAGTTGTTTTTCGTTCAGAACTGCAGAAATCGGGTTTGGCTGAAAAATAAAAGTTTCGCAATGGTAAAACATAAATACAAAGATTAAATTACCTTGTTCGTTCTGGTTTAGTTTGGGTTTCTTCATTTTCCATGATTAATCTTTAATAAAATTGAAGTTCTTTGTTTTAGGGTTAATTTTAGAAGTAGAAATATATATGTTGGATTAAAGTTAGGTTATTGGTGTGTTTTTTCATATAAGACTATCTATTAGATCAATGGCATCTAGTGTTAAATTTGAAATAAAAATAAAGGTAATTTGGTAAAAGCAAGTCACTAGTATTTTCAAAAGTTTGAATGATGGAAGAAATAAAAAATAACATGGAGAAAATAGCTTTGGCCTTCAAATTTTGAACATCAATTTGGTTTACATGTGGTTTGTTTCAATTAATCATTTATATAATAAAAAAAATCATAAAATAACAATAAAAAAATTAAAATAAAAAACACTTAAGATTGCATGTTGAAACTTTACGATTCTTGTGTTTGTAATACGGCAAAGGGTCCAATTAGAGACCACACCAGAAAAAAAGGACAGAAATAGTGAGACAAAAAAATCAAACTGAGCGAGCAATCAAGTTCAAACATACTTCACAACTATCCGCCACAGAACATCTATTTCCCCCCTTTCATCTAAAATTTCATCATAAAAGAGTCATTTCTTCTTTGTATATATACCTACAGAAAGAGAAGGGGAGTATAATTCCCCAACTACACAACCGAAGAGAAAGTCGTCATGATCAAATCGGCAGCTATCATCTCGATCCAGTTGCCAGTTTCTTCAAATGTTGGAACGTTTTATGTTTGACCCACTGTCTATCATAAGGTAGATACCCTTGAATCGAGCGGTCATAACTGATTGCAGTTTAAAAAGCAATGTATAAGTGCTAATAATCGATACATCAATACACTCCTAAACCACACGCAGACGTCAATAAAGAAACCGAAATAAAGCATTATTGAATAGAACCAAGTGAAGTCTCAAATCATGCTTTTATATACCGCTTTTATATATCGTGAAGTATGATATAAGACTAATAACATAGCTTAGTATTTTAGATAAAAACATTCCAGAATATCATGATGATTAGCATAGTATTCTATATAACAACTCTACTCTATGATTTTCATTTCACTAGAGATGACTATTGACACGGACCCAATGTCAACTTTTCAGTGTTCTACAGAGAGTGCAAACAAACATACCCAATGTTCCGGTGGGAGAAGAGAGAGAGAAACTTACACCAATGCACTCATGTCAGCGAGGCCATCAATAAAATTGTAGAGATCAGTAATGTCGTAGGAGATGTTTCTAAGTGCAGGATTTATGTCCTTAAGCTTCCTTTCATATAGTCCACAAATGCCTACAGATAGCCAATGGAACGCAGAATCAAAAACTATTCAGATATTGACCATAAAACAAACATTATATCTCATCCCTAGTTGCACATTTGCACAGTTAAATCGAGGGGAAATATTGTAAATAGCCTCAAAACCATTTGAAATTCATCTATGGTTTATAACAAAACTCTATATCATTAAGAAGCATGCCTCTTTATATGTACTTCGATATATGAATATTAATGTATCTATCCCGTGAGTTGAGCATATATATCATGTAAAGTAGGTTTCTTTTCTACAAATATCATATTATCTGCTAACTAACTTCGCTCTTCCCAAACACTAGCCTTTTACACATATCAAAGAGAAAAAAAAGGTGGAAAAAGGTCAACTTGTGACTCATTTGAACTTCCTTTGAAACAATATTATCAAGCTTACAAAACATGCAAGCAGAAAACTAGTAAAATTTCCAAGACCCCTGCATTAGTTAAGAGGCTACCTTCCACCTAAAATAGACTTTATCGGGCTTCAAAAAAATAGCATGTATGGAGATGGCTGATGGACTTTTGCAAGTTTCCAGTAACTTATCATTCTTTTTCGCTCTATGTTCAGTCATTTGCCTAGCTTCACCCTCATATCTGGTTCTCTGTTAAGGGTTTAAGGACTTGAGGATATAATAATCAACTTAAATATCACTACTGTTACTGCTAGTACTACTACGATTATCACGTCTAGCTAGCATAAGTTAACTAACAAGATAGCCAAATCGTGCAAACAGAGACACACACAAACACCGACGATAACAAAGACGGAGTTAAAAGAGATCAGATGATAATAATAACTTAATAACATACCATCCATAGCTTGACTAATGGAATCGTAATCCATAAAAGTTCTAGTAGACCTGTTCTGAGAAGTCTGCATCAAAATGATGGTGTGGCTTGCCTACACACACAAAAAAAGTCCTTAGAGTTACGATGAGCAAGTAAATCTCAAGTCAATAGGCATAAATCTATAAATAACTAAAAGAGAAATCGAGATTTCAATCTATAAATAACTAAAAGAGAAATCGAGATATGACCACAGACAACACAAAAATCTACCAAGCCTGCATAAAAATGATGGTGTGGCGATTCATCATATCAGTTCTCCAACTATAACATCTACCTCGTGACGCTCAATCCTCTAATTTTTCGACAAATGTATCATTATGTGATAAAAACGCAAAAACCATAAACCGTGTCTAGTTTCTAATACTTTGTAGCCTGAGAAACTGAATAGAATTCAAGCTTATGATAGACACGAACAAAAAACCCTAATTTCAAAAACACATGCGGTTTACTACCACAGTAAGGGACGAACCTAGATTTTATTTGTGAATCAACAAAATAGGTAATCAAGAAGACGCTGGAACTTCAGAGAACTTATTAATAGAATTGATACTGAAAAAGAAGATGATTGAGTACTGTACTTACCATGGAGGAAGATGAAGAACCTGAGAGCTTAGGAGGAGGAATACAGTAGAAATGAATATGTCCGATTTTTTCGAGAAACACGAATCTATTGCTAGACTAGAATGAAGTGAACCGTTTTGATGAAACAAACATCCAAATCAAAGAATAAAACTTAAATATAGCTCAATTTATTTTTGTTGGATCTGAATCTGTGAGATATCCATCCTTTTCTTTTTATTTGAACTGATTTTTTTATAATTTAATCTTTCATATAAATAGATTTTCTTGGATTAAATCTCAGTCAGTTCTAAAACTTATAATTTTGTAAAAAAAAAAATTAACATCGATCAATTTTATCTATCTTTTAAAAAAATTATATCGTATTCTACGGCATTGATAAAATACTTTAAACTTCACCTATTATTATTGTTATTATTATTTCAATTTTGATTTATATATTTATAAGGTTAGAAGTCGTAGTTTATAAAAATATGAATTTTATAAAAATGCAGTTGTTTGTTTAATTTAAAGTTTTTATTGTCTAAGATGAAAACTAGATCGTTGTTGAGGAAAACGCTCCGTTCTCTCTAGCAAGAACAGAGATCGTTCCTTGATCTTCTGCTACTTTAGTAGTTTGGGCTTCTTGTTGATCATGGAGGAAAGTAATTCTGTTGTTCGGATAAACCAATTGGCAAGCAACAATCTGAAGATTTCTTCAAATGACGAATTTCTTATGCTTAGGAAATCTGCTATGTCTTCTTTTTCGCATGACGTCTGTGCTTCAGATAAAAGGGACAAATCTTGGTTCTTGGGCAGTAATGAAACGTCATCTCTAATCTCACGTTTGAAAAAATCATCAAGGAAAAAGCAAAATCAATTCTGCAATCTGCTTCTTATGCTGATACTGTAAAATCCAGAAAAACAGAGTTTGTCCATTCTAATGTTTCTGTTACGACCAAAGACGATTTTCCAGTTATTACGTTTGAAGCCAAAGACAAAGACTTACTGATGAATATTTCGAAACATACTTTAATCGCTAAGTTCGCTTCGGGTAAACCATCAATGGAGGTTTTGAGGAAATTTCTGGGAAAATTTAAATTTACGGGTAACTACAGCTTTTCAGTCTGGGACTACCGACACATTTTTGTCGAATTTAATGAGGTTGAAGATCTTAAGAGGTTGTGGTCAAGAAACGTGTGGGTTCTTCGTAACAAAATAATTCGTATTTTGAAATGGACTCTAAATTTTAATCCAAATCTTGAATGCCCTTACACACCAATCTGGGTTTCTTTGCCTAATTTTCCCTAATTCGTATTCAATGATTCTACCATTTCTGAAATTCCTAAGGTCATCGGAGTTCCCCTGAAAGTTTGGGTTCCTACTGTCAATCAGGCAAGACAAAGTTATTGTAGGATATGGGTTGAAGTCGACATCTCCAAACCGTTAGTTCATAAAGTTCAATTAAAATTTGGTGAAACTGATAGTTATTGGGTTGATTTAATCTATGATAGTATACCTTCATACTGCAATTATTGTGCTCATATTGGCCACTCAGATGATACCTGCAAGAAACAATTCCTTAACGTAAAAATGCCAAGAAATGATCAAAGTAAACTGCTTGATCTAGCCCTATCTTCAACAAATGTCCCTGATCAATTTCATCATTCTGCTCTTGCTAAGAATGTCGTTACCAGCAATCAACATTTGTCTACTCAAAAACTTCATGAACAACCTGATCCTGCCATCAATGAAGTGTCTAGTAAACAACTAAAATTGATTGTTGTTAATAATGTTGCCTTTAACAGTTTGGACAATCTTTCAAAAGGTGGTTCTGAAAAAAATAGTCCAAACCAGTCTGATAGTATGCCTGTTAATGGAAATCAAGAGCTTGATCCCTCTAGTTTGGACCGCTTAGATCTTGCTAATGATTATGAGATAATTGATTCCTTGAAAACTCTTCAAAGGAGAAATATGTTTGAACCTTTAACTGAAGAGATTCATTATTCTCCCAGACATGCTGGCAGCCTTGTTAACTCTCCTTTAAAATATCAGTTTGAAGAAGTAACCTTGAAGAAATCAGACATCAAGAAATCAAAGAAAGTGTCAAAAATCTGGAATTCTAAAGGATCGGTATCATCAACACTTATCAAGCTCAAAAAAAGCCAATAAAACCTCTTCAGATTGATGACTATCACTATTCTGAATTGGAATGCCAAGGGTCTTGGCAATAAGCAGACTATTCAAAGACTTAAGTTGATGGTTAATTCTACTAAAGCTAGTTTTGTTTCTATACAGGAGTCTTTTGTTAATCCTGATAAGATGCAGTCTGTTGCTAGGAAGTTGAAGATCAGTGGGTATTGTAGAAATCTCAATAATAGAATTTGGGTTTTTTGGCATCACAACTACAAAGTGGAGGTTGTTATAGATAGAGAGCAGATTCTTCATCTCACAGTTCATCATCCTTCCTTGGATAAAGATTTCATGGTTTCTGTGATTTACGCAAAGTGTAAGAGAGATCAAAGGCTTTCTCTTTGGGATACTATCAGAGTTCTTGATAATCTTTCTAAAGAATGGATTATATTTAGTGACTTTAACATCATCTCTAACATTCAAGAGCAGCTATCTTGTTCAACAATCAATCAACGGGGTATGGATGATTTCAGCAATCTTATAATGGACTGTGGTTTACAGGATGCTGGTTATACTGGGTGTGGATTTACCTAGTACAATGGTCACAAATGGAAGCGTCTTGATCGTGTTTTATTCAACATTCCTTGGTTGAACTACTTTGAGTCCACTTCTGTTTACCATCATGCTAGAAACTGCTGTGATCATTGCCCTCTTTCTATTAAGATATCTTCTAGTCTTGAGAGGGTTAAAGCTTCGTTTAAGTTTTTAAACATGTGGGTCACTCATCCTGAGCTTATGAAGTTGGTGGATGATAGTTGGTCTGTTAATTGGGTTGGAGATGTGGTTAATCCTATAATGAACTTCTGGCTTAAACAAAAAAAGTTGAAAGTTGCGTTGAAAGATTGGAATAGGGATGTTTTTGGGAACATTTTTTATGCTATTAAGAATTCTAAGGATACCATTAAGTTCAGAGAGGTTCTTTTGCAAGGTGACCCTAATGATGACAACAGAATCTCTCTTGAGGAGGCTAAGCACAATCACTTAATGTTGTTGGAAAGGGAAGAGTTATATTGGAAACAAAAAGCTCATGCAACCTGGCTTAATGATAGTGATAAAAATACGGTTGCTTACCATAGTTTTGTGAAGAGGAGATTGAAAAAGAACAGAACTGTTAGGATTAAAGATGAGAATGACTGGCTCACTAGAAGGGAGGCTATTGGCAACTCAGCTATTAAGTATTTCCAAGCTTTGATGGCTAATCCTATCAGTGAAGATAGGAAGATTGATCTGATGGATGTTATTTCTAAAATGGCCACTGATGTTGACAATAATAGTCTGACTATATTGCCTGATACTGATGAAATCCTTTGCACTATTAATTCTTTAAGCTCTGTGTCTGCTGCAGGGTCTGATGGTTTCAACGGCGAGTTTTATAAAAAATGTTGGCCTATTATAGGTCCTGACCTTTGCAAAGCTATCCACTGGTTCTTTAATGGGTATGATCTTCCTCATGGGATTAAAGCTACAACTATCTGCTTAATTCCTAAAATCGATCATCCTAACAAATGGCAAGACTATTGTCCTATCAGCCTAACTACTATGATTTCCATAATCATTGGAAAAAATTATTAACAAAAGGTTATCTAAGATCCTTCCTAAGCTGATTTCTGGTGAGCAATGTGCCTTCGTGAAGGGGAGAAGCATCCATGATATCATTTTTATTGCCCAGGAGCTGTGCTATGATCTTAATGCCAAACGCAAAGGAGGCAATTTCATCATCAAGACTGACATGACTAAGGCTTTTGACAAGCTCAATCATAGGTTCATTTTGAAGATCCTTGACTTATTTGGCTTTAATACTAATGTGATTACTCTTTTTAGTAATTGTATCAGCAAGGTGTTCTCCTCGATTCTTATCAATGGTGAATTGAAAGGCTTATTTCTCAACACACAAGGTTTGAGACAAGGAGATCCACTTTCTCCAAGTCTCTTTATCTTGGTTGAAGAGTATCTCATGAGAAGTATCAAGCTAATTTCAAGGGACAACTCTACAATCAGGTTTAAAAGCAGAAGTGACCTGAACATTTCTTGCCTAGCGTTTGCAGACGATTTCATGGTTTTTAGTAATGGGGAATATGACTCAATGCAAACTATAAAGACATTTCTTGATCATTATCAGCAAGTGTCTGGTCAGGAAATTAATACAACCAAATCTAAAGTTATTATTTCTAGCAAGATGGAGACACAACATTCTTCTACAATTGAAAACATTCTTAACATCAAACATACAAATATGCCTATCAAATATCTAAGTTCAACTATTGCTATCTCTACAAGGTTAGCTAACTTTGATGATTTGATAAACAAGATCATGAATAAAATCCTGGACTGGGACAAGTTGGACCTCTCCTTTGCTGGCTGTTTTCTGCTGATTCAAACTGTCTTAACTGCTTTTTCCACTTATCTTCTTCAGCACACTATTCTGCCTAATAGTATCATCAACAGACTGGAGCTCCTCTTCAACAAATTCCTGTGGGGGGACAAAGAAAACAAGCAGGTTATAAACTGGTCAAGATGGGAAAGACTTTGCAAGACTTACAATGAAGGTGGACTTAACCGTCGAAATCTTAAGAATGTTCAACTTGTTTACTCCATGAAGCTTTGGCTTAATTTCAGGCTTCAAAACTCTCTTTGGGCCAGATATATTTTATCTATCTATTGTAGGGATAACATTCACCAAATCATAGCTATATCTTCTGTCAAAAAATCTAAAACTTGGGTTCGTATCATTAATGTTAAAGAGCTGTCTGAGGAACACATTTTCTATCTACCTGGTTATGGAAACATGGACTTCTGGCTTGGCAGATGGTGTTGTGAAAATCCATTCATCCATGTTAGAGACAACACTAATAAAAGACTGTTTTGGGACATTAGTAATGATCATGTTAAAGGTTTCTGGATTAATGAAAGTTGGGACCTTGACAGAATAAGATCTATGGTAATTGTAACTGAGGTTAACAAAATCAAAGTAATTTCCTTAACTGATAAGCCTGACAAGTTGTTATAGTCGCTCTCTAAAGATGGGGTTTTCAACACCAAAGATACGATGAATCATATCAGGCATAAAGGTAATGTTTCAAATCATACTCTTGTGCATGACAAAAATATTCAACTAGCCTCAAAATATATCTACTGTAACAACATAGAAACCACTCACCATGCTCTTGTGCATTGTTCCCAAGCCTGGAAATTCTGGATATATTTCAGCTATATCTTCAAGATTCAGGTTCAGCCCCACATGACGATTGCGCACATTCTCAGGAAGTGGTATTGAGCTTCTCAAAAACATTGTGATATTCTGTCCATTCTGCCTGCCATCATTGCCTGGTCAATCTGATATGGGCATAACATGAAGAAACATATTGACTTCAATACGAACTCTACAACCATCATCAAGCATGTTCTATACATTCTCTCTAGCTTTGACTTCGCGAACGTTCTGAAGAAGAAGCACTGGGGTAGATTTGTGAAGGAAGCTTTTATCCTGGGATGTACAAATCAAACGAAATTCTCTTCCAAGCCTCTATTTCTAAGATGTAAAAATCCTAAAGAAGGTAGATACAAGCTCAACGTCGATGGCTCGTGTACTTTCAAAAATGAATGTGGAGGTGGAATTCTTGTCAGGGACAGTAAATGAAGTATTGTCATTGGCTTGGGCAGGTTATATGGCAAAGCTAACCCTCTTATTGCTTAGTGCAGGGATCTTCTTAATGGTTTAAAGCTCTGCAATGGCCTCAAAATAGAGAAAGTGGACATTGATATAGATTGAATGGTTCTTGTTAACCTCTTGCTATATGGAAACTCGATTTGGTACTTGGAACCAATCTTACGCTGATGTAGGAAGCTTATCAAGCCTTCCATGGTTATTAACCATGTTTTTTTGGAGTAAAATTATGGTGCAGATTGGATAGCTAAGGAAGTTTTAGGAGTTAAAAATCAACTGGATTTTAATGGTTTAGATGCTCCTCCCAGCTGAAAGCCATAACCTTTTTGGAAAGCCTTAAACTGGGTTATCTTCGTATTTCAATTTAAGGTTTCTGTTATGGATTTAGGGCTTCTCTTTGGGGAAGACAACTTGTAACGTCTATTTTTTAAAATTGTTGTAAAATTGTCAAAGAGACCTTGTATTTTCCTTATTATTAATTCAATCCAATCTTGAATTAAAAAAAATAAAGTTAGTTGTATTGTCTAGGTTAGTTATAGGTCTTCATTTTGGATGTTTATTCGTAGGAAATAATGTAGAAATACAGGAGTTAGGTTTTCTAAAAAAGTTATGGCTTTGAGGCATTCTCACGCGACTGGTGCACGAGAACACCTTCTGTGTAAAATCGTGCATCAAGTTTACGTGATTTCACATAGAATATCGTATGTATCATGCACAAATTATCTTGCTACGTGATTATCAATGTGCAAAAAATTATAGAACTCTTATGTAGGTTTATAACACTTCAATTGCACTTATAGTATAAGTTTGAGATAACTTTATGTGTTTATCAATTGTTTGAGACAATTTTTTGTGTTCATTAATTTCTTTAGACAATTTTTTAGTTGTAGATATGTCTTATGTCTAAAAAGTGATTTCAATTTCAGGATGTCTCTTCGCCGTCAACGTTCGTCATTTGATTCAGAGCATGAGAGTGAGTCCAAACATGCTTCCCTTCGACAGTTCTGGACTTCACGAAAAGCAAGAGACGACCATCTTCGTCGTTTGGTTGTTGTTGACACCATCCTTCGACAACTCTGGACCAAGTTTTTTGGCTCTCAACCCTCACATTCCCAAGTTTTACTCCAAATTTAGTGACTACAAGACCCATGAAGGGTATAACATCTTCAACAACAATGTAAGTTTCGTAAAATAATTTACTTATGGTGTAGTAGTCATATTTTCTTAATGTGTTTTGTGTTTAAGATATACATTAGATATACGCTCATAATATACATTACTAGGATTCTTCTAGAATTTGTGGGTACACGGTCATTAGTCATACATTACTAGGATTGTTTTTAGGATTGTGTTTAAGAATATTTTGGTAATCGTATTAAGCTGAAGAAAGCTCTTTGAAAAAAGGCCAATCACCTTATTTATATAAATTTTAGTTATGTTTACAAATTAAATATATATCATGTATATTTATAAGCATGTTAATTAATGAATCTGTTGCGATATATAGTTTCAGTTTATGGATCGATTATAAAAGTCAGAGTATCGTATATGTATTTGAACAGTGAGGATTGATTTAAATCCAATCCATGATTTTGATATTTGTAAATGCTTTTATTTGTGTTTGAATTCTTTTGGATGAAATTTATTGTTTTGTTTATGGATTATTTTTAGTTTGGTTTGTGACTGATTCTGATTATATTTATGTTCTTAAAACTGCAATCGGATTACAATACATATTTTGTGATTGTGGTTGCTAATTGAGGTTTAGAATATTGAAATGTACATATTAAGATGTCTTTTAATTAATTATTATCTAGTTCAAGATTTATATTTTTTATATGGAAATACATTGTTATCTAGTATTGCATATATGTTTAGGTAATCATCAATTTTGACAGCATCCCTGGTTATTTCTTGCTATAGATTTTGATTTTTATGATAAACAAATGAGTGTTTTTATTGGTTACAGCATTTTAGTTATTAGTATGAGATTATAACTGAGAATATAGCAAAAAATTTATAATGTTTAGGTTATATTCTGACAATTCTCTAAAATCTGCAAAACAATTCTCGAAGTTAAAAAATTGTTTTAGGTTGTTATATTTGTTTTGATATTAGAGATCAATATCTACATATAGAATATTGTATATTTTTTATATTGTTAATTTGTTTTATATTGTTTAGGCTAGAGTCGTCACGATGTTAAGTTATGTGCACGACCCGTCGTCAATGCATCTGACTCATTAAATATAAGTTAAAGATGCAATAATAGTGACATATTTTGATCTTCTTCTCGATTCTCTCTCGTGTTGGAATACCAACGTACACTTACTTGAGGAATTATTGGAGCAGTGTCATCCATAAAATAATTTGTTTCATTTCTATTTTGGTGAGATAACGGTGACGCTCGATGATGTACACATCATCAATAATCTTCCTATCACAAGTCAGGGTTTTGATCTTGTTTCATCTACTAATAAAACTTAAAGAATTAGTGTGTGTGCTTGAATTCTTGGTATGGATTGTCAAGTATTAAATATAACAATGGAAGAAAAGCGTGGTGGTAGTGGCAGAAATGTTCATCTTCACTGGTTACATGATACTTATATGGAAAGGAAATATTTCGACGATGCGGATATTATTGTTCATGCGAGAAATGGTTATTTTCTACATATGTTTGGTTATTGAGTTCTCGTGAACAAGAAGGGTAATAATATTTTCTTTGGAAATCTACAAGTCATTAAGAACTATAAAGACTCGAGTATATAACTGGGGTCAAATGGTACCACCCCAATTATATTACTAGCTTGGTAGGAGTTGTTTACATGGCACATCGGGTTCCTCGAATTGTTAAAAACATTGATCTAAAATTATTTTCCAGTTCTTGCGACTATGTAGTTCAGTTTATATGTTATCACCCAGCCAACCATATATATATATATACACCTCTTCATTTTCGTTCAAACCAAAAGACTTGATACCGTATTTGTCAATCTGTATATATGTTCAGAGAGGAAGATGTAAGTTTTAATTTTCGTTTGTATTTTTTACTATATTTATCTTTATTTCAATATGACTTTAAATTATATTAATATTATTTCCATTGTTTAGGCATGGTTCATGCCATATGGACGTTTACGTGAAGTTAAAGCTTTCTGTGAGGTAGGTTGGATAAATGCTACGTTAAAGTCTTGTGGATATCGTGGAAGCTTAATATCCCATTTTCATCACTCAACAATCGAGTTATGTTCAAGAGATACTTGGTCTATTTAGACATGTTTTGGTAAGTGACGGTAGATTTAGACGTGAAAATACATGTTTTTTATATGATGTATCTATTTGGACTGCATGGCCGTTCTATACTATTGGCCATTTGATGCAAGATGTTTTATACTGGCTCGATCATGACGGTACATTTTTATTATACCCTGTATAGATAAGGACCAACATATGGTACGTACTGATCGATCTTGAGTCTCGTTGCACCGATACATATGTTAAAGTGGACTCTTTCGTGGCTACTTATCAGACAAGGTTACATGACTTGACAGATCGATTACTCGAGATAGAGGTGATGTCCCCTGACTTGAATATGATACAAATTTGTGAGTCTTTACTTAAGTGGTTCAGACTTGCGCACCGCTATTAAGATTGATTTTACTACATGTTTTTTTTATTACGACTCTTTTATTATGTATGAGTTTTGATGTTTAGGTTTTGTTCTGTTACGACTATTTGTTATGTACGAGTTTAATGTTTAGTATCCTTATGAATTTTATTGAACTCAAACTCATTCAAAAGTTTGATCTATATGGAGTATAGTAATATTGAACTCGGTGAGAGTAGATTATGGTAATCACAACTTACACGTGTAGGTCTATTTTGGTTATCTTATCTAGTAAAATTTAGGGTAATGTTATATCTTAACACTTATTTATTCGATCTCAACGCATAAACTTAACCAATACTCATCATATGGGTTTATCATGACATGCCTCGGGGTTTGCGTTAATCTTATCCAATATGTGTCCTAAACAGATTGGTTAAGAGGATTGTGTTATCCAACACTTACACATGGCCAATATTCATAGATATGTTTAGATTAATCTGTACTCGACTAAAACTCAATAAATAGACATTTTACTATTGTGAAAACTTAACATTCATAACTCACAGTATAGATAAAAATATGTCTATATGCACTGTTTTCAAAGATGAATATATGCAGAAAGTCATCATACAAGTGGGTAAACATTATTGGGAGGCAATGATATGTTAGTTGTACTTTATGGTATGGATCATGTCGAGTCTCCAAAAATGACACAATGTTTAGATGATGTCGTGAGAAAACAATATATAAATTAGTCTTAGATGAAATATTAATATCCGAACAACTTGTAATCATGTCCTTAAAACGAAACGTAATGTAACACTTGAAACCCATTCACACAATCGTAGTATAATTAGGATCTTTGTTCAAACCGATAAAACACGTTGCTCTATCACTCGCATCAAATGTTAGGACCAGCTTGATTTGGTTAAATTGGTTTAAATCTTTGGTTGAGTGAAATTGCCCATGCAGTTGCATCTTTGTTGTGTAATGAGCACCATACTTGGGTCATAAACATGAATATAACTATCTAGTATGCCGTTTTTTGTGTTGGGTAATCTTTTGTACCCTATCTACGTCTATTTGTTTATCACGTTCATAACTCTTGTTGCGAATATCTAAATCCATAGAAGATAAATTACTTTTTAATTCTTTATAGATAACAATTCTATGGAATACTTTTCGACGATAATGACTTCTCTCGAATGATTCAAAAATGACCGAGTGTTGAGCATCAAGCAATCTATAAATGGACGTCTAAAATTATTCAAAATTACATAGACTTGTACCAAGGTAGTGTTTTAGTTTCGAGTGAGGCCTTTCCGCCCTATAGTATAAAAATAAATAAGTTACTATTATGACATTGAATTATAAAATATAAGTTTATAACATTGAAATATAAGTTTATAAATAAAAATATCACATACCAATTGCTAGTTTGGTTGCCTAAATGTTTGTACTCGTTTGTGAAGATATGAAGAAATATAACCCCATATATCGTTACCCATTCATCACATATCAATAGCCTTCGAACAAAATGAGAGCACTTTGTTTAATGTAGCAAGATGTTTTGTTATAATCTTCAACCGTGTCTGATCGGGAAACGGTGTCATAAAAGTTCGCAAACTTTTTCTTGTCTCTACATTGGGCATCACATTTATTAGCCTATGCAAAAATGTTTTATTTATAGTTTATCTGCATATTATGTGGATAATATCTGGAAAAAATATCTTTAATAGCTCGCATCAACGCTAACTCCAGAACAGTGACGATAATGTTCATAAATGCACAAATATTATAATATTGCGATCCTTACAACAATCAAAGCCTATGTGTGATTCCATTATTTTTCGGAGATCACAAAGACTAAATGAATACATGATATATTTTGGGTTGATGTTACACCAACAATTTTAAGCAAATCTATTTTTTATCTCGTAGTTTTGTTAGTACTATCCATGACAATAAATCGAGGAAATGTGCGTAAAAAACTCGATACTTGTACGATACGCGAAACAAATGGTGATCTCGTCAATTGTTTTGTTTGTTTAACGCTACACAAATTAAATGTGTTCTTTTAATTTAGCCAACAAGAATCACATTTGGGTTTGCCCGGTTTTTTCGAGCAAATGATGTTTTTCACAAATGTTAGAAACGGTGCATATGCTAGTTACATTTTAAGGGTTATGAATCTTCAAATCCACGTATATCTCTTTAGGAAAAGATTGTTGTTAACTTTTAAACCAAATCATCTTCGTCTCCTTTGAGCCTGACGACTTAGGAATGACCATTCAAGTGAAAAAATGATATATGGTTGTGCTTCCTATTTAACAGATGTAATTTCTAATTTCTAGCTTATCTTTATAGCCACTGAATCCTTTCAGCTCGGCCAGTCTGACTTCCAAGCTTGTTCTCCGTATTATATGCTAGCTCTAATTGCCCATCTTGAGAGAAAAGTAAATAAAATTAAAAGAGAACTTAGCCAGACTAAGCTTTAGATTTCCCAACTTGAGGAAAGTAATAAAAACTTAGAACAACAAGTCGAGGAGAAACACCAACGAACCCAACGTGCTGAAGAATAAGCGATTGCTGCTTCCAGAGAGCTCGAGGAGCGAGAACAAGCTTCTTGAAAAGTTTTTAGCCAATGTCTAAAAGTTATACGAGAATACAACATGCACGTCGACATTTTCTTTATAGCAAAATAAACATTATAAATTTTTATGAAGGTAACCGAGGATAAGAAGAACAAGGCGATTCAAGAACAATTTTAAAAAATAAATTAAATCCAAGGAAGATAAAGTAAAGGCTCTTGCTACTCTCTAGAATTTTTTTAGAGAAACGTAGTTGTGTTAAACTTATATGTAGAAGGGTGCCTTAAGATCTTATCTACTCAAGAAGTTCATGCCAAGGCTGCGCTTATTCTTGACATTCATGGAAGGTTCCCGGACTTGAAACTTGGATCATATTGGCGGTTGGTTCCTGAGAGGGCTCATCCCTCGGGTGTATTATGTGAAGATAGTGTAAGTAATGATGAGTCATCAGGTGTAGAATAGGACAAAGGAACCAAATAAAGAGACGCTCCAGTTGATAATGATTTTGCTACTTCAGAATAGTGGCCTCAAAATGTCTCTTTTATCTTTGTGGAAAGTTCCTATTAAATCAGATTATTTGTATTTGGAGTATGCTTGTGTATTTTTGTTTTATATTTTTAATTTTAGATTTCGGTTTTATCTTTATTGAAAGTGATCAATTTTCAATGCAAAAATAAATCATGTTTATTAACCGATGTTGGAAAACCCCTTCGGTCGAAAACATAAAAACAGAAATATTGACCAACCAAAGTTGGAAGACCCCTTAGTTCCAAAATAAGAATAGATAAATGTTGAGCAACCAAAGTTGGAAGAACATTGGGTCCAAAATTGAAATAGTTAAATATTAACCAACCAACGTTGGAAGACCATTAGGTCCAAAATCGAAATAAATAAATATTGACCAACCAAAGTTGGAAGACCCATCGGGTCCAAAATCAAAAAAAGGTAGATGTTAACCAATCGAAGTTGGAAAACCCTTCAGGTCCAAAATTAAAATGTATAGATGTTGACCAACCAAAATTGGACTACCCTTCAGGTCAAAAATTAAAATATGTATACGTAAGCTTTGAATCCTACTAGAAATGTAAGAAGGAAAAAAAGACATATCTTGATAAAATCGTCTATGTAAGCACCTCGTGAAAACCTTCATGCGACATTATCCTTATAATAGGTAAAACATTATTAATCACAAACTCTTCAACGACATACCTCTAATCCTTGTTGTTACTCGTTAAGATTTGAAAATCTTTATCTAGATTTATGACTTGCTCCGAAAGTTTTGTTATTGATGGGTTCTCCTACGTGAGTATCCATGGGTAACCATCAGAATACATGGTAGTTTTTAATGAGTCGGCCACTGCATTTTTAGCCATATAATGTGCTCATATTTAGTATTTTCAAATACTACTGCCAATGCTTTCAGTGCTTTCAAGTATTTTACCAAATGGTATTTTTGGCCTCAAATTGTCTTGCCTCATGGATGACTTTACGTCGCGAGTCACTTATTAACCGAATCTTTTTGACACCACAGCTGTGTGCAAGTCGTAGCCCCACCAAAGCAATATCATATTTCGCTTCATTATTCGATGCTGGAAATCCGAAGCGTATGGTTTGATAAATTTCCACTTCAATCGGAGCGATTAACTGAATTCCCGCCCCATAACCCGAAGCATTTGACCCTCAATCGGTCCGGACAGTCCACTCAGCCTTGACCCCTTCTTGATCTATATCCATATTTGGTTACTCATAGTGGAACTCAACTAGAAAATATGCCAAAGCGTGGCCCTTAATTGTTGTTCGAGGCTCAAGTTCGGTGTCAAAATCACCCAGCTCAACAGAACACTTAGTCATCTGCCCCGACACATCTAGATTTTGCAAAACATATTTATGAGAAAATACATTTGTAGTACATTTGAATATGATTGAAAGTAAGGTCTCATTTTTCGGACTACGATTACTAATGCGAGAGCAACCTTTTCCAACTTCATATACATCTTTTCAAAACCTAACATTTAGGAAAAACGTAATTCTCATAATTTTCATGAGGGACAAAAAAATCGAGAGTCTCTCTCAAATCATTAACATGATCGGATCTCGAGCTATACCACAATAACTGATACTCCATATTTGGTTCGACCCCTTCGCCATGCCTCGGGGCCACATCGGTTCAATAACATTCCCTAGCCATCTTCGAGGTACTTCGAACTGTTCCTATGTTACTCAATACCACGTACTTCAAGCATTGGTAAACTTTCAAAGCTACCGCATGCATTCTAGATAACCAAAACCTGCCAAAAATTACATTATATGATGTCACCGAATCTACCACGTAAACAACACTCTAACTTCCTTCTTAAATGAACCTTGGCCCGACTTCACAACCCTATCAAATTCACAATATTTTGCTCGGACCGGAGCATACTCGAGGGTTTTGCACGTGCTTGTACATTTTCATGAACAAAATATTAACAAAGCTACATGTGTCAATTAAAAACCTTTGGATCTCATCTCATGCGATCACAACTACAATTACTATTGCATCCCCATGTGGTCCTGTCACTTCTCTCATATTTCCATCATCAAATCACAACAACGGAGAAAGTTTTCTGTATAGATGTGGTGATTCTCATGCTTCTAATTGGATAGCCAAATTTACGATGTATATTTTTCCTTAAAAAATTATATTCTCTGAAGTAGTGTCCACGCAAAAAATAGTTAGTGAATAAAAGAATTTGTATAGCTCATTACCTTTCCTCTAGTTTCGACATCTTCCACTATCATGATCACTCTTCGATCAGGTTTGGGTTCTAAATTTTTCAAAGACATATCAAATTAATCGGCGTGATTTCAAATAATCAAGGTGTTTTCTTGCTTTAGGGCCATCACAACCTCCCATACCATCATATTCTGCTAAGAATGTTTTGTAATAAACATGGTCAATTTACCGTTCTCAATTAGCACTTTTATTTCTCCCCTTGGAGTGATATGGTATTTTGTCTAACTTTTTTATGTCTTTGTGATATTTTCAATACGTGTTACTTCTACCCTCCCTCGGATTTTAGATTGGAAAAGATTTTCGAAATTGTATATGATTTCTGGATTTGTAAAAAATAGTAGCCACACACTTAGTTAATTTAGAAAATGGGTAGGTCTGCCCATTTGTTAGACATCAGTTTGGTTACTTGTTGGGTTCTCACAACTTGTTGACTCAGCATTGCCCTTGGTGGCAGTTAGTGTGGTACCTTGGATCGAAAATTGGTTGACATATGATAAGTCTGAATAAGTTGTGAATAAGGTATATGTGTGAGTGCTTGTTGTTAAATCACCATCGTAGACGAAAAGCTTTGCTTTTTTTGAACCATAAAAATATGGTCAATATCCCCGTTCTTAGTTAGCACTTGCATTTATTTCTTTAGTGTTATACAATATTTTTTCTTAAGTTCGATGTCGTCATGATACTTGCAATACTTTATACTTCTACCATCCCTTGGGGTTTTGATTGGAAAAGGTTTTCGAAATTGTATATGATTTTGGGCTTTGTCAAAATAGTAGCCACACACTTAGTTCATTTAGCAAAATAAGTAGGTCTGACCCACTTGTTAGACATCAGTGTGGCTGTTTTTTGGATACTCACAACCTGCTGACTCCTTCTTTGCCTTTGTGGCAATTGGTTTGGTACCCTGGATAAAAAATTGGTTGATGAGTGATAAGTATGAATAGGTCGTGGTTGAGGGACATGTGCGGGTGATTGTTGGTAAATCACCAACCTAAGACTATAAGTTTTGCACCTATTGAACCACAAAATCTAATTCTAATGCTTGATTTTCTTCCACCAATATTCGCTATTCGACTTGAACTAACAAAGCTCTGAACTTTATAAAATGCTTTTGCAGCATTATCATTTAAATACCAGGCAGAAGTCCATTCCTTAATGAAGTACACGCAACCTTCTCTTCACAACCTTCTAACTTGGTTTTTATCTTAATGAATCGATAGTATCTTCCACCATCATGATCATTCATCGATCGGGTTTAAGGTCTAAATTTTCTGAATTGACGGGCTTACAAATCATCAATGTGTTTTCTTTCATTGGGGCCATCACAACCTCCATCACCATCGGATTCTGCTGAGAATGCTTCTTAACAAATGTAGTCAATTTCCCGTTCTCAATTAGTACTTGGATTTTTTAGTCAGTGTTATATAGTATTTTGTCTCATATTTGATGACGTTATAATACTTGCAGTACCTATTGATAAGGTCGGATATTCTAGCTACTGTATTTTTTTCCGAAGGGTAGTTCGGACCAACCCAGTACCATATGAAACCGAACAAGACTAATATAGTGGACTACGGCTAAGCTAGGTATTGTTCATCTCACATCTTGGGTTAATGGGTTCTTAAACTTGACACTACTCCGCAATCCGACCCGAAAGGCCTATGGGTCATTAATTAAGTATAAATACCCCAACCACTTTCATTACCGAGAGTGATCAGAATTTAATACAAGTGCACAACTTAATTATCTCACTACACCCTATCTTAAACATTAAATTTCCAAAAAACTTTACTAAACTACCCTCAAATAGAAATAAACCACACCAAATTGGCGACCACAATGGGAGCATGATGGTGCCTGAATTCCATATTCAAAACCAACATACAAAGTAGTTCGGATGAATCCGAATGCGTAGAATGTTCCACTTCCTGAGGTAGAAGTTGCAAAGGAAAACATTGAATACACTATTGAGGAGCGTGATCAGTTGAGGTCTGAGATAGAGGCGTTGAGAGCAATGAAACAAGCTGAAAAAAGGTTAAAGAGAAATCTGGTGCGTCGGTCCTTCACCACACTGATAATCTTGGAGAAAACGAGCAGTCACTAAAGACCCATCTCAGCTTCAAGAAAACACATCGATCTAAACATATGGAGAATTCTACTTCAGAATCCTCCAACAACTCATGTAATGACGCGGAGCTTGAAGAATCAGTGTCTTCGAGCAGTGATGAAGGGCAGTCAAAAAAGAAAATGAGGCTGACTAAAAAACATACAGGAAAAAAAGATATCATGGTAGGCTTAAGAAACACCATGGGAAGGGAAATAATTCAGCCAAACAGCATATTGACCAGTTTCCGACTAATCTCTTTGCTTTTGAGTCAGAACCAGGTATTTTTGCTACTCCAAATGAAGATATTGTTTTTAATCGTAACAAGAATTGGAGGCAATCGCCTTTGTCTGCAAAGATACTCTCCGGAAATCTTCCTAAGAGGTTTGATAGCTCTAAGATGGAGAAATATAGTGGGAGCCGATGAATTTTGACGATGATAACAAACTATTGTGTATGACATTCTCCCAACCTTTTATGGGAAACACCCTCAAGTGGTACAGTAGTCTCTCTCAAGTGTGCAAATTTATTTTTGATACATTTCAGGTTGCCTTTCGAAGAAAATTCGTTGGAAGCAAGGATCTTAAGGGTAATGGGGATACAATTATCCATTGTGCTCATGAACCAAAGGAGTCTCTAAAGGAGTACATTAACCGGTTTGTAAATTCAAAAAATGGGCTAACATATTGCTTTGAAAAAATTACAATTGCTTCCCTTAGACAATGTTTAAATCTAGGTAATTTAGTTGATTCAGTGACTCAAAAGAAGGCTATGACCTGGGAAGGTTTGCAGAATTGGGGGAAAGTGTGGCTACAATCTATAATAAAACTAAGAGCGAAGTTCACTTTAGAAAGCCAGCAGCGTTGCAGTCCCCCAGAGAAAACCGGAGTACCCATTTCTGCAAATACCATAATGACATAGGGCATGATACCCATGATTGTATAGATTTGAAACAGGAGGTCCAGAACCTCATGGAAAGGGGTAAGTTGGGTGCCTGTGTCAAAAAACGAGGGGGGAGTAGACCGGATAATACACAAACAAATGCTAACACTCCCCGAACTACTCCTTCAAGCAATCCTGGAACATCTACGCAGCAAGATGTTATAGTAATTACTAAAAGGTTTGATATAGATTCTGAGTATCTTGATCCAGACCCGAGTCGAGATTAGGTAGGGGTAATAACAGACAAGACTAAAATTGTCTCCGGATTGATTACATTTTTTGAATCATTGACCATCTTCGGAGGGGATACTGTGACTGCACCCTCTAGCTCATCAACGAAGAGGTATGTCTACAATTTGACCACCCAGTTGGATGGAAGAATGTCCACACATATGTATCAAACTCCATCTCCCTTTATAGTTCTCGATGAGGATGACCTGAGAGATATTGTATGGCGTCATGAAGATGTTGTGGTGATAGGGGAATCAATAGGTGAGAATGATATACGTCGAATCCTGATTGACACATGCAGTTCGGCTAACATTTTGTTTTTAAGCTCCTACAAGCATATTAGAAACCCTTCGGTTATACAACGGTCGAACAGAACTATTTTAGGTTTCACAAAGAGTTCTACAAATGTGACTGGGGAATTTAAAGAAGAGGTATTGCTGGGTAAATGACATTTTAAGAAGATGGTGAGATATTGTTTGTTGTGGTAGATTGCCCAACATCTTACAATGTAATATTTGGGAGGTCTTGGCTCTCTAGAATGCATGTTGTGGCCTCTATGGTCATCCAATGCTTGAAATACGCTGTCCAAGGGCAAGTAAGTGTTGTCTGAAGCAGCCAGAAGATAGCCAGAGAGTGTTATGCAACGGCCTTTGCCTCTAAGTCTGTAGCGGCAGTCAAGGTTAACAAATATTAGCAGCTATTGGAGCCTTCACCAATGAGGATGAAATTGATGATCCCAGGGAGGATCTCAGTGTTATAATACCCATCGAGGAGGTTGAAATTCACTCATTTGCTGAAGAGAAAAATGTTAAAATTGGTATCAAGTTGGCACCAGATTTGAAACACTGGATGTTGTCTTTTTTATGAATAATCAACATGTCTTCACGTGGTGCAATAATGATGTTACTGGAGTGCCACCTGATATTATTTTTCAAAGATATTTATCCCGTTCCTCGGATAGATCAGTTGGTGGGTTTGACTTCTGGAAATAATTTATTGTCGTTCATGGATGCGCTTTCAGGGTACAATTGGATACAAGTAGATATGAAGGATCAAGGCCACACTAATTTCATTATAGACAGAGGTTTTCATTGTTATAAGGTGATGTCGCTTGGATTAAAAATGATGGGGCCACTTACTAAAGATTAGTAAATAAATCCTTTACTAATCAGATTGGTAGAAACATGGAAGATTATATAGATGATATGATGGTTAAAAGCTTGGAGGAAGATGCACATATATCTGACCTTCAAGAAATGTTTTTCTAAATTAGAGATTGTTAATTTCAAATTAAATCATGAAAAGTGTGTATTTGGGGTCTGATATGGAAAGTTCATAGGTTACATAATAAGTGAAAAAGAAATTCAGCCTGATCTGGACCAACTTAATGCCTTATTAGCTATGGACCCTCCTTGGAGCATCAAAGAAGTTCAAAGGCTGATCGGACGATTGGCTGCTTTGAACAAGTTTATTTCAAGATCATCACACAAATGTGCCCCGTTCTTCCAAGTATTGAGGAATGCCAATTTTTTTAATTGGTCTCGATGGTGTGATCAAGCCTTTATTGAAATCAAGAAGCATTTGTCTTCACCTAAGTCTCTTTTGAAACCCGTTCGGGGGGAGGGGGAACTCTACATATATTTAGCTGTGTCAGAATATGCAATAAGTGTTGTGCTGGTAAGAGAGGTGGATAATTACCCTCGTCCGGTGTATTACATTAGCAAAAGTCTGTTGAATGCTGAAAGAATATATTTAAGGTTAAAGAAACTAGCAGTGGCCTTGGTAATTGCGGCAAAAAAGATGAGACCATACTTTCAAAGCCATTCTATTGTCGTTCAAACGTCTTTTCCTCTAAAGAGTGTTCTTCAAAAAGCTGATGTATCAAGCAGAATGACCAAGTGGTTAGTGATGTGGGTGATTATGATATTGATTTTGCTCCCTGAATGGAAATTAAAGCCCAATCAGTGGCTGATTTCTTAGTATAATTCCATGTTGATAGATCTTCTGGACATATGCCAAAAATCCAATCTAAGAAAGAATGGGTAGTCCGAACTGATGGTGGATCTAGTACTATGAGATGTGGGACTGGAATTTGTTTAACTCTTCCTATGGTGATACTATGTATCAGGCTATATGTTTTGGTTTATAGGCTTCTAACAATGAGTCTGAATATAAAGCAGCTATAGTTGGTCTTAATCTAGCCCTCATATGCGGTGCCAAAAGAGTCTGATTAATGACTGACTCCCAATTTCTAATTCACCATGCTCAAGGATAATCTGAAGCAAAGAAAGAACAGTTTATTAAATACTTGCTAATGTTGAGAGTAGTTTCCGCAAACTTCAAGAATATCTACTATGAACATATCCCTAGATCATAGAATACTGTGGCAGACTCTTCGGCAACTATAGCTTATTCTGAATCTTACCCATGGATTCTTGTGCAAGAATGTCCATCAGTACAGACGGGCAAGGAAAAAGAGAGTGAAGAAAGTATGAGCATATTCGTTATTCAACCTAAATAGTGGAGGTATGATCTTCTCCAGTTTATCTCCGATGGGATATTTCCTCCGGATAAAGCCATAGCTAAGAAAATTAAATATAAGGCTAGTGGTTTCTTAGTATTAAGGGAAATTTTGTACAAGAAATCTTTTACCAGACCCCTCTTGTGCTATTTAGGATTTGAAGAATCCTAAGTTGTGTTATCTGAATTGCATGATGGTGAAGGTTCTACGCAGTGTGGCTACAAAGCCTTAACCCGAAGGGTCTTATTAGCATGGTACTATTGGCCAACAATAATTGTAGATGCTAACGATATGGTAAAGAAGTGTAATCCTTGCCAGAGATATAAGAATGAAATTCATGTGCCAGTAGTTCCTATGGAATCCATATCCAAACCAATACCCTTTGATAGATGGGGATTGGATCTGGTTGGGCCTCTCCCCATGGCATCCAGTGATGCCGAACCATCATAGTTTATATTGACTATTTCTCTAAGTAGATATAGGCAGCTCATTTAGCTGGAACCACTTCTAAGGAAATTATTAAATTCATTTTGTCTAATATATGCTGCAGATTTGGAATTTCCCTAATGGATCACCACAGTCAATGGGCCACAATTCGATAATAAAGACATGGAGGTATTTTGCACCTCCAGAGGAATTCAATACTGTTTTTCTCCTCCTTTACACCCTACGCAAGCATCTTCTTTTTCCCTTGTATATGGGATGGATGCGATCACTCCCATTGAAGCTACTATACCATCTCACAGAGTCCAAAACTATTCCAAACAGTCCAATGACATGGCAGTCAGGAATCAGTTGGATTTGACTGAAGAAAGAAGAGTTAAAGCGCATTTGAGAACACACATTACTAGGGTCTGATGAGGAGCAGATTTTCCTCCAAAGTTAAAAGAAGATATTTTCAATTGAGGAACAAGGTTTTAAAGAAAGTCTTTTTACACACCAATGAAAAACAGTTCAGCAAGTTGGCTCCGAATTGGGAAGGTCCTTATATGGTGCGTGGGAAAGTTAAACCAGAAGCATACAGGCTAAAAGACAAGGAAGAGAGAATACTAAAGCACCCATGGAACGTTAAACATCTCAGGTTATACTTAGAATAGAACTCTATTGTAAATATTTACTTTTTAAAATATCAATGTAAATATTATGGGGCATACTCTTTCCTACCCTGGTGAACATCCCATGTTATACTTGTTTTCTCTTGAACAAGTTTCTCCAACTTGACCTTGTCTTTCGATAGAGTCTTGACAGTGTTGTCTCTAGCTTTCAATTTCTCCTTCAAAGATTTGATCTCATTGGAGGATGAAATTTCCAATCCGGAATAATTGGTCTGGAGGCCTATTTTAGCCTCTTCTGACTTTAGTAGTTCGGCGACCAAATCCTCATTTTAATTCTTCAATAATTTCATGCTTTGCTGAGCATTATAGAGACTAGTAGTCAATCTATGTTTCTCTGTAGTCAGGGAGTTTATAGTAGTTGTTTGATCCCTCACTTGTCTCTCCAAATCAACCATTGGATGAATATAAACCAAACGGGCATGACTCAGGGTGTCTTGCTCACTTGATATCACGCAAGTCTCACCATTATGGGTCACAACATTGGATGAATCGGCAGGACGATAAGGCCCCACAAAGTCATCCTTGTCCAATTCATTGAAATATATATTAATATTCTGAAAGGCATCAAGATTTACCTCTCCATCAGCAATGCCATGTTCGGAATAAAGGTTGGATGGAATTTCTTCTTACAAAGTGGGATCAATAGGAGCCGGAGGAGGAACTTTAAAGGACGTAGAATTATCTCTGATCCCACGGTGACTTTTTCTTCTTTGCAACCTTTTTCATCACTACTTGCTTTGCGTTTTTTGTCCTTCTTCGTAACATTTTGTGGGTTGTCCGATCCACCAGCCTCCTTGATAATAACTTCAACTGCCTCTAACAGAAAAACATTAATCCCTCATTGATCCTTCGAACCAGTCCCTTCGGTAGTTGGATGAGATAGGTTTGTTATGGTTTTCTTCTTCCTTTTATTCTTCATCTTGTCTAGATGGCTAGGGGCTTTGACCCTGGAAGGCAAGTAGAGTTTGGCATCTTTGGCCTCAGTTCTCCTCAGGATAACATCTGCATGAGGAGGGTGGTTAGTTCTTCCCAGGAGAGGTCTCTTCTCCCTGTGGTATTCCACAGATGAGACCTCAAAAAGTTCCCTAAGGTGAAACACTTATGGAAACCATTCTCCCATTTCTCCAGGGCTCATGCGTTTAGCTTGGCGCAAATGTCTTGACCTGCCTCTACATGCTCCAAGAACTCCTTTAGAAAAACTAGAAAGAGATACGAATAAGTTCGGAATAACCACCTAGTATCTGAAAGATTAAAGAAAAAATGAATAAAACTCACATATGCTCTTCCAAAGACTGGTTAGTTGGCTTGGATTAAAGTTGACTTTTATCTTTTTCCTATTCTCCCAAGAATTGCTGATGAACAGGAATTATGTCCTCTATGAGTTTTCGGACTCTAGTAAGTCATTCACTACCTTTTAATCATTCCCCACGTTGTAGTGGTAAAAGAGAATGTGGTGGTTCTTGCACAAATTCGCCACAACATCGAATCGCTCCATTGGTAGTGGGATATTGGATAGCCTCGAAGCAATTATGCCAGCCATCAGATTGTACCAGGCATTATGCATCAACTGACTCGGGCATAACTTTATCAGGTGAAAATACCTGACTATCTATGGATCCAAAGGAAACCGGAGTCCCCAATTCAACACTTCGGTATATATTACCAGCTTGTTAGACTTGCAGTCCATCAGAGTCTCTGTGGTGATTGGGATTCTCACCTTAACAGACTCAGGAATGCCCCATTTTATTCGAATACGACCCAATTCAGCAGTATGGGTGTATACGTAAGCGATGTTCTGAAGGGCTATCAGGTACTTTACGCTAACCTTCCTGAAGTTTGGCCCTATTTTCCCTTCTAGACACTCTAAAAGTGCATCCGGATTGGATAGACCCACTTTAACCTTTCCCTTCTGATCTGTTGTGTTGTCCTCCGCCTGTTTGGACGCTTCGAAAGGAGTATCTTTGATACTATCCTCAATCGTTTCATCCGTGATGCTGGATTGCTGTTTGAATGGCTCTGTTCCTGCCAGGAGCTGCTGTTTGGATGGCTTATTTTCTGCCAGAGGCTTTATTATCTTCGAACTAGTATGTTTCGAACAGCTAGGAGTGGACTTAGCCTTGGATTGGCGAATAATTTGTTGAGGGGTGTTCTTCTCAAGGGATTTTTCAGTGTCTGAAACTATGACAATAAAGGGTGAAAGTTTCTTAACACTGGAAACTGCTTTCTCTTTAGGGAGAGGGGTATGAGACTCTTGAATAGAGGATCCCGATTGAAGAGGAGAAAGAGTTGGGACAAAAGACAATTTCCTGACCTTGGATGTTTTTGATGACGATGAACCCTGGTTGGTGTTTTCTTTTAGTTGTTAGAGTTCTTCACCAGGAGAAACAGAAATACCAGCAGTTATTCTTTCGTCTCTTACACCTTTCCTTGCTCTTTCCAATTCGGACAAATTTAAACAACCCCTTTTTACTAGTGAGTTTCTGGCTGTGAACTTAAATGACTTGAACACAATTTGAAAAGAGTATTAAGCCTTCTCTCTCTAGAAATGCTTGTATTTTTTAAGACAATGGAACAGTGAAATCGAGTTAAATAAACTAGAATAGTATAAGAGGTTGCATATGGGAAGATAAACCGATCATAGCCATGATTAAGGGCTATTAAGTATAGGGTTTACACCCTAAGTAACTTTCTACCCTAGTAGGTACGAGGATTTAGGATAAAAACGAACACATGTCCCACGTTGGAAAAAGAATCTTGAAATTCTTAACGGTAAAATCAGTCCCCCGAGTTCCGATCGGACTGACTCTTGAAATTCTTAACATAAAAGATGATCTATTTAGTTTGAACACAAAGGCAGACCGGAAGAACACACCCCGCATTGAAAATATGTAGATTTCAATTCTTAAAAATTAGCTCTTCCAAAGATTATTTGCAAAAACTAAAGGGACTACTGATAAGGTTGGATATTCTAGCTACTGTATCTTGTTTTTTATCTGAAGGGCAGTTTGGACCAACCCACTACCATGTGAAACCGAACATGACTAATATAGCGGACTATCACTAAGCTAGGGGCTGGTCATCTTACACCTTGGGTTAATGGGTTCTTAAACTTGACCTGACTCCACCATCCGACCCGAAAGACCCACGAGTCATTAATTAAGTATAAATACCACAACCACTTTCATTAATGAGGGTGATCAAAATTTAATACAAGCACACAACTTAATTATCTCACTACACTCTATCTTAGACATTAAATTTCCAAAACACTTTACTAAATTACCCTAAAACATAAATAAACCAGACCACCTATTACGTATACTGTCCCTCAGGGTTTGGATTGGAAAAGATATTCAAAATTGTATATGATTTTAGGCTTTGTAATAAAATAATAGCCACACACTCACTTAATTTATCAATAAGGGTAAGTCTGACCCATGTGTTAGACATTGGTCTGGCTACTTGTTTGGTACTCACAGCCTATTGACTCATCCTTGGCGTTGTGGAAATTGGTTCGATACCCTGGATTAGAATTTGGTTGACGAGTGATAAGTCTAAATAGGTCGTGGTTGAGGGACATGTGCGGGTGTTTGTTGGTAAATCACCATCGTAGACTGTAAGCTTTATTCATGTCGAACCATAAAATCTAATTCAGGTGCTTGAGTTTCTTCCATCAATATATATTTTTTTAGGTGAACTAACAAAGCTCCGGACGACATAGCCTATTTGCAATATTATCCTTCAAAATATCGGGAAGAAGTCTGATCTTAAACCTTGCACACATCACCTTCTTTTCACAATCTTCTAGTTTGTTTTTTGTACATATTTTTATGATCTGAATATGAACACGGTTTTAGAAAAACTTTAAGTAGTCTTACTCTATCTGTATCAAACCCCTAATTATCATATATGTATTGATCAATATCCTATGAGTCCAAACTCCGATTTTGGCCACAATATATGTGTCTGAGTTTGAACCTAAAATTTGAGTCAGACAATTTAGATCGACCTTTGAATTTAATTTTAGAAAAATCAATAATTTTACTTTATTTATATCGAACCCATATTGTCGTATGGTAGGACTCATACCTGTATTTCACTAGCAAGTGAGCACGGACCCGGATTTTGACTACATATACGTAAAATTAAATCTAAACATGAATTTTGATTCATACAATCCAATACCATTTTGGATCCAACTTTTTTATTTAAATTTTTGATTTTTTTAGTATTTTTCTTTATTTGTATCCTACCCGGATTTTCTGATCTGGATTAATTGCTGCTCAATACCAAAAAAAATTGGGTTTGTGTGAATGTACAAAACTATACCGAACCTTTAATTTTTTAAAACAAATGGTTTATTCTGTCTTGATTCAGATTTATAGACATATTATTTATATGTACCTTATTTATTTATTTCCGCATCCTATGTAATTAGATAGGTTGGGTCAGACAAGATTTTGAAACCCTTACACGTTAGGCATTGATATCATGATTTTTTTGGCGAGGTTTTTGTCAATTTTGTCTAAAATCTTGGGTTCACTAAGTTTTTTTTAATTCAATCAATCTATTTTTTTCTGCTTGGAATGAGATCAAATCAAACTGGAGACAAGCGCAAAAGATACAACATTCTGGCAACTGAACCTCGTATACTCCGGATTGTAAAGATACATCTTATGGGACCTGATATTTTGAAGATTCCCATATAAGTCTATTTTGAGGATTCCAATGTGGTTCGCCTTAAGACTTCCATTGTTAGAGAATTTCATTACAGCCAAACTCTTGAGTTTGCTCGATTTGCCGAAGAATGGATCATCACTCATTTGGTTTTGTCTTCGGGTCCTAAGACTATCCTTGCTGGTAATTTCGTTGTGGGGAAGCTCAAAAAAATTAAATTAAATTTTAACAACAGTGATGATGAGAAGTCGTGTGTGATATGAATGGATGATTTCGAATAAGGAATTGAACTCATAAAGTGTTATGTTTTCACTTAGTTCACGTTGATTGTATCAGCAAATGATTGGAGTTAAACCATGTCTGACCTTTGTGTAAATTTGTGATTTCTTTTCATTCTGATTGAAGAGTATACTCTTTGTTTTTTACTTTGGATGTGTAATTGGAATGTGTAGTTTTATTTTCGTATTGAGATAGGTAAATTGATAGTATAGTTTTTTTTAATTCAAATATCTAATTATGCGATAACTACTGAAATATAATATTTTTTTATGTAACATGATTTTTTTTAAACATGTAAAGTATAAATTTAGAAATCCAACAAAATTTCAAAAATATATAATATTTGAAAATATCTGATTATCTTCCAACAATTTAAAAGATATATCATAAAGATATGGTTTGAAAATTGGTTGAAAGCATAAAAGATATATTCTAAAAATATATTTCAATGTCTTCTAACAATTTAGAACATTTATTCTAAAGTTAATATTTAACATATCTTCTAAAAAGTTTAAAGATATTGTTTTAAAATAAGATATACTAATTATAATAAGGGTTAAAGTACGATATAAGACCCAAAAATTATACTATTATCCACTTAAGATTCATATTTTCATGTATTTTTTAGAAAAAAAGTCATTTCACTCAAATATTTACCATTTAAGACCAATAATACTCTAAATACCCTTAGATGAGAAACATGTGTAAAATATATATTTTAAAAAAAACCAAAACATATCATAAGTGGTATCAGTTTTGTTCGTCTTAAAAAAAACCAATGGTATTTTCAAATTGTTTTTTCGAGTTACGGTTTAAAAGATACATATGTTTAATTTTTTTAAATTGATAGTGTAAACAAAGAAGCTGTGAAACCTTCTTTGCTTTATTGGATTAGAAAATGTTTAAATTTTATACTGCTAGATGTGAATTCATGTCATTATGATAGCTGGTAGATGCGAAACCAACCCACTATGATAGATGAGAAACCTCTATAAAATATATATTTTTTAAAAAATCAAAATATATCATGAGTGATAGTAGTTTGTTTGTCTTGAAAAAACAAAACCAACGGTATTTTCGGATTTTTTTAGTAACGGTTTAAAAGATATAGACTTTTAATTATTCTAATTTTATAGTGTGAACGAAAAATATGCGAAACCTTCTTTCTTTTGAGCCCTAAGGTGGTGGGTGTAGCACATTGAGACAATATAAGTGTCTACAAGAGAAGGAGTTGCATGAGGCGTATGTTAGACCACTCACCGGTTTGTTTACACCGGTAAGTGAGAGAGACTTGATAACCTTGGATGCAACTATATTGATTTCACCATTCATATTTTGTAAAGTGAAATCTTGAAGCTTTGGTGAAGTGATGATGAGAGCAGTTATGGATAAACAATTACAGATGACCAACTCCTTAAGGATGTTACTTGAAATATTCAGTTGTCCTGATATTTTGCATTGTTTCAGCGATATATACTCAAGAAAAGAGAGGTTGGAGTCTAAAACTTTTAATCATTCTAATTATTTAAATATTCGAAGTACTTACGGTCGCTTCTCCAGATGGGATTTAGTTTTGATGGGTTCGCTTTGGATATTTTTTGTCGTTCTCGATGCTCTAGAGATAAAAATAAACTTTTATTTTTGAAGTGTATCCGCTTCCAGGAGATCATCGATGATTTTTAAATCATCTATTTAAGTAAGGTAGTATAAGGGGAGCTTTGGACCTCTTGATATCAGGGAGATGAAATCCTTGATGCTGATCGGAATCTTGGACAACCGAGATGCCATAATCACATGTATGAGAGTGAACCATTGATTCAGTGTCACTTGAGTATGGCATAAGTTAAGAAGTTTGAAGTACTCCACGATCATAGGATCCAGTGGGAATCGAAGACCCCAATTGATGATTTCGGGGTAGACCACCAACTCTTCGCCTTTGCAGTCTAAGGGATGCTCTCCTTTCTTAGGAAGTCGAACATTGATGTTCTCTCCCATTCACCACTGCTACTTTAAGTCCGATGCTAGACTTTCTTGGTAATATATATATATATGGAACTTTTTTCAGCTCGATGATATAGTCAGTATCAAGACCTCTCAATTTTTTACCAATAACAGCCTTCTTTTCATCGGAAGCAAAGCCCGATTCTTTTTTTTTAGGTTTGCGAACTTTCTTTTCTGCGGAAGTCTCTGAGTTCTCCTCATCGGATTCATCTTCATTATTAGATCTAGTAGCCTCAAAATCAGCTTCATCGGCTTCTGACGTTTCATTCTTTTGTTTGGGGAGGATTTTTAGATAGATTTTGTTAGGACAATGGAACTTCTTCGATTATCTCTCTCTGAGGAGGAGACTGAGTAACTGGATTCGAGGAGGGAGGAGTTGGAGGAACATCTGAATCATCTCTCATGGTTATGACAATTTTTCTTTTTTGAGTTGGTGGAGGATAAGTCGAGGAAAGAGTATTCAAGATTTGTTATGAGGAAGATTTGTTTGATTATTCACTAATCAGAGGTGAAACTTTGATTTGAGAAGAAGAGGCTCCAGGCGTTTAGGTGTTTGAACTTTAGAAGAAGGACGCACTTCGGTTATAGGAGAAAGAGAAAAATGAGGTACTTTAGTTGGATCGAAGTTACCGTAATAAGTGGTTTTGGTGGTTGTTCCAATAAGAGCGTTGTTGATTAATCTGGCAACCTTATACTCCTCTGCTCTTTTAGTAATGCAAAAGTATTCGTATGGTCCGAAGACTAGATTGTCGCCAGGCTTCGGAGATTTGGGTTTTTTGGTATTTTAGCCTTGGATCTTCTAGTTTTTGGATTTTTCTCATAAACTAGATGAATATTGACAGGAGAATATAGGTTTTGTTCGAAAATTTTGAATTTTCTGATGAGGATGCTGAGGAAGTTGAAGAAAACGTTGAAGGTAGCAAAGGGTAAGCTTTTTCTCTCTCAAGGAATTTGTATTGTGAGAAAGAAAAATGAGGCTACTAATGAATTTATAGGAAGATAAGAATACGTGTAGAAATGGAAAGGACTATATGATGATAGGGCAAAATAAAAAACAGTGAAAAGCTTATGAGTTCGACATCTGTCAGACTAGCTAGCTAGCTAGCTAGCTATGAATCTAGTAGCTAGGCATTCATGATGAATCTGAATGGTTAGATTTGTCACCTTTGACAAAATTCGAAGATTACCATTCTCCAATTTGAATTTGATGAGTGTGTTCTGAAATTGCTTTCAAAAAGATTCGAGGAGAAAGAAAAAGAAATTATTGAGTTTTTTGCTTCGAGTTTTCTATTGAGTTTTTGATTTTGATTTTGATTTAGTTCTTATTGATATGGCTTCTAGAAGGATTCGAAGACATTTAGTTCTCATTAATTTACTGACATAAGAACTAAGGGGGCTACTGATATGGAAGTAGGAATTTAAGGACTAAAATGTAAATAATATAAGTTTAGTAGAACAACTATGACTATATAATACTATTGAGGACTAAGGGTAATTTACTCCCTTTTATGTAACCGTTTTCACTTTGAAGCTAAGTCTTAGCGCCTCTATATAAAGGGCAAGGGTGAAACTAATAAAGATGTTGAACACTTGATCTTACTAAATTGTGCTCTGACTTTCTCTCTCTAAAAACTCTCTCTCTCTCTCTCTCTATAATTCACGTATTACTATTACCTAAGATAATATTCTTAATAACAGAACTCACCAATAAGCAACAAAAAATATTTGGCTATCGGTAATAATGATGTATCATTGATTTGTGCATTTGGTGAGTGTTATCATGTTGATAGTTCGAATTCAGAATGCATTGTAGATACAAGTAATTCAAATTATTGTGTCTCTTGGAGGAAATATTTCTTGAATTACAAAAGTGGTCATTTTGGTAGTGTCAAGATGGGAAATTAGAGCTCACATAGTATTGTTGGGTTGTGTGATATTCGTGTGAAGATATGTATTAGGAACATACTTACACTGATGGATATGCATCATATTCTTGATCTACGTCTAATTTGTTCTGTGTAAATGCCATTGATCAAGAAGGTTTTTGTCACACATTTGGCGATGGTAAGTGAAAAATATCCAAAGGTTCGATGGTAGTTGTTCAAGGTGATTTGTGTTTCTCATTATATAAGACATATTTGGGTATATGTTCTTTCAAGTTGAATGCAGTTGAGGAAAATAATTCTCTTACTTTTTGGCATCGACGATTAGGATCATGAGTGTCCAAAAGATGAAAACTTTGATCGGTAAGTCACTTATTCTCGTTGAAAAATCTATCATTATTGATCATTGTTTGGCATAAAAGCTACATAGAGTTTTCTTGTCTTTGAAATCCATTATTAATGAGACCTTATTTGAGGAAGAACTTCATGAGAATGGGGAACAATTTTCCCCTCGTGTGGGGGATACACATGTTCGAAGTTCGTTTCAGGAAGCAAGGTTGAGCTATGCAGTAAGCTCACAGGGTGAGGTTCAAGTGATTACCTCATGATTGTATCTTTCCTGTGATGAGTTGGAGAGAGATTGTTAGAGTCTATCCCAAATTAAACATAATTTATAACTTAGAATTTTCATCTCTCTAGGTTTTATATATATGCGGGAAATATATAAGAAATTCAGGAGACACACAAAAAACAAAAATAGTTTATGGTATCTATGAAGTTTTCATAGGGAGCTGGTAACAGTCACAAGATAACACAAAGTTTGATCATCATCATCAATGTTGATATCAATGTTCTCAAGGTCTATTATAATTGATTTAAAATTATCTAAGTGTTCAGTTATGGACATACATTATTTCAATCTGAAATCATACAAGCCCTTCTTTAAGTATAACTGATTCACCACTGATTTATCTGAGTAAAGTTCTCTCAACTTCTTCCATGCGCAGGCAACCATCTTCTCACCACTAATCTCGCGAAGAACTTTGTCTTTAACACTCATTAAGATCAAACATAGAGCTCTTTCTTGAAGATCGTGATTCTCCTCTTCTTCTGTCTCTTTTGGTAACTTTTTCTCCACAATCATTGTAGTATCAATGAAGATTTCAGCTTACAATGTAAAGCTGGATTCCCCATCAAATTTATCAATTTTCAATTTTGGTGCTCTAGACGTCATTGTGAAACCCTAATTGCAAAACATAATTTCACAAACAAAGCTCTGATATCGATTGTTAAGATGTACTATGCAATGTATTATCAATACTCAAGCACATAATAAAACAAAATACATAAAAGAAAAGAACACAAGATTTAACGTGGTTTGACAAATGTCTACGTCCACGAGCGTCGGGAGAGAAAAGTGTTTCACTACGATAGATTAGGGTTATAGATTTTCAAATTCACTTTTGTGTAGCCTTAGTAATCTATTTATATGGAATAAATAGACTTACTAGACAATGAGTCTAATGAGCTCATATACACAAAACTGTCAATGACACACAACTATACCTTAAGACACGATACATTGTGAAGACATTATTTGATTCATACTTAACATACAAAATACTTAACTCACAACATAGAAATAGCATATATTTGTAAACAAATATGTAGAATGTTGAATATTCTTTCTTCACTATCAACATATTAAAATATAAGCGTCGATTTTTTTTTCTAATTTTCAGCTTTTAGGCGATCGAGAACATCTTGTTTTGCAACTGTATTTGTGTGAACCAATCTGTATGCAACGTTACTAAAATGTCACAACATTCGACTAAACACACAAAATTACTAAAATAAATTAAATAAAGCAACTAAAGTTCAACTTATATCAGGTGCCAACATTGTCAAATTCTTTATAATTATATAATCATGCTAACATTATAAAGTAAAAATATACCCAAACATCTTACAACGTCCGAATCAAACAAAAATATAAGCATTTGAATTAAATCTACTAATGTATATAATTTGAATTCATTCAATCTGAATCCTAACATGTTTGACTTAATTCAAGGCTAATAATCGCCATACGATCATATAAATTTTTTAAAAAAATACAAAAAAAAAAGTTATCAATACACACTTATTAAAACCAAAGTAAAAATCAGACTATTTTAGAGATTGAAAGACTTTAAACTCCCTCAAAATTATTAAACTATTCATTTACTAAACTAATTGATTGGAAATTCTCCTTCGTTTACTTAGTAGTAGGTACCGGTAGTCTCTTCACTTATTAAACTAATTCATTTGGAGTCGCTAATAAAAAATATGGGCAATAAAATTATGAAATAATATATATACTAGTTTTTCTATCTATAATTGATTTCGAAGGTATTACGGTATCTAAGAAACAGTCACCCATCTATTTAACTCAAAAATAAATATAAAAATAAATATTATAATTTTGACGAAACGATGAACTACATACTATTTTTTTAAACAATACTAAGACAAACAACAACAAAAAATAATTACAATTCGCTGATTAAACATAAATTAGAAAGGGCTAGGGTGGTGTGCCCAACTTGACTAGGTGATAGCTACCTCTTGGTACAATGTCAACTCCCTAGACTATAAAATGAATAGTAACTCACAAGGAAACAACCTTCTCTAAAAGGAGGAAAATAAAAATACATTATAATAATAAATAAATCGATCAATAAAGATACCTTTCCTACTAGATCTATTTAACAAAATCTATTATTGAACTTGATTTTTTTTTTTTAAAAATTGTATTTTAAATATTTTTTTATATAAAAATTAGTAATCAATTTTTTTTTTTAAACTGATTTGTTTTAAACCGTAGTTTGGAAAACAAATCCGAAAGTATCATTGGTTTTGTTATTTTAAGACGAACAAAACTAGTACCATTCATGATATGTTTGATTTTTTTTAAAAAAAATATATTTTACACACGTTTCTGAGTTATATGGTTTCGCATCTACCAAAATAAAGAAGCTTTCACATCTATAAAACAAAAAAGTTTCTCATCTATAAAAATAAAGAAGGTTTAACATTTATCAAAATATATAAAGAAAGTTTTGCATTTATCAAAATAAATAAGGTTTCACATTTTTTTGTTTAGCCTTTAAATTTAAATTTTTCTAAAAGTCTGTATTTTTTAAAGCGTAACTCGAAAAAAATCTGAAAATATCGTTGGTTTTTTTAAGACAAACAAAACTAGTACTATTCTTGATATGTTTTGATTGTTTTTTTAAAAAATATTTTTAAAAACCATAACGAACCCAAGCGGTTTGGTTCAAAACCAAGAAATAAATAGCAAATTTTAAATGTACAATTTGCTTACTCAGCAAGTAAAAGTAAAACTCTTTTGCTTTTCATTCTCTTTGAATTCAAGTGACACAAAAGACAAAAGTTCTCGCTACAAATATCTGTTTTCTTTTGCTTGATTCGTTAGCTAATTCGGGTGGTGCTTTAGATTTAGGATTTAGCTCTAATTCAAGTTTTTGATAGTATAGGAGACATGGATTTATTTTTCACTAGCGAGATGAAGTTTATGAAACTTGGATCTAAGACTGATTTCTTCCGGTCTTATTATACCTTTAGTTGACTTTGTTTCCAACGGTAGAATTTCTATCGCGCTGTAAACTTCGATTGCATTCAAAAGAGGTGGATGAGTTGAAGTTTCAGTCTTTTCATCCAAGGGTTTAAATGGTATCATGTTGTATAGAGTATTAGGTGAGCTCTCGAGTTTTTTTTAAATAAATAAGGATATTTAGGTGATAAATAGATTTTAAACGGTAAATATTTGACTAAAATAGATTTTTATCAAATAAACATGAAAATATGGATCTTAAGTAAATAAATAGTTGGGTCTTAATACAAATATTATTTAAAATTATTCTGAATTATTAATTAATAAATAAGTAATTTAACTAAACTAAATTGACCACCTTGCCTTATCATAAATGTCTGCTTATTTTTTTTTTATCTGAACCTTAAAATAAGGTTATTAAATTAAATAAAAGCAAAAGCGAGTTCTGTTCATTCTCTACCATAAAATAACTACAGACTCCTGTCTAATTAAGACGTGACATTTCCTACCACTATTGTTCTATTGTTTGTTTATATATATATATATATATATATATATATATATATATATATAAAAGTTTATGTAATTTTAAATATTAAAAAAAATTAGTAACCAAAAATCACATCAAAATAAAAGTGTAATTAATAAAGTTAATAATTTGAGAAATCTGACAATACTAGCCTCTCCAAGTAACTGAAGAGTGTGTAGGCACGTTGATTTCTACAGATTTGTTGTAACGTATATACTAGATGTTTATAATTATACGGTTTTTTTTTCAAACTTTTATGACCATCATTTAAAAAAATAACCTCAAACGATAAATTTTGAACATTATAAAAAACAACGTCCCTTTACTCCAATTTTTTTCCAATTTTTTTTAATATATAAAATATGTTAGAATAATAATATTATTCACAATTAATTAAAACAAATCAAAAAATAACAATAATTGTTTGAAGTAAAATCAGTTAAAAGTTGTGAAAAGATATGAGTGTTTCTTTACACCATATTATACATTCATGCAATCAAGTAATAATTGTCTAATTTTCCAGAACAACATCTAGACTTGAGTCTTCATGGTTCGTAGCCAAATATCCACCAAAATTCGATTAGTACTAGTGCTTCCCACAATGAAATATTATTACACAAATCAGGCATAGCTACCGATATACCAAAACGTAGAGGTGGAGTATTATTTTTCTTTTTCCATAATTTTGTTTTGGAATCCTAAATTAGAACAAATTCAATATATGGAAATATAATTTTTTTATTTTTTCATGTTGTTATCAAACTCCAAATCTACCTGTGAAGAAGACATTTTTTTTTTAATATCTAGAGATATATATGGCAACATTATAGATTCTTCATGTCTCGAAGGATTACACAAACAAATTTTGTTATTTTGACGAAGAAGAAGAGTGAGAATGCCTTGGATTGAAAACAAAAAACTCCTGTGATTTTGTAGATAAATGGAGACGCCATTATTTGTCTTAGCTATTCATCATTACTCCCTTTTATTTCAAATGTTCTAATCGTCGAACTCTAATCTTAAATTATGAGTTATTCAAGCGAATGGGTTTTCAAAGACTCGACAGCGACAACGCAAAAAAGATTTAACAAGTAACAGGTAAAACATTTCGTACAAAATATCAAAATAAAATGAATCATGGAACCTTCATCAAGATGGGTAGATTGTTTCTATCTATTTATTATTTTAATATTATATTTATTATTTTTTTAGAATCCGCAGCCACTACTCAAAGAATACGCAGAGAGTAAACCCTCACTCTGATGCAATAACGGTTAAAAAGTAAACCACAAAACATGATACATTCAGCTAAAAAAAACGTATGTAAAAAAACCCCAAATCATGATTTTTAGCCACAAAATAGCCTTATTCAACCGCTATCCCTTATAGGCTATGTTTCTCATATTTGTATTAGTCCCAAAACAAATGGAAATGTCGTAAAAAAAAATACATAAAATTATATAATTAATAGATATAAACCAAAATTCAATGCATAACATCAATTTAAAATATAAAGTTTTAATAACCGATCAATTATTTTTTATAATGTTTAATTTGACTAATATGATTTTAGTGCAAATAAACTTTATAATCCACTCGTAAACAAATATCGATCCGGTGAAGAAAATCCAGTGTGAACAATTTTTTGTAATATGAACTCCAATATTTAAACTAAGAAACATCTTATAATTTCAAACCCACACTCATCTATATTTGGATTTTAGACATTAAGAAATAATTAGGAGACTCGATATTCATACTCCATCATATTGAATTTTGTACTATTAGATTTTGATAAAACTATAAACATTTCATTGGCTCTTATTAAACTAATTAGAATATTACTTTCTTAAACCCAAATAATAACATGAATTACTCTATCGATCCTGGTTTACACTATACGCATACATATTCATCTAAAATTTGGGTTGATTCATCAGTCTTACTAACTGTTAGGGTGGCGACCAAAGTCCCACATCCCACATCGGTTAAACATGGAAAATATCAGTGGTATATAAGTAAGAACATACCTCAAGTAGTATGAGGCCTTTTGGTAGTGGACCAAATGCAAAACCGTGAGGGTCTTCGGGTGCCAAAGCGGACAATATCATACTAGTGTTAAGATCGATTGTGTCCGTACTTATATACGGAGGCGGAATATGGGGACCAGACCCGTGTATTCCCAACACGTGGTATCAGAGCGTCAGGCCCAGACGGAACGCGATGGTGGTAATATTCTCGAAGGTCGAACATGATGAACCAATAGTCATGCTCAAAGTGAATGATCTACTCTATACATCCTAGTTCGGAGCGTCCATGACTCATCAAGCAGTGGTACTTGATTGGAGTGGATAGTGGAGCTAGAGCGTCCATGACTCATCAAGCGGTGGTACTTGATTGGAGTGGATAGTGGAGCTAAGGAACAATCGCAGGATGGTGGAGTGAGTAGATAGATCCGCTGTAAAAATCTCTATTGCTCAGGTGGAGCAATCTCTGATTAGAGTGAGCGGATGAAAGTCAATTGAGAGGAGGCTAAGTGGTACTTTGTTCGAGAGGAGGATTTGTTAGGGTGGCGACCAAAATCCCACATCGGTTAAACATGGGAAAGATCAGTGGTATATGAGAAAGAACATGAACAATATCATACTAGCGGACCCGTATATTCCCAACACTAACATTGTTAATCGCCAGACTAAACCATTATCATACTAGCGAACCCGTATATTCCCAACACTAACATTGTTAATCGCTAGACTAAACCATTATTATTACTAAGTATATTTTAGTAACTTATAAACAAATAAACTATTATTACTAAGTATATTTTAATAAAGATACGTTTGTTATTTAAGATCTATTCAATAAACCTATTAGAAATTGTTATTTAAGATCTATTCAATAAACCTATTAGAAATTGTTATTTAAGATCTATTCAATAAACCTATTAGAAATTTTTAAAAAGATTTGTATTTTAAATATTTTTTTATATAAAATTGATTATTTTTAAAAAGATTTGTATTTTAAATATTTTTTTATATAAAATTGAGTAATCAATTTTTCTTTTTTTTAACTGATTTGTTTTAAATCGTAGTTTGAAAAAAAAATCTAAAAATATTATTAGTTTTGTTATTTTAAGTAAAACAAAACTAGTACCATTCATGATATGTTTTGATTTTTTTTTAAAAAAAATATATTTTACACACGTTTTTTGTTTCGCATCTACCAAAATAAAGAAGGTTTCACATCTATAAAACAAAAAGGTTTCTCATCTATCAAAATAAAGAAGATTAATCTATCAAAATAAAAAAAATTTCGCATCTATCAAAATAAATAAAAAAGGTTTAGCATATATCAAAATAAATAAAGAAGGTCTCGCATCTATCAAAATAAATAAGGTTTCGCATTTTTTTTTGTTTAGCCTTTAAATTTAATTTTTTTTTAAAGTCTGTATCTTTTACATCGTAACTCGAAAAAAAATTGAAAATACCGTTGGTTTTGTTTTTTTAAACGAACAAAACTAATACTATTCTTGATATGTTTTTATTTTTATTTTTAAATATTTTTAAAAACCATAACGAATCCAAACGGTTTGGTTCAAAACCAAGAAATAAATAGCAAATTTTAAATGTACAATTTACTCAACAAGCAAAAGCAAGACTCTTTTGCTTTTCGTTCTCTTTGAATTCAAGTGATACAGGGAAAAGTTATCGCTACAAATATCTACTTTCTTTTGCTTAATCCGTTAGCTAATTCGGGTGATGCTTTAGTTTCAGGATTTGGCTTTAATTCAAGTTTTTGATAGCTGAGGAGACATGGTTTTATTTTTCACTAGCGAGATGAAATTTATGAAACTTGGATCTAAGATTGATTTGTTCCGGTCTTATTATACCTTCAGCTGACTTTGTTTCCAACTGTAGAATTTCTATCGTTGTAAACTTTCATTGCATTCAAAAGAGGTATACTTTCCATCCAAAGGTTTAAATGATATCTTTTTGTATAGAGTATTAGGTGAGCTCTCGAGTTTTCTTAAATAAATAAGGATATTTAAGTGATAAATAGGTTCTAAATAGTAAATATTTGATTAAAATAGATTTTTATCAAATAAACATGAAAATATGTACCTTAAATAAATAATAGTTAAGATTTTAGATAGTAATACAAACTTTATTTAAAATTATTCTGAATTATTAATTAATAAATAAGCAAATTAAATGTACTAAATTGACCACCTTGCCTTATCATAAATGTCTGCTTATTTTTTTTCATCTGAACCTTAAAATAAGATTATTAAATTAAATAAAAGCAAAAGCTACCATCGAATAACTACATATTCCTATCTAATTAAGATGTGATTTGTTCTATTGTTTGTTTATATATATATATATATATATATATATATATATATAAAGTTTATGTAATTTTAAATATTAAAAAAATTAGTAACCAAAATTCAAATCAAAATAAAAATGTAATTAATAAAGTTAATAATTTGAGAAATCTGGCAATACTAGCCTCTCCAAGTAACTGAAGAGTGTGTAGGTATGTTGATTTCTAAAGCTTTGTTGTAACATATATACGGGATGTTTATAATGATAGTAACAAACATTTTTTTTCAAACTTTTATGACCATCATTTAAAAAAATAACCTCAAATATTTAATTTGACTCCTGTGATTTTGTAGATAAGTGGAGACACCGATGTTTGTCTTAGCTATTCATTATCAGTCCCTTTTAATTCAAATGTTCTAATCGTCAAACCCTAATTGTAAATTACGAGTTATTCGAGCGTATGGATTCCCAAAGACTCGACAGCGACAACGCAAAAAAGATTTAACAAGTAACAAGTAGAAGATTTCGTACAAAATATCAAAATAAAATGAATCATGGAACCTTCATGAGTAAATTGTTTCTATCTATTGATTATTTTAATATTATATTTTTCATTTTCTTTTAAAATCTGCAGCCACTACTCAAAGAATACGCAGAGAGTAAACTCTCAGTCTAATGCAATAGTGATTAAAAAGTAAACCACAAAACATGACACATTCAGCCAAAAAAAACGTAAATAAAAAAATCTAAAATCATGACTTTTGGTAAAAAAACAGCCTTATTCAAACCGATGTCCCTTATAGACTATGTTTCTTATATTTGTAACAGTCCCAAAACAAATAGAAATGTCATAAAAAAGACGTTAAACAATGCATGAAATAAGTTTTATTAAATATTGAACATCAATCTAAAATCTAAAATTTTAATAACTGATCAATTATTTCTTATAATGTTTCATTTGACTAATATGATTTTAGTGCAAATAAACTTTATAATCTACTCATAAACAAATATCGATCCGGTAAAGAAAATCCAGTGTGAATAATTTTTTTGTAATATGAACTCCAATACTTAAATTAAAAAATATCTTATAATTTCAAACCTACACTCATCAATTTGGATTTTAGACATTAGGAAATAATTAGGAGACTCGATATTCATACTCCATCATATTGAATTTTGTACTATTAGATTTAAAACTATAAACATTTCATTCGCTCTTATTAAACTAATTAGAATATTACTTTCTTAAACCCAAATAATAACATGGATTACACCTGGTTTACACTACACGCATACATATTCATCTGAAATTTGGGTTGATTCATTAGTCTTACTAACATTGTTAATCACCAGACTAAAACCATTATTATTACTAAGGATATTTTAGTAACTTATAAACAAACTATTACTGACATGTAATGTGATGTAGTCCAAAAATCCAAACAAAAGCCTTTTTATTTTATTTTATTTTATTCAAATATCTTATGTCTTTAAATCAAATCTAATTATATTAAGATTTGATTTTATTTTATTTTATTTTAGAATATTTATTTTATTTCCTTGTATTCTAATTTAGGGTTTTGAGAAGCTATTATATAAAGCCTCTTATGCGTTAAGTTATTTGAAGTTTTTGGAATAATATATTTTTATCTCTGGAAATTTCAATCTTTGTTACCCTTAGATTAGGGTTTCATCATGTTACCATTGAATTAGGGTTTCATCTATCGTTACCCTTGAATTAGGGTTTCATCTATCGTTGCTTCTTCTTCTATTTCCGCTGCGTTATCAGTTTGGTATCAGAGCCTCAGTTCCTACTACGGGTCAAGCATGTTTCTGAATCTTGATTTCATCTGATTCAAGGTCTAAAGGAGAGAACAACATACGGCCATGAAGATCTCAAAGATCGTTTGGTATGCGGGAGACACACTAGGCGTTTCAATGACCATCAAATATGGTAGCGAAGCGGAAATAGAAGAAACAGACAACGATAAAACCCTAACCCTAGGTTAGAGAAATAAGGAGACTCAGAATAATAATTCTCAAAATTCAATTAATCAAAGTCTGACGACAAAATAGGGTATAGGATGATTTATATAGCATGACCCAAAACCCTAATTCCAAATAAGGAAAATTACATTAATGTTTTAAAATTAAATAAATAAATAAAATAACGCTAAAATATTAAAACTGGTTTTCGAAGGCTCTACATGTCGAATCTGGGTATCAAACTTTGTGACAACGTCACATTTTTTAAATCTGACGGGCTCGTCGAAATCTTCGATTTGAATACCTGTTTGACCCAATTCCGATACCTAGGAAAGAAATCAGTTTGTTCGCTACATCATAATGATTGGCCACGCACTTGTGTCTCGCTATTAAAACTTCTGTATTCTTTTCTATTTCGGTACTAATATATTTTTCACGCCGGGGTTGAAATAAATAGGTTCGGACCGAGTAATTTAACCAAAACGTGATGGAATCATAAAGATGTTTAATTTCCGAAATTCAATATAAGTTCCAACATACATAGTTTTCTATGAGTTGCAATGCTTTTCCTATTTTTGAAATCCAAAATCTATGAGTTGCAATGCTTTTCCTATTTTTGAAATCCAAAATCTAGAATTCACTATGGATGGAAATACTCAGTGGTACATTTTTTAGAGAGCCTGGATATATTTATGTATCTATACTATTTTTAATATTTTATTTTAATATATATATATATATATATATATATATATATTAATATAGAATTATAGTAGATTTAAAAGTAAAATAACACAAAAAACCGATAAAGTGTCCGTCCTAAATAATCTTAGTATATTTTGAACATGATTAAAAAAACATCGTGATCTTTCATAAATTTAAATAATACAATAATATGATGAAAATATAAATGTATAAATAGAACACTTCAATGTTTTAGCAAAATTTTAAACCATCCCATAAAAGCAATATAGAACGAAAACACTATACACTTATCATTTTTTATCAAACAAAATATCATTTTAACTTTTCTTTGATAAAGGTAGGAATTTTGCGGACAACAGGTTGGATCGGTTAAATATGAAGTTAAATTGACTTTATGAAAATCTTGTAAAACAGGTGGAACAAATATGTATCAGTAAGGGTATTTTGTGTAATAAGTAGTAATTATGGTTAAGATTAGTAAAATAGTGGGGTGGAATAACTTTAAATGGCTCAACCATGTGGTTTTTGGGCCCACCAACTTTATTATATAAAGCAACATTCCAATTTTTGGGAAGGGTGAACATTTATTACTATATTACTAGTTTTGTCAACTTCTATCTCTAGCTTTCCGGTGTTTATCTCTCTAGATAACCTCCCGAGAAATATCTTAGACGTTTTAACACCCCCGGAAATCTTTGGAACTATCACTCTTAATTGACTTTCATTTGCTAACTCTAATTAGTTTGACTAGGTTTTACAACATAAACCATAGAGTTTTGCAACAGATTTATCTACTCGCTCTTATGAGACCACTCTATATGTTCCTTAGCGTCACTCCAATCAAGTCATATCAGATTGATACTATCCAATTTAGTCACACAGCTTGATGAGCCACGAACACTCCAATTTATGTCATACTAGTGATCTATAAAGCACTTCATTTATCTTCGACATGACTGTTTGTTCATCATTTTTTATATCCAAAAATTTCACCAATATCACGTTTCGTTTGGGACTGCATCTCTAATACCATTTGTTATGAATCAATATGCAACATTTCAAAAATGACTCAAACACAAAATAAAATAAAAACAATAATAAAAAGAGCAAATTTTTTTGACGTGGTTCGAGAATATTGTCTACTTCTATGAGTGTCGCCAGAGAAAAGTAACACTATGATAAAAAAAGATTACATATTTCAATGTACATTTTGTATAATCGTGATAGTCTATTTATATGGTATAAATAAAAGTATCTAGATAAGGGGCCTAATGGACCCTGAAGGAAACAAAACATTATTAATAACTATCAATGACACAATAATATACTTGTGAATACAAGGTACACTGTGAACACAAGAATCACAATGTACATTATTCCACTCATTCTCAACAGTAATTCCCCTTGAGTCGAACATCATTTCTTCACTATATATAATAAACTTATCTTCATCCAACTCAACAAATGCCCCTCACGAATTCAATTGATGCTGTTAACATAAGTCTAGTTTAGACACTCTCTAAACTTCTAAAGTGATACTACCTTGGTCATTATATATGTTGAATAATTGTGTGTAGACACTTTCTTCACATAAACAATTTTATTTGATATTATATCATTGATAAAATGATACCTGATATCTATATGGTTTGTATGCTCGTGCTACATTAGGTCTCATGTAAGGTGTATGGCGCTTTAAATATCATACATACCTTTTTTGCAGTCATATCGAAGCTCAAATTTTCCACCAAACCTTGCAACCATATTGCCTCATTAACTTATTAAGTTACAACCATGTATTTTTTTTTCTTTTTTTTGTAACCGTTGTTTCCAATTGACCGCACTGTCAGCTAAAGTAAACACATATCATGTTAATAATCTCTTTTTATTCATATCCTTTGTAAAATTAGAATAAAAAACCAACCATTGATCCTGCAATATCATCCAACGATCCACCAATATTGGTTTTATTGAAAATCAAGCCATCATTTAGAGTACTCTTAAGATACTGAAATATCTCTTTCACTAACTACTAGTGTTCTTTCCCAGTGCATCCCATGTAATTACCGACCACTCTAGCCACATGTGAAATATTAGGGTGTGTGCCCACCATCACATATATGATACTATCAGTTGTGCTTGAGTATGGGATATTTGGTATTTGTTCCAACTCAACATCGTCCTTGATCGATCCTGTTGTAGAAAGCTTAAAATGAATGGTAAAAGAGATGCTAACTATCTTAGCATCAAATATGTTGAATCATTGTACCATTTTCTCAGTGTAGCTTCATTAAGACAAGTGTAATGATCATACGTTTCCGTTCATGGTAATCTCCATCCCAAGAATATTCTTTGTCGTATGTAAATTTTTTATCTCAAACTCGATACTAAGTTACTTATTTATCTTCACATTGTGTGACATACTATAAGCAACAATAATAATTAGATCCACATATAACAAAAAGTAAACATAAAAGTTATGTAACATATTATAATGATACACAAATTAATCATATGGACTTGTTATTAACCTTGGTGATACCTTGAATGTATCAAATCATTTGTATCATTACCTTGGTGACTGTTTCAAATCATACAATGATTGTTTCAGCAGACAAACCCTGTACTTCATATTAGGTTCGATAAATCCCTCTGGTTGTCTCATGTAGATTATTTCCTTCAATTCAACATATAAAAAGTAGTCTTCACATCTAAATGCTCAAGATCTAAGTTTTGAAAAGTTATAATGGCTAACAAAACACGAATCAAACTATGTTTCACGACTGAAGAGTACACTTAATTGAATTCGATTTTTTTATCTTTGAGTAAAACCCTTAATGACTAGTCTTGCATTGAGTCGAAGTGCATCAACCTCTAGATTACCTTATTTTTTGTTGAATACTCATATGGATCCTAATACTTTTTTTTAAAGAAAATAAACAATCTTCTATATATAATTCTTATAAAGAAATTCAATATATTCCGCCTTAGCATCGATCCACTGATATAATTATGAACTCACTATAGCTTCTTTATAACTACTATGTTCATGCATCTCAATTTCTTCCATAACTGATAGAGTATATGCAACTAGGTTTGCATACCATTTTGATGGTCTAATATCTCTTCTTTATTTTCCCAATGCTATACTATAAGGCTGTTATTCTAGTTCGGACGCATCATCGTCACTATCGATGCTTCCTTTTATGATTATGGATCAACTTCAGAATCTTTCGATTATTGAACTTACTAGAAACTAATTCTACTTCAAGTTCTACCTATTTACTCACAACTGATCCGGATTCGACCATTTCCCTTATATATTTATGATTGTCTAACAAAGCAGAGTCATAAAAAATCACATCCCTATTAATACAAAAACCTGAAAAATTTGAAGCAGTACAAGATAACCTATATCCATTCACTCTGGTAGCATAGGCTAGAAATATGTACCTCTTTTCCCTCGAAAATGAGTTTTACAATCAAGTCGTTGATGAAGACCGTTTAACCATGTAACATGTTGTATTGATAGCTTCAACACAAAAATATTTTCACACACCAGAATATAAGATCACACTTTATGCCTTGTCACAAAGTATTATGTTCATTTTTATGATCTTATTCTATTGTGGTATTCTAGAACAAGTGCAATGCCACATTATTCCCTAAGTATCACAGAACTCATTAAACTCACGACTATAAAACTCTAACCAAGAATTTGTCATAAGACATTTGATCTTTTTTCATTTCCGATTCTCAATCATCTTCATCCATTTGACAAATGTTAAATATACCTCAGATTTGGTTATCAAACACACAGTATTCACAAAACCTTAATGACTCTATTTTATATATTTTCAACAAATCTATAATTCCCAAAACATCCAATCCTCTTTCACTTATGTGACCGAAACGCCAATGCTACAACTAATTCTGATCATGTCGATCTTGACTATTACTCTTTGATAATGCTACTCCAACATCGCCCATAATAATAGTTATTGGAGAATGTGAAGTCCATTTTGCAAACTATCTTTCACACACACCATCAAACCTTTTGTCACCTTTATTAGACCATCGTCTGTATGATAATTGTAACCCCGAGAGTCTAGTTTCGCAAAATATATCAGGGTTCTCTTCAACCCATAAACATGCCAACACATCATGATTCTGACAGTACCATCGAATGTTCTGATCCTGACGTTATTGATGCCACCAACAGGAAATAAATAATAAACAATAACCTACATTAAATTATAAGTATCGAACCATTACTTGAACTAACACATGTGGTACATAACATTAGTATTGAGTACCTAAGATCTTTTCTGACATTCTAAACTCACAAAAAACATATCTCACGTATCAATATTTTCTTTTTTATTAGAATCATTTACACTTTTTGTTAAGTTCGTAACATTTTACTTTTAATTTCTATTCTTACGTTTCAGCTTCACATAATCTCTTTTGTAATGACCTTGCTCACCGCTATTGTACAAATTTGAGGTCTTTGCTCCTGTTTTAGACATCTGATTATTCTTTTTTAAGAACTTACGTTGTTAATAGATCTTACCTAGTCATAATACCTTCTCTTTTCGCCTGATTATCTAGCTGCAACTGTCCCAACTCTTTGATTTAAGCGCATATTTTGCATCCGCCGGAGATAACTTGTCCTTAACATACATGACGGTATCCACATAATTCTCATATGTATTTGATAACGATCTCAAAATATATAAGGCTCGATCATCATCTCGAATGATATATTCTTCAGATTCATAATAATTGATTTGAAATTATCAAATTTTTTAGTTATGTACATATCTTCTTTTAGTCTAAAATCATAGAAGCATTTCTTCAAGTATCATTTATTCATGACAGATTGTTTTGAGTAAAGCTCTCTTAACTTCTTCCATATGCAGATAACAATCTTCTCACCACTAATCTCACAAAGAACGTTGTTCTTAACACTCATTGGAATCCAATATAAAGTTATTTCTTGAAGATCTTGCTTCTCATATTCTTGCATCTTTGTCGCTAAATTATTCTCATATGGGTTTCCAAATATTTTGTAAGGTGATTATCTTTTACCATACTGTAAGGTTTAAATCAATGTTTCCCTCACACGTTGATAACTTTATTTCAACTACTTTAGCCTTAGTAAGTTTTATTTTCCATATAATGATAGACCTAATATTTCTTATAAGGATCTGAAATCTTTCATAAACTTAGATAAAATGATAAATATTAAACCTAAATCGTCTAACACACCCCATAATATTATTCAATTTGTAAAGCTCACCCCATAAGGCCCACTTTGTCATTTACTTTTGGAACAAGAATGAGTCCCTTGAAGGAAAATATAGTAGTCATGGAGAAAGAACATTATCATTAATTTTTTTTATGAATTCTTGAAGTAAGATAAGCAGAAATTGATGTAACAATTAATAAAACTAATATTCAACCTCTTAGATAATTGGGCTTAATTTTCTAACAATGCAACACAAAACAAGATAATTAGACTTAATTTTCTTGCTTTTAAATTCCTTGCTCGTGTTATCTAAAAAAATAATCTGGGTTGTATATGAACCTTTTTTATGTTTATTTATTTATTTTTATGAACCGCTAGTACTTCTTTGACATACATCGTTGCTTTATAACTTTTGGGACTTAATTTTTGGTTATGCATTTTTTTAATCTACTTATTTACATGCATCACATGTCAGTGAATTTTATATATTGTTTCATATTGATTTATTAGATTTTAATATGATATTTTTGTTACATAAATTATTTACCTTATACCTTTATATATTTTTGATGACAAATAGATTTAGTGTTTATCCTTTTTTTTGCTCATACATATATTGATCTCGTAAGACTTTACTTTGTCTACAACAATTTTATTATAAATTTATTTCTAAACCTTTATTGCTTAATCTAATTGGCTTATAATCTCACTCTCTTTGTTTTGACTTATAATCAGAGAATTTATTGTCTAATATTTATAGCCTGCGGTGCGTAGCTTTTGAAACATGGATTCTTAGCTTGATTTGTAATTATTTTGCTAAGACTACAATTATTTTTATTAAATAGTATTTTGATATTTCAAATCATTTGAGTTGATTTTAATTCATTTTACTATTATGTGTAATATTTAATTTTATGGATCGTTGGTTTGACCTGAATTTATATTACTTATTAATTATAAATATCCCACAAATTTATTTTTATAGAAAGTAAAATTTATCCATTGTATGCTTTTCTTGCTTAGTTTGAACATGTCGTCGAACTACACCCATAATATTATTATTGCGTGACATTTGATTTTATAGATCCTTAACTTAAATTCAAATTGTAAGAACTATAAAATCGTTGGAGATATGGTTGGCTTGTTTGGAAAATTATTTAATGACACAATAAATTGTATTAAAATATCGTTAACAAACCCCCCACGCCATTAGGTGGGAAAAGGAGTACACCAAAACACATATAAAATTTTAAATATTTTACATTATATGGATGTTTCAAAGCACTGTCATTCATATAAGCTTATCTATAGTCCCAATGGTTCCTTTTTCATACAATTGGATGTGTCCCCTCCAAATTTAGAGAAAATTTCCATGTATTCATATCTTATGTTCCTTAATACATTTTCTTCTGTGAGCTTGTTCACTTTTCATTTTTCATTATCATTTTTCTATGGTGAATAAAACCGAATTTGATGATTATGACTTAATACCTCAGCCAGAACAATAACTTTCATTCCGTAAACTAAAGAAAGTAACATACATTTTAGAAGTAGTTTCGTATGTTCATAACACTTCATGAAAAAAATTATATCACTTTCCTTTATCAATCATAAGTTTTCATTTAATACCACTTAAAATGTTTGGTAAGTAAATTTCAATTGTCCATCATCTTGTAGATAATATGGAATAGAAAAGTATAGTTTTAAGTTATATATATGAAATAATATTGTAACTGCGTCATTTTAAAATTGAGATGCATTATCATGCATAAGTGTCATTGTTGTCCAGTAACAATTCAAAATACTAGTTTGAAGAAATTCACAAAATTTATAAGATCAAAGGCTTCGTTTTTACTTATCGCCTTCCAATCATTTGTAATGGACCCATTAAGGTAATACCTCATCTATCAAACTAGGAAAAGAAAATTATTTGATCCAAGCATTCCACCTTGTAAATGAGTTGTATTTGTTGAACATTGATATGAATCACAATTCTACACCATAGTTTTACCATCCACGACTAATATAAGCCAATAATATCCAGCTAAAAGAAACCGTCTAATTAATCTTTTATATCCATAATAATTTCCTAAAATACCCTTATAAAAATAACTTAAATGAATGAAGCTTCTTATTTACCTAAGCACCATGCAAGTGGACTTGTAGTACGCTTTCGATAAAGTACGTCGTCAATAATTACATATTTTGTAGCATGTAAACTCAATGTTTGGGATTGAGTTTTTTCTTGTGGTACTACTTGATTCATCAACAAAAAAAAAATTGACCCAATCCTCAAGCTCTTCACCCAAAATACCCTTGAAATTTCAACTTCACCTGTAATTGTTGGATTATCTTGGAGAACAACTAGAGGTATCTTCCAAACATCTTAATTTAGCTAACAAATGTGTACTTATATTTTGGCAAGTCATTTGCTCGTACAAACTTATCAAATTGATTTTTAATTTGTTTCACCACTTCCAAATACCTTCTCATATTATCTTGCTTCGCCTCATACTCCGCTTAAGCTTGCTTAACATGTATGTGCTAAATATATTTCTGCCAATATGGAATAATATTCAGCTTGATTATTTACAATGGTGATTATAATGACCAATGCAGTATCGGTTCAAAACTTTAGGTAGTGCTTAAACTGGATTGGTGTTCCCATTATAGAGTGAATGCCTTAGGGGCATTTGGTGAGTCATAACACAAATAAAGGACAAACTGAAACGAACACAGCGTTACAGATTTCAGATTGTGTTTTGTGTAGTCCTAGTAGTCTATTTATAGGGAATAAATAAAACTTACCAGATAATGGGCCTAATGGGCTCATACCAGAAGACTAACAATGATACTATCACAAAACTTATTTGTATTGCCGGAAACAGTACACTGTTAATGCACTATTCGACTCATTCATAACAAGTTGAAGCCTACATTTACTTTGAGGAATATTGAATCCCTAAAGACGTTGAAGACTAATTTCATCTCAAACTTATCATTTATTCATTTTTAGGGAAGTTGAATCCCTATAAGTGTTGAATATTACATTATATCTCATACTTATCATTTGATTTTTTAGGGATGTTGAATTTATGAAGCGGCTGAAGAATATATTTCATCTTACTAATTATTATTTTTATATTTGTTATGTAGCTTTCTTTGAAGCATTGAAAATTATTGTTGAATATTATTTTACACGTATACTTAATAATAAATTGAAATAACACATTCTATTTTGGAAAAAAATATATTTTATTAATTGTATAAGCCTCATAATTATCTTAATTGTGCCATCAAGTAAGGTAATAGTACACCCTAACTAACAACTCAATACAATATATATAAAAAAACAATTAATAAATAAGTGATCGAAGCTTATGGAAGATGGTAAAGCTTCGGATGCTCTATATTTCATGGATGTTGAAGCCTTTTTTCTTCTTTATCCATCAACTTATATGTTCACATCTGCAATTTTGATTTTAATGTAGAAGAGCCTTCTCAATTTGGGGCTAGCTTGACGAGACTCTTTTCTTTAATACGAATGAATACCTTTCTCAAGACTTTATCTCATGCATCAAAGCTTCTGAACCGAACTTTAGAATTATAACCACTGTGCACCATATTTTTATAGTGCTCTGGCCAAATATAGGTTTTTAAAACTTTCTTCAATTATATCAAGTTTATCTTGTCATAAGTCCAAGTCATTTCATTCTTCATGAGTATAGATTATGTAGAAAGTCATAATTTTTGTTGTTGAGAAAATTGATTTACTCTATAAAAAAATACAAAGAGTGTTTCATTTATCGTCGTTCTTAGATGGTTATGTAGAACCATAAATCTTGTTATAATATTTATGGCTAATTCCATGTTTCTTTCATATAACACCATTTTAATACCATCTGATATCGTTCGGTTTTTAAGCTCAAGTTTGTTGTTTTCATGTCGAAAAGCTCAAAAAAATTATATTCAATGTTAACAACATTGATGATGAAAAGTCGTGTGTGATATGCATAGATGATTTCAAAAAAGGAACATAACTCATTAAGATTCCATACTTCAACTAAATTTCACGTCGATTGCGTCACTAAATGGTTGGAGACCATTCATGTTTGTCCTTTGTGTAGATTTGCGAGTTCTTATCGTTCTGATTAAAGAGAATAGTTTTTTTTTTCATTTTCGGATGTGTAATTGGAGTGGGCAGTACTATTTTCGTAATGAGATATGTAAATTGATAGTATAGTATTGTTTCTTGAATTCAGATATTGTGCGATAACTGTTTGACAGATGATTGTATGGTTTTGGCTATCAACGAATGACATGTCCGGGTAGAATCATGAATTTCCTCCGCAATCAAATCTGATGTCAAATACATATGTCTCTTACGTTTTTAGGAGAAAACAGGGCTGCAAGTATGGCACGCAACATGCCGCTTAATAATTACTAAGTCGGTGCTGGAATCAACTGATGCATAAAGTCTCAATTTACATTCGCTTAAGACTTTATTTTCACAATAAGAAGTGATTGTTTGATGTGTTGTGCATGTATTTGAAAGAAAAACCACGCTCTAAAGGATATCATCATAAAGATAACCTTAAAGTTGCAACATCTTTTTCAAAAGCTTGACCAACCCTTGTGATAACATCAACCCAACCACTAGTAGCAAGTTGTTTTTTTTTTCTCTGATCATAATTAACTAAACCATTACTACTCTCCCCATTATTTAGTTGATTATGAGAGGGTTCTACCAAACTTATGCTAGACTGCTTACGCCGTTGATCTAAACCCTTATCACCAGAACCTTTATCAAGGATTTTTTGTTTAACGACAAAACTAACGCGTTTTAAACTCTCCAAAGTAAGATATAAATCTAAACCAACAAAATCTTTCTCATTATTAAAGAAACAATTTTTGTGATCATTGAAGGAGTAGGTAATAATGTAGTTACCTTTGACCAGCTCCTCACATCTGTTTTCCACGTACTCTTGAGCTTTGAAAGTTTTCAAACTCCGTGAAAGGATATAGCTTGGTGACTATGTTTGAAAATACAAAGTCGTGGTTTAGACATTCCTTATCGTACATTGAACAATAATAAAGCAGTCATGTGGCATAAAAATACAAATAGGTTATTTAATAATAAACACAACTTGCACAAAACAGCTCGTTTAGTTAAGTCACAGAAGAAATCGCTTATACGATAACCCAAAGAACTCACATTATCAACATAATCAATACAACTCTCACGTTCTCAATATAATATACACAAGTATCATTCTGAATATTATATTGAGGACACACAATAATGTACACAACTCTCAAGTTTTAATTTAATAAGCAAATAGCTCGCATTATCAACATTATCAATACAACTCTCACGTTTTCGATTTGATGTACACAACTCGTATTGTCAATACTATACAAAAAACACGCAATAATTTACCCAACTCTCAAGTTCTAATTTAATAAGAAAAAGAAGTGGCATTATCAACGTTATCATTACAACTCTTACGTTCTCGATGTGATGTAGACAACTCGCATTGTGAATACTATACAAATAACACGCGATAATGTACACAACTCTTACGTTCTAATTTAATCAGCAAAAGAACTCACATTATCAACAAAACACAACTCGCATTCGTAAAGTACACTAAACTCTCATGTTCATATATAGAATATAAATCAAACAACTCGCATCTTCTACACATTAAAAAATCAAACAATTCGCATCCTCATCCAGACAACTCGCATCATTTACCACGAATGCCTAGAAAACTATAACGCTGAGTCTATATATTGTTTCAAGCCCAAAAACACATCCAAATTTTACGCCAACGAGAAAATCTGAACCACAAAAATCAAAGTCAAGACAAAATGAATCTGCTTGAACTTGTTTCATAGAAAATGAGGGAAGAAGACTAATAAAATATTCTGGCCAAGAAGCCTCAGAATCCATCGGAGGTCAGAAAAAGAACTGAAGTCGATTAGTGATTGGAAAATTACCGTTACAAAATTAGAGCCTAAAAAAATAACGTAAAATTGCATAAGGTGAATAATCCGATAAATCTTCCGACCAAATAATCTGGAGTAACCGAAAAGATCAGCACCAAAAGTGAAAATTGGTTTCCAACTAATCATTTAATTAAATGTATCCATTACCCAAATAATTCCTCTTTCTAAAATTGTTCAGAAAAGTTCATCTCTCGTTTCCTTTTTCTTAGTTATACTACTCCTAATAGTTCCCAGCCAAATACACACTTGGTTAGAAAAATAACAAATAATTCTTTTAAATTTTGATTTTTTTCAATTTTTTATTATATATGCATATATTTATTTATAAGTTTAAGTTGATATAGATTTGTGTTTTAACCAATTAAAAATAAATTCAAATTTTGACTTAAAAATATTAAATCGACAAAGAGACGAAATTTAAAAGATTGATTCATACAACTCTATCCTATGCTTATAATCCAAACTCTTACAACTTTATCCAATAAATCCAATCAAAAATATTTTAACATGCATGTAACAGCTATATTTTTGAAAATATCCTAATAAATTCAAATAAATAAATCTTTTTTTTCAATATAAATTATGTAACAAACTTATTTTTAAAAAATATCCTAACATATTATAATTTTTTTTAATATATATTATATGACAAACTTATTTTTAAAATCTAATAATTATATCTAGACAACAAAGAATATTGTGGATGATCTTTTTAAAATAAACTAGAATAAAACCAAAACCACTAACAAATAGTCTATAAATCGAATTTCAAACCTTTTAACAAAATTTGATAACAAATTCAGAGCTTAACTTTTTCTTGACTAATTTTTTTTCTTTTCAATTCGTAATTTGGGCAAGAAGATAAATACATTTTTTTAACCGTAATCTTACCTAAAATTCTCTTTGGTGTTTTAGTCTTCTCTTGAGAAGATGTCAAATTGAAAAGCAAGCTGATTCTTGTTTAACATTCCATTTGACTCGTTGTCTCGTTCTTGAACCCGTATCAGATTACCCGGTTTTATAAACAGGTTTGTGATCTATTCTAGAAATTTCAAGGATAATATGGGTACTTGCTTCAGTCCAAACAGATTGCGGGAAGAAGCCTCTCGGATCAAGTATTACGTGATTCGAATTTTGAAGATTCTCATAGAAGACTATAGTGGATCAACGGATTCCATTGCGGTTCACCTTGATACTTTCATTGTAAGAGAATTTCATTACAGCGAGACTCCTGAGTTTGCTCGATTTGCAGAAGAATGGATCCTAACTCATTTGGTTCCGTCTTCAGCTCCTAAGACTATCCCAGCTGATGTACCCGGAGAAACTCGAAAAATTTATATTCAATGTTAGCTGCATTAATAATAAAAAGTCGTGTGTGATATGCATGGATGAATTCAAAGAAGGAACGGAACTGATTAAGATGCCATGTTTTCACTTATTTGACGTTGATTGTGTCACTAAATGGTTAGAGATCAGCCATGTTTCGAGATCAACCATGAAAAGTCGTGTGTGATATGCATAGATGAATTCAAAGAAGGAACGAAACTGATTAAGATGTCATGTTTTCACTTATTTCACGTCGAAACGTATTAAGATGTCATGTTTTCACTTATTTCACGTTGATTGTGTCACTAAATGTTGGAGATCAGACATGTTTATCCTTTGTGTAAATTTGCGATTTTTCCTCGTTCTGATCGAGGAGTATAGTCTAAAGAAAGACGATATAAATTTTTGTGGTATCGTGACGATCGACGACCGATTTCGAATGATTTTATGCATGGGATCAGCCATGAAATGGAAGCTCGTTTATTGCTTTAGCAAATCACGTACAACACCAGTAAACGAATTCATGGACGAACAATGCCAGAAAAGGAGTTGATGGAGACAACGTCAAGAATCAAGAATAAGAATCAAGAATCAGGAACAAGAAAGAAACCCAAAAAAGCAGAAGATCATACAGAAAGAGGCTGACTCTGGCTCAGGTACATCCAAATTAATTTTTCCATGTTATGCAAGTCTCATTTTGAGACCGAAAAAGAGAGAAGCAAGCTTTGGATCTTAAATAGAAAAGGATTAGAGGGGTTTAGGGTTTATGTAAAGTAGGCTGAATTACAAAGTTTAGGGTTCATTTTTGTTCTTAACTAAAGCATCTGTGTGTTGTTTATTGTATTTTATATTTTGTTTGTCTTTCTTTACTGTGTTTTGATGAGAAATTATATCCAAAGTTGGACGGTGCAATTGAAATGTGGTTAGTTTAGTACCGGTAAGTAATTGTCTAAATCATAAATCTACAATTTCATTTTTGTTCTATGTTTTGTTAGGATGGCGACCAAAGTCTCACATCCCACATCGGTTAAACATGTGAAGGATCAGTGGTATATAAGTAAGAACATACCTCAGTTATAAGGCCTTTTTCTAGTGTACCAAATGCAAAACCGTGAGACCTTTCGGGTGCCAAAGCGGACAATATCATACTAGTGTTGAAAATGGTTGTGTTCTTACGGAATATGCGGACCGGACCCCGTATTCCCAACATATTTATTGTGTTTCTCTGGTGTAGTGTGTCTGGTTAGATTAATATATGGTTTAGGAAAAGCACAAAATGTTTTCATGAGTCCTTTTTTATTTCTCAGGCTCAACATTACTTTATGTATCTTAGGACTTAGGATCTAAAATCAATTTCGTTTCTAACTGCAGTCTTATCCTTATAAGTGGAAATTCACATAAATACTTTCTTGTAACTTTAATAGGTAGTCATGAGTTAGTGTTGGGTGATGCTTTCGCGGCTGCGAACAGGTCGCGTCGTCCTAAAAAGGAAGTTCCTCTTCCGGTTGATAAAATTCTTTTTAATGAATGTTCTTGTAATATTCAGTACACCTTAAAATTTTAAACATTATATAGTATATGGATGTGTTGAGCGCATTACTACAAGGTTAGAGATGCCTTATTGTATTTATCTCCAATCAATTTCCACTGTGTGTTTGTAACTTTAAAGATTGTTTCCATATGGCAGATTATTAGTGTTCTGTATAACAAACAAAATTTCCAATTGCATTTGAATTTTAATACTAAACCCGTTTCCTTTTTTTATGTATTCTAATTTGTGACCGTATGATTTTTTAGGTGGTTTTGCACCCACCCAATGTATAGGCAATGCTTTCAATTCACCCCCTTTGGCATCAGTTTGAGAAGTTGCTTTGACCGCAACTGATGCGTTGAGGCAATGCAATCACGTGGGATCACCAAAATCTTTGAAAAAGCAGCTTTATTGTCTTCATTGGGTTGTATTGTTTCTTCGTGGAAACATAACCAAGGGAAAAACAAGGAATCTTCTTTTTGTGGAATTCATGATACGCTTCTGTTTTAATATGCTTCTTATATAGCGGTGTAGATTGGATTTCACTATGATGGAATTTTTTTCAGTAATATGGTGTTGTTAGTTGTGAAGTAGCTTCATGGAGCATGAAGGGATAGCTTATATGGTAACTTGCATTCTTTTGAAAAATAATGGGAGTCTTTTCTACTAGTCTCACAAGTTCTTGGGATGACGAAAATCCGGTTACAGGTCTGATAAAACTTTGAATAGTAGTCTGTGAGGCCTGGACCCGACCCAGATTGGGCACATATATGTATTTTAATCCAAACTCGGTTTTGATTCACACAATCAAATTCAAATTGGGATCCAACCTTTTTACTTATTTTCTACTTTATTTTTACCCGATCCATATTGTTCGATCTGGACTGATCACTAGTCTCTGAGACCCGGTTCTAGATTTTGGTCACACATATGTTTATGAATCTGAATTCGAAGTTAGATACACACAATCTGATTCCAATTTCTAATTTACTTTATCCAAATTGTATAATCTGAATTGCTTACTAGTTTGTGAGATCCAAAAAAAGATTTCGGCTATGATATATGTATCTGAATCCAAACCCAAATTTTATTTCATTTCAGACAATCCAATACCAATTTGACTCTGCCATTTGATTTATTTTTTGTATTTATTTTATTTGTATGTAATCCTATTGTCACCTCGTATACTCTCTTAGGATTTCTCCAACTTTTTGTCTATAATTAATAATTGTGTTTTCGCTTGCTCATAATTTCTTACTTCCCAAAAAGAGTTATCGAAACGTGGTCCATAAAATATCGAAGTTTTTGATGCAACCCTCTGGTAAACGATATTCCTATTTTGAAGCACCACTTTAAATGTTTGAGAAAATACCAGGCACAATAATTTATCATCATCGTCAAATTTTATCGTAAATTTCTTGAACGGTTTGATATAGATATCTAGGTGTAAATCCCACCAAACTTCTCCAACCTAGAAATATCGAAGCAATTCAACATATGTCCTGACAAGATCTTAGTAGACAAATAAAATAATTTCTAGTTATGCACAGTTTTGTACAAACTAGCCCCATAGCCTTTATTTCCAACGCTGTATAAACCCTCATCGGGAAGGTTTGCGAATTGATTACTAGTACAATAGAAAAAGATATGAGTTCAGACGAGAATCGGACATGGGCTGCTTCTTGCTCCCCTACTGAAGATTACTGTCATATCCTTATCCTCAGACATGGGTGTCCTCTCATCAAAATTAATTCTCTTCATATTTGGATTACTGGCTCGGTATGATGCTCGACGGTCGTCTATACATTTTTTTGAACTCTTTTTCTTAGTATTCCTCTCGTATCGATAACCTCTTTCCGCGGAGGAAGAATTGTCTGAATTGTAAATTATTTTAGTCGATGGATCTAAATTTTGTTTCTTTCTTCGAAGAGTAACGACCCCGACGTCTCTCTACCTGACCCTTATCATAGGAGCGATGAACATCATCGACTTCATTTTCCTATGATGACCGTCCTCTTTGGACTTCCGACCTGAGCCTTTTAACAGCAACTATTGCGTTTTTCTCATAAGTTAACTTGACAATATTTTCTAAATATTCTAGCCTTAGGGATACCAATGCAGACTACTCAAGTTGTTCCTCACTAAATTGCTCATTGTAGTGTTTCCCTTCGAATTATTATTCTTCAAAATGTTGATCTTCAAACGTAGCTTCAAAGACTAAACCCTTTATCCCAATAATAGGTTCCTCTTGCCCATTTGTATTCATCTATACCAAAAGGCTTGCAGCTGAAATAACGGTTTTGGAAAAACAATTATGGGTACTAACTTTCTCCCACAGTCACCGCCAATAATAGTTACTAGTTTTAGAGAGATAAACAAGATAATTAGAGAGAGAAAATGCCAAAAGTAGTAATAATATAATGATTGTTCACCCTTCCCCAAAAAATGAATGTTGTTTTATATAGTATAGGTGGTGGGATAAAAAAACCACATGATGACCCATTTAAAGTTATTATAATCCATTATTCTACTAATCTCACACATACACATTTATTGTTGCAATGTTACACATTTGTTGGATTTTATATTACAACATTTATATTAAACTAAAACCAACTCAATATCCAACCGACCTAGTTTGGATTAATCACACCTTTATCAAACTTAAACTTGGTCATTTTATTAGGGATGAAATGGCGAGTTAAAGTTTTGTTTAATGTATAAATTATCTTAGCAGGTTCTTACAATTTTATTTTGGAGGAATAATATGATTTATATTTTTGGATATATTTATTGCTTGTAATTTAACATATTTTGACATCAAATATGATAAATTTTACTTTTATACCTAGAGTAAGTGATCCAACTATGGTGGTTTCTCATTTCCTAAATGGGCATGGTGTGAATATTAAATTTATTTATTTGGTTGGTATATAGACGACGTTTAAAAATAGTTGATATTTATTGCGTTTTTTTAAAATTTACGTAGAATATCTTTGCATTGTTAACCAGTAGTAATCGGTTGTTCATTTTTTATTTTGGGCTTTATAATGTGATATGTGGACTATGTTTTTTTCCCATTAATGTAATTAACACATAATCTAACTCCTTTGTTATAATGTACCTAAGTAGAGGTTAAGTGATGGATATTTTATATAAGAATCTATTTAACATTGTGTACTTTGCTACCTAATTTTCTAGGTTTCATGATTGCATTTGTTTTGTGAGATTGTTCCTGTGTGACGTGTTGGATGGTTGCATATTTTAATGTGTTTAGCGACCTAATTTATATAATTGTGTTAATGGTGTTTTCGCGAATGATATCTTCAATTATCAATCGTTCGTGATAGCTGATGAATATTGGAAGAGTTTCAGGGTAAAAAAAGATGAGAACAAATAGTGAAGACAAAGTGAATAACATCAATGCAAGAGAACTAAAAACCATCTATGCATGCAAGTTAAAGGGCATTCTTATAAAAAAATTAAGGACCAATAACGCAAGAAAATTAATAAACATTAGTACAAACAAGCAAATAGCCAAAGACATCTTGGGTAGATCTTGGCTATCAATAATACATAATATTATTTCAATAGTTCACGAATGTTTAAAATATGTTGTCAGAGGCTAGGTGAGAGTTTTTCGAATAGGCAAAGGTGGCTAGAGAATGCTATGTTACTGCCCTTGCCCCGAAGGGGTTAGTTAATGTAACATCTAACAAGGAATATCAAATACTAGAGTCCTCTTCGGGTTCAAGAAAGATACATGATCCAAGAGAGACTCTTAGTGCATTTATTCCAGTTGAAGAGGTTGAGTTACATAATTTTATGGATGGTAAATATGTTAAGATTTGAGATAAGTTAGCATCACAAATTAAGGAACTTTTTTTGTCATTATTGTCTAAGAATTTACATGTATTTCCTTTGTATAATAATGATTTGATGGGTGTACCAGTGATCATAATTTGTCATAAGCTGGTTGTACGATCAGATATGAGCCCTGTCATACAGAGATGAATAATGTTTTCTGTAGAAAACTTCAAAGCTATTGTTAAATAGGTAGGCATGCTAACAAAAGTAGGTTATATTTATGAGTCTCAGTACCCCTTATGGAATGCTAATCCAGTACTTTTGAAAAATAAGAACTAAAAATGATGAATGTGTATTGATTTTACATACCTAAAAATAATATGTTCGAAGAATACTTTCCCTGTTCCCCGAATAGATCACTTGATAGATTCTACTTATGAAAATAAGCTATTATCTTTCATGAATGCGTTTTATAAATATAATCAGATACAAATGGATCTAAACCGCAAGGATCACACTATATTTATCATAGATAAGTGGTTACATTGTTATAAGGTTATGCTCTTTGGTTTTAAAGAATGTTGGGGTTACTTACCAACATCAGGTAAATAAAGCATTTGCTAACTAGATTGGAAGACATTTCGAGGTTTATATCGACGATATGCTGGTAAAATGTTTGAGGGACGAGGATCAGTTGCTTGATCTCAAAAAAACTTTCTCTAACTAAGAATCTATCAATTTGAAGTTAAATCCAGAGAATTGCACATTCAGGGTACGATCCGGGAAATTTTTGGGGTATATTATAAGTGAGAAGTGGGTTCAAGCCAACCCAACGTAACTAAATGTATTTTTTGCTATGGAACCTCCCAGATCTACAAAAGAAATCCAAATATTTTAACAGGTTTATATCAAAGTTATCAGATAAGTGTGCACCATTCTTCCAAGTTTTAAAGAATGCCAAAGAGTTTAATTGGTCTCTGAATTGTGTTCAGATATTTATTAAGATCAAGAAGTATTTGTATTCACCCAAAACTTTATCTAAACTGGTTATGGGAGAAAATCTCTACATTTACTTAACAGTATATAACTATCTAGTAAGTGTGGTTTTGGTTCGGGAAGTGATAATTACCCTCGCCAAGTTTATTACGTTAGCAAGAGGTTATTAGATACTGAAAATAGGTATCTAAATTTGAAAAGTCAATATTAGCTTTTGTGATAACAACCAGAAAAATCATACCTTATTTTCAAGCACAATCTATTATTGTTCGAACCTCTTTTCCACTCAAAATTATGCCGCAAAAACCAGACCTATTGGTAGAGCTGTTATAGGGCCTCCCAAACCGTTAACCTTCCCGAGACCGGATCGGTTAGGCCCGCCTGAGACCGGTCCAGATAGCTTAGGGAGCGGGTTGGGAGCCAAAATTTTCGACCGATTCTTTTACCGGTCTGGACTGGTCCGCCCGGTAACCAGCCCGATAAGAAAAATATATGTAAAAAAATTCTAATATGTGAATATTTTTAACTAAAACCGTAAAAAAAATTATAATAAAATAACAAACCCGCTCGTTAACAGTCGGACTAGACCGGACCAGACCGACGCGACTCTTAACGAGCCGGTCTCGGTCTATGAGATTTGACTCCCTTCGCTTAGCGGTCCGGACTCGACCCGCCCAGTAGCTTACCGAATCGGTCTCGGTCCAGTCCAAACCCAGACCGACCCGACCCGATAACAGCTTTACCTGTCGGGTCGGATAACCAAGTGGTTTGTAGAATTTGAGGATTACGACATCAATTTCTCTTCTCGAACTGCAATCAATGTACAAGTTGTTGCAGATTTCCTTGTTGAATTCTATTCGGAACGACCATATGTGAAATCTCCTCTTAAGAATTCTATAAAAGAGTGGATAGTTCGAATGATGAAGGATCTACTATATTGGAATGTGGGGAAATGATGTACTTAGTGTCTCTCTTCAAAGATTCAATAAGTCAAGCAATACGTTTTGGTTTCAAGGCATCAAACAATGAAGCTGAGTACGAGGTAATAATAGTTCTGTTAAGACTTGCCCAAATATGTGATGCCAAAAGAGTCTAATTGACAAGTGACTCGCGATTACTCATACATCAAGCTTAGGGCAGTACAAAGTGAGAAAAGAAGAATTAGTTAAATATCTGCAAGTATTGAAAGAAAAATCGGCCTTCTTTAAGTGTGTGGAATACGAACATGTGCCAATAACTGAAAATACGATGAATGATTCTCTAGGTATTATCACGTACTCTGAGGTGTATCATTGGATTTTGATAGAATAGTGCCCTTCAATAGTAATATGCCTTAAAGTGGGGACACATACTGAGGAAACTTTCCAAGCATCCACATTAACAAGCCAGAATTAAAGGCATGCAAATAAAAAGTTCATTATTAAGGAAAGTTTTTCCCTTGATAAAGTATGAGCAAATAAGTTAAAGTTTAGAGCATATGGTTTTTTAGTCCTTAAGGATATCCTCTATAAGAGATCCTTTAACAAACCTTTATTGCGATTCCTTGGGTATGATGAATCCTATGTAATTTTACTAGAATTACATGATGAGGAGGGTGTACACTATGGCCATACAAATTTAATACGAAGAGTTTTATTAATATTATTTTATTAGTCTTCCATTATGGCAGATGTTAAAGAATAAGTTAACTGATGCGAATTATACCAAAGGGTTAGAAATGAAATACATGTATCGACAATATTAATGGAATAAATATCCAAAATGATACCATTTGATAGATGATGTCTCGATCTAGTGGGACCCCTATCAATGGAATACGGAGGTTATCGAACTATTATACAAGCAATTGATTATTTATCTAAGTGGGTGGAACTCTCTTTTCTTTTTGGAACTACCTCTAAAGTAGTAATTAGGTTTATGTTGTAGATTTTGGATCCATAGAAGCATTAAGAAATATGATGCCCCCAAGTTTGAAAATAAAGACAAGCAAATTTTCTGTAATTTGAGAAGAATTTAGCATTCTATTTATTCACCTTTTCACCCTCAAGCCAATGGGAAAATAAAGGTTGTTAACAGAACTATTATGATGGTTTTTAAAAATAATTTAGAAGGAGCAACATGCAAATGGCTAAACTATTTGCAAGAAGTATTGCGGCTTTAACGAACTACTCTCTGAACTGCCACTCAAGAATATCATTTTACTTTGGTATATTGGATGGATGCAGTAATACCATTTATATATACTAATCCATATTTCTGAATTAAAAAAATATATACTCTGAATAAGATAATAATACAACTATAAGAGCTCAATTAGATTTGGTTGAAGAAAAAAATAATCAAAGCTCACTTAAGAACTATACATTATTAAGATTTAATGAGAAACAATCATGCGTATAAAATTAGAAGAAGAGAGTTTGAAATGGGGGATAAGGTATTGAGGAAAGTATTTTTACATACTAAAGACATAAAACTTAGAAAGCTAGCACCAAATTGGGAAGGTCCATATACGGTGAGTGAAATGGCCAAGCCTGGAACGTATCGACTGATTGGTGAATAAAGCATCTCTCTAAGGCACCCATGAAATGTTGAACACTTAAGGCTTTATCTTGAATTGTTGTATAGTTTGTTTATTCTATTTATATTGTTTCTATATGCATGTAAATATTAGGGATGTATACTCTTTCCTACTCTGGTAGTGCGTTGAGGTTTTAATGAGGTGTCCGAATTATTATCTATCTATTTCATTTACCTTAAATGATTCTTATGTTGTTTTGCGTACTTAGATTTTTATATGCATTTGAATGGATTACATTCGAATGGTTAAATTGCTTGTTTTATATGTCTTCGAATGGATTACCTTTGAATGATCAAAGTGCTTGTTTAATATGCCTTCGAATGGATAACCTTCAAATAGTCAAAGTGTTTGATTTATATACCTACAAATGGATTACCTTCGAATGAACAAAAATATTTATATTATATGTCTTCGAATGGATTACCTTCAATTTGTTGAAATAACTAGAAAAAAAAAATCGAAAGTAATTTTCATTAAACTTATTGGGGGTACAAAATACCTTAATTTGTGCTAAGAGATTATAAAAAATCTGAACAAACATTGTAAAATGCCCTGGACAGATCAAGAGATTTGTGGAATTCGGGCTCGTAGCTTCTTCTGAACTCCAACGTCTGTATTCCCTTGCATAAATTTATTTTGAACCATCACTAGAAGAATCCATAAATATACCCAACTGATCAACTATGGGCATATCATTGGCCACACATTTTGAGGATACAACTTCTACTAAAACCTAAGGACTAACGTAGGGAATGCCTTGTAAAACTCCAAAATTATGTCGAATTTAACTGAGGTATCCCATTTGTCTAAGGATTTTAAGATCTTATCGGCTTATTTGTCCATTGTGTCTTCTATGTATTTCGTGGCATGAGCTCTGAGAAAAGTCGCCTCATCCTTGTATTTCTTTACCAAAGCCTTTTGATCACTTCTCTCATTTGATATGCGTTTTATGGTAACTTTATCGGCGTCCTGTTGATTTTTTTGATTAAATTTACTCCAAAACTGGATGATTGTAGCCCTTCTTAAGCAACATTTACTTATACAAGCTCATCATTGATCAATTTGACTTCATCTACTAGACCATCAACACATTTTTTCCTCTTCAAGGGGCGCTTTCTGGTTTTTATTTTCCTCTTGAAGAGAAGTGATGGTCTCTCTGTGGGCCTTTATCTCCGTATCTATCTCAACAAAGGGTCTTACAAAGCTTGAAACTAAATACTATAATGTAATATTTCTTTTGATAGCTTGAAGGGCACAACATCGTAAACCACATTTGGGTCATTATCCGTAGAATCAGGGAATTTGTTTTAAAAAAACATCAAAGTTGATCCCATCCATAGGCTTCATCAAATTGTCTTCTCCATATATTTTCCCTTCAAATGTTGGCTGAAAGGGAGAAGAAGGTTCAGATACTGGAAATGGTGGAAGATCAATGACTCATATTTTAGAAGGGATGATATCCGAATGAAGGAAATCTCCGAACAAGTATTTATCTCTCTCTCTCTCTCTCTATTGGCAGTAACTGCAATTAACAAGGATTCATCGATTGTGGCTGGAAAAGATTCATTGGGTTGCTCTTCAGATTCAACTTCGACTATGCCTTTTGTTGAGCCTTGCTTATTTTTCTTATCTTTCTTGTTTCAATGACTGGAGGCTCTGGTCCTGGTAGGAAAAAATACCTTACTATCTTCAGCTTTAAGTTTTTTTTTGAAATAGACGACGCCTGAGGAGGAGTCAGTTGCTCCCATGTTAAATCATGTTCGAAGCTATTCCTTTATATATGAATCTGAACCAGATTGTTAAGTGTAAAACATTGGTGAAAGCCATTAGACCACTTCTCATCGGCCCATTAATTCAGTTTCTTGAAAGTGACATTTTCATATCCAAATAAGGCTTCGATATAGCTATAAAAAAGGGGAGGGTTAGAGATAAGTTGCGAAGAAAAATATTTCTAAATACAGTACAAATTCGAAGCGCTAGCTGTGTTCTTCCAAAACCTGGTAAGCTAAATCAGTTTATCATGAGAGGTAATTTTCTTCTGATTCTCCCACCAGCCGCTTATAAATAGAAATTTCATATTCCACAATTTATCGGCTTTCCAATAGATCGTCTACAAACTTATAGTTGTTCCCCATGTTGTAAAAGTATAAGAGGATTATAAATATAATCATGCAATAACATTAAATTTCTCCATTGGCATCAGAGTTTTAATAATTTTGATGTCGTGATACACGACATTAGGGAAAACTAACCGTTCAGACTAGCCTGACTTAGGCACAATCCCACCAAGCTGAAATAATTCATAATGTCTGGTCCAAGGGACGCCGAAAGCCCCAGGTTTAGCACGTCCGGATAGACAACCAACTTCCTCAAGTCACAGTTCATTAAGGTTTCTCATTGTGTAGGTAGTCTAACCTTTACTTTTTTTTGAACCCTCATTTCTTGTGTATACCCTCCAACTTGCGCTCTTGAAATTAAATATAAGAAATTTTATCAAAATCCAAAATATATATGAGTTGACCCTTAAGAAATTTGGCCCTAAATGTCCAACGAATAACGGAGGAAACGTTTCGATTTCTACTGTGATAGACTTACCCTTTACTTTGCCATAATTACTACCTTTACCCTCTGAATTTCTCTTCTTATCTGAATTCAAAGTATCGACAAACTCCTCGGTTTGACCAGATGTCTCTAAGGGAGATTCTTCACTAACTTCCTCGATGTTATCCTCTATGTACTTCAGACTAGATCCAGAAGGTTCAAACTGTTGAGAATTTTTGTTCCCCTCCATGTTCGGTTGTTGTGGATGCTCTTCAAAGGATTCAGAAGGTTCTGTTTGTTGGGGTACAATATTACTCTATCTACTCGGATGTTATGAGGAAGGATCATTAGAAGTTTGGTTATGTTGGACTGCTCATAGGTCCACAAAAGGGTTTGCACGATATTTAGCTTCTCTGATCAAGCTTTGAGGTGAATTTTCTTCTGAATCAGAACCCATTTCTGTGAAGGTGAAAGAGTGTCTACACCTAGTAGCATATTAAGACTGTGATGACCTTGAGGAATGACTCTTTGAAGTAAATGATTGAGCATTATAAGAAGACTTTGATAGAATGCTGCATCTGTTGTATGGGAAAACTCATTCGTAATCGATCAACTGAGTAATAATGATTTTGCTTTCGGACGTGGGTAATCCAACAGAAACCCTATCTTTTTCTCTCTTCGTCTAATCATTTTTGGTTAAATCATTTTTCGCATTGAACATACAAACACCAAAATCTCATCGGAGATGGATTTCGCGGTGGTAAAAGTGGTGGAGAAAAGGGATATATGACTGGTTATTAACTTGATAATGATGGTAAGGCATAACTTCTCTATTTAGAAAGTGTTTTTTCTCTTTCTACAAGTTACTCTACTAAAAATTTGAGAAGAGAGTTTATATAAAAGACCGTAGCAGACCAACAGTTTTGATTCTAGAGAAGATGATAAATCAACAATGGCTATAATCTTTGGAGAAGCGATTTTTTTTATTGTAGACACGTTATACCAATAGAAAATAGAGTTTGTAGGTCCAATAAGGTTATTACATGTGTCTTACAATGTATCCAATAATGGTCATGAAATGACACCATCAATGTTTTCGAATAATTCTTCCGGATTAAACTAAGTTGTGTTTATAAACACAATTAAAGAAAAACCCTGAAGGGATGTCTCAGGATAGATGGCCAATACTTATTCAAAAAGTTTGTTTGTTAGCCCTCCCAAATATCTTTGAGAAACTAATGGGGTTATTTGATAAGGTCATAAATATTCGAAGGACATATCGGGCTAAAGACCAATATTCATTTTTAATTATTTGCTTTTATTATTTTATTGTAATAATTTATTTATATGTATTTTTATAATTATTTGTGGAGCATATGGAATTTCGGACTTTATGCTTGGTCCATATAGCTGGTTTGGGCTATTAAATCCATTAGACTAAAAATTAACCTATAAATAATTTACGAGAGAGCATTACGAAGAGGTTCATTCAATACAAAATTAGATTTTATAATTTTAAATGATTATTGAAACCGCTCAATTATGTTTTAAACTCTACTTTAATCAATTCATTCTTATTACGTTAAAAAATATATTTCACATAAAATTTATCCACAACGAAAATTATATTTTATTCACATTTATTAACAACAGTTTAATAAAAATCAATACTATGTAAATTATATGTAAATTATATTTCAACAAGTTCGAGTACTAGAGAATGAACAAAGGACCTACAATAACATATTTCATATTTCAGTGGCGTCAATGATGCAATTTGTCGAAGAAGAACAACGTATATGACTAAGTGAGTTAGAGAAAAATTATTCGAGTTTCATCACTAACTTTAAATAACTATGCGTAGGCCAGTGAGTTAGCAAAAAATCATAAGAGCATGTACACTCGTTGATGTTAAATTTGTGCGTTAGTGAGTGCCGAATAGGAGAGGGAAATTTAATTTAGTTTAATTTAGCTTCTTTTTAGTTAACAACCTAAATTTCACTCCAATGATATCCTTTAAACCTTACGTGGTGGAGGAGAGAGAAATAATATTTTTTTGTTTAATATTTTTATTGTATCTATTAAAATGTTATTTAATATTATTATCATATAAGATTTTAAATATTTTGTTTTATTATTTTTATGTTGATAAAAAAGATCAAAAGCCTTTCTTTTAGAAATTGAGAAGTCAAAAGAGAAGTAATATATATATATATATATATATATATATATATAGGGTTTGTTAAAGATATGATTTCAGATAGGATTTATTAAAATATAATTTCTTGAAATATATTAGATGAGTAAAGTGGAGAAAAATAAGGAAATACAATACAAATAATATTTTTAGTTTGATCATATCTTTTAAAATAGTTTAAATATATTTTTCAAATAACAACTTTTATTTAATCTAATTTATTAGTTTTGTTAAGATTTGTGGTCATTAAATAATTGATTTTATTTCTATATATTTTACAACAATATCTTATATATAAGAAATTTATTTTATTTATATTTATTTTAAAAAATATCTTTGAAATATTAAATTTGATTTTGTTATGTACTATTTTCAAAATAACTTTCAAAAATAATATATTAAAATTTATCGTTATTTTTATAAAAATTATATTATATTTTTATATTTAATAAAAAACATTCAAAACGAAAAAAAAACCACTAACATGACTTAGATGGCTTTGTTAAGTGGCTCCGGGTATTTAAGAAGGCCACTAGCTATTTTTAAGCTTTGTTTAACAAACAAGGTAATTAACCCATATTTTAACACATACTTTAACACAAAAGAAATAGTCTCCAGAAAAGTTAGAGAAGTTTCTTTCTCTAGAAAGAAAACAGGCTAAAAAGCACCCGTGGTCCCATGTTTACCACTAGTATTAACCCGGTCCTCTTGACACGTTGCAAGAATGGTCCCCCAATTTTTTTACCAAAAATGTCCCTCCCAATGCCAAGTAGGATGCCAACTCAGATTTACCATTTACATTAACCAATTAAGCCACTACAGTATATGATACAATTAAGCCCAATGGACCGGGTCGAGCCGACTTGAAACTAACCAATTAAGCCACTACAGTATATGATACAAGATGTGCTTTTATAGTTAATGAACCCTAATTATTAAAAAAAACAAACCACATACCGTATTGAGCATTGACACACCAACAAGATTCAGTAGAGATACACATTATTCTTATTCAACAACCCCCACGAAGTCGAGCTTTATTATAATTACAGAGAAAGAGAGAGGACAAAACCTTTTGTCGATGTATTGATTTACTTGCTCCTGTAAATCACATGGAAAGGCCTCCATGGCCAGAGACAATTGTCTCTCGCTTTCAACACAACGTCTTCTCAAGCTCCTGATAATCTCGAGCTCCACCACTTTGTCGTCTCTGGTAGGAACCTGCTCCGCCTCACCAAGGTACACAACCCTCGCGTTCATCAACTTATCCCACACCTTTCTCATGTCTTTCCCCACCGCCATCGGCTCTCCAATCGTCGTCGCGTCGTATATCCTATAAGTTATGATTTCCTCCTCTGTAGCCGGCACTACCACCGCAGAAGTTGGCGTATCTGCCGCAGTAGATGGCGTTGCCGCAGAAGAGGAGCTGTTTTCCGCGGCAGAAGAGAGAGACAGTCCAAAGAAGCACGCGGCGGCGACTTGGAGCTGTGGTACGAGTAGAGCGGTTCGGCGGTTGCAAGTCGTACCATCGGAGTGTTCGGCGGCATGGTGGTGGATGTTGGGACCTTATTGTAGAGAGAGAGAGTAAGACGGCGAGGCTTTACAAAGCGGAATTGCCGGGGTCCACGAGAGTGACGATGAGGTGGTGGTTTACAAGTGGAGACACCGTAAGTGGTGGTATTCATTTTGTAAACACGAGGCTTGTACTAATACATGGCCATAAACCCAAAAACAACCGTCTTCATATTTTATCCGTAGGGTTTCAAATTTAAATAATAATTAGGGTTCATTAAATATAAAAGCACATGTTGTATCATGTACTGTAATGGCTTAGTTGGTGATAGTGTGTGGCATTTGCCCAGGTATGATCCCTCTATCTAGTTTTTTCTAACAAATTGATTTAATTTTCGGGTTGGGTTAGTTTCAAGTGGGCTCGATCCGGTCCATTTATAATTATGATGGATAAATGGTAATTTTTTTTAATGTAAATGGTAAATTTGAGTTGCCATCCTACTTGGCATTGGGAGGGAAATTTTTAGCAAAAAAATTGGGGGACCATTCTTGCAACAAAATCTGATGCCAGGTGTCAAGCTCACAGACTTCACATGTGAAGGGGACTAAAAATGCAAATTAAAAAAAAGATGGGGATGAGTTCTATGCATGATTGAAGGAAGATGACCAGGTTGATACAACTGGTAAACATGGGGGACCACAAGTGCTTTTTAGCCAAGAAAACACTTTGCCTTCTTTCAAGACGTTTTTTCACACGACTTTCTCTCTTCCTCCTTTCTCAACCTAATTTTCTTATTGATTTTAATCACTACTGTTTCTTCCGAATCATACATCTTCTCCAAGAATAAATAAAGCTTTTCCGGACAATTTATGCTTTTGGTGAATCAGACGATCCCACGGTAGATTAATCCATATTCTGTTCATATTATAAGCTGGAATGATTATTATCAATTTTTCTAATTTGAATGGAAGATTCACCATAAGATAATATTAAGAGATTTCGGGTTCGTAAGAATACAGGAAATGTTCAAAGACGAAGTGATTCAAAAGTTTCCGGTAAGAATGTTGTTCGATCTCTAATTTCTTCATTAGAGGATCTAGCAAAAGTTAATGTTCAGGAAGTTCCGGCCGAAGAGAAGAAAACTGTACTTCCGGTATGACTGTAGATTGTGTTATTGCTTCTCCTAACGCTTTAGTTCCGTTTGATCCATCGGTGACTAGAGAAATGTTGTTCAATGCTGATACTTATGATGATGAACGAGAACTAAGCGATGAACAAGAAGATACGAATAAAGATCGAAACATCATTCGCTGTTCGTGAAACGGGTAAACTACTCTTAACTGCCTCCGACGAACAGATTGTTGTTTCTAATGGTTTCGATTTTTCTTCTCCAGCGACTACTGCTACTTGTGTTCCATTGTTAAGGCAAGGTGCGAAATCAGTTCATGGAAAATTGGGGCAAAGAAAGAAACATAAGAATAAACAACTAGCTCTGACGCCAACAGATCTGTCTTCGGAACCGTTCTTGGAAAATCAAAGTATTGTGGCGAACTCTCCATTGTAAGAGGTAACAAAATCTGTAAACGGAACCTTTTCTGGTGACCGGAATGTTGCTAACGAAGTTCACAGAAATTTGCCGGTGCATTTAAGTGGGTTCTGTAACGGACAAGACAAATCACTGAAAGAATCGGTTGCATTCAACTTTGGAGAATCTGTCATTACTCCTAATAAAGACGGGCTGACCTCTAGTGAAAAATTCAAATTCAAATCCTTTTCTCTTAATGATAGTCGTTTAAATGGACGAGAGAAAAGAATTAATGTAAACGAAGAAAATTTGTATGAGAAAAGAAACGGTTATGGTGAAGGTAACAATTTAATTACGGTAGAAAAGGAAACTGCATTGGAAGATAACAGTTCAATTATGATAGAAAATAAAACTGCATTGGAAGGTAACGGTTCACTTAATACTTTTATAATTGTGAACGTGCATGGGAATACACAACTCAATTTAAAGCTAATATAACCTTTGACGACCTGCATGGAGGAAAAGATAGCAGTTCAATAAATTTGAATTCAAATAAAGGAAATTTGAATTTGAATTCAAATGGAAATGACTTTAATTCTTATAAAACGCATAAAGAAAGAAACAGTTCTCTTCAAAAGAACGTGCGAAAGGTAAGTAACTCCTATAATGTTAGTAAAGAATCAGACCCATTAAATGCACAACGCAAAGGAGAAAACCGATTTTCTTCTTTTCAAACAAGTAACGTCAAAGCTAATAATGTCAGTAAAGAAGGTAATTTGTCTGGAGAAGCAACATTTAATCCATTTCAAAGCAGTAACGAAAATGGAAATAATGGACCAACAACATATAATGCTAGTAATGTAGAGCAGAGGGATCCACTATATAAGAATGCTCAGAATCCTTCCGCCATTCCTACAACACAGACTCCTCATTCCGCCATTCCTACTAAATCATTCTCCAGCTTATTCCAAGGTTCTCGTTTAGCTTCAAAAGGCCTCAAGCTCCAATTTATCCCTCCTCTTTCAGATGATGGTGATATCATCCTTGATCCAGCAGATGAAGTTCTGTTCATCGAAAGTTGGGGCCATTGTTTTATCGGATGCTTCACCGGTAAGTTCCCGAGGAAAATTTCTCTTGATACTATTGTAAAAAAATGGGGTGTTAATTACAAAACCCAGCCGTATGGAAAAGAATGGACGGTTTTTAAATTCCTCACCGAATCAGATCTGCTCCATGTGCTAGCTAACGGACCCTATATTACTTACGGTAAAACTCTCATGCTTAAAAGAATTGATAAAGATGTCATGCTGACAGATGATCTGTTCACAATAATTCCAACATGGATAGTGCTAAATGATGTCCCTCTCAGCATTTGGAGTGAAACCGGTTTAAGTAAGATTTCTTCAAAGATTGGTACGTCTCTCTTTACTGATCAATTTACATGCGAAAAGACTCGGATGAAGTATGCTAGAATTCTAGTAGAAATTGATGTTAGTAAAAAACCAATTACGAGTTTTGGTGTGAGGCTTCCCTGTGGTAGGCGATATACTCGATCTGTTATATACGAAAATTACCCACTGTTTTGCCATGTGTGTTAGAAATTTGGACACAATCACTCTACTTGTAAATCTATAGAGCAGGGTAAAACTAAAATCAGCGAGAAGCAGAAAGAAACCTCGACACGACCATCCCAGGCAGCTCAAAACCTATGCAAGAACGCAAGTGACATAACAAGCGGCCCCAGAGGTAATCCTATCACTTCTACACCATCTCAGAAAGTCACCGTTAACCCCATCGCACGCCCCAGATCATCTAAAATTCTTACCCCCTTTATTGGAGAAAAGATGAACAACACCAATAAAGAACACGTCCGTTCAAATAATAACGACTATTTGCCTAGCCAAATCAGCCCCCTAGTTGACACACCGATGACTTATGTTAATAACTGGGAACCCATATTTGGCCATCCGCAAGACAAAGATGAAACCATACCTTTCACCAGCAACGTAGATGATCGATCAAATAAAAATGCGAGGCGCAGAGTGCCCACAAACTCCTCGGTTGATAAATAAAGATACTTATTTGGAACCTCAGGGGCCTATGTGGGAGTGTAGATCGAGTCGCTTCTCTCTCCACGGTTTGTAAGCTCGTCAAACAAAATTATTTGCCCATATTTTGCCTCTTAGAAACTAAATTCTCGCAAGAACGTTTAGATAATTTAATGTCTTTTCGTTTCATAATCTGGAATCATGTTTCTAATCTTGATGTTATAAATAGAGGATGTATCGTTGTTGTTTGGGATGCTAGCAGGATGGCATGTACAGTGATTGAAATTGGAAGACAACACATCCACTTTCAAGTCCATTGCAACGTCACTCAAGAAATGTTTTATGTTACTTTTGTTTACCCTTTGTATATTGTATCACAAATGAGAGTTCTTTGGGAGCACCTAACCACCATAGGGGCCAAAATTCGTTTAACTTGGATGATTATGGGAGATTATAACAGCTGCTGTGCTCCAGGAGACCAAATTGGGGCTTCTCCACTTCGAAATGGTGAGTTAATTGATTTAAATAATTTTCGGATATCTACCGGTCTTGTCGATGCTCCTTCTACAGGTCATTTCTTTACTTGGACAAATGGTACCATTTGGGCCAAGCTTGATCGAGTCCTTATAAACCATGGGTGGAGTGATAAAGATCTCTTATGCAAAGTCACGTTCCTTCTGATGGAACCCGTTTCTGATCACTGTCCAGTTATTGCCTCGATTATTCAAGATTTTCAGCATGGTTGTCGGCCCTTCAAATTCTTCAACATGTGGCTTGATCATCCCAGATTTGCTAGCATTGTAGAAAGTTTATGGGTTCAGTCTATTGATGGTACGAAGCAGTATATACTTGCGCAGAATTTGAAATCCTTAAAGCGTTCGTTAAGAGATTTGAATAAAGCTGAGTATGGTGGCATTCTAGAGCGTACAGCTACTGAAAAGTCGGCCTTTAAAGAGGCTATCTCCTCACTCATGGCTAATCTTGATAACGTTGTTTTGAAAGAAGAGGTACAAAGATTACGGGATCGTGCGGATTTCCTTCTTAATGCAGAAAAGAGCTTTCTTCAACAGCGTATGAGGACCACCCACTTAGTTGACGGCGACAAAGGTACGAAATACTTTCACAACTTAATCAAACGAGATAATGCAAGAAATAACATTTCGTACATCATCCGAGATGATGGCACCCGCACCACATCCTCTACAGAAGTTGCCTCTCTCCTTGTAGATTTCTACACGCACCTCTTTAGCTCATCTCGGCCAAGCTCCCCCATTGATCTGACGGTCATGAGTCACGAATCCCTCGTTGGGGATCAACATTATGAGAAGCTTCTCAAATCTGTTGAAGTTGATGAAATCCGTAATGCTCTCTTTGATATCGGGAATGACAAGGCTCCAGGACCGGACAGCTACACCTCGGCTTTCCTCAAAAAAAATTGGGAACTTGTGGGAACAGATTTGGTTGATTGTGTTCGTGAGTTCTTTGATACTGGTAGACTCTTCAGTGCAACAAATCACACCATCCTTGCCCTTATTCCGAAAAAAGACAACGATCCTAAGGTGGGTGACTTTAGGCTAATTGGGCTCACAAATGTTACTTACAAAGTGATTACCAAAATTTTGGCTAACCGAATGGCCCATTTACTTCCGAATCTCATTGATAAAGGACAAGGTGCTTTCGTGAGTGTTCGAAATCTCGTTGATAATGTTTTCCTTTCCCAAGATTTTGTTAGAGGTTTGAACCGTACAAGAGTTTCTCCGTGATGTATGCTCATGGTGGATCTTCGCAAAGCATTTGACACAGTCCCATGGGACTTCCTATCGGATATTCTCCATGGTATCGGGTTTCCTCCAAAGTTTGTGGGCTGGATTCTTGCTTGTGTCACTACAACGTCCTTTTCGGTTTCTATCAACGACGAGCTTCATGGCTTCCTCTGTGGGCAGCAGGGCTTAAGGAAAGGTGATCCCATGTACCCTACTTTATTCATCATTTGCCTCGAATATCTGTCTCGTTTGTTAAAAAAGAAATTGAGCGAACCGAGTTTTAAATTCTAACTGAAATGCGCCCGCACTCGCACTACCCACCTCGCTTTTGATGACGATTTGATGCTATTTTCAAAAGGAGATGAGACATCGGTTAACATCCTTATGGAATGCTTGAGCCATTTGGAAGATGTTTCAGGACTATCACTGAATCCTCCTAAATCCACAATATACCTAGACGGGGTTAAAGGGATTGTTTATGATCGGATCATGGAAAGAGTTGGATTTGAAGTTGGCACTTACCCTGTACGTTACTTGGGGATACCTCTCGCTCCTATGACCGTCTCAGTAATTGATTTTTCCCCTTTGAGAGAGGCTATCTCCGATAACGTTCAAAAATGGGAACATATGAAACTTTCCTATGCGGGGAAACTTCAATTGATCACCTCCGTGCTTCAAGCGGTCGAATCCTTTTGGTTCCGCGCTTTTCCTTCGCACTCGGCGGTGCTTAACACCATCCGTTCGCTCTGGGGGGGTAGACCTGCTCGGATTGCTTGGGACAGAATCTGTAAACCCAAAGATGAATGAGGACTTGGCCTTATGGATATCAGATTGGAATCGTGCCCTTCTTACCCGTTCGATTTGGTTATTATATTCTGACTCCGAGTCGTTATCGATAAAATGGGTGCATGAGTATTATCTTCGAGGACAAACTATATGGGACTACCAAAGAGGAGATAGAGACAGTCATCTTATTCGGAAGCTTCTTGATATTAGAGACTGTTGGATACATATAGTTGGGGGTCGAGATAGTGTCATTATGGGTCTTGAAAGCTATACTTTGGGTGAAAAACTAATTACTATACGTGTTTACGAAGCCATTAGAAAAAAAAGGTGCGGCATGCCCGCATCTATCAAAGTTACCTAAGTTTTATTTCACCGTCTGGCTAGCCTTCAATCGCCGCCTTGCCACGAAAGACACTCTCCACTACATTGACTTTCCTAACATCAGTTGCCCATTTTGCAGGCACTCGGATGAGTCTGGTGCCCATCTTTTCTTTGCTTGCAGGTTCACTAAGGAAATCTGGAGTCGTATCCGATCATGGTTGGGGGATTACTCGAGAAATGACAACGCTTTATAGTGAACACAAATGGATTAGGAAGGAGCATCGAGGAATATCCTACCGGTCCCGCGCCATCAATCTTGCCATCCAAGCCACTGTTTCGAGATTTGGTGCGCCCGCAACCGCCTTGTGTTTGATGAAGAGACTGTGACTCAAGACACAATCGTCATCTGAATCACTCTCATGACCTTGAAGATTTTATTTAGATTATATTCGCATTATCGACTCACATGTTAGAGTCCTTTTTCATTGATACACTAAGTTTTTCGGGTTTTCTATGTAATAGTCCATTAGTACCGACGTGGAGACTTGTACTCTTTTTTCTTAGACCGGTTTTTTACCCAACTGATGGTTACGGTTTTTTAAGGAGGCAAGTTCTCTAGACCTTTATCAAGACACTCTTGGACATGTCTTTTTCTTTTAGGTACATTGTTACCCTGCATTGTACTCACTTGAGAGATCATATGACTCTCTAGACGATTGTAACCTTATATATATATACACCCACATTTACCCTAAAAAAACAATGTACATACTCTAACAAATAACAAACAAGATTGACATGTTAAACATATTATTATACACAATTATTCGAATAAAACATTTTACCAAAACCAATTTTCAATGAAATGCAGCCATTTATGCCAAAAGAATAAATAAAAAGATATACAATAGTTATAGAAAATTATTAAAATATAAAAAACACGAAATCAAGAGGAACCAAATCCTCTAGCAAAAAGAATACTTGTCTATAATAAAACTATCTAGGTTACTAATAAAATAATATAAATACAATAATAAAAGTGTGAAAAAAATGAACCATCTAAACAACATGAAACATTGCAATTTTTTTAACAAAATTATAAAAAATAACCATCTTCAAAATCACAATCACAATTATAAATCATAAAATAAGATCTTATAAAATAAGATATAAAACAAGATGTATTTTAGATGTTACAGTATAATCATTTACTAGTCCAACCAATAAATTTATTTATAAATATAAATTGTTTTATATTTAGATATACGTTACGTTTAAGCATAACATTTTACAATATTATTTATAGTACTAAATCAATCTTATTTTAACTAAATTTCATAATAGTTGAATTTTAACCAAAGAAAATCCGTTGTTAATGTAATATAATCAGGTCAAAAGTATTGAACTAAGTGATAACAACGATCTAATCTTTTAAAATAGTTTAAATATTTTTTTCAAATAACAACTTTTATTTAATCTAATTTAAATTAGTTTTGTTAAGATTTGTTGTTATAAAATAATTGATTTTATTTATATCTATTTTACGACAATATTTTATATATAAGAAATTTTATTTTATTTATATTTATTTTAAAAAATATCTTTGAAATATTAAATTTGATTTTGTTATGTACTATTTTCAAAATATCTTTCAAAAATAATATATTAAAATTTGTTGTTATTTTTATAAAAATTATATTTAACTTTTATATTTAATAAAAAACGAAAAAAACGAAAAAGAAAAATTGAAAACTAAAATAAAACCACGAACATGACAAGTAGCTCTGGCTATTTAAGAAGATTGACATGTTAAATATACTATATACAACTATTCCAATATAACATTTTACCAAAACCAACCAATTACCAATTATTCCAATATAACCATTTATGCCAAAAAGAATAAATAAAAAAACATACAACAGTTATAGAAAATCATTGAAATATAAAAAACACGAAACCTTACGCATAATCGAGGAACCAAATCCTCTAGCAAAAAGAATACTTGTCTATAATAAAACTATCTAGGTTACTAATAAAATAATATAAATACAATAATAAAAATGTGAAAAAAATGAACCATCTAAACAACATGAAACATTGCAATTTTTTTAACAAAATTATAAAAAATAACCATCTTCAAAATCCAATCACAAATCATAAAATAAGATATAAAACAAGATGTATTTTAGATGATACGGTATAATCATTTACTAGTCCAACCAATAAATTTATTTATAAATATAAATTATTTTATATTATTTAACGTATAAACTAATACATTACAAATAAATTAATATTTTTAAATAATAAAATTTAAATAGACCTGACATATAATTTGTGTTCATGGAATCAACATAAAACATATATAAAATAATACAAGATTTATTAACGGAATGTAATTTTCATAAATATCTCCTATAAATATTTAATGTTTTGTAATATCTACACATTATTACTAAATAATTGACTATAATAACTCTTCTTACTTAAACGTTTTTCTATTCATCAATAAAAATTCATAATTTCGCAAGTTAAAATCCGGACCCGCTAGATATACGTTTAAACATAACATTTTACAACATTATTTATAGTCTAAATCAATCTTATTTTATCTCAAAATCTAAAAAATAATATTTGGGTTTTATAATAACTAAATTTCATAATAGTTCAATTTTAACAAAAGAAAAAAATCGTTTCATCGATACAAATATAAAACGAAAATCCGTTAAAAAAATGAATTTGTTAATGCAATATAATCAATATATTCGGTGGTCAAAGTATTGACCTAAGTGATAACACCATTGATCATACCGTTTAAAATAGTTTAAATATATTTTTCAAATAACAATTTTTATTTAATCAAATTTAAATTAGTTTTGTTAAGATTTGTTGTTATAAAATAATTGATTTTATTTTTATCTATTCTATTTTACGATAATATCTAATATATAAGAAATTTTATTTTATTTATATTTATTTAAAAAAATATCTTTGATATGTTAAATTTGATTTTGTTATGTACTATTTTCAAAATATTTTTAAAAAATAATATATTAAAATTTGTTGTTATTTTTATAAAAATTATATTTTACTTTTATATTTAATAAAAAACATTAAAAACAAAAAAATTAAATAAAATTGAAAACTAAAAAAACCCACTATTTAAGTGGCTTTGTTAAGTAGCTGTGGGTATTTAAGAAGATTGACATGTTAAACATATTATGCAGAATTATTCCAATAAAACATTTTCAACGAAATGCAGCCATCCATGCCAAAAGAATAAATAAAAAGATATACATCAGTTATAGAAAATTATTGAAATATAAAAAACACGAGACTTTACGCATAACCGAGAGGAACCAAATCCTCTAGAAAAAGAATACTTATGTATAATAAAACTACTTAGGTTACTAATAAAATAATATAAATACAATATTAAAAGTATGAAAAAAATGAACCATCTAAACAACATGAAACATTGCAATTTTTTTAACAAAATTATAAAAAATAACCATCTTCAAATATGAATATAAAACAAAATATAAAACAAGAGTATTTTAGATGGTACGGTATAATCATTTACTAGTCCAACCAATAAATTTATTTATAAATATAAATTCTGTTATATTATTTGACGTTAAAATACGTTACAAATAAATTAATATTTTTAAATAATAAAATTTAAATAGACTGATATATAATTTGGGTTCCCGGAATCAACATAAAACATATATAACATAATTAGGGATGGCAATGGGTTGGGTTCGGGCCGACCTGCTTAGGCCCATTTTTTTTACTCGAATCCAAACCCGATCCGACCCGCAATGGGTTTAATATTTATGAACCTGAACCCGTTTCGTTTATGTCCGCGGGTCAGTCCGACCCGCCCCACAAACATTGTTTTTACTATTCTGACTGCTCAAATTTTACTTTATTTTTAATTTAAAACAAACATTTAAGACATACTTAAATTTTTAAACCAACGTACCTAAACATAATAGCAGAAGAGAAAAACATTTAAAGAACTTAAAAAGTTAGAAATTATGATTTGGAGTATATATATATATATATTTGCGAAGAAATATATTTATAATTTATGAAATTAGTTTATGGAAAAAGAATATAATTAATAAATATATTATTGACTATAAAAGTAAAATAATAATTACTTAAAGACGGTATATTATTGGTATACATATAAATGTCAGTCTTCTAGTAATTAGTAAGTATATTTATTTTAGTTATATTTTGGGCCGGGTCGGGTTGGACAAATTAAAAATCCATACCCGACCTGCCTACAGATCACAATTCCTATATCCGTACCCGCCACGTTAAATGTTCCGGCTGAACAAAGCCCGACCGAATTAAACCGGGTGGGACCGGTTTGGACCAATATTGCCACCCCTAAACATAATACAAGATTTATTAACAGAATGTAATTTTCATAAATATCTCCTAAACATATTTAATGTTTTGTAAAATCTACACACTATTACTAAAATAATTGACTATAATAACTCTTCTAACTTAAACGTTTTTCTATCTATCAATAACAATTCATGATTTCGCAACTTATTTCATCATTTCTATATATACGTTATGTTTAAACATAACATTTTACAATATTATTTATAGTCCTAAATCAATCTTATTTTATCTCAAAATCTAAAAATAATATTGGGGTTTTATAATAAAAGTTGTTATTTGAAAAATATATTTAAACTGTTTAAAAATATATAATCAATTGTCATAAAATAATTGATTTTATTTCTATCTATTTTACGACAATATCTTATATATAACAAATTTTAAATTATTTATATATATTTTAAAAAATATCTTTGAAATATTAAATTTGATTTTGTTATGTACTATTTTCAAAATATCTTTCAAAAATAATATATTAAAATTTGTTGTTATTTTTATAAAAATTATATTTAACTTTTATATTTAATAACAAACATTAAAAACGAAAAATAAAATAAAATTAAAAACTAAAAAAAACCAACATGACTTACATGGTTTTGTTAAATAGCTCTAGGTATTTAAGAAGATTGACATAATAAATATATTATAAACAATTATTCCAATAAAACATTTTACCAAAACAAATTTTCAACAATCCATTCATTCCAATAAAACATTTTACCAAAACCAATTTTCAACGATCCATTCATGCCAAAAGAATAAATAAAAAGACATACAACAGTTATAGAAAATTATTGAAATATAAAAAACACGAACCTTACGCATAAATAACCGAGAGGAACCAAATCCTCTATAAAAAAATACTTATCTATAATAAAACTATCTAGGTTACTAATAAAATAATATAAATACAATAAAAAAAATGAACCATTTAAACAATATGAAACATTGCAATTTTTTTAACAAAAATATAAAAAATAACCATTTCAAAATCAAAATCACGATTATAAATCATAAAATAAGATATAAAACAAGATGTATTTTAGATGGTACGGTATAATCATTTACTAGTCCAACCAATAAATTTATTTATAAATATAAATTGTTTTATATTATTTGACGTATAAACTAATACATTAGAAATAAATTAATATTTTTAAATAATAAAATTAAATTAATATTTTTAAATAATAAAATTAAATTAATATTTTTAAATAATAAAATTTAAATAGACTCGTATATAATTTGTGTTCCTCGAATCAACATATATAACATAATACAAAATGTCAGCCCCAATGGGGTAGCCGAGTTGGTTGAGTATGACATTCTTATAACAAAAAAGTCATGAATTCGAGTCCCTCTACATACGCTTTCTCGGCTGAGCCTGTCACCTTGTGTGGTTTACCTTCTGGCGTTGGTTTGCAGGCTATCGCGTCAGACTAAGGGTTTACATGTGCGCACTCATTGTACTCTGAGTAGCGGCTGCGGGTTCCCTCCGAAAAAAAAACATAATACAAAATGTCACCTTGTGTGACCAGGTCGGGTTCCGGTTTCAAATTTGTCCGGCGAGTTCCGATCAGAAAATCATAATACATATAAAAATAATATATTTAAAAAATAAATTAATATATTTAAAATAAATTAAAAAATATTTAAAAATATTAAAATTAATGTCTGCGGATCGGGTTGGGTTGACCGACGGATATTAGCGAACGCGTTCGAGTTTAAAAATATGAGCCCGGAAGCAGGTCGGATCGGGTTTGGACTCAAATATAAAAAAAACGGACTCAAACGGACCGGCCCGAACCCAACCTGCGGACGTCCTCCTACGCTGGATATACGTTACGTTTAAACATAACATTTTACGATATTATTTATAGTCCTAAATCAATCTTATTTTATCACAATATCTAAAAATAATATTGGGGTTTTATAATAACTAAATTTCATGATAGTTCATTTTTAACAAAAGAAAAAAAATCGTTTCATATCGATACAAATATAAAACGAAAATCCGTTAAAAAAAATGAATTTGTTAATGCAATATATAACCAATATATTCGTTGGTCAAAAGTATTGAAACTAGGTGATAACAACGTATTAATTATGAACAGAGTTAGCTGTATGTATTTATTACCATAATCTCGTATTTCCGAAAAGGTAGGAAAAATGGAATATCCGAAAGAATATTTGAAATTTGTTATGTATATTATCGAGCTCGACATGGTGTCTCCTCCCTCAAATTAAATTACTTCTTCTTGGTGTTGTTCCAAACACCTCTCACGAGTAAGCTCTCGCCCTCCCTCTCCCTCTCCCTCTGTTTAGTTCTTTATTATACGATTAGTACATGTTTATGTTTATTTACCATACGATTTGTATAATCATGGCTTTAAAAGAATGATTTTTTATGTCGATTGTGTTTTTGTTTCTTTATTTGTGAATCATTTTAAAAATAGAAAAAAGGGTTTAGGACAAAAGTGTTGGTCTTATACAAGACAACTCGACTTGTCTTGGATTGTCTTATTTTAATCATGGTCGTGTTTGGATACATAAAGAGGTTTTGTAATTTATGCAGACTTCAGGCACAATGGCCAGAGAGCAATTACAAGTGCTAAACGCACTAGATTCCGCTAAAACGCAATGGTACCATTTCACTGCCATCATCATCGCAGGAATGGGATTTTTCACCGACGCATACGATCTTTTCTGTATATCCCTTGTCACAAAACTGCTCGGCCGCATATACTACCACGTTGACGGTGCACCAAAACCCGGCTCATTACCTCCTAATGTATCTGCCGCGGTTAATGGGGTGGCTTTTGTGGGAACACTCTCGGGCCAGTTGTTTTTCGGATGGCTTGGTGATAAATTAGGAAGGAAAAAAGTGTATGGGATGACCCTTATGGTTATGGTGCTTACCTCAGTCGCCTCTGGTCTTTCTTTTGGTAATGAGCCTAAAGCTGTCATGACCACACTTTGTTTCTTTAGATTCTGGCTTGGCTTTGGGATAGGTGGCGATTACCCTCTTTCTGCGACCATCATGTCTGAATACGCTAATAAAAAAACACGAGGTGCCTTTATCGCAGCTGTGTTTGCAATGCAAGGGTTTGGAATTCTAACGGGTGGGATTTTCGCGATTATCATTTCCACTGCGTTTAACGCTAAGTTTAGCGCTCCAGCTTACAAGATTGATCCCATTGGGTCGACCGTGCCGCAAGCTGACTATGTTTGGAGAATAATTTTGATGGTTGGTGCCTTGCCTGCTGGTCTTACTTACTACTGGAGAACGAAGATGCCCGAAACCGCACGATACACCGCCTTGGTTGCAAAGAATGCCCAACAAGCTGCTTCCGATATGGCAAAGGTTTTACAAGTAGATATCGAGGCAGAAGAGAAGAAAATTGATGAGATAGCCAAAGACACAACCAACACATTTACTCTTTTTTCAAGAGAGTTTCTGCGTCGCCACGGTCTTCACTTGCTTGGAACAACAAGCACTTGGTTTTTACTTGATATCGCCTTTTATAGTCAGAATCTTTTCCAAAAAGATATCTTTAGCGCAATCGGTTGGATTCCTGCAGCTGACACGATGAACGCTATCGACGAAGTTTTCAAAATTGCTCGCGCGCAGACTCTTATTGCGCTCTGCAGTACTGTTCCAGGTTATTGGTTCACAGTGGCTTTAATAGACAAGATGGGAAGGTTTACAATCCAACTGATGGGCTTCTTCTTCATGACGGTATTCATGTTTGCACTTGCTATTCCTTACAACCACTGGACACAGCCAGATAATAGAATAGGTTTTGTGATTATGTACTCGCTCACATTCTTCTTCGCCAACTTTGGACCTAATGCCACCACATTCGTTGTACCAGCTGAGATATTTCCAGCCCGGTTTAGGTCTACGTGTCATGGAGTATCAGCAGCATGTGGTAAGTTAGGTGCTATGGTTGGCGCGTTCGGGTTCTTGTATTTGGCTCAAAGCCCGGATAAGACCAAAACCGACGCAGGGTACCCTGCAGGTATAGGAGTGAAAAATTCACTTCTTTTGTTGGGTGGAGTTAATTTCTTGGGAATGCTTTTCACTTTGTTGGTGCCTGAATCTAAAGGCAAGTCTCTCGAGGAAATGTCCGGCGAAAATGAAGATAACAAAGTTGAATTGGCTGATGACAGTACCAGGATAGCTTAAGTTGAATAGGTTAATTAATTCATCACTTCGAGGTTTCTTCATTTTTTTATACAAAAAAAGCAACTGAAACAGATTATGTTCTCTGTTCAGTTTTTGAGCTGTACTACTTTGTGTCACATTTCTTGAGCTTCTGATACGAAAAAAAATCAAGGACAAGAGTTTCATAGCTCTCATCATCAAGATGGATTTGGATTCATTCACTGTCAATAATTCAAGTAGATACCAAATTTAAAAATAATAATGATAAGAGTACCAAGAAAGCGGAAACTTTTCTCAATAACTAGCTACGGTAAAAAGTGAAAAAAAAAAAAAAGTAGATTTAATTCTCAAACATAATTCTTTTACTACCCTTAGAGAATTGGACCCGAATTGACTTTGGCTGAACCTGCTCAACCCCGTCTTGAAATATCATGCAAATATCTCAAGTTTATAAATATTAAAAAAATTGAAGGAAAATAGAATAAGTAAATTCACTTTTTTATCGATAAAATCTGAAGTAATATTATGGAATGGAAAGGAAATAAGTTATCGTATGATGGTAGGCTAATATTAATTTAAATTGGTTTAATGCTTAATTTTATTTACTAGATGCAGTGCTGTAGGTTATCCAAAACCATCATCCAGCAGGTTGAAAAACTACTTGACAGGTTTTTATGGGGATCTTATAATGATAACAACAAAATTCACTGGACAGTTGGACATCTAACTGCAAAGCTTTTAAAAAAGGTGGTTTAAACTTAAGAAGCTTCAACGATGTCCAAACAGCTTAATCCTATGAATTATGGTTGAGATTCCGAGACAATAAATCTTTTTGGGCAAATCTTCTCCACAACATCTACTGTAAAAGGAAACATCCTATTCAACTTAACTATTCTAAGAGAGGTTCCCAAACCTGGAATAGGCTAGCTGAAATAAAAAATAAAGCTGAAGATCAGATAAAGTGGATCCTTGATAACGCTAGTGTTGATTTGCTGCTAGATGACTGGTATGGAATGCCTCTTTTAATTAAGTTTGAAGATGATTCAGACAACACATGGTTCACTGGGACTACTGTAAACTCTTACTCGGAAAACAAATCTTGGAACTTAGACCAGATTAAGTCTCTTTTTCCTTCTACTAGCATCAGTTTAATATCAAATTTTAGAATCAAAGAACAAGTTGATGATGTCATTCAGTGGCAAAATTCTAAGGATGTATCATTCAACATCAAATATGTTTTGCAAAACATAACAACAAATCATCCTATATTGGAACCAGATCACTCCATTGATGTGCTCCTTTTACCACTGTAGGCTTCTCCACGATCTGATTCCCATTAATTCTATAATGCAATCTAAACACCTAGTTTTGTATCTAAATGTCAATTTTACAATGATTTAGAAACTACTGAGCATTTGTTTGTTTCATGTAGCTACGCTTGGCATATCTGGTCCTATTTTGCATAAATTTTCAAGATTGGAATCAGTAAATTCATGACCATCAAACATATGTCTAGGAAATGGTCTTGGTCTTCTCCTCACACAGTTCATATGAAAACTATCCTTCCCCCTGTCATAACTAGGTTATTTGGCAAACCATGAACAAAGTTAAATTTAAGGGGAGTCTTGTCTCATCTAATTCTTCTAACTCATATATCAAGCATATAATTATCAGTTTGGACAACTTTAATATTTTTAATCTTAAGCACGGGAAAAAATCTAAAACTGCAGGTACAACTATGAGCTGTTTCAATCATATAACCAACAAGAATAAAACTACTCACCTTTGTTGGATTCTTCATATTTAGAGAAGATTCAAGCTCAACAATGACGCTTGTTGTACCCATTCTGGAGATTTTAGTGGTGTTATCATTATCCGTAATCATAATGGCGATATTCTCTATGTCTATGGAAATTATCTTTTGGCTTCACGTTGATGTATAAATTTGTATCTTTAAAACTGTCTATTATTTTTAAAGCACCAAAAAACCGTACAAGAGAAGTACTTATGATTATATAGTTACTACTTCAAATTGATATACATGCACAGAAAAAGCCCGCGATAAACTGCTGAAACCAATTCCAAGTGATGCAACACTTAAAATATGACTACTTTCAGTACTTTTGCATGTAAAATCAAGTATGCTAGATCCATCCCAACTGTGAAAAAGAAATATAAAAAAGATAAGTAAGTGCCAAAAAAGGTAGCCAATGTCTCATCAAAGTTAGCTCGAAGTCCCAATAACTGGAACGTCAAAGATTTAGGGTTGAGATACTTATATAATCCTTGAAGGGCTTAGTAATACATTGACTAACTGACGCGAGGATATAAATTTCATTTTTTTTATGTAAACACATATCGAGCCAAAATTATTTGCATATAAATTAGCATTTTACACACTTAACATTCACAAGAACATACTTCTATGAGTAATTTAATATTATAACTACGAAGAATATATGTTCCATGTGAAGGAAAAAAAGAACTCATCCGAATTGATCCATAGTAATACCTTTGAAATGACTAGCAAAATCATCTAAAATCTTGAAGAACAAACCTTGAGAAGCATTGAGTAAGAGTATCATCTTTGCTATGAATGTAACTGTATTGATAAACCTTAGCTCATCACTTTTAGCTCGAAACCATTTTACCTTAGAACTAGGTCGACCTGAACCAATATTAACTACTTCTTGAACATAGGGTGTACTAAAATATGGAATAAATTCAACCATTGTCCAAACCAAGTAACAGTATTGATCATACATACCAAAATATCATCATTTAAGCTACCAAAACTAATGTATGCAGTATAAATACCAAAGAATGTATTCCTATTTTTGATACAGTAGAATATTACACAGGTTAAATGTGATTAATGATACATACCCTTGTAGTATTTTGAAAGATTTAAACTCTTGAAGTTTATGAATAAGAAGACACTTGTTTAACTCCATAGATTACTTTATGGTTGAATATTTCATCGCAAGTAAACCATGAACTTTATTAAAAAATCATTCAAAATTCAATTGGTTTGTCATGATATGTTTCTTCAATGTAGCGTACGAGCTTTCCGCTATATTAGACGTGTGATTGTCCAAATGAACGATCTCGTTAATATATGCATAAACGAATTTCTCTTAATATAATGTAATTCATGAGTCTCAGAAGTAGTCAACCGTATTTTTTTGGTTTTTGAATATCCTCCACATTTTTTCTAACATCTCGATCATTCGGTAAACAGTAGTCACCGCAAAAAACGATCAAAAAATTGTTAAACTCGTTCCCATCTTCAAATATTGTTTTTATCCGGCTTACATATTGTTGATATGTCATTCACATAACATGTGACTCACACTCATAAATAGTTTGTCTATGGTATTCATCAAATTAAGTTTATGATACGTGATTATAACACAAAACAACTCGCAATCGTTATCTTTTATAACCGTATTAAACATCCCAAAAGCCCATTTGTAGTTTCCTTACTTTTCTTTCGCCATGAATTTGAATCCAATATAATTTTTTTGTTAATTAATCTAAACATGGCTACTTCTAACAAAGTCATTCCGTATCTAATCATCTTGTAAGTGCTATCTATGGTAAAAAAACCGGAGGAAGTTTCTAGTAAATCAATGTTAAATAATGTGAAAAAACCGGTTATGATATTAGATCCTTTATTAATCACATGACGCCATTAAATGTATTTGTGTATTCATAATTTTACCAACAACCATTGTATTTGCGAACTGGCAGTACAGTTTTGTGTTGTGATAGTGATGTTGTCCAATTACTTGAGTTAGTCTTGTGGTATGAGCCCATTAGGCCCATAGTCTAGTAAGTCTACTAGTTCCCTATAAATAGATTACTAGGGCGACACAAAACACAATCTGAAATCTGTAACCTTTTCTATCATAGTGAAACTCTTTTCTCTGGCGGCGCCCGTGGACGTAGACAATTGTTGAACCACGTTAAATCTTGTGTTTCATTTAAATCTTTAATTCGCATATATTCTGTGCTTGAGCCATTTTGTGATAATTGCATAGTATTTTATAACAAAATTGGTATCAGAGCCACGTGGTGAAATTAAGGCTTTTGCAATTAGGGTTTCACAATGGCGTCTACAGCAACAAAATACATGATTGAAAAATTTGATGGGGGATCCAGCTTTGCGTTGTGGGAGATTAAACTAAAATCTTCATTGGTACTGCAAGGGCTGTGGAAGGCTGTGGAGAATAAGTTACCAGAAGAGATGAAAGAAGAGGAGAAACAAGATCTTCAAGAAAGAGCTTTGTGCTGGATTTTAATGAGTGTGAAAGACAATGTGCTTCGCGAGATTAGTGGTGAGAAGACTGCTTCCTGCGCATGGAGAAAGCTAGGAGATCTTTACTCAGAGAAATCAGTAGTAAACCGATTGTATTTGAAGAAACGTTTGTATGAATTCAGATTGAAAGAAGGTATGTCCATAACAGAGCACCTAGATAATTTTAAATCAATTATAATGGACTTGGAGAACATAAATATCAATATTGAGGATGCGGATCAAGATTTGTTTGTATTGAGATCGTTACCAGCTCCCTATGAAAACTTCGTAGATACCATTATGTATGGTAAGGATAAGTTATCGCTAGCAGATGTCAAAGGGGCACTGAAATCAAAAGAGATGAGACAGTTGCAGCCAGACAATCAAGCTGAAGGGGAAGGTCTTATGACTAGGGGAAGATCTAAAAGCAAAACGAGTTCTTTAAGAAGGAAGAACTTGAGGTCCAAGTCAAGGGTTAAGCACTCAAACTGTTATGAATGCGGTGAGTAGGGTCATTATAGGAGAGATTGTCCGAAACTGAATGGTAAGAAGGGAAATCAAAAGGAAAATACAGCAAACATTGTTGAAGGTGTGAACGATTCCGACGATAGTGAACACAGTGGTAAAGGAGATGTATTGTCCGTGAGTTCAGACTTTGGGCAAAACTCTTGGGTACTTGATACTGGCGCTACATATCACATGTGTCAGTTCAAGCAGTGGTTTGATACGTACAAGCCAATGCAGGGAACTGTCTATTTAGGGAACAATCATTCGTTGACTGTTGGTGGTATTGGTAACGTCAGAATCAGAATGTTTGACGGGGTTGTTAGAATCTTGACGTGCTGGCATGTTCCTGGGTTAAAAAGAAACCTGATTTCTCTTGGGACTCTAGACTCTCGGGGTTACAAGTACCATGCAGAAAATGGTGTAATCAAAGTGACAAAAGGCTCAATGGTATGCATGAAAGGTAGTTTGCAGAAGGGTCTTTACATTCTCCAGGGGAGTGTTGTTATGGGCGATGCTGCAGTAGCATCATCAGGGAGTAATAGCCAAAGTAGGCAGGATCAAAATAAGTTGTGGCATTGGCGTCTTGGTCACATGAGTGACAGAGGATTAGCTGTTTTGGGAAAGAGAGATTTGTTGAAAGGGTATAAAGCAGAATCATTGGGATTTTGTGAGCACTGTGTGTTTGGTAAACAAACTAGAGTCAAATTCAGAAAATCGGCTGTAAGAAAGACTAAAGGCACAGTGGACTACATTCACTCAGATCTTTGGGGTCCAAACAGAATTCCATCCAAGAGCGGAGCCAGATACTACATGAGTTTGATTGATGATTATTCAAGGATGGTGTGGGTTTACTTTCTGAAAACGAAAGATGAGGCATATTCAACCTTTGTCAAATGGAAGACGATGATTGAGAAGCAAACAGGAAGAAAAATCAAACGTCTTAGGACAGATAATGGGTTAGAATATTGCAGTTGTGAGTTCAACGAGTTCTGCGAAGCTGAGGGAATAGTGCGCCATCGCACTTTTTCTAGAACACCACAACAGAATGGAGTCGCAGAAAGAATGAACAAAATGCTTTGTGACAAGGCACGAAGTATGCTCTCACATTCCGGTGTGGGAAAGGATTTTTGGGCTGAAGCTATCAATACATCATGTTACTTGGTGAATTGGTCTCCATCAACGGCTATTGATTGTAAAACTCCTTTTGAGATTTGGTCTGGATCGTTGGCTGATTATGAACATTTGAGGGTGTTCGGTTGTCATGCGTATGCTCATGTGAGAGATGGTAAGCTTGAGCCGAGGGAAAAGAGATGCATATTTCCAGGATATGCTACTGGAGTGAAGAGATATAGGTTATGGTGTACCTCTCCAAAGTCTCCAAGTTTTCTCATCAGTAAGGACGTTACTTTTAATGAGTTTGCTTCGATAGACAGTCAGAAAGAAGTAGGAGAAATGGTCGAATCAGGATCGTTTGTGAGTAAACAGGTGGAGCTTGAAGTAGAATCAGTTCCTAGCAAGTCCAATAATTCAAGTGGTTCTGAGGTGGATCCAGAATCAGGAGGTGAAGCGTCAGCATCGGATGATAGTGACAATGATGTGCCCGAACCAGAGCAACAACCTTATAGCATAGCATTGGGCAGAGAAAGAAGAGATATTAGACTTCCAAAAAGGTATGCGAATCTAGTTGCAGAAGAAGTTGAGATGCAGGAACCTAGTAGCTACAAAGAAGCTATAGCGAGTTCAGAGGCAGATCGATGGATTGGTGCTATAGGGGAAGCGATTGAATCTCTTCAAAAGAATACTGTGAACGTTGGCTTAACTTTTAACAAAACCGATATTGGTGAATCGTTGAATGATGTTGCAGGATCATTGGTTGGTTTTGTTGATTCTGATTTTGCAGGTGATATGGATAAAAAAAGATCTCTGACAGGATATGTATTTACCCTAGCTGGGAGTGCGATCAGTTGGAAAACACAGTTGCAAGCTATTGTAGCTTTGTCTACAACAGAGGCAGAGTACGTGGCGGTAACAGAAGCAATTAAAGAGGCAATATGGTTGCAAGGTTTGGTGGCAGATTTGGGCTTGGATAGGACTACTACAAAAGTGTTTTGTGACAGTCAAAGCGCCATACACCTTACAGGGAACCAGATGTACCATGAGCGTACAAAGCACATAAATGTCAGGTATCATTTTATTCGTGATATAATATCAAAGGGAATTGTTGATGTGGAGAAAGTGTCTACACATGATAATCCAGCAGATATAATGACCAAGGTAGTATCAGTTCGAAAGTTTAGGGAATGCCTAAACTGGATCGGTGTTCGCAGTATAGAGTGAATGACTTAAGGGAATTTGGTGAGTCAGAAGAAGAGAAGATTCTTTGTTGATAGTGAAGAAAGGATATTCGCCTCAAGGGGAAGATTTGTTGTGAATGAGTCGAATAGTGCCTTGACAGTGTACTGTGTCCGGCAATACAGTTTTGTGTTGTGATAGTGATATTGTCCAATTACTTGAGTTAGTCTTGTGGTATGAGCCCATTAGGCCCATAGTCCAGTAAGTCTACTAATTCCCTATAAATAGATTACTAGGGCGACACAAAACACAATCTGAAATCTGTAACCTTTTCTATCATAGTGAAACTCTTTTCTCTGGCGGCGCCAGTGGACGTAGACAATTGTCGAACCACGTTAAATCCTGTGTTTCATTTAAATCTTTCATTCGCATATATTCTGTGCTTGAGCCATTTTGTGATAATTGCATAGTATTTTATAAAATCAATGTTAAATAATGTGAAAAAACCGGTTATGATATTAGATCCTTTATTAATCACCCGACGCCATTAAATGTATTTGTGTATTCATAATTTTACCAACAACCATTATATTTGCGAACGAACATTATTTTCAACCAATATTGTTCTTTGAAGGTGATCGTAAACGTGACAGATGTTGGATGCATTCTCCGGAGTATCCTTATTTAAAACACAAAATATTTAACATGGAGTTGTTCCGTTTACCGTAAAAAAGTCGACAAACTATTTTTATTTGATTTTAATTTTGTAAATTGATTATATCCTTGTATATAGAAAATCAGATCATGGTTGTGTTTGCGAGAAGTCACACTTAAGGCCTATTTATCATCACATTTAACCAGATTACCAACTAAATGAATATGATAATTGATTTTTTTTTATACCACGCTTTCTTCATACGATCACACTATTTGAACTTAGACATACATATACCGAATCTCTCGCATACATAATTTAATCTAGGTGTTCTTCCTATTTTTTTCCTTTTCCCCATATTCAATTTTAAACGAGAACCCAAGTGTATTGTCAAGCTTTTTGACTCAATCAGTCATCAAGTTGAAATTATACTCGTCGTAAGTTACAAAATAGTGTAGTACACAATTGTTAATTTTTCACGTTGGGTAACCTCCCGCAATGCATATAAAGAAATTAAATCAATTAAAACCAAAAATTAGATTACGTAACACCATTATGCCAAAACCATCGTAGAATTGTTGCTCATTTTGCCATGGTATGGGCGGAATTTAAACACATTCCGCCAACACTATAATGGCAATATACTAGTTTATGCCATAGTGAGGGATGAAATTATCATCTTTTCGCTAGGATGATGAAGACGAATATCACCTGAGCGCCATCATGAGGCGGAATGTGAAATTTTATTTCTAAAAACACTTTTTACTATTCTTAAACTATAAAATTATTATTCTCGACTAGACTCCTAAAAATGTTAAGACTCTAGTCTAACCGTTAATTATTGAACTATAAAAGGTCATTAAAAATTATGGTCCATATTAAAAAAAAAAATACATCACAAACCATTGTGGATTATTTAAATTAAAAAAAGAAAATTAATTTTTTTATAATTAAACATTAAAAAGATAAAAATATAATCGTGTAATTAAATGAGTTTTATTATAAATTTTATGAGAATTGATAGGCTTCGATTACTATTCAAACTCTTATAGTTCTCCTATCTAACGTCTTGCTTCAAAGTAATATTATGATTTATTTAGCTCCCATTTAAAATTTAAATCTGTCACATGAAAATATTTGGGATATTAAAAAGATGAAGCGATGGTTAGATTTTAGATAATTACCAAGACAAAAATAATATATTCTTTTATAAATAATTATTAATATTTATAGATATAAAAACTATATATATAAAATCATTTTTATAAAAGGTTAGATATCAAGTATAAATTATCAACTCCTTCTCTTTAAGGGAATAGCATATTTTTGACAAGCGAGATATTAAATAGAAATTACCAACTCATTCTGATATATATAAAAAAATTATGTTCAATTAGTAGGTGATACTAAAATTATAAGTAAATGATTAATTAGGGTATAAAATCCGAATAATCCAATAATCGAATTAATTAAACAAAAAGTAATAGTTCGGCCTTATTATAAGCATGAAACCCCATTTCATCTGGACTAAAAATAGACTAAAAATGTAAAAAAAGTCTCTCACATCTATTTTTATTTTTCAGCCTAAAAGACATTTGGAATAAAGGTGTCCATTGCCAATGTTGTTGCCCATAAACGTAGGGGTCGTCGTCTATATTTTTCAGTCTTTCACTCACAACGACTCTCCGTCTCAGCGACTCTGAGCTTGTGGAAGATTTAGGGTACTCTGTCTTCTACATTTCGCATTTTTAGGGTTTATCCAACCGGATAATCTAAATGTAAGTCTCTCTCTCCCTCTTTCTCTCTCTCTCTCTCTCTCTCTCTCTCTCTCTATATATATATATATATATATATATATGGTTTGCATGAGTAGTTTTAAACGTATCATTTCCCTGATTTTTGTTGATTGTTAGGGTTTAGTGTGTACTTGCGCGAAGGAAATCACTAGTTTTGTGCTAGATAACAATTTTTTCTCTGTACGAAAGCTTAGCTGATTGATACAAATTTAATGTTTAAGGCGATGTAGCAGGTTCTATTCCTTTTGATATGCGGAAAGTATTGATATGCTATTATTTAAATATACCAATGATATCGCAGTTCAATGGAGGCGTTATCTGATATGAATGATGATTTCATGGAGCTTTTGAATGAGGATACCTTTGAGGATCTTGAGGTGGGATCACCAGCAGCTAAGAGTGATCCTCTACATCAACTAGGAGAAGAATTTCTCAAAGAATTTTGTAGAAAGGCCTCGGTTTCATTTTTTAGTGAGTACGGACTCATTAGTCATCAGATTAACTCATACAATGACTTCGTCAAGTCTGGAATCCAGAGGGTATTTGATTCTTTGGGAGATATGACAATTGAACCATCATATGATGCCACGAAAAAGGATGATGGTGAAAGCTGGCGGCATGCGACTTTGAGGTTTGGGACCGTTACCCTTGATCGGCCAACGTTTTGGGGGGGAGGTACTACTGCTAGAGAGCTTAAAATGCTTCCTAGGCATGCCCGCCTACAGAATATGACATATTCAGCTAAAATGACGGTCAAAGTTCATGTTCAGGTGACCATATATGTTCTTCCTGTCTCAGTTGGATTGCTAATTTTTTTTCCATGTATTGGATTCATTCTTAGTTCCTAAATGTATTTATCAGCTACACTGTTCTTTTGCCGTACTACTGGATTGTTCATCTAATTGTGAGGACATTGACCTGTTATTTTTTCAGTTCTTTAATTTCTAATTGTGTTTTACCTATGCAACTTATCAGGTATATACTCAGAAATCTGTTCATAGTGATAAGTTTAAGACTGGAAAAGACAAATTCGTCCAGAAAGAGATAGTAAGAGAAGATACGAGGGACGTTGTCTTTGGTAGGATTCCTGTAATGGTCAATTCTGACTTGTGCTGGATGAAGGAAGCTGAAAAAGGTGATTGCGAGTTTGATCAAGGGGGCTATTTCTTGATTAAAGGCGCCGAAAAGGTGAACTCAAAGATTTAGCATCCTGCATATTATTGCTTTATTTTCTCTTAGTCTCCACTTAGTCTCCATAGAGATAGTTAACTGAATTATATTTGAAGATCTTTCAAGCCTTTGATTCATTGAGACACTCAGCTACATGCAGATATCATAATCTGTAGTCGGTGGAATATAAATAGTATGACATGATATCTGAACGTAGATGGTCAGCTAATCCTGTTTCCCTAGCATTCTGGAAGGCTGTATAAGGATACATGACATTTCTCTCAAAATCTTTGTCGATGTTATCAAATGGTACTAAATTCTGGTAGTGTAACGTAGACAGTGGGCTGCTGTTTTCTATCCGTCTGTTATTATTATTTTTTGTTATTCCTTTCTTTTTTATTAGTAAATGGATTCTAGCTAAATTGTTCACTATATAAAATGTTTTACTATGTCCTTGTCATCTATAGGTATTCATTGCACAAGAACAAATTTGTTTGAAGAGACTTTGGGTTAGTAGTGTCCCGATTTGGAAGGCTGAATATAAGTCAGAAGTGAGAAGAAACAGATGTGTTGTTCAAATAGAGAAGGAGGAAGACTCAAAGACAATTGAGAAAGTACTTACTGTATACTTTTTGGGAACATCAATTCCTCTGTGGTTATTGTTTTTTGCCCTAGGTGTCTCATCAGATAAGGAAGTAATCGATCTGATTGATTACAATGGAGATGATGCGACCATAAAGAATTTACTCTTTACCTCGATCTATTCATGTGATGCTAGTGACGAGTATATAGGCTTTCGTAAAAGCAAGAAAGCTCTCGGTATTGTGGACAAACTCATTAAAAGTGCTCCATTTCCACCAGCTGAAACTGTGGAAGCCTGCATGGACAAGTATTTCTTCCCCACTCTCCATGGTCACAAGCAAAAGGCCAGGTTCCTTGGTTATATGGTCAAGTGTCTTTTACAGGCCTATACTGGAAAAAGAAAATGCGATGACAGAGACACTTTTAGGAACAAGAGGTTGGAATTGGCGGGAGACCTGCTTGAGCGGGAGCTAAAGTCCAAAATTTTTCAAGCAAGGCGAACCATGTCAAAGGCTGTGCAAAGACATCTTAACAAAGATGCGGACTTGAAGCCAATTGAGCATTACTTCGATGCTTCGATTGTAACTAATGGCCTTTCTAGAGCCTTTTCCACTGGGGTATGGTCACATCCCTTCAAGAAAATGGAAAGGATTTCAGGTGTTGTGGCAAATCTTGGGCGAGCAAATCCATTGCAGACAATGATCGAGTTGAGAAAGACACGGAAGCAGGTTAATTACACTGGACAGGTTGGAGATGCTAGATATCCGTAAGTTTTTCAAGCCATATTTTCTCTGTTGTCCTGGGTGATGTGCCAACATTTACACAGTAAACTTTGTTGTTGATTTGGTTGCATTTCCGGGATGAGAATGCCAGCAATTTGTGGAAATTATATCATGCTGATTTATGTTTCACTTTTTGCTTATTTTTTCTAACATCAATTTTGCATGCATGCAGTCACCCGTCTCACTGGGGCAGGCTCTGTTTTCTCACAACGCCTGATGGTGAAAATTGTGGGCTTATCAAGAACTTGGCTGCAACAGGACTCGTGAGTACACAAATATCGGAACCTGTGGATGCCAAGCTTTTAGAATGTGGGTTGGAAGAGGTAGCAAATGATGTTTCCACATCGCTACGCGGAAAGCACAAAGTCTTTCTAAACGGAGAATGGGTTGGGGTCTGTGAAGACTCTTATTCCTTTGTTGCAGAGTTAAGGAGACGACGGCGGCAACAGGAGCTGCCCCACCAAGTACATTCCCTCTGTTGCAATAATTTTTTTTACATGAATTTATCACTTTTCCTCATAGATGTAACAAGCTTTGTGCAGTTCTCTTTCCACAAGTCTCATCATTGCTATATCGATACCACATGTTAGCTGTCACACAGAAATTTTCTGATTTTAAATTCTATTATTTCTGTTCACTTGGAATTGTCTTATTGGTATACCAATTAGAGTACAGGACATAAACATGAAAAATCGTCATCGTTATAACAATACGAGAATCATCAAAATTTTGCTATAGATTCTTCAGCTGATTGATTGCATATTCTATGTTAAGTTTGGATTAAAGCTTGTGAAAATTGTTTTGAACAAGTTTTGACTTCTTTTTTCAAAGTTGTAGCTATTGAATATTCAACACTTCTCTTTGTCACATGTTTACCTTTAACGGGGATCCAATTTGGTTATGTCCTAAGCTTATTGCTCTATTGAACTGTAGTAACGATAGTCTTCTTTCTAGTTTGAAATCAAGAGAGATGCAGCGCAAGAAGAAGTCCGCATTTTCACTGATGCTGGGAGACTGCTTCGCCCTCTTCTAGTTGTACAGAATTTGCACAAGATTCAAGTAGGAAAAAGTGAACTTTTTTCCTTTCAGTCTCTTCTCGATCAAGGAATTATTGAGCTGATTGGAATTGAGGAAGAAGAGGACTGCAATACAGCATGGGGTGTTAAATACCTTATGAAGGAAGGTGATAGAGGTCATTACACGCATTGTGAGCTTGATATGTCTTTCTTGCTAGGTTTGAGTTGCAGCATTGTCCCATTTGCTAATCATGACCATGCTAAAAGGGTTTTATTCCAATCCCAGAAACACTGTGCTCAAGCTATTGGTTCTTCAACCACAAACCCTAGTATCAGAGTTGATACGCTGTCCCACCAAATGTACTACCCTCAAGTGCCACTTTTTCGAACAATGGCATCAGATTGTCTTGGTAAACAGGGATTCTCTCGAGGTCCCAATGGGCTGCTGTCTAAGATAGGATTATACAATGGCCAGAATGCTATTGTCGCAGTTAATGTTCACTTGGGATATAACCAAGAGGATTCCATTGTCATGAACCGTGCAGCGCTTGAGCGTGGTATGTTTCGGACAGTGCATACAAGAAGTTACAAAGCAGAGGTGGATAATAAGGACCTGCAAGAGAGGAGGAAAAAACCGGATGATGTTATCAATTTTGGGAAGATGCAGAGTAAGATTGGACGTGTTGACAGCCTTGATGATGATGGTTTTCCTTTTGTTGGTGCGAATTTGCAAACCGGAGATATAGTCATTGGAAGATGTGCAGAATCTGGGGCGGATCACAGTATAAAGTTGAAACATACAGAGAAAGGAATGGTCCAAAAAGTACTATTGTCATCCAATGATGATGGGAAAAATTATGTGGTTGTATCATTGAATCAGGTAACGTTACTTGTAATCTTGTTTTATATTACATGTCAATTCTGTATGTGCAGAAGAATTTCCTTGAGACTAAACCTTTCTCATGCTTCAATGGTCTCAAGTATCATTACTCTAACGGGTAAATGATGTTGCATAGGGATGTTTTTTTGTGAGAACTCCAAACATATTGTGAATACTTGCACAAATGTGGGTGTTGGATTTTGTCTCATCGGTTCATATGATTAAACTTACCATTAATATATGACTTTTAACTTGGTTACAGGTTCGTTCACCTTGTCTAGGAGACAAGTTTTCAAGCATGCATGGGCAGAAGGGTGTATTAGGTTTTCTGGAGTCACAAGAAGATTTTCCTTTTACAATTCAAGGAATAGTTCCAGATATTGTGATAAATCCCCATGCATTTCCTTCTCGGCAAACAACAGGGCAGCTTTTAGAAGCTGCCTTGAGCAAGGGAATCGCCTGTGGTGAACGATCCAAAGGAAAAGGCTCTGCAACGTTTGGTAAATTCATAAGACATGCCACTCCTTTTTCTACCCCTTCTGTTAAAGACATCACAGAGCAGCTTCATAGGTAACACTGTTGTTTTGTTACTACACTAATTATAATGCAACATGTACTAATGAACTTATGTTTTTCTTGGTGGAAAATATAGTCTGTTATATTTAGGTGATTGTATTGAATTGGTTTTCTATAACTTTCTTCCTTTTGTCGCCACATTTAAGCTGGTTTGGTAACTTTTATAATTTTAGTTAATTTAAATATATTGTTTTACTTGCAACCCATCATAGTATTAAAAAGCCCTTGAAGCCATGGTCACTAATTTATTTATGTGATACGATGAGTTCAATGTATGTTTCAATTATATGGTTCGCAGATGCAATGGTAGATTAACGTCGAACTATTCCCACACCAGTTTAACATAAAACTGAATCTGGATTGCTCTTCGTCTTTGGAAAACATTTAATTATAGAATCTATTCTCGTGTTTCTCAATTGTTGTATGTATACTTTTGGTTTATGGTATTATGTAACATAAAAATGTCTTGCATGATTATGAATTCCTTTGAATTGATGTATGGTTATTGAGTATATATTGCAGGGCTGGTTTTCAAAGATGGGGTAATGAAAGGATGTACAGCGGGAGAACAGGTGAGATGGCTGGCAACCTTGTTTTCATCGGCCCAACGTTTTACCAACGTCTTATCCACATGTCAGAGGATAAAGTGAAGTTTCGCAATACCGGGCCGGTTCACCCGCTCACTCGACAGCCAGTAGAGGATAGAAAACGCTTTGGAGGGATCAAGTTTGGGGAAATGGAGAGAGACTGCCTTGTAGCTCATGGTGCATCCGCCAACTTGCACGAGCGTCTCTTTACGCTCAGTGATTGCTCCCAGATGCACATTTGCCGCCAATGCAAAAATGTTGCCAACATTATACAGAGGGCAGTTCCAGGTGGGCGCAAGTTGCGAGGTCCATATTGCACGCCATGCCAGTCGGCAGATCAGATCGTAAGAGTCAAGGTACCGTACGGGGCCAAGCTTCTCAGCCAGGAATTATTCTCAATGGGAATCAGTCTCAAATATGATATAGAACTCTGTTGAGAACAAGGATATTTGGACTTAATATATTTCATGCTACTTCAAACCATGTTTTGTTAGGGTAGTTTTACCTGTTGTCAGTTGTGAACTTGTCATTATTTTCGGGGTATCTACTTAACAGTAGTAGATGTACCAAGGATTTAGATGTAAATGCATATGAAAACACCTAGCTCTAGGCTTGTGTGCTGATTAAAAACTTGTTTTCTAGCTCTTTGCTGAATTTACAAAGCTCATTGACCATTGGCCATTTGGTTTCAAATTTATATGATACTTGGCACTTAGCAGTATCATACGACTGAATTTCTATCCGCTATTTTTTTTCTTTTTTTTTTCTTATAGTAGATCTCTTTCGAAAACAGAGAATCCAATATACCCCTAAAACTGCATTCTGGTTTTGATGGTTTCATTGTTCAATAAAATCACTAAAAACACAAGAATATTTTGCAAGCCGTAGATAAGATTGCTAATAGTCATTCTCAGGGGGTAAAGCTGTTAATAAGATGTGAACTTTTGTGCATGTATTGTAAACACTTACACCATTTTCACATGTGTGTATTTATAGATACAAATCAAACATTCATTCTTAAATATAGTTTAAGTTCTTCGTTTTATTGATCAAGTCCAAATTCTTTCAATTTCAAAATATCCTCATCAGTTGATATTGTTAGATAAAATCATATATACAATTATAACACCTACTCTGATATATATATATATATATATATATATATATATATATATGGCATTTGGCATTCTGGTCAACTCACGACTCGTTTAATATGCGGTGATATATTTATTATCGTCTTCTAACCAAAATGCGTAGCCTTTAGCAAGTTACAGCATTTTTAAATTCTTATAGTAACAGAGAAGTGGACAATGCTCGGATGCAGAACTCCCTAATATTATATATGTCAAACCTCAACTTGGCTGAACCGTCTGACTTTTAAAAATGATTTGCCACTGATTTTAAAAATTCGACCTAACAAATTGTTTTATAAAAAATTTGACCTTCTAAGTTTTTTTTGAAAAAATTATCATGTCGCGTTGTATTATAAAATTAACATCCCACGTAGTTTTTTTTGACCCACTAGGTTATTTTTTAAAATCTGACCATTCAAGTTGTTTTTTTGGATATATCATGCCAAATTGTTTTTAATTTTTTTTAACCACATTGTCTTTTAAAGAATTTGACATGCCAAATATTCTTTTTGACCTCTCATAGCTTACCTCTTTAAATATTACACTCATCAAGTGTTGGACGAGGTATTTATTGAGCGTTGACACCAAACAAACATTACATTTCAGTTCAGCTTCGGGGATATGATACTCATTTTGAATGACTTAAATGCCATTACAGACCTCCATGTAGTTGGTAGAACACTTGATATGGTTAAGCCACGAGAGAGGAAACATATGTGTTTTATACGGTTGACGATGTCTATATAGAGTTGGAGTCCACACGAGGAGTGAGGTTTTGAACTGAAATGGCTCCGTGATAGAATATCTTTTCAAGAAAATAACGTGAGAATCCGCGGTGAATAAATAAGGAGATCTTTCTATATCGAAATATCATGCACCCTTTACTTGCTGGAGGAGGTCCATGTCACCCTATCCTGAAACCCTTGTGTTGTGGTAAGGCTCAGACTTGCCTTTCTAAATTCAAGCATGTCTGTTATGCTAGTTCATCTATAGAAAGTCAAGACCTTGTCTGTCTTCCGTAAGCTAGATACCCGAGAAAGTAGATTAAGCTCATACTTTTTCCTTAGAAAAGAAAAAAGCGAAACATTTACTGAGGACCAATTCTTTCACTTGACCGATCAAGAGACTATTCGCCATGTATCACATGCATAACTTATGTTTTATTTGGATGCACTATATTCGCAGATACTAGTCAGTAAAATGTGAAGGCTGACTTTCTTTATGGTTTGGAGAACATAGTTTTTGGGTTATAGAACCTTGGAGGGCTGGTGCGTTTGACTTTTCTTTATCGTGCTCTGGGGGATGCTTTAAATCTTCAAAGCAAAACCTATACGGTTTTGTAGTCATGTTAGGCTGTTGGATATACGATCAATTTCGAGCTTTAAATTCTCCAAAGCCCAACTTATATCTTATTTCCCCAAGGTTTTTTAGCTGGTTACCTAGGAGAATGGTGGGCTCAAACATGCGCCCCCAAATCCAGCGTACGCGCCCTTCTTGCAGATTTAAAGGAGAATGATATAAAAAAATATTATACTTATTATATACTTTATAATTTTTTTTTGCATGTTTAACTTAACTTTTTAATAACATGGTTTATTATTTTGTTTTCCAGGAAATCTTCGAGCCGTACGAGAACATGAGAGCTCAGTTTCCTTATAAGATATTCGTATACTTTGAGTAACCAATCCGAATGATGAGCACGATAGAAGTATATGACTGACAAATTCATGCGACAATTTGGACGAATTCAAGATGCACCAGCACCTCACATGATATAAGAGGTTTTGTATAAGAATGGAGATTTATCTCATTACCCTTGGCATGAGTCTGTTTGGAAAAATTAGTGTCACCACTTACTTTCTGAAGATCGCTTCACAATTACGGTTGCTACATATGGAAGATCGATGAAGACTAAGTATCATAATTACATTGCTCGTTTTGGCTGGTATGTCATCACCCCACCTGTGCAATCCACCGATGATAGACTCCTTGAGGATGTTCAGTAGCTCAACACCATACATACAAAAGAGATGACTTGGATGGTTTGAAGTGGATTAGACTTGGCAATTTCTTACTTGTTACATAAACGCACGTTTTGACCCATGAGTCAAACTGTGTTAGTTATTTATTCCACGATTATAGGAATATTGATATTAGTGGGATAATGGCGCTTAAAGCGCGAACGTCTAGTACTACCCACTAATCTTTGTATTATAAATAGGGAAGACCAATCTACAGATAAAGTGATATTTTTTGGCTTATCTCTTTCTTGACTAAAATACTGAAGTCTTACTATGGTAGAGCTTGTTAGTTCCTTAACAAATTTGGCGCTGTCTGTGGGAACTTTTTAACCAATCAACATGGTAGTCACTAGGTCAGGAATCGGGAGAGACAATCAGGAAACTAGCGAAACAACAACACACCAGAGGAGAACTGTAAGTCAGCCAACAGGGTGAAGCATCATACATCTCGGCCCCATAGTTCCTCAAGAGGTCAATCCTATGATACCCCAAGCAACAGTGGTTACATATGGACCTCCAATTCAGCCAACTGCCATTTCCAGGGAAGAAGTGCATCTCCATCAGCCAGAGAATGCATTAGGGGCTCGCAGAGCTATGGAAGATGTACTGGCAAATGATTCGGTGGTTCTCCAACTGGAACAAAGAATCCAGAACCGTCAGGAGGAACAGTTGAAAATAACGTTTGAATGAGACGCAAGAGAGCAGACTATACATGCTATAATGGCAGGTATGAACGACGCTATTCATGCTCTGACTGATAGGATCAAGGGCACGAGCAAGACTCACCAACTATCAGGACCAGAGGCGAGCAAAGTCAACAGGACATATCGTTCTTCTAAACGAGATGACAAACAGGAAGGTGAAGGCGAGAGCGGGGAAAAAATTGTAGTAGATAACCACGCGATGAGGTGAAACAAACATCGACCAAGCGAGCTCAAGAGGATGAGGACCTTCGCTACAATCAGATCCGCCCAAAGTTGTCGGCCTACATATTAAAGGAATCACCATTCTCTGAGAAGATCTTGGAAGCTCAATTCCCAAGGAAGTTCGACCCATTCAGGATGGAAGCTTATGATGGAACAGGGGATCCAGAGAGGCATCTAGAACAGTTCAGAAACATGATGATGGATTTCAATCCCGATGATGCGATGTTATGCCGAGCACTATCCATGACCCTCAAAGGTAACGCCATAGATTGGTTCAGCAGCTTGCCAAAAGGATCCATCTGTGATTTTACAAAACTGTGGAAAGCATTCAAGGAAAGATTCGTTGGTAACAAGGAGCTCAAGTGCGAACGGGATTCGATCATAGATCTTTATCAACACCGAGGTGAGTCTCTTAAAAGTTATGTTTATAGACTTTTTCATGCCATGAATGTTTTGCCAGATTTAGCCAAAAACATGGCGGTGGCCTCTTTGAAACGGGGGCTCGACAGAAGAGGGGAACTATATGCAGATCTCATCAAGTTCCCAACTGAAAACATGGGGAACCTACTCGCAAGAGTAGATACTTTTATTGGGGTTGATGACGCCAGAAGAGGGGGGTCACTTGAGCGACGCGAGTCAAATTTCAAAGATGGTGGATTAGAACAAAAAAGACTGAGGATCAACCAAGTAGGGACTACAACCGAATACCTTAGCAGCTCGATCAACCAAACAGGCGCTTCACCCCACCGACGGAGCTGTTTCAATAATTTATGATCACACAAAGGGGCGTACGAGGTACCAAACTCCACGTACAATGAGGGCGCCTGAATTTAAGAAATCCAATCGGTATTACTGTGCATATCATCTTGATCATGAACATTCGATGGATGAGTGCTGACAATTAATGGAAGAGATTCAACGCTTGATAGATAATGGTGAGTTGATTCAATATATCAAACGAACTCAACCGGATCGACGAAATGAAGATCGTCCTCTGAACACTGACAAAACAGCCACTGGAGAAGAGCCAGAAGCAAACAAACAATAGTGGCTACTAACCATATCAGGGGGAAGTCTGGCGGCATGTCAAGGGTCTACTCAGAACAAATGATCTAAAAATAAGTTCAACGTTTATGAAATAGATGGAAATGCTCATCGAAACTACAGAGAACCAGTAGCCGATCTCACATTTAATGATGATGACCTTAGAGGTGTTAGTTTACCCTACGAAGATGCTTTAACTATTCACTTGGATTTTTTAACGGGTAATGGTAACCCGAGTACTGGGTGATGGAGGAAGCTCGACAACTATTATCTTCAAAAGCAGCTTTGATCGTATGTAGAACGTGCCACCATACCGACCTACTCAGTGGACATTGGTGGGTTACGAAGGAAAATCTTTTCAATGTGTTGGGGAGGTGGAGCTGTTAGTTAAAGTCGGTCATGGAGCTACGAAGAAGGAACTGAAAACGTTATTTTTAATTTCCGACGCGCCGAGCCCTTACCATGCAATTATTAGACGACCATGGCTGCATAGGATGGAAGCAACGCTGTGCACATATCGACAGTGCATTAAATATCTAGTAGGTAGTTCGACAAGAATAATTCGGGGCAGCCAAAGGACTGCGCGAATTCGCTATGCAATCACGTCAGATCCATCCAAACCTATCCAATAGAAATTAAATGGCGAGGCAAACATTACACCAGCAACATCAGATCTCACCTCGCCAGATCCAGTAGATGATCCACGAGAAAATAAAGATTCAGCTACTACAGATGCTACAACAGTGGATACAGTCATAGCTGAAAATAGATTATTTCGATTGGGAAACGAGCTATCTCTGGACTCAAAGGTACGTTTCATTGCTTTATTGGCAAAAACATTAGAAGTGTTTGCTTGGGAAGCAGCTGATGTTTCAGGAGTAATTCCTACAATCATAAGCCATGGATTAGCTATCAATCCTTGTACCAAACTTGTCCGACAGAAACGTAGGCCATTTTCAGCTAAGAAGCAGGCTGTTATATTAGCTCAGGTCAACAAGCTCACTCGTTTGGGGCATATCCGAAAAGCAAGGTACCTCATCTGGATAACCAATCCGGTTCTAGTAAAAAAGAAGAATGTACAGTGGGGAATGTGCGTGGACTTTACCAATTTGAACCAAACATGCCCTAAAGATACTTTCCCATTGCCAAGGATAGATCAGCTAGTCGATTCAGCTTCAGGTTGCAAATTCCTCTCCTTCATGGATGCGTACTCAAGATACAATCAGATTCACATACACCCGTCTGGTCAGGAGCATACAACCTTTCAAACCGAGCGGGGTCTTTATTGTTATACAGTTCTGCCTTTTGGGCTAAAGAATGCGGATCAACATATCAAAGGCTAGTAAATCACATCTTCCAAGATCATTTGGGGTAACATCTGGAGGCATATATTGATGGTATGATTATTAAAACACATGAATAAGTGCAACACCTTAATACTTTACAGGTTGTTTTTGATTTATTACGCAAGTTTAATCTTAAGCTTAACCCGGATAAGTGTTCTTTTGGTGTTGCTAAAGGAAAATTCCTGGGCTATGTGGTAAGTCAGCAAGGTATTGAGGCAGATCCGTTTCAACTAAACGCAATTCTGCGGATGGGACCACCAAATAATGTCAAAGAAGTCCAGTGTCTTACATGACAGTTATCTACTCTGTCAAGGTTCATCTCACGTGCATCAGATAAGAGTCATCATTTTTTTGAAGTATTACGGGGTGCTAATAAGTTTGCGTGGACAAAAGAGTGTGACAAAGATTTTGTCGATCTTAAGCAGTTCCTTACATCCCCTGAGATTTTGTCTGCTCCTACACCTGAAGAGCCATTATTTATGTATTTGGCTGTGTCACCTTTTGCTGTTAGTTCGGTTTAGTGCACGATCAAAAAGGAAAACAACGCCCAATATATTACACGAGCAAAACTCTAACAGATGCGGAGACAATATATCTAAACCTCGAAAAGCTTGCTTTGAGCTTAGTTGTCGTAACTCAACGAATGAGGCCATACCTTCAAGGGCATATTATTACGGTACGAACAACATATCCTTTACGAACGGTATTGCAAAAACCCAATGTTTCTGGCAGGTTAACCAAATGGAGTATCAAGCTCGGCGAGTATGACATTCATTTTGAACCACGCGTAGCTATAAAAGGACAACCAATTGCAGACTTCTTAGCAGAGTTCAGCTCATCCAGGGAAGAACATGATGAGATAAATGACGGACAAGTAGTTGAGCTCAACCAATGGATTATTGAAGTCGATGGTGCATCTTCTACAACAGGAGGAGGTGCAGGTATTATAATCAGAACTCTAAGTGGGGAGGAGGTCAAACAAGCGGTGCACTTTAATTTTCCGGTAACAAATAATGCTGCAGAATATGAGGTTGCCCTTTGTGGCATGAAGTTGGCTTCGATATGTGGAGCTCGAAGTATCAAGATCAGATCTGACTCTCAGTTGGTGGTAAATCAGGCACAAGATCTTTATGATGCCAAACAAGACGGAATCAAAGAGTATCTTGTGATACTTAAGGAGTATGAGTCTAAATTCACTAACGTGTGTTATGAACAGATCCCACGAAGGGATAATTTAGCAGCTGAGACTTTAGCTAAGGCTGTAGCTGTAGGATACCATCCAATAATTTTGCTCCAACAAATCCCTGCGACAGAGCTAATATCAGCAGCTGCAACAGTCAATGGAATCACTAATGATGACGATTGGCAGACTCCATACCTCCAATACTTGAACCAAGGAACATTTCCTATAAGTAAAAGTGAGGATCGCGCATTGCAGATCAGAGCAACCAAAAATTGTGTCCTTGACAATATTTTGTATATGAAAAGTTCAACCAGACCTCTACTCCGTTGCCTTGACCGCGATGAAGCTAGTTCTATATTGGTTGATTTACATTCAGGAGAAGCAGGGGCTCATTGTGGACACCGAACACTGATTCGTCGTTTTCTTCTTGCTGGGTACTATCGGCCTAAGCTAGTGAGCGATGCTGAGAATCTAGTATTGCAATGTCACAAATGTCAAGGATATTCAAACACGCAGCATAGACCCAACGAGCCGATGAAGAACATTCCTGTCTCATGTCCGTTCGATAAATGGGGAATAGATCTAGCGGGTCCTTTGCCAATGGCCATAGGCAAACGACAGTTCCTCATTGTGGCAGTAGATTAATTTTCGAAATGGGTTGAGGCTAAAGCCTTATTCAGAACACGCGCTCAGGAGGTATGTGATTTCATACATAATCAAATTCTAACCCGATATGGAATTCCACGGATTATAATGACAGATAACGGCCCTCAATTCCAAATTCCGATCCTTACCAACTTCTGCAAACGATATGGGATTCTCCAGAATTTCTCCACCCCTTATTACCCTCAAGAAACGGACAGGTTAAGGTGACTAACAGAACATTATTAGAAGGGCTAAAGAAGAAGCTGGAGGGAGCTAAAGGCAAATGGCCGGACAAGTTAGCAGAGGTCTTATAGGCGTACAGAACAACCCATCGATCCACAACCTGCGATACACAATTTTCTTTGGTGTACGGGGTGAAGGAAGTTATTCTAGCAGAGGTTATAATACCGAGCCAAAGGATTGAGCACTACAAAGAGGAGGCAAATCTCATAGCTAGGTCAACATCCTTGGATCTGATAGACGAACGACAAAATCAGGCTAGAGTCCGAGCAGATCACTATCTAAGTCTTATGAGGGGACGCTTTAATACTCGTTTGAAGCCGCGTTCATTCAAGGTAGGAGATTTAGTTTTAAATAAGGTCTTTCAGGGCTCCGGTAGCAGAACAGGTGGCAAGCTAGGGCCAAACTAGGAAGGCCCATATTCAGTTATTTCATCAGGGCACCATGGCGCGTACAGATTAGTAGATCAAGATGGTCAAGCACTCAAGCATCCTTGGAATCTTAATCATCTAAAGTTGTATCGCCAAAATGTTTAAGATGTAAAGATGCGGTATTTTTCCTCTCTGATGGCGCGGGGAGGTTTTTTTACTGAGGCATCTAAGAACAATTCTTTGAATTTTTCAATATAAGTTATGCTTTCGCCAATGTGCGTTTGTGCAAGTTTTATCCTTATAGCTAGCGAATGGGTCAATGACCACTCCATATTTGGCTACGCAACGGAGCACACTGAGTTCATACTAAGTGTCTATAAACACGAACGAGCTAATTGGCCACGACTATGGGCTACGTATTGGCCATACTGTGCCTATACTTTGTACTGGGTATATTAGCGAACTAGTCAAAGAACAAGTCTGAACAGACTACGCAATAGGGTCTGCAAGACCTCGCCGCGATTATGCTATTATGACACAAGTTGTCTAAGCTACGCAATGAGCCCTACTGAGCTCGAGGTTATAAGGATCTCCAAACAGCTCAAGAAACACATACTCAATAATTGATAACAATTTTCTATAGCAATAACTAAGGTAAATCATGCATCAATTCAAACATGTTTTAATAAATAAAACCAAGCATTGTGAGCAGTACGACAAGTGTTAATGTTTAACAACAAAAAACAAGGAAATTAACCCACCAGAACAATGGTGGCAAATATTACTTAGAACTATTGGGTGGAAGTCCTTTGGAAGGGTCAACAGAGGTATTAGTCTCTGTGTTCGTCTGAGGGTCTACAATCGAGCTCGGTGCTGCAGAATCTGCAAGATGGGCAAGAGAACCCAGGTTCATACCAGGATTCAAGGCTATTAATTATGCAATAGCATTTTTGTTTTCCTTGGTAATCTTCTCTGTTGCAACGGTAAACATTTGCATTTCTCTTTCTTCAGCAGCTGTTTCTACCTTTGCTTGCCACTGTTGCCGCTCTCGTTCGGGCTGGGCATTCTCCTCTTCACTTCTTTGTTCAATTTTCTCACCTCAGCAGTCAAAGCTGCAATTCGGTCTGCTTGTTCCTCCACTATTTTTCGCATGATTGCTGGTCTGATCCAGCAAGTTTGCGTTTTGTGCCTGCACATCGTTGTTCCTCTTTAGAAAATTCTCGTTCTGGGTTGGCACCAATTTATGATTTTTGGATACAGTGGCTAGCCTTTGATCATTGCACTTCACAGTTTCCTGTAGGGAAACAACTACCTTTTCCAACTTGGCTTTTGCTTCCAAGGCTTCATGCTTGGAGATCTTGGTGGAGCTATATGCATGCGTCAAATGGATGACCTCGACAGTGCTATGCTTAGCTGAGCCAAAAAACATGGCTTCCGGTTTCCATTTCTCCATAACAGCTATGTCAGTGTGGGACATATTTTGATAGCTAAGTATAAACGAGTTATGATGCATCTGTGTACAATCAAGAGAGTTAGATGTAAAATTTTCAAATCTTTGACTTAACATGTGCATAAATTGACGAGTCTTACCTCGATCGATAGTTCGGTTTGCCTTTGTAAGAGCTATGCATTAGACACCTTATCATAGTATGACAGGTCAGAGATCCTATGAAGCTGATCGAACATATACGAGGAAGGGCGAGAAACTTGCACTTTTGAACACTCTCCAACATGCATCCTTTGCTGGATGGACTCAGCTGCTTTGTCACCATTATTATTCTTTTCAGTGGTTTCCACTGAAGGTGCTCGATTTACGATAGAGGAGCTCAACATCAGTTGTTGAGCTCTCTCTGTTTGAGCTGAGGGCGCCGGTTGCTTTTTCTGAGCATCATCGCCATTTCCTGCTCCAGTTTCCTCTAGGTCAATTATCTCCTCACCAACTTGTAAATTTTGTTCTTCACCAACTCTTATTGTTGTTGGGTTGGGGGGATAACCTCCTTCCTTAGAAGTAGCTTCAGAACCATCGTCTTTGTCTCTAAGCTGAAATATCCTCGTGGTTAGGGGAATAACATCTACAATGACCTTTTGATTTTTATTACTCCGCGTATCAAGAGCGTCAAAAAGAGTCTCTTCATCTCCATCCTCTCTTTCTGTTCGGGTTTTGGAAGGTTGGGTAGCTTCAGGCACCTCCGATGTTTCTTTTTCATTTTGCTCGACAGATTTTCCTTTGTTTTTTACGGCATCATTCCCTTGTTCGCAAGAGGCAGCAGGTACAGAGGATGAGTCCCCAATTTCACTATCTTTTTGGGTGACCTTAGGCACTGCAAGCCAAACACCAATATTGTTTTTCTCACGAGGTTTTTTCTATAAAAGGGATCTGAGACAATCCATAGTAGCTTCTGAACCGTTTGCCATTCTGACTTCTCCTTCTTATGTGATACTGAGCTCGGGGATTGACCACAATCCTGATTTCAAGTAGTTATAGGGGGTGAATAGTCGCTTAGGATCTTGCTGCCAAGCTTCAAAAGCTAAACTGCTAACTCTGATCAAAGGGTTTAAGTAGTCTAGTGGTCTCCCTTCTTTCCACCAGCTCTGATTGGATAGTTTACCTGAAAAGAAAAATAGATATGATATTTCAACGGAGCTCGTACAAATCTCTATCTACTATGAACTAGTAGTACTTACATTTTTTCTTCCATTTTTTTTCTAGTTGAAGGTTTAAGGTGGGGGTGCTATGTTCCCAATTACCCGACACAAAGACGAAATAATTTTTTCCAGTTTTTGTCAGAGGTAGAGAGTTCAAAATTTTTCTTAACCCCTTTAAAGTGGGTGTAGAAGAAGGGGGTCTTGGCCAATTTTGTTACATCGGTACCAGATAGTATGTCTGCTAAGCATATTTCAGTTTTTAGTAAGCGTGAGCTAAGAACTATACTGAGTTACAACCTCCAACCATTCACATGCATTTGGGTAGGGTAGATACCGAGCACACTGAAATAATCACGAATGAGCTCGGGCAGTGTTAGCCTCAACCCCCAGTCAGATAAAGTGGTGAAGAGGCAGGTCTCTGTTTCCTGCGTCTGATAGGGATGTTTTCCTAGACCGGGAGCCCTAATAGTCACATCCTCAGAGATATTACATCTGTCCCTGAGGGTGACGATTCCATCGTCGTCTAGGTTAGTATACTTAGGGGCTATATGAGAAAAGTAGTTTTCTAAATCATCGTTGTCTTCATACAAGGGCTCCGTAATTTTGTCGACTTTACTCTTCGTTGCCCTTTTTGGTGCCATAGTTTTTCTACAAACTGTAATTAGGTAAGGATATGCATCAGAATGACTATGATGGTGAGGGCAGACGATTTGATTTTAGGAAATGCCTACTAATAAAGGTCAAACCTTAAATCTAGGGTTCTCTCCAGTATTCAACATACAATGGTTACTTGATAAAAAATGTGCTACCTGGGTAATAACGAAGAAGATGACTGCAAAGGGTTTGGTTGAAGATGGAGAGAGTTTTCCAGCAACTTTGGAAGCAATATTTTTTTGAAATTTTTGATTTTTTTAAGCAAAAGGGTATAGTAAGTATTTAAGTGACTTAGGCTTTCACATAGGCGTGCGAATCGTGACATTATTAGTTCATTGAAAGTTACGCCAGAAAACTGAATCGTCAAGATGTATTTCCAAGAAACATCGGTGTCAGAAACCGTCACTTGCATCGACGACACGTGCGAGAAAGTGACAGACGTGAGACGGTAGTATTATTATGTGGATAAAGTAAAGAATTTAATTATTGTTTTGATTTACAGGATTATTACTATTTAATAACCCTATAAACTAGGGGGAGCCCTGATAAGGGGATATTCCTCCAAATAAGTACGAGCACGAACAGAAGTAGCACGAGCTTGGATTATGACAAACAATAACAAGAAAGACGGGCTATGCAGTGCTGGCGAGCTCAAACCATAGCATGGACGAACTAAAAATTAAGAATGAGAACGAGGATAAATACGCCATTGATGAGCTCAAGGTATGTCGAACTCATTATAAGACTGAGCTCGAAGACAAATACAGTATCGATGACCTCAAGAACAGATTGAGCTCCAAGACATCAGGGAAGGAATTGACCGACTGGATTAGGAGCGCGATGAACAGATGATAGAGACTAGGTGAGGACCTAAACGAAGATAAATTGAGCATGTGGCCAATGAGCTCGAGCTCTGCAGATCTGATTGCGTTAATGTAAAGCTCAGCCCAGCTTAAAGTGGATTAGACTTAGCAATTTCTTACTTGTTACATAAACGCAAGTTTTGACCCATGAGTCAAACTGTGTTAGTTATTTGTTCCACGATTATAGGAATATTGATATTAGTGGGATAATGGCGCTTAAAGTGTGAACGTCTGTAACTTCTCACTAATCTTTGTATTATAAATAGGGAAGACCTATCTACGAATAAAGTGATCTTTTTTGGCTTATCTCTTTCTTGACTAAAATACTGAAGGCTTACTGTAGTAGAACTTGTTAGGTCCTTAACAATTTTATATATGGATTAATATTGAGGTCCTTTCGAAAGTCTGAATTAGTAGGAATTATATTCTTGTGGTGCTAGATTACTTCTCAAATTAGGGGGAAGCGTAACCTTTGGCAAAAACTAGGACAAAAAAGTCATATGATTTATGAATATAAACATTTGTTTCTCATATAAAGTACCTTGGGTTATCAATATGAGGTAAGGATTGTAATTTCAAAATGATCCCTTGACACTTTTACGTCGAATCTAAAGTATTATAAAAAAAGTTTATTCATCCTTCAACCCACAAGAAAACATACAAGTGGAGATAACAAATTAAACCATATTGGAACGCAGGATACGAGTATTAGAAGGTACAGCTGGGATGTGGCTAGACTTTCTTCAAGGGTTTATGTGGTCTTACCAAACCACTATATGAACATTCACCTCTCAAACTCTTTTGGTTATGTTTTATGGGTTTAAATTTGTAATACTTGCAGAAACAAGCCTGCATTCTCTCTGGATATCTAACTATGATGAAGTAACAATTCAAAGGATAAATATTCAAGCTAGAACTAATTAAAGTGAAGCAGTTGAAAGCTCACTTACAAACGTAAGACTAACACAATCTTATGACCATTAGATATGGCTCTAAAGTGTGATACTGAAGATTTGAAGTAGTTTAAAAGTTCTAACATGTATATTCATCCATACTAATGACAAGGAACTTGATAAGTTTGTACCAAACTGGAAATAACCTTAGACAATAACATATAAGGTCAAACCTATGACCTATAGACTTCTAGATAAGATGGACAACATCTTCCACACTCGTGGAACATAAAGCAGCTAAAGATATACATTTTCTAGGAAATTTTATACCATATCCATTAATATCTGGAAATATATACTTTATTTTTTTAGGATAAACTCTTTCTTACCCTGATAATACGTTAAAGTTTTAATGAGAAATCTGGAATTATTGTCATTTTAATTTTGTGTTTGGGGTGATTCTTAATGTAGTTCTAAACACCAAAATAAGCTATGCTATCCTACAACATATCTAGTTTTCGAGATGATCCAAAATGGAATTCCAACACTTGAAGGAGTCAAGTACTTCTACAATCAAAATGTGTTTAGGTAGTTTCTAAATGGATTTTTAAACATCATAATACGTGCTCTCCTGCAACCAACCTAATGTTTGAGATAATTCAAAATAATAATCCAAACATTTTAGGCATCCAAGTACTCCTTCAATTGATGTGTGTTTGAAGCAATTCTATATAGAGTCATAAACTCCGCAATGAGCTATGCTTCCATGCACCAACTTAGTATTTGGGTTGATTCCAAAATTCTAAACTGTCTAAGGAGGTCAGGTACTTTTCATTCAAAATTATTTTGGGTTTATTCTAAACATATTTCTAAACACCATATGGAGCTATCCTACAAATATTTCTAGTGTTCATGATGATTCAAATGCAGTTTCAAACATTTTAAGGACTCTACACGTTCTCACATTAATTCTACTGTTAGAATGATTCTAAATGTAGTCCTATATAATTTAAAAGACCATAAACTCCCACAATAATTCTAGTATTTAGGATGAATCTAAATGTAGTCTATTACCCTATAAAAAACCCACATGCTCCCGCAATAAGTATATTTCTTTAAAACCGATCACTCCTATTGGTTTAATAGAATAATGGCAATACATTACCCTTATTTTATGTTGAGGGTATCTCTAGTTCTATAATATTAAATTATTATATATTAAAAAGTCCTCACCTGAAGTTAGAAAAATATTTATAAAAAACCATAGCATATATTGCCGACTATTAACCCTTCGTTGAGTTATAATCAAGATGAAATGATCTTTAGTCCGAGAACATTCCTAGATATAAAAAGCTACAAGAAGAGGAAAACAATAAGGAACCTAACCTAGAGTGATCCATAGTCCGAGAGTATACATAGGGATCAAAAGCCTCAAGATAAAATAATACAAGAAAAATTTAAGAATTCAAGGTTATAATACTAACCAGAAGCCAATACTTAACATATATTTAAAATAAAAATCTATAGAACAAAGATTAAGCCATATAAAAAACTAGTAGATATAATGAAAAATGATACATACAAAAGTGTCTCGGTTATATGTGGACTTTAAAAAAACTTCTTGTATTATAGAGAGGCTCCCACAATCGCAACTTGTTAAACAAGAAAAAATATAAAGTACAAATAACTTTTTTTATTGTTTGGTTTTAGTGGCAGGAAAAAGTTCATCTACAACCTCGGTCTCAACTGAAATATGGAAATCATCAATAACTCTAACCTCACCTTAAGGCAGGGCACTATCCGTTTCCTCCACTTCATCCTCACTTTCGATTTCTTCTTCGACATCATCAATTTCGATTTCAGAAATGTTTAGAAGGTCTTCATGCCTCTTCTCCAGGGAACATGAGACTATAAATAATTGAAGTTTGAATATGGAAACTTATACTGGAACTTAAGCACCAATCTTCAAGGAATTACCCTGTGTTCCGAGCATCCATCTTTCCATCCGCTTTAAAATACTCTATTTCGGTTTCCTGTTATCATTAAGATTCTTGGAGAGCGGCTTTGGCATGTTTCACCACATCATTACTTGTCAAACAAAAATGCATCCCATAAGCTCTTCATACTATCTCAAATCTCTGGGTTAGTTGCGAACTCTTTTGCATATAAGAGAAAACCTTATCCACTAAATACAACTTTGATGCAACATCCGCATTCGCTTTAGTTTAAGGCGAAAACTACCTATCATTCTTGGCAGCCCATGCCCTCACATCCTGGATACTTCCTGATAAGACTATAGTCATGTGCACAACATGTTTTCTTTATAAATATGAGGTAAGTAAGGCTAATAAATGAATAAGATACACGGAGTAAGCATGGTCATAAAATTATAAGAATTATGACGAGGGTAGAAAATTGAGCAAGATAAGTGTCATAAAGTAAAGTACGAGACGAGGGTTATATGAAGAATTATGATGATGGTTAAATGATAAAGGTAAAAAAAGAGTTATGATGAAGGATATATGGAGGATTATGATGAGGGTTAAATGAATAATTATGACTAAGGTTAATGAAGAATTATGAAAATGGTTAAATAAATAATTATGAAGAGGGTTAAATGAAGAATTATGACGAGCGTTTTCTGAAGAATTATGACAAGCATGTAGAAAGTTTGTTAGATGGTTATAAGTGTATTTACACATGTCATCATATAATTGGTTATCAAGAAAGTTTGTTAGATGGTTACAATTAAATAACACATGTAAATTAATGATTGGAATCACATTTAATTGAATTATTTACCCATTATCTTATGTAAACTTTATAAATTGAAATCAATGTCCTCATTTAGGGATTGATAATAGATTATATAAGAAAAACACATTAAATACATTTTTTTCTTTATCGATTTCAATTGATTTTTTTTGGCTATTTGAAGATGAATTCCCTTATAACTCCCTAACGGATAGTCCATTATCCCAATAAAATTCCATATATATGGAACCATTAGGACCCAATCAGTCAATACTTGATGCAGTATTGCAAAATATTGAACAACATATGTAAAATACCAACAAATTCAGCTCCTAACAAGATTCAACCAAGACCTCAAATCCTAGATCCATTTACCTTCCTACAAAATCCACCAAACCAAGATGAGTTGACAACGCTCACAAAATCCACCAAACCAAGTTGAGTTGACAACGCTCTAGTTCAAGCCAAAACAACTAAGTAGGAAAAGACTTTTGTCACATGTTCAATGGGCAAATGCCCTCTTTTCTCAATATGGACCATATTTTTCGCTACAATTAGATCTGTAATTTTGGATGACACCAAAGGCTCGGTCTTTAGGTTTTCATGGGTAACATCAACAAGAACCTTATTAATGAAATTTAAACAAACATTCACAATGTTAGATTACACCACTACCTCTAGTGTTTTTGTACCCAATTGGGTTATTGCCTGCTGTGAGCAGTCCACAAATGAGAAATTGTTATTTTTGTACAGAGACCGATATGATATGATCCTATTCGCATTCGATCCAATTCGGCTAGCGGCGCGTTAAAAAAATTATATGAATTATTTTAGAAATTTAGTTTATTGTGACTCTAATCTATTTTTGAAAAATATTTTGTACCATTAAATTATTCTCTGTTATTTTCCTAATCGTAATAAAACCAAATTCCATCCTTAAATTTAATAAAATAATTTAATAAAATATTTACGAACCAAATTAATTTTGTTTCAATATATATATATATATATAATATTAGTATTAACGATCTCTTGATTGTATAATCTGCAATATAAATTAACCAACTAATTACATAAAATTAGAATTTACTATTAAAGTTAATTTTAATAATTTTTATTTCTATAATATTATATAATTTAATATATATATTTTTAAATATAGATCGTAATAGCTACCAATTTGATATCAAACGACATAAAAATACAAATTTTATCTTTTTTCTAATCAGGTTGAAAGTGTTTGGACTTATTTTCCTTATACGATGTATTGAGGGAAGACTTTGTTCTATCTCAATAATGGAGTTCTTGAGAATCCGTCATTAAAACACTCGTAATCTCTCCATCTAATCGCTTTCTTCCCTCCTCTAATATGTTTTTCTCTTTGTTATCAATGACAAACGGCATCATGGACTGTTTTGTTGAGGAAGAATACCCTATTCTTCCTTAAAAAAACAGAGGCCAAAAGACTGCAACTCTTAAAGGAAATATGAAATCATATGCTGAGATTCTGAAACCCAGCGTTGTTCATCCTTGTCTCGTGATGAAACCTGAAAGAATTATGGAAAAATAAAACCACATTTTCTTTCAATTCTCCCAAGAAACCCAGGATTGGCTTATTCCAAACTCAAAGATAACTCTGGTTGGAAAGTTCTCTTCTGGTTTACCAAAAAAATTGATTCTTAATGACTTTTTGAACTCTTTCAAATTTAACGGAAATTACGATCTGATAACTAAAGATTCTTACCACATCTTTTTCGAATTTTACCTTTGCGGAGATGTCTGCAAACTTTGGTCGAGAAACGTATGGACGATTGGTGACTCGATGATGAGATTTCTCTGGTGGTCTTCTGATTTCAATGGGAAGAAGGAAAGCCCAATCTCCTTAATTTGGGCCTGAATCGAAAAAGTTCCAGAGTATCTTTATAATGAACAGATTATGAAGGATATTGTTTCTGGGATTGGGGAGCCATACAAGATCATAGTTCTTGATAAAAACAGAGGTTCGCAAAATGCTTGCTACGGTCTTCTTGAACTGGATGTTTCGAAAAAGCTTCATCAAAGGATCTGGGTTGGCTTTGGTATAAACAATGGTTGTTGGCTGTCTCTTAGCTATAAAAATATTCCACCATATTGTAATTTCTGTTATCATTTGGGACATGCTTACTCTGATTGCAAGAAAGTTCTGAAATTGGAAGACCATAAGATTTATGGGGAAGATGAAGTAAAAAATTTCGGGCAAGAAGACATTGTTACTCAACATAAACCTGAAATCCAACTCCAAAATAAAATTCTTATTACCCAATCTGAATTTTTTTACAGACTTAAAGTCAAATCGACTATTCTCAGTATCTCTCTAGACAATTTTGATGGTAATATGAAAGGAAATTACAATCAAGATATAGTAAAGACTCTTACACCATTACAAGTCCCTATTACAACTATGATACAGTCTTCAACTCCTGTTGGTACTGAGGTGATTAAAGCTCTCCAAACTCACAACAATACGCTGGGTTATGAAAACTTATGCAACAGTGGTAACTCTCCAGATCCTGATAACTTTGGCAACACTCCAACTACTCCCATGAAGACCTCTTCTTCATCTCCTGAACCAGGCTTCAACGAATCCTGCATAAGAAATTCAAATCTGCTAAGAAATGGAGAAAACCTAAGAACCCCATCATCAAATCTTTTAATTATTCAAGGAATAACAAAAACACCAAATTATTATCTGATAATAATAAGGATGATTAACTGGAATATTAGAAGGATCTACAACAAATCAACTATGGAAATTTTGAAGAATATGATTTTCTGTAATGGTGTCATGATGTTAACTATTCAAGAACCTATGGTTAACAAGGACAAGTTGAAAGATGTTGCTTTGTATCTGAATTTTACCAATTTTACTTCTAACATATCTAATAAGATATGGGTGTTCTGGAAGAAAGATATCAAAGTTGATTGTCTTATCAGTCTGGATCAGTTTATCTATTTTGAGGTTATGTATCCTGGTCTTGTTACTTCTTTTAACCTAACTATTATATATGCTAAGTGTAACAGATTGCAAAGACTAGACTTATGGAATCAGTTGAGGAATATCTCTACTACTAATAAAGGTTTGATGGTTATAGAAGACTATAATGTTATTACCTTCAATGATGAAGATCTTGGGTGTACTTCTCTTTGTCAGAACAATATAGATGACTTCAACAACTGCATCAATGATTGCAAGCGTGAAGATGCTGGTTATGCTGGCAACAAATTTACCTGGATCAGAAATATGAAATGGAAGAGGTTAGATCATGCTTTGATCAACAATTATTGGTCTGACACCTTCGACAATACAAAGGTCTTACACATGGTCAGAACAAGTTCTGACCATGCTCTTCTCCTATTAACTGTTATCCCTATATCTAGTCATATAATTAATAATAAGAAGAGTTTTAAATTTATAAATTCATGGACTAATGATGATAGTTTCCTGAGTATTGTGAAACAAAATTGGAATATAGGGATAAAATGCTATCCTAATCAACTTTTCTGGTACTAGTTAAAGAGGCTAAAACATTGTTTAAATGAGTGGAATATCAGTCAATTTGGAAACATTTTTTCTAAAGTAAAAGACACTGAGGAAGATGTGAAGAATTGTGAAAGGATGCACCAAAATATCAACAAAAATATAACTAAAGCTGAGCTTGACAAAGCTTACAGCTTGCACATTAAAGCTCTTAGAACTGAAGCTGACTTCTGGAAGCAGAAAACCTATAGTAGCTGGTTAAGAGATGGAGACAGGAATTCCAAACTTTATCAAGCTTTGTTTTCTAAAAAAAAAAGAAGAAACATTATAAAGGGGATCAAAGATAATAACCAATGGACTCAGAGGACATTTGCAAATCTGCTGAGATGTACTTCAACAATATCTTAACCTCTAATCCTTACACTAACAAAGAAGATGAAGAGTTTTGCTTAAATGATAGTGTTTTTTTTTATCAAATTCCTAGTCTGATTACTACTGATGATAATATTTTTCTAATGAAAGCTACTAACGAGGAGGAAATTTGGGCTACTATCTCTATATGAATGCTGATAGCACTGCGGGCATTGATGGGTTTAACGTTACCTTTTACAAGACTTGTTGGATGATTATAAAGGATGATCTATGAACTTCTATTAATTATTTTCTTCAGGGTGATTCTATTTATACTGGAGTATTCGTTAGTGGTCTCTGTTTGATCCCCAAAACATCAAACCCTACAAAATGGAGCTGATATAGACCTATTGGTCTCTGTTCAATCTTCAACAGAATCTTTTCCAAACTTATATATTCTAACTATCTATATTACTTCCTAAGATTATTTCTCAAAACCAAGGTGAATTTATGAAAAATAGATCTGTGCATGAGTATATCTTAACTGCTAAAGAGTTGATCTTTGATTTCAATAGAAAACCTAAAACTCGGAATCTAATGATACAACTAGATATTTTTTAAGACTTTTGATAGACTGTCTCTATCATTCCTATCTAAAGTCCTTGTTCGTTTTGGTTTTTCTAATGAGTTCATCAAGATAATTAACTCTTTAACTATGGATGTGAATATATCTCTGCTCATTAATGAGAGTATCCATGGATACTTCAAATCTAAGAGGGGTTTGAGGTAAGGGGATCCTTTATCCCCCAACCTCTTTATCATTGGTGAGGAAGTCCTCATCAGGGGCTTATATCACCTTTTTAAATCTAATAAAAGAATGCATTTTGCCTTAAGATCTAATCATCTTATTCCATGTTTGGCATTTGCCGACGATATCTTAATCTTAACTAACAGTCTCAATTTTTCTATGAATACTCTCAGTCTCTTCTTGGATAAATATCAGCAGGTCTCAGGTTAATCCATCAATAAGGAGAAAACTAAAGTTATTGTCTCCACTAATCTTCAACAAAGCAAAATGAATAGTTTAGAAAGTAACCCTCGCTTTCCTATTGAAACTCTGCCTACCAACTAACTAGGTGTGACTCTAAACAACAACAACAACAAGTCATGCAACTATTCTATTATGATTGATAAGGTGCAAGATAAGATCAATACTTGGGAAAGTAATCACCTATCTTATGGAGGTATGCTGATGCTGATTTCTACTGTTTTAATGGTTATCCCCTACTACTGGATGCATAATAGCCTACTTCCCACCTGCATCATTGAAAGATTAGAAAAGATCTTTAATAGATTTTTATGGAGATCTTCTTACAATGACAGAACCATCCATTGGGCCAACTGGGGTTCTCTTTGTATGCCCTTTGAAGAGGGTGGTCTGAATATCAGAAAATTATCTGACATTCAGAACACCTTCTCTAAAAAACTTAGGTATATTTTCAGAAGAAAAGACAATATTTGGGCTACATTAATGCATGACACATATTCCTTAAATAATCATCCTATTAATTCTAATTGTAGTGCGGACTTTTTAATTTAGAAAAGACTTTCAGGTATCAAAATGCAAGCAAAACCTAATGTAAGGTGGATTTTAAGAAATGGGGAGATGGATTTATGGTTGGATGATTGGCATGACCAGAGTCCTATTATCAATGAAAACAACTCAAGGTTCATTAATGCTAAGGTTTACATATTCTGGAAAGGGTGATCACTGAGACAACAATCTGCTGCACAGCTTTCTACCTACTTCAAGAGTAAATCAGATCAACAGGTTCTCTATTAATCATTATAAGCAAAACATTATTGTTTAGAAACCTCCCACTAATCTTAAATTTAACGTGAAACATACTTGGAACCTAATAAGGAAACTCCATAATCAGTCTAGCCTATTTAGGAAAATCTGATCCACTTTTATTCCTACTAAATGTTCCTTCTTACTCTGGAAAGTGTTGAAAAACTACATTCCTATCGATTCGATATTACAGAAAAGACATTTGAGTCTAGACTTAAAATGTCAGTTCTGTAATAATGTAGAAGATAAAAATTATCTGTTCTTAAATGGTAACTCATCTTGGAAAATTTGGAAATACTTTAGAGATCTGTTTAATGTCACAACTAGAGGTTATATGAGTTTAACTCATATTATCAGGAACTGGCTTTGGTTCTCTGATAAGAAAAATAACATTACTTATCTTATCCCTCCGATTATTTGCTGGACTATCTGGAGGAATCATAATAAAGCCAAATTCAATGGCATTATTGATCCTCCATGAGTGGCTATTCAATCAATTAAGAACATTATTCGTGGGCTAGATATCTCTAATGTTTTAAATATAAAACTATAGTCTAAAGTGACAAATGTAGGTATTTTTGTGGGTTGTGTATCTGCTGGAAACAATAAGAACAAAATTAGTTACCTTAAATGACTGGATCTTGAGGTAAACAGAATCAAGATGAATGTCGATGCTTCTTGTCATAGCAATGGAGAAACTATTAGAGGCGTTGTTTTCAGAGACAGTAATGAATGCATTCTTCTTTTATATGGTAACACCTTCGGGAAGCTCTCCTCTATAATGACAGAATCCAGGGCCCTCATGGATGGTGTGTTAATCTGCAACAACAACAACTAGACGAACGTTGATATCGAATCCGATTGTTAAATGCTAATCAATCTTCTGAGTTTAAGGGTTGTACCTTGGTACCTGAATCCTCTCCTAAAGATTTTTAGATACCCTAATTTCTTCAGAATGAATGTTAAGTTCATCTCAAGAGTCTAAAATAAAGTGGCCGATTGGCTCGCTAAATAGACTCTTAGATATAAACTTAAACAATATTTATCCCAATTTCAAATCCCTAATCCTCTGCAAGCGATTGTGTTTCTTGAGAGTTTAGGTCTGAGCTACCTGAATCTCAATTCTGACTAACTAGGCTTTGTTCTTGCAATATTTTTCTTTGTGTTTTAGTGTTTCAGGTTAGGTTTTCGATTGAGGAAAGTAATGACGACTTGAAGAAAGTTGCAGGCTCTTTTCTGTTTCTATCCCAATTGCTTGAGCTTAATGTCTTTCTGGGCTCTTCAATTGCTTCAGTTATTTGGAGCTGCTATGGATTTGGAGGATGGCTATATGGTTTGGTTTTCGATGTAAGCTGCTTTAATGGAGGAATGCTGAAATTCAATTAGGAACCCATTAGGGTTTCTATCTTTGACAAAGCTTTGTGTCTTGAAGAAGAAGAAGAAACAGGGTTTTTTTTCGAACAAAAGATTTATTGGAGTCTAAAGTCTCAGTTGTTCTCTGCTGGTTAGAATTCTTCTTGGTCTGGTTTGAGATGGAGGTTGAAGACAAGCTGTCTCGTGAGCGAAATTGTTTGTTTAATTAGCTTAATTGCTAAACTACCTTTAGCCCTTAAATATTAAAAGGTTTCTTATTTAGTCTTTCAATTTGTAACTTCAATTGAGTAATGAAATCACTTTTTACTTTAAAAATTCGTTTTTCTAATCAATTCCCACCATTTCATTCGCGCGAGTAAAAAGTCGTTTTTCTAATCAATTCCCACCGTTTCATTCGCGCGAAAGTGGAATATTTTTGTTTCTAAATATATAAAATTTCATATTTTTAATCAAAATTCAAAAGGAATTATAAAACCATCATCATAGCGAATTATAGGAGTGGTGTGATGATAGCGAATTATAAGAGTGGTGTGTCTACACAAATGACATGTTCCGAACTGTTTGACGCGGTCTTGTCCCGTTATGATCCGACCGTAAAACTTCATAATATCTAAATCTATGTTTTTTAATCTAATATACAAATTCATCTAATAAAAAGGCATCATTACATATAGGAGATTGCTTAAAAACACTCAAAATTACTTTGGGAAATGATAAAAAAAAAAAAAATAGTATGTGAAGTTATTAATTTTATCATTTACTTTATAAAGTTATTATATTTAACAAAAAATATTATCTCACTTCTCTCTACTTTCTCTTTCTAATTTTTTTTCAGCTAAACCACATAAGATAAATATAAAACTAAACCAAAACCATTGAAATAAGCTTTTATTAGAGTAATAAGTAGTGTATGAAAATTATATGTTTATTAAGCCACGAATAATTATTAGAATTGTATATAAAGTATTAAAATTTAAATAAATATTTAGATTAAATACAAAATATAAAACATATTTGGAATTAGTTCGGTTGGATTGAGTTTTGTTTCAAATAGACTAAAATCAAAACAAAAAAAAACAAAAAACCAATTATTACAACTAACCATATCGATACCAAATTAAGACGAGATAAAAAAATTGGTACAAATTAGTCCGACAATGTTATAGCGGACACGATGACACGGCGCCATGGTCTAGCGGACAAGATGACTCAGAGCCATGGTTTAGCGGACATGATGACCAGGGCGCTAGGCCATGGTGCTATAGACCATGGTTTCAAGGCTATCGTGTTCGTTCGGCTATAGCGTCAGGTCATTGTCTGCCATAGGCTTGACGTAAAATGTTATTTCTTTTGTGAGAATGACAACAAACACCAAATGGACACCATTGTTTTAGCAGAATCAAACGTTTTTAGGTTTCAAAAATACATTTAAAGAAAACAGAAAGATAGAAGGGTGTATACTTCTTCCATGTGCATGCTTAGTCCGTAGATGAATATGTTTTTTTTATTTAGACCATGATTTTTAAATTTTACAAAGTTGGAAAAAGAGACTTTTGGTGACTCTTAGTAAGCTTTAGGTAGTAAAATATTATGTTTTACTAGATCTTTTGTTATGCAATTTTATGGAGTAAATAATGATATAAAAACGTAAATAAATAGAGTTCTAAAACTTTTGAGGATTTTTTGATGAGTAACAATTTTGTAAATCATAAACTCGAGTATTTTGATATTACGTGTATTTTTTTTATTCTTGTTTAGACTTTAGACCGATAAAATAAATTCACATTGAGAAAATTGGTTGGTTTTTTTTGTTTGACATTTCTAGTAATACTAATTCATTATATGTATTGTATTCATGATTTTTTATTGTTAAGGGTATATAATATAATTGTATTTATCTCGAGTAATATAACCAAGATAAAAGATAACATGGTTCCACATGTGCTCTTTTTGATGTACTAGATGGGTGTGCATATGGTCAATTTTAAACTTCCGATTCGTACTCTGATGTTGATGAGCATCATAATGAGAAATTTGTTGAAATTTCATGACACATTTACGTTTATTAAATATTAAACTTATTATCCAAAGCACTGATGTTAATAATCAAATTATGTGTTCACCTTCTTTGTAGTTTGTATAAGGATGTTTATTAGTCTCTCATCCTTGTAAGTCTATAAATGTTCTCCTATTTTAGGTGGTCTCTTAGAGTATGAGTTTGTCCCACTCAGTTAGTTTATGGTATCTATCTCAAATCAAATAGGTAAGTTTAAGGAACCGTTTTCCATTAGCATAAGATGTTATGATGGGTTTACTTGAGATGCAACTTGTTTCCAGATGTTAATATTTAGATATGGGCATATATACTAATGTAAAGTATCGATTTGTTTTGCTGAATATAAGAAATTTAAAGTCTAAACAATGTTATACTTGCATATAATTAAAAAACTACTTGGAATTTTAAGTATCCAAAAGTTTTTTGAAATACAACAGAGGGTATATCTTTAAGATGATATTTTATTTAACTCATGATGGAATATAATTGGCATGGTTCAAATACTGTAATATAACATAAAACTTATATATTTAATGTATATGTATAACTCAATTTTGACACTGAACTTAGCTTATATTTTGCCTCCGTCTGACCTTTTATTTAGTTGTCTATTATTTTAGGTAGGCTCGGGTAATTTATTTAGCCTACTTGAAGTAACCGTTAACCCACCAAAAGAGTGAGAATATGAATTTCAAGTTGAGTCATCTTTTTTCCACTAGTTGTGCGTTTTTAATTTCTAGACAAACTTATAGATTATCTCTTTGAGGAACTTATATAAAGTGTAGGAAGATGTATATGATAAGACGATTAATTCTAAAGTCTTGTTAGACAATGTATATTAAAATATTTTTGTGGTTACCAAAAAAATCAACCAAATGAAATTAGAATGCAAGAAACCAAGACAGATATGTTTTACATGCTTTTTTAACCATGAACTTTTCATATAATGACAAAAAACTATAAAAAATAATTTAAAATTTTCCAAATAAACGAGATTAATTTGGGATTTGAAATTGATGGTTAAATTTTGAAAATTCGGATCAAAATAAATTTTCCGAAGAACACCAGCTTAACCATTTCCAAGAGATCTTCTTACTTCGACCCCACCAGGTGCTGTTGTCTCTAGACCCTGCTATATATCAATAATCAGAATATACTCAAACAAGCGTGCACTCTGCACTCTTCTGACTTGTTTGATCAAATAATATGATTACATTAGTCGATTAGTCAATTAATTATACTAAAATATCTAAAAATTATCCTATATTTTAGAAGAATTCATGATTAACTAAACATAAATCACAACAAACAACAAAATTATGGATAAATTAAATATCACACCTACCAAATTATTCACGACCACAAGTAGATATAACACTCTTAATGCTCTTATCAAGTTGATTTTCAACTTCGGTCATAAAACTTTGAACTTGTCCAGAGCTTTGAACTATCATGAAGGAAGTAGAGGTATCCGAAATGGATGAAATCATCTATACATGACATGAAGTACCGTTGCTCGTTTCATGATTCCTTTAGAAATGGTCCACACATATAGGTATGTATCAATTCTAAAAATTTGGTCGCTCTATATGCCCTTACCCTTTTAGTTCTGGTTTGTTTCCATTTGATACACTCTATTCATGTACCGAAATCAGAGTAATCGAAGGGATTTAATAATCATTCAACTACAAGTTTATCCATCCTAAGTTTGAATATACGACTTAACTCATTATGCCACAATTTAGAGTAGTTTTTAGATTTAGCAATTCTATTTGGTACAATTTGTACATTCATGGAAATTTTGTTATCATTAACAATATTTAATAAATACAAATTATCTCCTTTATATCAAACTTTCATGACCAACAAGATAGCTCAGTTATTTCTAATACTATTCCATGGAGTTTGAATTATGTCACTAGAAATGGTAAATGGGTCTGGACACGCCAGAAATAAATGGAAACACGCCAAAATTTAAATGGGTCCACACAGAAATGTCACGTTTATCATGCAACACGTAAATGCATAGTCACGCTAATAATAATGATACGCCAGACCTGCACACGCTAAGACACGCATATGCATAGTCACGCTAATAATAATGACAGACCAGAAACGCTAATCAATTATATATTATACTAAATAGAAAAACATTATTTATAAGCTTATAATTATAAAAATCATATATTTTATTTTTAAATATGATAAGAAGTATTATTATGATTTTATTATTACATTTTGGTTATAAATATTATTGCTGTTATTATTTTACAAATTATAATCATATTTTATAATTACAAGTTTTATGATTATAATTTTATTATTACATTTTGATAATTAATATTTTAAGTGTTGTAATTATTTATAAACCAAAATCATATCTTAAGTTATAATTCAAAAATATTATTATAATGTATATGATTATAATTTTACTATCACAATTTGGTTAGTATTATTATGATTTGGTTATTAATATTTTAAATGTTGTAATTATTTTATAAACCAAAATTTTAAAATATTATTACATTTTAGATTTTATAAACCAAAATATTAATCTAAAATATGGTTATAGTGTTATTATTACATTTTGAATATTATTATGATGATTTGGTTATAAATACTACAAGGGTTGTTATTATTTTATAAACCAAAATCATATTTTATCATTTTAAAATATTACAAATTTTATGGTTATAATTTTATTATTATATTTTTTAAATTATTATTATGACTTATTTATAATTGTTAGTAGTGTTGTTATTATTTTATAAACCAAAATCGTATCTTATCATAGTAAAATATTACAAGTTATATGGTTATAATTTTATTATTATAAAATGTTTTCTTACAAGAGCTCAACCCACCACTAGTACTTCCACCACCATTTTCGTGGGAGGAGAGTGTTTCAATGTGAGAGGAGTCTCTAGAAAAATCATCCGTCGTATTGAGATCTACATTAAAGGGTGGGTGAACATTAGTATTTCTACGTTTTGTAGCCATTTTAAAACTTAAAACAACGTTTGTTATTTTTAAATATGCAATAAATTACTAATCGAAACTAATATCGTAATTAATAAATACTAAATTTAAACTAATACTTACTAATATCACAAATGAAAATGAATTATTTAAGTTTTTTTTTTAAAATAAAAATAAACAAATAACAACTAATCTAAACAACTATAACAAGCAAATAACTTGATAAATTATACGAAGCTATTAATTCAGCTAGTATAATGTTACCACAATGTTATTTGAGTGTTTTTATCGAAGAAAAAGAAAAGCAAAAAAAAGTATAGAAGCTATTCTAAAAGTAGAACTAGAGTTTCTAAACGAAGTAAGTAATGCTTTCGTAGAATTTGTAGAAGAAGTAGAGAGATTTATAGTCGTATTGAAAGGTGGTTATTTTAGAATAGGGTTTCTCCTATGTTTATAGTGGAGATTCAAAATAAAATAAAATAAAATAAATCGGACTCAATTTGGATGACTGAATTGCACCAAGAACAATAGGTTGCCGTATTTTGTAGTTTCATATAATAATATATAACATATATAAAAAAATATAATTAACTTTTGTTTTAGTAATATATATAAGCTATATATATATATTAACTTTTGTTTTATTTATAGTTTATATTTTATTATATATATAAGTTATAATTATTTTTTATTTATAATTATATATTATTGTTTATTTATAATACAATGTTAATTATTTATATATATTATTTAATATTTAAATTTGATATTTTTAATATTTTCAATAACTCTCCATTGTTTCGATAGGTCGACTTTCGATACAAGTTTTTTTTAGAATAAAAAAGAAAATGAACTACATGTAAATATATATATATATATATATATATATATATATATATATATATATATATATATATATATATATATATATATATTTAAATATAATATTTAAAAATCAAAATACAATTAGATGTCTAATAGATAAATATTGTTTAATATTTACCTAATATTAAATAAAATATCCATAATATCTAAATATAACCAAACAATATCAAAATAATATTACAAGTATCTTGTTTACTATATACATATCTTAATTATAGAATATCGATGTAATGAAGGCATACAAATTATTTTTTAATAATCGTATAAATATTTTAAAATAAAAATACAATAAAGATCATAATTATTGCATTTATATTATACATGTCTCAATTATTGAAATTCGATTTAATTAACGCATTCAAATTAGTTTTAAATAATATTATAAAAAAATTGATAAACATTGATTTAAATGGGTCGTCTAGTGAATCTCCTGTATGGGTTTACACGCTTGTGCAGAGTCATGCAACACGTTAGCCACGCAAAATTTAACACGCATAAGCAGTTCCACACATAACACACGACACGTAAGACATGCACACGCTTAAAACTGTTTAATAGGTCACACACGCTTAAAATTATTAAACGTTTGCCACCCATATATGTCACTCTAATACAAATTTTGTTTTTTAGTGAATACAAAATTTGATAAACATAGCTATATATATATATATATATATATATTAAATGTTATGAAATTAAAATATATGGGTAAAAATATTTTAAAATTTCATGTAAATATTAAATGTTCAATTTATTTTACGTTTCAAAAAATAATATTTAATAAAAAATGAATAAAGTTATTTTTTGTTGGATCTCTCATTTTACACTCACTTTTTTTCAAACTCAAATTTGAGAACCCAACAATATTCTTTTCTTATTAAGTATTTACAAAATTGTCATTTTCACAAAATTAACCCTAACATAAAACCCTACCTGAAATCTATCCCTAAACACTAACATTTTCCTACCATAACTCTAAAAACATAACAAAATCTTACCTTAAACCCTATTTTTTCTACAACAAACCAAGCAGACATCAAAATAATATGGAAGACGAAGAACTGGACTGCTCTTTGGAAGACTTCATAGATGATGTGTACTTCTATCCGTTGGAGGTAGCTTGTAGACATTTAGTCGTTGTTTTACTTTAGATCGTGTGACTAACAAGATGAACGTCATCGTTGTCGCGCGAAACATGTGACAGTGATGGTGTTCATGGTGCAATGTGTGTGATTCCTGTAAAATCAATCAAAAATCTTCATGCGGTATATGGTGTGTTCATTGCAAAATTAGTGCGACCTTGTGTGATAGTTTCGTATATGGGATGCGATTTATGCATTATGATGTTTACTTATTATATTGTTAATTATTGTAGGAGGAACCAAGCCATTTACCATATATGATGGCTGATTACACATAAATATTTACGATATATTAATGGATGCTTTTGTAAAAAATAAAAGGAAGAAGATAAAATTTGTTAACATTATCGTGTTATATGACGATGAGAGATGGGGAAGAAATCCTAAGGTATAGTATCGATGCGAGAGGTACGATATTTTCAAATCAAAATCCAAGCCGAAAACTATGAGAAAGAAAAAGTGTACAAAAAATGCAATTGTCCGTTTGAATTAAAAGGAAATCTGGTTGACGTATTAGCTACACAATGGAATTTTTCCGTTGAAAATAAGAAACATTATGTTCGCTTAGACGGTCGTTCCCTTGCTTGTAGACTTAAGCCGGATGAAGAGACACTAGTTCGTTATTTGTATTTCCTTGGCTCGCGTCCTAGGGAAATATTTATTGATTTGAAGCATAATAACCCGATGAATGTTTCCCTTCTACATACAATATACAAACGTCGCCAAAAAAATCAGGATGTTGATCACGGTGGACAAATTCAAATGCAATATTTGTTGGCCAAATTGAAGAAACACGGTTATTCCAAGTGAGAGAGGTTAAGCGAATAATCGAAAGTGATCATCGATTTATTTTTCACGCATCCTACAAGTATATACTTCTTGCATATATTTCCGTATGTGCTTGTCATGGACTGTATGTACAAAAAGACGAGGTAGAAGAACTGTATTAGACATGTTGGCCAAAACCAACTGAACCTAGTTATACATATCCATTACATGGTAATTGTTTAGGAACTGTAGGTAATGGAATGGAATCTTATTACCAGTTTTGTTGGCACATATAATAGCTCATAAAATGTAAAGTAGATACGCTCGGGTGACATAATCATACATAGCATCGATGGCCCTACTCTCATCATATCACCCCTGTGAAAATGTATCCCGCAACCAATTCAAAGTCAAACTATTCATGTTCCTTAGGCTGCTACCTAGGACAAATGACCAAATACCAAACATCCTACCATACATTTTCAATTTCTCCGCCTCATCAGTAAAAAGAATAACGTCGAAAGTATTGCTTCTAACCTAAATCCATTAATGAAATGATTTTGGTTGAAAGTGATGGTCATCTCACTAAAGGAGAAGTGGAATGAAAATGTCTCATCATGTCAATGCTCGAGGAACACCTCAATCAGATGAATGTTGGTCTGCCAACGAGACATAGAATTAATCATGGTCTTATAATAGTACCATCACTCTCTCCCATACTCTAGACTGATTACGACTTAAGTCTCACTTACGAATACTATCGTACATCGAGAAGCACCATAGGCTTAGTCTCTCATACAAAATGTAATAAACAAAAAAAATATAAATAATAAAGTTGTAAATTAGAATTAAGTTGACACTAAATTAAAATAATATGGTTTTAAATACTAAGGATGTAAATAAAATTACATCATCATGAAAAACGATGTACTCCTCATAGAGGGCGTAATCAGGATACAATCGAGGGACGTGGGTCATAGCTCGCTCAAATTCGTACTTAGGAACTGGCTGTAAAGACGACCCAACAACCCACCTGTCGGTCCTCCAACGCAGTAGGGGACGAATCTCGACCCTACTGTCTACTCGTTGTTGTCTTTCTTCTAACCATGTTTGCAAACAAACTATATAATTGGTTTACGAATTAATAAACTAGTACGAAATACATATTTTTATATAAATACACAAATCATAAACTTGAAATTATATACGCATCAGATAGGCGTAAAATAAACCACCAAAGGTATAACACCATGAAATTCACATATATTATCTGGAAAAATATCAAAAAATTGCATGAAATGTAAGTTTCTAGGTTGGTCTGTCGCTTGTATATTTTTGACAAACCATCGTATACGTCGCACAATATGCGCGAAATCAAATGGCCTGGTCGCGCGTGTCGTGTGACGAACATAAACCCATAAATCCTCAAATCAGAAATCTTAAGTACCTAAATCATGCACCAATCAACTCCAAATTACATGCTAAACATAGAGCTTTAACTCACAAACAATAATAACCTACCAAATTACATCCTCGATTTTTTAAAAAAGAATTTCAAACCTAAATATCTACAAAACTAAATAATGAAATAAAACAAAAGATATAATATTAAACTTGTATGACATACCATAATGTTGTTGCCAGGTTCGATTAAAAAAACTAGGTATTTGGAATTTGGGTTTCTATAGAGGTTTTAAGAGAAAATGGAAAAAAATGTGAAAGATCTAACAAATTGTACCTATAGGTTATTTTTTCTGAAAAATATAAACTGGTCTAAAATTTGATGAGAGATCAAACAAAACTTTCTGAGATCCAACGGTGTGAGATTCAATAAAAATGGTTCGAGATATAGTTTGATTCTATAAAAATTAATTTAAACTATTTAAAAGAGATCATTTTAAAATATAATTTGTGTTTGGCAGAGATATTTGATGATTATATTATATCTTTTTTTCCAGTTAGAGATATGTGAGGATTATGTTATCTAATTTTAGATTAAAATATTATTCCTTAAATTGGGATTCAGTGTCCTTCAAGTGATTAGTTTATAAAAAAATAAACTTAAGTTTTATTTTATTTTTTTGATAATATTATTTGTTTAATTGATTATTTAACGATAACTTGATTTATTAGGACCAAATAGACTTAGATCTAGAGTACTCCCAAATAATCTAAAATGTGTACCCCATAACAGAAATTCCCAATATCTTCATAACAAATTTCATTCATACAAAAAATATAAATTTGATGTTGTTACAAAATATGCTCATGGCCAATATTACGGAGTGTAAAGCACAACAGATTTTATTAGACACGAGAGTAGGGATAAACATGTTGTTCAACTCATCCATGAAACAATAACCTTTTAAGACCATTTGGCTCATTCTCTACAAATCTTTCTGTTGAGGCGAATATCCTTTCTAACCTATCAATAAAGAAATTTATATTATTCCGACTCACTAAATTTCCCTAGGAATTCAACCAATACTGCAAAAACTAATCCAATTTAGGCACTCCATAAACTTTCGAACTGATATTGTCTTGGTCATTATATCTGCTGGATTATCGTGTGTTGACATTTTCTTCACATCAACAATTCCATTTGAAATTATATCACGAATAAAATATTACCTAACATTTATGTGCTTTGTACGCTCGTGGTATATCTAGTTCCATGTAAGGTGTATAACGCTTTGGTTGTCACAAAATAATTTTGTAGTAGTCTTATCCAAGCCCAAGTCTGCCACCAAAATTTGCAACCATATTGCATCTTTAATTGCTTCTGTTACCGCCATGTAATCTACTTCTGTTGTAGACAAAGCTACAATAGCTTGCAATTGTGCTTTCCAACTGATCGCACTCCCAGCTAGAGTAAATACATATCATGTCAGAGATCTTCTTTTATCCATATCACCTGCAAAATCAGAATCAACAAAACCAACCAGTGATCCTGCAACATCATTCAGCGATCCACCAATATCAGTCTTGTTAAAAGTTAAGCCAATGTTCGCAGTATTCTTAAGATACTAAAGTATCAATTTCACTGCCGGCTAGTGCTCTTTCCCTAGACATCCAATGTACCTGCCGACTACACTAACCACATGTGAAATATCAGGAAGTGTGCATACCATAACATACATGATTCTACCAACTACACTTGAATAGGGAACCTTCGACTTTTTTTCCAACTCAGCATCGTCCTTGGTTGCTCTTGCTGCAGAAAACATGAAATGAGTAGCAAACGAGATTCTAACTGCCTTAGCATCAAACATGTTGAATCGTTGTAGCACTTTCTTAATATAGCTTTGTTGAGACAAGTATAATGATCTTACACTTATGTTCCTGATAATCTCCATACCAAGAATCTTCTTTGCTCTACCCAGATCCTTCATCTCAAATTCGGTATTAAGATGCTTCCTTATCTACACAATGTGTGACATACTATAAGAAGCAATAAGAATATCATCCACATAAAACAACAAGTAAACATAAGAATCATCTAACATCTTTTGATGATATACACAACTATCATATGGACTCATCGTGAACCCTTTTGACACCATAAATGTATCAAAATGTTTGTACCATTGCCTAGGTGACTGTTTCAAACCATATAATGACTTTTTAAGTAGAGAAACCCTGTCCTCCATATTAGGTTTGATAAATCCCTCTGGTTGTCTCATATAGATTTGCTCCTCCAATTTACCATGTAAAAATTCAATATTCACATCCAATTGCTCAAGCTCTAAATCGTGAAAAACTACCATGGCTAACAAAACTTGAATCGAACTATGCTTCACCACTGGAGAAAATACTTCATTGAAGTCGATTCCTTCCCTTTGAGTAAAACCCTTAGCGACCAGTCTTGCTTTGAATCTAGATGCCTCAACCCTGGATTACCTTCTTTTTTCTTGAACACTCAATTTCTGCTTACTACCTTCTGTCCTTTGGGCAAGTCAACAAACTTCCATGTTTGATTCTTATGAAGAGATTCAATCTCTTCCCCTATATCACCAATCCATCGATTTGCCTTTGAACTCACTATAACTTCCCTATAGCTACTAGGTTCCTGCATCTCAACTTCTTCTGAAACTAACAGAGTATATGCAACTAGATTCGCATACCTTTTTGGAAGTCTAATATATCTTATTTCTCTACCCAATGATATGCTATAAGGTTGTTGTTTTGGTTCGGGCGCATCATCATCACTACCATCTGATGTTGACGCATCACAACCTGATTCTGGATCCAGATCAGAACCACTCGAATTATTGGACCTATTAGGAACTTATTCTACTTCAAGCTTCACTTGTTTACTCACAATCGATCCTGATTCGACCATTTCTCCTACTTTCTTCTGACTAACTATCAAAGAAAACTCGTCAAAAGTCGTACACCATAACCGATATCCCTTCACTCTAGTAGCATATATTAGAAACATGCACCTCTTTGCCCTCGGCTCAAGCTTACCATCTCTCAAATGAGCATACACAGGACAACCGAACACCCTCAATTGTTCGTAATCAGTTACGGATCCAGACAAAATCTCAAAAGAACTTTTACAATCAATAGTCGTTTACGGAGACCGATTCACCAAGTAACACGTTGTATTGATAGTTTCAGCCCAAATATCCTTTCCTACAACGGAATGCGAGAGCATGCTTTGTGCCTTGTCACAAAGCGTTCTGTTCATTCTTTCTGCGACCACATTTGGTTGTCGTGTTCTAGAACAAGTGCGGTGATGCACTATTTCCTCAGCTTCGCAGAACTCGTTGAACTCACGACTGCAATATTCTAACCCATTATTATGTCCTAAGACGTTTGATGCAAACTTCCTTTCATGCACACCATTGAGCCTTTTGTCACTTTGATTACGCCGTCTTCTGCACGGTACTTGTAACACCGGGAGTCTAGTGTCCGAAGAGAAATTAGGTTTCTCTTCAACCCAGGAACATGCCAAAACGTTACGATTCTAACAATTCCATCTAACATTCTGATTATGACGTTACCGATACCACCATCAGGTAAGGAATGATTATCCAAAATAGACAGTTCCTTGCATTGGCTTGTAAGTTTCGAACCACAGCTTGAACTGACATATGTGATATGTAACACCATTATCGAGTACCCAATAGTTTTGCCCACAATCTGAATTCACGGACAATACATCTCCTCTACCAGTGTTTTCACTATCGTTGGAATCGTTCACACCTTTAAAAATGTTTGCTGCATTTTCCTTTTGATTTCCGTTCTTACCCTTCAGTTTTGGGAAATATCTCTTATAATGAAATTGCCCACCGCATTCATAACAGTTTAAGTTCCTTACCTTTGATTTGGACCTCCATTTCTTCCTTCTTAAAGAACTCGTTTTGCTTCTAGTTCTTCTCTTAGTCATAAGATCTTCCCCTTCAGCCTTATTCTCTGGCTGCAACTATCTTAACTCCTTTGAATTTCGTGCCCCTTTGACCTCTGCTAGCGATGTTTTCATAGGGAGTTGGTAACGATATCGAGACAAACAAATCTTGATCCTCATCCTCAATGTTGATATCTATGTTCTCCAAGTCCATTATAATTGATTTAAAATTATCTAAGTTCTCAGTTATGGACATACCTTCTTTCAATCTGAAATCATACAAGCGCTTCTTCAAGTATAATCGATTTACTACTGATCTGTCTGAGTAAAGATCTTCAAGCTTCTTCCATGCGCATGAAACAGTCTTCTCACCACTTATTTCACGAAGGACATTGTCTTTTACACTCATTAAAATCCAGCACAAACCCCTTTCTTGAAGATCTTGCTTCTCCTTTTCTTTCATCTCGTCTAGTAATTTATTCTTCATAGCCTTCCACAACCCTTGCGATACCAATGAAGATTTCAGTTTAATCTTCCATAATGCAAAGCTGGACCCTCTATCAAATTTTTCGATCATGTATTTTGTTGTTGTAGACACCATTGTGAAACCGTAGTTGAAAAACCTAATTTCACAACTAATACTCTGATACAAATTTTGTTATAAATCACTATGCAATTTATAACCAAATTTATTCTTCATAGCCTCCCACAACCCTTACGATACCAATGAAGATTTCAGTTCAATCTTCCATAATGCAAAGCTGAACCCTCTATCAAATTTTTCGATCACGTATTTTGTTGTTGTAGACACCATTGTGAAACCGTAGTTGAAAAACCTAATTTCACAACCAATACTCCGATACAAATTTTGTTATAAATCACTATGCAATTTATAACCAAATGCCACAAGCATAGAACACAAATAAAGAACAAAAAAAGAAAAGAACACGTGACTTAACATGGTTCGACAATTGTTTACGTTTATGGGCGCCGCCAGAGAAAAGTGTTTTACTACGATTGGAAAAAGGGTTGCATATTTAAAATTGTTCTTTGTGTAGCCATAATAGTCTATTTATAGGGATTAAATAGAAATTTTTAGATAATGGTCTTAATGGCCTCGTATACACAAGACTGACGAAAGTCCAAAAAAAGGAAAATTACCGGATCAGCCAAAAGAGGAGATTCTCCATCTGTAAGCTTCTTTCGTGATTGGCTTGTCCAGGGAAGGTTCGAAGTCAATGGAAGCTAGCGATGGAAGTGACTCCGTATAATAAGGAAGTGGACCGAATCCGAGGCAATGGCAGCTAATTGCATAGTATGAAAGTTATAATATCATTTCAGTGCCAAGCGGAACCAAGGTGGAAAAAAAGAAAAATATATTCTAAATAATAGTTATATTCTAGTGGATGATGGCTGTGTTTAGGAGCGATTCGTCCCTTCTTGAACAAGCCGGTGGTGTAGACGAAGTTCCTTGTAGCATGCAGCTTCTAATGGAGACAGAGAGATAGAACATTGTGAATATTTTTGGAATCGAGATAGCCATTCCGCCCATTTTGTCTAGAAAAACAAGACGTATTCTATCATAACTGGTTCCTGCCAAGAAACGCTAAGCTTCGGTCAGGTGTCCACAAGACTAAAGATGACAACATCAAAGATACAAAACTGTCAATGATACAAAACTGTACTGCCAAACACAATACACTATCAAGATATTATTCGACTAATTCTCAACACTTTACAAAACCGAAACAAGATAGGTACGTTTACGTAGTTCTCCTCTCCACCATGGTTAGACCCTTTGATCGAAGTGATTCGATCGTCCACCAGGTCGATCGAGCAAGAGATTAACTTGCTTAACGATAACCCTTCGATTGATGTCTCGCTAAACAAGGCATTACATGGAGGGAACTTCAAGGGAACTCCAATTGGTGTTTATACAGCTAACACAAGATTAACGTCGGCTTCAATAAGAAAACTCATGTTTGCACAAATCTCTGAGCTGGTTAATGATTTCTACAACAATGGTTTGCCTTCAAATCTAGCGGACTTCGATAGGAAAACTCATGTTTGCACAAATCTCTGAGCTGGTTAATGATTTCTACAACAATGGGTTGCCTTTCGAATCTAGCGGAAGGAATCCGAGTTTGGATTATGGGTTTAAGGGTGCGGAAATCGCGATGGCATCTTACTGTTCTGAGCTTCAGTATCTAGCTAACCCGGTCACCAACCATGTTCAAAGTGTCGAACAACATAATCAAGATGTGAATTCTTTAGGGCTTATCTCTGCGAGAAAAACAGCTGAAACCGTGGATATCCTGAAACTGATGTTTACTACATATTTGGTTGCTTTATGTCAGGCTATTGATTTAAGGCATATAGAGGAGAACTTCAAGAGCGCAGTTCATGATGCAGTTAGCCAAGTGGCGAAAAAAGTGTTGACAGTTGGAGTTAATGGGGAGCTCTATCCCTCCAGGTTCTCCGAGCCGGACCTACACAAAGTTATAGACAGAGAGTACGTTTTTGCATACATTGATGATCCATGTAGCTCGACATACCCTCTAATGCAGAAGCTAAGGCAAGTTTTGGTGGAACATGCATTGGAAAACACCGACCACTTGAAGAACGAAAAAGCTTCTATCTATCTGAAAATCAACGCATTCGAAGCGGAACTCAAAACCATTTTGACTAAAATGTTGAGGATGCAAGACAGAGAACGGTAGTCCGAAATTGCTAACCAGATCAAGAAATGCAGGTCTTAAGGAATGGAATGGCGCTCCTATTTCTATTTGTTAAGTTTATGGATGAAAACATAACTTGTTTTACAAGTTAAAAAACAAGTTTTTATATAACTGTGTATGTATTGATTTTAAACTCTCCTTTCATTGTATTAATTCTTCCTCTTTTGTATTGAAGTCATGTCCTTTTGAAGCTTAAAAAGCTATGTAACCAAGTTAATTTATATATACACAGGTTTAATTTTAGTTGGAAGATTGTAGAATGCTACTATGGTTTTGGTTGGCCTACATCAGGTGATTCAATCGGAAAGTTGTGATTACAGACTAAAAACCATCTGCGACGACAATCTGAAGAAATCTAGAATGCAAATTCAAAAAACTTTTACTGATTTCTCCCATTTCACTTGAGCAAATATATCTCTCTAAGAGCATTATCTGCAAACTCAAAAAAGCGGCACCACATAGTCTCTCTGGTCTGAATCTCCAATATTGTCGTCCGGTGATCATCAAGTCATCTTTCCCTTTACTTCTGACACAAAAAGAAAAATTATTAAAATGAGACTGTTTACCTGGTTGATCTCGCTTAACGATTTAAGCATAGAAAGTTACAAACATTGAAAACTTCCATAAATTCAGACATTCCTAAGTACTCGATACTGAGGTATTGTTTCTTCCACTCTTATAATTTCAGATTAAAATGAGACTGATTACCTGGTTGATCTGGCTTAATGATTTGAAAGCATCAGCCACCAAAGTCTTGTGCATGTGAACTTTGTTGTACCTCGCATGCAGCTCCTTCTTCTTAAGCTGAAAGTTAGTTTCCTCCTCCTTTTGTTTGGTCGCGTATTTCATATGAACTTGATCCATCTCTTTCTGATATTCAGATGTCAAGACCTCATTCTGCTCTTGCAAACAAAAGTTAAAATAAGAGACTTATGTAGACACATAAATACTGAAGAAAAGAATAGAACGTACAAAATCTATATGAGTCTTCGTTGTCTGGTCGAGTTCCTTAAGAATTCTTTCCATTTCATATTCAAATGGGTTAGTATAGAGAGACAAAGGTATCTGGGATGCTGTCTGTAAATTCGGATAATTATGTAAAGGACTGGTTACAGCTATCCTCGCGTCTGAAACAGTTGTACCCAATTCACAAAAAAGAGGATCAGCCGGTGCATGCCCTGCTATACTTGCAGGAGGCGGCACAATGGGCTCAACCTGCTGTGTAGATGTTCCAGAAATTTGGTAGGTGAAGATGTCTCTGTTGCTTGACTGGGGCATGCATTTAATAGCTGTAGGAAAGTCATTACAAGGAGGATTGGCATTAGATGGTACTGTTGGTACTGGGCTTCCAGCCTCTATATCATGCATTTCAAGTATTACATCATCATATACTGCGTGATTACTAGGATGAATTAATGGAGACTCATCGGGCACAAATGATTTAGTTCCATTAGAAATGTTATCTTTTGAAAAAAGCGAAGTTGATGCCATAGTGTTTTCCGCAGCCTCTGTCAAATTTGTAGTCCCTGCTGCTGTTAGAGTCTCTCGACTTGGCTTGCTGACCTCATTAAGTATCTGTAACTGAGAAGAACAGGAAGCTTTGAGTGCATTCCCTTGACTACTACCTGAAGCCACAACTCCCAGGACATCCGATCCAGCTATTCCATCTGACATCACTCTAACTAAATCGTCTTCTACAACAGAATCATATGTAGGCACGAGGTTATTAGTAGCATCACCAGGGCTGCTAGCTCCACTACACTCAATAACTCCATCAACCATCGCTCCCTCAGAAACCATAGTATCCAGTGCAGCATTCTCTTTTTTTATCTGACCTGGAGGTATCACAAAACAAGTTTCTTCTGTGTCAACCATAACATTATCACTTCCATTATCCAGCATTCCATCTCCGCAAGGGGGCAGATTATTACTATCACCACCCACTTTCTTGCGCTTCTTTGCCAGTTCGTCACTTGTAGCAGGACATATATTTAGAGGATCATCCAAATTTTGGACCCTTTTGCGATTTCTAGCAGAGGAATTTGCAATATATTTCCACTCTGGAGCTTTTCCTTCCGACACGTTTGCCCAAAATATTTGAGGTGAAAGGTCATCCATTAGTTCTACATCTCGCTCACCAAATATTTGAGGTGAAAGGTTATCATTCTCTCCGAAAGCTTCACATTCAGCCTCTGTGAGCGATACCTCATCATCCATAACCTAACAAATACAATTTGACAGTATAATAGACATTCACATAGGCAAATGTGATTGTCTCGCAATATTTTAATCATGGTTGCGATTTTTGAAATACAACTACTGCCTACTCAGGTTCAAGTGATTGCGATTGCTTTGAATATGCAGTTGCTAGATAGGATACATTGTTAGATGCGTGGTTGCGATTCAGGGCTTCGATGTCACTGTTAGATAGGTTATACTATGATACATTGCTAGATTAGTTAAATCCAAACATTGCTGGATACTTATCAGCTACCAAATCATGTTTAACATACCTTCGCGTCTCTGAGTTGGCTAACCATGAGGATCATTTCAAAAGTTGACTCCTTCCTCTCCAATCCCCACCACTTATAACACCTAGGGATTATGTTTGGTCTTGGTATTTCAACGTCGATGAAACTGTGCTCCATCAAAAAAGGCTGCAGAAAAAATAACACAACATTCAAATATGGTTTTAAAAACTAGCGTAATAACATAAGTCATCGTCCTTACAAATAGAAGAGCAACGCATCCGACCACTCTACCGGGATTCCCTGCCTTAATACATTTGTCCAGTGACTTCTGCAGCTTCTCAACTATAGCTCTAGACCAGTCGTAGTCGTTTATTTTCTCTAGATTCTCTATGTAGAAAACTGCTGTCCAGCCGACCACATCCCCTGACACTGAAAAAAACAGTGTCGAGCATATGAAAAGTATCAACAGACGAGCAACGTCCTTCGCCTCGTCCTCTCCTCCGTCCCTTATTGCTTTCTCTATCGATTCCTACAAATAAATAACATCATACTCATATACTCGAACAACAATTCAAAACAGTTAATCCTATTATGACATTGCTAGATATACTACGAAGACATTGCTAGGTACGTGTAAAAAAACAACATACTAATATATTGCAAAAGCATGTCAAAACAAATACTCCTATTTTGACATTACTAGATAGAATGCGCTCACATTGCTAGAGACGTGTAAAAATACAACATCATACTAATATGTTGCTACAACAATTGAAGACAAATTCAAATTTCGAGAGTTCGTTCACCTTTATCAATGCATTAGACAATGAATTGTCGTTCGTCGGTCCGCTCCTCCTTGTGCGGGGACTCAAAAAATATTTCTGCATTAACATCGAATCGTTCTCAGCTCCATCAGCAAACCGACCGATAAAGGCTCCTGTTTTATTCAGAGGCATCTCCTCGTTCCCGTGTTTCAGCCCAAATATGGCCTTCACATCCTTCGTAGTTAGCTTAACATACTTACGACCTATCTTGAAAGCCTTCCTTTTCACATCGTAAAAACTACAAATTTCCTCAATTAGGTTGTGGAACTTTTTCAGCTTCTGATTCTCGTTCCTCACATCAAACGATGTTTTTAGAAACGTATAGAACGGGGTGTCTCTTGCAGCTTCTATGTGTTCTGCTGTAATTATATTCCGTCTTAGAAGGTTGATTATACCGACTAAGCCAGACCTGTAGAATACGCCCGTCTTAGTCATGTTTGCCTGCATATATTGCAATTTCAAGTGAACTTAATCATAATCCTTACATCGCAGTAGTAACATGAATCGCAATCATCACGCAATAACACAAAAACTGTGCACAATCCTAGACATTACAAAACCAAACACTACACAGGTTTTACTAACCAAACAACAACATCAACTAATTTTATACACATTGCTAGACATATTGCAGATTCACTATCATTGCTAGAGGTGTTGTATGTTACTATAAACACAATACTAACATTGCTAGACATGGCAACACAGATTGCATACATTGCTAGATATGAACAACATTTTCTGCATATGATGCAAATACTTGGTGAAATACAGACATTGATAGATAGGGCTACAATTTCACGGCGAAGTTGCGATTCATGCCAAACAATCAACTAACCACTGTCTACTCCATCGACATTCTCCGATATTAACATCGACACTAACATAACAATACAGTCTCACCCAAGCATCTTCAACTCTTAACTAACACACGAAATTTCAGGAAAAACCAACGATATTTCAACAGCAACAAAAAACATCGATATAGAACTGCAGAAATTAAGAAAAAACGTCGTCGGAGAACTTGGTACTGTCCATTACAATACTTACTAGATACAGTCCCTAGTCCGGCCAAAATAAGACTCCACAGACTAATCTAGGAAGTTACAGTGCCTCGTCCGGCCACAGAAAAACCACCGCGAATACGAAACTAACCTCTAGGAGTATAACGCCGCCGGGAACTGTATCGGAATGTCTATCGCCACCGGTAACGTCAGCTTTTAACCGTTGTTCGGAGTCGGAAGTGATGTTGTCGACTCAAAGGTTGGTTCACGGTTGGGTTGAAGTTTGTTTTTAAGTTCACTCTCAGTTTTTTCGTGTTTTTCTCTCCCCAAAATTTGGAAAAATGAAAATGGAAGGAATTAGAACCAAAAGTCAGACTTAAAAAGTGAAAAAAAATGGATAATAACCAAATTGCCCCCTTCTATTCTTTTAAATATTTTATAAAACTCGTCTAGACCACTTAAGTATTAAGTAAAAGTGAAAAATGAAACTCGTCTGAAAGTACGTACCACTTAAGTCAGACTTAAATATCTTGTAACCCAAAGGTCTCTGATTGTGTTTAGTTTTGATAACTAAAGATAATTTTTTTGTGGCACTGTTGTTTCCAGAAAGTCGAAGAAGTAAGAAATGAATCATTGTGAATTAAGTTCAATGCAAAAAGTCCAATACAACTTGCAATAAAAAGTGAATTAAGTTCAAAGTTAGGTAAACATCAACGCGACGCGACACTGGTTTGCATTAAATAACTAGTCTTCTGGTTTTAGTGTTCTAGGAAAATATAGGACAATGGAACGGCACGGCACTGGTCAGAGTTCTTTCGGCATGCCTCACAATAAATAGGTATTATCATTACATACAGAAGATTGCTTTAAAAACACTCAAGATTATTTTGGGAAGTGATACTAAAAGGTCAAAATTACTCCACTAGGCTATTAACTTTATCATTTATTCTATAAAATTATTATTATTTAAAAAAATATAAAACAACACAGTATTAAATGTTGTTTATAAAACCAATAAAGTAGTTACATTTCTCTATCAATCATATTTTCTCATCTTACAATAAAGAGGTATCATCATGTATAGGAGATGGTTTAAAAAACACTCAAAATTATTTTAGGATGTGTTATTAAAAAGTAAAAATTATTCTGCGAAGTTATTAATTTTATTATTTAATCTACAAAATTATTTTTTTAATAAAAATATTTCATTTCTCTCTATTTTCTTTTTTAAAAATAAATTTATTTTACCTAAACCAAATAAGATAAATATAAAACTATACCAAAACCATTGAAATAAGCTATTATTAGAATTATAAGCACGAAGTAGGGTATAAAAATTATGTGTTTATTAAACCACTTATAATTATTAAATTGTAAATAAAACATTAAAATTAAATAAATATTAAAATTAAATACTAAATATCCGAGCATATTTGGAATTAGTTCTACTTAATTGAGTTTTGTTTCAAATAAGCAAAGATCAAAACAAAAAACAAACATATAATTATTACAACTAACCATATCAATACCAAATTAAAACGAGATAAAAATTTTTGGTACAAATTAGTCTGACAATGCTATGGCGGACACGATCACCCAACGTCATGGTCTAACAGACATGGTCTACCGGACCCGACGACTGTCAAGGCTATTATGTCCATCCGGCTATATCGCCACGTCATTGTGTCTGCCATAGGCTTTACTGGAAAATAAATTTTTTTTAGAATGACAACGAACACCAAATTGACACCATTGTTTTGGCAGAATCGAACATTTTAAGGTTAAAAAAATACATTTTGAAAAAATAAAAAGATAGAAGAGTGTATAGTTCTTCCATGTCCATGCAAGTCTATAGAGGAAGATGTTCTTTTTTTCATTTAGACCATGATTTTTAAATTTTACAAAGTTGGAAAAAAAAACTTTTGGTGACATTTAGTAAGCTTTAGGTAGTAAAATATTAGGTCATACTAGATCTTTTTGTATGTAACTTCATGGAGTAAATAATGGTATAAAACGTAAATACATAGAGTCCCAAGAATTTTGAGGATTTTTTGATGAGTAACGATTTGTATAAATATTGTAAAAAATTTGAAGATGCAATTCCACGGAGTAGTTTTCACTAATTGTTTTAAAAAAATCTGTTACACTTATTAAAAAGTGTGGAATTCTCTTCGGTGACGGATACATCCAAAAAAAAGTATTGTTTTTTTTCTAGATTTTTATATTAGTGATTTGTTTATTCTTTTTAATATTAAATTATTATTTTATATTTTATATTTTTTTTCTTTAAATTATTCAAACATCAATATCTACATATTCACAATATATGGATGTCATTTGCAAATATATACAATAACAAATACAATTTATTTAAACGTATTATAAAGTTTAAAACTTTTGATTGTTACGTGACTCTCAAATTCTTAATTTTTTTATTAATATCATAAATAATAAAAAGTAACAAAAAAAATAAATGATATAATTTATAACAAGTATGTATTTTCAAATATAAATATATATACGTAATAGTTTTTTATATTTATATATTCTCACATATATAGTATTTGAAGAACTATCCACAACTATAAATATTTTTTAAGAGCTAAATTTTTAGTAGTTTCATTTAAATTATATTTAATAATATAATTTCTTTTATTATTTTTAGTGTAAATATTTTATTATGTAAAAAAAACTAAAAAGATAAAAGACATAATATGATTTTGATGTAAAAAAACATAAAAGATAATTTGAAACTATTATAAAATAATTTTGTTTTGAGGTTAGAAATTCAATATTTATAATACGATGAGAATTTGACACGACATTACTTGACATCAACAAAACTAAAAACAGGTTAAATTTATGTTGGGTTGGTATCCCTCGAAACTAATCTGTAAAATATAAAAGGATATGAAAAATATGAATTTAATTTATAAAACTTAAAAATATCTGCAAACCTGAAACTCATCCGTGAATTCTAAAAATAATCCATAAAATCCATAAAAGTTTTGAAATTTAAAATATAATTACAATTTATCAGAGTTTAAAACTAAAAATACCATAAATTTAAATGAGATCTAACTCTATAGATTCAATCGGTAACATAACCAATATTCATCTTATTTCTTCTTCTCTTCTCAACTCTCATTTTCGATTTTTTTTATCATTTCCCCATTAATCATTTTAAATATTTGACTTCAATCAAGTTTTATATTTACCAACATGGATGGATTCAAAGGGTGGCCATATATGCATAGGCCACTCTCAAATATATATAAAAAATATTTTTTAGTGGTATAAACTATCAGATAGTGAGAAGAGGCGGCAAGTTCGAATTCTACTTATAACATATTTTTTGCTTAATTTTTTTATTTCATTTTTTCAGCTTCGTTTTTTTGCTTTAATATTTTTCACGCAAACCTTGGCGTCAATGCTTTTTCCCAAATCAACACCTATTTGTCTCACACAAATCAACCCATCTCCTCATCTTAACATTCACTGAAAATTTAGATACTACCTCTAACTATTATATTAAAATTATAAATTTTTAATTATACGTGTAACATTTTTTATTCTTGTTTAGACTTCAGACCGATAAAATAAATTCATATTGAGAAAATTGGTTGGTATTTTTTGTTTGACATTCTACTAATACCAATTCATTATATGTATTGTATTCACTGTTTTTTTATTGTTGAAGGGTATATTGTTAGGGTGGCGACCAAAGTCCCACATCCCACATCAGTTAAACATGGGAAAGATCAGTGGTATATAAGTAAGAACATATCTTAACTAATATGAGGCCTTTTGATAGTGGACCAAATGCAAAGCCGTGAGGGCCTTCGGGTGCCAAAGCGGACAATATCATACTAGTGTTGAGATCGGTTGTATTCTTACTTATATACGGAGGCGGAATATACGGAACCCCATATTCACAACACCCATATTCCCAACACGTGGTATCAGAGCGTCAGGCCTAGACGAAACGTGATGGTGGTGAAATTCTTAGAAGTCGAACATGATGAACTAGTAGCCACGCTCAAGGTGATCTGCTCTAGAGATCCTAGTTTGGGGTGCCCGTGGCTCATCAAGAAGGCGGTACTTGATTGGAGTGTGACGCTAAGGAACAAGACATAGTGGTCTAATAGGAGGTGATGCAAGTCAATTGAGAGGAGGCTAAGGTGGTACTTTGTTCGAGAGGAGGATTTGTTAGGGTGGCGACCAAAGTTTCACATCCCACATCGGTTAAACATGGGAAGGATCAGTGGTATATAAGTAAGAACATATCTCAACTAGTATGAGGCCTTTTGGTAGCGGACCAAATGCAAAGCCGTGAGGGCCTTCGGGTGCCAAAGCGGACAATATCATACTAGTGTTCAGATCAGTTGTGTTCTTACTTATATCCGGAAGCGAAATATGGGGAACCCCATATTCACAACACCCATATTCCCAACATATATAATATAATTATGGTTCCAAACAATTTTCATGACATATTTATGTTTTTTAAAGATTAAACTTATTATCCAAAGCACTGATGTTAAAAATCAAATTATGTGTTCACCTTCCTTGTTATCAAAGGGTATATCTTCAAGATGAAATTATACTTTTGCCCTTAATATTTTATCTAGTTGTGTACAATTTTAGGTAGGCTCGGGTAATTTATTTAGTTTACTTGAAGTAACCGTACATCAACAAAAAAGAATGAGAATGTGAATTTTAAGTTGAGTCATTTTTCCCACTAGTTGTGTGCTTTTAATTTCTAGAAAAAACTTATATTAAATGTAACAAAATATATATGATAAGAGGTTTAATTCTTAAGTCTTGTTAGATAATTTATATTAAAATATTTTGTGGTTACCCAAAAATCAACCATATAAAATTAGAATGCAAGAAACCAAGAGTGATATGTTTTACATGTTTGATTTAACCATGAACTTTTCATATATCGATTTTTTTTTATAAAAAACAATTTAAAATTGTCCAAAGAAATGAGAATAATCTAGATTTGAAATTAATGGTTAAATTTTGAAAATTCATATTAGAATAAATTTTCCGAAGACACCAGCTTAACCCTAGCCAATTTGGGTCAAATTTCTTTTTAGTTTTGGTTTGTTTCCCTTTGATACACTCTATTCAAGTACGAATATCAGAGTAATTTAATGGACTCAATAAACCTTCTACTACAAGTTTATCCATTATATGTTTGGATATATGAGCTTGTTAGAGATATTAGGCATAAGCTCATTAGCTCATATATTTTACCTATAACTAAGAGCCTTTACTCTATGTAATAGATACGCTTTCTAAATAATACAAAACCATAGTCGCCTTTCTTTATTTATATTTTTATACGTGGTATTAGAGTGTAAGTTTTGATCTTGAAGTTTTTGTGTCTTCCGATGTGCCGGCGGACAGCTGTTTTAGCTGTCTTCCGGAAGAAAAAAAAAAGTAAAAAATTTTGGTTTTCGGATCTGGTGTGTGCAGCCAAAATAAACAGACCTGAACAAGAGGTAAACAGTGCCGATTATTTTTTGAATTTTGGATAGTAGATTCGAGACATCTAATCCTTCAATTTGATCGGTTGGATTATGATTCAGTGCAACATTTTAAGAGAAATCGTTATTGGAACAGTGTAGATTTTTGTTGGTAAAATCGTAGATTCTATTTTGATTTTAATTTTGATTGGAAAATAGATTTTAATTTGGATTTGATATTTTCATTTAGTATTGAATTTTGATTTGGTATTTGAATTTAACATTCAGATTTTGTTTGAATTTATTTTGGGTATTTGGTGTTGAGATTTGTTTTGGTTTTTAGATTTTATTTGACATTTAGACTTTGTGTCTGACTTTTGCTTAGATCGAAATTTGTCGTTTTGATTTCTATTTTGTGTTTAGATTTTGTTTGACATTTGGATTATGTCTAAAGTTTTCTTAGATCGGTGTTTTCGTTTTGATTCGTTTGGATTCGTATGGTGTTTAGATTTTATTTGGATTTGGATTGAGTTTTGAGTTTTGAGTTTGGAGTTTGGAGTTTTGAGTTTGGAGTTTGACGTTCAACGTTGGATTTTTGACATTTTGATTTTTGTTTTGGCATTTTATTTTGATTTTGGATTTTGATTATGGTTTTGGCGTTTGGTTTTTAGATTTGGATCCAATTTTGGTTTTAGATTCAATTTTAGTATTTAGTATTTCAATTTGCTTTCCGTTGTTTGGTTTAATATTTGTATTGGAGTTTTTTTATTGTTTGTAACAAACTCACAATGCAATAATAAACATTACGAGTTTGAGAGAGGTGTTGGGGATTTGAAATTTTATATTTGAATTGAAGATTTGGTTGAAGAAGATGAGGAGGTAGAAATGATGCGTAAAAAAAGAGTACTTGAAGAAGATTTATGAAGAAGATGAGAATAATATCAAATTTTTACTCATGAGCAGAAGAGTTCTCCAGTGCCTCATTGTTATGCTTCATTTCCTATCTCTGGTTTCTGAAGAAATTTGAGTCCATTCCTCTGGTTGAAGTGTTTCTGTTCCTCTTATGTTTCTTGATTTCATTACGATAAGCTTTGTGGGACTGTTTGTGAGCGGTGTAAAACTGACGTATGAAGAAGTTTTAAAGATTGAAGGCAACTTGCGAAGTTCTTCGCAAAGAAACACAATTTGCGGATTTTTTACAAAGGCTCTGCAGTTTCATTTTCTTTTTTTACAACCTTTCAATGCGTCTAATATATTTTGAGTTTAAGCGAGAGTGTTAGAGATACTAGGTCTAAGCCGTTTAGCTCATATGTTTTATCTATAAATAAGAGCATTTATACGCTTTCTTAATAATACAAAACCCTAGTCGTCTTTTTGTTTTTCTAGTCATCTTTTTTTGTTTATCGTTTTCTACAAACCTAACTACTTATGCCACAGTTTAGAGAAGTTTTCAGATTTAGTAATTTTTTGGGTACAATTTGTGCATTCATCGAAATTTTATCAGGAAGCACCTCCAACCTTAAAGACAGCAACACCACTGGATAGTTTAGATAGTCTTTCTTGTGCTTTATCCTTGTCAAAAGCAACATCACTCTCTCCGAAATTGTCCTCTGGTCGCATCTTTCTTTGATCAGCCTTTTGTCTCTGCCACCATGTATAATGATAGTATTATCAAGAGAAACTGAGATCTTTTTAGCTGCTCCAAGCATTTCATCCTGCACTTTGTCAAGTGACATACCACGCTCTTCAGAGATAACCTCTTCACCAGTAAGAGGTGCAAGATCACTTAAAGTAGCTCTTCTGCTGTCCCCAAAACCGGAAGCTTTAATACCACAAACCTCAAGCCCGACATGATTTTTATTGAGAACAAGCATCTTTAGTGCATCACTCGCATCCTCCGCAACAATAAGTAAATGTATTTTTTTTCTACTAAAATTTTCAAAACTTTGAAAAGAAAGTTCATGTCTGAAATCTTCTTCTTGTGAATAAGAATCAGCGGATTCTCAAGCTCACATTTCTGGGTTTTCTGGTCCGTAATAAAATATGGAGAACCTCTAGCCAGCTTTGTTCCTTCATTTCCTAATTTGTCCATGGATCTTGCTATTAAATCTTTGATTTCACGCTCACCATCGGCAGAGATAGTGGCAATCTGTGTGATTTCTTTTGAAGTGATAATCATTAACACTATACTTTTTAGATCGGATACTACAACATCAACAACCATACTGATACCACTGCGTAAATCCATAATATTTACACCAGCAGACATTGATTTGCAACCTTGAGTGAGTATAGCTTGAGTCAAAATCGTAACACAAGTATTACCATTTCCAGAAGTCTTGTTGGTGGCACCATCAACCTGCATAATATTTTTGGTTTTATCTTTAAAATTGATGCTTCCGGCTACTTTGGTTACTTTAGGTACTCATGGATATTTCTCATGATCACATTCCGTCCATTGGGTCCCATTGTAACTTTCACAGCTTCAGCGACTTCAGACACACCCTGCAGCATAGCTGCACAAGCTTGGATCCCGAAAGTGATGTCGTTGGCCACATAATTCCTTCTACTTACAACTTTTTTCCATACCAATTTCCGTGAACCAGATGAACCCATAGAAAAAGTTAATTTTAAAGAAAGACGATAGATGTCTGAGATACATACACCCGTTGACAAAGAGACAAAGACGCGTTTGACTTTGTTGGGATTTCGTCTCTTAAAAATAGGCTCTCTCCACTTACCATCAATGAAGAACTGGCGATTTAATACCGAAATTCTCATTTCCAAACTACTCTTTCCCGACATAACCTCAGAAAGCAATTGTTGGTTCTCCATTGGATTTAGAGAAAAGTTTTTTCCTTTCATTTTGACATTGAATAAGTCTTTGCTACTAGCATCTCTAATCAAGAACTATTTATTCTCGAACAGTAATTGACCAACACTTAAGAAATTCTGATCATTTTTACGTACAAATAAAACATCTGAAATAAACTTTGTACTTTCATAACTTATTATAGCTACTGTACATTTTCCCTTGACTTCCAAGTATTCATCGTTTCCAGTCTCTACTCTCTTGACATCAGTGTCTTTTAATTCCTCAAAGATTTCTTTGTCATAGGTCATATGATTTGTGCACCCGCTATCAATCAACCAATTTCACTCGATTTTGTGTCTGAAAAACAAGTGACCACAAATAGCTGATCTTCTTCTTCTTCATCAGTTACTCGTGCATCTGACCTATGACTTTGCAGATTACAGCTTCATGTCCGAGTTGATTACATTTGAAGCATTTAGTATGAGGTCTCCTCTAGCACTTGAAGTTTAATTTTTTGATACATGTTGATGTCTTGATGCTTTACAGGTAAGGCACCTTCAATCACTTATTCTTGCCTTATAGACCTTCTTTGATAAAAAGTTTTCAAAACCATATTTTTTTCATCAACTCGACATGGGGATGTTGTCTTCAGGCTATGAAAAAGTTTTCGAATTTATTTTTTTCATCAACTAGATGACTTCAATGTGACTTTGAATAAGGAACACTCGAGAATAATTTATTTTATTCCGATAAGGTCAACAATTATAATTCCCAATGTAACGATTGAATAAAATAAAATAAATAATTTAGGTTCTTGATGGTGATAGTGCTGTGAATTTGAGGACGAATTCTTGTCAACCAGGGGAGGATGATGTAACCCCAAAAGTCCAAACAAAAACCTTTTTTATTTTATTTTATTTTATTCAAATATCTTATGTATTTAAATCAAATCTAATTATATTAAGATTTTATTTTATTTTATTTTATTTTAAAATATTTATTTTATTTCTTTGTATTATAATTTCTCAAAAAAATTCCAAAAATTTCTCACACAATCCCCACAAAATTCCCTTAAAGAATCTATGAAAAATAAAGAAGTTGAACAAACAGAAACTAAGAACAACTATCTAAACAACTTCAACACTAACTAGATCAGAAATGGTCATACCCAAGTTGGTTAGAGAAGAGGTGGGGACCGAGTAACTAACTCCAGGAAGAATTCGATAAAGTGTTCAATGGGATCGTTGACGGGAAGATTATAGATCCACTGCTTGAGTGTCTCGATGAATGTAATGGTGCTTCTATTCCTATTTGTTAAGTTTTATGGGTGAAACATCAAAACTTGTTTTACAAGTTAAAAACAAGTTTTTAAACTCTCTTTTCATTGTATTAATCCTTCCTATTTTGTATTGAAGTCATGCCCTTTTCAAGCTTCATAAGGTATGTAATCAAGAATTTTAATTTATATATACACAGGTTTAATTACTAGAAAGTTTAGTTCTGAAAGATTGTAGAATGCCTACTATGGTTTTGGTTTGGCAGCAGGTGATTCAATTGGAAACTCGCGATTACCGACTAAAAACTCTAGTTTAGTCATCTGATACCAAATTATAATAACAGATATTTTTTTTCATTTCATATAAAAATCTATCTTCGACGACAATCTGAAGAAATCTAGAATGCAAATTCAAAAAACTTTTACTAATTGCTCCCGTTTCACTTGAGCAGACAGCTCTCTCTAAGAGCGTTATCTGCAAACTGAAAGAAGCGGCACCACATAGACTCTCTGGTCTGGATCTCCAATATTGTCGTCCTGTGATCATCAAGTCATCTTTCCCTTTACTTCTGACACAAAAGACAAAATGGTCACAAACATTGGAAAGGATCGTAAATTCAAACATTCCTAAGTAATGCATACTGAGGTATTGTTTCTTCTGCTTTTATAACTTCATATTAAAATGAGACTGTTTACTAAAGTCTTGTGCATGTGAACTTTGTTGTGCCTCGCATGCAGCATTGCAGCTCCTTCTTCATAAGCTGAAAGTTAGTTTCCTCTTCCTTTTGTTTGGTCGCGTATTTCATATGAACTTGATCCATCTCTTTCTGATATTCAGATGTCAAGACCTCATTCTGCTCAAAAAAGATAAAAGTAAAAATCAGAGACTTATGTGGACGCATAAATACTGAAGAGAAGGATAAAACCTACAAAATCTATATGAGTCTTCGTTGTCTGGTCGAGCTCCTTAAGAATTCTTTCCATTTCATATTTAAATGGGTTAGTATGAGAGACAAAGGTGTCTGGGATGCTGTCTGTAAATTCGGATTATTATATGAAGGACTGGTTACAGCTATCCTCGCATCTGAAACAGTTGTACCCAATTCACAAAAAAGAGGATCAGCCGGTGCATGCCCTGCTATACTTGCAAGAGGCGGCACAACGGGCTCAACCTGCTGAGTAAATGTTCCAGAAATTTGGTAGGCGAAGAGGTCTCTGTTGCTTGACTGGGGCATGCATTCAATAGCTGTAGGAAATTCATCAAAAGGAGGATTGGCATTAGATGGTAGTGGTGGTACCGAGCTTCCACTTCTAGTCTCTATATCATGTCAGGTATTACATCATCATGTGCTGCGTGATTATCAGGATGAATTAATGGAGACTCATCGGTCACAAATGATTTAGTTCCATTAGAAATGTTATATTTTGAAAACAGTGAAGCAGATGCCATAGTGTTTTCCGCAGCCTCTGTTAACTTTGTAGTCCCTGATGCTGTTAGAGTCTCTCCACTTGGCTTGCTGACCTCATTAAGTGTCTGTAGCTGAGAAGAAGAAGAAGCTTGGATTGCATACCCTTGACTACTACCTGAAGCCACGACTCCCACGACATCCGATCCAGCTACTCCATCTGACATCACTCTAACTAAATCGTCTTCTACGACAGAATCATTTGTAGGCATAAGCTTCTTATTAGCATCACAAGGGCTACACTCATTAACTCCATCAACCATTGCTCCCTCAGAAACCATAGTATCCAGTGTAGCATTCTCATTAGTTGTCTTACCTGGCAGTATCACAACACCAATTTCTTTTGTGTGAACAATTACATTGTCACTTTCAAGCATTCCATCTCCGCAAGGGGGCGGATTATCACTATCTCCAGCAACTTTCTTGCGCTTCTTTGCCAGTTCGTCACTTGTAGCAGGACATATATTTAGAGGATCATCCAAATTTTGGACCCTTTCGCGATTTCTAGCAGACGAATTCGCAATATATTTCCACTTTGGAGCTTTTCCTTCCAACACGTTTGCCCAAAATATTTGAAGTGAAAGGGCATCCATTTGTTCTACATGTGGCTCACCAAATAATAAATTTTTTTTACTGTAACTTCCCTGATTGTGTTTAGTTTTGATAACTAAGGATAACTTTTTTGTGGCACTATTGTTTCCAGAAAGTATAGCCTTGAGCTCACACATGACATCTATTAAATGTGTCAGATCAGATGATTTACTTGGAACTGAGGCTGTCGTATGATGAAACTCGTCTAACTTAGAAAACAGATTAGAAGCTCCCCACATAAGCATGTTTTCTGTGGTACTCCAGTTAAGGTTCTTTGGGTTTCTTACAACCAACTTACTTTGCTTTGCAAGAATCAATATCTTCTCTTCAAGAGTACATGCCGAATACAAGTTAATACTTTTGTAGTTTCAAATTTTGACTTCAGCTTTATCTTCTGCAAGACCTTTGAATCATATGCGGGACTCCAGTTACTGTTAAATATTATGAAAGCGTCAACCGATTCCAACTTGATGCTGGTCTTACAAGCATGTCTACCCAACAAAAGCACAAATCTGCCACTTTCTTGATCGAACCTGTTTATAGCAGATATCTCCCTTGAAGGGACAGTAGAATGTTCAATATGCTCATAAGATTCGGGTCCAAACTTTTCCCGCACGAAGTCATCCAAAATATCCCCAGTTGCCTCCCTTGCATCACCAATCGACTGTTGACCGGAAATTTCAAGTAAGAAATGAATCATCATGAATTAAGTTCAATGCAAAAATTCCAATACAACTTGCAAAAAAAGTGAATTAAGTTTAAAGTTAGGTAAACATCAACTCGACACTGGTTTGCATTAAATAACTAATCTGCTGGTTTTAGTGTTCTAAGAAAATATAGGACAAAGGAACGGCACGGCACTGCTCAGAGTTCTTTCGGCATGCCTTATCTACCTGAAGATTAACATTGGGTATTCTGCTTATGCAAAAATCCCGTAATGGATCAACATATGTTTATGTATAAAGAACATGAAAAAATGAACACCAGCTCAGGACATACCTGGAAGAAAACAACTGCTTTTAAACCTCGATTCTTTATCTCCAAAAGCATTGCATCAAGAAGTTGCAGTTTGCCAGTAGCTTTGATTCCGAATTCCAAGTATTCGGTGTCTTTGAGGTCTTTATTAAACAGACCTTGTGCGGCTAGATCTAGTACATAAGGATGGTCACAGCACTGTTAAAACAAAAGTTCCCGTATAAGGTTGATGCTACTACGGTAAAATCAGTTCTTGACTTACCATCAAAGAATCTACATCATACCGCACATATATTCCTCTTTACTATAAAGAATAGAAGCTTGTAAGTCTTAGTGGTGTCTTTAAAAAGAATCGAATAAACCAATGCAATACGCAAAACTTTTATAGGGACAATAAGAGCAAAAACTTGTGAAACTAAGCTTTAACTCGCAAAAACAGGTTCAATGCATACCTGGGTCAATTTCATACTTCTTAACCAAGCAATTAAGCTGTCCTCATGGTTTTGTTCTATTCCAGACCACTTCAAGCAAATTGGCATTAGATCTAAACCAGCCGGCTTAGTTGCTATTTTCGCGTGTTCTAGAAAAAACGGCTGCATCCAAACATCCAAATATTGTAAAAAAAAATGGTTTTACAATGTAGAAAAATATGAGCTACTAACCACAAGCAATGCGACACAGCCTATGGTTCTTTCAGGTCGGTAGCGTACAGCACAGATCTTTATAGAATTTATCAGTTTCTCTTTTATCCTCCCAGTCCAATTGTAGTAGTTGATCTTGTCGAAGTCGTCCTTGGCATTACTCTACTGTTTGTTTTCCACTTCGACATAATGAATCATAGTTGTGGTCATATGGTCGCCGGATACAGAAAAAAATAAAGTCCAACATGCATATAATATAAGGAGAACAGCTACGTCATGTGTACGACTGTTTCTCCTTTTGTTGTTGCTGCTCTAATAATTGAATCCTAAAAATTTCATAAGATTAAGTTTATAAAACTTGGTTTTGTGTGCGTGAAACGCGAAAGATAAATCAATAAATTGCAAAACATGTATAGACAAAGTTGCGAAACCTGACAAAAAAAAAAAATACAAAAGTATAAATATGTAGCTCCAAAACCTTTAGTTGGAATTCTAGCCTTTAACATCGTGTTTGTTACATAAGGATGATCGGTTATATCTTTCTTATTTTTGCATCGTCTCCGGAAAATAGGTGCGAGCTATTTTTGAGTGTCCTGTCGTAACATTACTAATACAAAAGTCTTAAATAGTTAGAAAAAGATACATTAAATATTGTTTACAGAACCAATAAAATACTATAGTTATCTATCAATAATATTTGAAAAAGTTCGGTCAAATGTGTTTCAAGAACAGAGAAATGTGCTTCAAGAACAGAGAGAGTATGAAACAAGGGATTTCAACTCGATCATGAATCTCCGTTTAAGAGAAGAATTTTCCGTTCTTCATCCTGGTATAAACCATACTCAACAACCAAATAAGAGATTTGTCGATTTATTTACTCCGGTCGAAGAATTTGATACGTTGAATCATGAATACGTAAAGAAAACAGAGAATCATTTTTCGATTCAATACAGTGATCAAGTGAAACAATCGCTCATCAAGAAATCAAGAACTATATTAATTGGCAAGTTCGGCAATGGAGTTCCAAAAAAACAGAAACTAGGAAGTTTTTTAACAACGTTGAAATTCAGGGGATCGTACAGTTTCAAGGTTTGGGATTCACATCACATTTTCTTCGAGTTTGATCTGAAGGAAGATGTATCAATATTATGGGCTCGAAATGTTTGGAGGTTCGATGATATAGTCATGCGAATCTTGAAGTGGAATCAGAATTTTAACAAAAAGATTGAAGACCCTATTGTCTTAACATGGGTTCGTTTCGAAAACTTGCCAGAATGCTTGTATGATTCTGGTTTGATTCGTGATATTGCTACTGCAATTGGTCCAACATACAAAGTTGTTGTTCCTCACAAGAATCGGGCATGCTCTAATGCCTGTTATGCTAAAATAGAGGTGGATATTTCTAAAACGCTGCAAAGAAGACTGTGGATTGGTTTTGGAAATAATGATGGTTATTGGGTTACCATTAGTTATAAAAATGTGCCTTCGTATTGTCATGGTTGTTTTCATATAGGGCATGGTCAATCTGAGTGCAAGAAATCTTTAAAGAAAGTTGAAGGCACTGATTTGGTTCAACAACATAGCAAGAATGAGGTCACTAAGGAGAAGCTGGAGAAGCATGAGATTAGCAAAGGACCTTCTGTTGACTCCACTATATCAAGGAACATTATCTAGGTTTACAGAAGAAAACTTAAGTCAATAGTTACTCAAAAGGATCCTGAAGTGGGAAAGATTGTTAACAAAGAGGTTAATCATGAAAACTCTACATAAGTTCAAATGGACAAAAATAAGCAACATAATCTTGAAACTACTGAGGCTGTTTCATAAGACAAAAGTAAAGAAGTTATTGATGCTATAAATATGATTGATGATGATCAGTATATTTCTCCTGATCCCAATATTGGAAGCTACTCTCCTACTCCAAGGCTGTCTCCACAGCAAAGTTTTAATGAAATCTTATCTTCCAAATTGAATGCTGTAAAAAGAAGAAGATCCAAGGATAAGTTAATCATCAAGTCTCTTAGTTCTAGAGGCAAAGGTCATAAATCTTACTCTGAAAATGATCAGAGTGATTAGCTGGAATGCAAGAGGTGTGAATAACAAGAACACCTTGAGAAGACTTAAGTCTATGATTAATTCGGAGTATATCAAAGTGCTTATTATCCAGGAGCCTATGTCAAAGGGTGATAAGATTAAATCTGTTGCTGAGGTGCTTGGTTTTGGAAACTATGCTGCTAATGTGTCTGATAAGTTGTGGGTTTTCTGGATGAACTGTATTAATATCAGCATTGTTCTTAATGTGGACCAATGTTTGCACATGGAAATAGAGTACCCTGGCATTATTGATAAGGTCTACATAACGTCTGTCTACGCTAAATGTAATCGAATTCTTAGGTTGGATCTTTGGGAATGTCTTGAGTCTATCTGTGACAATGATAAGCCCTGGATGTGTGTGGGGGATTTTAATACCATTTCTGCTCATGATGAGCAATTGGGCTGTACTTCCTCTTGTCAAGCCAGTATGGACAACTTTAATGATGTTATAAGAAGATGCAACTTGAATGATGCTGGTTATTGTGGGTCGAAGTTTACTTGGACTAAAAGTAATAAGTGGAGACGGCTTGATCGTGCCTTAATCAATGATAAATGGATGTCTACCTTTGCTGATACTCAGGTTTTTCACATGGTCAGAACTTGTTCTGACCATGCCCCTTTGCTTATCAATGCTAATATTCTTAATTCTAATGATGCTGTTCTCAGGAAAAAGAATTTTAGATTCCTAAATTTTTGGTGTAATGATGATTCTTTTTTAAGTATTGTGGAGCAGGATTGGAATCAGCCTCTTGATAGTCATCCTAGTAACACCTTCTGGTATAAGCTTAGAATGCTCAAAAGCTGCCTTAAGCTTTGGAGCAAAGATAAGTTTGGTAATCTTTTTGACAGTGTCAAAGAGGCTGAGTGTAAGTTAAAGCTTTGGAGGTTCTCCATTATACTAACAATAACAATCAGACTGCTGCTGACTTAGCTATGGCTAATGGTATGTATCTTAAAGCCCTCATAAATGAAGATTCTTTCCTTAGACAGAAATGTTTCAACAGTTGGCTTCTGATGAGTCCGAATCCAGGACATCTCCCCGGAAGGGCAGGTCAGTGTAAATTCTCTCCGAATACCGGACAGATCATTTAGACCGGACAGATCACTTCGAGACAATGTGAGCCTAAGGCTGTTCGAACTATGACAAAAGTACTAAAAAACCTAAACACTTCCTGACTAAGCTACCTGTCCTCCTGCTTAGAACTCATGGGTCTTTAAACATGACCCGGGTCCATTAAACTTGACCCGAAAGCCCATAAGGGCCCAAACATCACACTATAAATTCTCAACCACCAGCATTAACTTCTGGTAATGAAAATTAACTGCTACCAAGCTGCTTAATTATCTCTCCACCTTGAAACACCCTTACACCACCTTGAAACACCCTTACACCACCGTTAAACACCCTTACACCACCGTTAAACACCCTTACACCACCTTTAAACACCCCTGTATCACCTTGATACTCCACTTAAAATTACTAGCCTACCCTCGGGCTATTTTTATCCACACCAGCTTCAAGATGGTGTTCGTAATTATAAAATGTTTTATAATTAGATTGCTAAGAAAAAAAGGAAAAATGAGATTAAGAGTATTAGAAATGGGGATACCTGGATTACTAATAAGAAGGAGATTGGTATTTCTGCTGCTACTTTCTTCAAAAACATTCTAACATCTGATCCTTACAAAAGCATTGAAGAGGAGAACAGGTTACTTGATAGCAAGAGCTTTGAGTGCATCCCTTCCATTGTATCTGTTGAGGACAACAATATGCTTCTAAAAAATGTCACTGAAGATGAAATCTGGTTCATCATAGGCAATATGAAGAAGGACAGCTCTCCGGGTATTGATGGTTTCAATCTTTTTTCTTTAAGCATTGTTGGCATATTATTAGAAAGGATTTGTGTAATGCTTTTAATTGTTATATTCATGGTAATACTATCCCTACTGGCCTCTTTGCTACTGGCATATGCCTTATTCCCAAGGTTTCTAATCCGATTTGGTAGACTAGTTACACGCCTATTGGTCTATGTACTTTCATCAACAGGATCTTCTCTGCCCTCATCAATCATAGACTTTCTAAGGTCCTTCCTAAGATTGTTTCCAATTATCAATCTGCCTTTATTAAGAATAGACTTATCCAGGACAATATTTTATTGGCTAAAGAGTTACTTTTTGATATTAACAAGAAGCCTAAAAATGGAAATATTGTTGTTCAGTTGGATATGTCGAAAGCCTTCGATAGAATTTCTCATTCATTTATCCTTAAAGTGCTGTGTTCATTTGGTTTTAGTGTTAAGATGGTTGAGCTTATTAAGAATTTGATATCTGATGTGCATGTTTCCATGCTTATTAATGGTGAAACTATGGATTACTTTAAAATGAAAATGGGTTTAAGGCAAGAAGATCCTCTCTCTCCTTGCCTGTTTATTCTTGGTGAAGAGTTTCTTAGTAGGGGTTTAAGTAACTTGTTTAATTCAAACCCTTCCATGTGCTATGCATCTAGATGTTCTTTTACCATTCCCTGCATTATGTTTGCAGATGACATATTGATTTTTACTAATAATGCTCCTAGTTCTATTGACAATCTTAGTGGCTTTCTTGATCTCTATCAGCTTACTTCTGGTCAAGCAATTAATAAAACCAAAACTAAGCTTATTGTTTATGTTAAGTCTAACTCTGCTAAGGTTCACAATCTCAAGCTGCAAACTGGTTTTGAGGTGGATTTTCTTCCTCTTTACCACCTGGGTGTTACTATCTCTAACAACAACAAGGCTCACATCTACAAGCCTATTTTGAACAAAATCAATGATCGTATCACTGAATGGGACAACAAGATTCTTTCCTACGGGGCCAGGTTATCTTTAATTACAAATGTCCTTTTGCCTATTGTATATTATTGGTTTCAAAGCTGTGAGTTGCCTAGAAATATTATTAGTAAGATAGAGCAGATTTTAAACAGATTTTTAAGGAGAACTAAGCAGGATCAGAAAACAATTCACTGGTCTTCTTGGCATTTCATTTATAAGCCTTTTGGGGAAGGAGGTTTAAATGTCAGAAAACTGCTTGACATTCAAAACTCTTTCTCCCAAAAGCTTTGGTATAAGTTTAGAATGAATAACTGTCTATGGTCTAATGTTATGAATGACATTTATTGCAAAAACACTCATCCTCTTTACACTAACATTAAGGGTTCCTTAGTCTGGAAAAGACTTTGTAGCATTAGACAGCAAGCGGATATGAACATTACCTGGATTCTTGGTAGAGGCAATGTGGACTTTTGGAAGGATTCTTGGCACAGCTTGCCTGCCATTGCTACTGAGCATAATATAAATTGGTACATTGATGTTAAAGTTAACAGTTTTTGGCAAAACAACTCTTGGTGTTTAAATGAAGTGCAGGAAAACATTGATTATGATAGATTGCTAATGATCAATACAACTCAAATAACTGATAAGGATGATGTTATCTACTGGAGACTTTCGGCTAATGAGGAATTCAACTTTAAGAAAACTTGGGAGAGCATAAGAACTAAGCATAACTACTCTACCATATACAAGAAGATCTGGAACACAAAAATTCCAAGGAAGTTCTCTTTCATGACATGGAAATTAATGCATAACTTTATTTCTATTGATAGTGTTATGGTGAGAAATCATATGAATCTGGCTTCTAAGTGTGTTTTTTGTGACAACTGTGAGGATAAGAACAATTTATTTGTTAATTGTTCTTTTGCTTGGCATCTTTGGAACTGGTATTCTTGCATATTTAAAATCAAAATCAAAAGATCTAGGTCTTATCTCATCTTCTAAGAAGCTGGTTTTGGTTTTCAAAAACAAAGTTTCATGTTTCTCATCTTGTGCCTCAAGTTATTTGCTGGATGATTTGGAAGGCTAGAAATTCCTTTAAACATAAAGGGGTTCACATAAGTGTTAACTTGGCTATTGATAACATTATCAATATTGTTAAAGGTGTGGAGGTCAATGGCAGTCTAAGTTACAAGCACCGGTCGAATGCACGTGATGCTAGTGTGATCTTGGGGTGTCGATCTAGTGAAAAGAAAATCATACCTCAGTACCTCAGATGGATTCCTCCCGTCCATCCTCGTATTAAGATGAATGTTAACGCCTCCTGTGCTTTCAATGGTGAGGCAGCGTCTGGTGTTCTTTTCAGAAACAGTGAGGGAGATATATTGCAAGCTCATGGTAATCAAATAGGTAAAGTATCTCTTCTTCAAGCTGAAACTTTAGCTTTGTTGCAAGGCCTATCTCTTTGCTTCAAGAACAATTGGCAGTTCGTGGACATTGAGTCTGATTCTCTTCTTCTTGTTAATAAATTAACCATTGATGTCAAAACTGATTTTGAGGATCATAACCTAAGCTTTTGCCGTAACCTTCTTGATAAAAACATGAGTATTAGGCACATTTCAAAGGTCCAGAATCAGGCAGCTGATTGGCTGGCCAAATGGACCCTTAAGTGCAAGCAAAAACTGCATTTTCATCAGCATAATGCACAATCTGATTTACTAGCTATCACTTTTCTTGAGAGTTTAAATTTGGGCTATATTGTTTAGTGAGCGTTGGTACTGCTGGAGTTTGGTTTTGTTTGGCAGATTGGTTGGTGTTGCTATTAGGAGACGATGGAGACAAAGACATGCTGTTATCGTTGGAGGTTTAAGGGGATTGATGCTGAGGAATTCTTTGATTTGGAGTGGAAGCTGGGGACTTTGTAGTATTGAAGATGAGGAGTCTAAGATGTTAAGATGTGCTTGGATTTGAGGAGTCCTTTTATGCATTGAAGAGAAGTTATGAGCTGCTCTTGGAGTTCTTTTTTGTTCAAATTCCAATTTTGGTTCCATTTGTCTAGGCGGGAATTTTTCAGCGCCTTTTTTTCAGTTTGTAATTTCGGAGTTTATTTCATTTGGCCCCTTTACTTGTAAAACTTTCAATTTTTAATATAGTTGTTCTTTTGATTAAAAAAAATCTATCAATAATATTTGTTTTATCTCACGAGTACATATAGGAGATTGCTTAAAAGATACTCAAAATTAGAGTGAAAATAGTACCAAAAAATCATAATTACTCCAAAAAATTATAAATTTTATCATTATTATTTAAAAAAAATATTATCTCACTTCTCTCTACTTTTTTTTTTCTATTTTTTTTTCACCTAAAACAAATAAAATTAATATAAAACTAAACCAAAACCATTAAAATAAATTCTTATTAGAATAATGAATAGTACATAAAAATTATATGTTTATTAAACCACAAAAAAATTATTATATGTAAATAAAACATTAAAATTTAAACAAATGTTCTGGTTAAATACAAAATATTTTATACGTTAAATTCTTCTATTGTTTTCCTAATCGTAATAAAACCAAATTCCATTCTTAAATTTAATAAAATAATTTAATAAAACGTTTATGAACCAAATTAATTTTGTTTCAGTTTATATATATATATATATATATATATATATATATATATATATATTTAATCAAAAGAAAACTCTTATTAATGAAAAGAATTACAAAATGAGAGGACTATAGTGAAATTTGTTCATAATACAATGAAAGCACTCCCGCCTAAATCAAAAATTGAAAGCTAAACTTTTCCCTCCACACAAGAAACATCAATAGACTTCAGCATGCAAACCCCAAGACATTTGATAGAAGACTTTTATCAAACACTTTCAAGAACAAACACAACAATAAGCTTGCAAACTTCATCCACAATCTTCCTTGCAATGAAGAGCCAAACTTCAATAAATGAGCACCTCAGCATGCAAACACCCAAGATCACAAGACTTTAATCAAACAGAATAAAAAACATCAATCGAAAACAATCACAGCATCAATCTTTCGAGCCCCATCCAAAATCTTCAGCGTGCACCAAAGACATCTACCTTCAAAGCACAGAAGAGCCAGATTTCCATCAGCTCCAAATCCTGCACAAATAAACAAACCTAGCAGAACTCAAAGCAAATCAGTCATAATGAAGATAACCTAAGCCAAGGCTTTCCAAGAAAGTTATAGCTTGAAGTTGAGAGGGCACATTTAAGTGATTAAACTGAAGCTTTAATTTGCATTTAAGGGTCCATTTGGCAAGCCAATCAGCTGCCTGATTCTGGACCCTTGAAATATGTAATAAATTCATACTCTTGTGGACAAGATTACGGCAAGAATTAACATTAGAGTCACCAAATGAACTCGAGCCAGCAGTTAATTGCTTGATAAGCACTAAAGAATCGGATTTTACATCCACACAAGACTAGTTGTTCTTAAAGCAAAAGATAAGACCTTGTAGCATAGCTTCGGTCTCAGCTTGAAGAGGAGTAGCCTTGCCAATAAGCTTTCCAAACGCCCATATAATGTTACCCTCGTTGTTCCTAAACAAAATGCCAGTAGCAGCTTCCCCATTGTGAGCACACGATGCGTCTACATTCATTTTCAGACGATTGCTAGCAGGGAGAATCCATCTAAGATATCTTAACTTTCTATTCCTTTCAATAGAGCAACAACCAAGGTACACACCTGCACTTTCAGACCCTAACCAATGCTTATAGGTAAGCTCACAAGAAACTTCAACCCCCTTAATAATTCTAATAACCTAATCAATAGCCATATTAACATTTATATTCATATTTTTGTGCTTAATAGAATTCCTCGATTTCCAAATAACCCAACAAATTGCTTGAGGAATGAGCCTAGTTATATGAAACTTAGATTTAGTAAACCAAAACCAAACCCTCAACACATGGCTAAGAATCATGGTTCTCCTGATTTTCACATTAAAAACACAAGCAAACCAATTCCAAAGAGGCCAAGAAAAATCACAGCTAACAAATAAATGCTCTTTATCTTCACAGTTGTCATAGAAAACACATTTAGAAGCCATGCTTACATGCTTCTTTTTCATAACAGAATCAACATGAATAAAATTATGTAATAGTTTCCAAGAAATGAAAGAAAACTTCATGGGAACCTTATAAAGAGCAGAAAGGGTATGAGAGGTTCTCAAACTGTCCCAAGTCAACTTCAAACTGAACTGATCCCCCTTAGAATGCTTCCAACAGATAGCATCATCCTTATCAGAAACCATGGTTTTTTCAATCATATGCATTCTATTAGTACCAATAGCATCCTGCACATCATTCAACACCCAAGCATTATTTTGCCAAAAAGATTTAACCTTAATATCAATGTACCAGTTGATATTATTCTCAGAAGCAATGGCAGGAAGACCATGCCAAGAATCCTTCCAAAAATCAATTTCGCCTCTGCCCAACATCCAGGTAATATTAGAATCAGCCTGATGTCTAATACTGCACAGCCTTTTCCAAACAGCAGAACCTTTTTTATTAGAATATAAAGGATGAACCTTAGAACAATATATATCATTCATTACATTAGACCAAAGACAACCATTTTTCCTAAGCTTAAACCACAGTTTTTGAGAAAAAGCATTCTAAACATCAATAAGTTTTCTAACATGTAACCCCCCCTCTTCAAAAGGATTACAAATGAAAGACCACCCAGACCAGTGAATAGACTTTTGGTTAAAGTTTGTTCTCCAAAGAAATCTGTTGAATATGTTTTCAATTTTAGAAATAACAGTTTTAGGTAATTCACAGCACTGAATACAATGTAAAGTCATAGGCATAAGAACATTATTAATAAGCGAAAGCCTACCACCATAAGACAACAACTTATTGTCCCACTCAGCAATCTTGTCATTGATCTTATGAATGATAGGATTATAGATGTAAGATTTGTTATGATTTGAGATGGTGACACCCAAATAAGAGATAGGCAGATAACCCACTTCAAAGCCAGTCTGAAACTTTAGATTCTGCACATAAGAAGACTTAGAAGACACCACAAGTTAAGTTTTATTTTTGTTAATAGCCTGACCAGTGGTCTGCTGATAAAGATCAAGACAGTTACTAAGACTAACTATAGAACTAGGTAAGCTATTGACAAAAATAAGAACATCATCTGCAAACATAATACAAGGAACAATAATAGAAGTTCTAGAAGAAAAACACATATTAGGATTAGAACTAAACAAATTATAGAGAATTCTACTTAGAAATTCTTCACTAAGGATGAACACGCTTGGGGAAATAGGATCCCCTTGCCTTAACCCTCTCTTCATCTTAAAATAATCATAAGAATAACCATTAACTAATAAAGAAACATGAACGTTAGTGACCATTCTCTCAATCAGCTTAATAAAAGAAACACTAAAACCAAAACACTGCAACACCTTAAGAACAAAAGGGTGAGAGACCCTGTCAAAAGCCTTACTCATATCTAATTGGACCACCATATTACCCTTTTTAGGTCTTTTATTTATATCATAAAGAAGCTCTTTAGCCAACATGATGTTATCATGGATCAGCCTCCCTTTAACAAAACCAGACTGAGCAGGAGAAACAACTCTATGCAAGATGTAAGACAACCTACGATTAATGAGAGCATAAAAAATTCTATTCATAAAAGTGCATAAGCCAATATGCCTATAGCTATTCCACCAAACAGGATTAGAAGACTTAGGAACCAAACAAATGCCAGTAGCAAACATTCCAGTAGGAATGTAGCTACCCTGAATGAATGCATTAAAAGCAGTACACAAGTCTAACTTAATGATCAACCAACAGTGCTTAAAAAATAGAGATTAAAACCATCTATACCAGGATAGCTGTCATTCTTCATACTACAGATGATATCCCAAACTTCACTCTCAGTTACCCTTCCAAGAAGCATCTCATTCTCTTCAAAAGAAACAATAGAAGGGATACAACTAAAATTATTAGTATCCAACAGCTTATCTTGATCAATCTTGTTATTATAAGGATCAGCCATCAAGATATCTTTATAGAAATCAGCAGCAGACTTCCCAATATCTTTTCTATCAGTAATCCAAGAATCACCATCCTTAATGCTCCTAATTTCATTCCTCCTCCTTTTCTTAGCAGCATAACTATAAAAAACCTTAGAATTTCCATCACCCTCATGCATCCAATTATTAAAACATTTCTGCTTCAAGTAGGAATCAGCATTTCTAAGGGCATTCAAGTACATACTATTGGCTTTAGTTAACTCAGCAACAACATGGATGCTATTATTAGTATAATGAAGAATTTCCAAATTCTTCACCTTACACTCAGACTCCTTCACTTTATCAAACACGTTCCCAAAGTGATCCTTGTTCCAAATCTTAAGACAACATTTAAGCCTTTTAAGCTTCTTCCAAAAGATAGTGCTAGGATGACCCTCAATAGGATGACTCCAATCTTGCTTAACTACACTTAAGAAAGAATCATCATTTGACCAGGCATTAAGATACCTAAACATCTTCTTTTTATAGACATTATCATTAATATTATGAAGGTTAGAAGAGATTAAAAGAGGAGCATGGTCAGAACACGTTCTGACCATGTGAAAGACCCGGGTTTCATTGAAAACAGCCAACCACTTATCATTAATAAGAGCCCGATCCAATCTTTTCCACTTGTTACTTCTAGACCAAGTAAACTTAGACCCACTGTAACGAGCATCAACCAGATTACAACACCTCACAGCTTAATTAAAATTATCCATGCTAGCTTGACAAGAAGAAACACAGCCGAGCTGCTCATCATGAGACGAAATAACATTAAAATCTCCAACACACATCCAAGCCTTATCCTGACTACAAACAGACCTCAGATCATCCCAAAGAACCATCATTTGAACCCGATTACATTTAGCATACACCACAGTAAGACGAACATCATCAGAGATACCAGGGTACTCCATAACCATATGAACACATTGATCAACATCCAGAGAAACATTAATAACGACACTATCCATCCAGAACACCCAGATTTTATTCGAAACATTCGCAAAACAGTTACCAAAACCAAGCTCCTTAGCAACAGCAAAAATCTTATCACCCTTAGACATGGGCTCCTAAATAGCCAATACCTTAATATACTCAGACTGAACCATAGTTTTAAGCCTTCTAAGAGTGGGTTTGTTATTAACCCCTCGAGCATTCCAACTAATCACTCTGATCATTTTCAGAGTAGGACTTGAACATTCTATCCGTTGAACTAAGGGACTTAATAGTTAACTTACTAGAGGACCTTCGTTTCTTAGCAGATTTGAGCCTGGAGGATATTATATCATTAAAACTTTGCTGAGGTGAAAGAGTAGGAGAAGGAGAACAACTACCAATGTTAGGATCTGGATCTTCATCAATCTTTTCAATGGCTTCAATAGCCTCCTTACTGAACTCTTGAGAACTAATTTCAATCTGAACCTTTTCCTGATCTAGAGTTTTGCACAACTATTCTTGTAAAGAACCATGCTGATTTTTAATTTCTTCATCTTCCTCTTTTCCTTTTATCTTTTCTTCTTGATCTTTTTGAGTAACTATCGATCTGAGTTTACGCCTATACACTTTAAGAATGTCCATGTTTCTTGATCCCAACGAATCAACTGAAGGACCCATATTACTATCACCCTCTTTATTTTCTTTGCCAGCAACACCTTGAACTTTATCATTAACAGCTTTAAAAACCTCAACCTTCTCAGAAGATTTCTTGCACATAGACAAATCATGACCAATATGCAAGCAACCAGAACAATACATTGGCACATTCTTATAGCTCACAGACACCTAATATCCATCGTTACACCCAAAGCCGACCCACAACCTTCGTTGAAGCTTACTGGAGATGTCAACCTCCACCTGGGCATAACAAGCATTTGTATGCGCACGATTCTTATTGGGAACCACCACCCTATATGTAGGGCCAATAACAGAGGCCATATCACCAACTATACCCTTATCATAAAGACACTCAGGCAGATTCTCGAAACAAACCCAGGTGAGGACAGTAGGATTTTCGATTTTTTTATTAAAGTCCTGACTCCACCTCAAGATTCTCATCACAACAACGTAAAATTTCCAGACATTACGCGTCAGAATCTTGCTACGTCCTCCTTTAATTCAAACTCAAAAAAGATATGATGAGAATCCCATACCTCGTAACAGTATGGTCCTCTGAACTTCATTGTGGCCAAGAAACTCTCCAGCTTTACTTTCTTAGGGATACCATTACTGAACTTGGCTATCAATGTAGTCCTAGCCTTCTTTATTAGAAGATCCTTGACATGAACACCATACTGCAACGAAAAATGGTCCTCTGTTTTCTTGACGAAATCAGGGTTTAAAGTTTCCAAATCGTCACATTTTTGAAATAAATCAACAAAATTATTTGTAGATTGTTGTTGTTGAACTCCAGATGTTTGAAGAACGGGGAATTCTTCCATCGCTTTAAGACCAGTGACCGAATTCATCAGAAGAAATCAGATAAATACTCTGTTCTTGAGAAATAAGAAGATGGGTTCTTTTTCCAGTTTTTATATATATAGTATTAACAAATTAACCTGTAATATCAATCAACCAACTAAATACACAATATTAGAATTTACTATTAAAGTTAGCTTTTTCAATTTTTATTTCTATAATATTATATAATTTAATATAATTTATTTTTAAAAAATATAGATTGTTAATCTAGTATACAATGACCGGAAATAGTGTTAATTGAATGACGCGAAATTTCCTAGCTTTGACTTCTGGAACAGTATCGATTCTTCTTTAACCAGGACCGCGGAACTCTTATCTTTTATATAAAAGAGTTTACGAAGGACTTAAAGAAAAGTTTGACATAGTCAAGTCAAGTGCTTGGTCGGAACTTATAAACTAACTTGCTTCAAGTTATCGTCCGAAATACGTTTTTTATCTTTCTGTCTCTCAAAATTTCATAACTCCAAGGGTGTTGCATATATATGTGTTCTTACATGTGACAAGCAGTGTTTTTTTTCTAAAACATAGAAAGATGCTAAAGGGTTCAAAATTTTGGATTCTCTTCTGTTTTGTTCTTCTTCTTGTTGGATCCTGCGGAACAAATGCGCACACAAGAATCGGAGCAATCCTCGATTCAAGAACTCGTATGGGGAGAGAAGAGAAAGTAGCACTGGAAATAGCAGTGGAGTATTTCAACAACAACAACAAAAGTCTAAACCTTTCCCTTCATGTAATGGACCATAGGAGTGATCCTCTTCTTTCTCTCGCTTCGGGTTAGATTCTGAATTTTCTTTCTTACTCTTCCATTTAGCTACCAAAAACGTTTTTAAAAGTTTGCTAATATTTCATATAAAATACTTGTATGTTTCCCTTTTCAAAAATTATAAAACAAAACCCGTTCGCGTTTGTTTATTTAGCACAAATAAATTGTGAACCTTGCTATATAATAATAGAATTTAAACTTTATTGGTAATTTAATAAGCAGACCATTTATGCTTTTAATTTGTAATCAAACGTTAACCACGCTACTTCATAGAACTTTTCTGATTCTATATTGTTATTATTATAGAATGTAATCCTTGTGTCAGAAATTCTGTTTACTTGCAGCCCAAGAATTAATAAAAAATGTGAAAGTGAAAGCAATTATCGGCCCAGAAAGATGGGAGGAAACAGCTTTAGTCGCGGATTATGGAAATCAAAATCAAATTCCGGTTATTTCATTTGCATCTCGTCCTTCGACTCTGTCACTACAGCGGCCTCTGCTTGTTCATATGTCAAACAACGATTCCGAACAAATAAAATGCATAGCAGAAATAGTACATTCATACAGATGGCGAAAAGTAATTGCCGTATACGAAACCAATTTATACGGTGCTGATCCCAACAGGCTCACTCTTTTATCAGAAAATCTTCGTAAAATCGGGTCAGAAATCGAGTACTTGTTAGTTCTTCCAGAATTCTCTACTTTACTTGACCCGCAAGAAAGCGTAATAAACGAACTACGAAAGGTACTAGGAATTCAGTCTCGGGTTTTTATCGTTCTTCATTCTTCATTATCTATGTCGATCCATTTATTTCGAGAAGCTATGGGAATCGGACTAATAGGAAGCGACGCAGTTTGGATAGTTAGCGAAGAAATCGCAAACTTTTTCGACTCTTTTAACTCTTCTGTTGTTGCCTCAATGCATGGAGTTTTAGGAATCAAGAATTATTATTCAGAAAAAACTAAGGCTTATCAAAATTTTAGCTCTCAGTTCAGGAAAAAATTTCGAAGTGAATACCATGATGAGGATAACTTCGACCCTATAATTCACGCTTTGAAGGCATTCGACACGATTAGAGCAATGTCAAATGCTAATAACTCTAGTACTCTCCTTGAAAATATTTTATCGAGTGATTTCGACGGGTTAAGTGGAGAAATTCGTTTTGAGGATCATAAGCTATCTTCGGATCCCTTATATATGGTCGTTAATGTGGTTGGAAAGAAGTATAGAGATATTAATTTTTGGATACCGGGGTTGGGATTTTCAAGTAGTAATGGAAAGCGAAAGAGCCAGGTAATTACCGATCTTAGACAAAGTTGGAATGGTAAAGTGACTTGGCCTGGTGATTTAGACCGAGTACCGAAAGGATGGATGATGCCTAGTAATGCTAGGCCAATGGTTATAGGAGTTCCCGGTCGAACATCGTTTGAGAAATTCGTGAAGGTTACTCCAGGAGAAAGTTCAAGTGATGAGACGACTTATGATGGTTTTTGCATTGAGCTGTTCCATATGGTGCTTAAAGAGTTGGATTACGCATTGCCTTATAAGTTTGTGCCTTTCAATGGTTCCTACGATGATCTGGTTCACAGTGTTTATAATAAGGTACTAATCTCTTCACCTAGTTCTAGCCGTGTTCTTGTATAAATTCTAACACTAACTTCTATCTTTTTAAAAATCGAATTCGAAACTCGAAGACATTTGATGCAATAGTAGGTGACATAACCATATTAGCAAACAGAACAGAAATCGTAGATTTTACACAGCCCTTTGCGGAATCGGGATTATCAATGGTGGTTCCCTTTGAATCAGAAGAATCAGCTTGGATGTTCATGAAACCATTCACACCCAACATGTGGATTGTAAGCTGTGCCGTTTTAGTATACATGATGCTCATTGTTTGGTTCTTGGAGCATGCATCTTCGAATCCAGAATTCCAAGGTTCATGGAAGGATCAGATTGCGACCGCAGTTTGGTTCACTTGCTGCTCTCTCTTTTTCGCTCACAGTTAAGTGACTCACTATTGCTATTCTCAATATTTTTCTATATCATTGTTGAGAGGGATAAACCTTAGGGCTGTCGAGAATATATATAAATGGATGTATGTTGGGGTTAAAACAACTAAAATAGCTATACGGCCACACGAGAAAATTATGCGGTAATCACAACATTTGATATATTGCCCGTTAGCTGAGGCCTATATGATTTATGTCGAATACACATATGTAAACTATATACATGATTTTTTTTTAACAAATCATGTAGCTATATACACATATGTAAACTGTATATAGTGTGTAATTTATGTCGAAGTTTGAACATAAAACTCACATTTCTTAGACTGTATAAATTTAGTGATTCAGCTGGTCAAGGTTTTGCATTCTATACTCATCTGACATAAACATTGTAAATTTTGCAGAGGAACAAATACGCAACAACTACACACGAGTCGTAGTAGTAGTATGGCTATTTGTCGCACTCGTGCTAACCTCAAGTTACACAGCTAGTCTTTCCTCGATACTCACCGTCGACCAATTGAAACCTAACAACACGGACATTCAATACCTCAAAACAAACAACATCAAAATCGGTTGCGATGGAGATTCGTTCGTGGTAGACTATTTGAGAAACGTGCTTCAAATCAAACAAGAAAACATCATGGAAGTGAATAGCGAATATAACTACACTGTTGAGTTTGAAAGAAAGCATATAGGTGCAGCTTTTCTTGAACTTCCATACCAGAAAGTTTTCATTAGTAAGTATTGCAAGAAATTTTCAGCTGCGTCAGCAACTTACAGATTTGGTGGATTGGGTTTCGTAAGTACTTGTTTCTGCTTACTTTCGATCCAAATAATGTTTCTGGTTTCACCAGAACATAATTACTAATGTTAGAAATATACTTTTCCTCCAGGTATTTCAAAAAGGCTCCCCAATGAGACGTGATTTCTCAAAAGCTATATTAACATTATCAGAGAGAGGAGATCTACAAGAACTCCAAGAAAAATGGTTCAATCCATCTCCCGAATGTTCGAGCAACGCAAGTGACGTTAAACGGGAAAGATTAAGCCTCCGAAGTTTCTGGGGTCTTTATGTTATTTCAGTTTCTACTTCTACTATTTGTTTTCTTCTCTTCCTCCTTCACTGGATACGAGAACGCTGGCCCGATCTACTGAAATTAGGAGTCAATGCAACAATTTTTTGGGCAAAAGTGCAGCCATATCCGCAGTGTACAACTGTAAATCAAATATAGAGCGAACTCCAAGCTGGTTCTCTAAAATATTGTAAATTTGAATGTAAAATTCATACAGCCTTAGAAGTATCTTAATGATTATAGTTATAGTCTGAAATGTAATTATTATTAATTTAAATTAGACTCGTGTATAATAATGTTGTATAATTAGGATATAGTTATGACTATCAAATAATGATGGATATTTATAATTGGGATATAGTTATGACTCTTTGAAAACACATTTGTAGGGCCACCGAATTTTCGCACCTGATATTTAGTTTCCCAGTTTCACTGTATTTATCAATTTTATATTGGTTGAACTTTCAAAACATTGTTAAAAGACAAATGAAGATAAACAAAGAAATTGAAAACATTTAGGGTTTTGTATTAAGTTTGATGAGTCCGGATTCTGCTTGCTCTCCGGACAGGGACAGATCGGTCCAAGGCCTCCGGACCGGACAGACCACTTCGAACACTTGGCCTATTGGACTGTTCGAACCATGACAAAAGTACTAAAAAACCTAAACACTTCTTGACTAAGCTATTTGCTCCCCTACTAAGAGCTCATGGGTCTTTAAACATGACCCGAGTCCATTAAACATGACCCGAAAACCCATAAAGCCCAAATATAAAGGTATAAATACCCAACCACCTGCATTAAATGTGGGTAATGAAAATTAAATACAACCAGGCTGCTTAATTCTCCCTCTACCTTCTACTCTAAACATTAAACACCCATATACTTCCTCAAAACTTCGAACAAACTACAAATTTACCCCCAGACGATAATTATCCTCACCAAATTGGCGACCACAGTGGGAGGAGAAGGTGTTTCAATCAAGCATTCAAAACCAACAAGAAAAGTCAGTCTGAATGAATCCGGGCGCCCCAGAAGTACCACCAGCTCTGCTCGAAGTGGTGGGTGAGAACGATGAATACACTATCGAAGAGCGCGATAGGCTGAAGGGTGAAATAGAAGCTCTGAGGGCAGAAAAGGCTAAGATGGGCATGAAAGAAAAGTCCAAATCATCAGTTGCTCATCACACCGATAACCCCAGAGAGCATGAGCCTTCAAAGACTCATGTGAGTACCAAAAAGACTCATGCTAGTTCCAAAAAGTCTCACCGGTCTAAACCAGTGGAGAGTTCTGACTCAAGCTCAGAATCTTCTGATAGCTCTTCGGATGATGAGGGAGTTGAAGAATCCTTATCCTCTAGCAGCGATGAGGGTCGAACTAAAAAGAAGCAAAAGCAAATCAAAAAATATTCAAGAAAAAGGGTTAGACATGGAAAGATGAAGAAGAATATCGGCAAAGGGTCATCTCACAGCCGGAGGCATGTAGACCAGATGCTGATGGACCCTTTCGCTTTCCACGATGAACCACATATCTTTGCAACTCCTAATGAGGATACTGTGTTCAATCGTGGCAGAAATTAGAGGCAATCTCCATTATCTTCAAAAATTTTGTCCGGCAACCTCCCTAAGAGGTTTGACAACACCAAAATGAAAAAGTACGATGACAGTACTGATCCGGACAACCATTTGGAACAATTTAAAAACTTCATGATGAACTTTGATTACGATGATAAGCTACTTTGCAGAGCATTCTCCCAATCATTTACGGGGAGTGCTCTAAAATGGTATAACAGTCTACCACAGGGTTGTATCAAGAATTTCGATACTTTTTGGGTGGCCTTTCGAAGGCAGTTCGTTGGGAGTAAAGAACTAAAGGGAAATGGGGACACAATAATCCATTGTGCCCAGGAACCAAATGAATCCTTAAAAGAATATATAAGTCGTTTTGTGAACACCAAGAATGGGTTGGCTGATTGCTTCGAGCAAGTGGCAATAGCATCCCTAAGACATGGCTTGAACCTTGGCAATTTGGCTGATTCAGTGACCAGAAAGAAGGCCATGACATGGGGAGGGTTGCTGAATCAGGTTGGAAAACAGATTAACGTTGATGAAACGAAGAAAACCAGGGTACACAGGCAGGTGAGGTCTACCCCAGTGGCACCAAATCCCAATCAGAATCAGTCCGGCACCAAGGCAAAAGAGACCGGACAGGGGCATGGTAGGGCTAAAGCTCAGTCTCAGCCAGCTGCTCCTGCTCAGAGTCAGCAATCCAGAAACAAGAGAGGCCATTGGGTTCAACCGGAGTGGTTCGCAGAATTAAAAGAAAGTGTGGCCACCATTTATGATAAAACAAAGGAAGAGGTGCATTATAGAATACCGGACACACTGCAATCTTCTAGAGAACATCGCAATAACTCTTTCTGCCAATATCACAATGATATTGGCCATACCATTGATGATTGTATAGCTTTGAAGCAAGAAGTTCAGAACTTGATTGAAAGGGGAAAGTTAGGGGCTTATGTCAAAAGTAGAGGAGGTAACAGGCATGACAATACTCACCGGGTTGGTCCAAGTAATGTTGCTCCGGAGGGAGCCATGGTTATAATTGAGAGGTTTGATGTGGAATCTGAATATTTGGATCCTGATCCAACTCAAAATAGAGTGGGTGCAATTGAGGAGTGTTCTAGGACAGTCTCCGGCCTCATTAAGTTTTTTGAGTCCCTTACAATTTTCGGAGGGGATACTATGACAGCTCATACTGCTTCTTCGAGGAAGATGCACGTTCATACTTTGGCCACTCAGCTAGAAGGAGGCATGACTTCCTATCAGTCAAAAAATCCATTCCCCTTCATTGTTTTTTATGAAGATGATTTGAGAGATATAGCTGGCCCTCATGAAGATGCTGTTGTTATTGGAGCATCCATTGGGGGCAATGACATAAGACGAATTTTGGTGGATACTGGAAGCTCAGCCAATATCTTTTTCTTAACCACATACAAGATAATGAAAAATCCAGCTGTAATTCAGAGTTCGGACAGATCAATTGTGGGCTTTACTGGCAGCTCAGCAGATGTGATCGGGGAGTTCGAAGAAGAAGTTTTGTTGGGCAAGGGCCCTTTCAAGAAAAGGGTCAGGATACTTTTTATCGTGGTGGATTGTCCCACTTGCTATAATGCTATTCTAGGGAGGTCTTGGCTCTCTAGGATGCATGCAGTGGCTTCAACAGTCCACTAGTGCTTGAAATATGTTGTTCAGGGGCAGGTGGGAGTTGTCCGGAGCAGTCAAAAGGTTGCAAGAGAATGTTATGCTACAGCCCTGGCTCCTCGGACGTTGGGGGCAGTTCGTATCAACGAGCAATAGCAATTTGAGGGGCTTCCTGGGAGTGAGGGTGAAATTGATGACCCCAGAGAGACCCCTGGAGTGTTAATATCGGTCGAAGAGGTAGAGACACATTATTTAGAATAAGGAAAAAACTGTCAAGATAGGGTCCAAAATGCCACCCGGTCTGAAAAGCGAAATGTTAAAGTTTTTGAAGAACCATCAGCACGTTTTTGCTTGGTGCAATGCTGATGTTACTGGGGTTCCAGCAGATGTGATATCACATCACCTATCCGTCTGGAAAGACGTAGCACCAGTGGTTCAAAAGAGAAGGGCTTTTTCCAAGGAAAAGGCTGATGTCATTGTACAAGAGGTTGACAGGCTCACAAAGATGGGGCATATAAAGGAGTCTCAATATCCTTTGTGGACTGCCAATCCGGTCCTGGTAAAAAAGAAAAATGGCAAATGGCGCATGTGCATTGACTTCACAGATCTCAATAGAGCTTGCCCAAAAGATTTGTATCCAGTCCCCCAGATTGATCAGCTAGTAGACTCCACCTCTGGGAACAAGCTGCTATCCTTCATGGATGCTTTCTCCGGGTACAATCAGATCCAAGTAGATCCAAAGGATCAAGAGCATACTACATTTGTCACTGACAGGGGTCTTCATTGCTACAAGGTAATGCCATTTGGGTTGAAAAATGTTGGGGCTACTTATCATATATTGGTGAATAAATCCTTTGCTGATCAAATTGGAAGGAATATGGAAGTATACATCGATGACATGATGGTGAAGAGTTTGGATGAGCAATTGCATTTGGTAGACCTCCAAGAAACTTTTGCCAACTTGGTAAAAGTGAATTTGAAGTTAAACCCAGAAAAATGTGTGTTCGGAGTGCAGTCCGGGAAGTTTCTAGGCTATGTTATAAGTGAGCATGGGATACAGCCCGATCCGGACCAGCTTAATGCTCTATTCCAAATGGAGCCTCCTCAAAATATTAAAGAAGTACAGTGACTTACGGGGAGATTAGCGGCTTTAAACAGATTTATCTCAAGGTCTTCGGACAGATGCGCCCCGTTCTTTCAAACCTTAAATGGTGTAAAGGGATTCGATTGGACCTCACAGTGTGATGAGGCTTTCAATGAGATCAAAAAGCACCTGTCCTCCCTCAAAACTTTGTTTAAACCAATCGATGGGGAGACACTCTTCGTATATTTGGCAGTTTCAAGTTGTGCCATCAGTGTTGTGTTGGTAAGAGAGGTGGATAGTTATCCCCATCCAGTGTACTACATCAGCAAAAGTTTGATAGATGCAGAAATGCGTTACTTGAAACTCGAAAAGTTAGCGTTAGCCCTGGTAATAGCTGCAAGAAAAATGAGGCCTTATTTCCAGGCTCATCCTATCATCGTCCGGACTTCTTTTCCCTTGAAGAATGTCCTCCAAAAGGCAGACATTTCAAGCAGGATGACTAAATGGTTAGTAGAATTGGGGGATTTTTACATAGATTTTGCTCCTCGAACAGCAGTCAAGGCCCAAGCTGTGGCTGATTTTTTGGTTGAATTTCACTCCGACAGAGATTTGGAGCAGACTACTGACATAAAAGATAAAAAGGTCTGGGTCGTCCGGACAGATGGTGGATCTAGCACAATGGGATGTGGTGCAGGGGTGTGTTTGACTTCTCCATATGGTGACAAAATGTACCAAGCTATATGTTTTGCTTTTCAGGGCTTCCAATAATGAGTCCGAGTACGAAGAGGCTATAGCTGGATTAAAGTTATCCTACATTTGTGGGGCTAAGAGGGTCAAACTACTGAGTGACTCCCAACTTCTTATCTACCATGCCCAAGGTCAATCTGAGGCTAAAAAGGAGCAGCTTGTGAAGTATTTACTCATCCTTAAAAATGAAGCACTCAAGTTTAAAAGTATTATTTATGAGCATATACCCCGGACAGAAAATGAGTTAGCAGACTCATTGGCAACCATAGCGTACACAGAGTCATATCCATGGATCCATGTGCTGGAAAGCCCCTCCATTCAACTTAACATGGGTAAAGAAGAGGAAATTTTTGAAGTACAGGTGAAACAACCTCAGGACTGGAGGTGTCTCTCCTGCAATACCTCTCCGATGGTATCGTGCCTCTGGATAAATCACTGGCAAGAACATTGAAACATAAGGCTCGTGGTTTTATCATATTGAGAGACGTTTTGTATAAAAAGTCTTACAGTAAACCTCTTATGCGCTGTTTGGGGGATGACGAGTCTCAAGTAGTCCTCTCCGAATTGTATGATGGTGAGGGATCAGCCCATTGTGGATTCAGGGCTTTAGCAAGGAGAGTTTTACTGGCCGGCTACTATTAGCCATCTATCATGAAAGATGCTAAGGAACTGGTAAGAAGATGTGACCCATGCCAGAGGTACAACAATGAAATTCATGTCCAAGCCATTCCATTAGAGTCAATTTCTGAGCCTATACCTTTTTCTCGATGGTGGTTGGATTTAGTAGGGCCTCTCCCTATGGCATCCGAAGGGCGCAGAACTATAATTGTTGCTATAGATTACTTTTCTAAGTGGATTGAAGCAGCACCTCTAGCAGGAACAACGTCAAAAGCTGTTATAAAATTCATTCTATCCAATATCTGTTGCAGATTTGGTGTCCCACGAAAGATAACAACAGACAATGGGCCACAGTTCGCCAATAAGGAAATGGAAAGCTTTTGTGCCTCAAGGGGTATACAACATTGTTTCTCTTTACCTTTCCACCCACAAGCAAATGGGTAAGTTGAACTGGCTAACAGAACTATACTGTCCGGTTTGAAAAAGAATTTGGAAGGGGCTGCTGGGAAGTGGCCTAGTTATTTACAAGAGGTCTTGTGGGCCTACCGGACAACACCTGGGGCTGCAACACAAGAGTCACCCTTTGCTTTGGTCTATGGGATGGATGCAGTAGCTCCCATAGAAGCAACTCTCCCATCGTTTCGTGTTCACAATTTCTCTGAATGCGCTAACGAGGTGGCAATCAGAGGTCAGCTCGATCTGATAGAAGAAAGACAAGTTAAAGTTCACCTTAGAGTTGCACACTATCAGGGTTTGATGAGAAGCAGATTTTCTTCCAGAGTTAAAAGAAGAGATTTCCAACCGGGGGACAAGGTATTGAGGAAAGTCTTCTTACACACTAAAGAAAAACTGTTCGACAAATTGGTTCCGACTTGGGAAGGGCCTTATATGGTTGTTGAAAGGCTTAAACCTGGAACATATTGGCTAGAAGACAAGGATGGAAGAGTTCTGACCCACCCTTGGAATATCAAACATCTCCGGATGTACTTGGAACAGTATTTGTGTAAATATTTACTTGTTTAAACATCCATGTAGATATTTGTGGGCATACTCTTTCCTCCCTGGTGGCACGGGGAGGTTTTAATGAGGTATCCGGGTTCTAAATAAAATTTGATGCCTTCTTAAAAATTTTCTGAATTATTTTAATTTTGTCCCTTGTCACACCATCCGGATTGAAATAAAAGAGTGATGACCACTTAAACATTCGTCATTGGAGAATTTAAACACTCTCACTATGAAATAACTAAGGGCTATTTAAACACTAGCCAACAGAATTGGAACAGACTATGAAAGAATGTGAGAATAGTGCAAAACAAAGATATTCATTAAAATAACTCAAGTGCCTTGGCCTTCCAAGGACTTTCAAATTGTCAAAACAGAATAAAAGACCTATCCGGTCAAATACCGAACACGCTTACAAAAAAGAGTGCCTTGGCCTTCCAAGGACTTTAGTCTGGATAAAAAGTAAAAAGTAATTCATAAGTTAAGGCTGAGCCTTTGAAGATAGCTCAGCTTCATCTACCTTTTTATTTCCCTTAGGATCATCTTTCTCTTCGTCTGGGCTCTCCCCGGTGTTTTCTTCGTCATCGGATGAAGATGCACTAGAGAAGCCAATCCGGTCGCCTTCGGCCATCGTGTGGTATGGGAGGTCTTCAACCTCTACATGAAGCCATAAATCCCCTAGGTTCCTCTTCAGAAATTTCTCATGGAAGAGCAAAACCATGTCAGACCTTATTTTGGCATACTTTTCCTCTTGGGTGTCGATCACGTTGTTGGCATAAGCGTCGATCTTGGCTTGGATTTTGGCCTCCTGCTCCCTTAGCAAAGTAACTTTCTCCTCGGCAGCCTTGGACACTGAATTCTCAAGACCAATCTTGTCACTGGTTAAGTTGGTGATGATTTGGTCCTTGGCCTTGGTCTCCCCTCTTGAAGTGGCAAGATCTTTCTCCAATCCGGACAGCTTCTCCCGGAGCTCTGTGATAGTGTTCTCCAGTATGGTGATTTCTGTGGTACTCACCTCCTGGTTTCTCTTCAGCTCTTCGTTTTCTTCCTTTAAAATGGCAGCATTCGAAGTAGCAGTAAGAAGATCGCCGGACAGCTTCTCTTTGCTAGACTTGAGGTCTTTGATGATATCTGCCTGATTTCGAACTTTCTTTTCCAGCGCAAGCACCGGTTGAACATTGCTCAACAAAGATTAAGCTATATCATCCTTATCACTTGAAACAGTAAAGGTCTTACCATTAAAAGTGACTGAGTTTGAAGTGCTCGGAGGGAGATAAGGTCCGGCGAAATCATCTCTGGGAATATTCATGAAGTACTCACCAAGCCCACCAAGACCAGTGATGTCCACACCGTCAATGCTAAGATCTCCCCCTTCAACCTCATCGGTTTGGAAGTCGCCGGGTATCTCTTCTGCTTGGGTTGGGTCAGAGGGGTCAACTTGGGAGGAGGCTCCGAAGTCCGGAGAGAAAGCTCGTCACCCTTAGAGGTCTTTTTCTTCTTGGCCTCCCTGTCTTTGCTTTCACCTCCCCATTTACGATCTCTTTTGGAAGCCCTTGGAGGATTTGGGGAGTGTACTTCTTGCCTTTCAGTCTCCTGCTCCACTACTTCTAAGAGAGCAGCATCAATTTGACTGGGGACTGGCCCCTCCGGATGTATTGGAGCATCCTCTTCCACCTCTCCAGGGTTAGCTTCACCAACCACTTTCTTGCCCTTCTTTTTTCCTTTCATCTTGCTCGGGGCTTTGGCCCGGCCTGGCAAGTAGAGTGTCCCATCTGGTTCATGCGTCATTTTAACCACAACATCCGAAGAAGGCTGAGTGGTGAGTTCCTCCCAAGTTAAGTCTCTCCGACCTGTGGTGTTCCACAAGTGAGACCTTGCCAAGTTGCCTCCAGTAAAAGCAGCATGGAACCGGTTCCCCCACCTCTCAGCAGCCCAAGCATTGATCTTGGTGCAAGTAGCCTGCCCGGTTTTCAGGTGGTCGTTGAAGTCCTTGGGCAGTTCTGCTAAGGCAAAAATAAAACAAATTAATTTAAACTAACTTAAAAAAAAAAGATAAGAGTGTAAAGAAGGAGACTTACGATCGGTCCTCCATCTGCTTGTGAGAAGGCTTGGGTTGACTCCAGACTTAATTTTCTGCCCGTTCTCCCATGCACCACTTACGAACAGGAACTGGGTCTTCCAATTCCTCTCCGATTCCAGCAAGTCATCCACAGCTTTGAAGTTATCCCCCATGTTGAAATGGTAGAAGGGGATGTGGCGGTTTCTGCAGAGACTGGCCACAGCAGGAAACTCCTCCATTGGTAGAGGAATCCCGGAGAGCCTTGAAGCCATAATACTGGCCATGAGGGTGTACCAGGCATTGGGGCTCAGCTGGCTCGGACATAGCCTTATCAGATGGAAGTATCTGACAATTTTTGGGTCCAGGGGGAATCTAAGTCCCCAATTGAACAGCTCCGTGAAGATGACAATTTCGCTTAATTTGCAGTCCATGGGAGTCTCTGGGTGTATGGGGATCCTGATCTTCACGTTCTCCGGTATACCCCACTTCGTACGCATCCGGCCCAGTTCAGCTGTGTGGATGAATGCGTAGTTAATCTTTTGAAGGGCGAGGAGGTACTTGACACTGACCTTGTGAAAACAAGGCCCCACCCTTCCTTCGAGACTCTCCGACAGATCCGGATGCCTCAAGCACAACTTTTCTTTTCCTTTGTCTTTTTTGGCAGCAATGGCACTACTAGTCTGTCCGGAGGGCTCAGACTCGAATGGAGCCTCTTCAATGGAGTCCTCCATTACTTCCTCCATGATTATTGAGGGGTTTTCAGCAGCTGTGGTAAGGGGCTGGTTCAGAATTGGCTCAGCTTGGCTTCCGGACTACTGAGTTCCAGTATCTTCTTGGTTCCTGGCCTCCGGTTGGGGCTCTGATGCAGATGTGTCCCTCCGGGGACTTGAGCTAATACCATCCGGACCGGAAATCCTGTCCATGGGAACTTTAATGGGCACTTCTGACCCTTTACCACTGTCTTTGGCACCCGATTTTGAGGGGGTGCCCTTGGAAGCTTGGCCTTTAACTAAAAAGGCCTCTTTTCCGGTCAACTAGTTTTTGAGAGGAATGTTTAGTGTCCGACCCCATAGCTATGAAGGGGGAGGGTTTTTTGAAACTGGTTACAGTAACACCTGGCTCAACCACAGGTTCCGATTCTTGAACCGAGGAACCTGAGATAATGGGGAGAGATTAGTGTGAAATAACTTTTTCGGCTTGATGCCTTTCGAGGAAGAAGAACCTTGATCTGATTCTGTGGCTGAAGTCACTGGCTTGTCGAAGGGTGAAACGGGTAATCCAGCTGCAATGCGTCTTTCCCTTTCGACCTTTTGTGCCTTTTCTAGTTCAGAGAGGTTGAGCCACCCACCTTTGATCAGAGCGTTCCTCGCTGTAAACATAAACTATCTGGGTAAATTTTTGCTTTAGAGAGATAAAGCTTTAAGAAGTTGCAGAGTAAATATGAGAGTGATGGTAAAACAGTAGAAAGTGTTTTAATTTATAGTGAATCTGAAAAAGGAGTTTGATTCCTAGGAGAATTCGAAAAGATTGGTAATGATTAAAGACGGCGCTGATGTCACCATCTTTAACTAAGAGGTTGCTTTTCGAAGAAGGTAGGTTCGAAATTCAAGGTGAAAAAACGGATGAAGCAACCAATCAGAAAGCGACATATGTCCCATGAACTCTGGCAAAAAACCGTTTGGATTCATGAAGCTTTATCAGTCCGGATAAAACCATAAGGCAAACAGACCTGTCCGGATTAAAACTACCCCTGACATCGGACTGTTTTTCAGGTTTTTGACAAAAGTATTTGAACAAACACCTAAAAAAGGGGCTCCTGATGAGTCTGAATTCTACTTGCTCCCCGGACAGGGACAGATTGGTCCAAGGCCTCCGGACCGGACAGACCACTTCGAACACTTGGCCTATTAGACTGTTCGAACTATGACAAAAGTACTAAAAAACCTAAACACTTCTTGACTAAGCTACTTGCTCCCCTACTAAGAGCTCATGGGTCTTTAAACATGACCCGGGTCCGTTAAACATGACCCGAAAACCCATAAAGCCCAAATATAAGGGTATAAATACCCAACCACCTCCATTAAATGTGGGTAATGAAAATTAAATACAACCAGGCTGCTTAATTCTCCCTCTACCTTCTACTCTAAACATTAAACACCCATATACTTCCTCAAAACTTCGAACAAATTAGAAATTTACCCCCAGACGATAATTATCCTCACCAAAGTAGAACGTAGATTTGTTATATAGTGTATAAATTTTTATTTATAGATAAAATATATGAACTAACGAGTTTGAGCTTTATATCTTTAATACCATCTCTCAATGCAAGAGTAATAAGCATTGAGTCTTTGTCACAAAGAAAACATAACTGCGCTGTTGACTGAGCTTTCGTGAAAATATTAGCAACCTGCAAAGCTAATGGAACATATGGAAGAGAGATGGTGTCAATCTGAAGATGATACTGAGTGAAGTGACAATCTATTTCTGTTGCTTCGTCTCTCATGGAAAACATGATTCTTTGCTATTTGCATGGCGCTTTTATTATCACAATGTAAAGAAGTGGGTTTAGTAACATTAACCCTATATCTGCAAGAAGCTATCGTAACCAAACAATCTCACATGTGGTCACGACCATAGCACGGTACTCAGCTTCAGCAGACGATCTAGAGACAACATCTTATTTTTTATCTTTCCATGAGATTAATGAATCTCCAAAAAAAATACAGGAACCAGTAGTAGATTTTCGGTCATGAGGATCACTATCCCAATCAACATTGTTAAAGGCACGCAGTTCAAGTGAAGAGGTCGAAGGAAACAAAATGCTTTAGAACTGAGTGCCACAAAGATATCTCAATATTCGAAGAACATCTCTACAATGAATGAATATGGGAGCAGTAGCAAACTCACTAACCTCATGAACAATATATTTGGCCGAGTAACTATAAGATATACCAAGTTCCCTACAAGAGTTCGATATAGAGTTGGGTCTAACAAAAGAACACCAAGTCGGAGAGTACCATGCATTGGTTTCAAGAGGGGTATCTACTGTCTTGTTATCAGATAGTCGCACTCACTCAAATAAATCAGATATATATTTTATCAGAGAGAGAATATAACCTTTTGAAGAGTGTGTCATCGCAAAATGCTGAGCCAAATCACATTTTAGTGCCTCAATGCCATCAATATCATCACCTGTAATGATCACATCATCTACATATAGGGATAAAATAATTCATCTTGCACACGTACATCTGATAAAAAAGGTTCAATCATGATTACTAGCAAGGAAACCAAATTAAGTAACAACCGTAGAGAATTTTTCAAACCAAGCACGAGGAGATTGTTTGAGACCATATAAAGCTTTCCTAAGTCGACAAACTTCACCTGTTTGGTGAGCAACACCTGGAGGAGGAGTCATGTAAACCTCCTCATGAAGATCATCATTCAAAAATGCATTTCTGAAATCTAGCCGGAAGATCTTCCATTGGTGAACGGATGCAACCGCAATAAGAGTACGAACTGTTGTCATTTTTCCACTCTCATCATAATCCAAACCATAGTTCTGTGAATACCATTTTGCTACAAGATGAACCTTATATATTTCAATAGACCCATCGATTGTATGCTTACCGGATGGAGGTTTAACTATATCCCATGTATGAGTATGATAAAGAGTAGTAAGCTCTTCAACTATAGCATTTTGCCAACGAGGATCACAAAAATCTTCTTTAAAAAACTAAGGTTCATAAAAATCATGTATATTTGCTATGAAAGAAGAAAAAGAAGTTGAGTAAGAAGAGTATGCAAAATGTGGTAGTTTAGTACACTTACTTATACGAGCGGATCTCCTCAGAGGTGGAGGATCTGTTGTTCTACCATAGATAAGAGTTGGCTCAGACATTGATGAAGTTGACTCCAACATTGATGGAGCAGAAGTAGTATCAAGTGTTGTAGATGTCTCATGAGCTGAAATATTAGTGTCAAAATATGTATCATTATCAGTATCAAAAGGATCAATAGCCTGAAAATCTGTCTTTGTTACATCATGTTATTTTGTCGAAATCGAATAAAATAGGATATGCTCAAGAAATGTGACATGACGAGATACATATAGTTTCTAGCTAGTGGGATGATAGCAATGTTATCCTTTCTGTGTAACATCGTAACCTAGAAAAATGCATATAGCTATTTTAGGACCCAATTTGTTGCGTTCAATATGAGGATGAAGGACAAAACATGTACATCCAAACACTAGTAAGGAAGACTAATCTAGAAGTTGTCTCTATAACTTCTGAAATGGAGAAATTTCTGCACTCGGAGTAGTGGGTATTAATTATATAAATTTGTAACTCTTCTGCTTCATCTTTTAAATTATTATTATTTTCTATTAAAGATACAATCCATTGGACTCTTATTTTTTTTAAAGTTTGGGTAATTAGTCCGGACTAATTCCATATTTTTCAGTAGTCACCATAGTCTTTGCGAGAGAGTCAAGGAAGAAATAAGATTTACAAAATGTCTCGAACCGTTTATTATTTTTTCTTAGCCAAGGTGGTCAAATCCCTTCTATGTTCTCTCGCTTCAGGCTTAATATTTTTTTATTGCCATGTACCTTAGTCTAGTTTCGGTTGGACTCATGGGTGTTTTTTCTGTTAAAGATACAATCCATTAGACTCTTATTATTTTAAAGTTTGGGTAATTAGTCTGGACTAATTCTATATTTTTCAGAAGTCACCATAGTCTTTGTGAGAGAGTCAATGAAGAAATAAGATTTACAAAATGTCTCGAACCGTTTGTTATTTTCTCTTAGCCAATATGGTCAAAATCCTTCTATGTCCTTTTACTTCACGCTGAATATTTTTTTATTGTCATATACCATAGTCTGGTTTTGGTTGGACTCATGAATATTTTTAGATGAGTTTGTGTTGACTTTGACGAAATTTCAACTTACACTAGGTGAACAAAAACTCGGAGGTGTCTCTAGATTGATTCGTGTTGATCATGTTCGTGCCTACATTAAAAACCCTTCATCAACCAAAAATTCAATTAGAAAAATCTCTATTTTACTAGAAGAAAAAGAGTTCAAAGAACATGTATCATGTTGTTAGATTACTTACAATATTCGGTAAAATTTTGAAAGGATTGCGCCTATGTATATGAGAGTAGCCCCTAATAATTCTTTTTTAATGATGGAAAAATTACAAACTCACCAAGTCAAAAAAATGGATGATTCATTATGGTAGGATGTATGTTTGGCTTTGTCCGAATGTAATTTTTTTTAAATTTGGGAATGATCAGAGATTTACGAGTTACACTTGGTTGTTGGTTGAATGTATTTCTTGCATAATATATTTATATACTTGGTGTTTAAATTTAAATAATATATTTCCAGAACACAAAATAGTTCTCTAATTAAGGGTTGACTTCAATAAAAGAACAATTTCATTGTAAAAGTTCATGTGTGATGATAGATGGAAAACGTGCATGATTTGAAGGGGGGAATCAATGTGTGCAGGCTGTTTTGATTATATCTTTAGGAGGATACACGTGGAATAAGTAAAGGTTTCAGATTTTGATGAATGTATGTCATTAGATTAATACCATCTGGATTGTGAGGATAACCTTAAACTAAAGTATAAATAATGTTAGACACTCTCACTCTATTTTTCTCAACAATATACTTTGGTTCCTGAAACTTAAACACACTAAAACCTTTCTTGTATTCTATCAAATAATTCACCAAGGTGCATCAATCTCTTATTAAGTCAAGTTTTTAAATAAAAATGGTAAAAATATTTAGCAGAGGTAAAGTACGGTCATGAGATGGATGCGTCTTATAGTCAAAAACCTATTACTAGTGCTCCTTTTGTGTCCCCTTCACCCACCAAATCAGAAGAATAATACTCGACGCCAATGCTATAGAGAATGAGGAAAAAACCTCAAATGATAAAAGAGGATGATGCGCGAGAGGATGATGTAAGGGATGATATTGTTCCCCATCAACATTTTCTTCTTCTTCCGCAACAACTTCTTATTTTCTTTTTATTCCTCCCCATCAACCTCTTCTTGTTGTTGGACCTCCCAGGAAAATACCTATTTTTCTTCATTTTTATGGTCAAATCTTGTTCTAAAAGATACCAAATTTTATTATAGTTCAGTAAATTATAGATGCGAGACTGTATACTACATGATAAATATGTAACTGTATATTACATGATAGATGCATGACAATATTACATGATAGATGTGGGATAATATAATACAGAAAATGATGAGGGACAATCGAATACACGACAGATGTGGGACAATATAATGTTTAATAGATGCAGGGACAATAAAATGTATGAAGATACATGATATGCAGTACATGAACAAGTAATACATGAAAGATGCGGGACAACATAATAGATGATAGATGCGAAAAAATATAATAGATGATAGATGTGCGATAATATAATAGATGATAGATTTGGGATAATATGATAGATAAGAACCATGTATTACAAACAAAAGAAATGTAAAACTATAAATAAAATATACATGTTCAGTTGTGATCTTCTTTAGAGTTTTATTCAAATCCAATTTTTTTAATTCCCAGCCAATTGTAGCATCTTGGTATCATTCATTCATTCATTTGCGTCTATATGACAAATGGTTGTGTGTTCTATACCGAATGACTGAATTTCAATAATTCTTTAGAGATAATAAATTTCCTATTTTTTACATGTTTTAAAAGCAAAGTAAGATACTAACCAGTAAAAAAGCAACACATCCAACTACTTTATCAGGTTTTGTTTCATGATAAATCTTTATCAAATCAGTTTCTCCTTGATTGTTATAGCCCAATCATAGCTTTTTATTTTTTCCACGTTTTCTATGTAAAAAAACATTGTTGAAGTTAATACATCCTAAGATATAGGAAAGAACAATGTGAAGCATGCCAACATGATGAATAATATGACAATATGTTTTACTACTTAATGTTTTAGTGGAAAAGTGGATTTGACTTATCATGTGGAATAATTGGAAAGTGATGTGCTCAGGTACATGTGAGCGAATGCTACTATAAATGCATATCATTTTTCCTAACATTAAGAGAAAATGTCTTGACGTAGTCCAACAACATTCCAATGGGATGTATCACAAGCTTCAGCATTATACAAACGAAATTCAGGAATCACCTCGTATCTAAATGAATTAAAGAATATGGTTATTATATCATCCATTACAAGCAAAAGGCCAATCAAGGGTTTGGAATAATATATTCAGAATTTTTTAATACCAAGAATGAGCTATAAGACTATCACGACTTGGTAATTGTTGATGCATACAAAGAATGAATATTGCCACGAATCCCGGCCAACGTCATCGCAAAAAAAATATTGTCACATTTGTTGATTTTTTGGCACAAGTGCAACGTTAAACCAAGGTAGAAGTACATGAAAATGAAAATGAAAGGCTTAAAGGAGATACCACCACCTTATTTTCATATCTAAAGAATCAGTAGTTAGCCCGCAACAACAATTCATATAAACTTACACAAGTCACTTTTAAGTTACACGAAAAACCCTCCAAAAATAATAACAATGAAGGATTATCTCGGTTCAAAAATTATAATTAGAAACAAAGATCCAAAGGAAAGTATAAATGCAATTACAACAACAATAGTAGTCAAGACAAGAGCGTCCGACTAGGGGGTCATGAATTGAATTGACCAAAAACTTGAAAAGTAAATTATGAAAGAACATATGATACTCTCATTTATAAAAGACAAGAGAAGTTACGCAATCCCCGATACCAAAGAGATAAAATAAAATATTACAAATTTTATGGCGATATAGGCCATTACATAAGGATTTCTAGCCTTTATAGGATCAAGTTTAAAAACTGGTTAATGATAGTCAAATTTCAAAGCTTGTAAAAATAAGAGTATGGATGAACCAATGGATGTTGACACTAATCGATTCCAATCGTAAATGAACGAGTGACAAAAAAATAACAAAATAATCAAGAAACGTGGGCAATAATGTGATCTTTATGGAGAGATGAGAGAATATTTGGATTATGGTCTAAATAGGAAAACTAAAGGTGTCACTTTTAAGACAAATCAACTTTGTAGGATCACAAAAAAATTCAAAAAAAAATTATATATTAAGGATTTGAACGTTCAATGTGATTTCCAAACATCATCTTATTTCTAAAGAAACTCATATCAAATATTGATAGTTTCTAATGATGATCTAAATGAGTGATAACACCTCGTGGAGATGTTGTATTAATCTGTATAGAGATGGATGAAGTTTAACCAATGCCATATATAAAAGAACGTAATACGAAATGCGATGTGTTTCAGAATTAATCTTATTATAGTTTTTAAAATAATTTACAAAAGCGGGTGTACAAGTGCTAGTGGAGAATAACATAGGTGGATCTCGATAAATACAAATTCATAGAAAGCATGTACTTCTTATTTAAGATCATAGATGCTCCTTATTCCTGTAGTGTAGTCGTCCACATATTGTGGCTGAATCAAATGCATATCTTCGTATCTACAGTCTATCAATACCAACGACCATTGAAGAAGATTTTTCAAAAATCAACTCCACCAAAATCTTTAAGCATACATAAATGATTTGTTGGTAACAAACAAGAAGGACAAAGAGAACTTACATGACCCGACCGAGACATTCTTAAGCCTTAGAAGGGTAAATATGAAGTTGAACTCATGGAAGTGTATATTTGGCATAAGATCCAGGAAATTCTTATGTTAAATGGTTCGCAAAAAAAATGAATCGAAGCATATTCAACTAATTCTTCATATTTAGCCGCAATGGATCCTCCAAGAAACACAAAGAAAATAAAAATCCTGACATAAAGGATAGCATCATTCAACAGATATATATCCAAATTCTCAAACAAGTGCTAATCATTCTTTCAAGTACTATGAGGCGTAGAAAAATCCAAATAGACTCTAGTATGTGAATAAGTATTCTACAATATCAAAAAACTACTTGCTTCTCTAGAAATATTCACAAATACGAAGATAGGAGAACCATTATTCATACATTTTTCAATCATAAATTACATCGTTATCATTGCTCTAATAACGGAAGGAGAATTAGAGTTCAAAGCCATATATTATGTAAGTTAATCTCTACTAAGTGTTGAAACTAGTTATCTGCAACTTTAAAAACTTTCTCTTGCATTATTAGTAATAAAAAAATGACAAAGCTATACTTCCAAGATCACATAATCATTGTATAACATCTATTTATATTAAGAAATGTTATATAAAAGAAGATATATCTAGGAGACTAACTAAAATGGTTAGTAGAGTTGAGGGACTAGGACATTTAGTATGAACCGAGAATAACATTAAAGGCTCATGCTCTATCATATTTCTTAACATAATTTTAATCTGAGAGGCGTGTCCCACAAAAAAATCAAGTTTATCCACTTGCAAGATCCACATAGATGGAGACGATAAAACCCTGGTTTTATCCTTCCCTGACTATCACAAAGACGATAAGACCTTGGCTTTATCCTTTCAACAACCACATAAGGTCCTTCCCAATTCGGGGCCATTTTTCCGAGGCTCTTCTCCTTAGTACGTAGGAATACTTTTCTCAACACTTTATCACCTATCTTAAATTCTCTTCTTTTTACCCTCGAATTGTAACGATTCCTCATACGAGTTTGATAATGGATTACGTTTAAATGAGCTCGAACGCTTTTCTCATCAATCAGATCTAAATTTGCTCTTTTAGCTTTGTCATTGGATCTTTCAGAATATTGAGGTTATTCTGAAAGATGATATCATAGATTCCATAGGGCTGACAACATCCATTCCATATTCTAAAGCAAAATGAGTTTCTTTAGTAGCTTCCATAGGAGTTGTTCGATAAGCCCAAAACAGTTCTTGCAAATAATTTGGCCATTTTCCTGCTGCCCCTGTGAAATTATTCTTCAAACCTTCTAAAACAGATTTGTTTATCACATCTGCTTGTCCATTTGTTTTGGGATGAAAAGCTGTTGAAAAACATTGTTGAATCCCCTTCTAAGTGCAGAATAAAGTCATTTTCTTATTATTAAAGTGAGGGTCATTATCCGTGGCAATTCTTCGAGGTACTCCAAAACGACATCAAATACTGTTTACAATAAATTTAATCACATCATTTGCTTTCGTTCCAGATAACGGTTATGCTTCAGCCCACTTTGTAAAATAGTCTACTGCAACAATTATCATTTTTCGCCCTCCAGATGTCATTGGCAAAGGACCCACTGAATCAATTCATCATCTATTAAATGATATGTCTTCAGTAATAGACATAAGTGGAACTGTCGGCTTATGAATAGAATTAGCAAACCTTTGACAAGTATCACAGCTTCGAACCAAATTTTTGACATCGTTCATAATCGTAGGTCAATAGAAACCTGCAAGAAAAACTCGAAGAGATAAAGCTTTAAACCCACAATGAGTTGATCCTTCTCCATCATGCAACTCTGATAAAACTTTATGTGATTTTTGTCTATTCAAACATCGTAATAATGGCATACACAATGATTTATTATACAAAACTTCATCCAAAACTATGTATCCAAAATCTTTGCCTCGCAATGTTTTGGCAAATTTCACATTTTCAGGCACTGCTCCTCGAATCAAAAACTTTAAAATATCAGTTCGCCAATTACCTCAGACTATATCTGTAGTGACAAAAAATTCCTCCATATAATCACAATGGTCTGACTGGGTCAAAATCGAAAGACTCTCTTGTAGCAGGATCCAAGGATACTCTTCTTTATAAGCGGTATTTGCTAATGAATCAGCCACTCTGTTACTTCCTCGACTTATATGTTCCACAACATGATCAAAAAATAACATCAAGTTTCAAAGCTCTCGAAGATACAAAATTATACGATCCGTTTTAGCTTCAGATTTTCTAGATACTTGATTTGCTACTAATTGAGAATCTGTCTGTAACCGCATTGATGTTGCTCCATATATCTTCGCAAGTCTCAAACCAGCCAAAGGAGCTTCATATTCAGCTTCGTTGTTCGAGGCATAAAAATAAAATTTGATAGACTAAAGCATTGTTTCTCTAGATAGAGAAACTAACTGAACTCCAACACTGCATCCCAAAGCACTGAATCCACCATCCGTTCAAACAACCCACATCGAATTTACTGGTAAAACATCTTTACTGTCTTCTGTATCCGATCTGCTTGAATGAAATTTAACGAGAACATCTGAAAAAGCTTGAGCTTTAATTGCAGTTCGATGTGTGAACAAAATATCATAATCTCCGAACTCCACTGATCACTTGGTCATTCTTCCCGAAACATCATAATGTTGCAAAACATTTTTCAAGGGAAATGAAGTTCGAACTTCAATGGTATGGGCTTGAAAATATGGGTGCATCTTCTAAGAAGCTACCACCAATGCTAATGTTAACTTCTCGAGCTTCAAATATCTCTTTTCTGCTGCCACCAAACTTTTGCTGACATAGTACACCGGCTTCAAAATTCTTGAATCTTCGCTTATTAATACTGCACTTATTGCAAAATCTGATACCGCAATGTATAAAAAAAATTATTCTCCACTTCAAGGCCTTGATAAAATCTTTAGTGATGATAACAAATTCTTGATGCTTGTAAACTTCGCTTCACAATCCGAAGTCCACTCAAATTTCTTTGTCCCCCGTAATACTTAAAATAAAGGAAAACATTTATCAGAAAACCTTGAGATAAATCTATTAAGTGTTGCTAACGGTCCTGTCAAAACTAGCACTTCTTTGATGGCTCAAGGTGAATTCATTGCTATAACAGCTTTCAATTGTTCTGGGTCAGCTTCCATCCCTCTTTCACTGATAACATAACCCAAGAACTTCCCTGATCGAACTCCAAAAGTATACTTTTTAGGATTAATCTTTAAACTTATTGCCCTTAGATTGAAAAACATCTCATTTAAATCTTCCAAGTGTGCGTTATCCACTAAGCTTTTTACCACCATGACATCGATATACACCTCCATGTTTCTCCTGATCTGAGTGGCAAATGTTTTATTCATTAATCTATGATAAGTAGGTCCGACATTTTTCAATCCAAAAGGCATAACCTTGTAGAAATGTAAACCCTATCAGTTTTGAAGGTCGTACATTCTTGGTCATTCGGATCCATATGGATTTGATTATATCCCGCAAAAGCATCCATGCAAGTTAATATTTTGTTTCCCGAAGTGGAATCAATCAGCTGGTCTATTCGAGGAACATGAAATGGGTCTTTAGGACATGCTCGATTTAAGTCTGTAAAATCCACACACACACTCCACTTTCCGTTCTTCTTCCTGACCACTACTAGATTCACCGTCCATAAGGGATATTGTGACTCCCTTATATGTCCAATCCTGGATAAACGGTCCACTTCAGAAACAATTGCTTATACTTTTTTTATGAAAATGCCCTTCTTTTTTGAATTACAGGCTTCACCTTTGAATTAATAGCTAAACTATGGAAGATTAATTCGACCGGCACACTTATCACATCATCTGTTTTCCAAGCGAAAACGTCCAAATTATAAGACAAAAATTCTAACAGTCGTTGACGTAGAAATGGGGTCAGTAAAGATCCTATTCGAAGTACTTTTCCCTCATAAAATTATACTCATCAATTTCTTCACTTACTAGTAAGGACCTTGGGGCTTCCCACGGATCGTCAACCCTTTCATCAAAATCTGAGGTCAACTCCTCTGACTGGTATTCATTCATCATATCTCCACTTTTGGATCCTCGAATTCGAAGTGCAATGGCATAACACTCTCTTGAAACTTTCTGGTCGCTTCGAATAACTCGCACACGGTCTCCGGCCACGTACTTAAAACATTGGTGTACTATCGACACAACCCCTTACATTCTGGACATCCAAGACCTTACAAAAATAGCATTGTAACTTGTGGGACAATCCATCACCATAAAGAACACTTGAACTTTCTTCTTGAAGGGTCATTTTCCTAAACTCACCTCCCCCTCGAATTATCCTATTACTCGTCCTGTCACACCAGTGAAACCAACGATTGTGCGCTCTGACTGAGAAATTCAAGGAGGATTGCACATCCTATCATATGTTGCTTTGAAAAGGACATTTGCAAAACTCTCGGTATCTATCAACGCGCGTCAAATTTCAACATCAGCAACTTCTGCCCCAATAACTATCACATCCTCATGCGGTCCTGCATATCTCGTAAATCATCCTCATCAAACAAAATAAAAGGAATATCCGTCTTGCCATACAAATGAGTGGACATTCTCCCTTTAATCTGAGTTGTCAAATTGACAACATGTCTCTTCCTCGAACTATTAGTATTACCAGCCATTGAATTACCTCCAAAAATGTCCAACGATTCAAAATACTCACACAGACTTCGAATATGTCCTTTCTTTATTGGCTCTTCAACAGCTATCAGAATCAACTTATATGGATCTTTATCTAAGTACTCTAAAGCAGCATTAAACTCATCATCCATTGAATCTGGAATCATCAAATTTTCAGCTTGTGCACTCGGGTTGGCCAGCTGTGAATTCAATGTTGGAGTTTTCGATGTGTTTCTCTCTGACTTCACACAAGTCAAAATATTTCCATTTTCAATCAGAATTCAGACTTCTTTTTTCAACGCAATGTAGTCATTGGTGTCATGTCCAATATCATTGTGATATCTGCAGAATTTATTGTTTCGTATCTCCCTTTGCCTGTCAATTGGTGCAGGTTTCCTGAAATTCACATAACTCTTAGTTTTATTAAAAATTGCTTCAACGCTTTCGGTTAAATCCGCATAATAATATGGCCTTATACACTGATTCGGCCTCGGTCTGTTGTAGTTGTAGGATGGGGATTAATTTGAATATCCTCCGGTTCGAGGTGGTAAATTGTTATTCCTCGGACGCATCTGTTGATTAGAATTTGAAGATTATCCTTGGTTATGGGACATTTGTCGTGAATTTTTTGGAGCGTTAACCGGTTCTCTTTGGACCATTGTTGATTCTTTAAATTTAATCTGATCTTCAACCTCAGCCATTAATACTCCAAAAGTTAAAGCCCTCTTTTTCGTTTCCTTATTAGCCAGGTTCCCTGGCAATAACCCTTGGCAAAAAGTTGTCATCGCCACTCCCTCTTCACAATTATCCAGACTTTCCTTTGTCAAAACAAATCATTTTATGTAATTCTTCAATTTTTCTCCAACTGCGTGCTTGCATTGGATAATCGTATCACCATTTTATCTCATCTTTTTGCTTCCAACAAACTGCCTTTGAAAAGCAGTATAAAAATACCTAAAATTCGAAATGGATCCCCTCGGAATCCGGTTTTACCACTTCAAAGTTGTTCCTTTAAAATCATGTAAGAAAGCACGACACACCAGCCTATCGTCGTCTTTGAAGTTCATTATTTAGTTTTTTAATTGTTCGATGTGATCGTCTGGATCCTGCATCCCATCGAACTTTTCAACCTTGTCGATATCAAAATGTTTCGGAAGCGTAATAGATCTGATTTCACTTATCAATGGAGAATTCCTCCAATCGACACCCTTCATGTACTGATCTTCTATTCCCATGACTGCGTACAAATTCCGATAAGTCTCAACGTATTGATTCGATGTGTTTCCCTCACACCAATTAGATTCTCTCAAATAACGAGGCACAATATCCATTTCCTAGATCTGTGTTCCTTCTTTTATTTTCGAGGTTGTTCCTTTTTTTTCCTTCGAAGAACCTCTATACCTTTTAAAACCTAAGCCAGAGCTCTCAAACTCCTCGTCACTAGATGTGGCACACTTTTGCTTGTCTTTCTTTCCTTTTCGAGAAGAATAACACTCTTTTGGAGCTCCGAAACGCGCCTTCTTCTGTTAATTCCTTATTTGACGATCAGTGCAAGATCGATAAGATTGGTTTCCAATTTCAGTTTGTTCATTCATTTGTCTCACTTTGGACTTTAGCTTTGTCGAGTGAATTTCTTGCTCTGTTTGCTCGTATTTCTCATTTAATGCATTTATCTTATCCAAGATCTGGTTCATACGCATTTCTATATAAGATTGAGTTTGGATTAGAACAGATCCTTATGGTCTATTTTCATTCCCATGTAAATCTTCTCTTAACGTTTCAATTGCTGATCAAACCAGCGGGGTGTTTTTGGGATTCATCGCAAAGTTTCAAGATCGTTTTTCTAGGTTAATAAAAATCAAAACTGGTAGAATATACACTGATTATCAGTCGTCCCTAGTGGAGTTTCCAATTTGGGGAGTTTGATTATCTGGAATTTCTTTAGTAAAAAAGAGAAGAAGAGTTTTAGAGAGAGAGATAGATTCTAAAGAGAGAAAATCAAAGTATGCAAGTGATCTAACTCATAAATCCAACCCCTTTTTTAGTTCAACTTTGGCCTTTATATAGAGGCGCAAAAACTTAGCTTACAACTGAAATCAGTTACATAAAAAGGGTAAATTACGCTTTCAATCCTTAACTAAAATACACATTGTGTATTTCTCCTCTAATTTTACCATCTGTTACATTACATTTTATTGTTTACACTTTTAGTCCTTGGCCTTCCATTTCCTTATCAGCTTACTTGCCTATTAACCCATTGTGATTTAACAAAATTGGTTAGTTTTGTATTTTCGATCAATGTTTGTATCTCTTTTTTAAGGTAATACAATCATTAGTTTCATGTGCCACGTCATTGTGATAACTACATAACCGTGTGTTTTTATTTTGCCTAGAAGTTTGGATAGGTGTTGGCCTTCGAAATTGCATAATATTCTTATCCATATCATACATGGTAGCTACATTTTCAGCTAGCTCTACATAATAATCAAGTTGGACCCATTGATTTCCTCTTGGCCTAGACTGTTGACCTTGATTAGTCTGACTATGTCTGAGCTGATGAAAACCTTGCTCTAAGTCCCTCAGACGATTTCTGATTGTGGCTTGTGACTGAGTACTAGCTTGTGGGACAGAGACCGTATGGGCATACCTATATTGATGAGGTTGCGTCAATTTCTTCGTTTCCTCCACTATGATTTATTTTTCGACCTGATTCAAAAATCTACCCCAGGTTAGTACTTTCTTTCGGGTCACAGAATCAACAAACTCAGTAGATAATTAGCCTTGTCACAGTGAAACTATAGCCACCTGCTCAAAACAATTTGCCAACCCACTTTTAATGTTCAGAAAAGGGCTGATATAATCCTTTAATGACTCATTCTAATATTGTCCATAATGGATTATTGTATCATCATTTCCCTTGAGTTTTTACTCCCCACAAACTGCATTAGAAATGCCATCCAAAACATATCAAAATTCTTGATTGATCCTAGTGGAAATCTGTTATACCACTTCAATGCACTACCCTTGAATGTTTGAGAAAAAACCTTACATAACAAGTTGTCATCATCATTAAAACTCATCATGAAATTTTTAAATTTCTCAAGATGATTGTCAGGATCCTTTCTACCATCATATTTTCTATCTTCGAACTATCAAATTTCCTGGGAAAATGTTCAGAGAGAATCTTTAAGGACAATGTTGATTGTCTCCAATTGTGTCTTTGGCTAAACGTATGGTATTCATTGGGAGTGGAAAATATTCCAAGTTCGGATTGCACAAAAAATTGATCGCTCAACATGTGATCTATACTGTGGTCTACTGAGCCTTTCATTTTCCCTTGATAGTCTTTTTCCGTTTTTTTACTCAAAGAGTCTTGGTTACTTGACCTTTGATGATTTTCAAAATTCTTTTTAACTAGCTTTTCTTTCTTCTTCTTCTTACGACCATTATCACTACTTGAAGAGGAATAAGAAACTCTTGATTCTGACTCTAATTCTGTTGTTGAAGCCTTTATAGAATCTGATGGCTTGAATATTGTTTAGCCCGATTTTCTGCTTTTACCTTAAATGGGCTTTAGGGGAATGGTCATTTAGATTATGTTTAGGACTATTATCTGGGACATCCCTTTTTAGATATTATGATGGATTATTTACATCCAAATCCTTTTCAGCCTACCTTTGAGCCTTTAATGCCTCAATTTCTTCCAGTAACTAATCATGCTCTTTTTGAATTGAAATTTGTTCCTTAATATAATGATTCGCATATGATGTATGCACATATTCTTCATCGCCTCTGACCCCCTCATTTTTGAAAGAATGATCTATATGTATATCGGGATCCATGTCTCAAAGAAATCTAAAGGCTAATCTGCAAGTCGAGTTTCGAATACTGTTATTTGGGTACTTTCCGCTCTCACTGTGGTCACCAATATGATATGGTTAAAACTAGTTTAGATGGTATTTAAGTCAATATATAAGTGATGTATTAAATTTTAGGTGGAGAGTAGAGAGATAAGTGAGGTGCTAATATTTAATATGTAGAGAGAGAAAGATTCCAACCCATTAAATGGTGTTCTTTGGACTATTTATAGGATAATGTTGGATCATGGGCCAATCGGGTCGGATCATGTGTATGGGTCAATCTCATGAGTCCCCAGGCCCAAGAATGTATAAGGCTGGCACACAGCTTAGTCATTAGGCACCCAACTTACTAAACATGGTTTTTATTATAAACCTATAATTCCCCCTAAGATAAATTCGACCCAGTTTCCATTCTTAGCCCCCGATGATTTCTGACCCTATTGTTAATGATAAAAGATCACCTTGGGAACATAACAAATTGACGCAATATTATTTTCTGGCATAAAAATATATTATTAGTAATCACTCTGATCAATGATCCTCCAACAAATGTTGGAAATTTCATCATCAACGCCGTAGTCAGAAGAGGGAAAGCATGATAAGTACGTTAAGAGACAGAGATAACAGAGGAAATGAGAACACCATCGAGAACATCAACTAGATGGTAGCATTGGAGAAAAGAAAACCTTCATAGTTGATGTCTCCCTTTGGAAAAAAAGTCAATACTTTTCCTCAGTCTGGAATAAGAGATAATCACCAAGAAGTTCATATGGCATAGTAAAGAGTTCAATCAAATCATCAGCATGCTGTAATGGCCCAACCAAGAATTCATCCAAATTTTCAAAACCTAACGGCTTAACAAATAACCAACAGTACAAAAAACATCCCTAATGCAATATTAGTTTCAACATAATTATAAATACTTACCAATAATTCACCCATATATATCTTCGGGATATGCATAGGTTTCGAAAATTAATCAATACATGACACATCTGCCATTCACGGATCAACAAAACTCTTCGAGTTCATACCATCTAACTCAGTCGAATCCATATTACACTACAATATCCTAGGGGCTTTACCGTAACAGATTTTCACCAAAAATTTAAAACAAGTGCAACACAATGCCTTTAACCGAACATTGGTAGGGATATTCATGTATAGGAGAAGTAAACACGCAAAAACTAAATCATTTTCTTAATATTGATGATGATGATCTGCGAGATGAATCTCCATTTACACCAAAAATCTTATATAAAAAGTTATCGTTAAGCTTCAACAACCACAAGATCGACAATGTTAGTTGTAAGGATGATATGACTCGTCATGGGGAATAATTTAAAGTGATATGTTAAGGTATATGTGAGTTAATCCTACCATAAATTGACGTAGTCCAACAACCTTATAAAAGGATGTATCACAAGTGTCAGCATTATGCAAACAAAATTCAGGAATCACCTCGTGTCTAGATATATATATATATATAAGAAGATGGTTATTATATCATTTATTATAAGAAAAGGTTCAAATAAGGGTTTGGAATAAAATATTCAAAGGCTTGTGGTACCTAAGACTGAGCTACAATACTGTCACGACTTGGTAGTTATTGCTGCATACAAGTCATAAATATTGCCAAGACCCCTGGCCAACATCCTCGAGAAAAAGAACGTCGTCATCTTTGATGATTTGTTGGCGCAAGTGGAGTATTTAATAAGTGTATAAGATTTCGAAAAGTCAAGGCTTAAAGGAAACACCACGACCTTATGTGAATAAGAATCAATGTGTTAGCCTACAACAATGATTCATATACAACTATATAAGTCAATTCTAAGTTACACGATAAATCCTCCAAAAGGCATAACAATGAAAGATTATCTCGGTTAAAAAATTACAGCCAGAACTAAGGCTCCAAATAAAAGTATAGAATCAATTACAACAACCATAATAATCAAATTCTAGAGCATCCGACTAGAGGGTCACGCATTGAATTGACCAAAAACTTAGATGTAGTCTATGAAATAACCAAGGATACTCTCATATATATATATATAATATGTAAAATAAGTTACACAATCCCAAGACCAAAGAGATAAAATAAAATATTTCAAATTTTATTGCGATATATGTCATTACACAAGGGATTTCTTGGCTTTATAAGACGAAGTTTAAAAAATGGTTAGCGATAGTAACATTTTAAAGCTTGTAGAAAAAGTATGAACGAACCATGAAAGTTGACACTGAACGAGTCCAATAGTAAATGAATAAGAGACCGCAAAAAAAACTGAGAACTCTCGACAAATATGATCTTTGTAGAGAAATAAAATAATATTTGGAATATGATCCAAATAGGTAAACTAAATGTGTCACTCTGAGAATAAATAAGTTTTCCAGGATCACAAAAAAATCAAGAAAAATATAAATTAGGGATTTGGATGTTCAATTTCATGGCCAAACATCATCACATTTATAACAAAACTCATATCAAATATTGACCCTTTCTAATGAGGATCTAAAATGAGTGATAACACCTCACGGAGATGTCGTATTAATCAGTGTATAGATGGATGAATTGAACCAGTATCATATATAAAAGAATCTAAGATGGAATGCGAGGTGTTCCGAGGTTAATCCTTTCATAGTTTTTTTTGAAATAATTTACAAGAACGAGTGCACAAGTGCTGGTAGAGAATAACATGGACGCCGCTCTTGACAAACAAGAATTCAGAGAAAAAGTGTGTTTCCTATTTATGATCGTGGATGCTTAATCTTCTTATAGTGTAGTTGTCCAAATATTGTGACTGGATCAAATGCATGTCTTTGTATCTACAGTCCACCAAGCCTCAAGTACCTTATCAATAAGAAGGTAAGAATAATCATAGGAAACTAGAAGACATCCAGGGAGTGTTATGTAGATTTTTTTTCTCACAAATAATAGCACGAGCAATAGAAACCAAACGGCGACTTGACAACATGGATGATCCTAGAGAAGCCCCCCCGTAATGGAACCAGAATGGAAAAATAGAAGATATTACGTCTCGGTTGAGACATCCCCATGGGATTAAGGTATAAATTACTTGACCTTTTGCATAATGATCTTACTTTGTTTGCTTGGAATTCATAAGACATCGTAGTGGTTCCACCAAAAATCATATGTTATAAATTATCAATCAATGATAACGTTTTACTAATAAAGCAAAAATGTAAGGTCATATTCACAAGAAAAAAATAGAAGTAATAGTTGAAGATGTAGACAGATTAACAACCGTAGGACATATTTAGGAATCATAGTACCCAGTTTGGACAACCAACCAAGCGTTGGTAAGAAATAAAAATGGAAATGAAGAATATGCATAGCCTTACAATATATCAACAATTCAGGTTGAAATGATCATTTCTTCTTGCCAATAATAGATCAACTTGTGGATGTTATTTCATAGAATAAGATGTTATCTTTTATGTATGCTTATTCCGAATACAATCAAACTTAAGCGCACGATGATGAGCAAGAGCATACCACATTCAGAACCAAAAGACATTCATTACTACAAAGTAACATCATTCAACTTGAAAAATGCAATAGAATATACCAAAGATTTTTTTATAATATTTTTATAAATCAACTCGGCAAATATCTCCAATCATACATAGATAATTTGTTGGTAACAAGCAAGACGAACAAAGAAAACTTAGATGACCCATTCAGAGCATTCTTAAACCGTAGAAGGGTAAATATGAAGTTGAACTCATAAGAGTCTATATCTGGCATAAGATCCATGAAATTCTTAGGCTACATGGTCCGCGTAATATGAATAAAATCATATCCAATTAAGCTTTCAAATTTGGCTGCAATGGATCCTCTAAGAAACACAAAGAAAATAAAAATCTTGATATGAAGATGGACATCTATCAACAGATTCATCTCCAATCCTCAGACAAGTAGTAGTCATTCTTTCAAGTACTGTGAGGTGCAGGAAAATTCAACATGACTCCGACATGTGAAGAAGTATTCAACAACATCATAATTAATTGCTTCTTTAGAAATATTAACAAATACAAAGCTAGGAGAACCATTATTTATATACATTACAATAAAAAATTATGTCGTGAGCATTTCTCAAAGAAACGGAGAAGAATTAGAGTTCAAACTCATATATTATGTAAGTTAATCTCTACTAAGTGTTGAAACCAGGTATCTACAACTCTAGAAACTTGCCCGTACATTAATAGTAACATAAAAAATGACAAGGCTACACTTTCAAAATCATACAATCATCTTATACCATATTTTTTAATAATAAATGTTATGTTAAAGAAGATATATCTGGTAGACTGGCCAAATGGTTAGTAGAGTTGGGAAACTACGACATACAGTACGAACCGATAACAACATTGAAGGCTCAGGTTCCGACATATTTCTTAACATAATTTCAATCCAAGAGGCACGACCCTTTAGAAGAGAAAGCCCAAACCACCTAGAAGATCCATATAGATAGACGAAGCAAAAATTAAATATTAGAATCAGGAATCCAGTTTGGTTCTCCAACTTCAAATAATTGAGTATAGTATGTGGCAACCATAGCAATTATTTGACTACCAAATGTTTGGGGAGCCAAAATATTTTGACTTTTCACAGATTTCCAATTTGTGGTAAATTAAGTACTATGTCAAACAAAAGCAACGAAAGAGAAAATAATTTAAATTTAAACATCATTGCCCTAAATGGTTATTTTTTAATAAATCGACTTTAAGTAAGTACAAATAAAAAAACAATACGGGCGATGATCCATTAGCATGTATGACATCTAAAACAGCGTTAATTTCCTAAGATAAACCATCAATAATTGTACCCAATAAATGTATATCAGCAGTCTTAGCTTTGAGAATATGGGTAATTGAAGAAGAAGAATAAGAACAATATTGGAGAACCCCCAATCATCAAATATCTAAGTGAATGGAAATTGTCTCAAAACAAGATAGAGGAAAGAAAAGTTAAAATAATGTCATTAATATTTGTATGGATATCAAATACACTATAAAGCAAATTCACCAAACATTTACTCAGATTTCTCGACCTAGAAAAAGCATCTTTATAGTTGAAGAACTTCATGGTGGAAAAGGAAATGCGCACTATGGATATGAATCGTTACAAAAAATAATTATCTTTCAAGGTTACTACTGACCCACAATAATGAAAGATGCAAAAGAGAAAGTTAAACATTATGACACATGCCAAAGACTCTCAAACTCTATTAAGTCCATACTAACTACTAGAAATAACATTCAAAGCAATTTATTTGACATTGTAAGACCTCTTTTTAAAGATTCCAAAAGAATAAATATTTTGTCAATTATAGTAGATTACTTCTCCGAGTGGGTAAATTCTCAAAAATTAACTTCATAGAAAGAAATATATGTTATCGCTACGAAGTACCAATGAACATTGAAACGGACAATCAGAATCAATTTTAGAATGATAAGGTCACATGATTTCGTGGAAAGAAAGGTATAAAACAAATATTTATCTCTCATTTTCATCCATATGCTAACGGTCAAGTAAAAGTTACTAATTGAACCATACAAGAAGGTATCAAAAAGATGTTGGATAGAACAACATGAAATTGGCCAAAATGTTTACAAAAACGTTATTCGATCCTACAAAATCACTCCAAAAACAACAACGGATGAAACAAAAAAATTATTGGTGTATAGCATGGAAGAAGTCATCCTAACCAAAATGAATATACCCTCATATATAACTTATGATAATGAAAGAAAATTGGAAACAAGGCAAGACACACTCGATATAAAAGAAGAGATAAGAGTATAATCCCATATTCGGTCAACGCATTATAAAACTTTGATGTGCAATATATAAAATTATAAAGTTTTACTCTTAAGCTTCGAACTTGGGAAAAAGTTCCTAAAAAGGGTATTATTTCATAGCAAGGAAAAAAAATCCATGTTAAACTAGATTTTAATTGGGAATGCCTTTACACTGTGAAGTCTAAAATAGAGCTAGAAACATATCGACTACTCAATAATAAAGGAAAAAAACTTTGACATCTATGGAATATAGAGTATTTGAAGTTATATTATCCTTTATAAGTCACAACTATTTTGTTTAACAATTGTGCTTTGTAAATTTTTTTGCTAAGATTCTATATATGTTCTACTCAGATCTGAGGTATCTAACAATCAATAAAATGTATTTAAGAAATAAAATGTGTCATTTTCTGTTCTTGCTCAACGAGTAAATCTAAGGATTCTACTAAAATACAAGGAATATATCTAATTATTCTTCTATCAAATTAAAGAAGTGAACTTAATGGTCCTTCTAAAATGTAAGAAACGAGTATAAGAATACTATTATCATACTCAACGAGTGAATTTAAAGATTCTACAAAAACAAAAGAAGTATATATATATATATATATATATATATATATATATATATATATATATATATATAAGGATTCGACTATAACAAGGGAAGGAAAAACATTTATAAGCTTGAAAGGATATGTCTAAAGATATAATATAGTCTTTATCAATGCAAATGATCTTATAATCCCTCGAGTACAATTGACAAAAGGAAATACTATTACTTTGGAAGTTGGGACATCCCTAATAAAAAAATAAATGTAATATCACGACAAACACAATATTTTACACTTTGAGGGATCCAGGAATTCCTTACAGACAGTATGAAAATTCTTTAAATAAATTTTAAAATGAACTATGAGTCATTCTAAAATAATGTTGGATACTCTAGATATAACTCAAAGAATGGGCCCATGTATTCTTTACAATATTTTGCCTATGAAGTTGACCACTTAGAATAAGAGAGTATTCAGACGAAAAAATCAAAATATTAACTACGAGTTAAAAAGATCAAAACATAACACTAGTCATTGAAACATAACTGAATAAATTCACTTCTTAAACTTAAAACCTGACAAAACTTTCATATCAAATGAAGGTTCATAGCATAAGCAAACCTAAATGGTATGGTTTAATCAAATTATAAAAATGATAGAGGAGATATCATTTGAGACTAGATTTCGATGAATCATTCTCATCTATTACAACTGAAGATACATTCAAAGTAGCTGGGGGCATATTTCCCTTCAATTGAAATGGAAATATATTTTTAGTCAAAAGAGTTGGAGGGATACTTTTAGCCAAAAAAAGCTAGAGGGATATTTTTAACCAAATGAGAAACTACAAATTCGATAACATGGGTTAGAGGAGTCTTACTTGATTCAACAGAATGCATAATTACTTGAGCTTTTCCAACTTTTAGAGTATTATTACCCTCAAGTAGCTAATATTGGTAAAAAAATTATTTCCAAGTTCTTTTAGAAGGTCATAGACACAATAACCACCCTTCATTGACTTAGCAAGAGGTTTGTGATCCACAGAAATAATCCAATGACAAGTTTGAGGGCTATCATTTTTAACAACATAATACAACATCGAATCCATAAGTATATCAATATACATCTTATAAAATTCAAGTACCAAATCAGACTCGGCCTTACACACAACTTCGTAAGCATTTGTAACCATTTTTACTGAAAATTGGCTGCAATTTCAACACATATGGATCGCTCATTATCCAATGTTACTTGCAAGTTGATATTTTCCTATAATGATGCATCCAAGTCTTCCTGTAAGTTATTTCGCTCAGCCAACTCTATACTAATGCGTTTATAATGATTACTTTACTCGTTTACCGAGAGCTTTTTTATTATTTCCACTTAATACTTGAATCCATTAGTTATTAAATAAGAAAATATCATGTGCCAACATCAAAGACTTGGACAACTATTTATTCTTCAACTGAATTATTTTTTTCCCTTCCATTTCTAACTTGTCTTTCAATTGATCTTCAGTAGCAACTTCAGCCTCATCTTCTAGCCTCGATTTTCTCTCATCAAAAGTATTTTATTGTAACTTCATTTGTACATTATCTTTAGCTTCAAATTTAGCGTCCAGTATGGCACTCATTTCCGAACTGTCCTATAAAAATCTAGAATATCTCCTAACACAGAATAAAGCTCAAGAGCAGGGAAGAACATTCAACCTCAGGGAATAGATTTTAGAAACATGAAGGTTCCCATTTGGATCTGTAGTACAAATTTTTACAGGGTTCTTCTCTATAATATCCATAAGATCATTATCACATATAGAGAAAATATATGGAATGGAAGCAATAAAGTAAATTATATAAAGCTTTCGTCTCTTTAACAAAATACTTTGTATCGCCTAAGTCATATGTAACTTTTGGTTGATGATCCCGCTCATAAGAATTATTCACAATCACAAAAGTGTTAGCACTCAAATTTGCCTCCATTGTAACTATTTTGTACTTCAACCACCATCGTGGCTTCAACAAAATGAGTAAATTTGTTAAGTGTAAATCCAGTTTTGAGAGAAAAAAAGAGTTTGATTCCAAAGATAGAAAGTAAAAGTGAAAACAAGATGGAACTAATGAAAATTTCGTATCCTTTATTCACAGTCTTATCCATTATTTATAGGCGTTCAGACTTAGTGTAATATAATTGGTTATATAAATGGGTTATTCACAGGCTTAGCCAAAAACTATCTTTCAACTATACAACTAGTCATATAAGACTTTAGTTTATTATATTTAAGCCCCTAATAGTCGATATCCTTATCAGTAGCCCCCTAGTTCTTATGAAAGACAATAAATAAGAACTAGTTATCATCGGAATTCGTAATAGACAGAATATACTCCTTTCGAAAGTTCAATCTGCTTCAAACATATCTTGTCCTCAAACAAATGCGTTTCTAAATGTTGCTTCGAACTTATGTCATTTCAGAATTGTTTAAATTCATACTTATCATCCTCGAATAAACTTGTAAGCGTATTCACCTCGAAATTAGCATAACCCTTTGTTAGCACTTCAAATATTATATGTAGAAACATTAGCTGGCCTTCTCATAACGGTAAAAAAAAATTGGTATGGTATGGAACATGTGCGATGATTCACTAAGCATTAGGCATGGCACTAGGTCTGACATTTAATAGGTATCATATTATCTCTCCTACAAGTAACCTCTTGATATTTTACCCAGTCATCTTTATCACATCTTCCACTTCTCTTACCCTTCCTCTCTTTCTTTTCTTCTATAAATTCTTCTCTCACTCATTGCTTGTGTTTTACAAACACCTTTTAATAAGAGAAATCTCATATAACCCATTGAACCCTTAGCTACCTTCATCTGAACACCCAATATCTTGGCTACTTTCATCAGAAAATTCATACTTTCTAGTCAATCTTCAAGCATGATAAACTAATTTGAAGATTATTCTTCAACTTGGTTTATGAAAAAAAAACCCAACAACCAAAAAAACCAGTTTTTGCCACTTACGACTTTTTTTGTATCAACAAAACGGATGCTGAGTATAAAGATGCATAATTGATAAACAGTTCTCCTTTATTCTCTACTCAAACCACGTTTTACAATAATTTCAACCCAAGTCAAAGTTTCTTTGTGTCTCCAATCTCATCCACTCCAGAATGTCAACAACTTTCATTAAGAAATTCTTCGCCATCAATGCTTCGAAATTCTTCTCCAATGCCTTTGTCTGCTTCTCCTCAAAATAATTGTAAAACAACATCAAGCTCATCTACTCAAAGAAGTCAGAAGCTACATCATTTATCAATTATAATCATCCTTGAACATCACGCAAGGTAACTCCTCAGATTAAACCAGAAGCTCATCTCTCTCATAGTTTTTCTATCAAAAAGAATACTTTCATAGCTATGAGAGACTTCAAAGCTGATACCTCTTCACAAAACAACACCAATAACCCTACATCATCATCTCATCCCCTGAGGGAGATTGTTGAGACCATCACAGAGTCTCATAAACTCTCTCATACTCAAAAAGAAAAACCAATCTCAACCTCCAATCCTCCTCAATTTATAGACGAAACGTCTAAGGAAGAAGCTAATTCAGAAGCAACTTAATCAAATGTTGATGCCAAGGAAAGTGATGTTGCATCTGACACAAGAACATGATGCCTCAAAACAAGGAGCACCAGAGATAAGAAGAAAGAAAAATAAAGCCCCAGTTGAGATTCTCGAGGATGTTGTTGTCTCAATCAGTGTAAAATTGATACCACTCCTCCCCGAATGCATTATGGCGTTAAAAAGTGTGTCATACATTTACTATAACGAAGATCATGTTGATCGTTTGAAGAAGAAATGAGGAGTGGCACACAACATTGCACTTTGACTTCCAAAAGAAGACGAGACTCCACTAGATTATGGAGCAGATGAATTGGTGGTCTACCATGAGGTCATCAAATGGGGTCTTCGGTTCCCACTAGATTTGATGATAGTGGAGTACTTTAAAATCTTGGACCTCTGCCCTACACAAACAACACTGAATTTGTGGTTTATACTTCTGTAAGTGATTATGGCTTCTAGACTAAGCCAAACCCCTCTCTTTATTAAAGATTTCATCACCATGAATGATCTTTCGAAGGGACCAGTACTACTTTTTTACCATCTAACACTGGTTGATGATTTTAAAATAATCGATGATCTACTTAAAGCTGACAGATTTTAGAAACAAAAATTTGTCTTTATATCATGAGCTTGGGACAATGGTGGTGTGGTTTGTTTTGGACTAAGGGTAGTTTGGTAAAGTATTTTGGTAAGTTTGAAGTATTAAGTGTTTAGTGTAAGGAGTAGTGAGATAATTTAGCAGCATGTTTGTATTAAATGTTGATCACCCTTACTAATGAGAGTGGTTGGGGTATTTACACTCTTAATTTATTGACCCATGGGCTTACCGGGTCAAGTTTAAGGACCCATTAGTCTTTTAAGTAGGTTACCAAATAGCTTAGTCAAAAGGTGTTTCACATTTGTCCTGTTCCGATTTTACAGTGGAGTGTTATGGTCTGAATTACCCCTGTCCGGATTAAGCAGTGGGTTATGTCTAAAATATCTCAACTTATCAAATGGTAATTAAGTATCTAAGGTCAACCCTTCCAAACTTAATCTTGTTTGGAGAAGTAACATTAAGTCTTTTCATTTTTTATCTCTTATTATTTTTTTAACTAAAACAAGTTTTTTCACACACATTTTCATTGATCTTAGGAATTTCGAAGAGGTAATAGTCGCAAAACGATACGAAATATATTTTTGCTCTACTGGCCACCTAGGCAAAAAATGAGTGGGGCAGTGGATTCAATTCAGCTTTTCAACCTATAAATTTTATCAACAGTCATTTGTGGAGGATTTCCTTAGGTGACGACCTTCCCAAAAATATAATAAAGTAACCAAACCCATACCTTGTTGTGAAAAGATTCCTAGTGACTGATAATAAAGTTATTTTGGATGTGCAAAATAGATCTGACAGTCATATTCCTTCGGAAAAAAAAGCTAGTACATCTGGTGCTAGCCCTTCAACTAAACCGAAGCCACAAAAGAATAAAGGAACCAAAACCAAAAGAAAAGAAACTAAAGTTATTCTTCTAACAATCAAAGAGAGGGTTGAGGTGAAACCTTCTTCGAAAACAAAGAAGACTTCTACCCCAAAGAAAAAGAAAACTTCAAAAATATCACCAGCTAAGGGGGTGGAAAAGAACTCTGAAGAAACTATCTAAGCAATTCCTCCTGCCGAAGTTGAAGGAACTGCAACGAAAGATCATCAAGGAGGAGTTACAGTATAAGATAACCAAAGAGAAACAATAGAAAAAAATTATAGAAGAGATGACCACTTCTTTAATGATGAACCTGTTAGTGAAGAGGAGCTTCAAGCTCTCTACAAGGATATGGATCCAAAGGTTCAAAAAATCCAGGAACAACTTTGACAAATTGGCCATCAGGTTATTGTTTCTCTTTTGCATAAACTCCTACCTTCTTCAGATGCTCCCCTTGATTCCTCATCTGCTCTCATGCCTTATAATAATCAAAGGTTTATCCCTGTCCAAGATCCATCTGAAGAGGTCTTATTTGCACTATAACCTTTTTCCAATCTTGAGGCAGCAGCAAAAGCACTATGCACAGAAGTAAATTCTTCTCGAAGCCATTTAGAAAACATGGCTAAAGAGATGGTCTGATATAAAAAACGATATTGTTGTAGAAAAAATGATGAGAGAGATATCTGGAATAAAAATTGAGGAGCAATTTCATGTATTCCAAATTTATAGGTTGCATTATATTCATGGAACCATCCAACTCAAATGTCACCTTCGCTCCGTGCATGATTAACAAATGTAAGAACTCAAAACTCCTCATCAATCTGAGATGAATAATCTTAAGGCTAAGCACGCAATAAAATTATCCGAAGAGCAGTAAAAATACTCCATTCATCAAGAATCTTTAAATAAGAGTGAAGAACAAAAAAGAAGCTAACAAATGATATAACTGCTCTTAAGAAGGAACTTGAGAAAGAAAAAGAAGTTGTTGTGGAAGCTGCCAAGACTGAGTGTGGAAAAGACACATTAGCTGCAATAAAAAAAATACCAAGGAGTAACAATCAATTAATTTGCTTCGTGAAGTTCATACAACGTTGCTAAAAGTAAACTTGTCAAGCTTCCCCATAGGCAACTGACCCAGTGAGGCCTTCGATCCTATCCCCACTAACTCCTCTGAAGAGATAGAGTCAAAAAAGAATAATATTGAGCAAAGAGATTTTTCCGAAGAAAACTAATTGTTGTTTTCATTTTTGTCCAGGTCATCTGATGTTGTGTGATGACTTGTTTTTGTGACTGCTTAGTTGTTTAGCATTCAGAACATCTTTTGTAAGATCAAATTAATTTTTATGAATTAGTACTTTTCATTTCTCTATATTTATTTTCCTCATCATAAAAATGTATACTTTTATGACAAAGTCATTTTCACCTCTAATTTCAACATATGTCATAAATAAAATTGAAATTTATCGAATCAGAATAGTGCTCTTAAAAAGTGTTAGCACCTAGAATGCAATTGGTGTGCTTAAATAATGTTAATACCTTGAATATAAATAATGCATTTAGAAAACGTGAAACCTCAAATATATACAGTGTGTTTAAAGAATTTAGCACCTCGAATATATACAGTACATTTACAGAGCGTATCACCTCGAATATGGTTGTTTCTTCGAAAAGTTTTGATAATAAACATATAACACTTCGGATTAATTACTTGTGGTCAACAACATTAAAGAGGATCATTCTTTGACTAGTTATCCAAATTATTTAAATATTTATGTTTAAAACAACCATTGGCAAAAAAATACTTTTATTAATATCTTCGAATATTTACATGACACCTCATTAAAACCTTTTTGGGCCAACACGGTAGGAAAGAGTATGCCAATTATTCAAAAATGATTCAAAACAAGACATCATTCCCATTATAGCTTCATGTGTTCTATATTCCAAGGATGTTGAAGCATCCTACCCTCCTCATCACAACGGTGATATGTACCAGGCTTTATTAGCTCCATAACCTTTTTATGAAGGAATACTTTCCTTAAGACTTTGTCACCTACTTTGAAATATCTCATTCTCACCTTCGAATTATATCGACTCATCGTCAAAGTTTGATAATGAGTCATATTCAAATTATCTCTAACTCTTTTTTCTTCGATCAATTCTAATTTTTGTTCTTTTTTCCCTCTTCATTCACCTCTTTAGCATATTGAAGTACCCTATAAGAAGGTAGAGTAGATTCTGTAGGACTAAAAACATCCATACCATACACCAAGGGGTTTCTTGAATAGCCTCTCTAGGAGTTGTACAATAAGCCCAGAACACCTCTAGTAAATAGTTAGGCCATTTCCCTGCAGCACTTGTTAAATTCTTCTTCAAACCCTCCAAAATAGATCTATCGGCCACTTATTCTTGACCACTTATTGAGGATGAAATGGCGTAGAAAAATATTGTTTTATTCCCCTCGAAGAGAAAAAATAAGTCATTTATTTGTTGTTAAATTGATGACCATTATCTGTGGTGATTTTTCGAGGAACCGTAACGTGAAAACAAATATTATTCACAATGAACTTAATAACATCCTTGGCCCTTGTTCCAGAAGATGGTTCAGCTTCTACCTATTTCGAAAAGTAATCTACTACCACAATGATCATTTGACGTCCTCCATAAAACATAGGCAATGGTCCTACCAAGTTTATTCCCCATATGTCAAAAGGGATAACTTCGGAAATAGACATAAGTGGTGTTGTTGGTTTATGAATAGAATGGGCAAAGCACTGACAAGTATCCCAGCCTCGAACTAGAACTTTAGCATCATCCATAATTGAAGGCCAATAATACCCTACAAACAAAACCCGACGTGTCAAAGACTTGAAACCAAATTGTGTTGAGCCCTCACCATCATGCAACTCAGATAAGATCTCTTGAGATTTTTTGTTTTCCCAAACAATATAACAAATATCTACTCAAAGAATTATTGTATAACACTTCATCTAATACAACATAACCATGGGCTTTTATATCTTAATTTTTTAGCCAGCTGTGGATCTTGAGGTAACATACCCCTTAGTAAAAAATTAAGAATATCAGACCTCTAATCAGTACACATTATATCTGGAGTGACAAATAATTCCTCAGGATATTTACATTGTTCTGATCGTGTCAAAATAGAAAGAATCTCCTATAACAATATTCAAGGATTTTCTTCTGTATAAGCAATTGTTGCCAAAGAATCAACAAATGTATTATCCCCTCTCGATTAATATGTTTTATAATCACTTGAAAAGCCAAATTTCGAAGCTCACGCAGATACAAAATTAAATGATCCTTATTGGCCTCGGAAACACCTACCACATGATTTGCCACTTATTATGAATTTATTTCCAAAAAAACTGTTGTTGCTCCACAAATATTAGCAAGTCTTAAACCAGCCAACGCAACCTCATATTTATCTTCATTATTAGATTCACGAAAACCAAATTGAATGACTTAATATATTTCTTCCCTACAAGGAGAAACAAATTGAACTCATGCACTGCATCCTAATATACTATACCCACCATCTGTTCAAACTATCCACATCAAAATTCATGGCAGTGTCTTTTTATCTATCTCCTCATCTGACCAGCTTGAATGAAATTCGAAAAGAAAATCAGCTAAACATTGAGCTTTAACTGTCACTCGAGGAGCAAAAGTGATATCAAAATCTCCCAACTCTACTAGTCACTTGGTCATCCTACCAGAAATGTTTGGGCGTTGTAACACATTCTTTAGAGAGAAAGAAATTCGAACCACAATAGTATGAGCTTAAAAATAAGGACGTATCTTTCTAACAACCACCACTAAAGCTAAAAGAAAATTTTCAAGTCTCAAATACATTTTCTCTGCTGCCAACAAACTCTTACTAACATAGTAAACTGGCTTTGAAACTCCCTTATCTTCACTTATCAAAACAACACTCACAATAAAATCTGAAACTGCTATGTATAAAAATAATTTCTCTCCAATTCGAGGCTTGGAAAACATTTCTAGTGAACAACAATTGTTTAATCTTTGAAACAGTTGTTTCATAACTTGGTGTCCATTCAAACTCTTTGGGTTTTCGCAACCCTTGGAATTAAGAAAAATATTAGTAGAAAACCTTGAAATAAATTAATTAAGATCAGCTAACCTTCATGTCAATATTTGATCCTCCTTTAGAGATCGAGGTGATGTCATCAAAACCAAAGTCTTCAATTGTTCTGGATTTTCTTCTATTTATTTTTCACTAATAATATATCCCAACACGTTTTCTGATCGGAAACCAAAAGTACGTTTCTCGGGATTCATTTCAAACAAATGGGTCTCAAATTTTAAAAAATCTCCTCTAAATATTTAAGTTGTTCATCATCTGTGGAACTCTTAACTAACATATCATCAATGTACACCTCCATATTCCTTATGATCTGAGTAGCAAAAGCTTTATATACTAACCTTTGATATGTTGCTCCAGCATTATTCAACCCAAATGGTACAACCCTATAACAATGTAATCCTCGATCAGTGATGAACGTAGTGCTTTCTTGATCTTTTGGATCCACCTGAATCTGGTTATACCCTGTAAAATCATCCATAAAAGAAAAAAATTTATTCCCTGAAGTAGAATCAACCAACTTATCTATTTGAGGAACATGAAATGGATCTTTAGGAGAAGCTCGATTCAAATCCGTAAAGTTAATACACATTCTTCAGTTCTCATTCTTCTTTTTAACCATCACCGGGTTTGTTGTCCATAAAGGATACTGCGCTTCCCTTATATGTCTGATCCTAGACAAGTGATCCACTTCTACCACAATAGCCTCTGATTTTTTAACAGAAAAAGTACGTCTCTTTTGAATAGCAGGCTTGATCTTCCGATTTATAGCTAAGCTATCACATATCACTTCAGGTGGAACCCCCACTGCATCTTCTGTTTTCCAAGCAAAAACATCCAAATTAGCAAATAGAAATTGTAACAATTAATAACGCGAAGTTGGTGACAGCAATGTTCATATTCGAAGAGTCTTTTTATTGTAAAAGATATGTTCCTTATACTTTTACTCATTGTTAAAGAAGTCGGCGTTTCCCTCAGATCATCAACTCGTTCTTCTTCATCTGAAGTCATCATCCCTGATTGTTATTCAGCCAATCAATCCTCACAATTAGGGCTATCTCTACACGGTCTCTGATGACATACTTCAAACACTGATGAATCATAGAAACAACTGCATACATCCTCGAAAGCCATGATCTCCCAAAAATATCATTATAACTAGTCGGACAATCCACTACCATGAATAAGACTTGAACCTTCTTTTTAAAAGGTCCTTTATCCTAACAAACTTTACCCTCAAATTCTCCAATCACCTGGGTTGTTGCAGATGTAAACCCAATTATAGTACAATCTGATTGATAAATTCGAGGTGTATTACGCATCCTATCATAGGTTGACTTGAACAATATGTTCGTGAAACTTCCAGTATCTATTAGAACATGTCGAATTTCCATCCCAGCTATTTATGCCCCAATAACCACCGCATCTTCATGAGGTCCTGCAATACCCCTCAAATCATCTTCATCGAAAAGAATAAAATGAGTATCTTTTTTTCCATACATAGGTGTAGAAATAATCCCTTCTATTTGAGTAGTTAAGCTCACTACATGTCTCTTCTAGATCTATTAGTATTCCTAGTCATAGAATCTCCCCAAAAATTGCTAAAGATTCAAAATACTCACACAAAATTCGAACTTGCCATTGCTTCACTAGTTCATCTACAGCCATCAAAATCAACCGATCTAGATCAACATCCAAATCTGTTGTTACGCTCTTCTCTTGATTTGTTTATTAGAGTTGGCTTTTTAAAGATCACATAACCTTTAGCCTTTTCATAAATTGTAGTAATATTTTTGGTCAAATCAATATAATACTCTGGCCTTATCCATTAATTTGGCCTTGTTCGTGAAACTGATAACTTGTATCTTGAGCTGGATACCCCCCAGTACGAGGAGGAAAGTTATTGTTATTCTTTGGACGAGGTGGCTGCTAATTCAAAGAGTGTCCTTGATTAGTTGACACTTGCCCTTGCCCTGAATTATTTTGACTAGGTCTAACCACTCCTCGAACCCTAGTTGATTCCTCCATTTTAATTTGATCCTCGACTTGAGCCATTATTGCTCAAAAAGTCAAGGCTCTCTTTTTTTTCATTTCCAAATCTCCTGGCAATAAACCTTATCGAAATGCAACCATAACAACCAACTCTTCACAATTATTCAGCCCTGCTTTTGACAGCACAAAACGCTTTGTATAATCCTTTGATTTTTCTCACACGGCTTGTTTACATTGTAGTATCGTGTCTTTATTCACTCGTATCTCTTTACTTTGTATCAATATGATCAAAAATATGTGTATATAATCTATAAAGTTGGAAATAAATCCCTTGGAATCCTGTTATACCACTTCAATGTTGTACCTTTAAATGTTTGAGAGAAATCTTTGCATACCAGCTTATCGTCATCTTCGACATTCATCATATACTTTTTAAATTGTTCAATGCGATCATATGGATCTTGTATCCCATCGAATTTCTCTACCTTAGAAATATCAAACCGCTTCGGAAAAGTAATAGACCTTATCTCAGTTGTTAGAGAAGAATTTCTAATTAACTCCTTGCACGTACTGGTCATGTCCTTCTGTTCCCCATGACAGCATGCGAATTCTGATCATCTACACCTATGTATTGGTTAAATGTATTCCTTTTACACCACTTTACTTCTCTTAAATAATGAGGTATATTATTTCTTTTTACCTATTTTCCTTACATGATTTTTGAGGCTGACTTCTTTATTCCTCTTCCGAAGATTCTCAATACATCTTTTGCTTAGATGATCCTTCCTTAGATTTTGAGCTATCATATCCATCATAACTAGATGTGATATACATATGTTTGTCTTTCTTTTTTTTCGCAAAGTACGATGCTCATTTTCAGGATCAAAATATGTTTTCCTCTGGTCATTTCAAATTTGATGAGTTGTATAAGATCAATCATATTGATTTTCCAGATCATACTTCTCTTCCACTTATCGTACCTCATATTTACTCTACATGACTGAATATGTTTCTCTCTTTGAACATACTTATCGTTTAGCTAATCATTTTATCCAACAACTGATTCAATCGAGCTTCAATATCTGAATGACTTTGCTGAATTAGAATTTGATTATCATCACTTTCTTTACTTTCTTCTATTTATAAATCAAACCTCAAAGTCTCGATTGCTTTTCGAACCAAAGGATCGTCTTATTTTCATGGCTCCATTATCAATCAAGAACAACTGTAACTATGACAAAAAATTCGATTTTCTCTAGTTTTAGATTGCGAAATTAAGGTACCGATCGATTGATTTCTCCCACTATAACCGTCAATTTGTTAAGTGGAAATCTAGTTTTGGATAGAGAAAGAGAGTTTGATTATAATGAGAGAGAAAGTAGAAGTAAAAATAAGATTGAACTAATGAAAATGTCGTATCCTTTATTCACAGTCTTAGACATTATTTATAGGCATTCAGACTTAGTGTAACAGAATTGGTTACACAAATGGGTTAATTACATTTCATTCCCTCACATTTATAAATAGTCCAAAACTATCTTTCAACTATATAATTGGTCATATAAGACTTTATTTTTTTTATTTAAGCTTCCAATATTCTATAACATTATCAACTTCGAAACATATAATACATTGATGTTACCCTTGGCAACAAATGAATGAACTATGGTCTTTTTTACACATTAATCAACTCTTTTGGCTTCAGAGGACTTGGCAGATTCCATATCTTTCCTTTTTCTGCATATAATCGCCTAATTTATCTCTCATAATACGATAAGTTACGATATTTATTTTAAAAACATCTTGTTAAGTAAGAGCTCATGCATAAGATAACGAGATCACTGTTTAAGGCTTTACTTAGTGTCAAAGGTTGTAACTTAGTGTGGAATCTATAACTTGGTGCCATAAATTATATCTTATGGTTGAAGCTGGATGTGGAAGGTGGATGTGATGTGGAAGTTAGGACTAAGTACCGAAGGTTGGAAGAAAGGGTTAACACTGGAACCAAGTGTCGATGGCTCACCTAGGTGTCGTAGTTTAAGATATATGATCAGATCAGTTCAGTTGGAATTGTTGATTCTCTATTTGACTAGATGATAAACCAAAAAAGGATGGTTCGAAGCAGGCTAGACCGAAGCAGATTGGTCCAAAACAGACTGAATTAAAGCATATATATATATGAAGTAGAGCTGGTCTGAAATAGTATGCGATTCTACTGAAATTATATATTTGATCTGATAGAGCTAAGATTAAGTTTTTTATTGAATTGGGCTCTTTTTATTTGTTGGAAATTTATTCTTCGGTTGAGCCTCGTATTTTTTTCTTCCTATATTAATTATGGTGATGTTAAAATCAGAGATAAGGGTAGTTTTAGAAGTTAGTTAGTTTTTGTGGTATTAAATTCTTAGTAAGAAATAACTAGAGAAATAAGTTGCTTGTATTTAATAGAGAGTGAAAAAAGTCAAACCCGTTTAATAATGTTTGTTAAACTATTTATATTCTTTTTGGATCCATGGGCCATCCGGGTCGGGTCATATGTTTGGGTCGATCTAACGAGCCCATAAGCCCATAAGCAAAGGTACTATGCACCTCAATGAGTCATTAAGTATACTGCTTATTTATTGAATTTCGCTATTAGGTCTGAACTATCCCTCTAAGCAAAATCCGACCTACTTTACTGCTTGGTTCCTCCAACATAATCTGACATATCAAATTATATTTCATATTAATTATATTTTCTATTAATTAGGTATTCGATATTAATTATGTTTTCAATTAATTTGGATTTCATACTTATTAGGTTTCCTAATTTATAATTATGTTTTTTTACAACTGTCGATTAATTTGATTTAAGGTAGAGCGTTTACTAGATAATTAGGGTTTTACCTTAAGTCAAAAGGTGTTGTGAGACGAGACAGAAGACAATACATAGGAGATCAATAGTCCATTTGTAGATAGTGTAGTGAGGTTGAAGATAAACACTTAAATAAACATTATGAGCATCACGAATTCTATATAAACCCAGAAAATAGTTTTATAACAAATGAGTGATTGAGTGTTTAGTTTTTTAAAATATTTTTGTAGCCTGCTATAAATATATTGTGTCTGTTATCTATGGATGTATGATTTCTCCATGATCCGAACCAAGTTAAATATCTTGTGCGATTAATTTTTATAATGTTCTTTCTAGTTAACTTTGCTCTTGAAATAATGTAATAGATGGAGGTCTAATTACCTCCTACAACCTCTTGGTACGTGTTTACCAATTATCAACCATTACTTCGGCTAAGTGGCTAGGATTCAGTCTTCTATATTAATTAGGTTTTATATTAATTTGTATTTCTTATTTATTAGGTTTTCTATATTATGATTAGGATTTTATTTTACCCATTGATTAATTTAATTTAATATGGAGCATCTATTAGAGAAAGGATAAACGTGTGGTGAGACTATTTGTAGAGAGTATATTAAAGTAGAAGATAAATACTTGAATAAGCATTATGTGATTCATAAATTCTATTTAAATCTAAAAGAGGGTATTCTAACAAATGAGTGATTGAGTGATTGAGTGTTTGAGATTGTTGTTATAACCTTTCGATAAATATATTGCATTCGTTACCCACAAATGTGGGATTTTTTCATGATCCAAACCATGTTAAATCTCTTGTTGTGCGATTGATTTACGTTATATTTTTATTCTTGTTGACTTTTTTCGTGAAATAATATAAGAGACAAATCTCTGATTATCTTTTACAACCTCTCGAGTAGGTGCTTCCCAATTGTCAACTACTATTTCAGCTAAATGGCTTGGATTCAGCCTGATGAGTCTTGTTAGGGTTGGGTTTGATCTTGCTCGGATCTTTTTAGGGTCCCTAACAAGTGGTGCGATGAGCGTGGAAATATGATATCAATATTTATTTTTGGTGAAGATGAAAAATTAAAATAACAAAGATCGCATATCTTAAAGTAAAGTCAAGCGCGGTCATATGATGGATTCCATGTAGTTTAACCTTGAAAACTTCATAAGTAGATAATTATTTTAATATATGGATATATATAGGAATTTTTTCTATGATTGAAAAAAGCGTACAAAAGAGATAGAGGGTAAGGTGCTCTCCAAGGCCCATATTGTGTTGATCTTGAGCTTTGGGGACGAGGTGCTTAGAAAGGTGTTTGTAAAGTCTTCGACTATGAGGATATTGAATAATCTGAAAGCTATTTACATAAATAAATCATTAGCAAACAAGTTGTACATATAAAATCAACTTTACATGTTGCCAATGGATGACAGTAGGATGATCCGAAGACACTTGGATGATTCAATTGAGTCATTTTTTATTTGAGTACAATTAGCGTCAAGGTAGAAGATGATGATCAATAAATTATTCTCTAGAGCTCTCTTCCAAAATTGTATGAGAAGATTGTTGAGATCATATATTATGGCAAAGATTCCCTCGTGATGGTGGAGGTGAAAAATGCTTTAAACTCGAAAGATCTCCAGAGGAAGTCAGTTCTAAAGAGCGTATCTGATGGTGTGAGATTGCGTGTAAATGGAAATTCTGGATGAATAAATTCAAACAAGATATGTGTTGGTTCAAAGATGAAATGTTGGTACTACCAAAAGGAGGGCCCTATTTGTAGGAACTACCTCGAGGGGTGGAAAGTAGATAGTTATCATAAAGATAAAGCTGGAGATACTAGGATGGCCTTAGATAACTATGAATATGTTGATGGTCTAAATATTTCTTGTTGTAGGCTCTATAACAAGTAGATTCTCAATTTTAGATCGTCATTCCATATGACTTCCAACAAGCATTGGTTGAAAAGTTGAAAGTATTTGAGTTGGTAAGGTCATGTTTGGGAATGATGTGTGTTTTACTGTGAATGGAATGATGAGTATTATTTTCATGATATGTACTATACTAGAAAAATATTTAAAAATTTTGAGTTATATTCGTAAACTTCTATCTATAAATCTTTGAGATGAGAAAAGGTTTAAGTATAATGGTGGAGATGGTAGACTTAAGGTCTTGCAAGACTTATATGTTATATTGAAGGCTAGTTGGACTGATGGTGCTTTAATCCTGGATGGGTCTGTGTTAGAAGAGGTGTCTAGTGTTGGGAATGGGTCTACTGAGATTCGGTTGAAGATTGTTTAAGGTTTGTCGAAGCAGGTGGAGATCCAATTTGAGAAGTACCTACAGAGGCATAAACCTAACAATAGCATGATATTAATGAACCAACTATTCATTAGTTATTGTTTTAAGTTTGGTATGTATAGGCGTGAAATCTTGAAAATGACCCTCAAAGCGTGGAATAACTAAGAAGAGAAGAAGTCGCTTACTCTGAGTAAGGTTATGCTTCTTATAACTAGACAAAACAAGAGGTTGAGTAAAGGCTCCGCTGGGATAACTATCATTGTAAATAGGAGCCCCTGTACTTTTCGTCATTGAGATGTAATAAGTTCATGAGGTGGAGCTGAAGTTGAAATGAAGTTTGAACATCAGGGTGGAGATGAGGATGCCTCTGTTAAAGTTGTTTTCAATTTGGATTAAGGTTCAACCTTTGCAAATGAGGTTCAACCATTTTTAAGTTTGGGTCTTGATCTAATGTTTGATGTATCAAAGGCTTCAGATGCTCAAATTGTTCAACAATTATCAAGTGTTTCTCGATCTGATCTTGGGATAGTTCAGAAGAATGTTACCATCACTTTCTTGGATTTAGGAGTTCAGAGGACTAGATTACTGGGAAAGATTGTCTTGATAGATTTCACGAACTACATGGGAATCGATCATTTCAAACTTGAAGGTGGACAGTTTATCTCTAAGGAGTAGTTAGAGAATTAGGGTAATATATACTAGTGTCAGTGTGAGCCTAGGTGAAGAACTGTTACGTATAGGTTCATACTGACAAGGGAAGATAAATGTCTAAAGCTTGACTTGGTGTCAAAGGTTGTAACTTGGTATAGAAGCTGTAATTTAGTATGGTAGTCTGTAACTTAGATTTGAAGCTAAATGTTAAAGTTGGGACTAAAAACTGAAGGCTAGAACTAAAGGTTGAAGCTGGAACTGAGTGCTGACACTAGAACTGGGTGTCGATGGCTAGAACTGGGTGTCGATGGCTAGAACTAAGTGTTGTAGCTAGAGAAATATCATCAGAGTAGTTCAACTGGAACTATTTACTTTCTAGTTGGCTGGATACTCAACCAGACTTAGGTGTAGAAAGAGTCTACTGGAATCTAAGAGTTGAGAATAATATAATAAAATTGGACCAAAGTATATGTGTTTGACCGAAGTAAGTTGGACCAAAGCAGGCTGGTTTGAATCAGATTGGTCCAAATAAGATTGGTCCGAAACAGACTAGTCTGAAGTAAATTTGTCTGAGATAGAGCTGGTCTGAAGCGAGTTGGTCTGAAATAGTTTGTCGATGCCACTGAACACTAATTCTGATCTGATAGAGTTGGGCTCAAGTTCTAGATCGAATTTGGATTCTCCTATTTGCTGGAAGTTCCTTATTTCATTGAGTCTCTTATTTTGTCATTTACTAATTGGATTTCATATTAATTATAATTTCATATTAATTGGGTCTTGTATATTAATTAGGTATTCTAATTAATTTGGATTTTTTATTTCTTAAGTTTACAATTTTATGATTATAAATTTATTACAACCGTTGATTAATATTGATGAGTCGGAAAACTGCTTCCTCTCCGGAAAGGGACATATTGGACCAAGGCCACCGGACCGGACAGACCACTTCGAACACTTAGCCCATTGGACTGATCGAACTATGACAAAAGTACATAAAAAAACCCTAAACACTTCTTGACTAAGCTGCTTACTCTCCTACTAAGAGCTCATGGGTTTTTAAACATAACCCGGGTCCATTAAACATGACCCGAAAACCCATAAAGCCCAGAGGTAAGGGTATAAATACCCAACCACCTGCATTAAATATGGGTAATAAAAATTAACTGCAACCAGGCAGTTTAATTCTCCCTCTACTCTCTACTCAAAATATTAAATACCCATAAACTTCCACAAAACTCTAAACAAATTACCCAATTACCCTCAGACATAAATTAACCACACCAAATTGGCGACCACAGTGGGAGGACGACGGTGCCTGAATCAAGCATTCGAAACCATCAGCAAAAATCAGTCTGAATGAATCCGGACGCCCCGGAAGTGCCACCAGCTTTGCTCGAAGTGGTGGATGAAAACGATGAATACACTATCGAGGAGCGCGATAGGCTAAAAGGCGAGATAGAAGCTCTGAGGGCAGAAAAGGTTAAGATGGGCATGAAAGAAAAATAGAAAGCATCAGATGCTCATCACACCGATAACCCCAGAGAGCATGAGCCTTCAAGGACTCATGTGAGTACCAAAAAGACTCATGCTAGCTCTAAAGAGTCTCACCGGTCTAAGCCAGTGGAGAGTTCTGACTCAGGCTCAGAGTCTTCTGATAGCTCTTCGGATGATGAGGGAGTTGAAGAATCCTTATCCTCTAGCAGCGATGTGGGTCGAACTAAAAAGAAGTAAAAGCAGATCAAAAAATATTCGAGAAAAAGGGATAGACATGGAAAGATGAAGAAGAATATCGGCAAAGGGTCATCTCACAGCCGAAGGCATGTAGACCGGATGCTGATGGATCCTTTCGCTTTCCACGATGAACCAATTATCTTTGCAACTCCCAATGAGGATACTGTGTTCAGTCGTGGCAGAAATTGGAGGCAATCTCCATTGTCTTCCAAAATTCTGTCCAGAAACCTCCCTAAGAGGTTTGACAGCACCAAAATGGAAAAGTACGATGGCAGTACTGATCCGGACAACCATTTAGAGCAATTTAAAAAATTTATGATGAACTTTCATGATGATGACAAGCTACTTTGTAGAGCATTCTCCCAATCGTTTACGGGGAGTGCTCTAAAATGGTATAACAGCCTACCACAAGGCTGTATCAGGAATTTCGATACTTTTTGGGTGGCCTTTCGAAGGCAATTCGTTGGGAGTAAAGAATTAAAGGGAAACGGCGACACAATAATCCATTGTTCCCAGGAACCGAACGAATCCTTAAAAGAATATATAAGTCCTTTTGTGAACACCAAGAATGGGTTGGCTGACTGCTTCGAGCAGGTTGCGATAGCATCTCTAGGACAGGGCTTGAACCCTGGCAATTTGGCTGATTCGGTGACCAGAAAGAAGGCTATGACTTGGGGAGGGTTGCTGAATCAGGTTGGAAAACAGATTAACGTTGATGAAACAAAGAAAACAAGGGTGCACAGGCAGGTGAGGTCTGCCCCGGTGGCACCAAACCCCAATCAGAATCAGTCCGAAAACAAGGCGAAGGAGACCGGACAAGGGCATGGCAGGGCTAAAGCTCAATCTCAGCCACCTGCACCTGCTCAGAGTCAGCAATCCAGAAATAAAAGAGGGCCTTGGGTTCAACTGGAGTGGTTCGTAGAATTGAAAGAAAGTGTGGCCACCATTTATGATAAAACAAAGGAAGAGGTGCACTATAGAAGACCGGCCACACTACAATCCCCTAGAGAACACCGTAATAACTCTTTCTGCTAGTATCACAATGATACTGGCCATACCACCGATGATTGTATAGCTTTAAAACAAGAGGTTCAGAACTTGATTGAGAGGGGAAAGCTGGGGGCTTACGTTAAAAGAATATGAGGTAATAGGCCTGACAATACTCACCGGGTTGGTCCAAGTAATGCTGCTCCGGAGGGAGCCATGGTTATAATCGAAAGATTTGATGTGGAATCTGAATACTTTAATCCTGATCCAACTCGAAATAGAGTGGGTACCATTGAGGAATGTTCTAGGACAGTCTCCGGGCTCATTAAGTTTTTTGAGTCACTTACAATTTTCGGAGGGGATACTATGACAGCTCCTACTGCTTCTTCGAGGAAGAGGCACGTTCATACTTTGGCTACCCAGCTAGAAGGAGGCATGACTTCCTATCAATCGCAAATCCCATTCCCCTTCATTGTTTTTGATGAAGATGATTTAAGAGATATAGCTGGCCCTCATGAAGATGTTGTTGTCATAGGAGCATCTATTGGGGGCAATGACATAAGATGAATTTTGGTGGATACTGGAAGCTCAGCCAATATCCTTTTCTTAACCACATACAAGAGAATGAAAAATCCAGCTGTAATTCAGAGTTCGGACAGATCAATTGTGGGCTTTACTGGCAGCTCAGCAGATGTGATCGGGGAGTTCGAAGAAGAAGTTTTGTTGGGCAAGGGCCCTTTCAAGAAGATGGTCAGGATACTTTTTATTATGGTGGATTGTCCCACTTGCTATAATGCTATTTTAGGGAGGTCTTGGCTCTCTAGGATGCATGCAGTGGCTTCAATAGTCCACCAATGTTTGGAATATGTTGTTCAGGGACAGGTGGGAGTTGTCCGGAGCAGTCAAAAGGTTGCAAGAGAATGTTATGCTACAGCCCTGGCTCCCCGGACGTTGGGGGCAGTTCGTATCAACGAGCAATAGTAATTTGAGGGGCTTTCTGGGGGTGAGGGTGAAATTGATAACCCCAGATAGACCCCTGGAGTGTTAATACCAGTCGAAGAGGTAGAAACACATTGTTTAGAGGAAGGGAAGAGTGTCAAAATAGGGTCCAGAATGCCACCCGATCTGAAAAGAGAGATGCTAAAGTTTTTGAAGAGCCATCAGCATGTTTTTGCTTGGTGCAATGCTGATGTTACCGGGGTTCCAGCAAATGTGATATCACACCGCCTATCTGTCCGGAAAGATGTAGCACCAGTGGTTCAAAAGAGAAGGGATTTTTCCAAGGAAAAGGTTGATGTTATTGTGCAAGAGGTTGACAGGCTCACAAAGATGGGGCATATCAAGGAGTCTCAATATATTTTGTGGACTACCAATCCGGTCTTGGTGAAAAAGAAAAATGGCAAGTGGCGTACGTGTATTGACTTCACAGACCTCAATAGGGATTTCCCAAAAGATCTGTATCCAGTTCCCCGGATTGACCAGCTAGTTGACTCTACCTCTGGGAATAAGCTGTTGTCCTTTATGGATGCTTTCTCCGGATACAATCAGATCCGAGTAGATCCGAAGGATCAAGAGCATACCACATTTTTCACTGACATGGTCTTCATTGCTATAAGGTAATGCCATTTGGGTTGAAAACTGTTGGGGCTATTTATCAGAGATTGGTAAACAAAGCCTTTGCTGATCAGATTAGAAGGAATATGGAAGTATACATCGATGACATGATGGTGAAGAGTGTGGATGAGCAATTGCACTTGGCTGACCTCCAAGAAACTTTTACCAACTTGGTGAAAGTGAATTTAAAGTTAAATCCAGAAAAATGTGTGTTCGGAGTACAATCCGGGAAGTTTCTAGGCTATATTATAAGTGAACATGAGATACAGCCCGATCCGGACCAGCTTAATGCTCTATTCCAAATAGAGCCTCCTCGAAATGTTAAAGAAGTACAACGGCTAACGGGGAGGTTAGCTACTTTAAACAGATTTATCTCAAGGTCTTCGGACAGGTGTGCCCCGTTTTTTCAAACCTTGAAGGGTGCGAAGGGATTCGATTGGACCTCACAGTGTGATGAGGCTTTCAATGAGATCAAGAAGCACTTGTCTTCCCCCAAAACCTTGTTTAAACCAGTTGATGGGGAGACACTCTTCGTATATTTGGCCGTTTCAAGTTGTGCCATCAGTGCTGTGTTGGTAAGAGAAGTAGATAGTTACCCCCATCCAGTGTACTACATCAGCAAAAGCTTGATAGATGCAGAAAGGCGTTATTTGAAACTTGAAAAATTAGCATTGGCCCTGGTGATAGCTGCTAGAAAGTTGAGGCCTTATTTCCAGGCTCAATAGCTCCCATAGAAAAAATAGCTATGGGATGGATGCAATAGCTCCCATAGAAGCAACTCTCCCATCATTTCGTGTTCACAACTTCTCCGAATGCGCTAATGAAGTGGCAATCAGAAGTCATCTTGACCTAATAGAAGAAAGACGAGTTAAAGCTCACCTTAGAGCTTCACACTATCAGGGCTTAATGAGGAGCAGATTTGCTTCTAGAGTTAAAAGAAGAGATTTCCAACCGGGGGACAAGGTATTGAGGAAAGTCTTCTTACACACTAAAGAGAAGCTGCTTGGCAAATTGGCCCCGACTTGGGAAGGACCTTATATGGTTGTTGAAAGGCTTAAACCTGGAACATATTGGCTAGAAGACAAGGATGGAAGAGTTCTGACCCACCCCTTGGAATATCGACCATCTCCGGATGTACTTGGAGTAGCATTTGTGTAAATATTTACTTGTTTAAACGTCCATGTAAATATTTGGGGGCATACTCTTTCCTACCCTGGTGGCGCGGGGAGGTTTTAATGAGGTGTCCGGGTTTTAAATAAAATTTGATGTCTTCTTAAAAAATTTCCGAAGTGTCCTTACTTTGTCTTTTGTGACACTATGCGGATTGAAATAAAAGAGTGATGACCACTTAAACATTCGTCATCAGAGAATTTAAACACTCTCACTATGAAATAACTAAGGGCTATATAAACACTAGCCATCAAAATTGGAACAGACTATGAAAGAATGTGAGAATTGTGCAAAACAAGGATATTCATTAAAACAACTTAAGTACATTGGCCTTCCAAGGACTTTCAAATTGTCAAAACAGAGTAAAGAATCTATCCGGTCAAATACCGGACACATTAACAAAAAGAGTGCCTTGGCCTTCCAAGGACTTTAGTTTAGATAACATGAAAAATAAAAAGTAATTCTTAATTTAAGGTTGAGCATTTGAAGATGGCCCAGCTTCATCTGTCTTCTTCTTCCCCTTGGGATCATCTTTCTCTTAATCTGGGCTCTCCCTGGTTTTTTCTTCGTCATCGGATGAGGAGGCACTAGAGAAGCCAAACCTGTCGCCTTCGGCCATTGAGTGATATGGAAGGTCTTCAGGTTCTACGTGAAGCCACAAATCACCCAAGTTCCTCTTCGGGAACTTCTCATGGAAGAGCAGGACCATGTCTGATTTCACCTTGGCATACATCTGCTCTTGAGTATCTATCACGTTGTTAGCATAAGCATCGATCTTGGCCTGAATTTTGGCCTCATATTCCCTTAGCAGATCAGCTTTCTCCCCTGCAGCTTGGGACACTACGTTTTCAAGAGCAATTTTGTCACTGGTCAAATTGGTGATAATTTGGTTCTTGGCCTTGGTCTCCCCTTTTGAAGTGGCAAGATCTTTCTCCAATCCGGACAGCTTCTCCCGGAGCTCTGTGATAGTGTTCTCTAGAGTGGCGACTTTTGTGGAACTTACCTCTTGGTTTTTCTTCAGCTCTTCATTCTCCCCCTTTAGAGTGGCAGCATTTGAAGTGGTAGTACGAAGGTCATCGGACAGCCTCTCTTTTTCAGACTTGAGGTATTTGATAATGTCTGCCTGATTCCGAACTTGCTTCTCCAACGCGAGCACCGGCTGAACATTTCTTAATAAAGAGTGAACTATAACATCCCTTTCACTTGAAACAGTAAAAGTCTTACCATTAAAAATGATTGTGTTCGAAGTCCTCGGAGGGAGATAAGGCCCAGCAAAATCATCTCTCGGAAGATTGATGAAGTACTCACCAATCCCACCTAGACCAGTGATGTCTACCCCATCAATGCTAAGATCTCCCCCTTCAACCTCATCGGTTTGGAAGTCACCAGGTATCTCCTCTGCTTGTGTTGGGTCTATGGGGTCATCTTGGGGAAGAGGCTCTGGAGGTTGGAGAGAGAGTTCGTCACCCTTAGAGGTCTTTTTCTTCTTGGCCTCCCTATCTTTGCTTTCAGCTCCCCGTTTACGGTCTCTCTTGGAAGCCCTTGGAGGATTTGGGGAGTGAACCTCTTGCCTAACACTCTCCTGCTCTACCGCTTCCAAGAGAGCAACATCAATTTGACTGGGGGATGGCCCCTCTGGATGCGTTGGAACATCCTCCTCCACTTCAGCAGGGTTAGCTCCACCCACTACTTTCTTGCCCTTCTTTTTTCCTTTCATCTTACTCGGGGCCTTGGCCCGGCCTGACAAGTAAAGTGTCCCGTCCGGTTCATGCGTCATTTTGAGCACTACATCCGGAGGAGGCTGGGTGGTGAGCTCTTCCCATGTTAAGTCTCTCCGACCTGTGGTGTTCCACAGATGAGACCTTGCTAAGTTGCCCCCTGTAAAAGCAGCATGGAACCGGTTCCCCCACTTCTCAGCAGCCCAAGCGTTGATCTTGGTACAAGTGGTCTGCCCGGTTTTCAAGTGGTCACTGAAGTCTTTGGGCAGTTCTGCTAAGGCAAAAGTAAGACCAATTAGTTTAAACTAACTTAAAAAAAAGACAAGAATGTAAAGAAGGAGAATTACGATCGCTCCTCCATCTGCTTGTGAGAAGACTTGGGTTGACTCCAGACTTGATTTTCTTCCCATTCTCCCAAGCACCACTCACGAACAAGAATTGAGTCCTCAAATTTCTCTCCGACTCCAGCAGGTCATCAACAGCTTTGAAGTTATCCCCCATATTGAAGTGGTAGAAGGGGATGTGGTGGTTTCTGCAAATATTGGCCACAGCAGCAAACTCCTCCATTGGTAGAGGGATCCCGAAGAGCCTAGAAGACATGATGCAGGACATGAGGGTGTACCAAACATTGGGGATCAACTGGCTCGGACAGAGCTTTATCAGATGAAAGTATCTGACAATTTCTGGGTCCAAGGGGAATCTGAGCCCCCAATTAAACAACTCCATGAAGATGACTATTTCGCTCAATTTGCAGTCCATGGGAGTTTCTGGGTTTATAGGGATCCTTATCTTCACGTTCTCCGGAATTCCTCACTTCGTACGCATCCGACCCAGTTCAGCTGTGTGGATAAATGCGTAGTTAATTTTTTGCAGGGCGAGGAGGTACTTGACATTGACCTTGTGAAAACAAGGCCCCACCCTTCCTTCAAGACTCTTTGGCAGATCCAGATGCCTCAAGCACAACTTCTCCTTGCCTTTATCTTTTTTGGCAGTAACAGCACTACTGGTCTGTCTGGAAGGCTCAGACTCGAATAGAGTCTCTTCAATAGAGTCCTCCATAACTTCCTTCATGATTGATGATGGGTTTTCAGTAGCAGTGGCAAGGGGGAGGTTTGGATTTGGCTCAGCCTGGTCTCCGGACTGCTGAGCTTCAGCGTTTTCTTGATTTCTGGCCTCCGGTTGAGGCTCTGATGCAGACGTTTCTCTTCGAAGGCTTGAGCTACTATCCTCCGGGCCGGACAGCCTGTCCTTGGGAGCTCTGATGGGCACTTCTAACCCAATGTTGCTGTCCTTGGCACCCGATTTTGAAGGAGTGCTCTTGGAAACTTGGCCCTTGACCAGCCGGCCTTTTCTTCGGTCAACTAATTTTTTAGGGGAGGTTTCAGCGTCTGACAATAATAGCTAAGAAAGGGGAGGGTTTTTTTGAAGCTGGTAACAATTACACCTGGCTCAACAACAGGTTCCGATTCTTGAACCGAGGAACCGGAGATGATGGGTGAGAGATTGGTTTGAAATAACCAAGGCCACCGGACCGGACAGACCACTTCGAACACTTAGCCCATTGGACTGATCGAACTATGACAAAAGTACTAAAAAAACCTAAACACTTCTTGACTAAGCTGCTTGCTCTCCTACTAAGAGCTCATGGGTCTTTAAACATAACCCGGGTCCATTAAACATGACCCGAAAACCCATAAAGCCCAGAGGTAAGGGTATAAATACCCAACCACCTGCATTAAATATGGGTAATGAAAGTTAACTGCAACCAGGCAGCTTAATTCTCCCTCTACTCTCTACTCAAAATATTAAATACCCATAAACTTCCACAAAACTCTGAACAAATTACCCAATTACCCTCAGACATAAATTAACCACACCAAATATAACTTAATCGAGATCATATGTCAGAGAATTATGGTTTTACCAAATGAAGCATTAGAAGTGGTAAAGTAGTCATGAGACGAAACAAAAGGACAAGTGATAGTACAAAAAAGATCGACGAATCTGTTTATAAATGATGTAGTAAGGTAGAAGACAAACACTTGAATAAGCATTTTGATATTCACAGATTCTTTGTAAATCCAGAAGAGAGTTTTGTAATAAATGAACGTTTGAGTGTTTAGTGTTTGAGAGTTTTCTTGTAACATTTTATTAATACATTGTATATGTTACCCACAGATGCATGATATCTCCACGATCCAAACCACGTTAAATATCCTTTTGTGTGATTGATTTAATTTATGTTCTTTTTTTTTAGTTTTTTAAATACAGTAAGAGCTGAAACTTTGATTGCCTTCTATAGTCTCTTGGGTAGGTGTTGGCCAACTGTCGCTCACTATTTTGGATGAGTGGTTAGAATTCGACGTAACAATTCTTGTTATGGCTAGGTCGGATCTTGTCGGACAGTGTTGTTTTTCATAACAAATCTATTATGGGTAATAAATGTGATAATGGACTTTTCCTCTTCCCGGTGTAGTTAAGAACTTTTATTGTCGATCGATTGCCATTGTCAATAGTAATTACCAATTTAGTGTTAACATGATTTTTATCACTTATACGTCGATTTTCTCCCTCGGTTTGACCTTTCCCAATGGTAACATGTTTAACTTTTTTTATTTTTGCTAGAACCTTTGGTTCTAAGTCAACATCAAATTTTTTTCATTATAACAAAAGGTAAATGAATTACCTGGAAAAAAAGTAGACTCGTCTTCTTTTCCAAAATCCTGAAAGGAATTCACACCATCCACTTTGACCCCGACAAAATTATTATCCACGTTATTATTTTTTGCTAGTGAATCCTTTATACCACTAACAACGTTATCTTTTTCAATAATATTCACGACATGTGAAACCTCCAATTTATTTATAATAGAAATATCATTCATGATTTCTACTATACATCGATGAGTAACACTTTTTATCATCTTCAAGTTAACCCCTTCAATTGAAGCATCTTCAGCAATAACAAGTTAGTAGTTACCATTTACCATGATAGGGTCTCACAACAACATTTTTAAATGGAGACCCTTAGGCATTAACACTTTTAGCATATATTTATTTTTTGGATGTTTTCTTAACACGAGTCATTCCATTATCATGTTTACAAACAAAGAATCCTCTAGTTTAAGCAATACTCTTGGCACACGCCATCACTTACAAATTCTTCTCAAACAAGCAAAAATCTGTAGGAATACTGGAAATTAGTTGCCTCCTCCATGATCTTGATATACTACAATTTTCAGTAATTCATCTAGGATTCCAAGTAAAGTTTCAACACTAACATACAAACACAAAGAAAATAATAATACATAAAGTTATAACATTATGAAAGAATATCAAAATTATCTTTCAACTACCAAGCAGCCTCATACATAAACAAACTTAGTCTTCTACACCTTTTTACAGCCAGGAAGATCATCCAAAATCTTGGCAGTATTATTATTTACAACAAAGAAATATAAAAATATCATATTTTCGATCCTCGCTATTGTTTGAAACTAGAAAAACTGAATAAAGCTAAAACGACCATAAATTTTATGTGCAATGATGATGCTAGCTATCTGTAATTGACTTTCGCATACCAATTGTAAACTCGAATTTGTCACTAATTGACTTACACATATCAATTTCTTTTTAAAAATAAATATTTTTGGATAAAATGAAAACTTAACACTTTCATCAATAATATATATAAAAAAATCGAATAATAAATTATCCTGATTGTCCAATTTTTTCGCTTTGGACTATAAATATATACATATTCATAATTAACATGTTGGTTCTAACCACTTTACTATTAACATATTTTACCTTTTATTCCTTAATTAATTTGGATGGAACAATTGCTAATGAGGATAATTACGAGAATCATCAGCTAAACTAACTTAGATTAACAACTAAAACTTTGGCCTCAATTCCATTTTTTTAACAAATAAGAAGTTCCATCACTTGTCCAAAATTATTACGAAAAGCGCTGGCTTAAGGTTTATCATTATATGAACCATCACCTTCATGATGCAAATAATCAAATCATGATAAAATTAAAAAATTAAAAAATTAAAAAATTAAAAGATAATAAAGACAAAATAAAAACCTGAGTTTGGTTAAGAGCTGTAATGATAATTTGAGCGAAACCACATATTTATAGAAGGTAAACGTAGTCGAAGTCAATAATTTCATTAATATAACAGTACGTATGATTCTATAGATCAACGGATGACATTTCTTCGAAGCTGACGACTAAGATGCAAGAATCTATAATTGTAATACGTGTGAGTTAGATCCAGCACAAGGACAGTTTGACCACATTCAACAATAAAATAAACGTTTCAAAAATAATTTGAATTCAGTCCTTCACTTTTCTATATATCCTCGAATATGAAAGTTGATTTTAAACGCTATTTAGATGACCAATTTTTTCAAAATTTAATTAATAACTTTTTAAGCTTAAACCTCTCGTCAAAACGGAATATTATAAGTCAATATTATTATTTTTTGGTATTTGTTAATCCTCCACACATGTTTTTGAAAGGATTATGGAAGTTACCGCATTATATTTATATATAATTCGAAATATTTTAAACAATTTGGCATAATAATTTTCTTTTTTCAATTAAGAAAAATGTCTTCATAAATTTTTATTATCATGCTATTTATTAGATGTTTTTTTTTAAATAATATGTTTTCAAAGAAGGAAAAATGTTTTTAATGAGGCGGGAACAAAATCAACACGAGCTAGTTCGAAGACATTTTTGAAGATATTTTTGCTAGAGCATGAAGATCTCACAGCATGTAACATCAATGTATTTCAAGTCTCTCAAAAGTCCGACTGAAGTCTTTGTAATAAAGTTTGATATACCTTGGAAAAGGTAATTGACTATAAAAAAATAAAGCTTCATAAAAAAAATCACAAGTTAAAACACCAATATCTCGTATATAACTATTCAAAAGTTAACCATTCCTCAAATCTCTGCAAAGACTAGTGGGCTACTGATAAGGGTATAAATCGTTTGGCAAATAAAATCCGATTCATCAAGAGTTTAAAACTCATTTGGTCGATCCATTATTAGCTCATTCGGCTAATCTTTTATAGAGCTTATTGAGTCGGTCCGTTGGAAGATTAATATCCAATCGACCACGTGAAAAACAACAAATAAAAAAATATAAATAACTAATAATATGTTGTTATATTTATAATTGTCATATATATATATATATAATCTTATCCAAATTAAAATAAGATCAAATTTATTAAATAATATATAATATATTCTTCTTATAAGAGAGATACGCTGTACGTCTATAAATATAACTTGATTTAATAAATAAATATTCGACATTTTGTGTTGGGAATTACTATGCAATGTATCAAAATACTGAAGCGCATAACAAAATAAAATGCACAAAAGAAAAGAACGCGAGATTTAACGTGGTTCGACAATTGTGTATGTCCACGGGTGTCGTCGGAGAAAAGTGTTTCACTATGATAGAAAACGGTTACAGATTTTCAGACCATTTTATGTAGTCCTAGTAATCTCTTTATAGGGAATATAATAGACTTACTAGATAATGAGCCTAATTGATTCATATACACAGAACTATATAACACGATACCAATTACCATTACAATATCGTTGACACAAAATTGTACCATCAAACACGGTACACTATCAAGGCATTATTCGACTCATTCTCAACAAATCTTCCCCTTTAGGTGAATATCTTTTCTTCACTATCAACAAATAAATTTCTCTACTTCTAAATCACCAAATGCCCATAATGCATTCACTTGATGCTACAAACACCAATCCAGTTTAGGCACTCCTTACACTTTTAAACTCATACTGTTTTGTTCATTATATATGTTGGATTATCGTGTGTAGACACTTTCTTCACATAAAAAATTAAATATAATATTATGTCACGAATAAAATGATACCTGATATCTATGTGCTTTGTACGTTCGTGCTACATCTAGTTCTCTGTAAGGTGTATAGCGCTTTGATTGTCACAAAAAACTTTTGGAGTAGTCCTATCCAAGCCCAATTTACCACCAAACCTTGCAACTATATTACCTCCTTAACTTCTTTTGTAATCGTCATTTACTCTGTCTCTGTTATAGACAAAGCTATTGTATCTTACAAGTGTTCTTTCCAACTGATCGCACTTACAGCTAGAGTAAACACATATCATATCAGAGATCTTATTTTATCCATAGCACCTGCAAAATCATAATAAAAAATACCAACCACTGATCTTGCAATATTATTCCGTAATCCACCAATTTAAGTATCGTTACAAGTTAAGCCAACGTTCGCAATATTCTTAAGATAATAAAGTATCAATTTCACTTTATGCCAATATAATTTCCTAAGACATCCCATTTACTTGCTGACTACACTAACTGCATGTAAAATATCAGTACATGTGCATACCATAACATACATGATACTAACAACTGTACTTGAATGTGGAACCTTCAACATGTGTTTCAACTCAGAATCATCCTTGGTCGATTATGTTGCAGACAACTTAAAATGAGTAGCAAACGGGATGTTAAATGCCTTAGCGTCAAACATGTTAAATTGTTGTAGCACTCTCTCAATATAGCTTTGTTGAGACAAGTGTAATGAGCCCACACTTCTATTCCTGATAATCTCCATACCAAGAATCTTCTTTGTTCTACCTAGATCATTTATCTCAAACTCGACACTAAGTTGTTACAATGTGTGACATACTACAAGTAGCAATAAGCATATCATCCATATATAACAACAAGTAAACATAAGAAACATCTGACATATTTTGATGATACACACAATTGTCATATGGACTTTTCGTGAACCCTTTTGACACCATAAATGTACCGAAATGTTTGTACAATTACCTAGGTGATTGTTCCAACGACAAACCTTGTTCTCCATATTAGGTTTTATAAATCCATAAAGTTGTCTCATGTAGATTTGATTCTCCAATTTACCATGTAGATACACAGTCTTCACATCCAATTACTAAAGTTCTAAATCTTGTAAAATTACCATGGCTAACGAAACTTAAATTAAACTACATTTCACCATTGGAGAAAATAATTCATTGAAGTCGGTTCATTCCATTTGAGTACAATCTTTAGCGACCGGTTTAGCCTTGAATCGAGATGCCTCAACCCCTCGATTACCTTTCTTTTTCTTGAACATCCATTTGATGCCTACTACTTTATGTCCTTCAGGTAAACCAACAAAGCTTCCATGTTTGATTCCTATGAAGAGATTCAATCTCTTTCCCCATACCACAAATTCACCGATCCGCCTTTAAACTCTCTATAGCTTCTCTGTAGCTACTAGGTTCCTACATCTCAACTTCTTCTGCAACTGACAAAGCATATGCAACTAGATTTGTATACCTTTTTGGTAGTCTAATATCTCTTTTTTCTATGCCCAATGTTATGCTATAAGGTTGTTGTTTTCGTCCGGGTGCATCATCATTATTATCCGATGTTGGCTTTTCACCTCCTAATTTTGGATCCATCTCAAAACCACTCAAATTATTGGGCCTGCTATGAACTGATTCAACTTCAAGCTCACCCTATTTACTCACAATCGATACTGATTCAACCATTTCTCCTACATCCTTCTGACTGTCTAGCGAAACAAATTTGTTAAAAGTCATGTCCCTACTGATGAGAAAACTTGGAGACTTTGGAGAGGTACACCATAACCTATAGCCCTTCACTCTAGTAGCATATCCTAGAAATATTCACCTTTTTTCCCTCGACTCAAGCTTACCATCTCTCACATAAGCATGCGTAGGATAAATGAACAACCTCAACAATTTGAAATCAGCCGATTATCTATACCAAATCTCCAAAATATTTTTACAATTAATAGTCGTTGATGGAGATCAATTCTGCGCAGAAATCCTTTCCCATCCCAAAATGCGATAGCATGCTTCGTGCCTTGTCACACAACATTCTGTTTAATATTTCTATGACCCTATTTTGTTATGATTCCATCAGCTTCATAGAACTCGTTAGACTCGCGACTGCAAAATTCTAACCCATTATCTATCCTAAGACGTTTGATTTTTATTCATGTTTGCTTCTCAATCATCATATTTCTTTGACAAATGTTGAATATGCCTCTGCATTATTTTGAGAAAAGTAAACCCACACTATCCTTGAATAATCATCGATCAAACTCATGTAGTATCTCACTCCGTTCTTTAATAGAATTATGTTTGGGCCTCAAAGATCTAAGTGAATGTAGTCCACTGTCTATTTAGTCTTTCTTACAACCAATTTTCTGAATTTGATTATAGTTTATTTACCAAACACACAGTACTCACAAAATCCTAATGTTTTTTATACCCATTGAACAAGTCGCTCCTTCCCAAAACAGCTAATGCTTTTTCATTCCTCTAATCGAGATGCCAATGTGACGACTGATTATGATCCTGTCGACTTTGAAAATTATTCCATGATGATGCTACTACAACATCGCCCATAACAACACTTTACTGAAGAGTGTAAAGCCAATTTACAAACTGCCTTTCATACACACCATTGAGCCTTTTGTCACTTTGATTACATCATCTTCTGCATGGTACCTGTAACCCCGAGAGTCTAGTATCCCAAGATATATCAGGTTTCTCTTTAACCCAGGAACATGCCAACACGTCACAACTCTAACAACCCCATCAAATATTCTGATTCTGACGTTACTAATACCACCAACAAGCAACAAATGATTGTTCCCTAATTAGACTAATCCATAAATTGGCTTGTAAGTATTAAACCACAACTTGAACTAGCACATGTGATATGTAGCGCCAATACCGAGTGCCCAAATTTTTTTCCCACACTCTAAAATCACGGACAATACATCCCATGTACCACTATTTTTACTGTCATAAAAATCGTTTACACCTTTACCAATGTTTACTGTATTTTCCTTTTGATTTCCTTTCTTACCACTCAGTTTCGGGCAATCTCTCCTATAATGACCATGCTCACCGCATTCATAACAATTTGAGTTCTTTACTTTTGGTTTGGACCTCCAGTTCTTTCTTTTTGAAGAACTCGTTTTGCTTCTATAATGTTTACTACTTGTATTTTATTGATGTAGATGTCATTGTCAAACATGAATTACAAAACCTAATTTCACAACCAAAGATCTAATACCAATTGTTGGAATTACTATGCAACGTATCACCAATGTTCAAGCACATAACAAAATAAAAAACATAAAAGAAAAGAACACATGATTTAACGTGGTTCGACAAATATCTACGTCCACGGACGATGTTAGAGAAGAGTGTTTCACTATGATAAAAAAAAAAGGATTACATATTTTTAGAAATTGTTTTGTGTAGTGCTAATAATCTATTTATATGGAATAAATAGACTTACCACATAATGAACATAATACGCTTATATACACCGAACTATATGACACGTTATCCATTACCATTACACTGTCAATGACACAAAATTGTACCATCAAACACAAAACAAAATACATTGTTAAAACATTATTTGACTTATTCTCAACATTTGTAGTAATTATATATTATTTGATTGTTTAGCTTCTACTACTTAACTTATCTCCCGTAAAGTTTAAATCTACCTAAAATGTTTATACTCGCTATAAATGTTATAAAAATATTTAATCACAGACAAATAATATAAAAATACAATAAATTACTAATTAAAAATTATTAAAGGTAAAAGTTATACCAACTCCGTCAAAAGAGAATCAACTAAAAGATATGAATATAAAGATAAGTCAAATACACAAACTAAACAAAATAGCATTGAAATTAGTAGGAAGAATAAAAAAAAGTTAAACAAAATGAATCCGCGACCAAAGTTAACGACACTTTATCCATCTAAAAGACTGAAACCCAATAGAAAGAAGTTGATAATACGCCATTAACTAGTCCACCAACAGCAACACTCGCTCGAACACGAAGACATTGTCAGTCGTCCCCTCACTTCCTCGAAATCTCTTTCCTTTTTGTCTTTTTCTTCAATCATCAATCAGACCATCTTCCCGCTCCATATCGCACTTTCTCCGAACCACCTCCCTTATACTATTCTCCTCCTTTTAAAACCCATTTCTCTTTTCACACAATCTCAATTCAATCCATACATACGCCGATTACATTTCGAGTCACGCTCTCGGATTGGTATGATTTTCCCAATTTTGTATTTCTCGATGCATAGATATGTTTCATTCTTGTGTTTGGATTTTTATTTCCATTAACTTTAAGCGCAGATAGATATGGGTGTTTATCTAAGCACTCCGAAGACGGAGAAATCATCAGAAGATGGTGAAAATGATAAGTTGAGATATGGGTTTTCATCTATGCAAGGATGGCGTCTAACTATGGAAGACGCTGTATAGCTCATACTCTCTCTTCTTCTTTTTTTATCTTCTATTATGTAACTTGAGACATGGGTTTCGTTCGATTTTGCATATTTTTTATGTTTTCTGAGTTTGAGTTCTTATTTGTCTTCTTAGTATGCTGCTCATCCTTATCTGGATTCCTCCACTTCTTTTTTTGGCGTTTATGACGGCCATGGAGGTAAAAATAAATATGGATGCATTTGGTCTTTTCAATTTTCATAGTACTTTTGTCTGGCTGGTCACTTATCCTAGCTAGCATTGCCAGGTAATGAAGTGGCCAGGTTCTGTGCCAAGCATCTTCACCAGCAGTTTATGAAGAATGAATCAAATGCATCTGGAAATACAGTAGAATCTCTTCGAAAAGCTTTTTTAAGGTTTGGTTTACTCGATTTTGAATAAATACTTACAGCCTTAGTCAACTGCTTGTAATCCTAGACAATCTTGGTTTGTATAGAATGGATCTAATGATGTGTGGACAGAGGGGATGGAGAGAATTAGCTCTTTTGGGTGGTAGAATTACTAAGTTCTCTTGGTTACAAAGCATGTTATCGTCTTTTAAGAACAACGATACGAATGAACAACCTGGTGACTGGGTTTCTGAAGAGGTAGACAACTAGTTTCGTTTATTTAAACGCACTTTAGTAATCTTTCGTACTTATTTTTCTTTTTTAAATTTGATCAGGGCTCTCACTCTGATTTCTCTGGACCCAGTTCTGGTTGCACTGCCTGTGTTGCCGTCATTAGAAACAACAAACTTGTTATTGCTAATTCTGGTGATTCCCGCTGTGTATTATCTAGAAAAAGAAGGGTAAGTTTTCCTTTGGAATTGGTTGAACGAAAAATATTAGATTCCTTTTCTTGTAACATCTTGAAATGTTTGCACTAAAAAAAGGCTATAAAACAATAGTGGTTGTTGTTAGACTTTTCTTGCTACAGGTCGTCAGTTTGAGTATAGCTGTATGGTTGATAGACTATTTACAACACGAGTTACGACATATGTGATTGCAGGCTTATGATTTATCCAAAGACCACAAACCTGAACTTGAGATGGAGAAAGAGAGGATTTTACGAGCTGGTGGTTTTATAAGGAAAGGGAGAGTCAATGGGGTTTTGAATCTTTCAAGAGCTATAGGTGATCATTGATTCGTTTCAAACTCACTAGTATTAGCTAGACTATTTATCTTCAAATTAGCCGACTTGTTTGGTTTACGATGCATCCTATAAAACTAATCCTAGTCTTGGGCTCCTTACTACAAGAACATGTCAGTAATTTTCATAAGCATAGACTATTTTGAGTCGAAGGGCACAACAACTTAAAAAAACTGTTGAAAACCCATGTTCATGTTTGATTCCGCCGAAAGCATTCAACCGAAAAAGAAAACTATTTGAAACCTATTTTCATGTTTGGTTTAGTCGAATACAAAGAAACATACATATGAATTGTGGTTGAAAAATCTATTGAAAATAATTCTTAGAGACTTCAAACTCTATTATATGCATGTTAGGCCAGGGGGCTCTCTCTTGAATCAAGTTCTACATATCTGTTTGCTTACAGGTGACATGAAGTTTAAACAGAATAAATCTTTACCAGCTGAAGAGCAAAGTATAACTGCGAATCCGGATATTCACACTGTAAGGGTTTGTTTTCCTGCGTTTCACTAGAAAATCTTATGTTCATTTAAATTTAGTTTATGCAAATTTGTGACATAACTATACTTTTTAGTCTTTCATTTTCTGCTCTGATTTTTACTGTTTCATGATTAGGTTGAGCTCCTTGACGATGATGAATTTCTCGTTCTAGCTTGCGATGGAATCTGGTATTCATCTATTCCCTAATATAGCTGAGTACACTATTTGCAAGTCACTTTGTCTTGTTCTAGATTATATGCATGACTTAAATTTGAAGAGAAATGACTAAAAGGATGCTTTATCATAAGCCTTCCAACGATACAAATTTTCCGATTTTCAACGTTTTGGTCGGATACAGAATAAGTTTTATCCTTCTTTTCTGGTGATTGTTTCCAGGGACTGCTTTGCAAGCCAGGAACTAGTAGATTTCATCCATACACAACTTAGTGCGGTATGTATGCAAGATCTATACTTCTAACCTCGTGACGTAGTAAAAACTGAATGCATTTTCTCTTTTTTGGTTTGCTTTTTTCTTGTCCATATCTCCTGACAATTACGGAAATCCACAATTGCAGGAAACAAAGCTTTCTGCTATATGCGAGAAAGTCCTGGATAGATGTTTGGCTCCATCGACGACCACTGATGATGGTTGCGATAATATGACCATGATCCTGCTTCAATTTAAGAAACCGTAATCAATTTGTTTCGAGATTCTTTGACGAAGATCCTACCTTTTGTGCTATGGCAATATTTTTTTCCGACACGAGAATTTAGCTTGTTAGTGCGAAGCCGTAGTGTCGTAGAATGTATATATATTTGTATCCTTCCAAACTTGCATGTATACGAACAAACATACTCTTCTTCTAATTGAACTTTGAATATGGTCTCTTTATTTCTCTCATGTCTTTGTACTAATGACTACTATACTTGCCTGATATGCCTAAGTTATAAACAATGCGAACAATCAGAACATTGTACCTACTGATTTTAAATGGGCCTATACCGGCCCAACCCAACTCATGGTAAAGCAGTTTAAGTCTGCTTGGAACTGCAAATGAAACGGGCAGAACCGGAAAAATTAAAATATCTGTACCTGGCCAAGACCATAAATATTCTCATAAAAAAATCAAACCGGTACAAATGGATGGGTTCCGTTAATTTTTAACCCGTCAAAATTAAGTTAGTCGGCATGCTATCATATAAATACTTTTAACAAATTATTGTAAACAATAATATAAAATTTACAAACTATTTGATAATATAATTAATTATCATTGTATTTTATTTTATTTTATTTAAATAACAGAAAAATACAAGTAAATACCTTCTCTACTATTTAATTATCCGGTGGTATCCGTTTTTTAGATAGTGTAACTTGGTACCTCAAATTGAAATTTGGACAAAAATACCCGACGGTACTTCAAGGTGTTTGCAATTCTCAGGATATCATGAGAATTGTTTGCAAATCAGGATTTTCTGAATAACTCTCATGATATCATGAGAATTGTTTGCAACTCAGGATTTCCTGAACAACTCTCAGGATATCATAAAAATTGTTTGCAACTCATGATTTCCTGAACAACTCTCAGGATATCATGAGAATTGTTTGCAACTCTCAGGATTTCCTGAACAATTCTCATGATATCATAAAAATTGTTTGCAACTCAGGATTTCCTAAACAACTCTCAGGATATCATGAGAATTGTTTGCAACTCAGAATTTCGTGAACAACTCTCAGGATATCATGCGAATTGTTTGCGACTCTCAAGATTTTCTGAACAATTCTCATGATATCATGAGAATTATTTGCAACTCAGGATTTCCTGAACAACTCTTAGGATATCATGAGAATTGTTTGCAACTCAGGATTTCCTGAACAATTCTCAGGATATCATGAGAATTGTTTGCAACTCAGAATTTCCTGAACAACTCTGAGGATACCATGAGAGTTGTTTGTCACTCTCAGGATTTCATGAACAATTCTCAGGATATCGAGGGAGTTGTTACTAGTGAAATTTTATTTTATTTTTAAATAAAAAAATACCATCAATGGATCTAGTTTTGTTCATTTTAAAAAAACAAAAGTGATGGTACTTTCATTTATTCATTTCGAGCTCCGGTTTGAAAGATACGGATCTTTAAAAAATAAAATAAAAAGAAAAAGTAGGAAAGAGAAACTTTGGTTATGTGGTTGTCCATGAATGGTGAGGGTAATTAGGGTATTAAGATAATGTTAGGTACTAGCTGGTAATTAGGTAATTGAGATGGGTATTAAGAGATAATTGATCAAACCTTGGGTACTAGATGACAATAAAATAGTTGAGTAGGTACCTTAGGTGTAATTTCCCTTTAAATAATGTTGATTATCTTTATTAAATAATCTAAATTTATATATTGTAAACATTTATGTGCGTACAATTCTTTTTACAAAGATTATATTATTGCTTATATATATTTTTTAAATAAAAGTTATAAGACAGTTATTATGTTAAACATTTTATCTTTATAAATCATGTTGGTAATTGGGTATTTCTTTTTTAAAATTTAATTAGTGTACAAAATTAATTATATAAATTTATTGGATTTCATATCATATATTTGGACGAATAATTTTAGCATCCATCGGTTGTAGAAACGAAAAGATGTTTAGATTTGTTTTAAAAAAATTAAAACTATTTTTCGATCACGTTTGAACCGTAAATTTGAACATTTAATTATGTCAAATCACTCGACTCTTGAACCTCGCGATCCCGCGGCCAAAGCAGAGCTACATCTTGTCGCTGTGATACCGAAAAGATAACATACAATAAATTTATGGAAAAAAATTGGCCAGCAAACAAATAGTAGCCGCCATAAAGAAACCATTGTCGATGATGGTTGGATATTTCGTTAGGAACGAAGGTACATGGTTTGCGCTCATAAATCTATCGTTTTGATCATCAGGATAATTCTAAAAAAACGATGATGCTTTAATCCCCTTATCTGGATAGTTTCGTACATTGGTCGATCGATCGACAGGGCGAGAGCACATAAAACATCGTTATCTAGTTATTCGACACTGTTTCCGAACCCTCCCTTCCATCTTAGTACACCTTCTTTGGACCCGAAGTGACATAAGAACAATAAGAAATAAATCTCCACTGAGTGAGGTAATCTAAAAGGACGAGGATTACACAATCCACTGCAAGAAGAAAATGAATGATATCTTGCTCGATTATACCAAGAGATTTGTTAAATAAGAACAAACTCGAAAACTGCGATGATCTGATGGCTTGTTTGTGTACCAACAAGGTATCCTCCATGGCGTGTAAGTCGAAAACATCATGAAATGTGGTAGGTTGAAAATCACTTAAACTTATGACACTTGGAAAATTTTGAAAACTAAAGATTAACAACAACATATTTGATGAACTTGAATGAATGTGTGAAGAACACTTGTATTTTATATATGATATGGAATATAAAATGACATCTTTTTCTGTTGTTACTATTCTATTTAGATTTTTCCTTACATTAAAAATGAGAAACTATCTTATTATATAATGATCTTAACTTGGAGGGTCTTTGTTTGTTGCCTCCTCGTTGGTGCAAACATTTATAGCTCTCAGAATGCTTTATCAGATGGAGATACGTCATTGGGGTTGTTTTATCGTACAATGTCAGACACGACTTTCGTATGTTGTCAGACACGGTTTCCGTAAACTTCGACAACACTCAGGAGAGGGAGAAACGACGAGGGCTAAGTGTTTATTGGCTAATGATCGTGGAGAAAACAAGCGCATGCTCGTTGCGAGCTTATTGTGAGAGTTTGCGAGCCGATATTTTTGGATTAAATCGAGGGACCATATAAGGCTTGGCTAAGTCGGGTAAGATTCGATATGAGGATTCATCCACATTGGACTAATTTTGGAAAACTTGGCCTTAGGCGACCATGTGGTCTCCTAAGGCTGACTAACCAGACTTGGGCCACATGGCCTTGAGTGGCAGGATGGTCGCCTAAGGAAATCTGGCCATACTTGGCCAAGCTAGCCACATTTTCCGTAGCTTAGTAGCCAAGATGGCCACGGAGGTTGATATTTTGAGACTCGGGTTTGGCCTTCCAACCAAGGTTTTTTTAGTTTTCTAGCATAGCATGGTTATGTAACTTGTTCTATTGTTTTTCTAGTTTACTTAGATTTATATGTGAGGCAAGATTTGCTAGAGCTCGGGGCAAGCTTCGTAAAGTCTCGAGGAAAGCTTGGCCATGTTTCGAGTTAATCTTGGTCATGTCTTGAGGCAAGCTTAGCCATATCTCGAGGCAACCTTAGGTTGTGTTTGGCCATTAGGCCAAGTTAGGGTCATTATGGACTAGATGAATCATCCAAGACTCAAGTTGTAGATCCTTAATTGGCTTTGGTCATGCCCCACTTAGATGATATTTCATGTCGTATCAAAATGAAAGGTTCTTACCTCCAAACAACTTCTACCCCAGGTCGAGCAACGAATAAAGCCGTAAAATACCATACGAGCAAGAATGTTAGGAAATTCAAACGCATATCCTTCATATGACCCGCCTATGTGCAATCCAACCCTTTCTGTGGATCTGATTGAATCAGGAAAACATGATTCCGAACGATCTTAAAGATAATCTTCTTTTCAAAATAGAAATGCAAAAAAAGATAATAAAAGGCCCACAATGGGTCAAGACTTTAAAAAACACATGGGTTCGAATACCTAATAAATTGAGCTCACCAAAAGCAGAATAATGATCTATGACCGAGCAAAATGTTCAGTCTGGTTGTGAAGCCAGAGAAGCTTTGAACCTAAAAAAAGTCCAAAAATCATAACAAGTTATGTAATTATCCTAAGAGTGTTGGCCACCGCATCCAAGAGTATAGGGATGCGAAATATATGATTCAAAAGCTTATCGATCAAGAGCTTTTCAGTTCTCGATGCCCTTTTAATTCAAAATAAAATCAAAATAATCATCCATCGATGCCCAGGGGCGAGTCTCAGTAAAAATCACCTAAAATTGTAGCACCTCCCGACAGGCGAAAAAATGGAATTGTACGAGGTAAAAAAATATTGGGATCCTGATCCAAACATACAAATAGTTAGTATGATTTCTAGAGAGGAGACCATCACAAGAACCATCATTTTTTCCTAAAAGTGTCACATTGCAGACCTTGAGATCCATAAAATCAACCAGACTTTGGTTCACCTTTACAAGATTCCCTTCCCTTTATTACCTTCGATGATAACAACTTAAGGGGCATAATAGGTCCACATCAGAATGTATTAATATTGACTAATAAAATCATGGGATCCAAAGTTTAAAAAAATATGTTCATGATAAAATTGATGGCATAACACCTACCTCATCCTTTAAAAGAGTATTGACGAGCTCCAACAGAGTCGAGCCTCTATACGAGCTAAGACTAGATGTTGCCCTCAGACTGTGAGGGAAGGATACAAAAATAAAATACAATACCTTCTCATGATAGTAAATAGTTCATCTTTATAAAATGTTATCCTCGACCGACCATGACTCAATCAATTTCACGCTATCATACCCATTATGCATTAATGCATACATTATATTTGTTAGAGATATAAGGGCTAATGGGCTTAGGCCTTATATCTCTAACAATATTATGAACAAAAAACTTAACATAATTTGTAGTAGTCCACGCGTTGCCATATAGTGTTATGTTACTTCACTTGCTCTACAAAAAATAACAATTAACTGGTGCCATATTGTCTTAGATGATACAAATTATTTGAGGGAGCCACCCTCCTGAAACACAACACAAAACAAGCAACATAATATATGTTAGAAAAAATCATGAATATTTTCTCTTCTCGCGAGATGAAATTTTGAATCGTTGTTAGTATCACGAAATGCAGTTTGGCATAATGTTTTGACCATAACACTTTTACCAAAGTTAATCGTGCAATACTAGTGACGGTTCAACGGTTCATTGCGTGTGTCACGTAAAAACATGAATTTCTGCAACTGATTTAAAAACTTACCTCCGTTGTTATTTTTTTGCTTTCCTAAATGTCTAACATATTGAAGCACAAATTTATGTTGCAGAACTTGAAATTGATGTAAGAATACTATAAGATAATATTTATGAATATATATTATATTTAGAGCTTAGGGTTTTCGAGTTGAATGACATATGCTTAAATAGTTAGGTTTATTATGGATATTTTGGATATTTCATGTTTTTTTAAAAGACTATTTTACTCAGATATCTAACAAAAAGTTAATAAGATACAAGATACTCTAGTATTTTTTAAAATTAAACTAGACTTAAAAAACAATAGACTTTACAAAAATGAATTCTATATTATTGGGTGTTAATAAATAAATTCTGGAATATTAGTAATTTGAATAAATTGTGGGGATAAATTCGGACTAAAAGATGATTATTATACTTTAAATATGAAAATCACGTGAGATGTTCGATCATGGTATTATCTTCCATGGAGTCTTGTTTGTTGTGATTTCTTTAATTAGGATTAATCTTCGCATTTAAAGATTTATTGACTATCATCATTGTTTATCCGATCAAAAATAATAAAGAGAAAATGGTATCTTGAATATAATTGTATAAAAACCAAGTTTGTTAATCTATGAAGTATCAAATCTAAATACAAACAAGTTTAGCAAAATTAGTTGTTTTGAATTTATTTTGTGAAAAGAAAAGGGTTATGGCTCATAATTGTGTAACTTAACAAAACATGTTTTTATTTACTATATGGTTTAGTTTTAAAGTTCAAAATTAAATGAAAAAACCTTTTGAAATGACAGGATTTTGTTTTGGTTGGGTTTTAACTTTTTAATAACAAAAACGAAAAACAACTTTCTAAAACATAAAAATAAATAAAATGATCAAATTTTTTGTTCCTTCAAAATAATTCATGCAGAATATCTAAGGCTATGAGCACTTATAATATTTATTCCAACATTATCTGTTTCATAAAAAACAAGAAGAAACTCAATTCTGAATCTGTAAACCCTCACATCTTCTTACAAATATTCAATTACGCAATTTTGGAAGTAGTTATATCTCTAGTATTTTTTGTTGGTTATAGATATACAAATTTATAACAAGTGATATCAGTACCATTTCTTTGAGATAAAGTTGTATGGTTTTGGAATTTGCATTCAAGTTATAAAGCATGAAGAAATTTTATTATGTTAAGGTACACACATTGAAATTAAATGTTGTCTTGGTTTATAAAAGTAAGGGGTTTAAATATACATGAAATATATTACTTTATAAAATTCATATTAGATTTTAAGTTTCATATAGTTGACAAAATAGACAAAATAATCATTTTTTGTAGTTCTATGACAATATCGTCGCGACATAAAAAGTCATCGGCGTGAAACTATAAAAAATAAAAATAATGTATAATTCACCACAGTATTGAAGGCCATTCATATATTGTAATTGATATAAAGATTTTTAGTTTTGTTGCGGTTTCGTTGCGGCAACTTAAACCATTACTACGGCCACAAATCCATTAATGTGAACCATCACTATTGTGGGATCGATATGACATCACTGCTGTGACATGTACCATTACCGTAGCCAAAAGGTTTTCGCTGCAACCACATGAATCATCGTTATGGCATTGTCGCACTGTCATTGCAATGCAAGTAACAATGTTGTGTTCACAAAGGGTACTCACCCTAATGATGCAATATAGATGTGTATTTTGCATCAATTTTTATTTTAATAAATGTTGGATAAACCACATATGTTTGAACATTGAGTATACTTATAGTTATGGGGTATATGTTAATTATGATTAGTATGTTTTGATTTATCAAAACTTTAGATAAATGGTTAAGGATCCAATATATTATCAAAGCAGTCGCTAGTAGTGAATTATTTTATTTTAGAGTTTTAAGAAATTTATGTTAAAATTTGTATGTATTGGTCATCCCACATAAAGGTTAATAGTTTTTATTATTTATTAAAAAATATATGAATGTTAAATATGAATTGGTTATTAAGTATCAAACTAGAAATATAGGTGGAATATGATTTTTTTATAAATTCAATTAAATCTGACCAACGTTGATTTTTTTCAAACTCATACATGTAAAAGTTGTTATGTTTTTTCAAATGTATCATATAAATAATTTGAGGATGGGTTTTATTTATAAGTTCTTTTATTAAAAAATTTGGATTCTATGACTAGTAATAATGTTATTTGTTTTATTTTGTGTGCATGTTGTTTATTCACCCAATATGTAACAATGATGACAACTTTGATGAAGATTAATTTTAAAGAATGGAAAAAGAAAATAATTTATTTAATGTGACACGAGTATGATTCGACATTATAGGTTAAATGACCCACACCCTCGATCAAGTTAGTTCTCTTTCTTAGAAAATCATTGAGACACGTAGATATTAAGCTGCACTTCATCTCAGACATGGTTCAAAGAGAGCAAGTGAAGGTGGCTAAGATTGCTAGAGAGAAAAATCCTTTGAATGATCTGACCAATGTATTATCAATTGCAAAGCTTATGAACTATATAAGACTTGTTCAAGTTTGGGATGCAGCTGAACTGGTCTCTACAAAGTAGAACATTGGGTGCAACAAATAGTGGATTTACTATAAGCCTATGTAGAGAATTGTTAGGTGAATGCTAGAAGTAACTCATCAATACGAGGTACTTCTGAAGGATTAAATGGGCTAAATATGGATCAACCGAAGATATTTATAGGCATAAATTGTTGGACTCTCTCAAGATAGAGTTGTGGCCAAGTGTAGGTGCAAATATATTGGTTGCATTCTAAGAGCAAACTTGGTCGAATACATACTATTTATTTTCTACTGGGACAAAGACCTGAGTCGAAGGGGTATAAACTGGGCCGATGCATATTGTCGATGACCTGATCCGAAGAAGTCTGCCAAAGCTATGTGGGCCAAAAATTCAATACATATTACACTTTGTTTCATCTTTGGAAATGAGCTTCTTCGTATGTACTTCTAAGTATAATTCTAATCTCAGTCGTTGATTAAATGATTTAATCTGAAGTGTTTATTGTATTAAGGTTTATTATATTCGTTGATTGAAGTGATTTAATCTAGAGCGTCTATTGGATTAGGGTTTCATTATTTAATCTTGAACTTCTGGCGTATTAGGGTTTTATCTAAATCGTCCAATCTTAAGTGAAACCAGGAATTTGTTTGTGAAGTCTATTAATAGAAGAAGCAAGACAAGAATTTTAGGGGTATCATCAAGAAAAAATTATATGTTCTTTCTAGAGAGAGAAAGCTCTCGTATTTTTGAGAGAAAATTAAGGTGAGAGATGAACATTCAAAAAGAGTTATGTGAATCACATCATCTTTGTAAATTGTGAGAGTTTTGTAACATAGAGTGATTGAGTTTTTTTTGTTTGGAGAGTCTATATATAACCTCATTGTTAATAAAAACAAAATATAGGTTGTTTGTGAACGTAAGATTTAGGGGTGGTTTCAGTATAGTTTCGCTACCAAACCCTTAAAATCATTACTGTTACCAGTTATTCGGTATTACAAAATTGAATACCATTACCCTACCAAACCTTTGGTATACCGCTTTTCAGTATACCAAAATATTCGGTTCCGTACTGTTTATTACCGTAATATATATATATATATATATATATATATATATATATTATAATATAATATAATATAATATAATATACTTTTGATAGATGTTACGCAAACTATAGTAATTTTGTCTAGTAATTTTATTTTAATATGATATCTTTTGCATTAAAAACTAGAGTGATAGATCTTCCAACCATATGTAAATTTACAATTTAATCATTATAAATAAGTACACGATTATATTTTAATTTGATCTATAGTATGTTAATACAAACTATATATTTGACATCTTCGACGGCTGTTACGAAAAATATGATAAGTTTGTGTAGGAAATTTTATTTTTATATAATTTTTTATATTCGATAACATATGTGGAATTAAATTTTATACATTATGAGTATATGAAAAATTAAATTTAAATTGATTTAAAATTTGATGTCAAATTATTTTTCTATAAATTATTGTTACGGGAAATACTATAACTTTGTATATAAATTCTATTAATACAAAACCAACCTATAGAGAAAAACTTATTATATTAAAATAGTTTTGAAAATATTATTTTATAGCTATAAATTTAAATTATATTGTTTTTTAAAATTTTAGTACGATACGATATTGATATTGAATATGCTAAAAATCATCATGATTCCCCAATATTATGCGTTTGTATCAAACTAGTTCCTTATGTTCATTTTTAAAAATGTTTCATTGGTCCCATTTATTTTAGAAATTTTCATTACTAGCCCCCGCACATGTGAGTACTAAGAAGCTGACGTGTAGCAGCCCAAACATCAACATTTTGTTTCACTATTCGTCTCGTAAAAATCTAAAAGACTAATTCGAAAAACACATAATCTTTTTCCTAAATCTCTAATTCTATAACCACATTTTTCAGATTTTTTGGACAAATAGTGATACAAAATATTGATGTTTGGACGGTCTTATATCAGTTTTTCAATACTCAGATGTGTGGGGGACTAATAATGCAAAGTTCTAAAACATAAAAGACCATTGGAAACCATATTAAACATAAAAAACTAGTTTGATACAAACGCGAAACATTATTGAATAGAAATATCCTATAATAAAATAGGCATGATAATTACTCTTACCATTTCAAAAATTTGGTAAGGCTGGATTGGGGATTGGTACGATAGAACAATAAGGTAAGATATTCCATCTCTAGTAAAATTATTTCCACAATCTCATCTACATTAGGTTGGCTAATACGATTTTTCAACACCGCCCCTTATTTTCAAAATAAAAAATCCTCTTACGTAGAAAATAGAATGAGCGACTCAATGTCCAAAGTTTATAAACAGTACAGAAGATTGGTAATTTTTTATGGCAATTTATGCTGCCAAAGAAATAGTTTCATCTCTATCCTATTTTTGTCTGTCCAAATGAATAAGTTTCATTTTAAAAATCTTATCAAACCATATGGTCTTGCAAAGAAATCTTCTTCTTTCTACCCTATTCCTTACTTTCATCAATCAAGCAGTTTTTGCCTTTGTGTTCCGCTGTAATCTGCAACTCTTCCGTTTTACTTTTTCCATCTCCCCTCAGATTCTCTTCGCGAACCTGCTCTAATGCTGGAGCAGAACCGGTAACCTCGAGACCATGGTCATTACAACCCTTATTTTGATCCGTCGCAACTCTTCTGACTTGTTCTTGTTCTTGCGACTGCATTTGCTGCATATATCTCATTCTTTTGTGTTGTGGAGACTGCATTTGCTGCGAATAACTCAACCTTTCTTCTTCCACAGACTGCATTTGCTGTAAATATCTCAATCTGTGCCGTAAAAACCTGTAAAAGATGAATCTCAGGTTAGAATATAATTCTGAAAATGACTAATAGTGAGATCCACCCATATTACAAGAACGGTCACCGTACCCAACTTCATCTATAAGAACTCTTTTCTTCACCTGCATCATTTGCAATGTCTTCTTGTCATCTTCAACTTCCTATCAACAAATTCCAATCAAAGTCAAAGATCAAACCTTTTGTAACGAAAATTATTAGAGAATCATAAACTTTTTGTTGAGAGGAAACATCATACTAACATTTTTCAATTGCAGGTAATCATTCAGTAAAGACTGATACTTAAGCTTAACCCTAGCCTCCTCCTCCATGGATCCAGATTGAGGAGAATTCATGTGGACCCTTTTCATCTTAGTCCTGCAAGTCAAAAACGATTTGGCTCTAGGACAGGAACAGGATATTGTGTAACAATATACGTAGAGATTGAGACTCTTTAGTGAATAAGCCAAACCCTAAGAACTTGTTCAACTTTATTTACCATCAAAATCACAACTTTCCTTGACAAAATCCGACCCAGACATAAATGAAACAGATAGTGATCTGGGTGGTGAACTGAGGAGACAGTTTTGGAAAGAAAATAAAATCTTAATGGAGATTGAAACGGGATTTGGTGAAGGTAGGGATTGCAAACGTGATAGACGATGAGATGCACGGTAAGCTATCACCGTATCAGGGTAATAGAACACCGCGAAAATCTGTTCCGTCATGTAAAAATATCAGCAAGATTTCAGGAGAACTGGGTGGGATTAAATCTCGTAACGGGAATATAAAAAATATCCTATCTTTTATATTATGTAAATTTTATTATAGTTTTAATTAAATATTCTGGTGGATATTTGAAACCTACTTTGCAGTTTTTTAAATAAGACCTACCTTTTAAAACCATCCAAGAATTTATTATGGATAAAAACAAAACTTTGTACCCAAAATATATTTGCATATAAAATCAGCAAATACATTTACACATTCTCTTTTTACAAAATTATATCTATTCATGATATGTTTTTTAAAAAATTAAATAAGTTATATTGTACACTAGTTTATCATATATCATATGTGTGGTTTGACATCTATCATCCCGGATCTATCATAGTTGGTCTCGCTTTGTATCTACCATCTATTATGGGTAAAATGGTAAAAAACATGACAGGTCCCTCATTTTTAAAAGTTGTCTCACATCAATCCCCGTGCTTTACCCAATAAACAGTTACTTATTGACTTCATTCCATTTTTTTGTCATAAATGCGCCGTGACTTGCCACATCAGCATCTCACGTGGAACGATGATGTGCCAACAATAAAAAGTGTTAAATTACTTTTTACTTTTACCTGTACTAATCTAATTTCTAACCCAAACAACCTAATAACCCGGTCGAAGTCCAACTAATTTAATTAAAACTAGTCCAATAAAGAATAATCCAAGTCACAACCCGACTTTTATGACCCAATAACCCACTAACCATAATTTCTAACCCGAAATTAAATAATCCAAAAATATGTTTCTCTCCACAATCCTTAATTTCTTCTTTATTCCCAAATCTATTGCCCTAGCCCTAATTTCTTTCCCAAATTGAAAACCTAATTTCTATAAATCTTCCTAGCTCCTTGTTTCCACCATTGCCTTCACATAAGTTTATTCATAAGATAGGAAATGTGGAATTCTCATACCAGTCCTGAAAATATCACAGATCTAAGAACAAATCCAATCTTTTATCAATTTACCCCTCTACACATTAAAACACAAAAGCTGCAGCAAAACCAAAATATTATATTACCCTCTAAATCCTATGTATAAGCCACAAATATTAATTCAAATGAATTTTAACATGATAATGTCAAGATACAAGACAAATAGACCACGTATCAATACAATTCTCAGCCAAAAAAGGAAAAACTTATATTTAACTCAAAATATACTTTTCTTGGCAAATTTTCAACAAGTAAACCTCATAATGTTATCATTAAAAAATTATTGGGAGAGTTTAGTCCGTCTTTGTGGGATCCTATGCATGTTATGATTGAATTTGATCAATATGATGATCTAATAAAAATTGGAGAATGAATGTGTGGAGCATCAAGAAACACATAAAGAGGTTGTTAAAATGGAACATTTTCTTCAACCCTAGTATAGAATCTCATATAACTCATGTGTGGATTACTCTATGTAATATACTAGAATTTATGTATAATGAGGATACCATTAGGGAAATAGGTAAGTCAATAGGCAAGTTAATAACTGTTTGGGTCCTTGCTAAGAATAGAGCAAAGTTTAACTACTAGTAAAGTATGGATAGAATTAGATGTCCAATGAAACTTGTTAACAAAGTCTGGATTGGCTTTAGAGAAAATAACGGTCTTGGCTAGACATTTGATATAGTGACATGCCATCTTACTACTCATAATACCTACATCTGGACTATAAACAATGAGAATGTACGAAGCGAATGACATTTAAAGCAGGACATAACTCTAAGAATAATTAGGTTCAATCCCCTTCTCTTACTAAATCATCCAATCAAACTAAAATTTGGGTTCCTAAAGTGAAATCTATCATCATAAATGAAGTGGATTCGGATAGACAAAAAAAATTGTAAACAATATTTCAAAGAAAAAAAAGAATATATGTTATATCAGAAAACCTATAATCATGACTCAACAGTTGAAGGGACTAAACTAAAGAAACAACTTATTTTTCCATAAATAACATCTTTTATAGGAAAAAAAATACTTTTAAGACATTTACTAACAAAAAAGGAAATGTCAAGGATAATTGAAACATTAAAGACATAAATTATTAAAACATTATACTTAATGGAAATATTATATATTTTTTCATCAACCAATGACTTTGATAACTTGGATATAGAGCTAGACTCCCCTAATCATAGGAAAATTGGAATCTTACATTCACCTCATGTTCTCGGTAAATTAGAAGTAGGAAAATAATTTAAGAAGATTCTAAGTAAGAAAATAAAAAAGACTAAAGTCAGATTTGTTAAAGGTCAAATTAATACCAAATCAATGTAAGATAGTAGGTCACATAAAGCCTTCATTGGAGCTTCAAAGTGACTATCACGATCCCAAAAGGGGTAGCCGAGTTGGTGGAGTAAGTCATGCTCGTGACCAAATATCGTGAGTTCGAGTGCCTCTACAAACGTTTTGGTTCGAGCCTGTCACCTTGTGTGGTTTACCTTTTGGCGTTGGTTTGCAGGCTATTGCCTCAGACTGAGGGTTTACCCTGTGCGCACTCATTGAGTAGCGGATGCGGGTTCCATCTGGAAAAAAGTGACTATCACAATTCTTATTTAGAATTTGAGAAGTGTGGGGAACAAAAGTGTGGGGAAAAAATCTACAATCAGAAGACTCAAATCAATTTAAAGGGTTGAATATATGAATTTTATTGTTATCAAAGATCTTATTGTATGAGTTGACAATTTAGACAAGGTAACAAGAAAACTTCGTTTTCAAGTTAGTGCTGCAAACATTAGCAACAAGATCTGGATAATATGGAAAAATAAATTTATCATGTTATTGTTGATCACGAGAAATTGTTACACTTAAAAGTAAGTTATTCTTCACTATAGAAGGATTTTTTTCTCATAGTAGTTTATGTTAAATGCATCAAATAGTAAAGGCTTATTCTATGGAATTATTTAAGAGATCTCGTTGATAACTCTAAAGAATAGATTGTTATGGGGATTTCAATGTAATTACAAACTCTCAAAAATAACTATCGTATTCTACCTTATGCTCGAGAAGCATGGATGACTGCAAAAATACTATCCTAGACTGTCAACTAGAAGACAATTGATACTCTGGCTCTAAGTTTACTTGGACCGATAATAAAAAAATGGAAGAGATTTTATAGATTTATATATCATTAATATTGTATGGACTACTTTTAAAATACTGAAGTAAATCATCTTTCAAGAACATGATCATATCACTCTCTTGTGAGTATCTTATTTAAGCTGATCAAAATCAAATCAAATCTTCATTTAAGTTTCAAAACATGTGAACTATACATCATGATTTCCTAAAGGTGGTAGAGAAAAATGGAATGAATATATGACGGGGGCATCCTATTCAAGTTTTCTAGAATAAGCTTAAAATATTGAAACATAAACTCAAAAACTAGAATTGGGAAGTCTTTTGCAATGTTTTTATGCTATTTCGCAATCAGAAGAGAAAGTGAAGTTCCTAAAAATATGATTTGAGGAAACCAAGAGTATAGAAGATAAAAAAAACTAACTAAAGCTCAAGCTATTCAGCTTATGTCTATAGAATTATTCTAGTGAGAGAAAAAAATAAATACTAATTGGGTAAAGAATATGGACATAAATTCTTCATTCTTTCACAACTATGTCAAGAAAAAAAAGAAAAAAATCATGGAATCTTGAAATAAGACACATGGATTAGAGAATGAGCTTAACTATGTAAATCTTCCGAGAACAATCAATATGAACTTGAGAATCTTCACAACATCATACTAAAACTAATTTCTGAAGATAATAATAAAAATCTTATGAAGTTACCTTCATAAGACGAGATCCATAACATTTTTAAATCTGTAAGCTCCAACATGTGCTAGAGTTGATGGTTTGCGAGGATATAATAGTATTCTTTCTTGGCCACATTGTCCCTCAAGGTATGTATGTTACTGCTATTTTCTTAATTCATAAGGTGGATTCTCCTCGAACCTAGAATGGATTTAAACCAATTAGTTTATGCATAAATTATCAATAGAATCATATCTAAGATCTTGATTGATAAATTATTTATTTTACTTCCTAAGATCATATATGAGGAGCAATGAGGTTTTGTCAAAAGTAGGAACATACATGATTATATCATGTTGGCGCAAAACTTAACTCCAAAATTAAATAACAAAGTAAGAGGGGAAAATGTGGTGATCAAAATTAACATGTCCAAAGCATTTGATGTTCTATCTTTCAACTTTATTATAATAATCATGGAACCATTTTTTTATAATAGGTTCTTGGGTAGAATTTTGAAGAGTATTAATTCTGCATGGTTTTCAATAATACTAAATGGAGAATTACAAGGTTTATTTAAGTCTACAAAATGAGTTAGACAAAGGGATCCTACATCCAATAATATCTTTATTATTGTTGAAGAATACCTAATTGAAGGTCTTAAAAAACTATTGTCAGACAAGAGAGAAATTAGAGATAAAATAAGAAGTTCTTGGATATACATTGTCCGAAATTTGCATATGACTTCATCATCTTTGCAAATGGATCTTCTCCAAACATAAAATAAAACTAATAAGTTGCTACAACATTATCAAGATAGGTCTGGTCAAATAATCAACAAAGACAAAACCAAAATATTTACATCTACAAGCATGTCTCAAGAAAGAATTAGGGTGACAGAAAACCAATCCGGTTTTAAGCATGAAAATCCTCCTCGCAAATACCTTGGTCTAACTATCCATACAAGTAATAAAGCTTGTAACTTTGACGAGTTGGTGACTAGAATTAGGAAAATGATCCTTGGGTGGGATAGTAAGCTCATATCTTTTGTGGTACTTATTCTTATTCAGTTTGTGTTGATGATTATCCCAACATACTACCTACAAAGCTGCTTCCTTCCTACAACTGTAATCTATAGAATAGAAAAAATGTGCCATGTATTCTTATGGGGTTCGACGGAATCTAACCAAACTATTAACTGGACAAGAAGGTTGTATCTATGTAAACCCTATAATGAGGGTGGATTAACCATATGAAGACTAGAAGACCTGCAGACCCCTTACGCTTGCAAATTATGGTTCAAATTCAAGAATCAAATGTATTTATGGAAAAATATATGCATGTATTCTATTGTCATAATCATCATCCTCTTCATGTTCAAGCTACAAGAAAATTTTCTAAAATCTGGAAAAGGTTTATAAATATAAGATATTTTGCAAAATGTTTTATATACTAGAATGTTGGTAAGAGTAATATAGATTTCTGGATTGCAAAATGGTCTGATATACAACTATTCATCATATTCTCTAATGACGAAAGTAACTGGTATCTTGAAGACAAAGTCAATAATTATTAGAGTGAAGGTTGGTGGAACTTGGAGAAATTTAAGTATGTTGTTCATACTTCTCATATTGAGAAAATAAAGAGAATCACACTAAAAGAAATTGAAGAAGATTCCATTTAGTATACATTATCAGCCAATGGAGAGGCTCATATAAGAACCATCCTATAATTTGTTGGATCATATGAAAATCTAGGAATAAAGCTAAGCACTAAGAGAAAAGTATTACAGTAAAAAAATCTCATTCGATCAAAGACACAAAACTTATTCTTTGTCTTGGTTGTTTTCAGCACTTAAATAAGCAATAATGAGTTTTTCTCTCAAATGGAAATTCCCACTAGGTAACAAATCCAAGCTTAACACAGATGGATCTTGTTGCTTGTCTGGTGAATCCAGTGAAGGTCGTCTAGTTAGAGATAGCAGATAACATATACTAGCAGCTTTTGGTAGAATCTATGGCAAGCAATCTCTTATTACTGCTGAATGTAGAGCTCTTCTAAATGGGTTATTTTTATGTAAAGATAAGGATATAAGCCTCTTAGACCATGAGACTAACTTAATGGTTCTTATTAAAATGATGTTGAATGAAAAAGTCCATCGGTATTTGACTCCTCTCATTGAATGATGCTGGAAACTTATCACTTCTAGTATGACTATTGTCCATATCCATAAATAACAAAACCATGTTGCAGACTGATTTTCCAAATGGAATCTTAAATGAAAAAAATAAACTCGACTACAATCAAAACCAAACACATACTGAACTAAAAGCTATTACACTTCTTAAAAACCTAGAAGTAGGTTACCTAAGAGTTAATGACTTATGGTTTCATCTTGAAATTATCTTCAAAGGATATGATAAATACATATTCGATGGTTAACATGGTTTTTAAGAATCTTCATCCGTTCTTCCTCGATATTATCTGGTTACTAGTGACTTCATCTTCAATCCTCCTTATAAAACCCAAGGGTTACCAATCATGGTTTACATCTTTTATTCTTAATCATACGTTACTAGATGAACTATAACTAACAAAACAGCAAAACATGTAAGCACGCCTGATCTTGACGCCTGATCTTGACTCAGATCGTTAAATTCAGACATTTTGCCAGAATTTGTCATTCAATAAAATAAAATTTAAAGAGAAAGCAGATGACTAGAAGATCCATATAAGTGAAACCAGCGTAGAAGAAATTCCGCTAAAAAGCTTATGGATGCAAATAGAACAATACCTCAACCTAATTTGAAAATATAGATAGTGCGATAGAACATACAATGAATTTGATATAAGAAATGCGTGTCGTCTCTAAAGTATATTAATTTTTCAACCATTAAAACCTTTTCTCATTTCACATTCTTACAGCCTCAAATGGATTATAAAAGTCACTGAAGAATATAGTAAAAGTTTATATGTATAGATTACAACTGTAAAATTTGTTTCTGTTCTATTTTTCATTCTGACAAAAAGAATAAGCAAACAATATAACAGATGTTACATATATTTAATTTTTCCTGTGTATATAGGTAGTATATATCACACCATTACATCTACCAAGTAGCCTTTACTCTTAACTGGCCAGATTTCCAATTTCAAACAAAAATCGCAATCCCGCGACATGATGCAACTTATCCCCGCTCACGCTAACTACTACAATCGGCATGAGCAACAAGAGAAACCAACTCCAAATTAGCTGTTTCTGATTTTTCTCTCAAGTCGTCCGAGCTCGAGATTTCAGCAGGAAGAACCTTAAAAGAATTGTGATCTCCTCGAGGCACCAAAAACAGAAGGAATAGAGGACAAAGTCTCAATATGTTTCTAACCAAAACTGCCAACCAAAGATTACTGAATTCTGTCCGCGTGACCTTTAATGCATGTAGTAATAAGCCTCCGGCCCAAGATGATGTCATTATCCCGGCATTGTCTATTGACATCAGCAAAGCAAAGAAAGTTCCTTCAATCCCGGGAGGACAAAGCTTGGAACTTAGAACGAGAAGTGGCATCCATTTGAGTCTCCCAATCAATTGAGAGACACCTTCGTCGATGACAATGAACAAATAATCCGGTATCCCAAGTTTTAAATTTAGCCGAAGAACGAGAACAAGGTCTAACATTCCTGATAACCCATAAAGTAGCTGAGTCCATAAAAGAAGGTTCCGGAAAGGATGATCTTTTAAGAGTAGTTGGTAAAGAGTGACACCCAATAATGAGCCTACGGAGCCGACGGAGAATATAAATCCAACAGTCTCCTGCAACGTCCCACGACATTTGAAAAATGAAAATAATTAGTTCAAGTTCTAAGTTTGTGAAGCACTTTTTGTGAGACAACCATCTCAAACTATTTCTAATACTGGTTCAGTTTAAAATTTGTAAAGCTTCTTTCTGGGACAAAACCGCAGTATAGACTAGTCGAAACAGAAAAAGTCTCACCTGTGTTGAAAAGCGAACGTAAATGAATCGTATACTTGTTTGGATGGGCAAAAAAAACATCCGATTTTCTTAAATATATATATAAAGAGGGTGAGTGTAGAAATTATGTTAAAGGACACCAGTGTACAAACAAAGTCCAAGTTTCCTTCAATTTTCTCTAACCATTGATAAAAGATTTGATTATGATTTATAAGGTTGTATTTTTTATGGAAGGACAAGCTCATACTCCAAGCCAATACCGTATTATACTTAAACGTAGTTATATCAAATGAGCTAGAGCTAGGTAATTGAAGAGGATTTGTAAGGTGGTGCATAGAAGAGAAACTTCAAATTAAAAGAATACCTGAGAGAAAGAAGGACCACCCTTCGAGTCTGTGAACCAATAAAACAACCCCTCGTGGATGTTGAGACTCAAAGCAAGAGACGTGTACATATATAAACACGGTCTCCATACATCCGGGCATTTCAATGTTGTCCACAATGCTCTTCCAGCATCAATAAACTTCTCGCCGACCTAGAAGAAAAAAGGTATAAAAACTGTAGGGAGTAATCAAATCAAGAGCTTTACAATTATGTAACGTTACCTGTTTGTAAGCTAAGTCAGGCATGTAAGGCTCGTTGAGCAGAATTCCAACTAAAGCTACAAGTCCAGATGGAACGGCCAGTAAACCAAAAACTGCCTTAGGACCGATTAGGTGAAGTACAATGCCACTTATAGAAAATCCTAGTAACGATCCAATAGAGGAGCTGAAAGCACACAAGCTTTGCATGTCAGGAGCAAGAGAAGGATGGTCTATACTGTTCTGTGCTACGCAGGCATCTATCGTCACGTCTGCTATGGCCACACTTGCACTTCCTGCTGTTAATGTCAACAATGCAAATACAATGTGTAGTTTGCTGTTCCATGCTATCAACAGCATCGAAATTACACCAATCATACCTGACATCACATTACCCAACAATATAACTTCAGTTTTTTTTTAGTTAGAGTGGTTTGTGTCGTTGTTATAATACTAACACGCCCCTCCACATGTAACATGGGCATTTCCAAATGACAATGACCTGGCCCATAACAGGCATTGCACTTACAAACATCATCTACTGCATTTCACTCCCAGGGACAAAAACATTAACGATTTTTAAGGGCTTGTTTTGAAACTCTTAATCTCAATGGCTGATATTCGATTATCTTCTGGCACATAACACTGACCTCATAGCACTTTCAGATATTGTCATTACTCAATCCATGAATTTATGTATAAGCAAGCATAGTTAGAAATAACTCTTACAGTCTTACTAAATACTGAATGGAAAGTAATACTTAGAAGATAGATAGTAAGGTTATTTTACCAGCTAAGAGGAAATAAGGACGCCTACGACATCCGAAAATAGGAACAACATCAGTGAGAATCCCCCAAAGAGGCTTGACAATCCATGGAATTTTAGTAATGGCTGTGAAAATCTGGGATTCAGAAGGTTGAACCTTTTGAACATCTTTCATGTAATATTCCGTAGCCACACGATTAAGCGCACCGCCAAATCCCTGGCTTATCCCATAAGTAGAAACCACACCAAACACAAAACTCCAATGAGTTTCTAAGCAGATCATTTTGATCCATGAAAATGGAGTCAACACAAATCTAACTATCCTTCCTCCTCCTCCTCCTCCTCTTCCTGCTCTTGCCTCATTCCCATGTTCCATACAACTCTCAAGACTCTCTTCCTCAACCATTGCTCAATCAAAACTGTGTCTTTTTTTTCCAAATCAGAAAAGTTTGAAAATTTGTATGTGGGTTTGGTGAAAAAAATAAGATTTTCTCAAAATGGGAATGTTCAAGTCGATTGAATCCTAAGAAAAACAAAACCTTAGCTGGGTTTGAGGGTATATGCTCACATTTCTGTCTGACAATCTCCTAAAACCCAGCTACTTGTGGTAGGCTCTTTCAATCTAAAGTAATATGCGGAAGATTGAAGATGATAATAAAGATATCAGATTTCTAAGTGGGTTTGATTAAGAGAACAAGAGAACGAACTGAGTTTATCAAAATGGGTATACTCCAAGATGATTGGAAATGGTGCGTATGAGAAAACATTAGCTAGATTTGTGGATTTTTTTTCTTCCTGTAACAGTATTTTGGTATGAAAATCTTCCATGGATTGAAAACATGTCAACGGAAACTTGGAAAGGTAGATCGAAGAAGGTAACTTCAAGGAATAAAAAGTAGAGATGGGTCACATACGACCCAACAACTTGATGAGTTGACTAGCTTCATTGTAGAGGTTCATATTTTTCAACATCATCGGCTTCTTCATTCTCATTTACTCTTTAACCTTTTCTTAGTTATTACTGTTGAGTGATATTTATTTAGAATTGTTCATTTCTGTACTTTCTCATTAAAATTAACAATTTAAATTTAAAAAAAATATTGACAAAATGATTTAATATATTTATATGACCTCAATAAAGATATTTAAAATCAAATTTATTTTGATACAGTACTTCAAGTTTTCTTATTGTTTATTTAATATTTATTTTTTTAAATACATCGAACCCAATATTTAATTTTTTTAAATAAAATTTTAAATATTCGTGTTTTTTTAAACAATTTTTTTTTAAACAAAGTTTTTTTACTTTTCTTTTGTCCTTTTAAAAAAAAATTGAAAATATCATCCGCTTAGTTTTTAAAACGAATAAAACTAAATCTGTTGATAAACTTTATTTTTCATTCTTTTTTTCACCGGCAAAACATAGGAGATCATATATAAATAAACATTAGAGACTAGGTATAAAAAAAATGTGAAACCACACAGAATCAATCATGCGAAAACCATTCATTGTTTTTTAAGACGAACAAAACTAGATCCATTAATGATATTTTATTTTTTTATTAGACCCAATAACTTTGGTCTCGCATCTTATCATCAAGTAGTACACGTCTCGCATCTCTCCGCTTCATTATATTTTGTCTCGCATTTATTCAGTCTCATCATGTCTGGTCTCGCATAATTTAATTATGCTTGGTCCATCACATGATCATAACTTATTATGTATGGTCTCGCATGTTTATTTATGTCTAGTTTACATGTTTATTTATGTCTAGTCTCGCATGTTTTTTAGGTATGGTTTCGCATGTTGTTGTGTCTGGTCTTGCATGTTTTTTATGTTGGGTCTCGCATTTTTGCTGGGGAAAAATATAAAAGAATCATTAATGCATCTAGTTTTATTCGTCTTAGAAAAACAAAATCGATTGTACTTTAAAAAAATAGAGCTACGATTTGAAAGATACAGACTTTTTAAAATAAAAATAAAAAAGATAGGAAATAGAAATTTGGTTCAAGAAAAAAGATAAAAGGTTACTTGTGGTTTTTAACTTTGGTTGAGGTGTGTATTTGTAGTTTATCACTTTTGGATATTAATGAGATGTTTGGTTGGGTATTTATGATTATTTCATCCTATTTATATATATATATATATATACATATGCATTGTTTTCTCTTAAAATAAGTTTGTTTTCTCTTATAGATCAAATTAACACCTTATTATGGAAAATTAATCTGTTAAACAATTTAACTTGAGAATTGTCGATAACCACGAATGAAAAATTAAAATTACCCATAACCATTTTGATTTTAAATTTTATAAAAAACTATCTCCAACATAAATGTTTCCAACAATATATCTCAACACACAAAACACATACAACTTTAACAATTAGTTATTTTTAACTTTCGAAATTCTATATCTTTCGAACTCTAATCTAAAAACAAATATATTTCTATTTTTAAAGATGAATAAAACGAAATATATTAGTGATAACTTTAGATAATTTTTATTTTTTTTCCTATTTCGCAACCAAATTACATATAGTTACGCACCTGGCACACATTTGCTTTTTAACAACCAAATTACACGTAATTCCGCAACTCGAAAATGGTTACTTTTTTCAAACTTATTTCGCAACCAAAGTGCTTTCTACACAACTATTTTCTTCTTATTTTGCACGACTCATTTGCACGTAATTTCACAATTGGACACAATTGTTTTTCATAACCAAAGTTTTTATTTACGCAACTATTTTCTTCTTATTTACGCAATTCATTTGCACGTAATTCTGCAACTGGAACATGGTTGTTTTTCATAATCCAATTATACGTAATTATATAACTGGAACATAATTTATTTCTCGTAACCTAATTACACATACTTCAGCAACTAGAACATAATTATTTTTCCAGACTTATTTTACAACCTAAATATACATAATTACCCAACTTAAAAATATCAAAAAATATATTTTACGGATCTAGTTTTGTTCATTTTTAAAAATATAAAACCGATGGTATTTTGGATATTTCTTGGAACTATGGTTTAAAAGATATGATATTTAAGAAAACAAACAAAAATAGGAGAGATAAAAACCATGGAGAGATATTGAAGACTACGAGATGATTATCGATACTGTTAATTCAAAACCAGATGATTTTCCATACTATCTCAAACCTTGAGTAGTTATCGGTAAATATATTTAATGTTGGATGATCAGTAATAGATTATCTTAATTTATAAAAAAACATAATAACTAATTTTGCTCTTTAGAAATATATAAGACCAACTTATAATAGTAGAGACCAAACTAAATTCTAGCTCCTCAATAATATTAAAAAATAGTTTTTAGTATTTTTTCTTAACAAAAAGACCAAAACTATTTATTAATATTTATATAATTGAAACATTTGAAAATTTTAACACAAAATAATACATTTATTCTTTTTTAAAAAAATTTAACAATAAATTTTAAAATTAAATTTGAAATTCAAACAACTTGAAATTTTTAAAACATATATTTTATTGTCTTTTTAAAAAAATGAAGATTAAATTATCAATTCAGGAACAGCTCAACTTATATTAATATTTTTTAATTTAAATAATTTTAAACAAAATTGGTCAAAAGTGACAAGTAGCTCTAAAACCACCTGTATTTCGTGATATTGGGGTTTATTATTGTCGGCGCGGTAATTGCAGTAGTACACGAGTTTATTATGGTCATATGCCGGCGAAACTCACCCAAGTTCTACTAAAATTATGATATGTTTTCTCTCTCATTTTGATTTATGTATGTGATATTGTATTATAAGAGGAAAATTATACGAAGCAAGTTGAATTTGAATTTGTCTAGATCAAATTCTTTTTTTTTCATAACAAATTATTATACAAATGACGAGTTATGTATGTTGGTTAGAAGAATAAATAAATAAAAATGAGTTTTTATTATATTAAAATGTTAGGATGAATGACGTAACAAAAAGACTATTTTATTATCTTTTGACTGTTAGTGATCTTGAGTTTATAAAATGGTGGTGAGTTAAAGGATCTTAACAGAAATCCGAATAACAAAAAAAATTGGATGTTCTTTTGATCTAAAGAGAAATTTAATCACGCTAGATCAATGGTCATCAAAATTATAAACGGGGCACACAGTCATCCAATGATGAAACACTTCAAAGGTCATTCGTACGTGGCTAAATTATCAAAATAAAACTTGGAATACGCAACCTTCGTGGGAGTTTTCAAACATGCACACTATATACAACTCATGAAAAAAATAATGGTTTGTACATAATGTTGGTTAGTCACAGTTGTAGTACAAGTTAAATGAACTCAAAATATTAAATTATTTTCAATGTCATAGATTATGAGGAGATCTAAATTACATTATTACATATATTTTCTTTGCACACCTTAGTGCGGATTTATTATGGATATTTCAAAAAGTTCTTATAATGGATAACACCTATAAAATAATAAGGTACGAGATGTCTTCGTTTGAGATCGTCGGAGAATCGTTGGTCAATTTTACTTTTTAGTTCGTATTTGTGTTTATCTTTGAGGAAAACGTTAACAATTTCAAGTGGGTATTAGAATATTTGCACTATTTGATAGAAGCTAGCTCGATCAAAAAACTGTTCATGATCTTTATGAATAGAGACTTAACATTGATGAATACTCTAGAAAACAATGTTCTAATTAACAACACAAATGATAAGTCAATAACACATTAGCATGAACATTCTTGTAAATACAAAAAAGTACATGAAATAGAAAAATGATCACTTTATGGATTTGTAGAATGAAAGAATGTATTGGATACCCAACATGAATTCAAAAATATTTGGACTCATATGGATCTTGAGTTCCAAGATTATCCTCTAGCAATCAAATACATCGAAAATCCTTCTTTAATTTTATATATTGATAATTTTTCACGTTGAAAGCTAATGAATTCATTGATTTTAGTAACACGACCATTAAACAAATGGAGACCATTCATTTTAACCTAAATCGTTTTGTTAGCATCCGTAGGCTTAAGTTCGAGTTTTTGTGGGATAAGGTGAAATGTTTAATCGAGATGCAATATGAGGTAATTAAAGGATTATTCAAAACGAGTCATTTTATAGTAAAACACAAATATGGACACATGTTGTTCAACAAAATCAAAGATAAGATCTTGAATACTTCTTTAGAAATCATTTTTTACTCTCTATAATACAATGATAATATTGAATTAGATTCCAAAAATTGTGTTTGTACGCTCTATGCTATGTATGGTTTACAGTGTTGGTATGAGATTCACGAGTTATTAAAAAATGACATTCGAAAAGTTTAGATTCTTTGAATAATCGTTGGAAAATATTATATACAATTTTATCTACAAATCTAGTGAAGACAAAGCTCTTCAAACATTTGGATAAGTTTGTTCAAGTTTTGATGGACAACGACGAATGGCATATAAAACATATTTACAACAAATGGTTTCAAATAGTTATCCATAATATCTTCCCTTGTAGATGTTAAAGAAACATGAACATCATGGTCGCAAACTGGTCAAACATAAATTATTAGTCATTTTATCTACTAAACGAGATACATTTAATTTCAAACACGTACAAGAATCAGAAAATATAAATGCACCTTCACTTGGTCAATTTTTAAAACTTCACTAGTAAAAGTGTTGATATTGAGAGGAACTCCACCAGTTCGATTTAAAATTGCAACACAAGATAGTAGAGTTATGTATCTACATGAACCTTCACTAAATGGAACTTTTATGACACTAGTAAAAATGCTCAAAATATAGTGAAACTTTGCCAGTTTGTGTTCAGATTTTATCACAAGCTAGTGAAATGATTAGTTATAATGAAATGTTAATAGTTAAAGAAACGAGCCGTAATATTAGTTTTTAACTATTGTATGTTGATTGAAAAAGATTACATGAAAAGAATATATAATGCATTATCGACCTTTTATAACAAGGGTTAACAACGTACGTCCTGATGGTCATTTCGAGCTAGGGCGGTTTCATATGACGTGTATGACCATTTGGACGTGTAGAAGATGGTTAGCCGGTTTCTTTACCAAAAGTTTATGAATAATATGTCGGTTTATACAATGGTATTTAATGGTGTGAATGAGTTAGAAAAATCGTTGCAAGTGTCAACCATTTTTAAACTAATTCATGGGCGATCACATCAAATTTTAATTATCGTCATTTTTTTTATCAAACATCTAAGGATTCATTTTTCTACCATTACAAAGTACACCCCTTACGATTTTAAAGGAAATAAATTGGGTTTGGTTTTGTTGGTAACAACCATTTTATCCACATAAGTATTTGATGTTTACATTAGAAGTTTGTTGTTGAATTAATGTAACTTTTGCATCCTAATTTATCAATTTTTATAAAGGTAAAGTACCAATAACTACTCAAAAACAAACATATTCTCCACTTATTATCTAAAGTATAATTTATTCGAACCAAGTGCTCAGTTAAACTTTATATTTACGACTTACTATCCAACTTTTTTATAATACTTCAAATACCATTAATTTTTAAAATTGATACGTTTTTCGCAACACCCTTTCTCATTTATCTATTTCCTTAATTTTCAATTGTTTATCTACACTTCCATGGAACAACAATCCACAAGAGTCAAGCAATCGATTATTTACCATACTTGGGATTCCGGTGAGTTCGATTTCAAAACTAATAACCATGAATAGTACAACTTTCACCCTCAAATTCATCAGTATCCAATCACTCGAAAATTCGATGAAAAGTAAAATTAAGAACATGTGAAAGTTATTTGATCCTCCGAAACCAGAACCCGACGATTCATAACCTTAAAAAATAAATCTCAAACACTCAAAATCATTGGGTAGAATCGACTTGAGGATCCGTTTACCCGATACAAAAGATAGGATCGTGGTGTATTTAACTATTTTGCGAGTGATTATGGGAGAGATGTATCGATGGATGCAGGATATAAGAAAGAACTACAAAGGATTATACGACAAAAGGATGTGAGTTTATATTTGAATTTTAAAAGATAGGATCTCGTAGGTGGTGGTGATGTGATCAATAGCTGGTTTGAGATCAAAGAGTTACCTAACATCTTTGAGGGTTTGTGACTAGAGAGCACAGAATTTCTTGTTGAAGTTGTAAGGGAGGCTATGTTTGTTTCTTGTGGAATTGTAGTGAGAGTTATAAGGTGTTTGATGAAGATGATAAAATGTTAAGGAGATGTCTCGAATGTAATGAGATGAGAATGACTTGATACGATGCCCATATTTCTATTTTAAAGCTTTTTTTAGCTTGTAATTCTATATTTTAGACTATAAAATAAAATTCTGTATATGACCAAGAATGCTGATTTGTAATTCTGGTATTGTATTATATTGATAGTAGCGTGATTTCTACTATTAAACAATTTCATATACTAATTCTTTTATTTTCCATACTTTAATCTTAATACAAATATAGAGTGATATGAGACTAATTGACTTGATTGTATCATTGGCCGAAATGGTACAGTAACAAAGTTACACAATAAAAATTCACTTTCAAGGGAAATCTCATTAAATTAGTGAATCTTCTTTTACACACGTATCAAATAAATGGTGGATTCAACATAAGTAAAAAAGAATAAAGAGTTAGCGAATGATTCAACCGATATACTAACTAATTATAAGTGATAAATAAGGGTATTTATTTTATGAGAGCTACATTAAGATCAATGTCGATCACTCATTTTTTGATATTTTGCAACATAAGAAGATTATTTATTTGAATCTACCGTCATTAAAAGTTATAATAATATTTGGTGATAAGTGTGTTGTTCTCTTTGCAAGTCATTATATTTCTTAACTGTATTGTTTCATTCAACATCGATGTTTCATAGGCTTTAGAAACTTCCACTAATGTATCTATGTCAAAATCAATGCGCCCATGAAATCATCCATAGAGATACGTATCCTTATCATATTTAATCTGGATGATAATATAATACTTTAGAAATTATCAATATTATATCGTGTGGGATAATATTAATCATCGCATAAACTATATCATTTAAAAAAATATTGAGAAAAAGTTTTAATGTACCACTTCCAAATGAGGATTGTGTAACATTAAACTTTCATTCCGTATATGGATTCAAATTGTTTTTAAAGGAAATGAAAAATGCGATACCGCTTTTAAAAAACATTATCTTTCATTTAACATCTAGAATTGTCTATTGTCTTGCATCTATCATCGTCTCTCGTCTCTTGTGTCACATTTAACAACGTTTATTTTCTAACTTCTAGCATCTTCTTTCTCCTAGAATCTAGCATCATCTCTTGTCTGTATCTAGCATCATCTCTCATCTAGCATCTAGCATCTTCTCTCGTCTAGCATCAAACATCGTATCTTCTAAAAAGGTTTAACCAACCATAATGCATATCACGTCTATCATGGCCGAGTAAGAATTGTTGTTTGTTTGTTATACTTTATTTTTTATTTATTTTTTGTTCATAAGATTAATATGTCAGTTTTTTTTTTCAGAAGACAAAGGGACGTCCTTTCAATTTTTTCACCATTGGAACTGCAATAAAGCATTGGAAGCTGACCAACCAAGATAGAATATGTGAGGTTATCAATGCGATTCCTTTCGGGCCACTATTGGACACCATCTATAAATAGAGTACCGACATACCTTTCATAGCTATATTTGTAGAGTGATGATATCATCAAGATACCTCATTTCATTTTTCATTGGGTGAGATGAAGATTACACTCGACGATTTATCCATCATTATAAAGTTACCGATAAGCGGGAACCAAATAGAGGTACAAAAATAATGATCATGATGAGTGTGCCAGATTAGTATGTATCACTATCGGAGTGCCATATGCAGATGCTTTAACGGAGCTTATAGCGTATAAAGTTATTAGTATATAGTTGATGTGGCTTAGGGATCACTAATCTGACGAGCGTTTTCATGATGAAAGTGGTTGCTTGAGGAATTTTGATAATGAACGATGCGTCAATGCATATATACTCTATTTTTTTATCATCATATTTGCAGACAAAATTAATATCTATGTCAAACAATATTAGTTATGGAATCGGTTGGAGAATATGCTTGGCAGATGCGTATTCTGGCTGAGCTTTATAACGGGTTACGTGTGGCTTCAAAACATGTCACGAATACGATGAACAGATTCGTAAAAATTTTAGAGTGATGAAATTTGTACAACTTCACCCTTTGGAAACCACCTCATTTAGAAGGATTGGTTTCTTATAAGTTGCGCGTGCGTATGTGGGCAATACCCATACATAAAAATACGGTTGAACAATTCGTAAGGCAAATTCAATCGTTTAGACTCATTCTTGATCGCTTCGATATGTACGGGTATGTTTTCACTTTAACTCATATTACTATATGTTTGATTATAGTATATGTCGCTTATATTCTAACTTATATTGTGTATTAGATTTTGAATACTTTATCATATATTTTTTGGGCTATATTTTGTTACAAGTAATATTTGAGGACTATGAGTATTTGTTAATTTTCAAACCATTGGATGAGCTAGTATGGTTTACTGGTGGAATGAAAGTCATGGACAATACTGAGCCATACCATTCCTAAAGAGTCTTACGTTAGTTTAGATATATCCAGGATTTTCCACCTCATTGGACAAAACCTGCGTCTAAGAGAGGTCTCTTGACAAATATAATAATTTAATTTAAAGAAGTTGCGTAGAATAATCAGTATTATAATCTATTTGTGTCGAATAATTAAGGAAGTCGTATCCAATAGTTTAACGAGATAAGTACGAGTACACCGTTGTATGATGAATGAATTTCGGAATATATTTGGTATGTTGTACCAAATGCGCATAAAGATGATAATTTTCTTATAGGGGTTGAGCCACAATAGTCAACTCACCGAGATGATATTATTGGGGGTTATGCCAAAATCTTGGATACGTACGATAAAAGATTATACACTATGTCGGGTGAAGATTTTCGTGCCGCTTTACAACGCTATATTAAGATTATCAAGGCGTATTTAGGATGATTTTTTTGTGATGATGTATTATATTTTATGTTACTCTAGTTTGTGGATGATGTATGTTTATGGATCATGATTTTAGCTAATAATGTATGTTATTTTATGTTTGGAGACATTTTACTCTTATTTAACTCTGATGCATGTATTATGTTAGTAATTATTGTTTCATGCTTTAGATATATTTTTTTAAAACATATAAAATACATAATCATGAAAGCCCTTCTCAGAACTAGGTGTTATTTTCAACAAAACAACACTAATTCGGAGGGGTATACCTTGGAATTAAGTCTTAATTTAAAAACTATTTTTTATATAATATTGACTCATAATTCTAAGGCGTCTGCCTCAAAATTATATGTTTAAAAAAGAGAGTAACACTCAACCCTGATGAGACATATTGGAATGAAATGTTAATTCAAAAACAACTTTTTTTTACAGAAGATAGACTCATAATTATAAGGATATCTCTGTCAAATTATTTTCTTTAATAAAAATGTAACACTTAATTCCGATGGAGTACCTCAGAATTAGGTGTGTTTATTTAAAAATAATAAACACCTAATTTCAAGCTCCTCACTTGGAATCAATTGTTTTTTTGACAATGTCATCTTTGTTATATTCGTCGTGCTTCAACAATCTCAATGTGGTCCACTCTCTTGGCGACCATATTTGCGCCAAAGATACAATGTTTCATTACTAGTAAACCAACCTCATGTGCACAAGATAAACTGTGATTGCTTTTCATAACACATCTTTGCTTTATGGATCCCTATTTTTTAGCCTTTTTATATTCTGTTTCAAAAGTTTGAGTGAAAATTCAGACATGAAACGACTAATAACATCGAATATCCAAGCATCATTCTCAAATTGAGAGATGAAAATATTTTTTTCGAACGTCTTTTTTATATTCACGTGTTTCATCTTTAGCAAATATTATACTCTTCGCTAAAATATATCAAACACAAGCAAGCCCTTCCTAAGGTAACGTATCAGGAGGCATGCAAACTTTCCGCCCTAATATTCGTTATATTAAACGTTCATTTAAAATTTAAAAATAATATAATAAATACATTAAATTATAACTAGGTTGTTTTAGTGATTCATTGTGTTGTTGCGAAAATGTTTGAAGTTGTTAGTGTAAGAATAAAGAAACTTTTCACCGTAACGAGGTGTGAGCCATGTTTGAGCATAATGAGGGGATCCAAAGTATGCCTTATATTTTTATTTCATACACTCTATGTTCGAGTTCAACTTACTTATGGTATCTGAATAAATAATTTTATTCAAAGACATTTGAAACATGTAGAATTCAAATATCCCTAAAAAAACTTTCGTAGTCTTTGATATGATATTTTATTATGTGCCATTTACATAACATGTATGTCACTTTCAGAAATATAATGTTAATTTCTTTCATTAATGCTAATTCTCTATCCGTCACCGTAATATTAATTAATTTTTATTGGTTTTCCTTCTTGAGCAACCGCAAACGATCTAATGGCCACGTGTAATTTTCAAAACAATTGTGACTCAAGAAAATGAATGCGACCGTAAATGTGTTGTGGGTTGACGTAACACTAACAATATTGAAAAATAACATCTTATATCTCGCCGTTTTATACGTATTATCCATAATAATGACCTTCATAAATGTATTTAGAATATTGATATAGGTCGGATGTACAAAAAATAATTTGGTGATTATTTGAGACCTTTCATTTCACCTTCTACGCCATTCAATGCAATTTTTCTGTTTCATCTTATCCAACAAACACTGAATATTTGACTGACCATATTTATTCGATCTCTGGTGTTTTTCTCTAACATTAAAAATATTGGACACTTTATGAGGATTAAGCTCATTTAACTCGGTTAAATATTATGAGGAATGTCACCACGTATTGATAATTGTTTCACCAAATAAAGTAAACCACGTATAGATAACCTTGTTGTGGTTTGAGTGATGTTCTCTGATGTTGATTCTTTGTTTTCTTCTTCCATTAGACTTTTAAAGTTAAAAACATCTTGTTAGCAACTTTTGAGTTTTTTAAGTTTTTTGGTTTTAATCTTAAAAGTTTTAGAATATATGTTAGATTGAATATGAAAATATTATGTGTTTGTGGTTAAAAACATAGTTAGTCCCCCATGATGGGACTTGTCTCACGTTAGTCCCCATCGTTAACCTTTATAGTAGTTAATTATCTCAATACCTATTTTTGTCCAGTTTTCCCCTTTAACCATCCACGTCAGCTTCCACGTAAAAACGCTAATATGGATGCGTTAAAATTTAAAAACTTATCATTTAATTTTAACCTTTTGATATTAACCATATATCTAACCTTAAACCCGACCCATCTCATTAAAAACTTCAGCCCAAATATAAATTAGCATAATATAATTAAATAACCCGACCCAATCTAATAACCCGAATTGAATTACCAAATTTAACTAAAACCATATTCCAATTAGCCCCAAATCGATTTCCACAGAATCATTATCCATAATCCCCAAATCAATTCTCAAAAACCATATCCCTAATTAGATTTCCAAACTGAACCATTTTCTCGATTTCACTCATCTAAATCCTTTCTCTATTTCACTCAACGAACCCTTTCTCTAAACATATTATCTAATTCTCAAATCAATTATTTTGTTAAAACTAAATCGATTTCCATGATTCCAAAATCATAGTGACTCATAAATGGATTCATTCATTTATAATGGTAAGATCTATATTTTTTTCATTGTTTAACTTCACTATAGATTTTAGTGGTATGTTTAATGAGATTTTAACTTCACGATTGTTATTGTAGATTTTTTAGTGTTATGTTATGGGAATTTTAGTGTATTTTGTATAATTCTATGAGAATGTTAATGTTCTATGTGTTTCTGGTCCAAATTAAAACCTATTTAATGTCAATTATAAAATTGGGAGAAAATTGGTGGCTAAAAGAAGATTGAAGTATAAGGGAGGAATTTAAAAATAAACGACTTCAGAAACTCAGACATGTTCTCTATTTTGGAAATAAACTCCGTGTATGGCCTTGCAGAAGTAGAAGGTAAGGTGTTTTATTTTATTTTTGCATATAACCTGCCTTATGTGAATAAGACAATTAAAATAATAGAGACCGATGCTCACACTTTTGCGTTATTATAGAAATTCGGTGATGATTTAGTGGTAAATATCTATATAGATAGGACTCAACCTCTAGAAGTTATATCTCCGAATAAGCTGAAAAAAAAACAAGGCAATTTATGTTATCGATATTATTAGAACTACAACCATTGTAGTAGCCCACGGTGAAGAAGTTGTTAAAGGTGAGGTTGTACAAATGAGGAAGCAGTATAAGGTGAAGTGGAGACAGTTGTAGAGAACACTATTATGGAGAAGAGTATTGGTGTATATGGTGTTGGTATAGAGGATAATGATTGTGTACATGTTGATGATTTATATAAGACTGGTGGAGTTGTAGAAGATAGAGTTGTTGATAAGACTCTTGTAAAGGAGAGTATTAGTATACATGGTCGTAATGTAAATGAGACCGATGGTGTAAATAATGGTGATGTGCAAGTGAATGTTGGTGGATTTGATGCGGATACTGATGATGTGTATGGTATTGAGTCAGAGAAGACTGTTGTTGAAGAGACCATTGGTAGAGATGTAAAAGAAACTGGTACCACAAGGTGACCAAATTTTTCTAGTTGATGGTATTAACGACACTTTCTTTGCAAATATTGACATGTTACAGTTCGATGGTCAAACATAACAACGTTAAGGAAATATGTATGATAATAGTGTAAATGTTAGTTTAGATGACACATACGATCCAAAGGAGATAAGTGATAGTTCAAATGCTAGCCTTGATGTAGATAGTTTTACAAGTACTGATGAATAGTAAAATAATAATAATACCCTATGAGACTAAAAAAAGCTAAGTTGAAAAGTTTAAACCTCATACTAAACTAAATTTTAGTGAGTTACAACTTGGGCTTGAGTTAGGTTCTTCAAATATTTTTAAAGATATCATAAATCAGTATGGCATCAAACAACAACAAAATATATACATGTTTAAGAATGACAATTTGAGGTGTAGCTCCAAGTATAGTGCTCTTAGCTGTAACTGTTATGTCTACGTTTCTTGCAAAGGAAACACACCCAACTAGAGGATTAGAACCCACTGTGATGTACACCAGTGTGTGCATACTAACAAGAATACAAACATCACTAGTATATGGCTTATGAGACAATATCTCTACCAGTGGCAAGCGAACCCAGACTAGTCAATAAAAAGTTTAATTGTTGATGTTAACAAAAAATATATGGTGAATATTATTAGACCAAAGGGATATATATTTTGGCCTTCCAACTCTTTTGAGATTTTTAAACCTCCATCAGAGAGGATATTTAAGGGGGAAACAACAAACAAAAAAGAAGAAGATAAATTAGAGCTTGTTCAACCTCGTACGATTGTGTCAATAACTACAAAAACTGTCTAAAATATACAACACCAAACAATGAAGTAAATGTAAAGGTATTGGCCATAATTAAAAAATATAGAAGGGTGAATTAGGCAAATGGACAAGCAATAATCCACGCCAAGAATCAGGAGCCACGTCTACGATGAATGATTAATCAGTACATGTAAGTCTTAATAGATTTTTATTATTGTTATCTAACTTGTAAGTTACTTATAATTATTATTTTTATAACAATTAAGAAGAGGTGGAGTGGGTAATCCAGGTCTACAATCTGACGTAAATATAGTGTCGATTATTAAGTTATACTTGATATATCTGTTTCAATTTTTAAGTTGTACATGATATATAATCCAGTCCAGTCTTGTTGAGTGTTAAATGTGTTGTTGATTGTAATGGATAATTTGGTCTTCAGTATAATGTTGTTGATTCTATTGTGCTAAACAAGTCTTCAATCTAGTGTTGTTACATGTTGGATATGTTGTTGGTTCTATTGCGATAACCATGTCTTTAATATAGTATTGTTGAGTGTTAAATATTATGTTAATTGTATTGTGATAACCATGTATTTAATCTAATGTTATTGATTGTTTAATTTATTGTTGATTATATTGTGATAATCAGGTCTTCAAACTAGTGTTGTTGAGTATTGAATGTGTTGTTGATTGTATTACACAATAAGGTTTACCTTTTATTGTTTTTAGTGTTGAATGTGTGGTTTAGTGTTGTGGTATTGTTTATTCAGGATAACGTGGTCCATTGCGTTGATTGAAGATGAGGCAACTTACATAGACTTGTTGTCCCAACTATAAGATTTTTATTTTTTTAAATCAAAGTTCTTTTGAACATATTATACATGTGGTCTATTGGGAATCTAACTATTTCCTTATATTTGATATATAGGATGTACCTTCTTTATTTTCATCTCAAAACAACATTACATCCCTAAATAACAGTTGCGTAAGGACATCAAATATGCAACAGTTCAAATATAAAAAAATAGGATTTAACCAAAAGTATCAAACAAAATCTCTCTAAATCTTGGTGAGGAAATGCAAAGGAAACAACTGTACGTGGTAAATCTATAGTCACACATCAGTTTTTTGAGATTGTATCAGAGGGTGCTGCCCAACAGCTACTAGTTTAGGTAACACAGTGGTTAATATCAATATATCTGCTGGTGTTGTTTCTAGATCATGTGTTGGCAACTCAGGCAGTTATGCCATCACAATGGAAGGTTCTGAATCATAGGTCATAAGTAGTGAACCACCGACAAAACTTGCTACACCTTGAGGGGATGTTTATGAAGGTTGTATATGGATCTTACACATTTTGAGGTATGGTGATGCTTGTTGGAAAAATGGTTGATTAAACATTTTGAGGTGAGATTGTTGCTTATGGATGGTTTTTGTAAGAAGTGTGAGTCGTAACTGAATTATTGTTTTTAAGCTTCACTTAAACTTGGTTGTGCTTGTTTGTAATGACTGAATTATTTCAGATCAGGTTTAAGTTTTTATCAGTTTATGAAATCTCGGGTTTATTAGTTTTTATCGATAATTGATTTAGGGGGTTAGGGATTTGAATTCTATAGGAATCGCCTTGGGGTTAATTGGGATATGATTTTTTTGTTAATTTGGTAATTGGATTAAGTTATGTTAATTACATGAGGCTAGTTTATATTTGGACTGGATTTTTTTATCGGTCGGGTCGGATTTAGGATTAGATATAAGGTTAATAGTGAAAGTCTAAAATTAAATGATAACTTTTTTATTTTCCCATATAGAAATTAGCGTTGATGGTGAAAGGGCAAAAGTGGACAAAAAAACTGTTGAGATCATTAAGAATTAATTTGTTGTGGTTTTTAAAATATAGGAAACCAATTTATTACAAAAAATAAACGATAGAGACTAACATGAGATAAGTCCAAAACATAGAGACTAATGATGTTTTTTAACGTGTTTTTGTAAAAAATAAAAATAAAAAAAAACATAAAAAATATAAAATTAAAATTATATAGAAGATAAAAAAGTAAAAATCTTTGTTTAATCTTTTAAAAAAAGTTTAAGATAAAAAATAAAATAAATATTATAGAAAGCCTCACTATTGGTAAAAAAATAACTCACGATAGTTTTTTAAGTCGCGGATAACTTGGATAGTGAATTCAGTTAAGCCACTATGGAAACAAATCTAAAAAGACTCCACAAGTGGTTACCAGCACTTAGCAATGAGTAATGCCACGTGTCTACATAGCATTGGCTAAATCGACGGAAAGAGAATCTATCCAAGTACAAAATGTTGTTGTTGTCGCAAAGGTGAAATATCATGTAAAGAAATTGAAAAGATTGTAAAAAGTGGTTTTTGAATCTAACATTCGTTATGCGCACGATATGTGAAGTCGTCCGTCACCATCTCTGGTAAGTAAACAAATCGCAAGTTGGCTATTCTTTTGTGTTTGCCAGTTTATGTTTTCTCAATACATACGATTTGCTTAAATTTACTAATATTTCTAAGATTGGTGTGAATTTTGTTTATTTTCAAAATTCAATTTATAATTTTGGATAACAATAAACTCAATCGTTATTTATATCTAAGTAAAAGTGACAACTATTTTTACGATTTTATAACTCAAATACAATCGCCAGATGATATTTTTTTATATATAAAAACAATACTAATAGTTTTGTCAAGACATCTAAAATAGGAAAATAAATATGAGAATGATCAATGGTATATAAATAAGAACATATTTCAACTAGTGTGAGGTCTTTTGGAAGTGGACCAAAAACAAAGCCGTGAGACTAATCGGGGGCCAAAGCGGACAATAGCATACTAGTATGGAGATCAGTTTTTCTTACTTATATACGGAGATGGAATATGCGGTCCCCAATATTCCCTACAAATGGTATCAGAGCACCAGACCCAAACGGAACGCGATGTGGCAGGTGTGATGTGAGTGAAATTCTCAGATGCCGAACATCGAGCCAGGAGCCATACTTAAGGTGAATGATTTGCTGGATAAATGGAGTGCCTGATGGCTCATCAAGCAGGTGGCTTGATCAAGGAGCGGTGCACTGTCATTTATAGATGGAGTGCCTAATAGCTCATCAAGCAGGTAGCTTGATCAAGGAGCGGCACAATATCATCTGATGGTGAGCAGATAGATCTGCCCTAAACCTCTAGAGTTCAGGCGTCTCTCCACCTGACTAGAGTATGCGGATGGAAGCCAATTGAGAGGAGGCTAGAGTGGTACTTTGTTCGAGAGGAGGATTGTTAGGTGCAACCAAAGTCCCACATCGGTTAAATATGTGAAGGATCAATGGTATATAAGTAAGAACATACCTCAACTAGTGTGAGGCATTTTGGAAGTGGACCAAAAGAAAAGCCGTGAGGCCTTTCGGGGGCCAAAGCGGATAATATCATACTAGTATGGAGATCGGTTGTTCTTACTTATATGCAGTGATGGCTTGATCAAAGAGCGGCTCAGTGTCATCTACAGAAGCAGGTAGCTTGATCAAGGAGCGACACAATATCATCTGATGGTGAGCAGATAGATCCGCCCTAAACCTTTAGAGTTCAGGCGTCTTTCCACCTAACTATAGAGTTCAGGCGTCTTTCCACCTAACTAGAGTAGGTAGGTGGAAGCCAATTGAGAGGAGGCTAGAGTGGTACTTTATTCGAGATAGGGATTGTTTTAGGTGCAATCAAAGTCCCACGTCGGTTAAATATGGGAAGGATCAATAGTATATAAGTAAGACCATACCTCAACTAGTGTGAGGCCTTTTGGAAGTGGATCAAAAGCAAAGTCGTGAGGCCTTTCGGGGGCCAAAACGGACAATATCATACTAGTATGGAGATCGGTTGTTCTTACTTATATACGTGATGGAATATGTGGTACCCATATTCCCAACAAAAGCCAGTTAGTTACGAAATTTATAATTTCTTCTAACTTAATAAAGAATGAATAAAATTTTTACCCTACTAAATTGACAACTCTCATGAAAACCGGATATTTCAAGTTCAAATCCAAAAAATATAATAAAAATGAATATAAGATACATCATGACAGATTAAGAAGAACGACAAACACCGAAAATGTAGACAAAAGAAGAAACGAATGACCCAAACACGTATATATCAATAGAAAAGTAGGAAATGAAGAGATGAACATGGCTAAACGGATCAACCGACCCAAGATAATGGGAAGGGAAAAAAACGTCTCTAGCTTTAAGACCCATCATATGACAACATAATCAAGCTATCATTCCACAATTAGGAGTCGCTCATAATAAAAAAACGACACCAATAGGTTCCTCCACAATTCTGGTCAGCTCATCTAGGTGTAAGCTAAACAGGTTATCAGAGCAACCATCATTTCGCAAGGACCCAACCAGGAGTAAACCCCTATAATTATCAATACCCAATGCCTCACATACATCCACCATACTAACTAGTCGCGACTTCGGATTATCTAAATATGCCACAAAAATATCCTTAAATACTACTAGATTGAACAACAACAACCCATATGGGCCTACGCCAACATAAATAAAACAACAAGCCCCACAAGAATGGTATCCTACCATGCCATCGTCGCCAAGATACTATGCTAATAACAATTATGTGACTTCTCATTATATCAATAAGGCTTCGGCCGATAAAGAAAACAGATCTGGCCGGAAGTACCTTGGTAATTAAGAGGTAAACATCAATAATTCTAGTATATTTTATGACAACTATGATGAGAATACGTAGGATGAGTCCTTTCTGAAGCTCGAAATAGAAAACATAATGTTTTCATTTTTATTCAATACCCACAAGATAGTAACATTCATTGGCAAGAGCGATCTGAACTACCATGTGAAGAATTTCAGGTGTGAGATACTAAAATACCTTGGGGGATGATAGTATGATATATAGGCTTCATTCTGACACAAAAATATAGAATTGTGATATGGTTCAATAGTCTACCAACGAATAATATTCGAAGTTTCAACATGTTGTGAACGATCTTTTGAAAACCATTACATTGTCTCCAATTTTATCAAGAGAGATACAAACTATATTATCCACTGTAAGAAAATACCAAATGAAAGCTTACAGGGATACACAAATCGATTTATCAAAACCAAAATGAGTTGCTGCATTTCCCCGAAAATATATTATTTCTTACATATCGACAATGAATATTATGAGGACCTTTATCCAATATTATCATGCAGTAAAAATCATATGTCTTAGAAGACTTGATAGCACAATTAGAGCGCTACATTAAAGTAGATGAAATGTAAAGAGCAAGATTGGATGAAGACACGACTAAATCAATGGCTTGTTCGAAAAGCTACATGCTAGTACGCAAGGATGGTAACTCTCTGTGGTATATGTTAGCTCTAAACTATATCAACAGTTCAAAAAAATAAATAATTATGAAAAATCATTAAAGCTTAGGTAGTTTAACAAATGAAGAGGTTACAAAGGAACATTAATTAACAACAATTATATGTACAACAACCACGATAAAAACTAGAGGCCCAAACATCCTCTGTGGGGCCTATTCGTTGAGGTAAATAAGTACATATGAGTAGTTTATGAATGGACTAAAGATAGGCTCAAATACTAAAAGCCAAAAAGGTTTTACGACCCTAAAGAAAATAGAGACAAGCCCAAATATTTAAAGTTCCATAACGATGTAGGATACCATACAAGGGATTGTTGGGCATTACATGGCCAAGTTCAATAAATGGTTGACGAAGGAAAGATATCAGAGTTTGTTAGGACAAAGATGAAATGCAAACATAAAGGTGCCGAAGCTAACAACAAAAAGTGACAAACAAGTGCAAGAACAAATCGATAAGCCAAAAGTGTTTTTATAACAATATAATCTTCAATATAGTCTTAGAAGAATATTTGGATCATGAACCTAATCAGAAATCTATATGTGTCAGAGCCGGAGGATGTCATTTTCCAGGTATTACTAATTGTCTAAAAAAAAGTTATATCCAAGATTTGAAAAATACACCACATAAAAATACCATCTCACTTGTGTCAAAACCTTTATCGAGTTGTATCATTCTTTGATGATGATCTTATAGGAATAGCAGGACCCCAAGGTGACGTGATACTTATTAGCTTCAAATTGGCGGATGTGGAGGTAAAAAGAGTAATGATCAACATAAAAATTCCGCTAACATATTGTACAAGACCACAAACAATAAGATGTAAGGTATCTCAGAGTTAATCCCTTCATAACTAATCTTAACTGACTAGGTGCGTACGCATAAGTAATAGGCGAATCAAACATAGAATTGGTCATTGAAAGACACAAATTCAAGAAAAAATGTACGTTGCCTCTTTATGATAATAAAAGCTCTGTCATCATACAGTGTGATTGTAGCACGATGTTAGTTGGATCACATGCGTGCGATAATATGTATAGCTAATCAATGTCTTAAGTACCCAAATAACATAAACGTATGATTCATCCGAGAAAATTAAAAAGTCGGTTGAAAATGCTACGCATGAACTTTGGCCCGTAAAAAGAAAACACAAGTGCAATAACAATTGGAGGAGGATCCTGTCATTCTTAATGATATGGACCATCCCCGTGAGGCCCCTCCCCCACCTTATAGACCTTGGAGAAGAAATTGAAAAGTTCTGAATGAAATGAGAACATAAGCTACAAACATTTATACATTTTATACATTTATACATTTTAAGGTACAAACATCTATAATGTTTGAATGGAAGACTCGACAATGATATCTCTATGAATATAAGGTATGAACATATATACATTTTATAAAATAATATTAACTTATTTTTCCAAGGGTTTCGAAGGCATTACATGAGTTTTAGTTGAAGTGATTTGACATAAGCTATCCATCAATTCAAACATTTGGCCAATCAAATAAAAAATATGGTTTTAGGCCCAAGAAAAAACAGAATCAATCATTTAGGAGGTGGGTAATCTGACTATTATTTGACTTATTTAGAAGGCTAATTACCCACTCTGGATGGAAAATCCGGTGTTAATAAAAACAAGAATGGTAACTGAAGAATGTGCGCAGACTTCACAAAGCTAAATAAGGCATTCTCGCAAGATTCTTTTCCACTGCCACAAATCGAATGTTATCTTTCATGGATATAATCGAATACAAATACATGATAAAGATGAAGAGTATACAACATTTGTAACAGATAGGAGCCTCCACTGGTATAAGGTCATGTTGTTCGGCTTAAAAAATATAGGGTTAAGCTATCAAGGATTAATGAATAAGTTTTTTGCAGATCAACTCGATAGATTTTTACAAGCTTATATAAACTGTATGTTAGTTACAAGAAAAGAAAGCAATAAATACATTGCTAATTTACACGCAATATTAAAAAATATCAGAAAAATCAACTTAAAGATAAATCTGGAGAACTGTGGCTTTGGAGTTCGATTGAAAAAAAATACTTTGTTACATACTCAACGAAAACATCATTAAAGCAGGTCATGCTAAATTGATAAATTTAAAAACTGTGGTTCTAAAGAAGTACAAGTTCTTACATGCATCTTGGCATCTCTCAATAAATTAATTCTTCAACTCATCAACGAAATTGAACCATTCTTTTAGGTTCTAATAAAATTAGAGAAATTCAAATGGAATCCGACTTACGAAGAAACTTTTCATAACATAAACAAATTTATTAAATCTAAAATAATATTGACCAGGTCAAAGCCATCAGAGTCTATGTAATTATACCTTCAATCTCAGATTATGGTGAGAACTCCTTATTAATATGAGAAGAACACATAAAGTCTAAGATGATATACAACGTAAGTAAGTCCTTACAAAGAACTAAACACAAGATACTTGCAACTAGATAAGTTAGCCTTAGCGTTTGTGCTGGTAACAAGAAATATGCAGCCTTACTTCCAAGCTCATACCATCATCATCCGAACTTCATTTCTGTTAAGAAATATGATGCAAAATCTAGATGTTTCACGAAGATTAACAAAGTGGTATGTCAAATTAGAAGACTATAACATTCAATATGAATCCAAAACTGCATATAAAGCTCAATTCTTTAACTTTTTTCGTACAAAATTCCAATCTGAATGACTAATATATTCAAAAGAACAAACAAATTTTACGTGGCTAGTGGAAAATGATAGATGAGGCAACAAACAGGGTTAAGCCGCATGAATTAAACTTATCTCTCAAGGACAAATTCTTATACAAGCCATTAATTTTGATTTTCTCAAACAACGAGGACGAATATAAAACCGTTATTGTAGGTTTACGGCCAACTAACATATCTAGAGCCAAACAAGTCCAGATATTCACATATTCATATCTCGTTTTCAACCAATTATTAGGACAGTCTAAAGGAAAGAAAGAAAACATCGTTAAATACCTAAAATATCTTCGGTAGAAGATGTCCTTCTTCGAGCAGGTGAATTTTGAGTAAGTACACCAATAGCAGAAAATGTTGAAGCGAACGCCTTAACATCTTCGGTATGCATATATACTGAGGAATGAGTTATTTTCCAGGATAAAGAATCCATACACTCTATTTTTTTTATTGCAACCGTATCCAAATAAGAGGTTATAATGGTTGAAGATGAAGAATACGAGAATGTGGCAAAATTCTATAACAAAGTACCTAATAAAATGCACACTTATGGAGAGCAAGGCCGGAGCCGTAAAACTCAATATGAAGGTAACTCATTTTGTCTTTCTCTCATACATACTATACAAAACAGGTTTGATAAAACCACTACTCTAATGTCTTAGGCCAGATGAAACCTATTTTATTGTTGATGAACTGCATAACATGGGAGGTAGTACAGATTGTAGGTATAAATATTTGCATACAAATTCATGCTTCAAAGCTATTATTTGCTAACAATCTTGAAGGATGTAAAAAATAAAGTGATGCATTACGACACCTGTCATTGTTACTCAAACTTAATCTGAAGATATATCATTTGATATGTGGAACATATATATCATGGTACATCTCCATCCGGGTTCAAAAGAAAGAAAATATTTGATTGTAGCAGTTAATTAATTCTCCAAATGGGTTGAGGAACAACCATTGGCTAACATCACAACCAAATAAGTAATTACCTTTCTGGACTCACACATATGCTTTCATTGCTAAATACTTCGAGTTATAACAATAGATAATAGCCTTTAATTTTAGAATAAAGAGTTAACCTGGTAATTCCAAAAGAAGGGTATCAATCATATATTTTCATCTCATTTTCATCTATAGGCTAATGGAAACGTGGAGGTGACAAACCGAACGATATCCAAAAAAATCAAGAAGATATTTGAGGGAACACCATAAACCTGGGCATCCTTTTTACGAGACATTTTATGGTCCTATAGAATAACTCCCCACGCAACAACGAACGATACGTATTTTTCTCTAGTGTACGTAATTAAAGTAGTGGTCATAACCGAAACGATTATACCTTCTTACAGAATTTCCAACTATAACAAAACAATAAGTAATAAAGTCCAACATGTCAAACTTGATGCTATCGAAGAGAAGAGTGTCAAGACTCATCTTCAGTCTGAACATTATAAAGCCTTGATGCACAATATATACAATTCATAGGTCCAATTTCATAGTTTTGAACAATAAGATAAAGTCGCCTCAAATTAATAGTTATCATTTATTGTCGAACCAAAAGATAAAGTCGTCCACACAAAGGAGAAACGCTTCAGAAAAGTCTCCTAAAATTAGTAATTATCATTTAATGTGGAATCAAATGCAAGCTAGAAATGATTATACATTCTTATTGTGGAGCACTTGAAAATATATAATCCTCTATAAGTCATAATATTTTACGTAAATATTTTATAATGATAACATTATCATTGTACTATTTCATTATTTGATGGTATAAGTAAGATTTTATTTAGACACTTAGTATTTAATAAAATATTTATGATGTAATAACTTTCATACTTATTTTATAATGTAAATATGATTATTTGGATTCGACCGACGAGACAATTATTTATTGTAAATAATTATGTTATTCCATTATTTTTCCTTTAATAAATATTTACAATATTTTAAAAAAGCAGAAATAGGTTTTTAGTCTTAAAATCTCTTCAACACCCATAATGTTATATCATTCTAAAGAGAAGGGATAAGTTTGGATTTTTAAAATCTCTCAAATTCCCATAATGCTACGAGATTAAAAAAAGAAGGACTAAATTTTAGAGTCTTTAAGTATCTTCAACATCGTCAATGTTACCACATTCTTTCAAAAATATACAATCAATGATAAGTCTGGAGTCTTAAAATATATACAACACCTTCAATGCTACGATATTTACTTGATGCATCGCGAATAAATAAAGGATAAGACTCGACCAACATCAACGTCCAATACCATAATTATTTGGCGGTAATTGAATATAAAGACGAGTAATGACCCCTCCCCCCCCCCCTTCTTAGTACTAAAATAAACCATATTTTCCTTTTATATCAAAAAATAGAACCATATGTTCTTTAAGGTTTTTGCATTTGAAGCTGATACTTCATTTGGACAAACATAACCGCAAGAAATAGTGTATGAAAAAAAATAGAAAAAATAGACACTAAGCATTGGCCATATGTAGAAAATTACCTGTAATCAGGACTATGTAGAACTAGGATGGCTAGTTTAATGGGGCCTTGATGAAGCAAAGTGAAGGAATTTCATATCATTTTCTCAATGAAAATATTTGTAATACAGTTATGAATCCAATCATTGACAACAAAGATGATACAACTCATATATAACAAAAGAAAATAATTACTTCGAGTCTATGGTTCATATACCTTATTACCATATCAAGGCTAGACATTTTAACAGGGACCTCACTCTTATTAGCAGCAACAAGAGATTGCATGAGCAACTTAGCCACATAAATTGGACGAGTGTGAGATGCACTCCCCTCAGTCACTACTTCTTTTGCAACTGATTCTTTCACGGGCTCCTTATTGACTTCTCTATTAGCAGTATTTTCTCACATGACAACTAATTTATTAGGCTTGGTTACCTGGTTTTTATTTCTTTGGTCTTCAGAATCTGAAGTTGCCTTACTTGCTTGCTCTTTCTAACATAGTTGGCATTTGTTTATCTGAGTCTTTACCACGACCATAGAAGCATCACTTTTGTAACTTTTACATAGATATGTGTAGTGGATAGTGCCACTCGAGCCTCGATAAAAGTAGAATTTTTCTCAATTTTGTATCTTTTTGGCTTCCCCATATTTGTTCGAACCAATTGTACATATTTTTCTTCAGGTTATTTATGCGTGATTCTCCTTCAATTTGGCCTTAAACACAGTCGCAATTAGATTATTTATTTTCTCAAAATAAAATTGTGGGAGCAGCTTACCAAATGGACTATTGAGTATTTTTTGTTTGATATTCTATATACCAATTAATTATAATTATCTTTTAATGCATTTACTTTTTGAGAATTTTGTGATTTTTTAGAGCCATATATATGTTTAGATTCCAATATACAACCACGCATCACCAATTTATTTTATCAATGAACTTGTAATGTCTATATTCTTCTACAAAAATAATATCAAAGCCAAATGAGATGATAAATTTTATATTTTATGATACCATTGATGAGACACTTACTTAATTCTACGAATATTGTTTTTAAGTTTCCTCTCGATTAATATTAACTTAAATTTATTTATGATAAAAATGTTATTTTCTTATCATACGTAAAAATATCAACAAAGTGTTATATATATATATATATATATATATATATATATATATATATATAGTTTTTCAATGATACCATTCAGAAACATAATCTTAATAATTATTTAATGATGGTGAAGGTTAAATTGTGCAAATCTCGTTCAAAAGATTTATTCGATAGAATTAAAAAGTAAATTCTAGTAAATCCAACAATTTCACGTTGAGTAGATATTTTTTTACAATGAATATTATATATATATATATATGTTATTTTTACTCCAGGTTTTTAATATTCATTTAAAATCGACCAGGTCTATATATATATAAAACAAAGTTTTGGATTATTCTTTACCTTGAAGACCCTCCAATGGTCGGCAGCCGACCATTCTTTCTTATGTTTCTCTAATGTCACGAATATACTCATTTCCTCTCATCACCAAAATCATAAATAATCTTTAAATAGTATCGAAGATTCCAAAATTAACCTACAAAACCCTATCTCAGGAAAAAGAGGGAAACCCAAACAAATGTTGGCTAAATATGATGATTTCTCTTCTCTTCAAGTGTCTGTCCTCCTAGGTAAAGAAAAAGTATCGACACATCCATTATATGATTATCCTCCTCATACTCACCTAGATCACGTTAAGCCAGATTAACAAAATCCTACGCAAATGTCGTCAAACCAAAAACCACAATCATTCATGATCAATTTCAAGTTAAGGATAAAAAAATATCACATTAACATACATCTTACTTCTAGTGTCAAATAAAACCTTATGCAAAGACCTAAACACACGTTAGTATGTAAAATTTATTTAAGGGAAACTACAGTTTGTTGCAATTCAGAAATTCTACTTTTTTTGTTTTCACGGAGAGGCTAATGTTTCTCATCTAGATATAAGACGTGTTCTTCTTGAATCTACCCTTCTGGAAGATTTAAAAAGAATCTGGAGGAGAAATGTATGGAAGATAGAAGACAAAAGAATTAAATTTCTATAGTGGGGACCTTATTTCTCAACAAACAAAGAATTCCTTATTACTCTCTCTTCCAAATCTTCTAGAATTAATGTATGATTAAAGGACTATAAGAATAATAGTAAAAACCTCAGGTAACTCTCGTACCATTTGGGTTCCTTCTAAAAACATAAATATAAACAATTGTTGGAAGGTGTGGTTAGAACTAGATGTATCACAAGATCCTTTCACCAAATTCTGGATAGGATTTGGTGAAAATGATAGATTTTGGTTGGACATTGTCTACGAGGAATTCCTATTTTACTGCTCAAAATATTTTCACCTTGGATACCAGCACAAATATTGCAAAAAGTCTTCTATAACAAAAGAATTTCACATAAAAAATTTAAACAACCACAAGCCAAAGAATCAGGGAATAAGACATATCAAGAAGAATTATAGAAGCCTAAACTCAAATCGATAACTATTAAAAGTTCAAAAGAAGAAGAAGAGCAAACAAGTTTAAACAAAGCTTCAACTAGTCTTAGGCTTGAAGAAGAAAAACAAGTTACTAGATACCAAAACATTAGTTTTATAGAAAGCAATGATAATGTCTTACCTTTGGAAACAAAATCAAATACCGAGGAAGAACTAATTATTAAAGGTAAAAGCAAGGAAAACACTAAAGCGAAAGACTCATAAATCATTGAAGCTCTGGATTCAATAAATACATGTAACTTAATTGAAGTAGTGAATGATTCTGATGAATTACTTAGTGAAGAAGATTCCAATCATCAAAACACAAATTGTCTTTCTTTATCTCTGAAAAGAGTGCAATTCGGTAAGGAATTTCAAAAAGTATTGAACAAAAAAATTAAGCAATCCAAGATCAACAATTCTAAAGGCCCTATCTCTTCCAAACCTTTTATATTTAAATGAAAATTAAGATTTGAAGTTGGAATATTAGAGGTTTAAACAAAAAAACATCATCAAAAAGATTAAGATTGAATTAAAAAACTAAAAAGATAGAAATCATAGCGCTATTCAAGAGCCACTGGTCCCTGAAGATAAGCTTTCTCTTATAGCAAATAAAATTGGTTTCTCAAAATACACTACTAATGGTAATAGTAAAATCTGGGTCTTCTGGAATAATAATTACTATGTAGAAGTCATTAAAAATAAAAAACAATTTATTTATCTCAACGTGAAGATTTGCACCCTAGATAAAGAGATTTGGATAACATTAATATATGCTAAATGTCTGAGATTCCTAAGGCTTGATCTTTGAGAAAACTTAAGAATATTATCAAGAGATGTTAAAGAGTGGATGGTCCTTGTGGACTTTAATATAATTCTCAACTCTTTTGAGCAGCTCTTTTGCTCTACTCTTTTTACTAGGAACATGATGAATTCTCTCAAGCCACAATGGGCTGTAATTTAGATGATGCGAGATTTAGTAGCTCTAGGTTTACTTGGACCAACAAAAGAAAGTGGAAGATACTATAAATATTTTTCTATAACTCTAACTGGTCAAAATATTTTGGCAACACGCGAGTAAACCATTTATTAAGAACATGCTTTTATCAATCTCTTCTATTTATTTCAATAATATCCGATCAAATGGTTCACAAATCATCTTTAAGTTCCACAATATGTGGATTTTGCATCCAAAATTTCTAAAGGTTGTGGAAGACAACTGGAAAATAAGTATAGAAGGTCCTCCAATTCAGGTTTTCTGGTACAAATTAAATAGACTGAAGCAAAGGCTAAAATGTTGGAATTTAAATGAGTTTAGAAACATTTTTAAATCAATAAATCAAGCTAAAGAAGAAGTAAAGAACATAGAATTTTTCTTTGAGAATTTGTAGATTCTTGAAGATAAAATTAGCTTTGCTGAAGCTCAAGCTAAGTTATTACAGTTTCTGCCAGAGATGAAGAATACTAGATTAAAAAAAGTAATGTAAGCTGGTTAAAAATGGGGACATGAATACAAGATTGTATCACAATAATGTCAAAAGGAAAATAAAGAGAAACAAAATCCAATGGATCAAAAGTGGAGACAAATGGATTACTGATCAGGAAGAAGTAGTAAAAAATACTACTGAGTATTTCAAAACTTTACTAACTGGTCATATTGATCAAGTTAACATTAAGGAAATAGCTAGTTATATTCCTAAACTTATAAAAGAAGAAAACAATAATATGATAAGGGCTATACCTTCTGAGAAAGAAATCTAGGAGATCATCCAAGGACTTTGCTCTACTAATAGTGTTGGGGCTGATGACTTCAATGATTAATTTTACCAGTATTATTGGCCAATCATTAAACATGAGCTTTACAATGTCATCAGTAGGTTCTTATCTAATAATGTAGTCCCTCAAGGGATCTTCAGAACATCCATATGCTCATCCCCAAATTAACTTCTCTCAATCACTGGAAAGAATACAAACCAATTAATTTTTGTATCATGTTCAACATGATTACTTCCAAAGTAATAAATAATAGGTTAACTTCTATCCTTCATAAAATTATCTCAACTGAGCTGAGAGGATTTGTCAAGGGCGAAAATATTCAAGACAATATCTTACTTACTGATGAGTAATCCCAAAACCTTACCAGAAAATCTAGAGTGGGTAGCCTTATCCTAAAAATTGATATGTCCAAAGCCTTTGACAGACTGTCTTTTAACTTTCTTAATAAAGTATTGCATTATTTTGGCTTTGATAAGAGATACCTTAACCTATTTCTAAAATGTATTAAGGGGACCTCTTTCTCTGTCATCTTAATTGAGGAGTTATATGGATATTTCAAGGTTAAAAACGGAGTTAAACAAGGGGATCTTCTATTCCTCAGTCAGTTTATTTTTAGATAAGAATTTCTAATTAGGGGTTTGAATATTATTTTCGAGAAAAATCAGATTATGAAATATAAATCTAGAAGAAAGATAAATATATCATGTCTGGTCTATGCTGGTGACCTTTCAATCTTCACAAATAGTTCCCTTACAAGCCTAAATTTGCTAAGTTCTTTTCTGGAGAAATACCAAAGGCTATCTGGACAAAAAATAAACAAAGACAAAACCAGGTTTATTACCTTTACAAAGTTATCATTAGTAAGAATTAAGACTATGAAGGACAATACTAGATTAAAACATAGCATATTACCTCTTAAGTATTTGGGCATTTCAATTCATAGAAAAAACATATTAAGCATGTTTGATGAATTGGTTACCAAAATAATATACAAGATCTCTGATTGGGCTGGTAAGCTCATTTCATTTAGGACTAAGGCTTACACTAAGTCAATATAGTCTTCTTACCATCCCTGTCTACCACAACCAAACCCTCATAATCCCTAGAGGTATCATTAATAAAATTGAAGATCTTTGTAAAAAGTTCTTGTGGGGTTCAAACAGCTCATATGCTATTATAAATTGGTCTAAGTGCTTGTACCTATGCAAACCTTTCATTGAAAGATGTCTTAATGTTAGAAAAAATGAAGATCTTGCAGTAGCTCATTCCTGTAAGTTATGGTTTAATTTCAGGAATAAAAAACTTGTATGGGCCAAATTCATGAAATTTATCTACTCTTCCAATATCAATCATATTCTTGTGCAAAAAAATAACATAGGTTCTAAAATTTGGAAGATAATAATAAACATCCGGGATCAAGCTGAAGGCTATTTGTTCTGGTCCATTGGAAAATGGAAATTGCCTTATGTATTAGATGTAGTGTCATAAAAAAATGATCTAATATCTCTGGATAATACTAAAGATAATTATTGGTACTTAGAAGATAAAGTGAAGAAATATTATGAACAAGATCACTAAAAGCTAGAGATGCTTAAAGCTACTTTTTACCTTCTACATTAACAATATTATGAAATTTTCTATCAAATAAGACATAAAAGACTCTATTAACCGGTTTTTATCTGACACAAGGTCCTATAACACAAAGTCAACATGGAATACATCAAGGTATAAAGGGAACAAGTCTAAGCTCTTTAAAAACATTTGAAACACATCTACTCATAGTAAATGTTCATTCTTTTTATGGAGAGTGTTGAATAGGTGGATCCGTACTAATTCTATATTTCAAAGAATGAACTATTTTTTGGCTTCAAAATACCAATTTTATCAAAATTCTGAGTCAATTCAGAGCTTGTTTAGTCAATGTGATATTTCATAGGTAGTATGAAAATACATCACAAGCCTCCTTGGGATTCTTATTGACAGGAAAATATCCCTCCATTATATGGTTAAAAATTGGTTTTGTTTAACAAATAAATATGTCCATATAAGGACCACTATTCCTTCTATCATTTATTGGGTTCTGTGACAAGCTAGGAATAAAAAGAAACACGACAAAATATCTCATACTGTGAACTCTATCATGTCTCATATTAAGTATTATCTAGTCTTGACCAAGTAAAAGTATTTAAAAGAGCTCACTGGACTCAAGACTACAACAAAGCTTTATAATTGGGGTGAATTCACCATCTTGACAAGCCAATGTCTTGTCTTCTTCTCAAGTGGAACCTTCATTTCAAGGGCAGATTTGAACTCAATATAGATGGGGCTTGTTGTATATTTAGAGATGCTAGTGGGGGAGGCCTAATCATGGATTCAAATGGTGATCTGGTGGTTGTCTATGGTAGGCTATATAGGAAACAAAATCCTTTAATAGCAGATTCAAGGGCTTTACTGGATGTATTAATCATCTGCAAAGCCAAAGGCATATCTGTGGTGTACATTGAGACTGATTCTCACCTTTTGATAGAAATGATTGCTAAAGACAAATGTCCATGGTACCTAACCTCTTTAATATTATGCTGCAGGTAATCTTTTTTATCAAATGGTCATAAGACACATCGTTAGGTAGCATAACAATACTGCTTATTGGAATGCCATCATGCTCTTAATACTTGAACAAATATTAACTTTAACCTTTCTCAAATTCCTTCCTCATTAAAGGCAATTGTCCTCATCAATCTGTTTTTCAATCACTTTATTACTGAAATATTGATATCCCAATTAATTCTAACTCATATATAACAGGTTTAACATGATTTTTTTTCCAATTTCATGCCTTCTCCAAACAACAAGTTAGTTGAGCAAAAGAGGACTATTTCACTTTGAAGAAGTTCTCAGAGCTATAAATATACCTTGATATTTTCTTCAGTTGTTGATTATCTGTCCCTGATCCTTGAAGATAAAATACAGAGTTGAACTTTGATTAGGTCGGAAATCTCTGAAGGGCATATACATGAAGAGGTTATAAACATTCGAGGGACATCTCTGGCCAAAGGCTATTACCCTTGTTGTCATTTGATTTAATTATTGTTTACAATAATAATATATTTATTTATTTATTCATTTTTGGGCCAAATGGGTTTTCGGGACTTTGGGCGAGGCCCATATGTATGGTTCGGCCTATTAGGCCCATTAGGCTAAAGTCATCCTATAAATACTTTCTCATAATGCATTTAATAGGATGGAGTGTTCTCCTTCTAAATAATAACTGAAGGATCTTAATTATATATCTACCCTTCACCTTAAATCTATCACATCCTCTTACATTACCAAAAGACCCTTTGAATTAAATCTATCTCCACCAACCTTGACTTCCTTCTAAGCGTCGTTCGAAAAGTCCCTGAATTTAGCTTCTTTCAAATAATTACATTCTCGAATATGAAATTCTGATTCAAGTCAAATTTCATAATGGAAGAAATTTAATTTCCTAATGGAGGTCTTGAATATGGCCAAAATGATTCTTGTAAAGCAAGATCTAGTCAATCTGAATTATAAAATTGAGACTGCAAAATTATACAGTCAAGGAAGAAAACATGGAGGAATACCTGAATGGGAAACCAGAGATCGTGAAAAGGCCGTGGTGGCTAGAGTTTATGGATATCCGACTAGTACCTTCTCATGTTCAAGCCGCTGATCTACTGGCCAAACTCCTTTCTCAAGCTCAAATTCTTCCTTTTGTTTAATGGGGGAAGTAAAGAATCGATCAAAAGAGAGAATCCTGACTGATATACCATGGAAATCGTGCACGAAGTCCTCTGGAATCCATAGTGAAGAAGATAATGGTTGTGAGGAAAAGGTTGTGGTGGCTAGGGTTTCTAGTGTATTGAAGAAGATAACATCGTATTCGAAGAAGTTGTTCCTAATTATACTTAGGCCTAACTTAATGTTCGGGGTCGGTTAGTTCAATAGGTTAGTAGTCCATAAAAATCTCTCAATTATGGGTAGTTGTGTACTATCTCACTAAACTAGACCAAATTGATACTCTTTGTAAAATTTCATTTATTTCTAATAAAATGAGTTTGTTGAAAATAAAAATAACTCGTAAGATTTTTGATAAGGTTTCCACTATTGGAGTAGATGCTACCGGGAAAGATGTGGTTGTATAATAACGAATCGAGCGACGCAAAAGCATGAAGAAATTGGTATAACGACTAAACCGAGGCCCAACTGAGCGGTTCTCACACCATACCGAGATGACTTATGAGCAGCGTACACATACCGTCACTAACAACTAAATCGAGGACCAACCAAGGGGGTTCTTGCACCATACCTAGATGACCTATGAGTAGCGTACGCATATCGCCATTGACGACTAAATTGAAGCCCAATCGTAAGATGACAAGGCCCTTCCACAAGGCGCAACCGAGAAGAGGTCTTATGGGAGGATTGGCGTAATCTGAGAAAGGTACGCCCATGCGATGCCCTGACCGAGCATAGATCATATGGGAAAACCAGCGTAACCCGATCAAAGCCCACCAGAGTGGTAAAAATGACTAAGCATAGTCATATGGAGAAACTAGCTGTAAGTGGGCCAGTAGAAAGATCGATGTAGTATGGTCGAGACCCACCAAAGAACTATCGACGCATGTGAGGCTGAATAACGATCAGCGAGTAATAAAGAGTCTTAAAGGGATTCAAGAGATGTTAGAAGCAACTTATGACTGAGGAACCAGTGTTACTAACCACGACTAGAGTAATGGCCTAAATATAGGTCCACAATATTAATTAGAGGGGTTATATACTTAGTGGGAAAGAGAAATCACACAATGAATTGTATAAAGAGGATTATGAATGTGTAAAATCAGGATATTGTTTTAGATAAATAAATTACTACTTGACATATATTTGTAAGATTTTCCCTCTAATAATTTTAAAGGTTAATTATTATATATTATTTTCACTTTCCACTCATTATATCGATTGAGATTATAAACTTTTTAGCGTTATAAAATTTTAAACTAAATTATATGGTTACAACAGAAAAAAGTTTATATTTTGTAAAATTATTTATGATATTATATAAATTTTTATTAAATTCTTCCATTAAATCATGATAATATTTCTGTTTTTTTTATAAATACTCTATATAAATTGACATATAATATTTTATTTTGTGAATTTTTGTAAAGACACATGAATAAATTTACTTTATCTTAAAACTTTGTGAAGAGTTTAAGTTTGTTCTTCATAAATAACTTCAACTACTTATTATTGATGAAAAATTTGAATAATTTACCGAACATTTTATGGATTAGAAAATAATCAATAATAAAAATTAATACTTATTTTATTGGTTTAAAACAATTATTTCCAGGTTTTCTTAAAATTGACGTTCTTCTTTCAGTGTTTCCTCTCCAAACTCAATATTGTTCAAAAGATTATCATTATGTTTGAATATGTATTTTATTTAAACTTTCTAGAGTTGTTATGACACTCGATAAAATAACTATTAACTGAACCTAATGCTTATTATCTAATTTAAACCAATTTTTTTTGGGGTTTTTCTAAAATCCACTTTATTATTTCAGTATTTCCTCTCCAAACTCAATTCTTGAAACGATTATTATTATATTTGTAATATATATTTACTTAAACTTTCTAGAATTGTTACGACACTCGATAAAATAACTATTAATTATATTGGATTATTGTTTTCTTTTTCTAGACATGTAAAACTTCACCAGACTCGACATTCCCAAATATTTAAATATTTTAAACTAAATATTTATCAAGTTCAAATTTAATCTAGTTTTAGTTGGTATTAGTTTGATATAACATTTAATTTACAAGTTTGAATTTGCATTGATCTGATTACGCAATGTCCACATGTTCTCATTAAATTATGCTTTTTTAAAATAGACACTACTAGCACAAACTATTTTTAAAATGATTCATTAATCAGTATAATGTTAAGAAGGCATATTGTATATGAAGATAGACAAAAGAAATTATGTATTGTCTAGTGAATCATCATCTCATGAAATGTCTACCGCCATAATTAGATGTGATGTATTTAACCATTTTACTAATTTTTTTTTAATAAAAGGACTTGAACTGAAATGAAATGGAAGTACAAGCCTTTTTAGGCAAAATTACAAAAATTTGAAATCAAATCCGTTAAGCGCAAAACAATCATCTTCTTCCTCAAGCTTCACAAACCAGACTTCAACATTAGCCCCAATTCAAAACCCTAATCGGATAAACGCAAATAGCCTAAATTGATACTCTCCAAGAAAACAATTGCCTTCAACTTTGAAGGAGCATCATTTCTATTAAACTCCATACTCGATTGAATCCTCAAAGCTTCCTTAGCAATCCAATCAGCCCCAAGGTTCTGTTCACGGTAAACATGGCTGATAACCATTTCCGATCTGATAAGCTTCCTGCAACACCTTAACATCGGTTCCAGATACCAAGTCGAATTTCCATAGAGCAATAAGTTAACCAGAATTGTAATATATATATATAACAATACATGATTGCGAATTTTAATATATATATATATATATACATATATATCATCTTGACTCATCGTTTTTTGTGGTTGTTGAAACTCTTTTAGTACTCCCAAATATCGAGAGCATGCATTGTATATCTTAATGTATGAGAAAATCAAAGAGAAAAAATTGGTAGTATTTAAAGTTTAAAACGCATAATCTTAATTGTTATTTCATTTTTAATCAGACGACTAGATATTATATATTTGTTACATAAAAACTTCAAATAAGTAATATATAAAAGATGCTATATACACTTAAAAATATATTCGATAGTAGTAATTACTAATAAAAAAGTAACAAGAACATTAAAAAAAATTACACATGATTTTAATAGAGGTTTAGATTCATAAGAACCGCACGTCCTCTCTTCGAGATCCAAAATATGTCTCTAGATTTTATTACATATGCTTCTACTTATAGTTACTACAAGAAAAACTATTGCAAATACAACATTTTTTATCTACAAATAAAAAAAACACAATTATAGCAGCTCATAACAGAAGTATACAATCAAGACACAAACAAATACTTGAAAAAAACAAGAAAATAATATTCTACCAATAGTTTACATGGATTGAATCTATTCATTAATAAGATGTTTAATAAATGTTACCGATACTTTTCAGCAATATATAAAATACAGGGACGATGATGAAGACTTCAAGCTTTATAAAGCCTGTTTTACTTTAATAAAAAGCATAGCTTTCTCTTTTTATCTCTTATTTTCTTACACTAAAAAACACATGTTATAACTGTGTGAATAATATTGATAAAAGCTTAACAAACTAACTTATCGTTTTATATTAGGGTTTAAATAACTAATAAATTAGTTATAACTCATGGGTCTCTTGACCTACATTTATTTTTCGACATTTGATTTAAAAGAAGATTGAGCCAAAATTTTAAGACATGTTATACAATAATTTCCACCTTAACACTAGCAACTTTTTAATAGCCTACTAACATATGAATCATATAAATAACTTACCACTATCCAATATTTAGGATATGAAAAATCCATTAAGAAAAATATCAACTAGGGTCTCGAACATAAAGAAAATTCAAGCAATGCCTAAATTTGCTAACAAGAATTACTTTAGTCCTTATATCACCAAAGTTTTAATCTATAAATAAACTATCCCCTTGAAGTAGTATTGCATACTAAATGATGTCTTACCTCTATTTTGATCATTTATGAAGAACCGAATTTTTATATAAATTCAGAGCACTTTGATTATATTTCAAATAAATATTTTATATTCAAAACACTTATTTCATTTAGAATATTTTTAAGCCAAATGGCTTAATAACCTTAGTAGGAGCAATATTTTTGCCACTACATACTGCAATTAACTTTTCCATCTTATGAAACAACCACCAAAGGTTAAAAAAATAGAAGTAGTTGACATACGCTTATCCATATCACCAGTATAATATAAATCTACAAAATATTTCTTAAAAACTCATGTTTAAAAGCAAGACCAATTAACACAAATGAACATAAATATCGAAGGCACCATTTCATAGTGTTCCTATAACTCTTTCGTGGGTTGAACATGCAACGGGAAAACACATTTATAAAATATGTTAAGTCTGGCCTAGTACATATAATTGCATATATAATTGAACCTAATGTAGTAGCATATGGAATAGCCTCTATAAATTCAACATAGTAAGGTTTGACGTGACACAAAGATACTAAAAATTCAAAGTGAGGCCTTCATGGTATATTTACTAGTTTTGAGTTCCCCATCCAGAATATTTTGACTACCTTTTTCAGGTATTGAGTATGATTTGGAAACAACTTAGCATAATTTCTATCTCAAGTAATTTCTATACCTATGATTTTCTTGGCTGCTCCTAAATCTATCATTTCAAACTCTGGTTTAAATTTAATATTTATAGAATTCGGATTATTTTAATCCTTGGTACTCACTATCATGACATCTACATATAATGATAATAAATACAACATTCAAAATACTTTTTTGATTACGGTAGAAACAAGAATCATATTGGTTTTTAGTAAAACATATTCCTAAAATAAATGTATCAAACCTTTTATACCATTGACTAGGAGGTTGTTTTAGGTCATACATATATTTATGTAGAAAACATACAAGGTTTCTACATTCTAAACAAAAAACTCAGGGTTGATCCATATAGATTGTTTCTCCTAACACTTCATGAAAGAAGCGTTAGGAGAAACTTTGGGTGAAATTGATATCATAATTTTTTGTACTTAACTCTGAGAGATAAAATCTTATTATAATCTACATCTTCTTATTGGGTGAAGCATTTGGCCACTGACATAACTTTAAAGCTAGGAGCATCATTCTGGTTCAAACCTTATTTAATATTAAAAGGTCATTTTGAAGCTATAATTTTTATTTCTATAGGTTGTTAAACTAGGGTCCAAGTGTGGTTTTTATGAAGAGAATACGTCTTCTTCTTTATAGCCCATATCCATCCGAGTATACCATAATATATTATAGTCTCTTCGACACCTAGTCTCGCTGGAGTTAATATCTTCTAAAGCTGTGTATATGAAAAAACTCAAGTAATCCTTAACCTACTTCAAGTTAGGATGTATCACTCTCTTTTCTCTATTCCTAACGAACTGGTAGGATTCTAAGTCCTTGTCTTCTTCCTGGATAAACCAGTCTTCCAAAAATATCAAATCTGGTTCAAGAATATTATCTTATGTTATCTCAATCTGATGGGCATTCGGGATTTCATATTAAATTATATATCTTTCCACCTGAGTTTGTTTCCTTACAACTTTTTTATTTTCTTTATTCTTAGATTCTAAGCAATGAAAATTAGATTCATTAAAGACATAATATCTAGTTATAGTGACCTTAAAACCTACAAACTATTTTAGCCACACCTTATAGCCTTTTATCACATTCGGGTAAGCTTAGAAAACATATTTTTATGATTTGGGATCTAACTTAGATTCTGATTTATGAATACAAACTTAACATTTAAATACTCTTAATATCTTAGAGAAAGTGGTTCTCATTCCATATTTATTTAGGTGTTATAATGTTTATTTTCATAGAAGGTTTATTAGGTAAATTGATGTAGTTGTAACTTCTCTCAAACTTTTTGTTTAGTAAGAAATTGTAAACGTAGATCTAATCTTATTTAATGTAGTAATCATTCTTTCGGTTACCCCGATTTTCCAATGGGTATACCTTGTAGTCCTATGTCTAACAATTCCTTTATTTTAACAGAAATTATCCAAATCTGAATTAAAAAAATTAAACCATTATTAGTTCTTAAAATTCAACTTTTTTTGTAAGTTTAGTTTTCAAACATTATTCTCCAAATTTTAATTTTTCAAAGCTTTGATCCTTAGTTTTCATTAAATATGTATTCTGAATATGTTTTGATTTATGAAAACTCGTTTGAAAAGTAACTTACTTTGTTTTTCGAAAATATAATTTCTAACAAAAAAATTAGTTAAAAAAATTCCTAACATATTATGTTTAGTTAATTCACTTAGCATTCTTTCACCTATATATTTCTTAGTAGCTTTCATATAAAAAACTAATTATTCTCATATGACCCTCCTTACCACAACGAAAACGGTTTCTATGTTTAATTTGGTCAAGTTTCATTAACATTATCATTAGATCTAAGGGATTGTTTTTTCATACATATATTCACAATTTTGTTTCTCATTCCTATGATATGTATCATTATATCTAAGGGATATTATACAATCTTCTAAAGTTAATTCTTTTCTACCATATTTAATTACAAGCTTAACATTTTAAAACAATCAAGAGGGAATTAAGCAAAATTATGATACTTAATTTTTTTATTTCTACTAGAGTAAGCTAATTTTATAGTTAACTTGTTAGAATTATCTAGGTTTTGAGTTAAACTCATACTAGGATTTATTTTTAAAACGAAAAATTATGTCTTTCAAAAATTGTTTGTAAGAGACTTTTTTAAATAAAATTTTCAAGTTTCTTCCAAAAAATTTCAAATAAATTATTTATCTTAAGTCGTTATGAGAAATTTTTAAAATAAGAACACATAAAATGTTTGGAAAATTTAAATTTCTGCTCAACATGTAAAGTTTTTCTAGAAATTTGAGATCCTCTTGAACATTTTCAGAACTTTCTATTGAGATAGAACAAGTTTGTTTTTATCGGCCATCTGAAAAATGCTCTAGTACTATTAAATTTATGTATGTCAAATTTCCACGACATAATTAAGATATGAAGGTCCCAGAGGCAATAAATAATTATATGATACATACAAGCTAACTGCAACCCTTAATCAAATCAAGGGTTACAAAAGTAATCAAGAACTAGATGCAATCCAAACAATTCAATTTCCAAATATTTAGAAAAAATTTAATCGAACAACTATATATAACTTTAACACTTAACACAATATTAAATTCAACATATAAACACAACATGAAAGTATAATATACACATATACATACTGCTTAGCAATCTTAAGAAAACCAAAGTACAACATAGTCCGTATAACTAATTAATCAATTCTAATTCTCACACGAGAATACCTAGACCTAAATAGATATTAAAAAAAATTATTAAAAAAAAGAAAACAGATCTACTTAGTACCAACACGCATATTTCACATTCTATAAGTGATGTGTGTTTTTTATCTCAACAATGGATATTATCTTTGGTTATGTTTTGAACTACACATACAATAATATCACCTCGTAAAATATACTAAACAATAAAATTAATGTATGCACTCAAAGTCAGAAAAAAAACAAATATTCAACTAGTTTTATTACATGAATAAAATCAATAAACAATTTAGTTCTTATATATACTATCATATATGAAGGGAAAAAATAATAATTTATTCAATAATCAAACATATACTAATTACAACTCTAGGTCTCTTTACATATACTTATTTTTAGCTTATGATTTAAAAGATGGTTGGATTTGGACTTTGAGACCTATTATAGAACACTAACGAAAGAAAATTCTTTTTTACAACTTTTAAATTAAAAAGATAACAAATGAAAACTTGGGTAAGTTACTGATAGAGATCACAATATGTTTCTATTTAGAGATAACAACCTAGAATATCTAAAATACCGATAAAGACATGCAAAAAAAATCATAAAATACTCATCTATTGTAAAAATTAAAACCAAGACTTTTCAATTTTTCTTCTTCCACTCTGAAAACCAACTATCTATCTTTCCAGTTTCCAAAGTTATCTCTCTTCCATATCTTTTTTTTCAAAAAATTTTCACTAATTTAAGTTTCATCAAATATTGAAAATAAGAAGTTATATGTTATTCACAAATATCTTACTTTAATTTTCCTTGTTCCAGTTTTCATCAATTGGTTTTCAAAATTAATAACATGCAGTGCCTAGTAGCTGCATGAGTTTGTGTTTACTTTTTTTTCACAAGTGATTTATTCTTATTTCTGCAAGTAAATGATAGTAATTGCACGTGCTTTTGTTTATTTGTTTTGTTTTTTTAAGTGTTATATAGATGCATTACACAAGTGGTTTACTCTTATTTTCGAGTGGTTTACTTTTATTTACGCAAGTAATTAACAGTAGCTGTTTGTATTTGTATTTTTGATGTTTTGACATTTGATTTTACTTTTTTGAAAAATGTTTTGTATTATTTCCGCAAGTACCTATAAATTTAACATATTTATGTATATGTAATACAGATAAATATAATGCTAATTTAAATTTGTATAATTTTCTAGAGATCATGATTTCTCAATGTATTACAGTGATGAATGCAAAAATGTAAGACATGAACATAAATTCTTCAGGAGATACATTATTCTATCATATCTTAAAATATCCTTTAAAAATAAAAGATACGGGTTATGTTGCACGAAAGAATTGAGATGTCATAACTAAAATAATAAAAAGTTATGGCGTTTAAAAATCAATTTTTATATTCTTTGAAAACATGTTTAATTTACATCCAGAAAGGTGATGATTATTCTAGGAGTCAAAAGTAGAAAATAAAGATCAATTTGAACAAAAAAAAGTATTATGGATAATAAAAATGAAGCACTACCATAAAAAATTATTAACATCTATTCTCGTAAACATTGGATATAATTGAATTAAGAAAGATGTCTCCACAAATAACAAAGAAGAAGACATATTTTTATATCTGTATAACTGAGAGTTAGAAAATTTTAGACGACCATTCCTTTGAACCACATTGGTAGACCTAGTATCTCACTTGCGTGAGCTTTTTCAAACAAGTCATATAGGAAAGGGTTTTGGGTGTCATAGCTTGAGTGTGTAGATAGTCCCCACTGAAGGATACCTCATATTTTTTCTAATGGTGAGAAACTCGTTGCATGGACTAGTTATTGTGTTTACACGCACCATACTCATGCATTACGGGTTTTCAGTGTTGAATATTTGATTTAGTATACTATGAAATATTCAAGTATCAGCCCCGCACTAGTATAGCTTGGTTGTTTTTATATACGACATTGAACCAAAACTGTTTTTCTTAAAATATTAGTCTCGTAATGTGGTGTATAACGCGTTGGTGCCCACCATCTCCGATAATGATAATGGTGAGTCCGTACATATGAATGTATTTAAACATAATTAGCCTAATCAAATTTATTATTATGTGTTTAACTAATTTATGTATTCTTTTAGATATTATATCATTAATTTAGTGTTTTTGTTTTTTAATTTTTTAGTGAATGACTCTTAAGTAAGAAACCGGTATTCAGGTCTCAATACTATTTTGAGGTCAAGTTTAAAAAATGGAAAAGGGAAAGAGTTCTTAATGACATTGACCATTCGCTTAGAGAGGAAACAAAATCCACTTGAAGTATAGAGGTAACAGAAAATGCCAAGAGTATATTTATTTAAATGGATGATATTCATGAAAAATTGAAGGTAATAAAACGTTGAACTCTAATAAATTGTTTTAATTTCTTTTATTTTCATGTAACTCCACTTACGATTCAATGTCTTAAAGACGACTTATAATTAAATTTAAAAGAAGTGGGGCACGAACACTCTCATTTCAAATCTTATGCATGAAGAGGAAAAATGCTCAAGGGAGCAAAGAATATGGCCCATATCAATAAAAATGGTTCTCATAACAATACTAAACATTCTTTATATTCAGTTTCATAAACTTCAACTTCAAGATCTAAAAAAGAAAAAGGTAACCACAAGAAGAGAAAGGATAAACGCAAAATTATCGCATGTTTTCATAGATTTTGAATCATTAGAAGATAGATTGTCCTATGTGGAAGTCATGGATGGATAACAAAGGTGACCTCTCTTTGGTTCTAATTTCATAAGACAACTTAATTTTAGAGGATATTTTGTTTGTTCCCTTTTTAGAAGGAATTTACTACTTTTTTTTGTTGGACAAAAGAAGATACGGTTGTTCATTCGGTAATAAAGAAGTTGGAATCTTTTTTTACAATAGATTGGTTGGTACAAGCGTATTTGATTGTGTTAAAATTTTATATAAATTAAGTAATATTATTAATTATCTAACTACAATGAATCTAACACATAAATTTGTTTCTGAAAATTCAGATTCTCTATGTCATAGGCGTTTAAGTCATATCTCTTGAAAAAGGATTGACAAGCTTATTATTGAAGGTCTTTTAAGTCCCTTTGACTACACCAATTATGATAAATATGTATGGTGTATCAATGGGAAACATGCAAACAAAGGGTTTTTGAAGCCTCTCATGCTAAATATGTCTTGGATTTAATCTATACATATATCTTTGGTTTATTCCCTTGAACATCATAGAATGGCCAAAGATAATTCATATCACAATAGCCAACTTTTCATGATAAAAATATCTTTATTTTCTTCATAAAATATCTTAATCCATAGACTCGTTCAAATCCTTTAAGGCCAAAGTTAAATTAAAATGTGGCAAGCGCATTGTCAGATCTGACCACGGCGGTGAATACTATAGAAGGTATGATGGATCCAGGAAACAACGCCATGGTCTATTCGCTCTCTATCTACTAGGTGAGGAATTGTCCCTCCACCAGGTTCACCCTCTATGAAGGGTGTACTTAAATGATGAAATCACATATTAATGGAAATAGTTAGGAGCATGATAGCTCATACATCACTATCCATTTCACTATAGAGGGAAAATTTTAAATGTGTAGCTCATATCCTGAACAGGTCACCTATCTGAGCAACAACTGAAACACCATATAAAAATTTCAAATTTTGAATGCTCAATTTCATACACTTTTATGTATGGGGATATCCAGCTAAAGCAAAGCCTTACAGGCCTAGCGAAAAAACATTATAATCCAAAACAGTTAGTTGTCATTTTATAGGCTATCATGATCACTCAATGGGTTACAAATTATATTCTTAAATTAAGTGTTCAATATTTGAGACAAGACATACATTTTTTTAGCATGCAAATTTGGGGGATACTTCATATAACAATGTCACTCTTTTACATTATTGGTCCGAGTATAGTTAGCATACCGATCATCAACAATATATCATGGAATTCAGTTCATCTGACTGATGTTGTACTTTCACATATTGTTCCTAATGAGAAAATTCAGCAACTTTAAGAAATTGAGCAACATAATAAGCATACGTTGCATGGATCCACTAGAGAGAGAACAAGTGGCATACCTTCAAATTATATGGCATTACTTAATATACGTGATGATACTTCATACATTATGAAAGAGGATTTAATCATATTTTAACTTGTTATGAAGAGTTCAATCTTTAAATTATGCATTGAAGCAATATATAAGGAGCATATATATTGATGCAAGAAAAATTCAGTATGAGATATTTCCACCTTACATTAAGGGAATAAAGCACTTGATTGCAAATGGTTGTTTAAAACCAAATATGATGCTTCCGGAAACATAGTACAATTAATGTGGAAATGAATGAATATTCTGAGACATTTTCTCTAGTTTCATCAAAGAATCCACGTTGGACAATCATGTATCTTGTTTCTCATTCTGATTAAAACCTAAATTCAATGGATGTTAAGACTGGTGAGGTTTATTTTGGTGTGAGGGTAATTTTGTTAGGTGTATTAAGGATTGTTTAGAGGTATTAAATGTTGGGTGTTTTGTAGTAAGAGATTTAAGCTGCCTGGTTGTATTAAATGTTCATTACCCTCATTAATGAAAGTGGTTGGGTATTTATACCCTTAATTATGGATCTATGGGCTTTCATGTCAAATTATGAAATCGGGCCGAGTTTAAAGACCCATTAGTTTATTAAGCAGATTAGCAATTAGCTTAGTCAAAAGATGTTTAGTGTTTTAATACTTTTGTCCTGTCCGGATACTTCAGTGGGTAATTATTGTCCGGATTACCCCTGTCCGGTTTCCACAGTGAGTGGTGGTGATAATTTCGGACTCATCAGTAGCCCCTTTTTTAGGCTTTGTCAAAAATCTTTGGTAAGACTAAAAAATTTACTTAGCTAGTGACAACATTTTCCAGATTGCTCATGCGTTTGGTTCAAGGTTTATCCGAATTGAATTTCTTCCAGAATTCTAAGAGTTTTTCTTTGGATCGTGGGACACGTGTTGCATTTTGATTCGTTCTACCAGCCGTTTTCTTCCTAAAATGGTGCTCTCACTAAGCCCAAAAAGCAACTCCTACATTTAATATTTCTTACGTCAGCGCCGTCTTCAATCCTTACTTGAGTCTTTTTTTTCTTCTAGGTATCAGTAACATTTTGTCTCACTAGTATAAATCATTTTCCTTTTACTGTTTCACCATCTTCACCCTTTTGCAATTTCTTCTCTCAGAGCTTTTTACCTTTCCTTTCAAAACTTTTCTTGGGTAGTTTTATGTTCACAACGAGAAACGCTCTCTTGAAAGGTGGCTGGCTAAATCTTTCTGAAATAGAGAAAGCACAAAAAGTTGAGCGTGCAAGACGTATCGTTGATGGCCTTCCAGTCTCTCCAAGCAGTAAATCTGACTCACCATCCTTAGAAGCTGATCAAGGATCATCCTCTGTCAAAAATACAAAACCTAGACGTTTATTCCAATCAAAACTCTCGCCAATCCCGTCAGGCTCCTCGGTCCAGGAGTCTCAGCCTTCTGTTGTGGAAGAGAAAGCAGTATCGAGTGCTAGGAAGCCCTCTCCGTTCATCATTATGGCTTCTGATATTGAGCAATCCCCAGAGAAAATCAATCCTCACCGGACAAGGCGTCTGGTAAAAGGCCAAGCAACAGGCTCACAATCCAAATCCTCCAAAACGGGGGTCTCTAAGTCTGCAACCAAAGATAAAGCCTCCGGATCGGAGGCATCTATTAAAGCCCCTAAAGACAAACCCTCCGGATCCGAGGGAACCAGGATCACTTCTCATACCAGGTCTTCTGGAGCTGAGCCCCAACCGGACTCTAGACATTTAATAGAGAGTGACGCTCATCCGTCCGGACAAGCTGCTGAGCCACAAACTAGCACTATTCCATCCACAACTACTGATAAACCTTCCACGGTGATGGAGGAAGTGATGGAAGATAATGCCGAAGAGGCCCCATTTGAAACTGAAGCCTCTAGACAAACTGGAGATGCTGTATCTGACAAAAAGGGGAAAGGCAAGGAGAAAGTCTGCATGACCCATCTGGATCTGCCGGAGAGTTTGGAAGGCAAAGTGGGACCTTGTTTTCACAGGGTCAATGTGAAGTATCTGTTGGCCATGCAGAATATTAATTATTTCTATACTCACACCGCTGAGTTGCGCCGGATCCGAACCAAGTGGGGGATCCCTGAATCAGTTAAGGTGAGGATACCAGTCACACCAGAGACTCCGATGGACTGCAAGCTCAACGAGATCGTCATCTATACTGAGCTATTCAACTAGGGGCTCAGATTCCCCTTGGATCCAGAAATCATCAGGTATTTCCACCTGATTAAACCCTGTCCAAGCCAGCTGAGTCCCAATGCTTGGTACACTCTCCTTGCCTGCCTTTTGGCTTCAAGGCTGTCTAGTATTCCTCTCCCAATGGAGCAGTTTGTTGTAGTGGCCAGCCTCTGTAAAAACCACCATATCCCATTCTCCCACTTCAATATGGGAGACAACTTCAAAGTGGTGGACGACCTACTTGAGTCAGAGAAAAACTGGAAGACCCAGTTCCTATTCATTAGCGGTACGTGGGAGAACGAGAGGAAAATCAAGGCTGGTGTCAATCCTAGTATGCTCACCAGCAGGTGGAAAAGCTCAGGTAAGTATTTTACTTTGTTTGTCTTTCTCATTTTGCAGAAAATTTATTCCTGAATTACCCCTTTTTTATGTCAGTATTGCCGAATAAGTTCTCCGACTATCTGGAGGAGGGGCAGACCACGTGTGCCAAATTAAATGCATGGGCTGCTGACCGTTGGGGGAACACTTTCCACAACTGCTTTACCTCAGGAAACTTGGTGAGGTCCCACCTTTGGAACACAACGGGCCGGAGAGACCTCACTTGGGAGGAGTTGATTACACCACCTCCTCCGGCCGTTATTCTTAAGAGAACGGAGGCAAAAGACGGTAAATTGGCCTTGTCCTCCAGAGCCAAAACTCCAAGCAAAATGAAAGAGGAGAAGGGCAAGAAAAAGAAGGCTGCAGAAGAGGTCGTTCGGGTGCTGCAAAGGAGGTTGCTCCAGAGAGCCAAGGAGAGCAGGTCCTAGGAGGAATTGATGCTACTTTTCTTAAAGTAGCTGATGACGAGTCCATTAAGGAGGCATGTGAACTTCAAAACCAACCAAGGCCTCCTAAAAAGGACCGAAAGAGGGGAGCTAGCAGCGATGAGAGGACTTCTAAAAAGAAGAAGGTCTCCTTGGAGGATGAAGTAGCCCTCCGCCCTTCGGAGCCTCTACCTCCAGCCGATCCAACTGACCCTACCCTGGCATAGAAAATCCCCACTAATCTACCCACCAGAGAGGGTACCGGAGGAGATTTGGAAGGAGTAGACATTAGTGGCCTCCAGAACATTGGTCTTTATTTTAGAGTGTTTGATAAAGACGACTTTGCTGGCCCCTACCTTCCCTCAAGCTCCTCCAACCAGAGTATTGTGGCATTATGAAGGAGCTTGAGGAGTTGAAGAAGGAAAAAGAAGATCTGGCAACCAAGCTGGACACTTCGGAGACAGCTAACACAGAGCTCCGAACCAAATGCTCTGGTTTGGAAAAAGATCTCTCCACCTTGAAAGGAGACATGAAGACCAAGGATGATGCCATCCAAACCTTGTCCGGTGAGAAGACTTCTCTCGAAGAGGCTGTGTCAAAGGTTACCAAAGAGAAATAGGACTTGGTGAAGGGACAAGAACAAACAATCCAGGCTAAGATTGATGCTTATATCAACAAAGTTATAGACTCCATGGAGGCAAGAGATGCAGAAATCAAATCTGATATGGTACTACTCATGCACCAGAAATTTCCGAAGAGATCCCTTGGAGATTTATGGACATATGTAGAGTATGAGGACCTCCCGTTCCACACTATGGTAGAAGGTGATTGACATGGATATAGCAGTGTAATAGATTATTCTACTGATGAGGAAGAAGGAACCTGAGAGAGTTCCGGTGGTGAACCCAAAGATCCTAAGACAAAAGATGATACAGGAACGTCCAAAGGGAATAAGCCCTGAGGTTTTAACTTTTATTTTTTATTTTTTTTAACCTTATGAAATACTAAAGTCCTTGGATGGCCAAGACATTTTTATAACTGCGTCCGGTTTGAGTCCAGTTAAGCTTTTCTTTAAACTCAAAGTCCTTGGCCAAGGCATATTTTATATTTTAATATCACCATCCGGTTTTAGCCGGACGGGTTTACTTTGCTAAATTTTTTATTTGTTTCATATTCGCTCATTTTTAATGGCTGATGTTTAAAGAGGCCCTATTTATTTTACAAGTATTTAATATTAGAGTGTTTAAAATCTCCGATGACAAATGTTAAATGGTTATCATTCCACCAGATCAATCCGATCTTCCAAAGATCCTTAGAAGATTTTAAAGAAACTGTAAATCAAACCACTCCGAAGGCATCAAATTTTATTAAAAACCCATACACCTCATTAAAACCTCCCCGCGCCACCAGGGTAGGAAAGAGTATGCCCCCTAATATTTATATGGACTTTAAACAAGTAAATATTTACACAGATTTCATTCCAGATATAACCGGAGATGTTCAATGTTCAAAGGGTGGTTTAAAATTCTCCCATCTTTGTCTTGAAGCCTGTATGTCCCAGGCTTAAGTTTTTCGGAGACCTCATAGGGCCCTTCCTAGTTTGGAGCTAGCTTGCCGAACTGCTTCTCCTTAGTATGCAAAAAGAATTTTCTCAATACTTTGTCCCCTGGTAAAAAATCCCTTCTTTTGATTTTGGAAGAAAATATGCTCCTCATCAAGCCTTGATAATGGGTGGCTCTAAGATGAGCCTTAACTCTTTTTTCTTCTATTAAGTCCAATTGACTTCTGATTGCCACTTCATTAACTTACTCAGAAAAATTGTGGACTCTGTACAAAGGAAGAGTTGCCTCTATAGGAGTAATTTCATCCATCCCATATACCAAGGCAAAAGGAGACTCTTGTGTAGCAGCACCAGGAGTAGTCCAGTATGCCCATAGTACCTCTTGCAAATAGCTTGGCCACTTTCCGGCAGCTCCTTCTAAATTCTTCTTCAGACCGGACATAATAGTTTTGTTTGCAACTTCAACTTGGTCGTTCGCTTGTGGGTGGAAAGGAGAAGAGAAGAAATTCTGAATGCCCCTAGAGGCACATAAACTCTTCATATCCTTGTTATCAAATTGTGGCCCATTATCTGTGGTTATCTTTTGTGGAACCCAAAATCTGCAACAAATGTTAGACATGATAAATTTTATAACAGCTTTTGAAGTAGTTCCTGCCAAGGGGGCTGCTTCTATCCACTTACAAAAATAATCAATGGCTACAATAATAGTGCTGCACCCTCCGGATGCCATCGGTAGAGGCCCTACCAAATCCGGTCCCCAACGAGCAAAAGGCACTGGCTCAGAAATTGATTCCAGTGGGACAGCTGGGATATGGATTTCATTACCATATCTTTGGTATGGGTCACATTTCTTTACCAATTCCTTGGCATCTGCCATTATGGATGGCCAGTAGTATCCGACCAATAAAACTCTTCGGGTTAAAGCTCTATAGCCACAGTGTGTTGATCATTCACCATCATGTAGTTCGGATAGCACAATTTGGGACTATTTAATCCCCAAGAAACGCAAGTCTACTAAATGACTTCTTGTAAATGATGTCTCTTATGATTAAAAAACCACGAGCCCCATGTTTTATTTTCCTTGCCACAGCTTTCTCCGGAGGCAAAATGCCATCAGAAATGTATTGAAGAAGGGGATATCTCCAGTATTTGGGTTGAACCACTTATATACTCAAACTTTCTTCCTCTTCTTTGTCTTGAATGGGTTGTATGGATGGGCATTCTTGCACATGAATCAACGGGTATGACTCAGAGTATGTTATGGTTGCCAAGGAGTCTGCTAGTGTGTTCTCCGATCTAGGTATGTGCTTGCAGCTAACATTTTTTAAGTTAGCTGCCACTTCTTTAAGGATGAACAAGTAATTAATCAACTGCTCCTTTTTTGCCTCAGATAGACCTTGGGCATGATGGATAAGAAGCTGAGAATCACTCATTAACCTGACCCTTATAGCCCCACACTTTTTTAGTTCTTTCATCTGCAGCTTGCTTAGTACCTCTGTCCGAATGGAACTCAACCAGGAAATCAGCAACAGATTGTGGTTTGGTTGCAGTCAGAGGGGCAAAATCAATATCATAATCACCCAATTCTACTGACCAGTTAGTCATTCTGCTTGATATGTCTGCCTTCTGAAGGATATTTTTCAAGGGAAAAGATGCTCGGACGACAATAGAATGAGACTGAAAATAAAGCCTCATTTTTCTAGCAGCAATCACCAAGGCTAGTGTTAGCTTTTCAAGCTTTAAGTACCTTTTTCAGCATCCATTAGGCTTTTACTGATGTAGTACACCGGACGAGGATAATTGTCCACCTCTCTTACCAGCACCGCACTTATAGCACTTTCAGACACAACTAAATATATGTAGAGCGTTTCTCCATCAACAGGTTTGTAAAGAGTTTTGGGGTGAAGATAAATGCTTTTTTATTTCATTGAACGCCTGGTCGCACTGTGGAGACCAGTTAAAATCTTTAGCACCCTTTAAATTCTGGAAAAATGGGGCACACCTATCCGAAGACCTTAAGATAAAACGATTTAAAGCAGCTAACCTTCCTGTCAACCTTTGCACTTCTTTAATATTTCGAGGAGGATCCATTTGTAACAACGAATCAAGCTGATCCGGATCAAGTTATATCCCTCTTTCACTTATCACATACCCCAAAAACTTTCTGGACTGCACCCCAAAGACATATTTTTCTGGATTCAACTTTAAATTAACCTTTGCTAAGTTGGCAAAAGTTTCTTGAATATCAACTAGGTGCAATTCTTCTTCCACACTTTTTACCATTATGTCATCAATATATACTTCCATGTTTCTCCCAATCTGATCAGCAAACCCTCTGTTCACCAGCCTTTGCTAGGTAGCCCTAGCATTCTTCAACCCAAAAGGCATCACCTTGTAACAATGGAGGCCCCTATCTGTAACAAAAGTATTGTGCTCCTGGTCCTTCAGATCCACTTGTATCTGATTATAACCGGAGAAGGCATCCATAAAGGATAATAGTTTGTTACCAGATGTGGAGTCTACCAACTGATCTATCCGGGGGACTGGATAAAGATATTTTGGGCAAGCTCTATTGAGGTGAGTAAAATCAATACACATACGTCATTTCCAATTCTTTTTCTTTACCAACACTGGATTAGCTGTCCATAAAGGGTATTGAGACTCCTTTATCTGCCCCATCTTAGTTAGTCGGTCTACCTCTTGAACTATGACATCAGCTTTCTCCTTAGAGAAAGCTCTTCTTTTTTGTACAACGGGTGCAACATCTCTTCGGATAGACAGCTGGTGTGATATAACACTTGCAGGTACTCCGGTCACATCAGCATTGCACCAAGCAAAAACGTGTTGGTGATCTGCCAAAAAGAACAACAATTTTTTCTTCAATTCTGGTGCCATCTTGGAGCCAACTTTAACACTTCTTTCTTTAGCCAGAGAGTAATTTTCAACTTCTTTAATCAGTATCAAAACATTAGGGGTCTCTCTGGGGTCATCAATTTCACCCTCACCCTCAGAGGGCCCCAACAACTGCTAATCTTCATTGATCCGGACTGCCCCTAGAGTTTTATGGGCAAGGGCAGTTGTATAACACTCCCTTGCTATTTTTTGGCTACTCTGGACAACTCCCACTTGTCCTTGAACTGCATACTTTAAACATTGATAAACTGTTGAAGCCACAACATGCATTCTGGAAAGCCAAGACCTCCCAAAGATTGCATTATAACACGTAGGGCAATCTACCACAATGAAAAGTACTCTGACCATCTTCTTAAAAGGGCCCCTACCCAACAAAACCTCCTCCTCAAACTCTCCGATCACATCCGCAAAGCTCCCTGTGAAACCCATGATGGACCTGTTCGAATGCTGAATCACTGCTGGATTCTACATCTATTTATAGGAACTTAAAAAGAGAATATTGGCTGAGCTGCCAGTGTCAAGCAAAATTTGCCTGATGTCATTGCCCCCAATTGAGGCTCCTATCACCACATCATCCTTGTGAGGACCAGCTATGTCCCTTAGATCATCTTCATAAAAATAATGAAGGGAAAAGGAATTTGGGACTAATTGGAGGACATGCCTCCCTCTAACTGGGTAGCCAGAGTGTGAACATGCCTTTTTCTTGAAGAAGAAGTCGGTGCAGTCATTGTGTCTCCCCCAAATATAGTAAGTGATTCAAAAAATCTTATCAGCCCAAACACTGTCTTAGTATGTTCTGTAATCACCCTTAATTTATTTCGGGTTGGATCAGGATCCAAATATTCTGATTCTACGTCAAACCTTTCAATGATTACCATGGCCCCGTCCGGAGCCGACGTCCCTGCATTGTTTGTTGGACCAGTCCGGTGAGCATTGTCAAGCATGTTCCCACTTCTTCTCTTAACATAAGCTCCCAATTTTCCTCTTTTAATAAAATTCTGTACCTCTTGTTTCAAGGTGATGCAATATTCAGTGTTATGTCCAATATAATGATGATATTGGCAAAAACAAGTATTACGGCTTTCCTTAGGAGATTAAAGCGTTGCCGGCCTCCTAAAGTGTACCTCATCTTTTGTTTTATCATAGATGGTTGCCAAATTCTCTTTCAATTCAGCAAACCACTCCGGTTGGACCCAAGGTCCCCGTTTATTTCTAGACTGTTAGCTTTGAGCTGGAGCTGGGTGAGATTGAGTCTATTTGGCCATGTTGGGCCCCTGTCCGGCTTCTTTAGCCTTGTTTCCGGATTGTTCTGGTTTGGTGCAGCTAGGGCAGACCTCACTTGCCTATGCACCCTTGTCTTCTTTGTTTCATCTACATTGATTTGCTTCCCCACTTGGTTTAGCAAACCTCCCCAAGTCATGGCCTTCTTCCTGGTTACCGAATCGGCCAGATTCTCAGGGTTTAATCTGTGCCTCAAAGAGGTTATCGCCACTTGTTCAAAGCAATCAGCTAAACCATTCTTAGTGTTCACGAATCAGCTTATATAGTCTTTTAGTGATTCATTTGGCTCTTGGGCACAATGGATAATAGTGTCTCCATTGCCCTTCACCTCCTTGCTTCCAACAAACTGCCTCCGGAAGGCCACCCAAGATGTGTCAAAGTTTCTGATGCAACCCTGTGGTAGGCTGTTGTACCATTTCAAAGCACTCCCCGTAAAATATTGAGAGAAGGCTCTACAAAGCAGTTTATCATCACCATCAAAATTCATCATAAATTTTTTAAATTATTCCAGAAGGTTGTCCGGATCTTTGCTCCCATCATACTTCTCCATTTTAGTACTGTCAAACCTCTTAGGAAGGTTTCTGAATAGTATTCTGGATGACAATGGGGATTGTCTCTAATTCCGGCCAAGACTAAAAACAGTGTCTTCATTTGGTGTTGCAAAAATACTTGGCTCGTCATGAAAAGCGAAGGGATCCATAAGCAACTGATCCACATGCATATGGATATGGCTATGAGACAACCTTTTTCCCAGATGCCTCTTTAACCTCCTATGCCTATCCCTCTTTCTTGAATATTTTTTAACCAACTTCTGCTTCTTTTTGGATCTGCCCTCGTCACTGCTGGATGACAAAGACTCCTCAAGTCCATCCTCACTCGAAGTGCTACTAGAGGACTCAGACTCTGAGCTCTCCACCGGTTTAGACCGGTGAGACTTCTTGGAACTGACTTGGGTCTTTTTTGTACTCAAGTGAGTCTTTGCTGATGGGTCATTATCCCTTGTACTGTTAGTATGGTGAATGACTGACACTTTCGACTTTTCTTTCAAATCCATCTCTGCTTTTTTTTGCAGCTCTCAATGCTTCTATTTCAGCTTTCAAACTGTCTCATTCTTCGATCGTGTACTCATCATTCTCACCCACCACTTCTATCAAAGGTGGCGGTACCGCTTGCTCGTCCGGATTCATCCGAACTGGTTTTTCTTGCTGGTTTTGAATGCTAGATTCAGGCACCTTCTTCTCCCACTGTGGTCGCCAATTTGGTGAGGTGTATTTTGGTGTGAGGGTAAATTTGTTAGGTGTTTTAAGGAATTTTTAGAGGTATTAAATGTAGGGTGTTTTGTAGTGAGAGATTTAAGCTGTCTCGTTGTATTAAATGTTCATTACCCTCATTAATGAAAGTGGTTGGGTATTTATACCCTTAATTATGGACCCATGGGCTTTCGAGTCAAATTATGAAATCGGGTCAAGTTTAAAGACCCATTAGTTTATTAAGCAGATTAGCAATTAGCTTAGTCAAAAGGTGTTTAATGTTTTAATACTTTTGTCCTGTCCGGATACTTCAGTGGGTAATTATTGTCCGGATTACCCCTTTCCAGTTTCCACAGTGAGTGGTGGTGAATAATTCCGGACTCATCAAAGACAACGTATCTGAATGGAGACATTGAGGAAAAACATTGCATGCCGCGATCTGAAAGCTTTTTTCTAGAGATCTAAAGTCAACATTGTGTAAACTAAATATATTCATATATGGATTCAAACAAGTATCTCGTCAATGGTGTCCTAAATTCCTATATGTGATCATCTCATTTCGTTTTGAGATGAGCCATATGGAAGATTATGTATATTTAAAGTTTAATGCCAATAAAAGTATATATCTAGTGTTGTATGTTGATAATATACTCCTTGCCACATACGATATGAATTTATTGCATGATACCAAGAGTTTTTTATGTTATAAATTTGACATAAAGGACCTTGGTAAAATGTCTTATGTGTTAGGATCCAAATTGTAAGAAATATCTCCCGTGGCATCTTGGGTATCTCACAAAATACATACAATGAAAGCATGCTAAATCGTTATAGTTTGGACAACAAAAAAACCTATGGATATTTTGTAGCAAAATGTGGTAAGTTTTCACTTTATTAGTTCCTCAAAATAGAATCATAAAATTATATCATGAAGACATACCCATATGCTTCACATGTTAGACGTCTCATCTATGCTCATGTGCGTACCAGACTAGAGTTGTCATTCATACTTGGAATTTTAGAAAGTTACTTGAGTAATACCAAACAATTCGATTTGGAATATGTAGATTGGATAACCAGGGAATCGTATGCCATTTTGATGCATGTGTTTTTTGGGTGTACAAAAACTAAAAAGTATACTACTGGATATGCATTCATTATAAAATAAGGCACCATATCATGGAAGAGTACGAAACAACATATGTTCACAAATCTATTATGACAGTCGAGTATGTAGTATGTTCAATATCATCTATACATGCACTTTGGTTGAGGAACTTTGTGGCAGCATTGAATACAATGAAGGGAATTTAAATACATCTTCTACTTTGTCGAGATAAAAATTAAGCTATCATGCTCTCAAATTGAAAAAATAGCTTCATTAACTTTAAGCATATACATTAAGTTTCTATATATGAAGGAACAAATCAGACTGGTCAAATCAGGGTTGAGCACGAGAGTTTCCCCATTTGATGAAAATTACGAAAACATGGTCTATCATACTGAATTTTATATAGAGAAATAATTCACCTTCATCTTTATCCAATATATTCTTGGGTACCTCTTAGGTTAAGGCTGACTTAACTGGAATTGATTCACCATCGAGACTCATTTATTCTTCGATTGAGTATTTTATAGTTATTGAGCCTTTAAGATGGATGCCCATTGGATCCCAGTTTGTGAAGTTCATCAGATTTCATCTTCAAGTTAGTGAATGAGGCAACATCGAATTGAATATAACTTCTAAGTAGCAGATCTTGACTTAAACCATGTATTATTCTAAACTCGGACTTCATCACTTAGCATGCTAATAACTTCATGCATGATGCTCTTATGTAGGTTGAGCTTTCCAGAATGCCAAAACCTGCAAAAAGATGTGACTACAAACAAAAACTAGTTATGTAAAACATGTTCCCGAAATGTTAGTATTGTATGAATAATATGTGATCTAAAGAAGTTTTTACTATGGCGATTGAGTCTAGAAATCCATGAAAATATAAAAACAAAGGTAGAAATAAGAAATGAATAAAATCTCGGTTTACAATTCAAAGAATCTCCCTAATAAAGAAGAATCTAGTAGTCCTCAACTCTTAGGTAGCCTATTTCAAGGCTTTCTAGAAGGGTTATAGCTCTTAAAGCTGCAGGAGTTTAATTAAGATTATAATCTAGATTCCTTTGAGATTTGAGAGACCACTTAGCAATACAGTTTGTTGTCCTATTTTGCTTTCTAAATATGTGAAATATAACCATAGTTGACGAGATTAGCTTCGTGTAACAAGGTAAGATGAGACCAAGTACGAATGGGGCTTTCTTTTAGATAACAATTCTATAACAAGACTTGAATTCATCTCAATATCTATAGAGTTTAAACCTTTTTCGTTACATAGAAAAATTTCATCAAGAAAAGCCTTACATTCAGCTATTAGAGGGGTTTGTTTTCCGTAGATCCCATAATAGGTTATCACTAGATCACCCTTGTTATCCTTTATTAAACCACCTCCACTTGTGACCTCTGAAAGACTACAATAACCATCTGAGTTCAAGTTCAATCTGTTACTTTGGGAGAGGGGGGGTTCGATTTGAGAAGAATACTGGTTTCTAGGCTTATTTAATGATGAAAACATCCTAGAGCAGAAACAACATCTGTATCATTGTGCTTTTTTAAGAATATAAGCTTGGTTTATGCTAGAAAGAATGTACTTAATATGAGCTAAGATTGAATTAAAATTTATTATTTTATCTTCATGCTTGATCTTATTCCTTGATTCCTAAATCCCCCACCACATTATTGGTGGTAAGGTAGTCCTGATATGAACATTTTTTTTACTGACTATAACCAACATCTTATAATATGTGGAAGAGTCATATTAATGTTGATTACAGTACCATAAAGACATGTGAAGTATTTCCATACTTCTCAAACAATGTTATATTGGACAAAGAGATGTTGGGTTGATCCAAATTCTCAAAATTTGAATCCATAAAGTAGTTTCTATTCTATAATATAGAGTCTACTGGAAACCAATTAGTTAGTATCCTCCACAGTAGAAAGGATACTTTCTAGCTGTTGTTGAGTTCCAAATTATTTTGAAAATATTGGAGTCATTCCCTTTATATCTTACAGAACTCCAAGTTTCCTTTGTGCTGAATTTCCCCGATTCAGAAAGAGAACGCATTATAGAGTCATTCTCATGATCTTTAATAAAAAATTACAAAAAAAAATCAATGTGAGAAAGAAGGACATTATTCCTATAGAAACCTTAAGTTCCAGTGGTCATTAATCCAGTAATTATTTATTTTATCTTTAGTGTACCATGAATTATCTTCTTCATTTGAGAGAGAGATAAGAGGATCAGGCTTACACCATATCTCAGTCTAGAATTCAATGTCACATTTTCTAACATCCATTATATGTATCTTTCAGCTAAATATCTAGTGTTCATAAGACTCTTCCAGGTTTTGGATCCTTTATTATTGGCATAAACTATGATGTGATGTGTGTTAGGACAGTAAACAAACTTCATGAATTTAGACCCAAGAGTCTTCTGCCTGCTGAAATTGAACCTTAACTTGCAAGAGTTTGAGGTTTAAAGATCCTATATCCTTCTTATATTAATACCCCCTCTCGTAGGGCTTGAATATGTGAAGCCATTTAGACCAATTGATAGCAACTCTAGATTCAGTTGAGCCCCAAAAGAACCTATCGTACATACATTTAATCATGTTGATAATTCTTTCTGGGAGGATACTGTTTTGAATGTAATATGAATGAATAGTGAAAAGAACTGAGTGAATTAAGGTAAGCCTACCCCCAAAGGAAAGTAGTCTACTGGGGTATTTACAAATATTACAAAGATTACAAAAATTACAAAGATTTTTATTTATATGAACTGAAATACTAAGGTATTTAAATGGCAGGATACCATGAGTAAATCATGTAATTGTTTCCATCATTTCAATTTTTGTATTAGGCCGTTTTGTAGATGTAATAAACTTGGTTTTTTCTTTTCTTATAATCTGACCATATCGATCTTGATAATATTGCAGAAAATTGTTGAGGAGCTTAAGATTTGGGACAGAAACGTTGGCAAAGATGATGAAATCATCAACGTAAGTAAGCAGGGTATGATCAATGAGCTCCTTAACTTGTATGTCAAATGCATATTTTCTTCAAATAGATTCCTCAAACCCCTAACTAAATATTCCTTCCCAATAATAAAGAGACTTGAGGATAAATGATCCCTTTGTCTCACCCCTTTTGTATCATTAAAGAAGCCAGGGAGCTCCTCATTCACTATAGTTGAGTATTTGGCTGAATTTATACTCTTTAGAATTAATTTTTGGAATCTATTATTAAAGTTAGAAAAATATAATATTCTGAAAAGAAATTTTAAGGATAGTTTTTCAAAAGCTTTAGCCAAGTCGATCTTAATCATAATATTTCCACCTCTTACTTTGCTATTGAGGTCTTGGGCTAATTCCTGGAAAGTGAGGATATTATCATGAATATTTATTCCTTTGAAAATTCCCTCTTGCTCCAAATAAATAATCTTAGGAATGAGTTGTTAATAGTCTGTTATTAAGTGTCGTTGAGTCAATTCTATCAAGCATGGTGCATAGACTTACTGGTCTGGAATCTTTCCAATATTTAGGAGACTCATATTTGGGGATAAGGCAGATGACAACAGCATGGATACCTTGAGGAATTGAATGACCCATGAAGAATGACACAATAGTCTTGCAAAGATCTTGAGAAATTATGGACCAGTAATGTTGATGGAACCTAGCATTGAAGCCATCCACCCCAGTAGTACTAATTAGGCTTAAGGACTTCATAACTTCATAAATCTCCTCATCTGAAGGTAAGACAAAAAACTTCATATTGTCTTCTTCATTGATTAACTTAGAAATATAACTATATAGATCATCTAATTCTACTTGGGTTGGCTGTTCCGTTAATAGAGTTTTGAAGTATTCTTCAACATCTTTACCTAATTTAGATTGGTCACTAATCCAGTTGCCTCCCCTCATTACACCTTGGATTTTATTGTATCTCACTTTTCTCTTGATGTATTTATGAGAATTAGCTGAGTTTTTGTCTTCATCCTTAAGCCAATTTATATTGCTCTTCTGCTCCCAATAAGCATTTTCTTTGGCCAACAGTTGGAGGAGGTTAGCTTGAGCTTTATCCAACATAGCTTATCTTATGTACTCAAAGTGATCTCAAAACTAGTTTCCATAAATTCAACTTCCTCTTGAGCTTGTATTATGGCTTCAAATATGTTGCCAAAAACCTCTGAAATCCAGCATTTTCACTTGAACTTCAATCTTTTCAATTTGTTCTAAAAAAACTGAATATGAAGACCATTTTACTTCTTTCCAATTTTCCTCCACAATGTTTAGGAACCCTGGATGCAAGGCCCACATATTTTGGAATTTGAAAGAGGTTTTAATTTGGTTTTGATCTTAGACAATTGAATTATACAGCGGAGTATGACCGGCGCATGTCCTAAAGAGATGTTTCACCATTGTGTTACCAGCTAACCCGCCAGAATTACAAAACATTTTATCTAAACGCTTACATTTCCTATTATTAATCCAAGTGAACTTGGACCCCGAGAAACATACGTCTTACATTCCACTGAAGAAAAAAAACTGTATTTTCCATGGAAACCAAAAATATCCAAGAATTTCTGGATTGCTACCAACTGAGGTCTTCCTGAAGAAACTTTACTTACTGATGTGCGTTTAGAGTTTTGAAATAGGCTATATTTAACCTTTGCTGGAAACTGAATCTCCATGTGATCCTTTTTATGTTGAATCTTGCGATTGTCTTCAAATAAGTCCATTGATTTTGATTTTGTGATTTCTACGTATGACAGAGGGTATCCAATTTTTTTATTTTGCAGATTGGCCATAAGTGAGGAATGCTCAAATGCTGGGTTTAATCTGACATTTGTTATTGTTTCAAGATTGTTCATTGGGTGTTCATTTCCTGGTTGAAGTTTATCTTTATTCTGATGCAGGAAAGGAAGTTCTCACTTCCGTTGGTTGAGACTTTAGGCTGATATTGTTTGGGGATGCTTTGTTTCTAGAACAAAGTGAGATGGTTGGGAAATGCTTTTACCGTACGATTGTTGCTGAAGATTGTGTTTGTGGCTGAGGTGAAAAGCCTTCACCAGCCTCCATGTCTTCGGGAGGTGAGGACGGCCAGAAGAATGGCTGCTTCTGATATTGAATCCAAAAACCGCTTAGGCAATCCTTGCTCCGTTTTTTAAAGCTTTTTCTATTCCCTCTTATCATGCAGTTGATTTTCACTATAACTTATATACTAGATAGTGTGACAGAACATAAAATGAAATTGACACAGAAATGCATGTCCACTGTAAAGTATAGATTAAATTTTCAACAATCGAAACCTTTTCTCATCTCACATTCTCACCGCCACAAATGGAAACGAGGTTATAAAAGTCGCGAAAGAGTATAGTAAAAAATTATACGTATAGTATTCAACTGTAAAAAATAACCAAACAATATAACAGATGTTAAAAAGACCATACATTTAATTTTTCCTGTGAATATAGGTATTATATTACAAGTAGCCTATACTCTTAACTGGCAAGATTTCCAAACCCAAACAAAAATCCAATCCCGCGACATGATGCAATTTATCCCCGCCCACGCTAACTACTACGATCAAACATGACCAACAAGGGGAGCCAACTCCAAATGAGCTGTTTCTGATAATTCTCTCAAGTCATCCGAGCTCGAGATTTCAGCAGGAAGAACCTCAAAGGAATTGTGATCTTCTCGAGGCACCAAAAACAGAAGGAATAGAGGACAAACCCTCAATATGTTTCTAACCAAAACTGCCAACCAAAGATTACTGAATTCTGTCCGTGTGACCTTTAATGCATGTAGTAATAAGCCTCCGGCCCGAGATGATGTCATTGTCCCGGCATTGTCTATCGACATCAGCAAAGCAAAGAAAGTTCCTGTAGTCCCTGGAGGACAAATCTTGGTACTTAGAACGAGAAATGGCATCCATTTGAGTTTCCAGAACAATTGAGAGACACCTTTGTCTATGACAATGAGGAAATAATCCGGTATCCCGAGTTTTAAATTTAGCCGAAGAACGAGAACAAGGTCTAACATTCCTGATAACCCATATAGTAGCTGAGTCCATAACAGAAGGTTCCGGAAAGGAAGATCTTTTAAGAGTAGTTGGTAAAGAGTGACACCCAACAATGAGCCTACGGAGCCAACTGAGAATATAAATCCAACAGTCTCCTGCAACGTCCCACGTAATTAGTTCAAGTTCTAAGTTTGTGAAGCACATTTTGTCGGATAAAACCATCTAACATTATTTTTAGTACTGGTTCACTTTAAAATTTTGTAATGCTTCTTTTTGGGACAAAACCGTTAATCAGTATCGAAGACTCAAAACAGAAAAAGTCTTACTTGTGTTGAAAGCGAACGGAAATGAATCCTTCACTTGTTTGGATGGGCAAGAAAAAAACATTTGATTTGCTTATATATTTATATAAAAAGGGTGAGTGCTGAAATTATGTTAAGGACACCGGTGTACTCAAAGTTTCATTCAATTTTCTCTAACCATTGATAAAAGATTTGATTATGATTTATAAGGTTGTATTTTTTTATGGAAGGACAAGCTCATAATTATACTTAAATGTAGTTATATCAAATGAGCTAGAGCTAGGTTATTGAAGAGGATTTGTAAGCTGGTGCATAGAAGAGAAACTTCAGATGAGAAGAATACCTGAGAGAAAGAAGGACCACCCTTGGCGTCTGTGAACCAATAAAACAAGCCCTCGTGGATGTCGAGACTCAAAGCAAAAGACATGTACATATATAAACACGTTCTCCATACATCCGGGCATTTAAATCTTGTCCACATTGCTTTTCCGGCATCAATAAACTCTTCACCGACCTAAAAGTAATTTAAATGAAAAAAGGTATAAAAAACTGTAGGGAGTATTTAAATCAGGAGCTTTAAAATTACCTGTTTGTAAGTTAAGTCAGGCACGTAAGGCTCGTCGAGCAGAATTCCAACTAAACATACAAGTCCAGATGGAATGGCCAGGAAACCGAAAACTGCCTTAGGACCGATTAGGTGAAGTAAAATACCACTTATGGAAAATCCAAGTAAAGATCCAATAGAGCCGCTAAATTGACACAAGCTTTGTAAGTCAGGAGCAAGAGAAGGATGGTCTATACTGTTCTGTGCAACGCAGGCATCTATCGTCACGTCTGCTATAGCCACACTTGCACGTCCTGCTGTTAATGTCAACAATGCAAATACAATGTGTAGCTTGCTGTTGCATGCTATCGACAGCCTCGAAATTACGCCAATCATACCTGACATATCATTACCCCAACAATATAACTTCAGTTTTTTTAGTTAAAGTGGTTTGTGTCGATGGAATAATACTAACACGCCCCTTCACGTGTAGCATGGGCATTTCTAAATGAAATGACAATAACCTGTCCCATAACAGGCATTGCACTTATAAACATATCAACTGCATTTCACTCGCAGGGACAAAGGCATTAATGATTATCTTCTGGCACATAACCTCATAGCACTTTCACATATTTTCATTACTCAATTGGTGAATTTATATAAACAAGCATAATTAGAAATAACTCTTACTAAATACTAAATACTAAATACTAAATGGATAGTAATACTAAGAAGATAGATAGATAGTAGGTTCTTTTACCAGCTAAGATGAAATAAGGGCGCCTACGGTATCTGAAAATAGGAACAACATCAGTGAGAATGCCCCAAAGAGGCTTGACAATCCATGGAATTTTAGTGATGGCTTCGAAAATCTGGGATTCAGAAGGTTGAACCTTTTGAACATCTTTCATGTAATAATCCGTAGCCACACGATTAAGCGCATAGCCAAATCCCTCGTTTATCCCATAAATGGAAACCACACCAAACACAAAAGTCCAATGAGTTTCTACGCACATCCTTTTGATCCATGAAAATGGAGTCAACAAAAATCTAAATACCCTTTCTCCTCCTCCCTCTCCTCCTCCTGCTCTTGGTTCGTTCCCTTGTTCCATACAACTCTGAAGACTCTCTTCCTCAACCATGGCTCAATCAAAACTGCGTCTTTTTCATTTTACAAATCAGAAAAGTTTGAAAATTTGTGTATATGGGTTTGGTGAAAAAACAAAAATTTGTAAAAAAAAATTACAAATCTTTTTACAAGATTTTCTCAAAATGGGTATGTAACATGTTCAAGTCGATTGAAATCCTAAGAAAAAACAAAACCTTAGCAATATGACAATCTCCTAAAATCTCCTTAACAAAAGATGGGTCACGTACGACCACACAAGTTGATGAGTTGACTAGCTTCGTTGTAGAAATTCGTATATTCCAACGTCATTCGCTTCTTCATTCTCTATTACACTATTACTCTTTGCTCTTCTTAATTGTTATTGTCGACTTATGTTTATGCCCAAGAAGCGGCCACGAGTTCCTCACTAAGAACCAGTGATGTTATACGTATCTTGAATTTTTTTTCACCACTGTTGGGCGTAAAGCTGTACATGTACAACGAATATAATAAAAAAAATTTACCTTTTTATGTGTATAATTTTAGAATAAAATAATATTCTTTTTACTAAATTTTATTAATAGATATTTGATATTTAATATTGCTTTCCATAATCTTCTTATATTTCGTATAGTATTTTTTATTTAAGAAATAAAACTACAAAAATATCAAATATATCAAGCAAATAATTAACACTACGCAATATTTACAAATATTTTTTTGGTGTGACAATATTTACAAATATGATGTATGTTTTGAAGGATCAAGGACTTTCAAGTTTCAACCCTCCCGAATCCAATTTAGCAAATAAACTCATCTTCTCAGAATCTCTAACTATAGAAATATTTGACAAAAAATTGTACGTGGAAACCATTCGCACCAAACAAATAGCATTAAACATTGAAAGAATTGAAAAGAAAAAACATACTTTACACCAAACTTCAGCTGAGCACAGTAAATATAGTTTATTGTTTGTTGTTTTAGTAAAACGTGAAATTAGGGTAAATAGATTTTGACTAGCACCAAAATAGGAATAGAAAGCCAAAGAAATAAGCATAAATTTTCAAACCAAATATATAAAGTAATTAATAAATTATTATATAACATAAAACTTATCAAAAATATCTAAATAAACATATTATTATTATTATTATTATTATTATTATTATTATTATTATATATATATATATATATATATATAAATCCAGCGATTTACCAATATCACCCACTAGTCCAAATTTAAATTTTAAATACAATTTTATCTTTAATGAATTTGATCATATGACAAAGAAAGTTTAACGAGAAACAACAGATTTTGAAATTGGGGCTAAATGATTTGGAGCTGCAATTGTTTTGTTTTTTTAGGATAATTGAGTCTTTTCTTAAATAAGTTGGATCTATTTGTAAAATAGATCTGTTGTGGTATGATTGGGTAAGTAAAAACAAATTTTAGACCAAATTAAAAAATTATATATATATATATATATAGTCAAACCAAATTAAAAAATAGTCAGATTATTTCAAAATAAAATAAACATCAAAATTGGAAAAATTTCAAAACATTATATAAAAAGTAGTAAATAAACTTTGAAATGTAAAATAAAGTTTCAAAATTACATAATTAAATAATTAAAATATACCAAATTTTTAAACATAAAAAAGGTTTTAAAAAAATGAATTACTTAATTATTTTGATGATAAATAAATATTATTTTGTTTAAGAACAAATTATTATATTATCTATTCTTTTCAAAGATTCAAAAATTCAGGTCAATCTTACCTATAATAAAAAAAATCAAATATATATAAATAATATCACTATTAAACTAATATTCAATTATAAAAAGTTTATTAAAATAAATTAATAAATACAATAGTTTCAAAATTTGTGTTTGAAAATTTAATAAATTTAGAAAAAAAATCCACCAAAGATGTAACTCATGTAAGCCCTAAACTATAAATCTAAAAAACATCCTAAAAATTATATATCTAGATGAAAAAAACATTACTAAATCATATAAATGATATTTGTCGACTTTTGTTTTCATGATGTTTGTCGAACTCCATTATAGATAATTGAGATGAAAAATATTATATTAATAATATTTAAAAAAATTATGATAAAAAAACAAAAATCTGGGTTCTTTTTCTCCGCATTAAAATTAAAACAGAGAACAACAAAAAAAATATTCCTCTTCCTCCATTTCAATGGGTTCTTTTTTTCTGCAGCAATGGATAAATGATGTGCTCTAAGCGAAAGTAATGTAAAAAATATCTTATTTTACTCGGTTTTATCGTCATCGTCTTCAACTGCATCGATCCGGTATCCATAAGTTACTGGAGGTAATTGGGGCGGCAACTCCTTGCCCTTAGGGAGGGCCGCTTACAGTGATTATATATGAAAAAAAAAAGCTACCAATAATTACCATGAATACAACAAAGCACTTGTTTATAAACAATTGCTTTCAAATAAATGACCATCACTAATCATGATTTTAGTCGATGTTATGGATCATTTATGTATTTTCTCATTACAAGTATTAGTTTAAATTTAGTTTAAACTTTTGAAAAAAATATTGACAAGCTATTTAATAATGCACTTTTATTTTTATTTTTTTAATTTTTTTTCTGGAGGGATATATATATATAATATGGTTTTGTCTCAAAAATAAGTTAGTCTTTTTAAAAATCAATTTAACATTTATAATAAAAAATTAAACGGTTAAACCATTTAATTAGTTTATAGTAAGAATGATAGCATCAGAGGAAATTAAAATTCCAATAATATAAAAGTTTTAAAATTTATCAAAAAATTAAGTATAATATAAATATTTTCAACGATATTTTTGAACACACAAAACACGTGCATTTTAATAATTAGTTATTTTTAACCTTTCAAATTTCATATTTTTCGACCTCTAATTTAAAAATAATAACATTAAAAGCACGTATACTTCTACTTATAAAAAAACAAGATAAAATCTATTAGCAAAAGTTAGAACTTTTTTATATTTTTCTTATTTTCGTAAACAAATTATTTATAATTACGCAACTGAAATACATTTGTTTTTAGACCGCAAATTACACACAATTCTGCAACTGGAAATTAGTTGTTTTTTAGGAACTTATTTCGCAACCAAAATCCTATTTATACAACTAATTTCTTCTTATTTACGTATATATTTGCACGTAATTTTGGAACTGGACATAGTTTTTTTTGCAACTAAATTCTATTTACGCAACTATTTTCTTCTTATTTACATAACTCATTTACACGTAATTTCGTAACTAGAACACATTTGCTTTTTCGCAGCCCAACTATACGTAATTCTGTAATTGGAACATAACTATTTTTCCGCAATCTAATTACACGTAATTCTGCAAGTGAACATAATTGTTTTTTCATACTGATTTTGCAACCCAATTACACATAATTACGCAACTAAATAATAAAAAATATCAAAAAATACATTTTATGGATCTAGTTTTGTTCGTCTAAAAAAACAAAACCAATGGTGTTTTATGATATTTTTTGGAGTTGTAGTTTGAAATATATAGAATTTAAAAAAAACAAGATATAATAACTGGTTAAGGGTTATTTCGGACTACCACATGGTTATCGGTACTTTTAATTTAATATCAGATAGTTATGCAGATTTTATCAAACCTTAAATAGTTATTGGTAAATGAGTTTAATGTTGGGTGATTATTTATAGATTACATTGAAAAACATAATAACCTGATTTTACTCTTTATAGATATTTAATGCCAACTTACATAATACGGACCAAACAAAACTCTATCTCGTCAACGATATTAAAAGAATAGTTTTATGGTCAAAACTATATTAATTTCTTGATTGAGGATCAAACTCAACTTATATCAGTTTTTTTAATATAAGTAATTTTAAAAAGCATTGGTCAAAATCTGGCAAGTAGCTCTAGATAAACCTGTGTTTTGTGGTACATGGACTTAGTACCATCACTGCATAGTCAATTATGGGGGTACTAGAGCCATTACCATATGTCATTGGAACTCACCCAAGTTTCGCTAAAATTGGTCAAGTGCATTAAATTTTTAGTATGTTTTACTTTTTATTTTGACTTATGTAATATTGTATTATAACAGGAAAATTATATGGATCGAGTCGAACTTGCATCCGTCTAAAATTATAGTCATTTTTATAGCAATTTATTAAACGAAATACGAATTGTGTGAGTTATTTAGAAGAATAAATAAGGAAAATAGGTTTGTTATTATATTAATACGTCAAGATGATGGACATAACAGATGACTTTTCTACTATCCATTGAATGTGAGTGATCTGGAGTTTTATAAAATGGTGGTTGAGCTAAATTATCTTAAGATAACGTTGACCATAACAAATAGTGTGGATGTCATTTCAAGCTAATGAGAAATCTTATCACTTCAAATCAATGGTTTTTAAAGATTATAAACGGACCGCGCAACCATCTAATGGTAAAACACTTTAAAAGTCATTAGTACGTGACTAAATTATCAAAAGATGAATTGGAATACATAGAATAACTTACCTTAGCAGGATCTTTCCCTAAATGTAATTTGAACATATTAAAATATTTTGACATTGAAAATTTGTCAAGCATGCGTAGTGTATACAAATCCGACTAAAACAAACGGTTTGTGCATAAATTTGGTTGGTCATGATTGTTGTACATGTTAAATGAACTCAAAATGTTAAATTATTTTTAATAACATAGGTTATATGGAGATTTAAGTGAAAAATATGGCATATATCTTATTTGCACACGTTAGTGTAGATTTGTTATGGTCATTTCTAAAAGTTCTTATAATGATAACACCTACAAAATTATAAGGTACGAGATACCTTCGTTTGAGATCGTCGAAAAAAACCTTACCCAATTTGAATTTTTATTTTGGATTTGTGTTTATCTTCAGGGAGAAAGTTAACAATTTCAAATGGGTATTAGATTATTTGCAATCTTTAATGGAAGTTAGCTCAATCAAAAAACCGATTATGGTATTTAGGAATATGGACTTAACATTGATGAATACTCTAGAAAAAATATTTCAAAAAACAACGCACATGATATGTCAATGACATATTAACAAGAGTGTTTTCAAATATAAAAAAGTATTTATGGGTTTATGGAATGAAAGAATTTATATGGAGACCGAACATGAATTCAAATATAGTTGGACTCAGATGAAGCATAAGTTTTAAAATTATACTCAAGCAATCAAATACACCGAAAATCCTTCGTTAATTTGATATATTAATAAGTTTGTCACATGGAAAGCTAATGAATTAATTGATTTCAGTAACACAACCACTAACTGGGTGAAGAGCGCTCATTCCAACCTAAAACATATTGCTGGCATGAATATGCTTAACTTCAAGTTATTTTTGGGTAATATGAAGTGTTTAGTCGAGATGCAATATGAAGTAACTAAAGGATTGTTAAAAAAGAGTCGTTTAATGGTACAACACAAATATGGAAATATGTTGTTCAACAAAATCAAAGGTAACATCTCAAACATTTCTTTATAAATCATTTCTAACTCTTTAGAAAACATTGATAATATTAAATAGGATTCTATAAAAAAAAAAAATTGCGCTCCGAACAACGCATGGTTTACCGTGTTGGTATGAGATTTGCGAGTTATTAAAAAATGATATTCCAAACATTTAGATTATTTTAACAATCATTAGAAAATATTATATATAATTATATGTAAAAATCTAGTATAGACAAAGCTCTTAAAATAATTGGATAAGCTTGTTCAAGTGAACATATTTACAAGAATTTTTTTGAAATAGTTATCTAAAATATATTTTCTTGCAAATATTTTAAATAAACATAAACACTATGGTCGCAAACCTGTAAAACACAAATTATCAGTCATGTTGTCTATTAAATGAGTTATATTGCATATCAAACACGCATAAGAATCCGAAAATATAAGTTCGCCTTCACTTGGTCAATTTTTAACACTCTACTAGTCAAAGTATTGTGATGGAGTGGAACTCCACCAAGCTATTATAAAATTCCAACATAAGATAGTAGAGCTGTATATCAATATGAGCCTTCGATAGATGGAAATTCTATAAAACTAGTAAAATACTTGAAATACAATATAACTTTGTCAGTTTGTGTTCAAATTTGTCAAAAGCTAGTGGAATGATTAGTCGTAGTAAACCGTTAATATTTGAAGAAATAAGCTATGATATTAGTTTTAAACTATTATATGTTGATTGAAAAGGGTACATAAAAGCACTATGATGCACTATCGACCTTTTATAACTAGGGCTAACGATGTACGTTTCGATGGTTAATTCGGGTTGAGGCAGTTTCATATGGCTTGTATAATCATCTAGATCGGTGAAAGATGATTAAATTTTTTCTTTACCAAGAGATTATTAATAATATATTGGTTTATGCAATGTTCTTTAATGGTTCGAATGAGTTAGAAAATTCGCTCTAAGTCTCAACTATTTTTAAAATAGTGTATGTATAAAAAAATGGATGATAATATCATCCATCAGAGTGGTGATCACATCAAAGTTTAATTTTATCATCCATTTTTTATCAAACATTTAAAGCTTCATTTTTCTATCATTACAAAATGCACCGCCTCCAATGTTTGAAATGAAATAAATTAGGTTTGGTTTCGTTGGTAACAACTATTTTATCCACGTAAATATTTAATGTTTGCATCTGAAGTTTGTTATTAAATAAATGTAACTTTTGCATAGTTCTTTTAAATGTAAAATACAAATAATTATCCAAAAAAAAATTGTACAGTTATTATCCAAATTATCATTTATTCCAACCAAAGACCTAGTTAAGTTTCATACTTAGAATTTACTATTTTTTTATAATACCCTAAATAATCTTAGTCTTTTAATTTGATTTAAGTTTTGGCAACACCCTTTCTCATTATCTCTCTCGTCAATTTTCAACTGTCTATATACAAAACCATGGAAAAAATATCCTCAAGATTCAAGCAATCGATCATTTACCGTACACAAGATTCCACCTGATTCCACCTCAAAAAACCAACAGTTATCAATGATAAAACTTCAACCCTCAAATTTATCGATATCCAATAGCTTAAAAATTCGATGAAATGTAGAGTTAAGAACATGTCAAAGTTATTTGATCCTCCAAAAACCGACCCCAATGAGTCACAATCTCAATTAATAACCTTAAACATTCAAAGTCCTCGCGTAGAATGGACTCAGGGATATGTTTACCCAATACAGAAGATAGGATTGTGGTATATTTAACTCGTTTATGAGGGACCCTGAGAATATACGAGAATTGATACACAGTTTAAACGATATTATGAGGGTTTATGGTTTTGGTTGATGAGAGAGATGTATCAATGGCTGCAGGGTATATGAAGTTACTACAAAGGTTTATGCGATAAAATAATGTGAGTTTGCATCAAATTTTTATAAGAATGAAGCATGTATGTGGTGGTGATGTGATCAATGGATGATTTGAGATCGGAGAATTGGATAAGATTCTTTAAATATTTCTGACTAGGGAGCAAAGGTTTGCCTGTCAGAATTGTGGGGAGGCTATGCTTGTTCATTGTGGAAATTATGGTGGAAATAATAAGGTTTTTGATGAAGATGGGGAGGTGTTGAACAGATATCTTAAATTCATTATGAATGACTTGATACAATGCATATATTGTTCATTTGAGCTATTTATTAGCTTATAATTCTATATTTTAGATTATAAAAGGATAGTGTGTATAACCAAGAATGTTGATTTGAAATTCGAATATTATATTGTATTAATTAGCCATGGGCATATCAGTATGGAACCGAAGAACCGAAATAACGGATTCGGTTCGGTTCCGGTTCCTTATAAATACTCGTACTGTTCCTTATCTTAAATACCCACGGTTCTCGGTTCGGTTTGGAACCGAAAACCGAATAGTACCCATAAAGAACTGAATAAGCAATAGTACCCTTCAATATCCATGGTTCACTGTTCGGTTCCAAACGATTCTTTTGGTTACAAAGTAACCATTTGGTTAGAAAGTAACCATGTGGTTCTTTTCGGGTTCAGTTCCAAACAGTTTTTTTGGTTAGAAAGTAACCATTTGGTTAGAAAATAACCATTTCGTTCCTTTCGGGTTCGTTTTCAAACGGTTCTTTTGGTTACAAAGTAACCATTTGGTTAGAGAGTAACCATTTGGAACCGAAACCCAAATGTAACCGAACCGAACCGAGAAGAACCGAACCGAACCGAATTTTAATCAGTTCCTAAATGGGTACTAGTTTTAAAGAACCGAAAGAACCGAGAACCGAACCGAATTTTAATCGGTTCCTAAATGGATACTAGTTCTAAAGAACCAAAAGAACCGAAAACCAAAAGAACCGAACCGAATCGAACCGAACCGAAGAACCGAATGCCCATACATAGTATTAATACAATCATGATTTCTCGTATTAAAAGTATACTAATTCTTTTGTTTTCCGTACTCTAATCTTAATACAAATGGAGACTAATATCAGATTGATTGACTTGATTATATTTTTGGCCGAAATGGTAAAAGTATGCATATATTTTTTATATTTGTATTGCCTTAACAGGAAACACAATAAAATCTTATTTTTAAATTAAAAATATCATTAAAAAGTAAAGCTTCTTTTACATATGTATCAAATGGATTGTGGATTCCATCTATTTGAAAATTTAAAAAATTAGGGAATAATTATGTAGATGTACAAACTAATTATGAATGAGAAATAAAGATTTTTTTTTATATAAGAGTGATACATTCAAAATTAATATCAAGCACTCATCTCTTGGTATTTTGCAACTTAAGAGGAATTGCTTGTTTAAGTGTACTATCATTAAGAGTTAAAATAATATTTGGTGATAAAAGTGTTCTTCTATTTACAAGCCAAAATATTTTCTAATTGCAGTTTTTCATTCAACGTCAATGTTTCATATGCTTTAACAACTTCCTTTAATGATTTAATGTCAAAAATATTCCACCCCATGAAATCATCCATAGAGAAAGTACTTTATTATATTCAATCTGCATAATAATATTATGGTGCACAAATTATCAATATTATATGGTGTGGGATAATATTAATCATCACACAAACCATTTATTATTTTAAAAAATTAAAGAAAATATTTTAACCTACCATTTCCAAATGAGAATTGTGGTACAAGATTAACAACATTAGATTTTCATTTGGTATATGGATTCAAGTTATTTTCTGAGAGAATGCAAAATATAAGAGCGGCGTTATAAACTAATGTCTATCGTCTAACATCTGACATCGTCTTTATTTTAGTATTTCACATCATCTCTCGTGTAACATCTAATATTGCATCTTATCTAGCATTTAAAGTCGTATCTCGTATCTCGTCTTGCATCTAAGATCTTTTATGTTCTTTCATCTCACATGTAGTATTTTCTCTTGTTTAGTATCTAACACCGTCTTTCATCTAGTATCTAATATTGTCTATTGTCTAAATCTAACATAGTCTATCATCTACCATCTACCATCATCTCGAATCTAGCATCATCTTTGTCTCTCGTCTCGAATCTAACATCATATCTTCTCTAACATTAATCATTGTCTCTCATCTAGAATCTAACATTATCTCTAGTTAGCATCGTCTCTCATCCAGGATCTAGCATCATCTTTAATCTAACATCTAGTATCGTCTCTCACCTCGCATCTAACATCATCTATTATCTAATATCTCGCATCGTAACTTGTCTAGCCTCTAACATCGTCTCTCATCTAACATCTAATAACATATCTCGTCTCACATCTAACATATTATTTCATCTCTCGGCTCGCATCTAGCATCTAGCATCGTCTCTCGTCTCTCGTCGTGCGCATATAATTATCTCTCTTATAATATCTAACATCGTCTAACATCATCTCTCATCTAGAATTTATCATCATATCTCGTCTAGTGTCTAGTATTGTCTCTTGTCTTGCATCTAGTATCATCTCTCGTCTCTCTTCTCATATCTAGTATCGTCTCTAGTCTAACATCTAACATCTTATATCTCCTAGAATATAACACCATCTATCGTATAACATCTAGCATTTTATTTCGTCTTTCGTCTTTCGTCTCACATCTAGCATCGTCTCTCGTCTAACATTTAGCATCATCTTTCGTCTTGCAACTAGCAGCGTCTCTCGTCTCCTCATCTAGTATCATTTGCAATCGTATATCTAAAATTTATCATTATTTTTACATACAGGAAAAAACTTCAAAAAAATATCATTTATGGATCCAATTTTGTTTGTCTTAGAAAAACCAAACCAATAATACTTTTGGATTTTTTTTCCGAGTTACAGTTTAAACAAAAAAATTATTAAAATTTTAAATAAAAAATAAAAGAGAAAGAATGTATACGTGTTTGATGATTTTTGTATAGAATGGTATTTTTGGTAGAAAATATGGTTTCGGAATTTGTATTTTTTGGGTAGTTGCCTATAATTCTTGAATGGACATAGATGGCAAGTGATCCTTCTTTTCTTATAGTTTTTTATTGTAAAAGATGCATTATACGCATATATATATCGCATTGCGTCAATAAGAAATGACATATTTGGGAACTATTACTTCTTGTTGCAAAAAATATTTAAAGATTCAAAAGCAACCATATTCGAGCAGCATCTTTTGAGTGACTGATTTACACGAATTCATTAAAGTAAATTTAATTTCATTTATAAATATTTGTCATTTTAATGTGTTTATATTAAAGAATTATTAGATTTGATTTAACGCAAACCTTTAAATGCAAACATCAAACTTAAAATCATAACATGTAACATAAAAAATTAATATTAAATTTTATATTCAAATATTAAACATTTTATATATATATATATACACACTATTTTATGTTTAAACTAGACGGACAAAAACAATATATCACTGGAGTAGGATATAATAGCAGTTTAATAAAACTATTCTAGAAAGATGAAATTGTAAAAAAATGAGAATTTGTAAAATCGTCGAGAAAAAAAAACTAAAGAAAAAAACAATTTTAAGAATCTGAAAGTTAAAGGTATCTTTAATATATTTTAATTTGATGTTTAAAAATAGGTAAACTTTTGGACGATTAGAAATGAAGCGAATATCTATATTGGAACTGAATAAATAGACTATATTTTATTGTACAATTTTATTATAATGAGACTTTCAAACTAAGGTTTTTTTTTCATCTGTGTGAAAATACTATTTTGTCTCTCATATATAAAAACCAATATTTTAGCCATAAAACACAATTTCAACCCTTCTTCTCCAACAAACTATTTCTAAACACCAACTTAAAATTAAAACAATCCTAAATACATCTTACATTATGGATTTGAGTGAAATGAATGAAGACTTTTATTGCAATGTGGATGATTTTGCATCAGAAAATAGGGACCTTTTGACGGAACATCTTAAAACACGAGTACATGTAGATTCTATAATTTTTTAAGTTCAGTATGAAAAACACACGTATTACGCGCTATGCGGGATGAACCGCAAACCCAGAGCGCGCGATAGTGAATGAATTTAGGGCATATGTTCTTGGAAAAATCGCGAACAAAGAATGTTCGATTTTTTACCAAATCACGAATGGTACCTGCGCGATTTGGTCAAAAGCATGACATTATTTGTTCGCAATTTGGTAACTTAATTTGGTAGTATAAGTCCATAATTTTGCACAAATTGGTTGTCCAGCACATCCGATTTTGGTTAATTACGTGTACTATTATGCGCGATTTAAGCAAAATTTGATATAATTAATTAGAATTAACTAGTCTTTGATATATTTTCATGTGTTTTATAAGAACCAAATTAACTATCATTCGATGGTCGATTACACGAAAATATTTAATACATAAACCTGATATAAGAAATCTGATTTGGTCTTATGGGTTAATTTCGAAAGCACCAAGTTATGATTCATTTTGATTTTTGAATAAAGACGATGACGGTAGTAAAAATATTAAAACTCCAAGGATCTATTTCAGGTGCGAGACGCAAGGTGTTTACAAACCTAAACCCAAAATGGGGTATGTTAGAAGCGCCGAGAATGTTCATAAAAAAATACGGTTGTCCATTCTTGTTAAAAAGAAACTTGGGCTTAGAACTACCCAGTTATTGAAAATTGATGGTGGTAAACGAGAAACACAACTACCCATCATTTTTACACTTTGATGGTCATTCACGAGCCGTTAGACTAAAAGCCGAAGAAGAGGCGTTTATTCTTAGTCAAACGGTAGTCGGTTCTTGACCAAGAGAGATATACCAAGGTTTGAAGCTTAGGCCATCTCTAACCCTCGGTCTCGGTCGAGACCGAAGGTCGAAAACGGCTTCTAACCATCGGTGTCGGTCTCCAAAACTGGAGCCCGATTTACTGTTCGGGCTCGATCTCGGACTCTGGCGAGCGCGAGATCGAAATCAGAGAAGAGAGATACCAGGTAAGAAAAGAAGAGAGAGAAAATTGCCTTAGTCGCAGGAGGAAATAGAAAGGACAGATGATAGAAAAGAAGAAAAGGGTAGAGTAATTTTCTAACGTTATAAAGATATCTAATTTATAATATAAGTATAATTATAATAAACATACTTTAATTATAATATAAAATTTTATTTTTAATAAAAACTTAAAATTAATTTATAAATTTAATTTAATTTATAATAAGTTTAATTTATTTATAGATAATATTAATGGTAACCATTTATAATAAAAACTTAATTCATAAATTGCGGAAATCAAATACATAGAGGTATTAATTTTTTCGAAAATAAATTACATAGAGAAATTATTAAACCCAGAACACAAATAAAATAAAGAAACAATTACGATAAATTACATAGAGAAATTATTAAACCCAGAACTTCCACGTGGTCCATCATTTCCATAATCCGTTCTGTCGTTAAATGAAGGTCGATATGTAACGCGCATTTGTGTTCACATATATTTTCTTTTTTTTGGTCCAAAAGATTTTCGAGTCCGGAGTCATATTGGTGGTATCAACATTCATGATGCTACAATCATTCGCCTCTTTCATGATGTTATAAGTATCTTTCATATATCCTATCTTAGTCCGTGTAAGATCATTCGCCTCTTTCATGAGTGCGTTAGCTTCAGCTTGCATTGCTAGAATCTTACCCAAGCCTCCCGTCCTTTCCGCAGATGCATCGCTATCACTTATCTTATGTTTATTTTTGTTCCGACGAGCATAATTTCTACCCATGGGCCTATTAATATTAGTAGCGGGTGGATCGGTATCAACTTCGAGATCACAAGAAGGTTGTGATTCCGTAAACTGTTCTTCGGAATCCATATCAATAGGACGGGGCTGGTTGGTTTGAGAAGTATGAGAATTTGATGTTGTTGATTGAAACATCACGGAATCCTTTAAAATTTCCCAACAATGATGGAATTGAAATTGTTTTCCACTGGCAAGATTTGAATATAAGTGTAGTTTCAGAATTTCCTAAATGAAAAATAAAAAATAAATTAGTTAATATTAATATATACATGAACATTAACAATTGTTAAATGTTGAAATCACGTGTAATAAAAATACTTACTTGATCCGCTATGTTAGTTCCACTAACCGGTGCTCTTTCAACTTGCTTGATCGCGTGGTTCCATTTGCTAACCGAAGGAAAAATATGTTTTTTCCAACGATTGCTAAGACCTTCTTCAGTTCGTTGTACATGGTTGATGTTGTTATCAACATCTCCTGAATATCCATACATTGAATTTTGATTTTTTTTTTCCAAAAACGACTTTCGGTTTGTTGCACTCCTACATATGGATCTTCAGAAATTTTTCTATAGGCTTTGCATAGAGCTATGTCTTCGTTCGAAGTCCTTTTTTTCTATATTTTGTTGGTAGAAGATAAAAGACTTTTTAGAGAGACTATTATTTTCATTTGGGATAAATGTTTATGAAATGTTATGAATTAGTTTGGTTCCAACCTTGTCTATTTATACTATTCAAGATAAAATATACACCCACTAACTTCCACCAATCTATCAAAACTTTATTCTGATTTGACAAAAAGATTACTCAATTATCTTCAAGATAATAAATCACCCACTAACTTCCACCAATCTATCAAAACTTTATTATGATTTGACAAAAAGCTTACTCAATTATTTTACAGATAATAAAAACACCCACTAACTTCCACCAATCTATCCAAACTTTATTTCTGATTTGAGAAAAAGATTACTCAATTATCTTCAAGATAAAATATACACCAACTAACTTCCACCAATCTATCAAAACTTTATTCTGATTTGACAAAAAGATTACTCAATTATCTTCAAGATAATAAAACACCCACTAACTTCCACCAATCTATCAAAACTTTATTCTGATTTGACAAAAAGCTTACTCAATTATTTTAAAGATAATAAAAACACCCACTATCTTCCACCAATCTATCCAAACTTTATTTCTGATTTGACAAAAAGATTACTCAATTATCTTTAAGATAAAATATACACCCAGTAACTTCCACCAATCTATCAAAACTTTATTCTGATTTGACAAAAAGATTACTCAATTATCTTCAAGTTAATAAAACACCCACTAACTTCCACCAATCTATCAAAACTTTATTCTAATTTGACAAAAAGCTTACTCAATTATTTTAAACATAATAAAAACACCCACTAACTTTCACCCACCTATCTAAACTTTATTTCTGATTTGACAAATAGATTACTAAATTATCTTCAAGATAAAATATACACCCACAAACTCCACTCACCCACAAATGCTTCTATAAATACACGAAATCATTAACTTCTTCCAATTCAAAACACTTGCCACAACTTTTCGAATTCGAAACACTTCTCTCAACCTTTTTTTCAATTCAAAAGACTTCTCTGATATTTTTTCAAAAAAATGAGTTTCAATAAACCAGATTTTTCTCGTATGTTTCCGGAATGGGAAGCAGATTTGGAAGAGTCTCAGAGTGATATTCAAAATTTTGTTAACGTTAGTAACTTAGTTCGAAGTCAGACTATGACATATCTTGCAGAAATGTATACAGAAACTGGTACGGGAAATTCAAGCGGTGAAACTTCAAAAACTCGTGGCTCTATGCATGGTCGTAAGTACAAACGCCCTAACCGTAAAGGCAGACATGCAAAACTAATGGCATATTATTTTATTGAAAATCCAACATTCTCCGATGATGATTTTAGAAGGCGCTATCGTATGCATCGTAGATTAATTTTACGTATTATGGAAGATATTCAACAAGCAAATTCATACTTTCAAGGAGGTCTGGATGCCACTAGACGCAACAAATTTACCCCATATCAGAAAGTAACTGTTGTTTTACGTATGTTGGCCTATGCAATGCCCGCGGGTAGCTTAGACGAAACATTTCATATGGGTGAACAAACTGTTATAAATACTTTGAACGAGTTTTGTGCAACTGTAATAACTTTATACAGAAGTGACTACCTACGTGGACCAACAATACAAGATTTACGTCGTCTACTCGCTAAAGCTGAACGTCGGGGATTTCCAGGTATGATCGGTTCACTTGATTGTATGCATTGGACTTGGAAAAATTGTCCAACAGTTTGGCAATGAGCATACACTGGTAGGTCCAAAAAACCAACTATTGTGTTAGAAGCAGTTTCCTCTCATGATACATGGATATGACATGCATTTTTTGGTATTCCGGGAGCTCAAAATGATGTGACCATTCTTAATCGTTCACCGTTGTTTGATGATTTAATTAACGGGAATACTCCTACCGTAGCTTATGTTGTAAATGATCATGAGTATAATATTACATACTATCTCACGGATGGTATTTATCCAAAATGGGGAACACCTATCCAAGCTATTCGATCACCGATTAACCTTCAAGAGAAATTATTCTCTAAAATGCAAGAATCATACCGTAAGGACGTTGAAAGAGCGTTTGGTATTCTACAAGCTCAGTTTGCCATAATAAAAAAAACAATGGCCACAGATGGAGTACTCAACATCTTTCTAATATCATGATTACATGTGTGATATTACATAACATGATTGTGGAAGACGAACGTGAGGAGTATGCAGACGAAGATTCTGACGACGATGAAACTGATCGCGCCATATCTCGTCGAGCACGAGCACGTATATATGAATGTGGTAATGTGGATATGGACAATAAGAGTGAAAATATTTCACTTGAGGACTAAATGATTCGCCATCGGTCAATCCGCAGCGAAAGATTAAATAGACGACTCCAAGATGATCTTGTCAAACATGTGTGGTCCGAACGTGGTCGATATGAGTAGTATTCTATGTTGTTTGTCTTTAAAGTTTTTTCCAATGTTGTTTCGGTGAAATGTTTTTAATTTAAGCTTTTTCCAATGTTGTTTAAGTGAATTGTTTTTAATTTAAGATTGTACTATGATGTGTAAGTTTAATGCTGCTTAAATTTAGTTTGTAACCCTTTTTCATTCAGATTCTAGTTTTTTTATTACACGTTTTGCAGTTTTTTTTAACAATTGTTAATTGTGTTAAAAATTTAGCTACATAAATATTAACTTGATAATACAGCATTAAACATGAACATAAAACAAATAAAATAAATTAGAGGGCTCAAAATTAAACATGAACATAAAACAAATACAATAAAACAACAGATAACACATATAAAAGTAGACTCCTTACATACCAACTTCAAGGAAATGCGGATGTTCCACCTTACTGCTAGGAAGGTCCAACTCAATATCGCGAAGTATATGTTCTTTAATTAAATCATTAATCCTCATACCAAGAATATTATGCACCCCTTGCCTCACATCGTGCGGTAGGTCACAAACCCCAATATTCAGAATCCAGAAAAGATATTGTAACCTGATAGATACATAAGTAAACATTTAAACGCAAACTAAAAAGCACCAGAAAAATATAACAATATTAAACGTGAATGTAAAACAAATACAATAACATAAAACACTAAGAGAAGCATAAAATAGATACAACAACATAAAATGATCAAAGGAACATAAAACAACATTAAGCATGAACATAAAACAACATAAAGTTTAATTAAAGTCATATCATTCGTCAATGGTAGAAAAGAAACACCCGGCGGGAAGACACAAATGGAGTGAAGGTTTCCCGCCTCAAAACGTTTTACGCGAGAACAAAAATACCCTTTCCCGCTAATTATTTTAGAATTGAACCACCAACTTTGAGTCTAAAAATACTAAAATCTGACTATGATACTAAACATTAAGTTATAACAATGGGTGATTCACGCTGGAACGTGCACGAAGATGCAAACCTCCTAAGCGCATTTGACTTCGTCAGAGGTACGATGCAAGAGGAGATTCATGGTTTCATCGATGAGGTTTTGTGCAGAATGTTCTTCAACCACGGTAGGGACGCATCGTGTCCAGGATGTTTAATGCCCCGACCACGCGGACGTGAAGAAGTGGTCGATAGGTTAGCTTATCATAAAAACAATGACTATACAGGTTGAGTCACTTCCTTACGATGTCCGAAGCAAAGTTCGAAATGTAGTCAACATGGGATTCCAAAGTACAATTACGGAGGAGATGGTGTCTCATGCGATGCAACAAATGGAGCAAGAAATAGTCGACGCAATAGCCAGCGTCTTTCATACTAACTTAACTCCCGAAGGAAGTAGTGAGGAAGAGGAATATCCATTCGAGAAACGCTTTGAGCATGGATGGAACTATCCGTCTCCATAAAACTAAGTGTGCTATGCTAACTCAAGGTTAGCTTATCTATCATTTATTTTAAGTTATTTTCTTATATATTTCTAATTATGCAATGTTTTTTATTAAAGTGTAATGTTTTAAAGCAATCGACATATTAAGAAGTCTAAGTGTTATTGTTTTTAAGATAAACATTCAAAAAAAATCCAAATTTTACATTCATTACAATCGTCTAGTCATCAAGCAAAGGCGGATAAATTGAAACAACAACCCAAACAACGACCCAAACAACGAGTAAAAATATCAAACAAACATAAGTCAACTCCCGCAAAAAAATACCAACCAATATAAGACACATGCCATAGAAGGTAAGGATAATGACAAAAGCCTAAAAAGATTCCCGCCGATAAAATTACTCCCGCCAACAAAATAAACTCCCGCCTAAAAGGACTCCCGATAATATATTCTCGGTGTTCTCCCTCTTCTCCCTATCTTCTTAGACGCTACGTTAATCGAAAAACGTAACGACTTTCCCGTGGTTTTCACATCTAACATTCTCGGTCTTTTCAAGATAATTATTGTATATTATAGTTAATGCCATCAGTGAAATGTCACCCTGTAGTAATTTCAAAGGGTTAAAATTTTAGAATTTATGAATAAGACGACATTTGTTTAACATCATTGAATTAAAAAAATATTAATATTAATTTTTAATTAACAATATAGGTTAAATTATTTATTATAGAATTAGTAAATATAGGATGATAATGTAAATATTGAGAGAGTGAGATAGAATGATAAATAAAAAGAGTCAAATGAATAGTTAAAAGATACATATTTTTTATTGTAAATAAAAATTAAACACATAAATTTATAACATAAATTTAAAATAAATAATCTTGTTAGATATTAATATCAATTATTAATTAACAATATATGTTAAATTATTTATTATAGAATTAGTAAATGTAGGATGATAATGTAAATATTGAGAGAGTGAGATAGAGGGAGAAATAAAGAGAGTGAGATGAATTGTTAAAAGATAGTGGAATTATTTGAATTGAATTTATTATATTAAAAGTCTCCGAAATAGTAAAACAACGGTTAGAAGCTGTGTGGCAGATCTGTAAATAAATAGAGGTCTCTGGGGCTGGACCAGGTCTCCGGGGAGACCTGCGATTAGAGATGGCCTTAGAGACTCGAAAAATGTATCTAGCATGCGTATGATCTACAACATGCATCAAAAACACAATTTGGTTGATAAAGCGGGCAAGACCCAAATACCATACTTGTTCGGTAAGTTAAAATAACACGAGTACTTTGTTTGAGAGCAAACTAACGAAGCAACGACGAGATCTTCGAGTTGTTTTTTGTGTATCCTACGGGTATCAATGTATTGCGCACTTTTCCTTGAGTTAGTTCTTATAATGGATATCACATATAAGACTACAAGGTATAAGATACATTTGTTAGAAATAGTTGGCCAAACTTCAACGAAGAAGATCTTTTGTATCGCTTTTGTTGTTTTGAGCTCCGAGAAGTAAGATAAGTACACGCGGGGATTGAGCGTTCAAAGGAGCGTGATGAAGAATAACATGTGTGCATTGCCTAATATTATCACCACTGATAGGAAGTTGGCTTTAATGAACGCTATCGAGGATATTTCTCTGGATGTCACTCATATGATATACATCTGGCATATTAATTGGAACATTTGCTCATACAATAAGAAAGATTTTCCTAAAGCAGACATGACCAATGAAGTACTCGAATTTTATGGATCGGTTGCCTATTCGGCGACGATTGAAAATTATAACAAAAATCTTGCCGAGTTGCACCATGTCTATTCCTTTTGTCCGATGATTGTCGATTATATCATGATATAATTGATAAATAATTATGGAACCCGAATTTCTTAATATCTACAAAACAAATTAAATATTTAAGCTATCGGTGAGTTATATTATCATCTTTATACATTAATTCCAATGACTGACGAAGCTTGTCTATACTCATCGCGTGCGGCCTCGAATGTGCATCAATAACACGATCGGACAAATCATATAACCTAGCATGGTAACTCATTGCTCTTGGGTTCTCCCAAACATATGCATCACATGAATCACACGAGGGATCGATCCAAATGTACCATAGGCGATCATGGACTCATAAAACATATAAAGAGGTCATACTAGGATGCTCTATAGTACAAGTATCACCAAAAATACTGGGATCAACGACGTGCGACTGCCATGCGGTCGAGTAACGCAAAACGGAATGAGGTCTATCCTAAATACGCATACCTCTGCCTGGCGGCAAAACAGGTCACCTTGAAAGGAGTTATATCCTGAATATGCCCAAGCTACCGAGCAACGCATAACGGATGATATGCCTCAACTATGTATCATGCCTTGAGCATGTGGTCTATCCAAGCCACATCACAAAAAGAGAAATGGTCGCGTATATGCACGTACGACATGAACCATACCTATAATATAAATAGTATATTACGTAATAATAGAACAAATGTTGATCAACAAAGAAAAATGTAAACGTTGAAACTTACATTATGCTTTTTTAATGAAGATAAAGTATGTCGGGTATTGATACGAGTCTCCGGATCTGAGCGAAAAGTAGGTATGTATCTACACACAGTTGACGTAGAAATAGCATATCCACTGTTGACCGTAGTCATAAACAAGGAGAAGTGGTCATAAATCCACGTCTTCAACAAAACAACGAAACCAGTAAACCCCAAGGTCGCATGTAAAGATGATCGACCAAATTGGTAATACAACTAAGCCAATACATGTTGGCCCCAATTATACCTAACCGATGACCTATAGTGCTCAACGAACTGTGAGTAGTCGAGCGATACCCGTCTTGTTCTTCAGAACTAAACAACCAAGCATGTGGAGCAAATAACCCCTCGTCACTTTTGGAACCATATCATCCAAAATAGAATCATCTATCAAGTGAGCAACAATGTATACATTACGCAAAACCTGTAGGCGTACATGTCTACCACTTCCAGCCTTGTTATTCCTAAACTTCTCTGTAAGAATATCGATAAATATACCTAGTAAACTAGAATACCAAGCACTACGTTGACTATAACTATGAAAACTCTGTAGGGTGAAACCTTCACCTATAACCGGAAGACCGGTGATGGCGTGGACGTCATCTAAGGTCACTGTCATCTCACCAAATGAGAAATGGAAGGTGTCGGTCTCTATATGCCACCTCTCGAGAAATACCTCTACGAGGTGCATGTTAGTAGCCCAATGCGTAAAGAAGTCGATGAGGGAAGCAAAATAAGACCCCATAACCTCGTGTATGACCCTATTCTAATCAGTAAGATCCCCAACGCGATGGGTATCATACATCACGTAGCAGCGCATAGATGGACGAGCATACACAATATTAAAGTAAATTAAAAATTAGATAAGATATAATTTACTACACGTTAAACCAATCTTAAGTTACCTCGTTCTTGAAGACGGTATAAGCCTCGTGCAGCTTGTAGTCGTTTATTGCCGATTACATCTTCAGCACATTGGGATTGACTCTCTGGAATAGCTGATCCGAAGACTCACGTCTATGGAGAAGTACATGCAAATGAAGGAGGTTGTGTCGTCGAACCCTAACGGACCATGAACTAGTTTCACAATGATCGAATTCTGTAACATTGTTGTCTGATCCGGTATGAGTACGATCTCTCGAGGCATGCTGAAAATACGAAAAACATATTATTATATACCAAATCATATGGAAAACAATTTCAAAAACCCTAATATGTATTTACATGGAAGACATAAACAATGGTAAGGAATGACTAAATCACACACACAGTGTTCGCGGTTTCAGCTAAAATAATGTGTCAAATTGTGAATTCTGATTGCCCAGAATTTCTGGATTCGCGAACCTAGTAGGGGCCAATCGGTAATTCTGGTCATCCAAAATTCGTGAAAGTGCATGATCCAGTAGCTATACCCATGGATTTCAAAACCTGCAAATTCCACCAAAATTTAGCAACTATCATACCAAAACGTAGATAACAACCTAACTAAACATATACCTATAACGACAGTTCAAAACAACAACAATCATCACGGAAAAATCGATTTTTAAATCAAAACTAAAACTCTAAAATCACAAAAAAAAAAATCGAAACAAGTTATTCAAATACGTAGAGAAAACATCCCTTAACGTAATTACAAAGTTGAATTTAAAAAAAAATCTAAATTTTTTGAAATAGATAAATTTTAAAAAAATAAAATCAAAAAAAATTAATAAATATAAATCTATATCAATAATATTTATATATATATAACCAAAATAGATATCATTATAATTATAATGGAATCTAATTATGAACAAAGAAATTCAACTAACATTGCCCATTTTGTTATTATTGCCAGAGAAGAACAAGTCACGATTTTCTCTTTCCGCTAACTCGGGTAGTGAACTCAGTTGCCGAAACAAATCAAAAAGACTCCACACAAGTGGCTTAGCAATGAGTAATGACACATGTCTAGATAGCATTGGCCAAATTGACAGAGGGAGAATCTAAAGTGGTGACGCAAAGGTGAACGATCATGAAAATAAATTACTAAAAATATTGTAATTGTTCTTGAGAAGTCGTCACTCACAATCTCTTTTAAGTAAAAAAAATTGCAAGTTGGCAGGCTCTTTTCTGTTTGTCAATTTATGTTTTCTCAATAGATGTGTTTAAATAAACTAATGTTTATATTTTATTAATAGAAAGACCAAAGACTGTTGAAGTTTTTCAACCAAAAAACAAAGAGTGTTGAAGTACAATAAAATTGGATCCGATTGATTCCGTCAACAAATTGGAGATGTCGTATAATTGTTAAAATAATATTAATGACAATATATTGATCATTGAAAAGATTAAATTCGATTGTCGAAATTAAGATAAATTGCATGATATTTGATGGTTGGAAATATTTTAGGGATTTTTTTTTTTGAAATTTTAACCCATATTTGATGTTATTTTTTTAGACCAGCTTTATTATATGGTGATTTTTTTTTTTAATGTTGAGATCTGCAATTCAAAACAGAATGTTTTGTCATGATATAATTATGCAAACAAAGGGTTAGTGATATAAGATTAAATTATATTTGGTTATCTCTATTAGAAATTTTATGTAAGACTTTCTGGAAAAAGAAAAGCCCCTAATTGGTTAGGGGCTTCAACTAGGGTGTTATTGCAATTGTTTTTACATTTTAGAGAACATTTCACAAACCAATTAGTTGTGAAGTTTTGCTCAATGTAGATCAATTTTAAGGTCATTGTTGAGATTAAAAGTTTCCTGCAACATGAGATAGTTGGGGTTATAAACTAGGAAGCTGTTCCATTAGATAATGAATGAAATAAGATTTTAGAATCAATTTCAACATCTACATGAGTATAACCAAGGTCTTTGCATATAATGAGACCATCTAGAAGGGCTGTGGTTTCAATAATAATTGGGTTTAGTTTCTCATATAACCTGCTAACTGAATATAGCGTAATACCATTGGAATTCCTAATCAAAGCACCATTACTTGACTCACCAGTATGTGAGCAAGAGTCATCAACACTAAGTTTCAATCTATGACTAAGAGGAGGATTCCATTTTACTTCCATCCGGGCTTGTTGTTTGATAAATTATAAAAGCATTTTATGTGTTTCACAATTTTAAGATCATTAGTCCAATATTTTATAGGAAGCGGATTAACAGAATCTAACTTAAAAAGCATACTGATTATCTTATCCTTAATGTATTTTGGAGTTATTAATGTTTTTTTATATTAGATTTGTTTTTGGCAGATCAAATGCACCTTCATATTATAGATGGTACGATAGTTCTGATATGAGTTGGTTTATTTGTAGAAATGAGCCAACAACTAACTAAGTGTGAAATACACATGTGATTAGATATGAGAATGTCAAACAACCACGTACAATATTTCTATACTTCTCAGGTTGTTTGACATTCCACATAAAGATGGTCAATTGATTCTAAATGGTTACAAAATTGGCATCTTGAAGCTAAATTGAAAATTTTCTTATGTAGAATAGTGTATACAAAATTCAAACCTTTAAAAATTCTCCAAAGAGTGAATGAACACTTCTTTGGAGTGATTGAGTTCTAGATCTTATTATGTACAGTTCAATCAGGATCTTTGAATCTAATTTTCTTTAAGGTATCTTTAAAGTTAAAATGACCAGAAATAGAAGCATTACACTTAATTGAGTTAGGTTTGTTTTCATGAATCTTAATTGGTAGTCTCTCAATATTCAGTGGCGCCACATTTACTTTGAGCTTTTCAAGATTCCAAGAGTTATTCTTCCAAAAATATTTAATTTTATCACTGTAATATCATAGACTATTTTATAGTAGTTAAGCTTGACGATAAGGTGTTTGTTATACTATCTCTCAAGCCATAAATCAATGGAACAACTACCAATATGCCAGCAATTGAAGTTTTATGTTAATTCTCTAATATTTATAAGACGCTTCCAATTTTACAGTCTTTTGGCTTAAGGTTTATTTGTAAAGAATGCTTATTTATGAAATATGTTGCATGCATCATCTTGGACCAAATGGATTGATGATTTCCTAAAGTAAACCAATTGTTACACGAATAAGTGTTTTGAAGACAATGATTTCCTTGAAAATGAGACCAATTTCATCATAGTTTTTGCAGAAGTTTTTCTTGTGCAGAGGTTTTTCATCGTAGTTTTTGCAGAGGGTCACCATGCCTCACTCTATGAGATGTTTTTTTAGGAATTAAACAAACGTCAGTAGCATATACTTCAATGGGAGCATTGTTACTATTAAAATAGTCTACAATTGCATCTAAGAGATATTTTTAATGATGTTTCAGCAAGATGTGTAGAATTTTATATTAAACCCATCAATGTGTGCCACACTGTTTGGGTTTAATGAATAAATGGCTTTGAATATTTCATCTTTAGATGGAGAAGATGTTAAATATTGGTTATCTTGATTTGTAATTAATTTAAAAATAAGGTTTTTAATTCTTCAAGAGAGTTAAAAGTTGGCACTGTGTTTAAAATGACTTTGAAATTATCCATAACAAGGTTACCAATAGTGGATTGATTGTCAATCCAAAAATCATTATTACATATTCTATGGATTCTGTTTTTGGCTATTTTTATTAACATAGTTGTGGAAACATGTTGTATTCCTAGCACTATTTTTGGCTCAAGAAGTAGCAACTTTCTGTGGCCAAAAGGTTGAGGTGATTTGCTTTAGCTTTTGAAAGCTTGATTTGATCTTCCATATTTTTAATGTTTTTAAAACAAGGTTCACAGTATTTGACCTCATCTTCAGCAATAGCTAGGTTGTCAAAGATGTTGCCAATTGATTCTCAATTCTATTATTTGAATTTGTGTTTTAGTCTTTTTAATATATAACTGAACACTTGTAAAGGTGTTTGAAGAATATTATTAGATCAGTTATCTTCTATAATTTTAAAGAAATCATTGTTCAATATCCACATGTCTTGAAATTTAAAATTTGATATTGGTTTGTGAGAATTGTTATTAATTGTCGCATACACTGGTGAATGATCTGAGCCAGTTCTGGACAGATGATTCACTAGAGTGATGTTAAAGAACTCACGCCAATAATCATTGAATAAATCCCTATCAAGTATTTTCCAAAATCTGTTTTAGACCAAGTGAATTTAGAGCCATGGAATCCATCATTTTCTAAATGACATTCCATGATGGTTTCATTGGAATCATCTATACTATTTTGACACAAAGATAAACAAGACAATTGTTCACCAGCTGATGCAATTATGTTGAAATCACCAATCACTAGCCATTATTGATTAGTGATTGAATTTTCCTTTAGCTTGTCCTACAGATCATACCTTTGAGTTCTAGTCCACCTTGTATAAATTATAGAGACAATGAAATCTCTATTAATTTGAGGACTTTTAATGGATAAATACAAAAGTTTGTCATAGTCAAGAAGAGTGGTAATCTTGAAACTATATTTCCAGAATACCTAAATTTTATTAATTTTGTTAAAACAACTTGAATGGATATTAAGATTTTTAATGATGATAACAATTTTGTGAGAACTGACTATTGGCTCTTGGAGAGCAATGAAATCAATTCCTTCAGTTTTGATAATCGCCCTTATTCTTCTAGTTGTTCTCTTATTACGTATCCCCTAACATACCAATTAAGTATTTTTATAGTCATTAAAATTTTGGGTTTGAGTGACTTGAAGATCCTTGGGTTTGGATCATCTTTGAGTTACAAGAACTTTTGGTAGTGATTTGTTTAAACTTTTTAGTTCTTTTATTTATGTTTTCTTTTAGTGATGTATTATCTTTTTTATTTTTGATTGAGGGGAGCCTTTAAGGGTTCAATTTTAACTGGAATTTGATATTCAGAACTAGAGTCAAGTTTTTCATAATCAGTTAATGAACTGAACATATTGCCAACTTCTAATGTATTGATGACTTCAATTATTTCCTCATTTTGAGTTTCTTAGACTATAATTGAAGTGTTTGCAGGTTTTTTATTTAGAGTTTTAGCAGTAATTATGTTTGAATTTATATTACTTTGATGAAGAACAGAGTTATCTTTGTTAACCATTCCATTTTTGTTTCATCATTTGTGAGAGATTTTCTTTCATTATGAGAAAACATTTCTTCTGTAATGTTATTCTAATCGATTATGGATTTTGTTTTGTTTATGTATCCATTTTTAGATGGATTTAAAGTTTTATTTTCTATTTTTGGTTCAAAGTTGTTTTCAATTGTTCTATTTTTGTTTACTAGAATTTTTTTACAATATTTAATTTGATGGCCTAAGTCATTGCACTTAGAATAATAATGAGTTCTCTCACCGTGGTTAGTTTTTTACCAATAACTCTCTTCCTAACCGAAGCCAATCCATATATTTTGAGGGAGTGGATGAGAGATGTTCAATTCTAACCACCAATTATAATTAAATTTGTTTCTTGAAGGCACACAAGTAGACAATGGTGATCTACCTAGAGATTTTGTGATATGTACAATCAAATATTGATTTTACATATATTCTGATATGTACAATCAAATCTTGATTTTACATATATTCTGGGAGTCCTAGAAAGGAAATATATTTGTCTACTTCTCACATATATTGGAGATAGTTAATAAGGAAAAGTTGGACTATGCGATAACATATATTTTAACTTCTCGGTTTTTATAAATAATTACTCTTTATTTTCAGTGTGCCTATTGTTCATTTTGTTATGATTTGTGTTTTTACGCAAGTGGTTTGACTTTATTTCCGCAAGTGATTCAATAAATAATAGTTTTTATGTCTGCAAATGGGTTGGTTGTCTTTATGAAAGTGGTAGACACTTTTTTTACACGAGTATTTTGATTGTATTTTCGCAAGTCATTAACATTAAAACTACTTTTTATTTATTTTCACACATGTTTCTAATTTGTAGGTAATTGATGGATACAACCTCATTCTTCTGTAAAAAATAATTATCGATATAAAAAAAATTAAGTCCTCCAAAAACAATTTACACCGGTGAGGGTTTAGTATAACATTACCGTTTGTTTTACGTTCATATTTTAAAGAATAATTCAGTAAATAATGAGGTTGTTATACTTCAATTTTCTGTACACATAATTTAGGCAAGAAGTTAATAATAAAAAATTCACCAACAATGAAGCTTGAAAGGCTAACTATAATGTTTAATCTATTTCAAACCATTTGAGAAACCAAAAAAAAATGTCGGTAAATTCATGTATTTACGTCGAGTAAAATAACTATAATATTTTAGATTAACTTTTGTGTTTCAAAATCTGTAATTTTGTATTTAGTATTATCATATTTTCTTAATTACTAGTTTTTGCATTTTATTTAATTTAACTTAATATTTAAAAGTGTTTTAGATTAAAATGATCTTTTTTGCCTAAATGATTTGGTTGTATTTTTTTTAAGTTCATAACACGATTTAAACAAAGTTTCTTTGTAAGTGAGTTTGACATATTTTTCAAGTGTGTAACACCTTAATAATCAATATTTTCGTAAGTAAATAATACTTTGAAATCAAAAATAATTTTAGAAAATGGGTTTTTATATTTCACCAAGTAAAAAAATAAAAATACATATTTATGCAAGTGATTTTGGCTTATTTTGCAAGTAAGAAAAATAAAAAATACATATTCATACGAGTGGTTCGACTTATTTTCGCAAGTGATTGCAATTCACAAATCACAATATTGTTTTTTGTAAGACAACTAAAATAAGGGTTTCATCTCAATGTGTCAGAAAAGTGAAAAGTGATACGTTTATTTCAATCAAAATATTGTCCATGTATATACCTCGTAGCTAGAGCTAATTATGACTATAATCAATACAGTCAATTCTAGTTATGATTATAATCAATACAGTCAATCCTAATTATGAATTTAATTAGTAGAGCCAATCTCACTACATTCGTGTCTAAATTAGTGCAACCATTCATCAACCTTCATTCTATGGTTAGTTTACAATAAATAAAAATATATTTTAATACCCCCTCAAGTTGGAGAGTGTAAATCAAAGACTCTCAACTTGCTACATAAAAAATCAAATTGATCTTTCCCGAGTGCTTTAGTAAATATATCTGCAAATTTCATCTTTGTAGAAATATAACATGGACGAATTATTCCGGTCTTAATTTTTTCTCTAATTATATCACAATTAATCTCAATATACTTGGTATGCTTGTGAAAAAACTAGATTAGCCGCATTATGTAAATCCACTTGATTATCACAAAACAATGATGTTGGTTTATCTAAGTCGACCTTCAAATCTTTAATTATGTATCTCAACCAGGTTAATTCTAAACAAGTATTCCTTATTTTTCTATACTCTGCTTTTGTAAATGATCGTGAAACATTATTTTGTTTCTTTGATTTCCATGATATGAGTTATGAGCCAAGAAAAACACAGTAACCAGAAACAAACCGTCTTGACATATGACACCCACCCCAATCTGAATCACAAAAAACACTAAGTGTCAGATTATTTTCTGATGAAAAAAGGGACCCTGACCAGGTGATTTCGTGATGTAAGGGAAGACTCATAACATTGCTTCCCAGTGTGGCTTCCTAGATTATCTCATAAATTGTCTTAGTGTACGCACTAAGTACACAATATCAGGTCTAGTCACGGTCAAATATGTTAACCTGCCAACAAGTCTCTGATATCTAGTCGAATCATAAAGTAGTTCACTGTCTTCATCAATTAATTTAAAATTCTACTTCATTTAGAATATCGAGTTTTACTCCAGACAATCATGTGTCTTGTAAAATATCTAATGCATATTTTCTTTGAGCCATAAATATTTCTTTCTTAGATCGAGAAAATTCAATACATAGAAAATATTTTAATTGTTGTTATAAATGATTCTTCAGCAATGAACTTGTTACCTTGAGATTTAGTAAAAAATAAGTAAGTCGTTTTTATTGTATGTAACCTACGGTTTCGACAGTAGTTGAAAAAGTAGAGATCCAATTTTGAGATGCTTGTTTTAAATTGTAGATAGATTTGTGAAGCCGACGCACCAAAATCTCCCCCTGTCGGCGGAGACCAAGAGGTGGAGACATATATACCTCCTCATCTAGATTTTCATGAAGAAAGGCATTATGCACATCAAGTTGATGAATATACCAATTTTTGGAAGCTGCAATAGTAAACAAATATCAAAGAATGGTGAGTTTAGTAGTTGGAGAAAAGGTCTCCTGATAGTCAATACCTTCAACCTGGGTGTAACCCTTTGCCACTAAACAAGCTTTATATCTCTCAATGGTTCTATCGTATTTATGTTTGATCTTATAAACCCAACAAAATCCGATAAGTTTGTGTCTCGGAGGAAGGGGAACCAAGTGCCAAGTGTTGTTAGTTCTAAAGCTTTAAGTTCAATGAACATGGCTTGACGCCAGAGTGGATCACGATTATCATTTTTAAAAGATAAAGGCTCTGTTTATGCTGATAGAAAATTTAAGAAAGCACGATGGTTAGGGGAAAAGTGTAAAATATAATTATGAAAGGAGATATGATATCGTGTAGATTGAGGGAAACTTGATTGCATTGAATATTTATTGATCTCGGTAGACATGTCATAGTTTTGGTGCCATGTAGGTGGATGTATGTGGCAGGTAAAACGACGAATCAAGATATCATTAGGAATTGGAGGAGAAGTATGTGTGATTGGGGGTGATGGTGAAGTGGAAGGTGTTAGTGGAGTGATAGAGGATGACGGAGTTAGGAGTGAGAGTGATGAACTTGTAGTTGATTCTGAGAATGTAGGAGAAGTAGAGGTTAAAGATGTGAGATCTATGGGATTTGATGGAGATGAAAGAGATAAAAGGTGAGGTTCTGAGTCATAGCGGGACTGGAAAATGGAACTGATGAGGAGTTAGGTAATTGATTGAAAGATGATGAAGATGATTGGTCCGGAAAAGACAAGTTCGAGGCATAGTGGAAGGAAAATAGATTTTCTTTAAAGTGGACATCACGATTTATGAAAAATTTATATGTATGTAAATCAAGAACTTTGTAGATTTTTTTCCCATGTGGATAACCCAAAAAAATACAAATGGATGCACGATGATCAAATTTATGTTTAGGATGGATGCACAACCAAAAACACACAAGTGAGTAAGTGATGGGGAACGATTATATAAGACCTCGAATGAGTATTTATTTGATAGTAAAGGAGTTGGAATGCGGTTGATTAAATAATCTGTTGTTAAAACACAATCTCCTTAAAATTTAAGTGGTAAATTTGATTGAAACATGAGAGAACGAGCAACATTTAACTTATGTCAATGTTTTTGTTCGACAACTTCATTTTGTTGTAGGGTGTAAACACACTAGTTTTGAAGTTCAATGCCTTTGTTTTGAAAAAAAGTACGAAGAGGAATTAACTCACTACTATTATCCACTCTTATTGTTTAAACATCTGTTTGAAATTAGGTTTTGACGAATTGCACAAAATTACTTAATAAAGATTGTATTTCTGATTTATGGTGTATAAGAAAGCTCCACGTGCATCGAGTAAAATTATCAACAATTATAAGAAAATAACGTGAAACATTATATGAAGGAAATTTTTGAGGACCCCAAACATCACAATGTAATAAAGAGAAAGGATATTTTGTATTTATTGAACTTTTAGGAAAAGATAAACGTGTTTGTTTTGCTTGTGGGAAAATTGTACAATTATTTCCTAACTCTTTGTGAATACATGGAAGCAAATGTGAACGTAATTTAAAACGAGACGGTGATGGATGACCTAGGCGTAAGTGCCATAAGTCAGATGACTACGACACCAGACAAATAGACGATTTATTTGGATGCATATAGTATAGACCACCACATTGTCTATCCAAGCCAATCAACTTCACTGAAACCAAGTCTTGCAAAATACAGTAGTCATGGAACAAAATGGTGCATCAATTATGATCTTTAGTGAGTTTACTAGCTGAAATTAAATTTAAATTAAAAGTTGGTACACATAAGACATTTATAAGGGTTAATTTGGAATTAAAACTAATTGTGCCGGTGTGAGTGATTTGTGGTGCTGCACCATTTGGTAAATTAACATCGGTAATAGTGTAAGGTTTGGGATTAGTTAAAAGTGATATGTAAGTGACAATATGATCTGTGGCGCCAGTATTCAAAATCCAAGAGCTTGTACTACTAGAATTAACAGACACAATAGTAGATGAAATCAAACCTACAACATTCGCATGGGCATCAACATTTCTATAATTATTGTGATTCAATGCAGTGATTGCTTGGGCTAATTGTAGTTGTTCGGTAGTGAACTCATGAATAATGCTAGAATTATTAGAACCTGATAAGTTATGAGATTCTGTCGCATTTACCAAAGGTTGATTGCCACAAACTGAAGATTGTTGTGCTCATAATTGTCCCAGCTTATTATTGTTTCCATGTTTCAATCGACATCTATCCTCTGTGATCTCTCTTATCGCAATAAGTACAATGATATATGAGAGTCCGACATTCATCTATAGCATGCCCGGATCTGCTACAATGCTCACATATTTTCTGCTTTGAATTTCCTCATTTTCCATGGATTGCGGCTGCTATGAAGAAGTTTTCAATTGGCTCAGATGATACCTGTTGTTTTTTCTCTTCTTGGATTATCAAAGAGTATGCTTGACGGACATTGGGCAGAGGTGACATCATCAATATGATGGACCTCACCGCATTGTAAGATTAATGCAAACCCATCAAAAATTGCATAAAATGATCTTCCTCTCTCTGTTCGAGGCGTGCTTGTCGTTGATTGCAGGTCAGTGGAAATCGATATGTCTCGAGCTCGTCCCACAATACCTTGATCTTGGTAAAATATGTAGCTGCTGTAATTGTACTTTGTGATATGGTGGCGATGGATTATTGTATCTGAAACATGTCTAGAGCATTGTTTTGAGAGAATTGGTCGTACAAGTCAACCCACACTTCACGTGTTGTCTTTGTATGGATAACTTCTTCAGCTATGTCTGATTCAACAATATGAGTCAACCAAGAAATTATCATGTTATTCCATTGGTTCCATTGCTCGAACAAAACAGGTCCATTCTCTTGTGATGGGTCTTTGCCATTGATGAAACCGATCTTCTTTTTTGCAGTGAGCACATAAATAACTGCTTCGCTTCACGATTGATAATTGACACCGTTTAATTTGATTGGAACCAAGACATGGTCTGGTTGGTCTAAATGATGAATATAGAAGGGATGTGAGGGATTGATAGTTTTTGTCTCCGATCTGAACCCTTAAAGTTGCTAGTTTGGATTGGATCTTCGATTTGTAAGAACCATCAGCCATGGTGATTTTTGTGTTGAGATTTATTTGTAAGAATGATGATTGTAATAATAAAGAGAAGTAAGATTTTTATTGTAAGAATAGTAATTGTAATAATCAAAAGAAATGATTTTTATTGTAAGAATGATGATTGTAATAAACAGAAAAAACATAAACTTTGCTCTAATGACCGATAACGTGACTAATATGTCCCATGATCCGCTCTTAATAAATTAGATTCCTCTTTTACATGATCAACTCTTTACCGTGCTAAAACCATCAAAATTATGTTATCATGTAAATTAGATAAAATATTATTACCAATACAATATATATCAAAACTTAACCTAAGCATGAGTTTGGAAAAGAAAAAAGGAAATATAAAATGCGATACATGTCCCTATCGCTTTCCGTAGAAAAATCAATCCAAATCGTAGTATTTTATAAATCTCTAATGTTTTTATGGCTTATAGTTTAAGCCACCAAATTTTATATTTCAGTAGATTGGTCGTCCAATTGCTTTGACTAATCAAAAGAGTAAGACAAACCGAAAAAAGGCAGTCCTCGTTCTAAATCAAGTTTCAATGTAAAAGACCGCGTCATATGTTCTGTACGTACATAGTAAAATAGTAATAAGCTAAAACACATACGTGTCCTACTAAGTGACAAGTGTCCCACTAAGTGACAAGTGTCATGTTAGCTGCATGTGAAACCCTTACGTGTCCAACAACAAAAGTATCGATTGAATAAAATATTAGCAAGCGTAGCTTATATCTGCTTTCAGTCTGAGACTGAGACAAGATATCGGAGATAGAGAGCAAGGGAAAGAAAAATGGCAGGAAATGAAGATTGGAGAAAAATGGCAGACACCCACAAGATGAAACCAGAAGACGTCAAAGCAGCAGGAATCAATGCTTCTCAAAGGCCACCAGGTCACAACCCTGGCGGTGCACTTCACCAGACGCGCAAATTACCATTTAGCGTTACCACTATGACGCTTGCTGGATTACTCATCACCGCCGGAGTCACTTACTCTGTCTTATACTATTTGAAAAAACCCGAAGCCAGTGCCGCTGATGTAGCAAAGGTCACTGTCGGTGCTTCCAAGCCTGAAGATACCCACCCTAGAAAGTAGTAACTTGTTCTATTTTTTGTCTTTCTGTTTTTTAATAACTCCAGATACTCATGTAACTGTTGTTGAAAAAATGAAAAATACCGCTATTATGGTAAAACTTCTTGATGCAATGTTCAATATACAATGATGAAAACGAAAAGAATTGAAAGAAAAAAAAAGTACTATAAATGACACTATAAAATGGACTGAACAAACAAAATTACTTTACCTAAACTACTACAATGAACAACGAAAGAGTAACTACTTTCTTGTATCGCACTTTTAGTCGATCTTGACGGAGGAGTAAATCAGCCTTGTGAACCAGAGGCAAGCAAAGAAGCCAATTGTACCGGTTAGAACAAAAAATGCGTAAGATGCAATAAGCATGTAGCCGAAGTATAAAAGACCAGAAACCAGCTTTGTGATTTCGAGTTTTGTGAAGAAGTAAAAAGTGGCGTAGAGAAAGAGGTATAGAGCAGAAGAGCCTGAGGTTAGGTAAGACCTCCACCACCATAAGTAGTCTTCACCACACAGCTGGAAGTAACAAAGAACAACTGTTATTTCTGCACAAGTGATCATAAGGATCACAAAAACTAAGAACAAGAAACCGAAGATGTAGTAGAACTGGTTTAGCCAGATGGAGGTCAGAATGAAGAAGAGTTCGATGAAAACTGCTCCAAACGGAAGGATTCCTCCTATTAAGATTGAGAAAATTGGGTTCATGTACCAAGGTTGTTCAGGAATCTGTCTTGGGATTTTGTTTGTTTTTACTGGATCTTCCATTGGTGGCTTTCTGGATCCAATGTAGCTACCCACATAGACTAGAGGAACCGAAATCCCAAACCATAATAATATAAGGGCAAACATAGTTCCAAATGGTACAGCACCCGAAGATTTCTGTCCCCAGATTAGAGCATTCAAGACAAAGAAAACGGCACAAACAATTCCTGGGAATGTTATGGCCGTCTTGAACGCAATTGCCTTCCACTCTGTTCCTTTGAACATTTTGTACAACCTAGCAGAAGCATAACCGGCAAAAAGGCCCATGAAGACCCACAAAAGGAGCATGGCTGTCATAAGACCCCCTCGATTTGAGGGCGAGAGAAATCCTAGAATGGCAAAAATCATAGTGACGAGTACCATTCCAAAACATTGAACCCCAGTTCCAACGTAAATGCAGAGTGTGTTGGAATTAGAGGGAGGCCTGAAAACATCACCATGGACAAGCTTCCACCCTGTCTCTTCCAGGGCTTCTTCCTGAGTTTCCAGCTCGTTGTACTTTGAAATGTCACGGTACAGTGTCCGTAGCATTATCATTGCCACCATACCAGAAAGGAAGAGTACAATCATTAAAGAATTAACAACAGAGAACCAGTGGATTTGATCGTCGCTCATTAGAAGATATGCATCCCATCTGGATGCCCATTTCACATCACTCTCCTGCATCGCATATAGGGGCCAGGGGAAATAGTGAGACCTATAAATATCATTTCAAACTCATATGTTGCTTCACAGGATATGGAGCAAATGTTATGTGAGTTAAAATTAGGGCATGACAGCAACCGCAAATACAAATAGAGTCTGCAGGAAGGTTTTTGTGTCCCTAGAGTACAGTGTCTTTTAACTTTTTGCCCTTAACAGAAAACATCTAGTGGGTAGTAGTACAAATAGATATATATTCACTATGTCACCAACGAAATTTGTTCTACTACCTTAACGTAATACAAGTTTTTACTTTTATGCCTTCTAGTACGGAAAAAAAGAAGATGGACACCAGACTATTCATGTATATAGGATAAACTTATAAAGCAATAGCAGATCTGAGGACTTACCTCGAATGCAACATCATATGTGAATATAATTTCTTTTTTATCTTCCACCTCTTGAGGAGAGTTTGAATTATCAACTGTATGTTTGGAATGGGGGTCACATGTAGTCAAACGAGTCTTCACGTCCCACTTCTTCCCCTCATACTCATGCTTAACACTGTACAATAAGGGAAATGAAATTATCAGTAACAACACACAAAACATATAGGTAGGATCATATAACTACAGAAAAGAGCAGACCTGAATGGTTTGACCTCAAATCCCACAATTCTAGCAGCATCTGTTTGCAAGTCTCTGTGATACTTGACATTAAATGCCAAATGATTGTGGATGAAGTGCTTTTCCTCCTTACTCTGTGAATGAACAGGCCAGTTTAGAATTGAAATAATCACTACATGACATGCAAAGAAGTATTTAGAAAATGACAATCCATTACCCCACTGTACTGGCCTTTGACTCCAACATGATAACCAAGCTGATAAATTGGAGTAGATTCCTGGCCTAATCCTTTAACCGGAACGACCAGAGGAAGATTATCAAGGATCCTGAGATATGCATGACCACCAATTACAAGTTGTTATTCAAGTGAAACTTAGAAACTAAAATGTCAATAGTAATCAACGTACATGTTCACCCGGTATTCATCACTAATCTTCTCTTTGAATTGATTAGCACTTTTTTTATCAAGTATGATTCGGCAAAGAACATTACACATTTTGGATTCTCGCATGTTAAACTGGAGAACAAGAATTTAAAGTTAGATATAAATGAAAGAAATTATGTATTCTAATGCCATTCGAATTGATAAATTTTGTAGGTCCATAAGAATCTTGAGGCTAACCATAAATGGAGAATTCTCAATGCGGTCCCCACGGAGAACTTCACCAAGATTCTCGGCACTGTCCACTATTTTTGGTGGGCGGCAATATGGAAGAGAATAGAAGGAGTAAGGAAGCTGAGTCTTTATAGATGTCAATTTGTTCACCTTCACCTGCAGTGGATCTCCCTGCACCAATGGACATCCAAAAAAACTTAATGAATAACTGAATAGTATGACCAGAACCAAACATTTTAACACTGGCTAGGCATATTTAAAACCATTAAAAGAAGAATATAGGGTTGCTACTGCTAAACAGACAGAGTCAAGAGAGTGTATTATGGTAGTCACATTCTTCAACATCATAAAAACAACTAGCAAGCCAGCCACCGTGAGGCACAACTATTATGAATTTCCCTATTTGTTTAAGCATATGGAAGCAAATCAAGATCCCATAAAAGGAGGCCTTCATTACATGCGGTGAAGCTATCTTATACCATAAAAGCTCATTTGATGACAAAAATAATAATATACATGATTTTGAACTTCGGAAATGGAGATTCAGCACAAGAGACTAATCCGAATCTGAGATTAAAGCTTGTTAAGCTTCTTACCCTAGCTTCACACAATAGAATCTACATAGTCCTAAACAGTAGAGTAAGTTGCAGAACGTGCAAACTGAAGAAATCAAAAGGAGCTACTAAGAAATTAACACAATGCACAAGATTTTAGTCTTAATCTCGCAATGCACTACCGCATCTTCTTAAAGCCTCTAAATCGAGCTTCAAACAACGAAATCTACAGCCGTAATAGTACAGAAAGCTGTTTATTGCACAAGAAAGTAACCAAGCCGGAGGAAAACAACCGAACAATGGAACTCGGACGAATGATCACATCATGTAACAACTAAGAAAAATGCAGATAGTTGGCGTTATCGTCAATTAGTCCTCTCCATTAAAGCAAACCAAACACCGATGATCAATTCCTAGTTTCTCACATGATGGGGGATTAACACTCAGGTTTGAAATGGAAAGTAACCAGAATCAGCATCCAATGCAGATCCGAGAACGAAGAATCAAATCAAGTAATGCCAACATGGCTAATCTATTTAGAGAAACGGAGAGGTTAAAGAGAGTCAACCTTTTCGAAATCTTGAGGAGCAACGCCAGGGAGGTAGAAAGAATGAGCCCCATGGATCAGGAGAAGTATAACTGCGGCAACAAGGGGATGAGATAAAGCTCTTCGTTGAGGTTCCATGGCGATGGCTTATCGCACCGTCTACAGAGAGATCGTAGAGAGAGAAAGTACACGGCGAGAAAAAGAAAAGCTTCGGAATTTTACAGCGTTGATCATCTAGTCTGATTTTGTCACGTGTAAAATCGTTTCGCAACGGAGCTCAATTACTGGGCCATTTTGGCCCGGATTAAAGATGTAGACAAGATCCAAAGTATAGGATTTTCGTATTTTCGTTGGGGTTAAGTTACCGATATCCGGGAAATTTAATTTGAATTTCGAATTTTACTTAGAGTTGTTAGGGGGCCTCCCAACCCGTTAACCCGCCCGGGACCGGACCGGTAAAGTCCGCCCGAGACCGGCCCGGATACCTTAGGGAGCGGGTTGGGAGTCAAAATTTTGGACCGATTCTCTTACCAGTCTGGACCGGTCCGCCCGGTAAGGGAGATATATAATTTTTTTTCATAATCTATGTATATTTTTTACTAAAACCTAAAAAGTTATGATAAACTAACAAATCCGCCCGTTAAGAGTCGGACCGGACCGACTCGACTCTTAACGAGTCGGTCCCGGTCCATCATATTTGGCTCCCTTTGCTTAGCGGTCCGGCTCGACCTGCCCGGTAGCTTAACGAGTCAGTCTCGGTCTCGTCCAAACCCGACCCGATAAGAGGTCTAATTTTACTAAAGGCTATTAATAATATATATATATATATATATATATATATATATACTTTTAAGCAAAAAGATAATTTATTACCGAATTGGAAGGAGAGAAAAATTGAAATAAAAACAGAAAAATGGGCCTCCAAAACAAATAGCCCTAAATAAAAAAGCCCCAAATCACTTAACTATCAGCTATAGATCGATTAAACCCTAATTGAACCAGAAAATCTTCTTCAAATTTACCAATCCAGCCCAACTTCCATCCATGCTCCCGTCTGCAGCTTCCATGGTTGACGCTCACACCTTAGTACTCTTTTAAATATATATATATATATATATATATATATATATTCGAAAATAATAAATTTTATTGATTAAAAAAATGGAAATTGCTAAAAAAAACCACTTTTACTCCGTAAAGTCACATGTTTTCGTTTTTAAAAATTACTCGGTGAAGTTATTTTTTTTTGACGATTTTGTCTTCCACAAAATCACATAAATAATAGAAATTACTCATTTCCAAAAAAATTGACATTTTCTATACCTTCTCTCTAAAAACTCTAAACGATATATATTTAATTTTCAAAAACCTAATATAAAACTAAACTAATAAGTGACAAAAACTTAAAGTAATAAGTTAAAACTATATACAAAATCTAAAGTAAGTAATAAACATTTCACTTACCCACGACACCACCCACGCTTCTTTTTTCTGAAGCATACACCCATACCTCTCCTTCTTAAAACACTCAAAAACCAAACCTTCCGCATCAACCCTTCCAAACAGACCAAACCCACCCCTTGACAACAGAATTTCGAACCGAGCCACAACCCTAAACCCTCGAGAGCACCGTTCACATCGAGAAATAGTTTCAAACCTATAATTTCGTGTTCTTCGTCATTCGACGGCGTCGATACAGTGTTCGTCCAATCAAAATGGCGAAATGGTTCATGCATACGCCATCGAATGGCGTAAGATAGGTCTATTATGCCATTCGATGGCGTATGCATAGACCATTTCACCATGAGATTGGCGACGAACATTGTATCAACGCCGTCGAATGACAAAGAACACAAAATTATGATGTTGGGGGTTTGGGTCTGTGATTCGGGTTGAGTTATGACACTTCAAACTTACAAAATGGGTTGAGTTGGACACTTCAAACTTACGAAATAGGTTGAGTTATGATCGAATTAAATTTTCAGGTTCAGTTTGAAATTCGAAAAGCAAGCAAGAATATAAACGATTAGTGTGGAGATTTTCAGAGTTATTCGTAATAAAAATAAAATAGATTAACTCCAGAAATGATTTGTCCTACTATAGTTTCTATGTTAACTAATGATTTATTGGATTGTCTTTGGAAAATGTATTGTCCTGCTGTAGCAGTTCTGTGATGGAGAAGGTACGGTGATGTGTATAGAATTAGAGAGCGACTATTTTTGCCGGTAAATGTATAATAGTGTTGGGAGTGCTGAAGTTTTTTGTTTGGTTCATTGTAGAATCTGTCTGAAAGGAAGATGATCTTCTTATTATAATTATTGGTTGAGTTTTTAGTGGCAAGGACAATTTTTTATTTCCTTTACACTGGAACTCCATAAACTGTTGTAGAATCTGCCTGAAGGGAAGACTAGTTTTGTGTTTGTGAGTTTAGTGGTTTTGAGTTAGATGTTGGTTTTGTGAAGTTAGATGTTGGTTTTGTGAAGTTAGATATATGGATGGGTAGTTGTTTTTTTGCTTTGCAACTTCATGGAGTAGCTAATGACACGGTTTGTAATTAAATAGACTTTCAATGGTTTTTTGGGATTTTTGTTTAGTGGTAATTTTGTAAATATTGAAAATCGAAAACATGCAACTTCACCGAGTAGAAACTGCCTTTTTTTAGCAATTCCCTAAAACAATATGAGTACAAAAAAGAAAAATTGTCTCAAAGTAACTAACTACCTTTATTCCAAAGATTACCTTCCTCTATATATATATATTATAGAGGAGGGAAATCATCAGGCTCAAATTTTTGAAAATTATTTTCACACTCTAATTTTTCATTTCTCATTTCATTTTCCATAGCAGTTATCGATATATTTCTTTTACAATTAAAATTGACTCCCTTAACATAGATAATCCATCTGACTATTTGTAGCTCCTATTGAATCATGAACATCTTCAACCATTCTTTAAATTATGTCTCTGATCACTTCAAAGTCTAGCAAATCTAGAAACAAAGATTTAGGAAACCAGAAGAGTTCACTAATTGAGTAGACAAGAAAGAGAAGAATCTCTAGTAATGAGCTAGATAGGTGAAGATAATCTTGATATACGACTTCCTCTCATTAAGAATCATGGGAAGAGATTCAGACTTCTGGACTTCTCATTATCAATTAATTTGAAGAACACTCGAAAGTAAAATTACTAGAGACAACTGTGAAGATGTAGAGAGCTGGGCAGAAAAATACATGAGGCTACTGTGGGATCTTGACATAGCAACTACTGCTAGATTGAAAATGGCAAAACGAAGAATCACCACAAGCTTTATTGATTGAGATCCCGAAAAGCTATTAATTCAAGTTGATAAACAAAGCTTAAATTATAGTTAATTATATTGCAACAGGTACAAATGCTAAAACCAATTTAGAATTACTCAGATCTTTGCTAACTTCCTCGAGTAATGAGATAAAAACACCTAAAACTTTTGACCTTCAAAATCAGCATATAATTTTTCTTTCTTCAAGATTTCTTCGAAAATCAGCAAAGAAATTTGATTGAAACATAGGACATTGAGCTGAAGATTGTGATGAAGAACAAAGGTATATTATAGTGATGAAATGACGCAGATAGACTAACTTTAAAAACTGGCCACTTTCACAGAATCAAAAAAGAAAGAATCTTGAAGATGAACCAAGCTCCAGTAGTAGAGTATCAGCATAAATGGAGATAGACCTTTGATTTCAGGTAAGACCAAATATAATTCTACTGTAAATCCTTAAACTTGTATTCTAAAGATGTTAGTCAGGAAATTTCTTGTTAAGCTGAAGGAATTTAAAAGAGGCTAGAATCTTTGTTAGTAAAATAAACCATCAATACTATACCAACAAGAGAGTTTAGTGATTGCTACAAATGTATCCAAGACCCAAACTCTCTAATTGAGTAATCTCACTCAATTAAGTTGGTGTTTGGAACTTAGAAAATTCAAGCTTCATTTTACATTTGAGAGTCCATTTGGCCAACCAATCGGCTGCCTTATTTTGGTATCTGAAAATGTGGTTTATAACCATGGTAGAAGAGATTAACTTTCTGCAACAGTTAAGCAGAGGAGCCAAAGGCCATGGAAACTTACATTAGCTAGCAAATTGACTAGAATTAATGAATCAAACTCAATGTCTGCATTTCACTAGCCTTTGTTTTTGCAGATAAAGAGTCTTATAATGATTTAGATTCTGCCATAATTGGAGAGAGTTTGCCATATAAATTGTTGGAGTCATAGACTATATCTCTCAAGTTTTCGCAAATTATAACAACATCACCAGAGTTTCCATTGCAAGGGCTTAAATCATCAACATTCATCTTGAGTCTACCAGGATTTGGGGCATACCATTTGAGGTAAATCGACTTTCTTTTCAAGTTAATATAGGATAAACAACCGATTTCAATAGCTGTGAATGGTAACCTTAAATAAATCAGCAAAATAAGTTCATATGTTCCAAGTATAAGTGGGGGTTATCGAGTTATATATTTTGTTGAAGATATTAGACTGATTGTGATGTTGTCTAATATTATTTTAAGTGTCTTTGATGTTATATTTAGTGTCTTTAAAGAGATTACACACCATAAAGTCTTTTTTATTGTTGTTGATGCTTGTAGTGTTGATAAGATTGATTTTAATTAAAGATGAGAAGCCATTGAATCTATTAATATCCCAATAGTTGTTCAACCAAAATGAACTAACTTTAGCAGTTTGAAACCAGCTATTGTCTTCGTTTTCATCCAAAATAATAAAGGGGGAGTGATCATGTCAATTCTTTAGCCAGAAATTCATTTCTCATTTGCCCATATTCCATTTTATATTAGGTTCTGCAGTAGCCTTAATATTAGCAAGTCTTTTCCAAGTTAGGGATCCAGCTTTGTTGTAAGCAACTTTATGAGGATGAGCATTTCTGCCACCATATGATAGATTTTTGTTTTCTCAGTCTTGAATCTTATTGTTTATCTTGTTTAGAAGAAAGATGTAGTTACTAGTCTTGTTTGTGTTGCTAAGAGTGATGCCCAGGTAATTAGTAGGAAGGTGACCAGCGTTGAATCATGTTTCGTCAAGAGAGTAGATATCCTGGTTTGATGAAATCTGTTTGAAACTATAATCTTAGTTTTGTCTTTGTTTATGACTTACCGAGAACTTCTTGGTACTTTTGAAGAAACCTACTAAGATTGTCAATAGTATATTGAAAATTATTAGTAAAAATGAGAATATCATCAGGAAATTTTAAACAAGGACTGATAAATTCAGTCATTAAAGCAAACTTCATAGTTTTATTAGAAATGAATAAACTGGACAAACCCATTGTAAGAACCTCTTCACCAATAATCAATAGACTTGGAGAGACGGGATCTCCCTATCTCAGGCCTCTTGGTGTTGAAGTAACCAATATCATTTCCATTAATCAACATAGAGATATAAACAGATCTTATGAGCTTGTTGATAAGGTTAACAAAGTTAGTAGAAAAGCCAAAAAATAGTAACACTATAATGATGAATGAATGTGACATTTTATCAAACACTTTAGACATGTCTAATTGAATAATGATGTTTCCAGACTTAGTTTCATATTTAGGTCATGCACAAGCTTTTTAGCTATATCAATGTTTTCATGGATAGATTTATTTTTAAGATAGCAACCTTGAGCTTTAAAGATTATTTCGGGAAGAGTATTAGTAATTCTGTTATTAATAATCTTAGACATGATTCTGTTAAGTAAATTTCACAAACTAATAGGTCTAAAGTTCTTCCAGTTTGTAAGGTTAATAGTCTTAGGAATTAAGCACAAACCTGTGGCCATGAATCCTTGAGGAATATTATGACCAAGAATAAAGGATGACATGGCTTGATAAAGATCTCTTTTGATTATATTCCAGTAGGTTTTGAAAAAGATGTTGTTGACGCCATCTTCTCTAGCAACACTTGAGGGATTCAGGTTGTTGATGATGTCAAATATTTCCTCTTCAGATGTATGTAGTAATAGTAAGCTATTATCCTCATTAGTAATCAACTTAGGAATGTTGTTAAATATATTATCTTGCATTATATTAAATTCTTCATCAGAACTTGAGAAAGTTTGATTTGTGAAGATATCTTTAAAGTAAGCTTCAACGTATGTGCCAATGTAGTTGGAATCTAATAGCCAAACCTCTCCAAATTGTAATTCTTTTTATAGTATTCTTGCTTCTTCTTTTAGATATACAAACATGAAAAACTTTAGTGATTCTGTCACTGTTTTTAACCAATTGCAGTAGCATTTTTACTGCCATAAAGACTCTTTCATTCTTAATGCTTAAAGGAATAGAGCATTGACTTTGGCTAATTTAGATTTAGTTGCTGAATTATTGGAAGAAGTAAGCTTTATCTCCAACTTCTTGATAGATTCTTCAGTGACCTTAGTTTTATTAAAGAAGCTAGACCAATTCGAGTTGTAAAATGCATTATCCAACCGATTTCATTTGGAGTTGTTGGACCATGTGAATTTAGAGCCCTGATAACCTGCATCATCCAATTGGCAGCCCTGATGGCATCATTAATTTTTTTGTACTATTAAGGTAAAAGGTTGAACATCCTAGTTGTTCATCAGATGTTGAAATCCAATTGTAGTCTCCTATGATAAGCCATTATGTTAGAAGGGGTAGATAGATTCGTAAGAGTATTCTAGAGGTCTCTCCTCTTATGTTTTGATATTTAGCATAAACAATCGTCACTAAAAAGCTTTTGTCTAATCCAGAATAGGAAATTTCAAAATGTAAACATTGAGAATGATTAAGAAAAATATTAATTTTAAAAAAGCCAGGTTTTGTTAGATGAATTAGCAGTAAAGTTTTTAGAACCAATTTTTAAAGCAATGTTTTCTAAATAATTAGATCTGGATTTTTTTATATTCCTCTTATATTCTAGCTAATCATCTTGATCACCATTAGGAATAGAGAGGGATGGTTTGCTAGCCCAAAAAGCCTCAAGGATTTTATTATCAGATTGTTAGGCTTTTTCTTTCTTCTAGTTAAAAGATACGTACACTTTAACAATGAGTTATCATTAATTTTTTAAAAATATGTATTTTCTTAAAAATAAAAAAGAAATTTATATATAATATTTTTTTAAAAATATTTTATTTTCGTAACTAACTTAATTACACAACTTGAACAATTATTTTTTAGCAATCAAATTACACGTAATTTCGCAACTGTAACATCGTTGTTTTTTTCAAACTTATTTCGCAACCAAAGTTTTATTTGCGCAACTAGTTTTTTCTAATTTACACAACACATTTGCACGTAATTCCGCAACTCGAACACAACTGATTTTTTGCAGCCAAATTTTACTTATGTATGCAATTAGAATATTGTCCAATTTTATTTTAGTTTTTCAACACAAAAATACACATATTTTTGGCAACTACAAAAAATTGAGTTGTTTAACATACATTTAACACTTATTAACAACCAAAGTTTTATTTAAATAACTCTTTTCATTCTATTTACACAATGTTTCCTCTTCTTATTTACTCAACTCTTTTTTCACACATAATGACACAATTGAACATAATTATTTTTTCCGAACTTATTAGCCAACTAAATTACATGTATGTATACACCTAAAAAAGATTCAAAAAATATTTGTCATGAATTTAGTTTTGTTTGTTTGAAAAAACAAATCCAATGATAATTTCGGATTTTTGAGCTGCTGTTTAAAAGACATGACTAAAAAAAGAAGAAAAAAACTGGAAAGAGAAAAAAGAACAAAGTTAGAGTTTTATTGGTATTAATAAAAATTCCAAGTGGTTATCGATATTTTTAATTTAAAACGAGGCGGTTATCTGTAATTTATTGAACCTTAAGTGGTTATTGATAAATAAGTTTGTTGTTTGGTGATTTTCGATAGATTACCAATTTTTCAAATGTAAAGAAGAAAATAGGGTGAAGCTATTTCCTCCATCAAATTTTTTATATCCCTCATAAATAAAAAGAAACTCCACTTTGTTATTTCCTCCATAAAGGAAATAACATATTTACCATTTTCTTTATTTTTATTCCATACCCATTGATTCTCCAGCAACTCCATCGATTCCTACCACCATCCCAACTATCTCCATCATATTAACTTATACACACCCAACCAGTCCTATTAGCTTCTCACAGCAATCACCCATAAACACTAACCATAGCCTAGCCATTATAAATACAGACTCTTCTTCAAGATTTCTCTTTTAATCTTGAAAAACAACAAACCATAGCCAACTACTCGATTTCTCTTTTAATATTGACAAAAAATGGCAGTCTCTTTCAAATTTGTCTAAGGTAGAAATCATTCGTTATTTTAAAAAACAACAACACGTGTTTATTAAAACAGATGAAATGCACCTAATTCCGAGACGGCATCTCAGAATTAGGTGCATTTTTTTAATATAAAAAACACTTGATTCCAAGGTGCTGTCTCGGAATCAGGTGTTTTATTATACAAAAAATCGTACCTAATTCCGAGCTGCCGTCTCTGAATCAGGTGTTTTTTTCTTGAGAAAAAGCACCTGATTCCTAACTGTTGTCTCGTAATTAGTTGTTTTCCGTTAAAACCTGCACAAATCGGGATTTTTGAAAAAAATATGTTTTTTAATAGAGATTCTCAAGTTACATGAATGTAAAACTAAAAAAACAAGATTAATTTATCTTGTTGGTTGGTTGGGTGATGTTCTCCGATGTTAAATCTTTAGTTTGAGTGTCTTCCTCTTCCACGAGTAATCTTTAAAAAAATTGAAGTTTTTTTTGTTTTTAGGGTTTAATTTTAGAAGTTAAATCATATATGTTGGATTTAATTTGGTTAAATCATGTGTTTGTTGATATAAGGGTTTCATAATGGTTAATGGCATGGAGTTATAAATTAGAAGGTAAAACGACGACAAGATAGTAAAAGCAAGTGATAAGTTTTTTTTTCATTTTGAAATATGGAGGAAATAAAAAATGCGATGAAGGAAATAGCTTCACCCAAGAGAATATTATAAAAAAACAAATGGTTATTTTGAGACGATTAATCTAATAGTATTAGAAGAATACACATACTAATAAATAATGGTCAAATTATAAATAAGTTCGGTCTTCATATTTTATTTATACAGTCATATTTTTTCATTATTTTAAATTACTAAATTTTTGTGGTTAGTTTTAAATGTTATTTCTTTATACTGTATTTTAATATTTCAAATCCTAGTTAAACAATTAACTTTCAATCCAAATACACATTATGAAATTTGAAAGTAGAAGATTGAATTTTAAAAAAGTTATAACTTAATAATAAAAGTCGTTTATTTTTATTTTTATTCGGATAAGCTTAATTATTTTTATAATTTATGCGAAACTAAGTTGAATTGTTTAATATTTTTATTCGAATGTGAAGAGTAATATGTATTGTTTTTATGTGAATAATATATGTCTATTTTATTGTCAATCTCAAGATTTCCAATATGCGTTTCAAAGTTTTATGATTATTTTTATGTTTTAATTACAAGTAATTTATTAAACTTGGGTTTATAAAAAATATTATGTATTATGACAACTTGTTGAGACATGATGTTTGCTTGCCGATTACACATAATGTTTTCCACGTACAAGTATTACATGAAAGCAACGTTGATCGAATGAGTTTAACACATAACTCGTGAGTTAGATGATATAATTATCATTAGCCTTTAAAATGAAGAAATAAGTATAAAATCTCATTGATTACTTTATAAGTGCGAAAGAAATGATATTTAAAAAAAAATTGGTGTGAAGGTGAAAAAGAGCATCGAAAAAAAATAATTGTTCATTTTAATTAAGAGTGTATCATGTATCGTTATGCCTTTGTTATTAGCAAATAACTGCTATTTGTGGGTAGCACAATCACACACTGACCATTCGCTTTGAAAGTCATGTATAAGTCGTAAACTAGAGCTGTAGGAAGATGAGTTGACATATAATAAATTATCGTTAGTAGGTGCACGTCCTATATATTTGGCTTTGAAATAACATAACTCAAGTGATGTCTTTAACGTTGTTTTCCTTTTTATGGGTTCAAAAATATCAAAGAACTACATTATATGTTGTGAGTTATCCACACGGAGTGATGGAGAATATATATAGCTTTTAATATAAAAAAGACCTTAGATATATTACTGAATAATTATAAATAAGTTCAAATAAAAGTGTCAATTAGAAAAGACGTATTCGGTTAAAACACGCACATCCGGTGTATTGTGCATGTGAACTAGCTATACCAGAGAGAGAAATAATATGTGCCTTATACTAATTTAATGATATATATATATATATATATATATATATATATATATTAGAAAGTGTTAGATGTTATTTCTCGGTCTAAAATTATGTGTAAAAAAATTATATAAAAAAATACATAATTGATAGTTCTATTCATAGTTATATCTAGATTTTCATGTTCATATAATAAATAAAGTGATGAAAATACGTAATCTTTAAAAAAATATGGTATAATTTAAATAACCATTTAATATTGGTGGTAGAAAAAAACTAGGCACAAGCGATCGGTCAAATGTGGCATATCTTATTTTGAGCATTTCATGAGAAATGTGTTAAAGATGGTTATTGGATTATATTCGAAGACTTTAAAGATGTTGATGAAGAATGGGCGTCCGTGAGGTAGGATTTGGTGACTGAAATAAAAGATAAAAATGATGTTTATATGTGAAAATGCACTGTTTAGAAACACATTTAGAAAAAAAATTGAGTTAAATTGCTTTAAAATTTATCCGGATAAACAGTTTTGGATGACATTTCCTTACACCAAAGTAGATATAGTCATTCAAAATCAATGTGTGATATACAATTCATCTTAAACATGATGTTTAATGTTGTAACGATAATGGATTTCTGTAAAGATGAGTCAAAGTTCCTCCTTCTAGTTGTGTTGTTTAACTCACAATGTGCCTATTCTGAGAAACATTGGTAGTTTTCGACACAATATCCCCACAAAAAATAGTCAATGATTTGAAAAACATGCAGAAATTCTTGACTTTCCCTTTAGCTTTGGGCTCATCAACCAACATAACAGCCCTTCGGTTGGGGTTTAGATCAAAATATTATGAGGATAATCGTCGATAGGCTCTGTTATGACCATCGTATTTTCTTGCTTTGAAGCGACTTCGACAATTTATCTTTGTGTCATTGCGCGATTACCTACCTGAACCGACTGTTGGAACCCTACATGTTATTATTTTCCTCCCTATGCCTTTGAATTATGAGAGGCTTTCTGAACTGGACAAAGTTCCGAGTTTTATCGAAAATAGTAGCAACACTTTCTATTAGTTCCGCTAAACTATCTCGTCGACCACCACTAATTCGCTATGAGTATTTTCTACTGAGCCTAAAGTGGCTGATTTAACCTTGAACTTGGCGGTATTTGACTTAGACATTTTGGTCGAAAAAGAAGAGAATTTTAAGCCTGAAAAGTTTGAACTTGGTGATGTTGTTAAATTAAAATGGATGACTGTTTAATTTGTCTTTGTTGGGGTATGAGAGCAAGTCTAAATTTCTTAGACTCCCCCACTTTAATCTGCTCTCCAACTTGGGCCACCAAAATGCAAAAGGTCAAAAAATTGTTTTCTAGTAACTTCATTAGCCAACTCTGTGCGAGATGTATCTATTTATAAGTAGCTCAAACGACTCACTCATATGAATTCTCTAAAATGATTTTTGTTTGAACAAAAGGCTTAATATAATCTCTTAAGACTTCTCCAACTTCCTATTTACATTAAATAATTGTATCGTTATTCCCTCAGAAATATTTACTCCCCACAAATTACCGTTGAAAAACTGTCCAAAACATGTCGATTTTTTTTATAGAACTCTGTGGAAGACAGTTGTACCATTTCAATGCACCATCCTTAAAATATTAAGAGAAAGCACGACACAATAACTTATCATCGTCACTATAATTGATTTAGAAATTTTTAAATTGCTCCATATTATTGACTAGATCTTTGTTTTCATCAAACTTTTCCATTTTCGATGTGTCAAATCTCTTTGGTAAATGTCCAAATATAATTTATATTGACAGAGAAAATTACCTCCAATTATGCACCTGACTATACTAGTGACCTCCTAGACCTTCATTAATTATTGCATAAATACTTTCTTTGGAAGGATTCACAAACTCGCTGTTAAAGCGGTTATCAAAAATTTTTATCTGAAACCCCTTGTTAAAATAATTGAATGACCAGATGCATTATAGGAAATTGAACTTGAACGGTAGTTTTTAGTTTCCACACCTTACCTTTCGTCACTACGTCATCCTCAACTTCTAAAGATGGCGTTTGCTTATCTAAAGGATCACGTTTTTTCTTTGAATCTCACTCTGGTTAGAACTTTTATATCAACTACTACAACATCTTCTGAGAATAACGTTTGCGACTAGATTTTTTCCTCATGCAGTGATGAGTCCACTCTCGAGAAGAAGAAAGTTTCTCTCAATTACATATATAATAGTCACTGGATTCCAAAGGGACGGACTAAGGCCTAATTTTGCACTTATTTCCCAAGGATTTGTAGCTCCGACGTATTTCTTGATTTCGCTGATAATCAGACTCAACATCACCATATTCAGAAAGACATTCTTTACCATATTTTCGAATTTTTGATCGGGTCTTTTTTGAGTGTGTAACCATTGCTTCTTTCTGAGTATATAATGCAACAATATTTCTAATAATTAATTCATTGCTGCTCTACGACTAATTAATCATGTTGCTTTTCGAATTATTGTTTCTCTTCGAAAGCCTCTCTGATTATATAGTTTTTGTTATTACCACAAAGTTTGTCCACGTCTCCGTATCAATCTCTCATAAGAATTTAAAATCAAGCTTAGAAATAGAGTGATTTTTGATGTTATATACAGGTTCCAGTCTTAGCTCACACTATGGTTGCCATTGATGACTCTAGAAATATATGAGGGGTAAACATTTCCAAAATATTTCAAGAAGAGTCACACAGAAGTTAGTGAGAGAAGTTAAGACAAAAATTCTAGAAAGAGAGAAACTGCAAAAGTAGTAAAATAATAATAATTATTCACCCATTAATTCACTAATATTAAACAGATTTAATCCTGTAAAATACCCTCAATGTTACATATCTGTTGGGTTCATATACAACATAAATAGTGGTCTAATATTTTGCATGTTCGAAAAGCGAGTCGAATAAATCCTACCTTTATCAACTATAAATAATATATTTAAGAAATTGAAAAGACAAAAATAGATAAAACATGTTAAACAACACTTTCCAAACAATACATAAAGGAAAGCACACTAGCTTGTCCAAATAAACAAAGTAGAAGTCACACAACATTTGAAAACCCAATATAATGGCCAAGGTCAAGTAAAAGAATAACAAATACTAAATATGAGATATCACATCACTCGTAAATAATGCATGTATAGGTGTTTATGATTTTTTAATTAAATTACGGAGACCAACCCATGCACAAATTTCGTTATGACCAGAAGTACGATTTACCCAAACTGAAGATCAGTTAACATGAACAACCTCCACCAGACATGAAGTTTAATACGGGTGATGAAGTTTGGAAAGCTGAGTAAAAATGAGAGAAAATATAAAATACTCATTCTCTTGAGTGATTAACCCAAACGGGACAGTTTACGTGCGAATCCACGACACAACTCGGGATAGGTCGCAACATTCTATGCTGACAAGAGATTTAAGAGATGCAACGAAGAAACTAGTGGGATGATATATACCATAAAACCACCACGTTAAATTTGGGTAAAATAATGCAACATCGAAGATAAGTCTTAAGTTATCAAAACTTCATATAACGAGAGTAGATCGAAGCAGTAAGAGGCGGAATGGGTGACATATGGTTTAAAAGAGATGATGATGATGAGAAAAAATATTGTGAACGAGGTATTCTCTAAGGTTTTCTAGAAGAGAAAAGTTTTTATAAGTGACCAGTTTGAAATTTTTAATTTCCATTTTCCTTTATTTATATATCAAACTTTAAGCTTTGTTTGGGGTGAAAAGACTGATCCATAAAATACAAGATTTTATTTTTATCGTGGTTTAGGAACTTCTATATATTCATCAAATTTATTATGTTATATATATTTATAACAATTTATTGTTGAAATTTCTTCATTGAGTTGGAAGCCCAAATATTTTATCAATGTAGACTATTATCAATATTAGTCTAATAAAATGAATCATATAAAAAGTAACAGACTAGTAGATAAAATATGTATACTGAAGGTAATTGTATCAGTACCTTATTTAGTTCTGAATATTGTGAAGGATTGGATTTAAAAATAAATAACTTAAGCAAAATGTAAGGTTTTGGGATAATTTTCTAAGACAAAATGAATACGGGTTATGGTCCCTAAGAGTGACAATTCAACAAGCTGTTTTTTTCATTTAGTTTATAGGTATAATATTAAATTAATAATTAACTATATATAAATACTATATTAGTACTTCATTATAATGAACTAATGAAGAAACAAAACGTTACTGATTGGACATTACTTACAAGTTAAGGACTAATATATAGTTTCCATAGTTTCCATCAATAAGAGAATTAGTGTTGAGAAATCAATTTGATAATTCTCCTTCAAGATCAAATAAGATATTGATTGTTGTCTCATAAAATATTTAATAACCAGTAATCAAGCATCAAGTTCAAACATGGATTATCATCAAGGATCTTTACGATATGAAAACTGAGAATGAGTTTATCTACTTTTATCTACTGAAGTTACTCATATATTTTGGGGAGAATCACTTCTAAAAACTGTATATGTTATTAATCAGATTCTTACTGCACATAACTCAAACATGTCTCTGTTTAATAAGTTATATAGACATCTTCCAGATTGTTTCTATTTACGAGTGTTTAGTTTTACGTGATTTGTCATCCGTTCTCATGTCAAAAGGAACAAAACATATATGTACGTTTTATGGGTTATGGTATTACGTAGAGATGATATCACTGCTTTGATCCCACAAGTCAGAAATTATATATATTTCGACATGGTGCATTTCTTGAGCACATCATGTTTTATTCGATTCCTACAAAATCACATGATATAACAAAGCTAGATCTTCAGGTTATTGATCTATTTACCAATGAAAACTATACAACTATTACTCGTGATGTATTATTCTTAGACATCTACACTAGCTGATATAATTTCAACTCAATAAATGTCTAAGTCTGAATTTTCCTCTCGTGCAACTGCATATTCTCCACCGCTCAGGAGATCTACTAGTATAAGTAAGTCTATCAAACTACCAAATTTTGTTTATTATTTTTACCCAACTAATTTTTTATTTTTTATAGCATATATACATGATTTATATGAACCTAAGTCGCTTAAAAAAACTATTTATGATGCTCATTGGTAAAATGCTATAGCTGAAGAGCTTACTGCTCTTTATGAGACTCGTACATGGGATGCGGTTAAACCTCCATCTTATAAGCATATAATTGGTTCTTAGTGGGGTTTTTAAAATTAAAATAAAGTCTAATAGGTTTATTGAGAGGTATATGGCTCATCTTGTACCAAAGGATATTAAGAGAAGTATGATATGGATTATAAAGAGACTATCACACTAATAGCCAACATGATGATTATTCGTATATTTATTGTTGTTGCATATGTTTGTGAGTTGAAGATATTTTAACTAGATGTTAAAAATAAGTTTTAAATAGAGATCTTCATGATGAGGTTTACATGAATCCTCCCCGGGTGTTACTCACTAACAAGGTGAAGTTTGGAGACTTAAAAAAGCTTTATAGGGTATCAAACAAGCTCCTTACGCATGTTTTAATAAATTCTCCATATTTATTATTTCATTTGGTTTTCATGCAAGTAATCACGATTCAACTTTATTTATCAGACGTACGAGTGCATGAAGAATTATTGTATCCATATATGTAAATGATATGGTTATTACAGGTGATGATATTCATGGTATCGAGACTGTAAAACGTGATTTGGCTCATCGGTTTGCAATGAAAGACTTGGAATTTCTACGTTATTTTTTGGCATTAAGGTGACCTGGTCTAAAAAATGTTATATTTTTTCTCAAAAAAAATACATATCTGATCTATTTGAGCGAGCACGACTTTGTAATAACAGAATGACAGATATCCCACTTGAAATCAACACTTGAGGCTCTCCAACTAATGATGTTCTTTTATCAGACCCAAATTTGTATCGTACTCGTGTGGAGCTTGGTTTATCTTACGGTTCCTTGATCAGATATAGTTGATGTTGTTCATGTGGTTAATCAAATTTTTTTGTTCCTACTTCTGTCCATTGGGGAGTTTTTCTTCGTAGATTAAGATATCTTTGTGACACTCAGTTCTAGAGTATTTTTTTTCTTTTGTCCTTTTGACTCGAACTGCATGCCTATAGTATTGCTGATTAAGATATTGATCCTCATCATCATAAATCCAATACTCGTTTTTGTGTTTTCCCATGAGATTCATTAATCTCATGGAAAAGCAAGAAACATAATGTTGGTTTTAGATCTTCTACTGAGTCTGAGTACTATGTTATGACATTGACTACGTGTGAAATTGTTTGGTTACGATGGCTTCTTGCAGATATGAAGGTTAACATTTATAAACTCACTTATTTACATTGTGATAACGAAAGCGTCATGCAAATTGCAAAGAATTATGTTTTTTATGATACAACGAAACACATTGAAATTGATTGTCACTTCACTCTTCATCATCTTCAACTTAAGACTATCTCGTTTCTATTTGTACCATCAGCTTTGCAGATTGCTAATATCTTCGCGAAGGCGCAACCGACATTTGGTTTTCGTTTTTTGTGTGAGAAACTGTCTATACTTACTACTATTGCATTGTGAGTTTGAAAAATGGTGTTATAAATATTAAAATCCTTACTCATTAAAGATATTAATCCACTTTAATAGATTTACTAATCCGTGTTGTTATTCTATAAATAATGGCTTAAGCTCTTAAACCTATCTTTTTAATTAATAAAGATAATAGCAGTTTTTTAAAAAATTACTTTTGAAAAATCGAAAAACAATAACTAAAAATAAAATGAATTTAAAAACGAATATTATAATGTTTTGATTTACTATTCATCAAATCCCATATATCGCATCATAATTTTTATTGAATTCTGAACTCGAACAGTTTAAATAGTCATAGATTGGAGCCTGATGTGAGTTTCCTCTGCTGGTGTTTTTATCAATTCAAATGATATCTTCGCATAATATTCTTTTTATTAAATCATTCAATCTAGTTTAATGTAATTAACTGGTAATTATCTTTCTAAATATTAAAAGTATTTTACGATAAATCATACATTCTAAATTTAAGTGTTGACTTAGAGGGCGGATCCAGGATCAAAATTTAAAATATGCCGAAAAAATATTATAGAAAAAAATAAATATCTTAATATCATATATTAAAAATATGTACATATTCCTATTATAACTCAAAATGAAAATATAGTCTAGTCCAAACTTAAATGGATTCTCCTCTTACTCATACCATGAAAGAATCATCAATAGTAGAAAATATTCGATCGATAAAAAAACTTATACAATAATTCGATTAAATACATTTAAGACATTAATTTACTTAAAAAGAATGAGTACAATAATTTTCTTAAATAAAAAAGATTGTTTCCATATAAAAGATTACAAAATATGATACACAATAAAAAATTTAATTTAATAGAAAATAAAAAATATTACAAATTCATTTACAAATCTATCCATTATCCATATAAAATATTTTTATATGTTAAAAAAAATTATAAATTTTGTCAAATTATTCATTGAAAAACAAACAGTAATTTGCTTTAAAACATCAATAAAATATTTTTTAAAATATAAATACCATACAAAATATTAGAAATAAATTGACAGAAAATATCCTAAAATAGCCTAATAACAGTAAAAAAATTTCAATCAAATCCTTTAAAAGTAGTCTAGTAAAATAATATTACCTCCTTAATTTTGAAAATTTGTCAAGCCATGTGTAAATCTTTACCTACAATGAAATATGCAATCACGATTCATTAAAGAATAAAAGAACTATAAAGAAAAACTTGATAGAATCCAATTAGGCTTAGAAAAGTCCCTAATTTTTAAGTATTTTGTTGAATCGGAGACAAAAATCAGAATTGAAATAAAATCCAATAAATCTTATACTACTTTGTTGAATGAAAATCGAAGGAAAGTCTAATGAAAAATCATTAGCTGAATTGACTTACAGTTTTCCTTTGCCAGTGATAGAATCGAACTGAGAAAAGTCTCTCATTTTAGTATTTTGTTGAATCAGAGAAAGAAATCAGACCTCAAATAAAATCCAATAAATCTTATATTGCTTTATTGAATGAAAATCGAAACAAAATCCAATGAAAAATCATTAGCTGAATCGACTTACAGTTTTCCTTTGCCAGTGATAGAATTCAATTAGGCTAAGAAAAGTCCCTAATTTTTTAGTGTTTTGTTGAATGAGAGACAGAAATCATACCTGAAATAAAATCCAATAAATCTTATATTGCTTTATTGAATGAAAATTGAAAGAAAATCCAATGAAAAATCATTAGTTGAATCGACTTACAGTTTTCCTTTGCGAGTGATAGAATTCAATTAGGCTAAGAAAAGTCCCTAATTTTTTAGTGTTTTGTTGAATCAGAGACAGAAATCAGATCTGAAATAAAACCCAATAAATCTTATACTGTTGTATTGAATGAAAATCGAAAGAAAATCCAATGAAAAATCATTAGCTGAATCACTTAGAGTTTTCCTTTGCCAGTGATAGAATTCAATTAGGCTGAGAAAAATCCCTAATTTTTTAGTGTTTTGTTCAATCAGAGACAAAAATCAGACCTGAAATAAAACCCAATAAATCTTATACTGCTTTATTGAATGAAAATCGAAAGAAAATCCAATGAAAAATCATTAGCTGAATCGACTTACAGTTTTCCTTTGCTAGTTCGATGTTTTTTTAAAGAGAAGTTAGCAAAGAGATGGGCAAAATAACACAATACTGAAGTGAATCGACTTACAGTTTTCTTTTGCTAGTTGGATGTTGCTTTTTTTAAAAGAAGTTAGCAAAGAGATGGGTTTTTAGAGAAGTTAGCAAAGAGATGTGCAAAATAACACATACTCTTTTATTTCATTGATTTAGGGTTGTCCCGAGCGTACCCATATCCTCTTTTATCCTTCATTTATTGAATGAACTTGACATCAATGGATCCATTCTTATTTATAACCTCCTTACCATCTTTTTGTAAGGAATGTTTTTTCTCTTATTCTATAGATAGCTGAAGTTTAATGTAAGTGCCCACGTCTTGGTTAGGCCTATTAGGAGTAAATAGTTATTTATTTCAAATAGATTCTCATGGTATCTAAACTTCTGCAAGTGATTAATTATTATTCATAGTACACCCAAATTGATACAGATTCATTCAAATCGCGAGGCAAGCAACGAAAATAACAAATAATTTATACGAAATAATACAACCATTTCTCAACCATACCATTTCACACATAGCAATGAATCTGATTGAATCAATCCTGAGTCAGATCAGGAAGGTTCACACTAATAGATTTTAAATAGTCATTGATAATTTGTTGATTGAATCATTTAAGAAAAAATAATGCTTATCTACAAGATTATTGGATGTGAGCAACTCCTACCCCATAAGTTGCTTGTATTTTAACTTGACATTTTTGTTAATCTTCTGCTGGAGAGGCAGAGAGAAAGATAGATGTTAGAAAGTTTTTGGCTAAATTAGGATCTAATTTTTGTTAATCATTCCTACATTATAAGGAATTTTTTAAATTAATAGTCAAAGACGATTTTGTCTTTTGACCATGAATCTATTATTTTGTCTTGTAGTGAATTATGGGTATAGTTAACTAAACATAGAAGAACACAAAATTATTCCTCTCAACAACCCTCTTATACTCAACACTTAACAAAACATTCAAAAATTCAAAAAATTCAAAAACTCACAAAATCACAAATCAACTCCCAAACCTCCAAAAACCAACATTTTGTTTAAAAAATTCAAATCATTGAAGGATGGATTTAGGGCGTGAGAAGCTTGCTGAGGAGCATGGAACACCAAACAAGGTAGAGTTTCTAACCAATCTTTTCAAAAAATTGTTTTCTTTTTGGTAGTTGTTCTTATTTTAGAAAGTTGGATCCGACCTCCCCTGCCGGTATAGGCCACCTCAACCGGCGGGGCTGAAGAACAATCATTTTATTTGATGAAGGTCCATCGTTGGGGGAGGTCATACCCAGCCGTTGGTGTCAACGACTCCCAACCGCCGGTGTCATAAGAAGTGAACCGTCGGGGTTGGACTTTCTATACTAGCGGTTGAGACACATTGGTTTTATTCACATATGTAAAATATTTTTGTGGTTCACCCCCGTCGGTTGGACTATTATCAACCGACGGCTGACAATTTCCCTGACGGGGTAAGTATTTTCAACCGACGGTTTGACAATATCCCCGGCGGTGTAAGTATTTTCACCCGCCGGGTCGGTAGGGCATATCCGCCGGTTAGACTATTATCAACCAGCGGTTGACAACGACCCTGTCGGTGTAAGTATTTTCAACCTTCGGTATGAGTCGGGCAATTTATTTTTGTGTCACATTAATATAGTTTACAGTTTTTTATGTAGGAGGAGGATGAAGATTTAAAAGATAATTTGTATAGTTCATGCATGGTTAAGGAGGAGGAAATGCCAGTGCCATGCTCTGTCGATTATATCCACTTGTTCGACACCAAATCTCACTATTCTCAAGTGGAGTTGATTGAATGGGTTAAGCAAACCGCAATAGATAACGAGTTTGTGGTTATATTACGTCGATGCGATAGACTTGATCGAATAACTTCCAGAATTGAGTTTGTGTGTGAAAGATCTGGAGTTTACACAAAATTGCTAGATACGAAGCATCTAAAGAGGAAGTCGACCGACACGAAAAAATATGGATGCCCTTTCACCCTTAAAGGAAAGAAGATGGGTGATGATTTGTGGGGATTAGAGGTTGAATGCGGCGTTCACAATCACGATACTACATCCTACAAAGAAGGTCATTCGTACTTGGGACGATTCAACACAGAAGAGATGGATTTCATAGTTAGTTCTATGAAAATGAGATCCTGTCCTTGGAACATTCTCGGTAGGGTGAAGAAACTGAACCCTAAGAATTCTTCTTCAATGTGCACCGTGTACAACATTCAACTAAAACACCGCAAACTCAAGAAAATCGGTCGGTCGCAATTCCAATACTTGTTAGGTGAATTAAAGCGGCTACTACGAATTCTATAAAAGTCCGAAGATGGAAACGATATCATAGGTGAGCTTTTCTTCGCGCACCCATTTAGTCTAGATTTGTTACGGAAATTACCAAACGTCATTGAAATGAATAACACGTACAAGATGATCAAATACGGGATACTGTTGTACGAGGTCGTCAGAGCCACTTGTACCGAGAAAACTTTCTACATTGAATTCACATTTATGTCGGAAGAAAAATTCGAGAGCTACAAATGGGTGTTAGAGTGCTTACATTCGTTGATGCTAACTCACTTCTTTGAATTACCATCCATCGTTTTGACAGATAGAGACTTGGCGCTTGTGAAGGCGGTGGAGGAAGTGTTCCCCAATACAACACACATATTGTGTCGATGGCACATCAACATGAACGTCCTAGAGAAAAAGAAAAAGATCATAAAGGAGAATAAAATATCCAACGCCTTCTTGAAAGTGTGGAATCAAATGATTTTGGTGGAAACGAAAGTAGCCTTCAACGACTATCGTTCCGAATTCACCGTGAATTCAAAGAGTATCCGCAAGCAATTGAGTATACCGAAAGTTGGTTAGGGCCGTACAATGACAAGTTTTTCACGTGGAGAACCAACAAGTGGATGCATTTTGGTAAACAAACCACAAACCGCGTGGAGAACGCTCATTCGAGCCACAAGCGTCTCATCAGTACGAGCAATGGTAACTTTGAATCTTTTTGGTTACAGTTGCATACTTTGATAGAATTACAACATGGGGAAATCAAGGGTTCATTCGAAAAGAGTTGCTTATTAGCCCTACACAAATTCGCGAACATTGTGTACGGTAAACTAAAACGCAACGTCTCCCACTATGCTTTGGAACTTTTATCCGGAGAGGTAGATTGTGCCCGCAACATAACAATCACGGCCTGGATGTCCTGAGGTTACGCAATACGAACTACGCACAGTATCCCTTGCGCACACGAAATCTACGAGTTTGTTGCTAAAGGCGTAGATGTGCCTCTAGAGTTATTTAACGAACATCGGAAGAAGTTGCACATTCTAGTTCGTACCAACCTCACGACGACCGAGAAACTAAAAGGCAAACTTGAAAAACTAGTATGCGATATCATAGAATCCAATGACGGAGCACGTATAGAGCACGTTTATAAAAAATGGGTTGTTGTCGTCCATCCCGAAACAACTACCATTTTTAAGCCATTGGTGAAGCAAAAAGCGCACGGTCGTCCACCTAACAAACGTAAGTTGTCTATTGTCGCTGACGATATATCCACTAAACGTGACAAAAGTGCACACGAGTATGTGCTCGAATCGGAAAATGATAGTTCTCTATCATTTGTTGTAGAGTTCAAAGCTCCGACAGCAACCTCAAGTTAAGAGAAAAAAATGTCGGGGCCGAAACGTGGTTCGGAAAGCGCCCCCGCTCGTAAGAAAGGTAGCGTGATTCCAACGCAAGCAAGTGGGTCGATGCTTTGTAGTGGAACGGTGAGTTGTAGGTCAATCTCTATGATGCCGGCCAAGGAAAGTTTTGTAGACCCCAAAGGATACTTAAAACAATTCCCCATCTACTTTAGACCTTTCATAGAGTCCATTAGCGACGTTGAATTCGATGCCCATTGCGGGTACCGCTCGATAGCATTTGCCATGAACAGGAAACAAGACAGGTGAAGGTTGATAAAGGATTCCCTTTACAATGAGCTGATGGATAATGCATCCATGTATGTTAAGATATTTACAAGTATGAAGGATTTGATTGATGTTGCGAAGCGTATGAAATGCTCTAGTAATGTGGGTACTAAAGAGCATTTGATGTCCATGCCTGAGATGGGAGTGACGATTGCATTTGCGTCTAACTACATACTCCATTTTGTTGGACGGTACCGAAATATGGATGTTGGCTTCACTTTTATTCCGCTAAGAGGTGCACCCCCTCATATGCCAAACCGGTTGGAAATCGGATTGGGTTGGATCAACTCCAAATATTTCGTGAACGTAAGTATTTATATACCATTACGGTTTATTTTAAATATTAAGACATTCATTTTAGCGTATTTTCATTTTGTAGCTTGGTATTAGGGCGGAGGCCCCATGCGCGAGGATAAATCATTTTTGCTTAAAGTTGCGCTTACCGGAAGCAGAAGGTTGGGCAGTGCCGATTGTATCTCGTTGCAAGAGATACAGAGAGCTTAAAAATGATAGCCCCGATGTAATCGATTAACCCGCTTTTGCTTGATGAATAGGTGGTTGTAAGATATGTACTATTTGTCACGTTTATGAGGATGTTTATCCTAAAACATTAAGACTTTAACTTCTTAATTTGTGGATTGCATTAAAAATATTACACTTTAATTAAAAGCATTACATAATTAGAAATACATAAGCAAACAACTTAAATTGAAAGATAGATAATAGCATTGAGTTAGCATAGCATACTCAGTTTCATGGGGACGGATAGTTCCATCCATGCTCATGGCGTTTCTCAAAAGGATATTCCTCTTCCTCGCTACTTCCTTTAGGAGTTGGGTTAGTATTAATGACGCTGGCTATTTCGTCCGCTCTCTCTCGCATTTGCTGCATCGCATGTAACACTATCTCCTGCGTAATTGTGCTTTGAAATCCCATGCTGAATATATTGCGGGTCTCGCTTCAGAATTCATAAGGAATTGAATCAATCGGTAAAGTGACTGTTTTCAGATAAACTAGCCTATCGGCCACTTCTTTGTGTCCTCGTGGTCGGGCATTAGACATCCTGGACACGATGCTTCTCTACCATGGTTGAAGAACATTATGCATAAAACTGCATCGAAGAAACCAAGAGTCTCCTCTTGCATCGTGCCTTTGACGAAGTCAAATGCATTTAGTAGGCTTACATCTTCGTGCACGTTCCAGCTAGAATCACCCATTGTTATGACTTCAATGTTTTATTTCATAGCCAGGTTTTACTATTTATAGAATGGAAATTAGTGTTATACGGCCAAAATAATAAGCGAGAATAGAAGTTTGGTTTCCCAGGTAAAAATTATTTTGGCGGTAAGGCTAAAATGATTGTCAACCGACGGTTGAACAATTATCAACCGGCGGGGTCGTAATGTCCCCGACGGTTATGAATTTTCAAACCGCTGGGGGAGCGGGGGTAGAGAACAATTCCAAAGTTGAATGGAGTTTTAATTTTGGTCTCTCCCCCGCCGGGGTACCTATTTTCAACCGCCGGTTAAGATAGTACCCCGACGGGGTTAAAATGTCCCCGTCGGTTAGTAATTTTCAAACCGTCGGGGGGGGGGGGTGGTAGAGACCAATTCCAAAGTTGAATGAAGTTTAAATTTTGGTCTCTCCGCCGCCGGGGTACTTATTTTCAACCGTCGGTTGATACAGTACCCCGGCGGGGTTGAAATGTCCCCGACGATTATGAATTTTCAAACCGCCATGGGGTAGAGACCAATTCTAAAGTTTGGTTTGAGTTTAATTTATACTAGGTCCCCGACGGGGTAACAGTTTTCACCTGGCGGTTGAAAATGACCCTGGTGGTTGAGCAATTTTCAACCGCCAGGAGTTTATTTTTACCTTAGGGTAAGATCCACTCTGGTGAACAATTTTCAACCGTCGGGGGTGTTGTTACCCGTCGGTTCAAAATTTCACCCGCCGGGGTGAGGGTATTCCAACAAATAATTTGAGGAACAAGTTAACGTACATGTTCAAGTTTAGATTTTTAGTCCTCCATGATTATGGATTGAACGATAAAACTTGTAATCAATGAAACATACAAGGTAAAACCGTGAACAATCCATAAGCCAAAATACATAGTTTGGAAACTAAAAAAACATACATAGGACAAATGCGAGTAACATAATCATAAGCCAAGGACAAGTGCTTTTGAGCACCTTCCTTGCAAACGACACGAGCTCGTTAGGGGAATCGTCTACCGGCCAAACACGATTTATCGTGTTGACCACATCAACCACGGAGCATTCGGTAAGGTCGGATAGGTACTCAATCACCGAATGCTACATACGTGAGTATCAATCACGTATAGGTACTCCCTCCAGTTCGTCCAATGCCTACCATGCAACGAATAACGAAGATGGTCTCCTCTTGATAGATCGGTTCTAGGATCAAGGGGCGATATCGACTTCTCCTAGACCCAACCGAACTGCCGCATCACTTGGTCCGGGTGATAAGCCTTGCTTACCAACACAAAGTGAATAGGGTTTCAATAAAACCCTATTGCGTGCTTTGGCCACACTTAACGAACATCCTCGTAAGGTCGGATCACCTACAAACAAGCAATTACTCGTACAAACATAGAATTAATAGACACATATTAATCAACGTAAACAAGCTAACTTACATCCGTCTCTCCTTGCATTGCGAGGATGTCATAATAGTAAGGCTTCCCGCGAGCTAGTGTTCCCGGGACCTTTTTGGGAAACCACGCCAGCATTTTTGGATCGGTCGGGCTGTAACCGCTATTCACTGCCACCCGGAAGATAGGAAAGTGATCATAGACCCAACACTCCATCAACGTCAAAAACCCAACCAAGCTCTTCAAAGAGTGATTTGAAATTCCTCCCAAGCTCTTGTATGTTCAAATCCTCATGATGAAGAAAAGTGATCATAGACCCTATGCGTACTCACCAAGGTTTGACAAATCCTCAAGGTGATGAAGAAAATCGCATTGGATATTCTTCTGGCTCGTGTTGGTAAAGATGGTACACCCCAGGAAGAACATGATGTATGCCCTAGCAGTTGCCTTCTTCATCTTCATAGTGAGGGCGGCATTGGAATCCAAATATTCCTCCATGGAAAACGTCGTCCTTAGCCATCGGAGGCCGAATCTACTCCCGTCATGCACCTCCATATCCTCCAGCACGACATCCACTGAAACTCCCAAGAAAAATGCATAGCGTGAATATGTCGCATCTATTGACTCCGCCCTAAAGACGTTGATAATTATCCCCTCGACCGGGAGGCCAATACTCACATACACGTCGTCCAACAGCATGGTCAACTCGCCGAAAGAAAACTAGAAGGTGTTTGTCCCTTGGTGCCACCTCTGAATGAACACCTCGACCAATTGTTCGTGCGTGTTGAACTTCGGTAGATGGCGCATTAGTGGCCAGAACGAACTCTCTTCCAATAAAGCCTTTACCCCTAATTTTTTTGTTAAGATCCCACTGACCGAGTAAACCATACTTAGATTGGACCGTGATACCAGATCGCAACTGAAACAAAAAATCAAACGTAGATATAATGTTGAAAAAATAGTTTAAGTAATAAAACAGATAATAAAGTCCGAAATTCAAAAACTTAAGTCGCCCATAGATGTGAAGTACGCCTCATGCTGCGCAAATTCCGGGAACAGAAGGGTATTTTGCTGCTCTAAGAATAGGTTTCTCCATATTTCCGGATCAGTTGGACCTCCTTGTGCATGCCTTCTTGTCGAGGTGATGGAATGGGGAGCTCCGTCTCCTCTTCCGTCTCCTCATCTTCGATAAGCGCACGCCGTTGACTAAGGACCTCTCGCGGAAGAGAGGGTTGTACTCTGCGCTCCTTTGAGGCATCATATTTTTTGTGCCATAAGGAGCGTTCTGTGTGGACCGTGCGCTCTCCACGTTTGGTTCGATCACCTTTTAACCGACCACTACCTTCATCTTTTTTGGGTGGACGAACTTCTTCACGTTCACGCCTGTGATTTTTTTTGCCTTTTCTTTCTCCAGTCTAGATGCTTCGTGCCTGCGGGAAGAAATAAAACCAAAAAGGTAATATGTAAAGTGAAAATATACTAGGTCCCCGCTGGGTGAGGCTAGGTTCACCCGGCGGGGATAAAATAATATTTTAGAAATTGAATGTCTACCCCGCTAGGTCAATCCAGCCACACCCGACGGGGATGAAGAAAAATTCTGAAAATTTGTTGGCTTCCCCGCCTGATCAACCAGTTTACACCCAACAGGGATGAAGAAAAATCTACAAAAAATATCAACCCCGTCGGGGGGACTAGTTCTCACCCGGCGGGAAAACCGCGAACAACCCAATATCCACCATTGAATGACCTCGAAACCAAACTTAAAATCTACCACTAAAACACCGAATCAGTCACAACTAAAAACTCTTAACATCAATATACCACTACAAACACCAAAATAAACATTCTTTCCTTATTCTAACAACCAAAGTAGTACAAATCTAGAAAAACAAACAAAAACTAAATATAAAAAAACATGATTTAAAAGTAGAAACTCACTCTTTTCCTTTTCCCATTGTTGTTGTTGAGTGAGTATAGATCTACTGGAGGTGTTGTAAAACCATTTAGTATCGTCTTTGAAGTTTAATTTTGGGGCTGATTTTGGAGGTTTGAAGAATGAGAGAAATGAGAGGGAAAGTTGGGGTTGATTTTGGTTTAATTTTTTTTTGGGATGGTTAGTCTTTAGGGTTAAGATTTATTAAAAGTAAAAGGGGTGTCTTGGGTATAAATATGGGGCAACTGAAAATTTGCGTGAGAATGGTTAAAATTGGGTTTGCTTATCCAAAAAAGATCCTAATTTAGCCAAAGTCCATTAGAAATTAGGGTTTCGTAAGTTTATGTTTTAGTCGGATCGGATCTTTGTTCCATCCTGCCTTTTTTCTTTGTAGTGGTTTTTTTATCCTTCTATTTTAATGAAATAAAAGTTTTGCATAATCAAAAGAAAAATATTATTTTTTTAAATAAAAAAATATTTATTCAAAAATGGTAATATTTTATGAATAAAACTTTATGAGGCAAATACAGAATAAATTTACAAAAACTATAATAATTTTGAGAAATTTATTATACCACTATCGAGTAGTTTGTTTAAGATAACTAAGTTTTTTAAAAAAATTGTGTATCGTCGATTTTAGATCATTTGAGTGAAAATTTTCAAACTGCAATGTGTGAGTCGTTTTTCAATGTCTCTATTAAGAAAAAAAACTTTTACATCCATTTTATAAAGGCCAAGATCGGAACATTCAACTTTGATTGTCCGAAAAAATATATTTCGATGAAAGCGAAGAGAAGGATTTTTAAAAGTCAATCCATTCACTTTGAGTAAAACCCTTAGATACAAGTCTTTTTATGCCTCTCCACATTATCCTTATAGTGTTTTTTGGTTTTAAAAATCCATTTATAAAAAGATAAAAGTATCATAAATACCTTCTCAAGTATCTCACTACCAACTAGTACCCAAAAAATGGATAATATCAAAAAGTACCTAAGCTTTATTAGTGGACAAAAATATCTCCACTAGTATAAATAGGCTTCATTAGATTGAGAGACCTTTGTTCCCCATTTTAAGCCAGACTTTTCATTAACTTTTCCCTCTAAAAAATACCACCAAATTTGAAATTGTAAACCCAAGAGAAAAAATCCCGTAATGAGTAACCAAAACGACTTACTAAATTCAGCTGGCGAACCCAACGGCCCCTGGAATTATCTCTGGCGAAGCTAACACCATATCGGAAGCTGGTAATTGGAAGTTGGTTAACGCGTTTACTGTTGCTCTTACGATAATCAAACACATGTAGTTTACTTGAATTTTGAAACTTATAGTAGCTTAGTTCATTCGTATATAATCCAGTTGCTGAAGTGTTTATTCATGGTTGTGGCTTGTATTGAACTTAGATAATGCAGTTGATTATGTTATCTGTCATTGTTAGGATTTTTAATTTTTGTTAAAGTGTTCATTAGGTTGGGGTATGTACAAGTTAGGATCTTTAATTTCTATAATGTAGTTGGTGATCTTTCTTTGTTCGTTATAATTGTGTTGCGGTTAATACAGGTTGTAGGTTGATGTTTGCTTACTTGGATTTGGAAAAAGATCCTTGAATTTTGATTTCAGTGGAGGTCCATATGCATTTAGGTAGTAAATCACATCCTTTTTGTGTGATGTTGAACATATATCTCATCTTTACACATGGTCAAGTACGGAAACTTGCATTTAAAGTATGATTACTTGTAAATCTGTTTTACTCAGAAATCGTATGATTTATTTTACACATAAATCGCATGATCTATTTTACACATAAATCTTATGACCTATTTTACACATAAATCTCATGACTTATTTTACACATAAATCTCATGACCTATTTTACATATATATATATCGCATGATCTATATTACACATAAATCTCATGACATATTTTACACATAAATATCATGACCTAATTTACACATAAATCTCATGTTCAGCATTTTAAATTTATAATAATCATGCATAGACGTAAACTGATTATTCATGATGAATAGTTCTAAAATCGCATCCTCTACCTTATGCCTTCAACGAAAAAGCATGGTATTTTACATGGTATTTTACAATACTAGGTCCAACCACACACTTCACTTATCTGACGTCTCCTTTTGTTTTTTCATACAGGCTGACTAAGGAAATCAATGCTTCAATTACACCTAGTTAGATGAATTCCAAGTACATTAGGATGAAGAGGAGCTTGAGGAGTCTGACTCAGAAGAGTCTTCTGATGAATGATGATTATGGTGGCCGATGTGTTTTTTTTTGTATTTAAACCTACCAACCCTAAAACATGTTGTATTTTTTGTTAGGTCAAGTTCCTGGATAGTTGTAGGGCCATGTATGTTGTTATCTGATATTAAAAATTTGTGATGTTAGCTATGGTTTACTTGTAAAATGGGTGGTTAATTTTTCCAGTAAAACAAATCAATCGTAGTAGTATTACAATCACTAAAATCTCAACCATAAAAATATAAGAAAGTTAGTTGGTGATAATGTATATGAAAAGTTGGATAGTTGCATGAAGCACAATCTATTGTTTTTACTCACAATCTCACATGATAACAGATTTGTATGTAAATCGAGCTCCAAATGTAAATGACAAAACCAATCTAGTATGATCAATTTAACTCACATCTAGCATGACCTATTTTACTCATATCTAGCATGGCATATTTTAATCGCAAATCTCATAATCCATTTTACTCACAAATCGCATGACCTATTTTACTCGCATCTAACATAACCTATTTTGCTCACAAATCACATAACTTATTTTACTCACAAATCGTAAAATAACAAAACCAATCTAGCATGACCTATTTTACCCAAATCTAGCATGCTTTATTTTATTCACAAATCACATTATCTATTTTACACATAAATCTCATGACCTATTTTACAAATTACACATAAATCTCATGACCTATTTTACACATAAATATCGTGACCTATTTTACACATAAATCTCATGTTAATCGTTTTAAATCTATACTAAAATCACATCATCTACTTATGGAATCACATCATTTACCTGCAAGACTGAAAACTAAATTCAGACTACTGGAAATCCAACCAAACCAGAAAAAGCCATAATAATTATAGTATATACACACCAAAACATATTTCTAACTTAGCAATTAATAAAAGTACATAAAATCTTGCTCTTACAAAATCAGTTTATAAAAAAAGAAAAACAAGAAGAACCAGATAGTCGTCGTAATAAGAACCCTCACCTGAGCTTCAAAATCACCTGGATAATAATAGTTGCCGACGAAACCACATGGAAACATAAACAAACTAGTCAAAAACAGAATAACTTGAATTTAATGGACCAACAAACACAGCCACACAACCAAAGTCCGATAAACTGGAGATGAAGGTGGTCTAAAACCGAAGATGAAGGCACCTATATCGATTGAAGAGCTGAGGAAACAATCGGTGGACGTAGGTTGATCGGAATGATCACCATTTTTTTAACAAGATTGTTTTGGAAAAATGAGTATTTGGTTAAGGTATGAAGAGAGGGAGACGACTTCTTATAAATTCAAATATTAAAAATATATGATTGGGTTTAAAAATCAGCCCCTCTTTAAACAAAAGACTTATATAGTTGGTTGAGGGTAGTTACAGTATTAAAAAAATATTGGGTATGAAGTAAGAGTTATTTAGTGAGATGAGTATTTAGTAAGTATAAATGATAATTTGGATATTGGATGGCAGTATATTTGGTGACTAGGTACTTATGAGGTAATTTCCCTTATAACAAATCGGCTTATTTCCTCCGGATAATGCAACGAGCTCCCATATCGCTTTATCTTGCATTTATTTAAAGTCTTCGTTCATTGCGTTAATTTACAATCAGAATCTTAACTTTTCATGGCTTCACAAAAACTTAAGGGATCCTTTTCATTGTATCAAATCATGTTCTTAAAAAATACAATGTATAATATGAAGATATATGGTTTTTCCTTGCTCCAGTATATCTCTGCAAAAGCATAATTGTTTCACTTTGCACTTAAATTCTTGATGAGGTGGAGTTTGATCTTTTTAAAAAAATTTATTTTTCTCTGTTAGAACAACTTTATTTTCTTTAATCTGGGAAATATCTGCAGGTGGAAGAATAACATCATCTTGAGTATATATATGTTTTAACAAATATAAAGTGATGATTGGCCTAAATTCTATATCATCATCTGAACCGGAGTATCATTGTTAGAACTTTCATAAAATTTTACTGATTCTTCCTCAAAATGAATGTTTGGTACTAATTTCTTCCCCCAAACTTTATATCCTCAAATAATTTCGTTGTTTCCGTATCAAATACATTCTTAGTGTGAAGATCATAAAACTTAAAACCTTTATTGTGCTCGGGGTATCCGATGAAATATCTACTAAATGTTTTGTAGTCTAGTTTTTTTTTCATTCTCCCTATAAGGCTTTGCTTCAGGTGGACTTCCTCAAACATGTAAATGTTTGAAACTATGCATACACTTAATCTAAAGTTCATACAATATCTTAGTAGCCACTTTCGTTGAAACTTTATTAAGATGGTAGGTTATATATTTTATTGATTCTCCCGCAAAATTCATAATTATTACCATATCCTTCAATGTTCATTCTCTTATACACTCCATTGATGCTGGAAAAACCCGACATCGTATACAGAGGGATTATCCCGCACTCTTCTAGTAACTTCACAAATGGCTCATGATGTTGTTCACCTGAATTATCATACTCCCACAGTATTCACCACAACGGTCTGATCTGACACACTTAATGTCTCTAGCAAATTGTTTTTGAACCTCGGTCTTCAGGACTTTGAACTTTTTAGTGACATCCGATGTTTCGTGAATAAGATATATATGATGTTCCACATATGTCTGTATATATAAAGTCCAAGACCAATTTCACTATATATACATTTAATATTTTTTTCCTTGGTTTATTTACTTTTTATACACTCAACGCAAATGTTGAAGTCCAAAAAAATCCAGTAGCCTTAATAAACCTTTTGAAACAAGTTTTTCAATTATATTTTTTTAGAAATAGTACCTAATTGCTTGTGCTAAAGTTTTGCTGAATTTTTTAGTGTACAATTTAATTTATATATATATATATGTATATATATATTTTACATTAATTACTTTTGTGTAATTTTTTATAGTATTCGATAAATAAAATTTATCATTCGTTATTAACTTTTGAGAAGCAACGACATTACCATATAAATAAACACGTAAAATTTAATTTCTAAATAAACAAGAATAAATTAAGTTCTCTAACAACAAAAAATTAATCAGATTTATTTTAAAAGAAGGTAAATATGATATGAATTTCAAATAAAAATATCCATTACTAAATAATAAATAAAAATTATATCTAAAATAAACTAAATACCAGTTACCATGAGTTGTATAGATAAATATTTCACCATCACTCAAGTTTTGGTTTTTGATAGCACCCTACAACGAAATACAAATATGAGTGGTTGGAGTTGTATTAAACCACCATGAATATCTTGACATGGAAACTAAAATGATTTAAGAACAGACCGTAGAAGCGAAAATACCTTTAACTATAAACATAACTCTCTATTTTCATATTTTTTTCATAAAGCCTCAGTTTCTTATAATGAAGCAACACCTTTTATCAGACAAACACTTATGCTTTTTTTGTCCTAAATCCAATGCATGTGAATTTTAACTTGAATTATTTCTCCTAAATCTCCTATCAATCTAAGCATTTAACATATACATCTCTAGATATTTTTGCTTTATCTTTACTTTATAATGCGATGTCTAATAAATGAGCTCATTAAGAATCTATTTTTCGAGCAAGAAGTTATAAGAAGTTTGAAAGTTATTATACTGATAAAAGAAAGAGTAAAATAAAATCTTACCACAACATCTTCTGGAAGGTCAAACTTAAGTGGTTTTAACTTAAAAACGCTGTTTAACATTTCCAAGATGTCCTCACGAATAGTTTGTTTTCCACGATACTTCATAGAGGATAACTATATAAATGGAATTTAATCTCCACTTTATCGTGCTTGGGAAAGCTGATTAGGGGAGTCTCGATTAATTGATGATAACTGGAAGTTAAAAAATAGTTTTTTGCTAATATGCTCTTTTATCATTTCTAGAAAAATCATACTTATCGTTTAAGGTTTTTGCCCTATTTATATATCATAATACATATTTTGTTACGCCCACTATATATGGAGTAATTGTTATTTATATTATATTGTTCATTAAGGTAAAAATTACTCATCACGTTCCATTAGTAGTGCATGTAGTAGCATCACGTGTCGTTCTTAGGTAACTGTCATTTATCATCCAACATCGGGCAGATATCGCTTTCCTATAATTCTTTTTCTTCTTGAATCATATGGTTTTGTCGATAAAATTCTAACCAAGGGCTTGTTGTTGGGTCATTCTTTTCCTGCTCGGTCCTTTCTTTTTATGTTGAGTAAACATATTACTTATCCAGGCTCGCGCGGTCATTTGTTTTCCCTTTGTCTGCTGGATCGTCATCTTGCTATTTACCGAGCTTATCTTATCGTTGTAAAGGATATATCCTGCCCGAGGAGTATAACCTTGTCAAAAGAATTTATCTACCTCATCAAAAATATATTCATATTGATGATCTCGTATTGAACTACGCCATGGAATTCTAAAATATTTTCTTGTTTTATGATTGACATACTTAACCTGTTGGAACTTTTCCAATCCTCTGATTATTAAAAATGAGAACTCTCCTCAGGTCGGAGGTTTAAGCTCATTGGCCCTTAATGTTAAGTCAAAATCATCACAAATCAAGTGCAACATCATATCTTCCTTCCATAGCTCAAAATGTATCACATTAAGTATGCGTGTTTTTTTTCTTTTCGGTCGTAGAGAGAAACATATGTTAACATAATAAATAACAAACAATACATTCCCAAAATATTACTAGAACACATCATCTTGATAACATTTAACAATTGAACAAATTATATTCAAACATACTCTTACATCAACAATAAGATACTTTTGGTCAAGAATATCCATTTGCATATGTATGAGTTTGAGCATGATTAATGTTGATTCCACTAATCGACTTAATTCAGAAAATTTTACTATGTCGATTTTCCTAGTTCAAATCATAATGACCAATTCACAATTAATTATATCATGTTCAAGATTAACTATACTAGACGTTAAATATCTTTGGGGTGGTTAAAGTTAACATGCTTGTCAATCAAGAACTTATCAGAACTCTTAATTAATTCAATTCACCAATAAGGATCACTTTGGAGATATATTGGATCCTTGATTATTTATACAAGTTTTGAAAACTTTAAACATACTAATCATACTTCCAAATACCACACAACAACATGTACAATTTATTTTAAAACAATCATGTAGTTATTTAAGACTTAAAGATTAAATTTAGCTTCTAACTAAAACAACAAAACAGTTCTTGGGTTTTGATGAGGGAGAATAAAAGATGTATGAAAAAATTGTAAGGAAGTATTTTTATTGGGGAAGTAATGAAAAAAGTACAATAAAAATAGTTATTATGAATAAGTGGAAAAATATAGGGACTAAATGTGTAATAGGTAGGAATTAAAGTATGTGGGACCCGTAATTATACTATAACAAGACCAAACATGAGTTGATAATCTGGTTGATTAATATAATATTACTTTATCTCTCTACTTAAGTCTAATTCCCACTTTCTCTCTCTAAAAAGGTACTTTCACAAAGGATTTGGTCTTCACTGTTTGAACCCCCGAATAATCACATAATACAAAATCACCCTTGAGCTATTTCTTAATTCATCCGTGGCGCCGTCTGTGGGAAACGAAGATTGTTCTGACGACAATCGCTTTCTGGAAATTATTCTTAATCCGAGCGGAATCATGGAAGAGCAAGGGGATGCTTTTGTTAACGACTGCGAGGAGAATCTTGTGGGGAACACTTATCGGAATGATATGGAATATGAGGCGCATGGTGGCCAGCGTGTCAGATAAACCTTTGATGACTCGAACCTGCTAGCTCGAAGGAATGAGTTGTTGCTGGAGATTGAAAGATTGAGGGCCGAAAAATAAACTGTTTAGGAAAGTCTTCGTTCCGAGGTGAGAAGGGAGCCTGGCAGTGGAAAAGAAGAGCGTGAAACCGATTTTTGTCCTAAAAACAGGGATGATAGATATAGAGGTCATGGACGACGTTCTTCGAAGAGGAAATAAAAACACCACCTAGAATCTTCCGATTCAAGCGATTATTCTCGTTACAGTTCACCAGAATCGTCTCCTAGGAGAAATCACAGAAAGAAAAGATATGGTCGAAGACATGTGGAGCACCAGAGGGGAAGGAGTTTTGATTAAAACTCTCCGATGGAAAAGAACTATCACGCTCGTGCTAATGAGCAAGGCTATGACCAAATGAATTTTCCCTCTGGGAACCAACATGTCGCCAACGGAATTCGGAATGGCAGCATCAGTATACTCTGCCGTCCGAGGAAGGACTCTATTTTCCGAGCCATGAAAATTTGAGAGCTATTGTCTATAGGACGGGTCATAATTGGAGAGCTTCTCCTTTGTCATCGGAAATTCTAGCTGGCAACCTCCCAAAGCATTTTGATATCTCGAAGCTAGAAAAGTTTGACGGGACACAGGATCCTGATTATCACATCGAGCAATTCAAGAATTTCATGATTAATTTCGATGACGGTGATAAATTGTTGTGTAAGGCGTTTTCTTAGACTTTCAAAGGAGTGGATTCTAAGTGGTATAACCGGCTTTCGCAGGGCTCAATAAAGAATTTCAACATGTTCTGGAATATCTTTAGACAACATTTTGTGAGGAACAAGAAGTTTCGATCTAATAGAGACACAATAATCTATTGTAGGCAAAAAGTTAGGGAGATTTTAAAGAATTACACCAATCGATTCGTTAAAACAAAAACGGTCATGGAGTATTGTAAAGATTCTGTGGCGCTCGCGGAGTTCAGGATGGGGCTTCTCCCTGGACTCTTAAAGGACACGGTAGCAGAAAGTCAGACAATGACTTTTGGGGCACTATTGGATTAAGTTGAAAAGAGAATTTTAGTGGAGGAGACTCAGGCATCCGAGAAAGGATCCAGCAATCAATTGGAGAAGAACCAATTTCAAAGGACTGAGTCTAGTAATCAAGGGCCACGTAATAGTGTGCCAGCCAAGAATGCGGGTCAGCATTCACCGAGGCCGAGAACGAACCAACAAAACTATAGTAACCAGCAAAACTATAACAAGGGCACGAGGCCAATTTCGAACAAATGGATTCGTCCGGACTATTTTGCGGAGTTGACGGAAAATGTGGCTACGATATTTGATAAGGCAAGATCAACGGTGCAGTTCAGAAAACCTTTTCCAATTCAAACTCCGAGGGAAAGCAGAAGTGCTAACAGGTTCTGTAAGTACCATGAGGACATTGGACATGACACTAACGAATGCATCGCATTGAAAAAAGAAGTGCAAGATTTGATTGAGAATGAAATGTTATTAGAGTTTGTGAAAAAACACTCCCAGAAAAATGCTGCAGCAAAGGCTGTCCCAAAGATCTTTGATACAGAAATGGTGATTTTTGAAGAGGTTGATGTTTTTGATATTGAACAAGAGTATGTGGATCCCAAGGAAGGGGAGAAATAACGTGAACATGGTAGAGGAGATTATTCCAAGGGGGAAAGTAAATGACCTGTGTGCTTTTTTCAAGTCGCTGGCTATCTTATGAGGAGATACCATCGCAGGGAATTCTAATAGTTCATGGAAGAGACATATGGTGAACTTGACCACACAGACTGAAGCAGGGGTTTCAGCCCATATGCATCGCTTGCCCTCCCCCATTATATGTTTTAACGATGATGATATGAGGAATGTAGCGGGCCCACATGAAGATGCGGTGGTTATCACTGCAGGTATAGCCGGAGACCACGTTCAGAAGATACTTATTGACATGGGAAGTTCCGCGAATATTTTGTTTATGAGTACCTACAGGAGAATTTCTGACCTGCCTGTTATACGAAGATCCGACAGAACTATAGTGGGCTTTACTGGTGCAACAACGGTAGTCGTTGGAGAGTTTTAGTATGTGGTAGAGTTAGGTCGTGGGCAGTTTAAAAAGGAAGTTGAAGTGTTGTTTATAGTTGTAGACGCACCAACGTCGTACAATGTAATTCTGGGTCACTCTTGGCTGCCCATGATGCATGGTGTTATCTCGACGGTACACCAATGTATGAAATATGTGGTAGGAAACAATGTAGGGACGATCAGGAGCAGCCAGAAGAGGGCTCAAGACTGTTATCAGATAGTTCTTTCCTCGAAAGGAGTTCAGGGAGAAGTATCAGAAAAGACATAACAATTAAAGGGGACTTCCTCAGAAATGATTCGATGTGATGATCCGAGGGAGACCCTCGGATTTCTGGTTCCGGAGGAAGATCACGAGGAGCATAAGTTTGAAGAGGGAATTTTTTTGAAGATTGGAATAAAGATTTCTTTTGAGTTCAAAGAAAGATTGATTGCATTTTTGTCAATGAAGGTAAATATGTTTGCTTGGTGTGCACAGGATGTGACGGGAGTATCGCCAGAGATAATATGTCATAAACTTGCAGTACGACATGATGTTCGACCTGTTGTCCAGAAAAGGAGACCAGTTTCTCAGGAAAATTCTGTAGCTATTCTCTCGGAAGTGGAACGGTTATTGAGCATAGGCCACATTCGAGAGTCGCAGTACCCCGTATGGGCCTCAAATCTAGTCTTGGTCAGGAAAAGGAATGGAAAGTGGAGGATGTGCGTGGATTTCACAGACCTGAATAGAGTTTGTCCCAAGGATCCTTTTCCGGTACCTCGAATTGATCATTTAGTAGACTCTACTTCGGGTAACCGATTATTGTCTTTCATGGATGCTTATTCATGATATAATCAAATCCGATTAGATGCAAAAGATGAAGAGAGCACATCATTTATCACCGAGAGAGGATTATATTGTTATAAGGTCATGCCATTTGGCCTGAAAAATGTAGGGGCAACTTATCAGCGTTTGGTCAACAAAACCTTTGAGGGGCAAATTGGTAGGAATGTAGAAGCTTACATCGATGATATGTTGGTAAAACATTTACAGGACGAAGATCATTTCTATGACTTGGAGGAAAGTTTTAACAATCTGAGTAAAGTCAATTTGAAATTAAATCCAGAAAAGTGCATTTTTGGGGTACGACCGGGGAAGTTCCTTGGCTACATGATAAGTGAAAGGGGTATAGAAGCTGACCCAGAACAGATAAAGGCTTTGAAAACTATGACACCACCTCGGAATATCAAGGAAGTCTAGATTCTGACAGGGAGATTAGCAGCATTAAATAGGTTTATTTCTCGCTCATCGGATAAATGTGCGCCTTTCTTTAAGGTATTAAGGAATGCAAGACAGTTTAATTGGACCGAGGAATGTTCAGCCGTTTTTGCCAGATTCAAGAATATTTGATGTCCCCGTAGATACTTTCCAAACTAGTGGTGGAAGAGAAGTTAATCGTCTATGTGTCGGTATTAGATTGTGCAGTCAGTGCCGTTTTACTCCGGGAAGAGGTCGATATGTTGAAACCAACTTATTACGTCAGCAAAAGTTTTCTAGATGCGGAGAAATGATATCTTAAGTTCGAAAAGTTAGCTTTGGCATTGGTAACAGCTGCTCGAAAATGAGACCATACTTCCAAGCCCACCTTATTGTTGTTCGAACAACATTCCCCCTGAAAGGTTTGTTACAGAGGCCCGATATATCTGGGAGAATGACGAAATGGTCAGTTGAACTGGGAGATTTTGACATAACATTCGAGCCTCAGACGACAATAAAAGCTCAGGTCTTGGCTGATTTCTTGGTTGAATTCCACTCAGAGAGGGATGACATGGAGATTGTTGACCACTCAGATAGGACAGAATGGTTGGTTTGAATGGATCGGGGGTCGAATAATTCTGGAAGTGGTGCAGGAGTCCAATTAATTTCCCCGGAGGGGATAGCCATGTTTCAAGCTATTTGATTCGGTTTTAAGGCAACCAATAATGAGGCAGAGTATGAGGCAACATTGGTGGGTTTACGATTGGCTCAAATATGTGGAGCCATAAAGGTTAAATTGATCAGTGATTCACAGTTGGTAATAAATCAAGCTTTGGGAGAGTCTGAGGCAAGAAAAGATAAGTTGGTCAAGTACTTAAAAGTGTTGAAAGACTTGGTTGCCGAATTTGATGGGGTTCAATACGAGCATGTTCGAAAGGAGGCAAATGTCGTCCCTGATTCATTGCCAACAACTTCACGATCAAATGGTCATCCATGGGTCCTAATTCAAGAGCATCTTTTGGTTATAGCCGGTACAGAGCATTCAATCAATATTAAGGAAGTAAGCAATGTGATCACAAATGATTGGAGGTCAGAAATCATGGACTTCTTGTAAAAAGATAGTTTACCCACAGAGAAGTCTGAGGCTAGGAGGGTCAGGTTTAAGTCTCATGGTTACATTCTGTTAGGAGGAGTCTTATATAAGAAATCCCTGAGCAGACCGTTACTTAGGTGTTTAGCTAAGGACGAGTCACATTTTGTCCTATCAGAATTGCACGACGGGGATTGATCGACCCATTGTGGGTATAAAGCGTTAATTTGACGAGTGTTTTTGGCTGGTTATTATTGGCCGACCATCTCTTCTGATGGAAAAGATTTGGTAAAGCAGTGTGATATGTGTCAATGATATGCCAACATAATACACAAGCCATGGGTGCTCTTAGAGAGTATTTCAAAAGCAGTACCATTTGATAGGTGGGGCATTGACCTAGTTGGGCCCCTACCAATGGCGTCTGGTGGAAGGCAAACCATAATAGTAGCAGTGGATTATTTTTCCAAGTGGGTGGAAGCAGAACCTCTAGCAGGAACAAAAGCAAAGGATGTAATCAAGTTCGTTGCCTCGAATATTTGATGTCGTTTTGGGGTGCCGATAAAAATCACAACGGATAATGGGCCTCAATTTGATAACAAGGAGTTTAAGAGCTTTTGCCTTTCCAGGGGGATACAACAATGTTTTTCCGCCCCATTCCATCCCCAAGCTAATAGTCAGGTGGAAGTGACCAATCAAACAATTATGGATGGATTGGAAAATAATTTGGAAGGAAAGGCTGGAAAATGGCCTGATTATTTACAAGAAGTATTGTGGGCTTATATGACAACGCCTCGAACTCCAACTGCTACATCTCCATTTGCCTTAATGTAAGGTATGGATGCTGTTGTCCCTTCGGAAATTATCTTCACATCGTACTGTGTGGCAGCTTATAAAGAAAATTTGAACGATCAAAGCAGAGCCTTGGAATTAGATTTGGTGGAAGAGAAAAGACGATGCGCGCAGTTAAAGTCTTTGCATTATCAAACGTTGATGAGGAGTAGGTATGCTTCGAGAGTAAAGCAAAGATATTTCAAGATGGGGGAAAAAGTGTTACGAAATGTTTTTTTTTACACCAAAGAGAAGAGTCTTGGAAAGGTGGGGCCAAATTGGGAGGGCCCTTATGAAGTAACGGAGAAAGTAAAGCAGGGAACGTATAGATTAAAAGATAAGGAAGGGCGATATTTTAGGCATCCATGGAATATCAAACACTTAAAATTGTACCTGGAATAAGGAAGAAGTTAGCATGTAATGATTATCTTTTGTGTGTATTTTCAGGTTTACAAAAACAGCGAGGGCATACTTTTTCCTATCCTGTTAGGTACAGGAAGGTTTTGACGAGGTGTCATTATGAGCTGGTCAATACAATTGCATTTTTTGCCTCGAATTATTCTTTTTGAGATAACAGTTGTGGTCGAACTATTAGGGTTAATAATTATTAAATTTTATAAGCTTGCCTTAGCGCAACATACAACGATTATTATGATTAAAGTTGGCATAAAGCAACTATTCAACGCAAGTTGGCATACACTTATTTTTTTCACATAAAAAATGCGAAGATTAAAAAGTTATAAAACTGCATTTCAAAAAAGTGGCATGCTAGAAAATTCGAGGACAATGTTCTTCGGAACAAGTCAGGCGGATTACAAAAATTTCCTTCCAAAGACTTACACGCAACATTGACATTAATATTACAAGTCTATCTAGTCAGAATGTTCAGAGGAGTCGCTCTCCTCAGAATCTGATGACTCACTATCACTAATAACAATGTTAGGAGGACGAAGGTCAGGGGAGACGAGCTTCCAAAAACTTCTGATGTCGTACTCGGGGTATTCTGCATGAATCTGAGTGATCAGCCCTGCTTGGGTTGTAGCATCTCGAGTGTTGAGATTGTCCACACACTTGGCCGCATAGGCATTCACAGTTTTTTCTTTCTCAGCCTCAACTTGTTTAGCAAAATCTTCATTTCTCCTCACTAAGTTTTTTCTGTCCTCCATAACAACCTCGTAATCAGCAAGACAATCCTTAAATCCCTTGCATGCAAGTTGGTGAGCTTTCTTGAGTTCTGTCAGAAGTTTCTCTTGAGCCCCCGTCTTCTTTTGGTAGAGATCCCTCTCTTCATGGCAGCATTTTTTTGAGCATAAAGACGTAACTTTCAGAAGGAGACAGCTTTCAAAAATCGCATTCGCTTGACTCTCTAAAATGGAGTGTTGTTTCTTTGCCTCTTCAAGTTGAGAGGAAGCAAGGGAAGCCTTGAACTTATAATGATTTTTTCGGTCTTCCAGATGCTGCATTCTTCTTCCCATGTTGACAGAAACATGTAGTAGACTGCGAAGACTTAACAAAAATTCATCGTGCTGAGGAATCTCGAAGGAGCTGGAAGGCGAGGCTATTGCTGTGGGGTCAAAATCTGAAGACTCACCAGTTAACATATTGAGGTCAACATTTTGAGGAGGATCGCTTCGGGGAACTGGGAGCGGTGCTAATGTAGGAGAATTCTCAATTGGAGAGGGACTTGAAGCTTGGGTAAGAGGAGAATTGGGTGTCTGACTTGAATTTTCTCTAACTTCTTTTTCAGAATCAGTTGACACATCTTGGGTCCCAGTGCCTTGGGAAATTTCCTGGACATCATCTTGTGTTTTAGCATCCTCGGATATTTCTTGGTTGGGTTCCAAAACAACCTTTTTCTTGGTTTCTTTTTTCTTGGCATCTTTTTTCTTGCTAGGGCGGACAGTTTTCTTTGGAGGGGAAATTGAAATGGGTGCAACAGTGTTTGCCGAAGAGGGTGGCTCCTGATTAGCAGCTAACCCTTCAGAATCTGACTGAAGGTCTTTTGTGGACACTTCCTCGTCGGAGTCATCAAGGTGACTTTTGGCACGAGAGCGCTTCGGAAGATAAATGACTATATCTTTCTTGTTCACTCGATCAAGAATCTCTTGTTGAGAGGGAGGGGTCATCAATTCTTTTAGGGTCAACTGATCAAGGGGATTCAGCCTCCAGAGTCAACTTTTGGCTAAGTTGTTATTCATAAAGCACATGTGGAATTTGTTGTCCCAATTTTCTTTGGCCCACTCGTTGAGTTTGGTGAAGACGGTGGTAGCACTCTCTACATAGTCTGCATATAGTTTTGAAACTCCGGTCATAGCTACAAAGAATTTAAGTTAGTACATCATTATCCGAGGAGGAAACGTAAACGAAGAAGTTAATGGACTTACATTTGTTGGTCCACAAGAGAGACAACTTGTGTAGATTCGAATGAGTCTATTCAGATCCTGTCTCCCAATGACCAGAGAAGTAGACAAATTGTTGCCTCCACTTTTTGTCAGCTTCTAGCAAGTCTTTCAACACTTTTTGTCCTCGGCCAAAAGTTAATGAATAAAACGGGAAAAACGGATTCTTTGCTAGGCCAGATAATTCGATGAGCTCTTCTAAGGAAAATTCGTTGCCCAAAATCCTCGAAGCCATGATACATGCCATGAGTGTGAACCACATGTTTGGACCAGCTTGTCAAGGGCAGAGGTCGATTTTGGCTAAGTATTTAATAAAAAATGGATCTAAGGGATACCTTAACCCCCAGTTCATGATTTCCGTATAAACAACTAACTCATTATCCCAAACTGATAAAGGAGTCTGACCTTCCGAGGGGAATCTAATATTGATGTACAAGGGGATACACCATCGGGTCCTCAGCATGGTCTCTTCCGAAGGCAAAAAGTATTTATAGGATATGTTGTGAAGTGCAACCATATGCTTGTTTTCGATTCCTCGAATATTGCTGCCCGCAATGGCATCAAGTTCTAAGGGAAGAGTGATGTCTCCCTTAGATTTTGGGGCGATCCAACGAGCTTGTTCTTCGGACATTGTTCGGGGAGCGGTGATCATTTGATTAGAAGAAGCCAAGAGAAGGCCACTGGCCTTGCTATGCTCGGCAGTAGAAATTGGTTGAGTTTCTGGCTCCGGATTATCCGAGGCAATTCAACCAAGGATTTGTTTTGCATCGCTTGAAGATCGCCATCAATAATGATGGTTCTTGATGGAGGGAATCGAGGGCTCCCGGTTGCTGTTATCGAAGGGGTGGCTAAAAGGCTTGATCCAGAAGTGTCGATTTTCGGAGGAGGATTTTCAACTAATAAAGCCAAAGTCGGATCTGGGGTTGTCGAGGGAGTTTTGTTGGCACGCTTGCGTTCCTGAGAGTTCTTTTTATCCTTGTGATGCCTTTTCCTCTTACCAGAAGAATGCTTATGATGTCTATCTATACCCATGGATTCGAGGGGCTGAGATCAGAAGTTTGATTTTGGTGAGAAATTTCGAGGGGTATGATAGTAGGAGAGTTTTCTGATGGAGGCCAGGAACCGTAGAAAGTAGTGACAGAAGGTTGGGGTTGAGATTCAACGTATTCACCGACATCAACTTTCTCTTGAAATTTTTTACGAGGTTTATAAGCTAGCTTTCTCTCTCTAGAAATTTTAGAACGAAAAGTTTGGAGTGTAAATGAAGAAGGTCAGTATTTATAGAGGAAGATGGGCTTTTAGGGTAAGATAGGTCTGGGGACATTTTCCTTTGTTTGCCTAGGGGCGTTATGGGTAACATAGGCGCAATTATATTGATTCGAAAAACAAGGGAGAAGATGAAGAGGCAATCCAATGATGAAACGTATTGATAAGATCTCTAAAACGATTTGGTGACAAAGAATTACGACTAATGACGTCATGAAAAAGGTGGGAGTTTGTTGATTTGGGTATGTAAGTTGATACTGGTATATTCGATGAGTCCAATCCTTGCAATTTATTAGCCAAGTATGGGAGGCTATATTATGCTGAGACGATTAATTCCGATGAATAATATGGATGAGAGGTATGGTTCAAGCTTTGCTAAGACATTGCAAGGATTGGGGGGCTACTGTTCAGTATTGCCTAGGAGAATAAGAGGATATTCGAAGAGGTATTATTCGAGGACAGTTAAAGAGTAAAAGATATTCGAAGAGAAAAGATATTCGAAGAGAAAAGATATTCGAAGATGAAGGCTATTCGAAGAGGCATTTTATATTCGAAGAGGTATTATTCGAGGACAGTTAAAGAGTAAAAGATATTCGAGGAGGTGCATTTTCGAGGAGAATTGAAACGAACAAGATGAAATTGAGAGATGTCTTCACAGTCCCACTAAAAGTAATTTTACTAGGACTCGGGGGCTACTGATGAGAGAGAATAAAAGATGTATGGAAAAATTGTAAGGAAGTATTTTATTGGGGAAGTATTGAAAAAAAATACAATAGAAATAGTTATTATGAATAAGTGGAAAAATATAGGGACTAAATGAGTAATAGGTAGGAATTAAAGTGTGTGGGGCCCGTAATTATACTATAAAAGGACCATACATAAGTTAATAATCTGGTTAATTACTATAATATTACTTTCTCTCTCTACTTAAGTCTAACTCCCACTTTCTCTCTCTAAAAAGGTACTTTCAGGAAGGATTTGGTCTTCACTGTTTGGACCCCCGAATAATCACATAAAACAAAATCACCCTTGAGCTATTTCTTAATTCATCAGGTTTGTCGCGATCAAGCTAATCCTCATCACGGAAAACTAAGACAATAACTTATTGGAACAAATCTTTCTACCTTGTCGTGACCATGGGTTTTGATCGTGGTAATCTAATATTTCTTAAGTTTGTCGCGATCAAAATCCCTTTGATTGCGGAAAACAAATCATAATTTTAAATTTTTACTCTAATTCTAATGTTTTTCGTGATCGAACATTTCATGGTCACGACAAGCAATGGCCAAATTATTTGGAATGATACAAAAATTCATCAATAAACATGTTTCTTACTCCTAAAGTCTAAAACTAAAGCTCTAAACATGCTTTCTACATACAATTTAATCAAAACATGCATCAATTTCCCCAAATACACATTTCTAACTTACCAAAATAGCAATCAATTCCCAAAAGTATGTACCATTTATATAAAAAATTAAATCAACATCCTTTATCATCATTCTTGGAATCTAAAAAAAACTTGAACTCTACTGTATGATGCGGCTCATATACCACTCGTTAGAAATATATATTTTCAACATATTGTAAGACCCCATAAGTAGAGTTTATCCAAGAAGAATAATACAAAATAAACTTGCACAATGTAATGTTCATTCTTAGTTTTCATAATGAAGTTCCTTGATGATGATGCTCCCTGTTTGATCTTGATACCTTGAAGACTGGTTATGAATTATTCTAAGAGATGACAACCAATCTCTGTATTTGATCTTGAAAGGTTGTGATCAAATTGATTTCTTTAGGTGTTTATTGATGATACATAATGAGCTATTTCTAGGCATAGAGCAAAAAAACCAAGTAAGGATATAAAAATTGATCCTTATATGCTTAATCTAAACAAGAATGACCGCGACTTAGCTAAATAGCCAAATGCGGCCCGAACTGACCTCACGATTGTAATCTCGGCCTCTGTGACCAAGCTATAAAATGATATTAGTCTCTTAACATTGTGCCACCTAAGTTTTGGCCTTAATTTCCAAACCACAACTCGGGTTTGGACGCACAATATCGCGCGACCAAAGAATTGGCCTTTGTGGCCAAGCCAAAGTTCGATCCTGGTTGCGCAATAGTCCATGACTAAAAACTTGGCATTCAAGGCTAATCCCCACTCGAGGCTGATGGCGTAGTGCTGCACGAACACAAGCTTGGCCTTCGTGGCCAAGTATAGGCTCGATCTTGGTCGTGCACTATTTTGTGACCAAAAGACTTGGTCTTCGAAGACAAGCCACACTCGAGCCTAGTCGCATAATATTGTGTAGCTAAAATACTTGTCTTTTGAGGTTAAATCATGCTCGAGTCTAACCGCAAAGTGATGCACGACCAAATTCTTGGCCTCTGTGGCCAATCCACAACTCAAGCATGATGTCATAACTTTGTTGACCATAATACTTGGCCTTCGAGACCAAGACGCTCTCAATCTTAGTTGTGCATCAATGCGCTACCAAAGGCTTGGCCTTCTTGGCCAAGCCATGACTCGAGCCTGGCCGCGAAGCATTGCACGACCAAAATACTTGGCCTCGAATACCAAGGTACAACTCTGGCAGGTCGTGCAACACCGCGCAATAAGAGGTTTGACTAAGGGAGAAGCCCTAATTTTTATCGTATCGCAAAGTTATGCACCCTCAACAGTTTGACCCACAAAGCCTAGCCATTAGCTAAGCCTATCCGCATTGGCACTCAACTAAGAGCTCGGTTGCGATAACTAATGCGCCCCAAGCAACATGTCACACCTTAGCACTTAGCCACATGCTAGGTTAGCCTATTACAAGAGCATGATTGAACCATAAATGAGTCTCCCCCCTGCATCATCGAAATTCGGGTCGCAACATTTGAAAAGTACGAAAAATGTCACTAACATCGTACAGATAAAACACCTGGTACTGTACGATGATGCAGCCAAATGAATGTAGCCGATTCTGATAAAGCACAAAAAAGACCATAAAATACAACACCAATAGAGAGACTCCTACCAAAGATAACCCAAACTCGAGGCTACTATCTAAAGATCAAACGAATTATTTAGAGGCTAGGTGAATGTTATAGTGAGTAGTATAAACATAAATATTTAGCAATTGTAATCCTCTTTACGAAATAAATACAAATTTTCTTCAAACAAATCATTAAGTTATTATCATATTTATTTTTCGATCTTATTTTACTTAAATTTAAAGTTTAACTATTTATGTGAGTTTTTAGCACTATAATTTTGGTTTTATTACTGAAAATCGAACCACAACCATTCATCTCATACAACCATTAAAACATCAAAAGATGAGTCCAATATCAGGGCAAAAAGCCTCTTAAAAGGCCATATCATTTTGTTATGACAAGGCGTAGACCAAGGCCGAAGACGATGGTACGTGAAAAAAACTTAAGGATGACATAATGAAATCAGAAGACCTCTCTAAAAAAGATATGGGATGGCCATGCAGAAGTTATTTTGAAAATACCAAATATTTATTTCATGGAGAAGGATTTGAAGGGAGTAACCAACCCTCTTCGAGATGTACTATTAATAATATTTAAGGTATAGACAATAAAATGAGAAAGATCTATGTAGATTAACAAGCAGGTGCAAACTTACTCTTTCTTCCCATAAATGGCCAACTCTCTTTCGTTATCATCTTCTACCCTGTGCCAAGTCACATTATTGGGCGTAATAGGAAGGAAATGACCCCCATGGGAAAATACTTGTTGGAAAATTCAATGAGAATTTGAAGATGGGCCAAGACTAAGATGACATAATTTATCTTGCTCGGTTCACCTTAGGTAGACCATGGTTATTTGACTTTGAGGTGATACTTTCGACTTACAATCAATGCATCAGGTAAATTGTGGGAGACGAAGTATGAGTTATAAGGGGATACTAGATGTTAATCCATGAAGAATAGGAGGAAGATCCATAGATATTGGCCTAAGTGCAATAACTGCAAACGTTGGTGCAAACCAGAACATGTAAACGACCCCGATGAGAACCAATATGAATTTAATTGAGAAGTTGGAAGATATATGACAAGCAGAAAAGGCCAATTGTGTGGTGAGCATCGAGGCAAATTTGAGTAAAGAAATAAAATCGTACCTAATTCACCTATTGTAGGAGAATGAAGAACGACTTTGCATGGGAAATCACATGCGTAAAATGTATTCATGAATATTTCACTAACCATAGGCTTTTGATAGATCCTTAGGTGAAGTAGTTACAACAAAATAAGAGACATCTAGCCCTTGAATGGTAAAAAACAGTAGAAAATAAGGTCGATTGCTTGTTGTGCATGGTAAAATCCACGAAATTAGATTTCCCGAGTTGGTGGAAAATACAATTTTGGTAAAAAATAAAATAGAGAGTGGAGAATATCCATCAATTTCACCAGCCAGACAATGAATCATACAGTTCTTGACGTTGTATATCTTAGTCCTCTGATGTCTAGGTTTAGTCTTTTTAGGACTCTGATGAGAAACTATTTTGCAAGAATGAACAAACTTAGTGAGATTGAGTCACCTTGTATAACTCCATTAATAGATTTGAAATAGCCATTAGCCTCTCCATTTATGATGACAGAGAAATATTTAGAGCTTATAGATCCTTGAATCATATCAATAAAATCGTTAGAGAAACCAAGAGCTGTAAAGATTTTATGTATAAAAGAGAATAAGATCTTATCATATGTTTTCTCCATGTCTATTTTGATGGGAAGATTTCCACCTCTTGCTCTTCTATTTGATTCTTTCAATAGTTATTGGTTTAGAATATTCTCATGAATATTTCTCCATTGGATAAAACCAATTTGTTCCTTTTAGATTAGCTTAGGTAATAAGAGAGCTAATCTATCATTTAGAAATTTGGAGATGATTCTGTTGAAGATAGTATAGAGACTGATTGATCAGTAGTCATTCCACGTTTTAGGAGATTCTTTCTTTGAAATTAGGAAAATAGATGTTGCATATAATCCTCGAGGTACATGATCTCCATTGTAGAAGGATTTAATGACATCACACAGGTTTTTCCTAATATTGGCCAATATGTTTTATAGAACATAAGGGTTAACCCATCAATACCAGAAACACTAGAGGGGTTTAAGGTTGTTATAAAGTCGTGGATGTCTTCTTATGTAGGTATTTTTATTAGTATAATATTATCTTCATGGGTGATGGTCTTTGGGTTTATATGGAAGAGGTCAGGGAATTCTCTTTCAATAGATTGGGTTGTTAACAGGTTTTGGAAATTAATTATAGCTGATAGGCTAATCTCTTTCTGATTTTTAATCCGACTGTTTCCATCTAAACTCCTATTTCTTATGCATTTTTCCTTTTTTTCTTCACATAGTTATGGAACTTAACAATATTTTTGTCCTTATTTTGGAGCCAGTTGGCATTGCATTATTTCTCCCAAAATGATTCCTCTGTCGCAAGTAGACGGAGATGGTTAGCCTTTGTTTTAGCCAGATTAAGTTTGTCTTCAATAGTCCTAGTTTGGTGAAAACAATTTTCTAGAGATTTGATTTATTCCTCATAATTAGCTATTGCATTAAAAATGGTACCAACTATACCTATATTCCATTCCTTTAGCTTGATCTTAATCTTTTCATTTTTTCCTAAAAAACATGAAGAGGGGAACCACTCATTTCAGCATTCCAGCAAGTGTTAACCATATTGTAGAAGTCAGTATGAAGTAACCACATATTTTGAAATCTAAATGAAGCCTTTATTTTTTCAGATTGCTGAGTTATTGAAATGAAAAGAGGGCTATGATCAGAGCCAGTTCTTGTCATGTGTTTGACTGTGGTGGTATCAAAACAGCTGGACCAGGCATTGTTGAGAAATAATCTATTAAATCTCTTCCACTCGTGGGAGTTGGTCCAGGTATATTTACTTCTATTGAATTCAGGGTCAGTTAAGCTCCAAGCCTGAATAGTTTTGTTGAACTCGTCCATATTTCTCACACAAAGAGTTGTACATGATAATTGTTCATAAGGATTGGTGATGGCATTGAAGTCACCCATCACAATCTATTCCATAGAGTTAATAGAAATTTTCCTTAGATTATTCCATACATAAATCCTTAGTTTCTTGTTACATTTTGCATAGACAATAGATACTAAAAAATATTTTTTGAGAAAAGAATAATTAACCTTAAGATGAAAAGGCTGGTTCCAGTTTTCCATAATAGTAATGTTGAAGTCAGTGTCCCAAATGTCCAGATCTTGTTTGAGATATTAGCAAAACTGTTTTAATAGTAAAAAATTCTTGAGATCTTTATGAGATGTGTAGCTTCAATCATCGGTTCCTAGATAATTATGAATGTAATTTTTTCTAATCTCATTATTGACTTTAATCTTTTTTCTAGTAGTCTTGTTCTCAATTCTCCTAACATTCCAACATAGGATTTTAACTGTCATTTAGATGAGCCAGTTAAAAGCATGGAAATATTTTTATTTTGAGGGGCTTTGGAAGTGATTTGGTTTTTTGTTTTGTTAGTATGAACTTTTATTTTTTATTTTGCAGGAAGATGTAAAATTCTTTGATGTCAATGGTTGAGGGTTTATATGAGGAGGAAAGGTGACCTGTTTTTTTATGTTTGAAGAATATGGATAAGGCTTTTCATATTCGAGGTTTTTATTTTGAGTGAGTATAAATACCATTCCCAATACATGAATTGCTTCATCTATCTCTTCCTTGAAGATTTCAAGTATGTTGTTTGATGGTTCTATGTTGGTATTTTGGTTTAATAATATAGGTTGGATTGTGAATATGTTTTGAACTGATGTTTGTGGGATGATGTACATTGTTTGGTTCAAAGGTTAGTTGGCCATTGTTGAGCCTTTTGTTGGGGAAATGTGTACTGATAGTTGTTGTATTGAAATGTTTTCATCTTGTTTTGTAAAATATGGATTTGTCTTTATGGTCTTTATCTTTCCTTGATTCCTGAACTATAATCGATTTGATTTTTGGCTTTGATTGAGTTGGCATTTCTGTTCCTTTTCCTTTAGAGTGTTGTTTTTGTTGAAATATATCTTCTTGTGTAGATGTTGAAGGTCCTTACTAAAACTGCTAGAGGAGAGCTTAAATATTTTGCTACGAATTGATATAGTCTTCATTATACATATAATTTGGAATGCTAGGAAAAGACACCCATATTGGTGAGATTGAAGATTCTTTTTTTGGGTTAAAATCGGGTGTCCATTTTAGGATAGTGCATACTATATTTCCCAATATTCCAGACATTACGTCTCCAGATTATTTTCAGGTCCTCCAGTAAGTCTATTTTTATTGTGATGTGTCTTGGGTCCCAAATTGTCAGGCTATATTATCCTCTAAATCTCATGTTATTAAAGAAAGCCTGGATTTCTTTCATAAGGGGGTTTCCATTAGAGAATTTTCCTATTAGAGTTACTTTAGCTGATTCTTCCACGTTAATCTTATCTTGTAGTTGAAATTATGTGTATTTGTGATCCCCTTTGTCTTCTATTCTTGCACTAACATAATATGGTTTCTTGTTAGAAATAATGGTTTCTTCATCATAGCTTTTTTTATGTATAGGTTGAGTACACATTCTTACATTAACGTTGTTTTCAGATCTTTGATTCAGTTCAGGACTGAAAGTTAGGTTGTCTATGATGATCAAGGATTGATTTTGCTGGATTGGGATTACTTTCTGGTTTACGCTCTTTGTTTTCAAAGAAGAAAATTTTGTCTCTCCAATTGTTTTGTAATCTTGTTATGCAATCTTGTTGTTTTTATATATTTACATGTTCACTTATGGTAGAAATTGTCATTTTGTTGATCAAATTTCAATTGAAAAGGAATACTGCTGCATGAATGCTTCAATCAATAATCTATAATACCGACTCCAATCAAATTACTGGATTTGGAAGATGAATACGATTTTGAAAAAAAAAATCGATCTTTTTATGCCAAAAAGACTCATCATTTAACAAGTAACAACTCATAATATTAAATTTATAAATTAAAAATAATCCACACTTTATATAATTATCACCTTTGAAATTATAATACAAATTTATTTTACTCTCAATACAATTCAATAGTACTAAATCTTTATAATATTTATTTAAATTATTCATTTATGGATTTAATATTTTTATAATATTACTTAACATTTATATAATTATTTTCATAATATATATTTTATTTATTAATCTATTACTTTTATATATTTATTTTAATTGTATAATAATTTATATAAATCTTAATGATATATATATATAATACTTTTTATATATTTCACGGAAAAACCTATTACTTTTTTATATTTATTTTTAATTTAATTATTGTTTGAAGCATTCGATACATGGATAGAAAATATGATAGTCCGTCTTAATAGTAAAATTCCAAAATATATTTTATTTATAAAGCCACCACCGTTTTTAAAAACAAAATGTGGTATAAATTATCAGAAATGTAAACTCATATAACGGAAAACAACAATTATGTAAAATGTTAACATATGTTAATTAAGTAAAAATATTAAATTAATATTTACTAAAAAAACCTAACAAAAACAAAATAACTATTATAATAAGTTAAAATAAATTGAACAAATACGATTTCGAATTTAATTTAATTTAAAATTGTATTTAGATAAAGCATTAAAAAATAAGTAACCACCAAAACATAAAATAAATAGATGAGACGCAATTTATAAATAACAAAAATAAATACTAAATTTTATTTTTTTAAAACATAATAACACGTTTGCTTCACGAATGATTGCAGTTTCGAAACTTAAAAAAAAGAAAGATGAAAGAGAGGCTTCAAGATCGTACTTCGTCTTCAAATCCAAAACCAATCTAACCTAAATCAGAAATTTAAAGAGAGATTCTTATTATCCAAGCCATCCCATCACCACAAATTATATGCAGAGTCAACCAGAATAAAAAGGAATGACTATACTCACGACAAGATCGAATTCCATAAAAAAGAAGGTTTTAAAGGTGTAATTCTTCCAATAAAAAGATAAGTTTTCTTTTCTGTCTCTTTCTAAATTCACTTTAGTTGCTAAATTTTCTTTAGGCCGACCAAAGATAGAAGAAATCAAATCATGATTGGATTCATTCAAATTTACACGACAGTCTAATTTATCCTTCTGGGACTATAAACATATTCAAGTAGAATTGGATTATAAAGAATATTAAAAAAAAATAATGTATGGTTAATAGGCCAATTTTCTTTAAGACGACTAAAATGGTATCATGAATTCAATCCCATGATTGAATGCCATATAACACCAGTCTGGGTTTCTTTCCGAGATTTTCCTGAACATATGTATAACCAAAACATTATAACTAATATTGCTAAGACTATGAATTCAATCCCATGATTGAATGCCATATAACACCAGTATGGGTTTCTTTCCCAGATTTTCCTGAACATATGTATAACCAAAACATTATAACTAATATTGCTAAGACTATGGCCTCTCCTCTGTCAACTTGGGTTCCAACAAAAAAATCGAACATGTTTTAACTGTTGTAAAGCTTGGTTCGAATTAGATACCTCCAAATCTTTGCCCCAAAGGATCTGGGTAAGATTTAGGGACAAAGATGGTTATTTGCAACATATCACTTATGGTGATATGCCATTCTATTGTTGAACCTGTAATCATATAGGCCACAAATATGCAAACTATAAAAACTTGACCATAAACAAAGAAACATCTCTTTCAAAAGATAATCAACAAAAAAATGAAGATACTCAAAGCGGTAACCAGAATCCAATTCCCGAAAATAGAATATGGGTTCAAACAATTAAGTCTATAATTGTTCCAAACAATCAAAATCAGAAAATTGATAATAAATCTCCTCATATAGTCAATAGAAATACTAATGGTAATGGATTTAATAAAAAAGTTGAAAATCAAACATCTAAAACAAACTCTATATCATTGTAACCAACAAGAACAAGGTTCATTACAATAAACATCAACGGGAAAAAAATAACACCAATTAAAATGACCCAGTTAATGAAGTTGGCCCCACTAAGGTTTCAAGTCATGAATAATTACGGTCATACACACGCTAGAATTAGGTAATATGTTCAATTCATCAAATGAAATAGAATAAACTGAAAACTGTTAGGAATCACCTAAAAACTTTTCTACAACCAGCCTACCAATATCACCAATACTAGAAAAAAGTGCTGAAAGGAAATATAGGAAAAATGGTATAAGGAAAAGACTAAAAAAACAAAAATATAAAGTCACAAATGACCATTAATTTAAAAACATATCTACTTTAAAGGATCATCCCAATCATACAATCTACTGTCCAAATGACTTTTTATGTCATAAAATGAAATGCTCGTGGTATAGGAAATAAATGGACAATTTGTAGACCAAAATTAATCATGAAAGCTGAAAACCTGACTTCATTACTCTGCAAGACCCAATGACTTCTCATGATAAAATTGATAAAGTATCAAAGATCTTAGGCTTCAATCCGGGGTATGTTAACATTGATGAAAAAATATGGATCCTTTGGAAGTATAATTATCAAGTTAAAACTCTCCTAAACAATGAGAAATTATTACACTTGAGTGTCACACACTCATCTTTAAGAAAATAATTCTTCGTTACAATAATATATGCAAAAGTTTCTAGAATTTAAAGGCAAGTTCTACGGTAAATTTTAAGACAAATATTTACAACAAATGAACAATGGCTTGTCATAGGTGATTTTAATGTAATAACTAAGGTTGTTGAAAAACTTTGTTGTTCAACATTTTGTTAAAAAGTATTAATGAATTCAATATCATGATAATAGACTGCAAACTTGAAGATCCATGATTTCTGGTTCTAAGTTTACATGGTTCAACAACAACAAATAGACACGTCTCAACTAGGCATTATATAATGCTTCTTGGAGTGATTTATTTGATATAACAAAGGTAAAGCATGTAGCCATAACTGGCTTAGATCATACACCTTTATGTATATCCATTTCTCCAAACAACAACAAACCAAAATATTCATTTAAATTTTTTTAATATGTGGACTATCCATAATGATTCTCTCAAAACTATTGAAAATAGTTGGCAATAATATGTTATTGGTCAATCTATTAATGTCTTCTAGTCTAAACTCAAAATACCAACACAAAATTAAAGACTTAGAATAAAGAAACATTTGGTAACATATTTAATAGTTAGCCCAAATTAGGGATGAAGTGAAATTTGTAGAAATCTGTTATGAACAGTCAAAAATCTTAGAGGAGAAAATTAACTATTGAAATTGATAGCAACTCACTTAAACTTACTTGCAAGAGAAAAATTATTTTGAGAACAAAAGAGTTCTAGTTTTAAAACGGGGATCGTAACACTAATTAGAATACATGGAATAAGAATTAATGGATCTTGGATTGATGGTCAATCCTTATTAGGGTCTTTTGTTAAAGATCATTTAAAACCTCTTCTTTCCTTTCCATCTTTCCCTCTTGAAATAAATAATATGCATGAAATTATTCATGAGCTGATAAGAGCTCATGATAACCAAGTTCTTCTAGCTACTTCTTTTGTTGAAGAAATATTAGACTCAATTAATACACTTAATCCAAATAGTGTAGCTGAAGTTGATGGTTTTAACTCTAGATTCTACCAATCAAATTGGCCAGTCATCACAAAATCTATGTAATTTTGTCATTGACTACTTCAGTGGCCAAATTTCTCCAAAAGGCATATATGCTATTGCAATATGCCTTTTACTTAAAACTGAATCACCAGAGAATTGGCAAGACTTCAGGCCTATAAGCCTTTGCGTAATTTTCAATAGAATATTGTCCAAAATCATTAACATAAGGTTAGTGAACCTTATATCTAAGATAATATCTAAGGTTCAAGGTGGCTTTGTCAAAAGCAGAAACATTCATGAAAATATACTAATCATTCATAAACTAACTTATGATACTGGTAAAATAATGATATGCAACAATATAATGCTTAGATTAGATATAGCTAAAGCTTTATCCATAATTTCTTTCAAATTCATATTCCCTATCATGAAAGCCTTTGGCTTCAATAATCAATTCATAGAACTAATAAAAAGGTAAAGGTAAAATTGAATTTTGGTTTGATAAGTGGTGTCATATTCATCATCTAATCACCCTCTCACATAATAGAAATAATAATTAGTATAATTAAGAGAAAAATACTAATTATTGGCAAAATGGTAGCTGAATCTTGTCAAATTAAAATACAAGATTCTTTCATCTGACCTCAATAAAATAATGAATATCATAATCCATGACGATAAAGAAGATATCATTTTATGAAATGCTTCTTCACATGGTTGTATTATGATTAAAGATATTTGGAATACGATTAGAGAGTAAGAGACTAATTCAAACTGTATATAATAAATCTGGAATAATATAACTCCTAAGAAGTGTTTTTCCTCTTTGGAGATGACTCAAAATAATAATATCAGTAGATACTATATTACAAAAGAAACACTTCAATATTGTATCGAAAGTCCATCAATCACCTCTTTATTTCATACAACAATACATGAGAAGTATGGAAATACTTCTTATGTTTATTTGGAATATTGATTGGAAGTAATATGACAAATCATCATATGATTAGTTGCTGATTCTTTTCAACCAACAAATATATTCATATTAGACCCATATTGCCTCCAATAATATGTTGGACAATATGATTTTCCATACACAATACTAAATTTAATGATCAACCTATAATAACAACCAAGATAGTTGATAAAATTCTATACATTCTATCAAATCTTGACTGCTTTAATCTTATTAAAAATGACTATTTGTCTGGTGGATTGTATGGTAAGAAGTCACCAATAATTGCATAGTCGAGAGCCTTTCTAGATGACCTTATTCTATGTAAAGACAAAATATATAAATTAGTACATATTTAAACTGATTCTCTGATTCTCTTTGAGACTCTTAACAATGGAAATGCTCCATGGTATCTCAATCCTAACATCAATTGTTGCAGCAAATTAATTACATCTTCAATGAATATAAAGCATATATATAGAGAAAAAAATAATGTTGCGGATTAGATTGATAATTGGGCATTAAACTATAAAACAAATGGTGAATTTTTTATAAACCAAATTCATGTTTCATTAAGTGCTATTTTATTTCTGGAAAGACTAGATATAGGCTATTTGAGAGTTAACAACCGAGAGTTTTCTATCTTTTATTTATTTTCAAAGTTATAAGACTTAAAAGAATTAATGATTCTAAACTAATCTTGATCTCTAACCAATCTCAAAACAGGGTAAAACCTGACTTAGAATTATAAAGTGATATTTTCTTGATTTTGAAAGTAAAAGAATATCAAAATAAGCAATTGTTCGAACTCTCGATAGACACGTAACACAAGTGTATGACTCGAATGATGGTCATAAATAAAATTAAAGAGTTAAGCTATCGATCAACCAAAAAAGCTTCAACTCTGATGGCCTCAGTAATTGAAGAACTCTAAATTACGAATTTGAAAAGCCAAAATTTGTATATAAACATGCTCAATATTCTACCATGTAAGAAGCTTGAATTTCAAAAAAAAATATAGTACTGTATAACTTCAATTTTGACATTTTACAAAAAATGTAGCACAACATAATTATTTCATCAATTTTTTATTTTCATCTAAAATTTTAAAACACAATTAAAAAAACTAAAAATATATAATACGAAAAAAATCACTGAGTTTCAAATATGTTAAATTTAATAAATGAGCCATCAATATGATTCACACGAACGTTCTATGAAAACAATATGAATGCAAAACTAAATCAGATACAGAATAACGGATGTGCTTTTATCTTTTGGGATAAACCTAAAGGATAGCCAACCTTTTACGACTTATTCAACTTTTGACGAATTGTTCAAATTGTCAATTTTTCTAAAATAACATAATGTATGTTTATTTAATAGAGCATGAATAAATTATATAATCAATATCCACTACCGTTTAATTTAGATGCCAAATTTAAATCCAAACATGGGTATCACCGAAACCATTTAAACGAATGTTTAGATGATAAATGACCACTATCCCTTTTAAATTTAAGATGGAATACAATTCAAATCCGCAGAATGACTATCACCCCACCCATGTCACATCTACAGTCAATATTATGAAAATGAACTTTTTCATACGTTAGAAATGTATGAGTGGTTGATTTACTATAAAAAAAAAGTTCAGATAAACTTAAATTAAAACTTAAATTAAGTGAAGCTTCGGTTTAATGTTCATCACGATCATGATCGTAGCTACATAGTAAAACCGAAACAATGAGTGTTTGAGACAAATGTATACGACAATCAGTGATAGATTGTTCGAACTGTTATGAATGAGTCGAATAGTGTCTTGAAAGTGTACTGTGTCCGGCAGTACAGTTTTGTGTCTGTGATAGTGATATTTTGCCTTGACAGTGTACTGTGTTCGCCAGTACAAATAAGTGTTGTGACAGTATCGTTGTTAGTCTTGTGGTATGAAGCCATTAGGCCCATTGTCTAGTAAGTCTATTAATTCCCTATAAATCGACTACTAGGGCTACACAAAACATAATCTGAAATCTGTAACCTTTTCTATCATAGTGAAACTCTTTTCTCTGGCGGCGCCCGTGGACGTAGACAATTGTCGAACCACGTTAAATCCTGTGTTCATTCAACTTTGTCCTTCATATATATTTTGTGCTTGAGCCATTATTTGATAATTGCATAGTGATTTAATAACAAAATTGGTATCAGAGCCACATGGTGAAATTAGGGCTTTTGCAATTAGGGTTTCACAATGGTGTCTACAGCAACAAAATACATGATTGAAAAATTTGATGGGGGATCCAGCTTTGCGTTGTGGAAGATTAAACTGAAATCTTCATTGGTACTGCAAGTGTTGTGGAAGGATGTGGAAAATAAGTTACCAGAAGAGATGAAAGAAGAGGACAAACAAGATCTTCAAGAAAGGGCTTTGTGCTGGATTTTAATGAGTGTGAAAGACAATGTGCTTCGCGAGATTAGTGGTGAGAAGACTGCTGCCTGCGCATGGAAAAATCTAGGAGATATTTACTCAGAGAAATCAGTAGTAAACCGATTATACTTGAAGAAGCGTTTGTATGATTTCAGATTGAAAGAAGGTATGCCCATAACAGATCACTTAGATAATTTTAAATCAATTATAATGGACTTGGAGAACATATATAAAAATTGAGGATGCGGATCAAGATTTGTTTGTATTGAGATCGTTACCAGCTCCCTATGAAAACTTTGTAGATACCATTATGTATGGTAAGGATAAGTTATCGCTAGCAGATGTCAAAGGGGCACTGAAATCAAAGGAAATGAGACAGTTGCAGCCAGACAATCAAGCTGAAGGGGAAGATCTTATGATTAGGGGAAGATCTAGAAGCAAAGCGAGTTCTTTAAGAAGGAAGAACTGGAGGTCTAAGTCAAGGGTAAAGCACTCAAACTGTTATGAATGCGGTGAGCAGGGTCATTATATGAGAGATTGTTCGAAACTGAATGATAAGAAGGGAAATCAAAAGGAAAATGCAGCAAACATTGTTGAAGGTGTGAACGATTTCGATGATAGTGAAAACAGTGGTAGATGAGATGTATTTTCCGTGAGTTCAGACTTTGGGCAAAACTGTTGGGTACTCGATACTCGCGCTATATATCACATGTGTCAGTTCAAGTAGTGGTTTGATACGTACAAGCCAATGCAGGGAACTGTCTATTAAGGGAACAATCATTTGTTGACTGTTGGTGGTATTGGTAACCTCAGAATCAGAATGTTTGACGGGGTTCTTAGAATCTTGACGTGCCTGCATGTATCTGGGTTAAAGAGATACCTGATTTCTCTTGGGACTTTAGACTCTCGGGGTTACAAGTACCGTGCTTGAGATGGTGTAATCAAAGTGACAAAAGGCTTAATGGTATGCATGAAAGGCAGTTTGCAGAAGGGTCTTTACATTCTCCAGGGGAGTGTTGTTATGGGCGATGCTGCAGCATCATCATCAGGGAGTAATAGACAAAGTAGGAAAGATCAAAATAAGTTGTGGCATTGGCGTCTTGGTCACATGAGTGACAGAGGATTAGCTGTTTTGGGAAAGAGAGATTTGTTGAAAGGGTATAAAGCAGAATCATTGGGATTTTGTGAGCACTGTGTGTTTGGTAAACAAACTAGAGTCAAATTCAGGAAATTGGCTGTAAGAAAGACTAAAGGGACAGTGGACTACATTCACTCAGATCTTTGGGGTCCAAACAGAATTCCATCCAAGAGCGGAGCCAGATACTACATGAGTTTGATTGATGATTATTCAACGATGGTGTGGGTTTACTTTCTGAAAACGAAAGATGAGGCACATTCAACCTTTATCAAATGGAAGACGATGATTGAGAAGCAAACAGGAAGAAAAATCAAACGTCTTAGGACAGATAATGGGTTAGAATATTGCAGTCGTGAGTTCAACGAGTTCTGCGAAGCTGAGGGAATAGTGCGTCATCGCACTTGTTCTAGAACACCACAACATAATGGAGTCGCAGAAAGAATGAACACAACGCGTTATGACAAGGCACAAAGTATGCTCTCGCATTCCGGTGTGGGAGAGGATTTTTTAGGCTGAAGCTATCAATACAGCGTGTTACTTGGTGAATCCATCTCCATCAACGGCTATTGATTGTAAAACTCCTTTTGAGATTTGGTCTGGATCGTCGGCTGATTATGAACATTTGAGAGTGTTCGGTTGTCTTGCGTATGCTCATGTGAGAGATAGTAAGCTTGAGCCGAGGGAAAAGAGGTGCATATGTCTAGTATATGCTACTGGAGTGAAGGGATATAGGTTATGGTGTACCTCTCCAAAGTCTCAAGGTTTTCTCATCAGTAGAGACGTTACTTTTAATGAGTTTGCTTTGATATACAGTTAGAAGAAAGTAGGAGAAATGGTCGAATCAGGATCGGTTGTGAGTAAACAGGTGAATCTTGAAGTAGAATCAGTTCCTAGCAGGTCCAATAATTCAAGTGGTTCTGAGGTGGATCCAGAATCAGGAGGTGAAGTGTCAGCATCGGATGATAGTGACGATGATGCACCTGAACCAGAACAACAACCTTATAGCATAGCATTGGGCAGAGAAAGAAGAGATATTAGACTTCCAAAAAGGTATGCGAATCTAGTTGCATATGCTCTGTCAGTTGTAGAAGAAGTTGAGATGCAGGAACCTAGTAGCTACAGAGAAGCTGTAGCGAGTTCAGAGGCAGATCGATGGATTGGTGCTATATGGGAAGAGATTGAATCTGTTCATAAGAATCAAACATGGAAGCTTGTTGACTTGCCTAAAGAACAGTGGCAGGAAGTGAAATTTATACTTCGGTATCTTAAGAATACTATGAACGTTGGCTTAACTTTTAACAAGACCGATATTAGTGAATCGCTGAATGATGTTGCAAGATCATTGGTTGGTTTTGTTGATTCTGATTTTGCAGGTAATATGGATAAAAGAAGATCTCTGACATGATATGTATTTACTCTAGCAGGGAGTGCGATCATTTGGAAAGTACAGTTGCAAGCTATTGTAGCTTTGTCTACAACAGAGGCAAAGTACATGGCGGTAACAGAAGCAGTTAAAGAGGCAATATGGTTGCAAGGTTTGGTGGCAGATTTGGGCTTGGATAGGACTACTACAAAAGTGTTTTGTGACAGTCAAAGTGCCATACAAAGCACATAGATGTCAGGTATCATTTTATTCGTGATATAATATCACAGGGAATTGTTGATGTGAAGAAATTGTCTACACACGATAATCCAGCAGATATAATGACCAAGGCAGTATCAGTTCGAAAGTTTAGGGAGTGCCTAAACTGGATTGGTGTTCGCAGTATAGAGTGAATGCCTTAGGGGTATTTGGTGAGTCAGAAGAAGAGAAGTTTCTTTGTTGATAGTGAAGAAAGGATATTCGCCTCAAGGGGAAGATTTGTTATGAATGAGTCGAATAATTCCTTGACAATGTACTGTGTCCGACAGTACAGTTTTGTGTCTGTGATAGTGATATTGTGCCTTGACAGTGTACTGTGTTTGGCAGTACAAATAAGTGTTGTGACAGTATCATTGTTAGTCTTGTGGTATGAGCCCATTAGGCCCATTGTCTAGTAAGTCTATTAATTCCCTATAAATAGACTACCAGGACTACACAAAACACAATCTGAAATCTGTAACCTTTTCTATCATAGTGAAACTCTTTTTTCTGGCGGCGCCCGTGGACGTAGACAATTGTCAAACCACGTTAAATCCTGTGTTCATTCAAGTTTGTCCTTCACATATATTTTGTGCTTGAGCTATTTTGTGATAATTGCATCGTGATTTAATAACAAAAACAAATAGATATTTAAGTTTAATAGTCACCGTGATCGGTTGTATATTAATACGTTTGATGTTTGTTAGTTTAGACAGTAGTTAACTATTAAACTTCAAATCTTTAAAATAGATCCGGTACCATTAAGGCGTTGTGTATTTTGAGAAAAAAGGAATAAGATATGAAAATTTTAAATTCTCTCCTAAGATATCCTTTTTATCTTTTATCTTATTTTTTTAAAATATGAACTTAATTTGTTTGTTACTTTTTTTAGATTAAATTTTTTTATATTTAAAAATAACTTCTTTCAAATAACAAGCAATAGTTTATGGTCAAAATAATTTTTTCCTGGAAAGCGTAATTTTACATGTCTCAAACTTCACCATTGTTTCAAACGATTTTTCGGTAAATATTCTCATTGCCTAGTGATGTAAGTTGTTTATTTCATACTCTAATTCTCTAACCATAAAAAGTAATTATAACCGTTGAAGCAAAATAAAAACCATAACTACCATCAAAATCATTAACCAAGACTTTGTTTGATCATACTGTTTTGATGGTTCAAATTTTACCAGATGACAAGATAAGATAAACTTGTTGTTGACTAATTTTAAAATCGAGGAAATATCATAAATGCACTTTTTGATCGTCTATTCTATCTTTACACAAGCGAGTCTTCAGAATTGAATATCTGGAATTCACTTGAAGAGATATATAAAAATATATACTGAATAATTCTTAGTTTCTCAGTATTTTGACTATAAGTTTATGGATGGAAAAATACTTCTCCCCTAAATTCATGATCTACAAATCATATTCAATAAACATGTGCCCCGACAAAGTAGTGGTTCAATTAATTTTTTTAAGTAGAAACAATTATAGAAAAATTACCTACATCTTGGAAAATATATTGGAAGAGAATACTTTAAAATTTTAAAGTTATTTTTTTGTCCGTGCGGCAAACTGTGTCATTTCACTTGTACATGCAAGATTAATAAAAAATATGATAGCCTAAATTTAATGAAGAAATATATTGTTGCAATGGTGACGGAGTTCAATGTCATTGAAGATAAGACTTAAGGGTGGTGGTATTATGCACGCCCATCTGTTCATATCTCTCATGATAAATTCTTCATCAAAATAATGGAAGTGAGTAAGCACAAATAATGTGTCAAAATAGGAAACACAAACAAGTCTAAAGTTTAAAGACGTTGAAGTGTGAAGTCAATATTTATTGATCGTAATAATATTATTCTTGCAAATCTATTAGATTTTTTTAGAAATGGACAAAAATTTAGTTTCAATGATTTAAAGGCTCATGCTGGAATTCATTCAGTGTACGAATCAGACCAACCTTGTTTTGTCCAAGGGTAAAATATTTCTATGATAGAGATGTTCTTGCAATAATATGGTAAAACGATGTTATTACGAATGGAGTAGATAATCTTATTTACTCTTGTTCTCGTAATCATTACTTATTAGAGCATGGTAGACCTGCTCATATATGACATAGCTCAATAAATAAAATTTTGAAAACCAGATTTATAAAAATATGAAATAGGTTTGTATTAAAATATGAGTTGTATGTAGGATACAAAATGATTAAGAAGCCTTCCAAATTTGTATAAATATGTACGAAATTGTAAGACTTAATACGCACTTACATATGTAAGTTAAATGGTATCTTGACACATGGAGGTACGATATACTTTTTAACTTTCATTAATGATTACTTTTATATTTACTTATATCAATTTGCTTAAAATATAAGGATGATGCCTTTAGCATGTTTAATATCTTCAAAGCAGAACTAAAAAATCAATTAGATATTAATATTAAAATCCTATATAGTGATGGAGTTGGGAAATATTTCTCAAAACAACATTTCTAGTTCTTATGAAGAGTATGTAATAATTCATTAACGTTTGTAGCCTTATACTCTCCAACAAAATAATTTGGTTGAGGGCAAAATAGAACTTTGGTTGAGATAACCAATGTCGTGCTAGTTAATTTAAAATTTCATATTAATTTACGGGGTGATACTATTTTAATTATATGTTATCTTTGTAATTCTAATCCTCTTAAGAAAATTGTAATGTCTCCATATGAGTTATAGAAAGAAAAAAAATCAAATATTGAATATTTCAAAGTGTGGGGGTGTTTAATGTTTTTTTGCAAGAATGCATATCTAAAAAGATTAGAATTAAGTTATAACTCTATACGATGTGTGTGTATTGGTTACGTAGGCAGCAACAATGCTAGATACTATTACACTTGGAATCAAGAGAGGGAGAATTCTTTAAATCTGAATTATTTAACGACAATGAGATCCATATCACTGTAGAAAACACGTTAAGAACCTTAAGAGAAACACCTCCAGTTCATCAGCAACCACGTGACCTCATACGAGTTAAAAAGAAAATATGGCTAAACTTTTGATATACATTCAAAGAATTTCTTTCTATTTGGTAGAATAAGTTGTGAAAAAATCACCCATAATATATTGGTATTTCTTTCTTTGGAAGATGATCCTGCATCCTATAAGGAAGGACTATCATCTAAAGATTCTGCATTTTGTCAAGAGGCCATAAATGATGAAATAGATTTAATAATATTAAATCACACTTAGAAAGTTGTTCATTTTACCTTCGGTCAATTTACACATATGGTACCATTCAACCATTTAAAGTAAGATCGGTACCTAAGGATTTTTTATAAAAAAAATGAATTAATTATTTTTACACCAATACTCGAGTTGCAAGAACAAGAAGCATAATGATGCTCTTTGTAATTAGACCAATATATAAATTATATATTTACCAATTGGATGTCAGAACGGTTTTCCTAAATAGATATTAGGATGAGGATATCAATATGGAACAACTCAGGGGTTTTATACTCAATGAGACTATTATGTGTAGACTTGTTGTGTTATTATATGGCCTTAAGAACGCCTAAGAAGTGTCGTCAAAAGTTTGATCATGTAATTGTATCCGATGAGTTTATATATAATATGGCAGACAAGTGTGTATACACCAAAGTTCATGGTAATATAATAGTCCTTGTATGTTTATATGTATTTTATAATTTTAAGTTGAAATATCTTAATGAAGTATGGACTATTTTAGGGATAAAAAGTTATTTAAAATTATTGGGGGTTATGTTCTAAGTAAATTTAATTATATTGAGGAGGTACTTAATAAATTCAAGCATATGAAATTCAAAGAATCACATATACCATTTTATCATAATTTAGGACATTGAAAGAATGAATGAAGAACACTAACTCAATCAGAATATTTTTATGCATTAAGAAATTTAACGTATGCAACTTTATGCACTATGGCAGATATATATTTTATGCTAGGTAAATTAAGTCAATTTAAAAGTAATCCAAGTACAGAATAGTGGAGTTTAATTGGAAGGGTCTTAGAATACTTGAAAAAGATGAAAGACATGTGTGTACAATATTTTAACTTTCTTAGAGTACTCGAGAATATACTGATGTAAGTTGGATCACCATTTTAGCTGATAATAAATCGACTATGGGGTAAGTGTTCACTCTTGCAAGTATGGATAAGTTCATAGCGTTGGCCGCAACGAGTAAACTGTTTAATGGTTGAGAGATCTCTTGTTAGAGATATCATTGAACTCTAAGAGAAATATGACAATACAAATATATTATTATAATCTAGCAACATTAGGTAGAGCATAAAATAGAATCTACCATGGAAATCTAAATATATAAGCTTAAAACATAAGAATGTTAGACAATTAATTTAAAGTGAATTATATCGGTATCATACGTACGTTCTTGTGAGAACTTATTTGATCCGTTTACCAAACCATTAGCTCAAGAATGAGTAAACTATATATCTAGAGGAATGAGACTAAAACTCTTAAAATAATACTTTTTCGGAAATGGCAGCCCAATTCGACTATAAAGAACCTAAATATTGAATTTGTAATGAGTAACAACAAGTTGTTTATGGAAGGTTAGACATATAAATTAGAGTTCCATTTTTATGTGTGTAAAATATGTTAGTCGTTATCGAGTATGAATAAGTTCAAAGGAATTTATAATACAACTCAGTCTACATGTAACATGTGTTTCTAAAGATGACAAAAATATAGTAATAATTGTACCTATGAGAATCTAAGGAGGATGTTGCCTCTCACGAAAAAATGAGTTTCTCTCAAGTTTTGGTTCTTAAAATGGATAGAGCACACAACAAAAATAGTTCTTAGTGTAATTTGGATAAATGTTTATATAAAAAACTATCTGTGTGAAATTTCCGGTTAGATTAAATGGGAGGTGAGTTCAAACTTACGACTACAAATGTTTTCCGATTTACTTTTCTAATCTTTGTACTAAGGTAAAAATCGAAAGTTATATTTCTTTATGCGCAAAATTTGTCTCAATAAGAATATACGAAATTCCATTTCATCTAGTGATGGATTATTGATAATATTGATTAATTATGGTTGATCTGAAGAGGAGTTCAGATCATCGGAGTTGGAAAAGTCGACGAGAAGATTGGACAAACCCCAAAATGGCAAGGCCGAAACAATTGGAGTTTCGGTTAAGTGTTCACCGCGTTCAGTATGTGACTGATCGCAATGAAGTAACGAGACCAAAGCAATAAGTTCATTGGACTAGTATCTGTTGCGATCAGTTATATTATGATCCTGATGAATTTTCTAAGCCAAAGCAAATAAGGCTTCAACCCAGTTGTCACCGCGATGAGCCATATGTTGATCGAGGAGAATTGGACTTTGCAAATCATGTTCGGCATATTTATATTTCATAACATAGTTAACGGATAAAAATTCAAATTTTAATTGTTAACCAACAACTTCACCACGAACTAAAATGTAGTATTTATTTAGAAAAGAAAAGCTCTTTTAAAACTTACTTCTTCAAAGGGTATGGTTATACCAAAGAGGTTCACAATGATTAAAACTATTTGAAAGGATTTAATCTCTTCTATAAATAGGTAAACATTTCAAGAATGAAGAACACAATCTAAAAATCTCAAATTGTCTCTTAAGATCATCTCTCGTATTTTTATCTCACTTTATCAAATATGAATTCAGATTTTTTGTTTCTTGTATTTAACTTCATAAGATTTGTTATATCCCAAAATAACTTCCTTTAAACATCGAATAGAGTGTGAATGAAATAATTATTTTTGTAAAGCGTAACTTTACGTGTTTTAAGCTTTACTATTGTATCCGTCGACTTTATGACGAATCTTCTCATCGCCCGTTGTTTTTTTTAAGTTGTTTGTTAATAGTATATAATTTTAAATAAAAAATAATTATTATCACAACAGCTGAAACAACTATGAATACGATCCAAATACTAAACTTAGACCTTAAAGTGTTAAGATTATTTAAATTTTACAACCTTCTTCTTGACTACTCTTAAAATCCATTACATTTTAGATCAAAAAAGGAAATATATATATATATATATATATATTAAAACTAGTGAGAAGAACACCTATGATCTTCACTAAGCACATTAGGTACGGGATATTCATCCATGTCTACTCACGCCAATTTATAGTCACCGAATTGGTATTTGAAGTTTTTAGTATAACATCTAAATATATATATATATATATACATATATATATATATATATATATATATATATATAATTGTTAGACCCGTTGCTTTACTTAGAAGTTAAATCGTTTTACAAACAAACAGAACAATAATTTGAATAAATAGTTAAGTATAGCCACTAGATATTTATAATAAATTTAGTTGTTACCATATTAAAAATATGTATTCAAATATTTAATTGTATCTCGTTTTGATATATAAAAAATTTGAAAGACATTAGGCCAGTTCAAGAGATATTATTAAAATTAATCAAAAACACATTAAGTTTTCGAAAGACGATTGTTTATCGAAAAGCACATTACTGTAATGAATTTGGAGAAAATTGAGTACATCAATTTAAGAGTTTCAATAGACTATTATTTGATGATTGAGAGCTCGAAGCTTTGAAGCGAGTTAGATGGGATAGTCATCTAATTGGAGGAGGCGAAACTCTTAAACAATTGTGGAGAGTGATTAATTGCACCAAAATCGTCCAACTCTACTGTGCTTTAGGGATTTACTTGCTTTATGGTCTTGAAAAAAAATTGAAGGATAAATATGTTGGGTTCAGAGAAGGACAACTGATGGAATGTGTTTCCAGCAAAAACCTCAAATCTAAACCTAGAAACTCAACAACATCCACAAAACCTTACTCTAAATAAGGGATACCCACAAGCTTTGGTCACCTCAAAAAACTGAAGACAACTATCTTCTCCAGTATATCTCGAGTCACTATAATTCCGATACCCTGAAGCATCCTACTCTACCTTTCTCGAGTGGGTGTCAGAATTTCATTCTTTAAATCAATTCAATTGGTGAAGATTACACTTAGGAACACATAGAGGAGTTTGTGAAGTTGAGGATTTAGTTCCTAGTCGATTTGATGATGGTATGTTGCTGATTTCAAAAAATATTTGGATGCTACTGTAATTTTTTATGGTAAGTTACAACCTCTTGTTAGGAATTCTTGAACCAAAATGAAAAAGACAAGGGGAAAGAAGATCTCATTGTTTAAGACCATTAGAAGCTTTAAAATACCCTTTGGCTTCTCTATTAAATATTAAAGAGAATCTAACATTATTAATGGAATTCAAGATTTCTCTAATAAACTTGCAATTGAACCCAAAATCTGTTAGAATATGCTTAATGAATAAGAAAGAAACTCTATCAAAAGCTTTTGAAAGGTTTAGTTTCATAATTAGATTTCCTCATTTGCTTTTTTTATTTGTATTAAAAGCTAATTCTTTTGTAATAAGGATACTTTCTTGTATACAACGTCCCTTTACAAACACACTTTGCTCATCAGATATGAGCTTAGGTAGTAAGTTAGATATTCTGTCACTTAGGATTCTAGAATAAATTTTATTAAAAACATCACATAAACTAATAGAACGATGGTCATTCCAAGTTTTAGGATTTTCCTTTTTAGGAATTAGAGAAATAACTTAAGCATAAATGAACAGTTTCTCATCTGGACTGCGAAATCGGACACTCCCAGGTAAATGAATAGTTTCTCACCCGAAAGCGGCTTTGTCAGGATTTTTGGGGAGTAAAGATGTTGTTTGATGTGGTTAAAAGCATCCGAGCACTCTTGTATCCAATCGAAGCGATTTCTCAGTACCTGGAGGAAAGGGGCACATTTATCCGATGACCTCGAGATGAACCTGTTTAATGCGGCCAATCTTCCAGTTAAAATTTGCACCTCCTTGATTGTTCTAGGTGGGTCCATGGTACACAAAGCGTTTAACTGCACCAAATCCACTTCGATAACCTGCTCCATAACTATGTAGCCTAAAAAATTTCAAGATCTTACACCAAACATGCATTTTTCCGGGTTCAACTTTAAATTTATTTTGGCCAGATTAGCAAAGGCTTTTTCCAAGTCAACTGAATGATCCTCATCTCTGGGAATTTTAACTAATTTGTCATCAATATAGACTTCCACATTTTTGCTGATCTGATTTTCGAAAGCTTTGTTCACTAAACGTTGATATGTCGCCCCCTCGTTCTTTAGTCCAAACAACATCACCCTGTAGTAGTGCAGCCCCCTAGTGGTGATGAAAGTTGTCCTCTCCTGATCCCTCGGGTCTATTTGGATTTGATTGTATTCAGCGTACGCGTCCATAAAGGACAATAAATGATATTGCGGACGTCGAGTCAACCAATTGGTCTATTCTTGGGACCGGGAAAAGATCTTTAGGACAAGCCCTATTCATATCAGTAAAGTCTACACACATCCACCATTTACCATTTTTCTTCTTCACTAACACCGGATTGGCCGTCCACAACGGGTATTGTGATCGTAGATGTGGCCTACTTTCGTTAAACGGTCTACATCCGCCATTATCGCTTCAGTTTTCTCTTGGGAAAAGATCTTCTCTTTTGAATTATCTGTCGAACACTGTTCCGTATAGCTAACCTATGACAGATGATATCCTTTGGGATCATTGTGACATCTTCTGTGCACCAAGAAAACAAATGTAATTTCGTTGAAAGAAATCTGAGTAAGCTTTCTTATACCTCTTAGGATAGCTTTGTTCATATCTTGAGTTCCAGGGCTAAAAACATGATCCTCGAAGCCTTCGTCAGGGACCATGAACCCAGGGGATTCCCTCAGATCGTCTACAGGATCGGAATCCGAAGGAGGCCCCTGTGACTGCTATTTTTTTTAGATCCGACCCCCTTCAACTATTTGGGGGCCAGTGCCACTTTGTATCATTCCCTTACTGTTCCCAAATTGCTACCCACCACATATTTTAAACACTGATAAACCATAGATGGCACGATGTACATTTTTTACAACCACGACCTTCCGAAGATGGTGTTATACGATGTGCGGGCGTCTACCACGACAAATAGTATTGTGACTATCTTTTTGAATGGACCTCTTCCCAACTCTACCATTCCCTCAAATTCTCTGACAACGTCGGCGGTCGCACCCGTGAATCCTACTATCGTCATGTCTGATCGTAGGATTGTTGGAGGATTGGTTATCTGGTTGTAGGTTGTCATAAATATTATGTTGGCGGAGCTCCCTCTATCTATCAAGATTTTTCCTATCTCATTTCCAGCTATCTCTGCTCTGATCACCACTGCGTCCTCATGTGGACTAGCTACGTCTCTCATGTCGTTATCCTCGAAGCAAATAATTGGTGATGGATTTCTATATAGGTGCGACAAGGCTCCCGCTTCCAACTATGTTGCCAGACTCACGATGTGCCTTTTCCTGGAATAATTTGATATATCTACTACCGTGTCCCCACCGTAAATAGTTAGTGATTGGAAAAAAGTGCATAACTCACCGACCTTTCTTCTGAGGATTGATTACACTACCATGTTTACACTATTTCTGCCCGGCTTTAGATCAAGGTATTATGTGGTTACATCGAATGCATCAACAAATTCTTCATCGATCACATTGGATATCATCATGGCATCTTCTTTTCTCAGAGAACCTTCTTGTTTTGGTGCAACTGTGGTATTCTTATTGACAAAGTTGACTAGCTTTCGGTTCTCTATCAGATATCAGACTTCTTTCTTCAATACCACACAATCCTTGGTGTGATGTCCGATATCGTCGTGAAACTAACAGTATTTGTTCTTCCTGTGCTCCCTCAGAGTCTATAAAGGAAAAGCCTTGCGAAAACAGACATTCACACGTGATTGTTCGAAAATAGTTGAGACGCACTCGGTCAATTCGACGTAATGAGTTGGTCGCACCCACCTATTTGATGTAGGTATGACATACTACTGAGCTGCTTGACCTGTCTGTTGGTACTGTTGGTTCTATGTCCCCCATTGAGGGGTTTGATTTGGTGCTTGAACTGATTGAACTGCTTGGCCTTGCGGTCGGACAGTCGCAACCAGTTGCATAGCTTGGGGTCGGACATTCACAGTCGTCGTACTGGCCTTGGCTAAGTTCAGATCCTGATAGAATTGAGACATGGATTCTATCTCTGAGGCCCTAGTCTCTTCAACTAAGATTTGTTTCTCTATCTGATCCAACAGAGCTCCGAACGTCATAGCCTGTATCTACGCGACATTATCCCGCATTAACCCCAGAAGAAGACCTATTCGGAAAGCGGATAGTGCTACCTTGTCTTCACAGAACTCCATGTCCGTCTTGACCTGAATGAAGCACTTCGTGTATTCTTTCAAACTTTCTCCAATATTTTGTCGATAATAAATAAAGGTATCTCCATTTGCGTGAAACGTTTTGCTTCCGACGAAATGTTGGCAGAACATGCTCCAAAACATGTCGAAATGCTTTATGCATCCTTGTGGCAGACGATTATACCACTTAGAAGCAGCGTTCTTGAACGTCTGAGAGAATTCTCTACACAACAACTTGTCATCGTCATCGTAATTGATCATAAAGTTCTTAAACTACTCGATATGGTTGTCCGGATCTTGAGTTCCGTCAAAATTTTCTAGTTTGCAAATATCGAACCACTTAGGAAGATGCCCAGAGAGGATCTCCGGGGAAAGAGGGGATGACCTTCAATTGTGTCCGATTTTGTAGGCGCTTCCCATCGTTGGTGGCTGGGTACAACCTTTCTTCAGTCGGAGAAGTGAAATGATTACTCACTTGGTAATCTTGATGATAGCTATCAGATTGAGGCTGTCTCCAAGTAATGACATGTTCGACTACATTTCCCGTCTTGTCCTGCTCCTCGGAGTATATCTTCCGCTTACCGGGGTCAGCTTTCTTTCTTGACTCCTTTCTTCTCCGACTAGTCTGATGAACATGTTTGTGTGTCCTCGAATCTCTATGCCTTCAGTCCGCTTTGTATCTTGCATTCATCTCCGATGAGGAAGACTTATCAGAACTCAAGGAGTTATATTCCCTAGACTCGAACGGCTCGTATCTTTGCTCCGATCTGGCGCACCTTTTAGAATGTCGACGATTTTTCCTTCGTCGGTTCTTTTCAGGTTGAACGACATCTCGTGTCTGATCAGCCTCGATCTTTTCTTGTTAGACTTCAGATCTAACCTTCTTGGAACTCGCCATCATGGCTTCCCTCTCCGCATTCAGCCTTTCGATGTATACTAGTAACTCTTTTCATCTGGCGACCAAGACTGATTCCTCTAGAAGCTCTTCTGCATATTGATCCGGGGCGTTACCTTCGTTCGTGACTTGTTCTTCCATCAGATGGTCACCAGACTCAACACCGACTAGAATTCTCGTCCGATTAGTCTCGATCTCTCCACGAGCTTTAGTATCCATATTTTTTAATTTTGTTTTCAAGGTTTTAGAAACTTAATTCCGGGTACCAAAGGGTATCCACAGACCACACCATTGATGAACTCAGAGAATCTTTAGTGAAGTTCAGAAGCGGAAATGTTCGTGTGAGAGGGTCGGACTAGAGAATATTCGTTTAAAGTGACAATGAATAGTGAAATCAATTATTACTAAAAAAGATAGGAGACAAAAGGAATAAACGTAGTAATAATTGACTAATTATTGGCCCTTTTTCCCAAAAGGGAATGTCCTTTATATAGTAAATGAGGTAGATAGTAAAATTACATAATTACCACCATAAAAGTGGATTTCTCACCCCACTATTTGACTATTTATAGATAAGTTCTTGGGGTCTATCATTTGACCCCTCTATATCTTATGTTTGCTTTACTTTGGTCCTTAACCACTAAATATATAAACCTTGGTCTCATTTGTGGAATAAATTACATATTAATCACCTATATTTTCCTTCCCTTATCATACTCCATTAGGAACATATCCTTCATTGAAAAAATCTTTAATAGCAAAGCATAGGCCTGTAAATATTATTAGGGGTGAGATTCGGTCGGTTTTTTGACATACATTTAAACCAAACCGAACTAATTCGGTTTATAAATTATTAAACCGATTTATTATATTAATATCAGGTTTTTTTCAGTTCGGTTTTTTGCTTTGGTCAGTTTCGGTCGGTTTTTCGGTTTGGATATCAATGCAGTTCGGTGCGGTTCGGTTTGGTCGGTTTAGTTCGGTTTTTTAATTATTTTTGAAAAAAATGAATTTAAATTGATTTTTTTTATAATAAATACATTAAACTAATTATTAAACTTTTTAATAAAATCATATAATAATATTATTATTTTCGAACCCTAAAAATTTAATTTTCTACTTATATTGTTTATCTTTTTTTATATTAACTTACGAAAGAAAAAAGAAATATTAAAAAAACAATAAAGCATTTTACTATACTCTACATTACTACACCATTTTTCCATTAAAAAATAAAGGGAGGCATCTTTGAGGTTCGAAGCCGTGCCCACATAAAGAGGAGTCCCACCTACATTACTACACCATTTGTCCATTAAAAAATAAAAGGAGGCATCTATGGGTTTGAACCCGTGTCCACATAAAGAGGAGAGTTTTTACTCGTTCTCTTAAACCACCTGGTTGAACCAGTTATATGGTATAGAGGTGGTATGAAATTTATATAAAACATATCGATCGGATTCGGTCGGTTTGGTTTGACTCGGTTTCGGAATCGAAAAAACCGAAAACCGACCAAAATCTAATTAGGTTTGAAAAATAGAAACCGAAACCGTATTATATTTTTTTTTAAACCGACCAAACCGACCCATTTCGGTTTGGTTTGGTCGGGCGGTTTGGTTTTTTTTTTTTCTGTTTTTGCTCACCCCTATATATTATAGACCAATATTTTTTGTAGAAGTTGGTATTAAAACGATCTATACCAACAATGTTGTTAAAGTTCAAAGCTTTGACAGAGTCTAATATGCCATGATCAGTAGGTAAACTAAGATAAAGTTATCCTCATTAGTTAGTATGTTAAGAATGACATATTGAATGCTAGATAAATCAAGAGAGTAGTTGTTAGCTGTAAAAAGCCCTTTGAAGTATCAAATTGCAGATGTCTTCATTTCTTGAGGACCATCAATTCAAACATTATTAAATTGAATTCTGTTGATTCTGCTCTTCTGTCTTTGCTTTTTCACATATGAATGAAATACTTTAGAATTCTTGTCTCCATGTCTAGACCATTGAATGCTGCATTTTTTAAACCAATACATTTCTTCTCTGGTCAGATATTGTAGATGTAGTGCCTTAGCTTTATTCAGTTTGATTTTGTTGTCCTCAGTATGAGATAGTTGATAAACATTTTCCTCAAACTTGACAGAATCTTCAGAGTTAGCTACTAAGTTAAAGATATTACCAAAAATATCATTGTTCCATGTTTTAAGAGTACTTTTTATCCTATTAAGTTTTAACCAGAATCTCTAAATAGGAAACCCTGGTATTTCTAAATTCCAACATTTCTCTAGAGTTGAGAAAAAATCTCGATGATCAAGCCACATATTCTGAAACTTGAAGCTTGATTTAACCTTATAAATATTAGAAGAAAGTTTAACATATATATGAGAATGATCAGATTAGTCCTAGCCATGTGTTTGACTGTAGTAGGAGATAAAGTATTAGACCAAGGAATATTATATAATACTAGATCTAATCTCTTCCACTTATGGGTATTAGTCCATATAAATTTTGGTCCAATATATATATATAAATAATCTAAAAGTATAAATTCTTATAGCAAAATAAATATAAATATAAAATATTAATAGTTCTTGGGTAATCTACCAATAATCACCCAACATCAAACTTATTTACCAATAATCATCCAAGATTTGATAAAGTACAGAGAACCACGTGGTTTTGAATTAAAATGACTGATAACCACATGGTTGTCTGAAATACCCCTTAAACATTTCTCTCTCTTCTGTTTTTTGTTTTTATTTTAAAAATATCATATCTTTCAAACCAAAGCTCCAAATAATATCTAAAATACCATTGGTTTTGTATTTTTAAAATGAAAAAAAGTAGATCCATGAAGAATATTTTATTTTTTATTTGTATAATTCTGTGTAATTGGATTGTGAAATAAGTCCTGAAAAGTGAATGTGTTTCGGTTAGATAATTACATGTAATTGAGTTGCAAAAAAAACAACAACTTTGTTTTAGTTGTGGAACTATTTGCAAATGAATTACGTAAATAAGAAGAAAATAGTTGCGTAAATAAGACTTTGATTACAAAAGAGAAACTGTGTTCACTTGCGAAATTACGTGCAAAAGGAGTTGCGTATATAAGAATAAAATAGTTGCGTAAACATGATTTAGTTTTGAAATAACCCTCGAAAAAATACACGTGTTCCAGTTACAGAATTAGGCTTAAATCAAAAAATAGTCCCTAGACTATTCCGTTTTCTTTCAATTAGTCTCTCGACTTCAAAATCACCGGTGAAGGTCCTTGGACTTGTCAAACTCTATAAATTTAGTCCGTGACCTACAAAATTCACATTTTTAGTCTATCGACTTAGAAAAATCTATAAATTTAGTCCATAATGATGGCCTTTTCCCTTAGATTTAGGGACTAAATTTATAGATTTTGCGAAGTGGGTGGACTAAATTTATAGATTTTGTAAGTCAATGACTAAATTTTTAGATTTTGCAAGTAAATGACTAAATTTATAGATTTTGCAAAATCCAAGGACCCTCACTGATGATTTTGAAGTTGAGGGACTAAATGAAAGAAAACAGGATAGTCAAGGGACTATTTCCTGATTTAATCATGCAGAATTACGTGTAATTTTGTTGCTAATACAAATTTGTGTTCCAGTTACGTAATTAAATGTAATTTGGTTATAAAAATAGAAAAATAAATAAATAGTTCTCCGAAAATATCATTCACGGATTTTGTTTTGTTCGTCTTTAAAAATAGATTTTTTTTAAAGATTAATGTTTTAGTTAGGGTTTGAAAGATATGGAGTTTTGAAGGTTAACAATAACTAATTATTGAAGTTGTTAGTGTTTTGTGTGTTGATGAATATTGTTAGAAGAATTTATATCGCATGTGAGTTTTGGTAAACTTCAAATTTCAAATGGTTATTGGTAATTCTAATTTTCTTCACGTGGTTATCGATAACTTATCCATATTTATTAATCAAATAAAAAAACGAAAGTCATACTTAAAAAAAATAATATAAAAATAATAAAAATAATCCTAATAATTTTTAAAAAATTAATCAAAATAAGATTTTTGATTGAATTCAATTTTCTTTGGAACAATATAAGATTTTTGACTAAACTTGATTTTTATAAAAACAAATATATAAAAAAATATAGAATGATATAATATAAAAAAACAATACTTGTGAGGCAAAAATTCACCTAACAAATTGAAATTTAGATATAAAGTATAAATGAGATCGAAAAGAAAAATATCATATGAACTTAATAAATTTTACTAATAATACTTATATTTATTCCGTAAATATATTTACGATTACACTAACTCATTGTTTCCGTTATTCTTTTTCTCTCTAACTTTCACAACACTTATAGGATAACTCTATGACCCTTTTTATAGTGATTTTCTTTTCCAGAGGGAATCCGCAGCCGCTACTCAGAGTGCAATGAGTGCGCATATGGTAAACCCTCAGTCTGACGCGATAGCCTGCAAACCGACGCCAGAAGGTAAACCACACAAGGTGACAGGCTCAGCCGAGAAAGCGTACGTAGAGGGATTCGAACTCATGACCTTTGGTCACAAGAATGCCATACTCAACCAACTCGGCTACCTGGGGACTTTTTTTATAGTGATCTTGATATAAAGAAGTTTTGGTTTGACGTTTTACGATTGGTGTACATTTTTCTAGCTTTCGAGGTGCTTTATCAAAGCAAGATACATCATTGTGGTTATAACATTATCGGTTGTTTTATCTGTGCAATATCAAACATAGTTTATGTACATTTTTAGACATGGTTTCTATACACTTTAGAGAGGCTAAGTTCTAGTAGGCTAATGATCATATGAGTGAACAATGCATAGTCGTACCTTGTGGCGTTGGTCGTCCGAAACTGGATGACCATGCTGGTCTCTCAAGGTCAAGCGATCGTAAGGGATCGTGTTGGTCGCTCAAGGCTGAGTGATAGTGTTGATCGCTCAAGGCTTTGAGCTACCAACGTGCTTGGTTGTGTCGTGCACCATGATAGAGTATTTTTGATTTGGACGTGACTTTCCAGCCAAGTCTCTTCTAGTTGTGCGACGTCGCATAAATATGTAATTTGGTCTTTCATTTTCTTCGTTTACCTTAGATTTATCCAGATTTATCTGCGAAGCAAGTTCGCCTAAATTTAAAACAATTTTGGTTGGATTTTGAAAAAAAATTGATCAGAATTGAAGCAAGTCTGATCAGAACTCGAAACAAATTTTACCAGAACTTTGAGACAAACCAAACTAGTATTTGAAACAAGTTTGACCAGACTAAGTTATGATGGGTAGCCTAATGAATACGTTGTTCGATTTTGCGACCAAACTTGTATCTACAATGTTTGACCCATTTTCAATAAAAACTTTGAGCATGAAAATTGATTGGAACTCATTTGAACAGAATCGTTTTTTTAATGAAATCATACAAAGTTTAAATTTTAAATTTTTATTTGATTTTATTTGTGTTCTATTTATATGATATTGTAGTACACATCAATTCCATTAACTTTAAAAAATAATGCATGGATAACATTCTATAAAACAATACACCATAAGTGCAAATTCTTTTATGCTTTCAACCAAGAATAATCGTTTACAATAAACAGTACTAATAACGGTAGTGTTTTTTGCTTTGGGCTAAACCTAAAGGATCAGTAAGCTTTTGCAAATGACAACCTTTTTCCAAATGACACAAATGGTCAGACTTTAAAAGAAACATAAATGTATGTTAAATTAATAATGCACAATAAAATCATATAAATAAATACCCACTACACTTTTATTTTTTATGCGAAATTCAAATCCTTATAAGAATATCACTGTAAACAATTTCAATTAATATTTAGGTAATAAATATCCAGTGTCACTTTTTAAATTTAAAAGCGAATATGATTCAAATCCTAACATGGGTATCACTATGTCACATTCAGAAACAACCTATGCAAATAAATACTCCTATGTATATTATTTAAGCGAGTGCATTTGCTGGGGATAGAGGTGTCAAACGGGTTGAACCAGCACCAACCCGCACCGTTTAAGTCTGAACCACGGGTTGCAGTCCTGCCAGGTTGCGGTCCTACCAGGTTGCGGTCCTGGCGGGTTGCGGTCCTGTCAGGTTGCGGTCCTGCCAGGTTGCGGTCCTGGCGGGTTGCTCTTATGCGGTCCTGACGGTCTGGCGGTCCTGCCAGGTTGCAGTCCTAATGGGCCAGTTTCACAGTTAAACCGCCAGTTCAAACCACCAGACGAACCATTTAAGAGCCGTTTACCAGTTCAAACCATCAGCCAAACCATTTAACCATTTAAGAACCGTTTATCAGAATATATTATAATTTTATTTAAAATTAATTTGTAAGTGTTAATTGAATCTAATTTCAATAATTGAGTTAATTATTTTATTTCATGTATTTTAATTTAAATATATTATCATTTTAATCGAAATTTTATAATCATCAATTATATTTAAAAAAAATAATTGTAATTTGATTTTGATACGTTTGAATAATATATTACTATTATATAATATATACCTATTAGACATATAATTGTATTAAAATTTTAAATTATTAGGTGATTCTTTAGATTCTTTCAAGCTTGAAGTGTTTATGGTTAGATGAATTATATAGTTTATTGTATTTTCGAAACATGTGAAATTATCTTTCAAACCATAACAAATTTATAAATGAATAAAACTATCTTTAAAAAAAATCAAAATAAGTATATCGTAAAATTTATTATGTCATATATCATTGATTTAGTCACAACTCACAAGAACTATGAACCAAAACTTATATTTTCGGAGGAAAAAAAAAGTTATAGTTTCTGATAACAAATCATCGTTATATTATGCTACAGGAAATGATATATAGACCATAACGTTACTTTTGATTTGATAATATATTTAAAATATCTTTAAAATAGATTCTAATTTAAACTTAACATAAAGTTAAAGGCTTTATAAAGAAATAATACCGAAACAAATAATGTGAATCTAAAAATCGAAAGATCAATTACGTAATACTCCATTAAACAAAAGGAAACATCAATTTAGTTCTTTTATTTTTATTTAGAGAAATCGGAATCCACGTCACTATCTCCAAACACTAAACTCGTTTGATGACGTCAGCATGACGTCATCAAGCGGACCATCCGGCCAGGCGTGCGGATGGTCCGCTTTTGGCCATAGCCAACGGCTAGTTCGTTTGAACTAGCCGTTGGATGAACCGGGGCATCCGGGCGAACCGTCCGGATGCCCCGGTTACAATTCGGACCATCTGGATCGATAACCGGATGGTCCGAATTGTCTGTCCGGGCGAAACCGTCCGGATGCCCCGGTTCATGTGCCCGGACCATCCGGACGCCCATCCGGATGGTCCGGGCGAGTTTTTTTTTTTGTTTTTTCGGTTTTTTTTTGGGTCTCCCCTATAAGTAGAGGAGACCCCAACACCAATACTCACACCTCTCAAACAACTCTCTACTTCTCTCTAAATCTATCTATTTGTTCGATAAGTTCTAGAAAACTACAATTAGTTATTTTACTTATTCTACTCCTACGTTCGAAATTGTTTGATTTTTGTTTTTCCGCAAATTGTTTCTTAGTTGTTATTAGTCTAAATTTAGTTGTTCTATCTTGTTATTAGTCTAAATTTAGTTGCTCTATCTTGTTATTAGTCTAAATTTAGATTTTATTATTAGTATTTTATTGCATATTTGAAAAAAGAACTGTTATTAGTTTTAAAATGAATTCAAAACGTAGAAATACTGAAATAAACCCACCATCTAATGTGGATCTCAATACCATGGATGAATTTTCTACAGAATTCCCTCACGTTGACACACTCTCCTCCCGCGAAAGTGGTGGTGGAAGTACTAGTGGAGGGAGATCTCGTAAGAAAACATCTTGGATTTGGAAACACTATACTCTATCAGAAGATGGTTTGTCTTGTATTTGTAAAGAGTGCAATAAATGTTATCTTCACGTAAGTGGATCTAGAAATATGGGCACTAGCACTATGGTAAAACATTTAACGAAACATGAAATATATGATCCTACAAAACCTAACCCAACTAATGTTTGCACGAACCCTCAAACAGGTCTTCCATTTGAGTTTAACCACGATACGTATAGGGAAGAAACAATGATTTATGCAGTCGGTAGTTTACAACCATTTAGTTTTGGGGATTCTTGGAGATACGAAAATTGGATGCAAGCTGGGGTAAACCCACAGGCAACACGCATTCCACGTACCTCTTTGCGATCGCTAGCCTTTAAATATTATTTACAAAGAAAAAAAGAGATTATTCAAACTATGCAGACTTTGCCATGGAATGTTTCGATTACTAGTGACATAGCTACTTTTACTGATTTAGATATGATATGTGTTACCCTCCATTGGATGGACGCCCAATGGGTCCTCCAAAGGAGAATTATATGGTTTGAATCAATTGGGAAGCATAACGCACAAATAATTAGGGAGAGTATGATTGAATGCATGAATGTTTATGGCCCGCACGAGTATAAACTGTGAACGACTAATTTATCCAAAAATGACTTTACCTTTTATTATAATAACAACAACTGTATTATGAAATACTTATAACTTCATAAGATCTAATTTTGGTTTAAAAAATAATAACAAACACTTGTAAAATTTAAAACCAAATCACAATAGTAATCAAAATGTAATATTAAAATTATAACCATAGAATTTGTAATATTTTAACATGATAAGATATAGTTTTGGTTTGTATTAGATATAAAAACATAATAATAATATTCAAAATGTGATAATAACATAAGTAATATTTAAAATTTTGGACTATATAATAATTACAACACTTAAAATATTAATAACTAAAACAAATTAATATTAACAAAAATGTAATAATACTATAATAATATGCAATCTCAATATTTTTTAAATATAACATTTTGGTTATAAAATAAATAAAATCAGCATAATATTTACCAATAAACCGCCAGTTTTTTACAAATAAACCGTGGTTTCGCAGTCCTGCCAGGTTGCAGTCCTGTCGGGTTGCAGTCCTGCCAGGTTGCAGTCCTGCCGGGTTGCGGTCCTGGCGGGTTGCTCCTTATGCGGTCCTGGCGGGTTGCGGTCCTGACAGGTTGCGGTCCTGGCGGGTTGCGGTCCTGCCAGGTTGCAGTCCTAATGGGCCAGTTTCGCAGGTAGACCGCCAGTTCTTAAGCAGGTTGTCAGCTTTGAACCGTGGTTCCTGAACCATTAGACACCTCTAGCTGGGGAAGGTTAGACATTAAACTATTCAAGATTATTATAATGAGAAATTACAAGAATTTAAGTACATTGTTTTATACAAATAAAAATAACAAATGCGCTTGTTTGTTTTATAAATATTTATTCCAATTGTTTTTTATTTGTTTAAAAATATATTTTTTTTAGTTTTTTATTGGTTTATTATCAGAATATATTGTGAAGGAAGAATACTTAATATGATTAGTATACTATCAGAGGAATAATATTTAAAATATATTGATTGTATTGAACTTTATTTATAAATAAAGTATATGTGAAATAATATAGAAATATTTTATCTTATCAAGAACAAACAACAATATTGATCTAATTTGAATACAATAATATCTCTAACCATATTGTTGATATAACAATATAATTGTAGTTACTCGTATTTTTGTTTTATCTTTTAGTTCTTTATATATGCGATTGGATAGAGAATGATCTTACATTGGAATGGTCGAATTACATTCAATGGATCGTTCAAATGAAATACCGATGTTAGAAAATAAAGATTGGAGACAACAACTTACAATATATGATCACGACAAATTGGTCATTCATATTTAATCAACATTTTCAACATGCCGTGGATCGGTCAAATGAACTTTAAGCTCTTAGTGGGCATGGACATGACGATTTATAGTATTATTAGTATCTCTTATAGTCATTGCGAGAAAATTGAGAAGATAGTAACATTGTTGCATTAAATTATGAGCCTTTGTTGAAGCTTTGTTTGTTGTAGCCAAACATACTTTCCTAAGGTATACCAAACTGTTTTACAACTATTTTTGCCCGAACTCCTAAGAGTCTTGAAATAAATTAATGTTACATGTTGATAATTCCATCTTCCTTTGGTTGAACAAGCCTAAGGGATGTCTTCGGATTAGTTCATGATAGCTTTGTTCATACCTCATTAAACACCCTTCAAATTGTTTTCAGATTACCTTCGACTTGATTGTAGATATAGACAGTGACCCATTTGTTTCTTTAAAATTATATAAAAAATACTATTAAATTTTTAAAGGAACAAAAAAAAAAATCTTAATTCATAATATCCGACTAGCCGAGAGCTTGATACTACAAAAATTATATGTTGGTGATGCAAAGATTTTGACTAGCATCGACAATTTTTTAGCATGAACAACATTAAAGGTCAGAAAGGGTAATCCTTTCTTTTTCTTCATATAGATGATGATGCAAAAATTTTGACTGATCTTCTTGAGTGTAATAAGGTGTTAAAGAATGAATTTGTGTATATATCAAGCTGTTGAGAGTAATATTTAATATATGTATTCATATATGCTCTCGGATTCGGTAGCCAGAAGATCATCCTGCTATTCTTCTTGTAATATATATCTTTATGTATTCATGTGTGTAAATTATTATTTTATCATGTACTATCTTTTTTTTTCTTGCTAGGTCCAGAACTTGATTATAAGTCTTGAATGGATTATGTAAAGTAGTAGTATGTTAAAATTGTGCTAAATGTACAGTTTTAAAATGGTCGATTGTGACATAGTCTTTCTTATACTATAAGGTTATATGCTGGTAAACACGATAAAAATAGTGATGAAATTTATATGAAAAATCATCAAAGAATGAAGTTGTTGCCAATGCAAATGGTGCTTCATTTTATGCAACTCTTAGGGTAGTTTTGTAAGATCATAAAATATTTTGTAAAAACTTCTAACCAATAACCTATGAATGAAACAAAAAGGTGAACATGCGTTTAATATTATTCTCTCAACAGAATCGTGTGACCTTATCATTATGAAATTGGGTTCCATTATATGTCGTGATGGTCATTGGTACTCCATAGCAGGCCGCATATATTTGTTGTTAAGAAATGACTACCTCGTTTCATGTGATATTTGGTAATGGTTGAACATCTACCCATTTGGATAAGTAATCTACTACTACTACCAATATATTTCTTCATCGTGAAGATTTAAGTAGGAGACCCATAATGTCAAGGTCTCATATATCAATAGGATTGCTTCAAGCATCGTTTCTATTAACACAACCGAGAATTGGACAAATTAGAGAATCATTGGCAAATGTCATAATATTTGACTTTATTTTTTGCATCCTCCATTATTGTGGACTAATAGTATTTTTGAAGGGTAAATTTTTTGCTTCAATTTTTCCATAGTCTGTGTGTTGCTTTAGTATCTATCATTTTTAGATGACAACCTCATGTCTACAGGTTAGTTCTTACGGAATGGACAATTTGGTGGGTATAAATTTGCACAAATCTGGATATAGATCTAAGATCTAATGTGATTAGCAAATTATAACACTAAAATAATACGAATAATAATGAAAAGTTGAAATTTATTTATAGAGATATAAAGTACATCTCATTTAATCTATGAAGATCATATCTTATCTATAACAAATTATATCTTGGATTTGGCTAAATTGGGGCCCTCGATGATAACCAACCCCAAAATTTTAGCGTCGTCTTTTACCCCGCCGGTTGAGACCCTCTCCACCGGCGGGGAAGCTTACCCCGGCGGGTGAAACAGCTTTTCCGCCGGGTGGGAGGGTCTCAACCGACGGTTGAGAAAGGTTCAACCGCCGGGGTAAGGGTAAAATTGTAAAACTTCAAAAACGCTTCTTTTTTGGGACTGGTTAACATATTTTGGGCCCGAATTTAGCCTAACCCTTATATCTTATTCTAGCTTGAATAAGATAATACCTCTAATCATTATTAATATAACAATATAATGGTAGTTACTGATACATTTGACTTGTTCTTTACTACTTCATATATATATAGCTGAATAAATAATGGTCTTCCAATGGTTCAACCCATTGGACTCTCAGTGAATTGACCGAATGGGCTTTAAGCTCTCGATGGGCCAAATTTTGTGATCATGACAATTTATACCCTTATGAGTCAACTATTTTTGTTTTATAATTTTGAATTTATTTTTCTGTGTTATATAAATGTTTAGATATTTCAAAAGAATAATAATAATAGTTAAGTGTTTATATAATATGGTTTAACATTATTATAGTTGAATATTGTTATCATGAAAACTTATGATTTTACAATCTCTTAGTTGATGGATTGATTTACCTATAGTAACTAGTATAACAACTAATTACATATAAGTGTTTAGCTTATAAATTGGTACAAACAACTAATTTTATTTTATCATTGTTTCATTGTTTTTTTTATTGTTATGTACATTGATTTAGCTATTTACAAAGAAGAGTAACACCTAAATGTTAACAAACAATATAAAAGCTACAAGTTTACATATATTATGTAAGATTATCTATATGAAACGTTGCACTATTTTTTTTACAATGATTTAATTGTTGGGTTGCTCTAACTAAAGTCACAACTAAATCTTATATAATTCTAACATGATCAAAATGAGTAGTAGCTAAATATTTATAAAAGTGTGTATGGTATTTTTGTTTAACTAGACTAACAACTAAATGTTTATACATATATATTTAGCTCATACATTGGTCTAACTTGAGTACCATCTAAATATTTTGTTTCATAGATATTTAAAACTTTCTCAATTTATTTTATTGATTTATAAAGTTATTTTGTTTTTCCAAGAAGTAATAAAAACTAAATGTTTATAAAGAATAACAAAAACTAAACGTTTACATATTTTATTTTTTAGGATGGTTTAACATGGTAACAATTAAATGTTTATATATATATATATATATATATATATTATATTCAATGATCTAGCTGGTGTTATATTCTAATTAAAGTTACATGTAAATTTTATAATACATTTAGATATCTAATTGTTAAAAAAGATATAGTTGTTAGATAGTTTTAACTAGAACCACAACTAAATGTTATAATATTCTAACATATTCAAAAAGAGTATTAATTAAATTATTTGTTTTATAGTTATTAGATACTTTTTAAAATATATTTTCTCATTTGTTCTTTGATAAATTATAATGGATTAATATATAATAGTCATGTTTAAACTTAGGTTATAATATGTTTTTATATATTTAGTTTTACAAGTTTCGACTATCTTTATAAGTAATTTTTAGGTATATGAGCTGTTTTGCATATGTCACATTTAAATTTATTATATTATTTAGAGAAAGTTAAGAATTTCTTATTGTTAAATAGCTCAGATTTTGCTAGTATGTTTGTGGTGGTTAACCGTTCTATGAGGGTGTTGGATTGTGAAAGTGAAACTTCATGTATTGTATATTTTGATGCATAAGGTGATACCAATTATATATCAAATGGTAATGTTTAAAATGAGATTTTTGTCAGCTATATGTGACATAAATATAGGGACCTTGCTAGTTTATCTTAAGCTACTTGTGTAATTAACACTAGAAAATATTTTATGATGTTGTTGTAGAGTTTTTTTGTCCTCTGTAAATGTTTACTAATGAAGTTGGAGTTTATTTTGTGTATGTTTATAAGGTTAATATGTATATCATAAAGTATGTAAGTGTCACCATGTGGTTATGTTTTTAGGTCGGACAATAATGCTAGTTTTGTATGTTGTTTATGCTAGAATTCTTAAAGAGTAAAATGTAAATTATTCTACATCATCTTTAGATATAATAAAAAAACACATAAATAATATTAACTTTTTTAAAGTTAGGTAGATTACTTACCGACTAACCATGAATTGTAATGATAAGGCTAAAAAATAAGTTTGTGAGATGTTTCATTGTCATATAGCTATTTAAATAATTATTTTGATTGTATTAAGGATTTTGATCCTAAGTGTCAATTAGTTTTAGATTCTAGCTAGATAAATATTGATTTTATGCAATATTTTGTTGGGTTTGATTCTTGTTGATGCGTTTTTCTAATATAACCAGTGTGTGTTGTTTTTTTATGGTACCAATTTACAAGGAAAATATAAAGGTCCATTACTTACTGCAAGTTCGAAAGATGGAAATCAATTTATGTTTTATTCATATATATATATATATATATATTATTGTTGAATTATTGTTTGTAAAATAACCATATTATTTATTATATTTATTGACATGTAAATTAACATTTTTTATAACCACTGAATATATAACGTAATAGCTAAATGTTTGTGTTTGAGGTTATTGTCCTTACAACTGAATCTTTGATTTAGAATTTGAATAAGCATACCAAAGGTTAAATATATAATATGAAAAGTAAAAGTTTTATCTAATAGTTTATTGTCTTAAAACCTAAATGTTTTATTTAGCATTTGTATACATACACCAAAAATAAAAAACATAAGGTGATTGTTAAATGTTTTGGTGTAAAATGTTATTGTTATTACGGTTAAATTTTTGCCATTTGAATATATACACAAACTAATAAATATGACAACTAAATGTTTGATCACATCTAATTTAGATAGTATGTTAATGTTCAAGGTTAAAGCTAGCTGTTATAGTTATAGCTAAATGTCTATTTTCATATTTGTTTTACATTAATTTTTTCATTGAGGTTTAAAATAATTATTCATGTTTGCTCAATTATTGTCCGTTCTTAAGAAAAGATAATTGGTCATGATTTTTGAGTATATCGAAGCGAATTTGAATGATCTTATTCTTTACCGACACCCGTGTAACATAATTTATGTAAGTGGAATATTTGATAAATATCTATACTTTTAAGGTATGCTTTATATGTGCAACAATCCTAGAGACAAAATTGCGGGTCGAACTAAAGGATTGTTTTTAAACATGTGATTAACAAATTTTAGTGGTGTGCGTTTTCTCTAAATAGTATAGCTTATAAGGTTGTTTTTAATGCATTAGATATTATTTTATATTACATATATATATATATATATATATATATATATATATATATATATATATATATATATTCAATTAACACATAAATAATCAAATCTATATATTTGAGATTACATTAAAATTTGAATATTTTTTTAATTTATTTAACGTAAAATTTATTTTTTAAATCAAATTATCTCACAATTAAATGTCAAGTTTATAAGTGATGTTTTTTTCCCAATCAACTAAATATGTGTATTGGTTTCGTATTATTGTATGTGTATTGTTTGACCAATATTTTTTTATTAGATAATAGCTAAATGACATATATTTTAGAGCCTCACAGATTAATGTTTGACCTACTAGCTGAATACATATACAAATACACAGCTACATGTTTGTGATATAAATAACTTAATACATAATCTTACAAATAAATACATATAAGAATAACTTGATATATAAACAAACAATTAAAAAATTGTGAAATATGAAAGTGTAAATAGATGAACATATAGGCAATATATTTGGCATAAAAGTTGAAGGCATTAACAAGATACAAATAGACAACTAATTTATTGTTTATTATTTTTAGAAACAATTAAATATTTATAATCTTACAGTTTAATGAAATGTAATATTTAAAACAACTAATGTTAGAGTTAAAAAAGTCAAATAATTAACCTGAAACCTGAAGATAAAAAAAACTAAAATATCTAGGAAAACAATTGAATGCATTAACATCCAACTAAATAGATAGGATGTCAACTAAATGTCTATATAGATAATAGTCAGCTAAATGTTTAAGTGCATTAATGTTAACTTTTGTGAAGCAACCATATGTTTGTAATCTAACATATAAATAAAATGTAAATATTTGAACAACTAACATGACAACTAACGGAAACTTTCTTGAACAAAATAAAAAAATATGAAGTATTTCTCCCATATAGTAGTGGAGTATTCAAATGGATGGCTCCGTGAAGAGTATTCAAATGGATGAGAATTTTCAGAGTATTATTCAACCATATCATCTTTGGATGGTCCCTCATCTTCAATGATATGAAGATACATATTCTTTATCAAAGTCTACACTGATATGAAGATATATTTATTTATTAGATTCATCTGATGATGAATCCTTATTTTTTATTTATCATATTCATCTTGTGATGGATCTTCAGTCGAAGTAAACATGATTGGCCCCCGTAATTCTTCCATTTTCTCCATCTTCTCGATAAAAAAAACTTTACTCTCTTTTCTCATTTCTTTTAGACTCATATTTTATCTTGAATAAAAATAAAAACTTGTTTTATCAATTTAAAAAATAATATTGAGTATTAAAAAAATATTTTCCTTTCATGTTTAAGTATGAGTTTGGATAAGTTACTGCCGCGAGTAACTAATAAAGTTTATGCCCCCACTTAACTGTTTAAACGTTGATGTGACCAATAGTTGAATAGTTAACAACAAAGTTAAATGTTCAAAATGGTTTTAATATAAATATATACTATTACCATTTTAAGTCATCAATAGATATTTTTTCCTACCTTAATGATTAATAGTTAAGATGATAACTAAATATTTTGGATAATATTTGATGAGATATTCTAACAAATCTAAGAGCGAGATATTCAATTTTATAACTTGATAATACACTATTAGTTTGATAAATGAACAACTAAAAGTCTAACTTGATAATAAGAAAATTTGATTTTAGTGAATGATATCTAAATATGTTTGATAATAATCTAATTTTTATTGTTTGAGAATATGGAATAAATACCTTACAGCTAAATTTCAAAGTATAAAAAAATCTTTCGATATTGTTGTAGTTTTTAGTTAAATATATTTTAATTCATAAAAATATTTAATTGATATATTACCTATTTGCATTATGGTTCAACGGCTAAGTTTATTTTTTAACTATATATATATTGTCTTTGTTAGAATGTCATAATTAAAATAAAATGTATATAGGTTGTGTTAAAATGTATATGGGCTATTTAATATTAGTTTGATATACATGATAGGAAATACGCATTAAACTCTTTGCGTTACTTTTTACCACATTCTATATATACACTTTAATTGTGACATATTTTTCAAGAGTGAAGATATAAGAGAGATAATTCTCTTAACATGGTATCAGAGCCCTAGCCTCGCGAACCATAGCCACAATAAAAGAAAACCCTAACCTCTAAAATTTTCATCTTGCATCGACGTGTTTCTGGCATAGCCTTTATCATCCGATGTTTATCTGATCTTTGTTTTCTCGAGACCGGTGTATTTCTAGTTTTGTTCCTCTTGCACTCATGTATTACCAATGTAGTGTTGTTTGTTTTTCTCATCACTAACATTTTCCCGGTATTTTTCACGGTGGACGAATTACATTCTGTGGTGAACCAGACAACCCCTTCTGTACCACGTGATGTGGCACTTGGATTTCAGAAGATTGATCTGACGTCAACCTATTATCTTGGTTCCAATGATAATCTTGGTAATATTATTTCCACTATTTAATTATCATGCTTGGTCTAATTTTCTGCGTTTGTCTTTAAAAGGTAGGAGGAAGCTTGGTTTTTTTAATGAAAGTATTTTGAAACTGGTGGATCTGAAGTCTCTGGAGGATTGGAATCTACGTGGACCGTCAGGCGGCAACGGTTCTCCAAGGCCACACAACACGACGCATGGATAACCATCGTGGGTCTGTTGGTTGCGGATATTCAGATTTACCTGTTGGCAAGGCTTCTTTTCTTTCTGGTCAGTTACATCAATTGATTTTCCTTCTTCCAGTAGCCAAAGTTTTCTTGACTGATGAGCTTCTGAGTGGTGATTTGTTCAGTACTCATTGGTTTATTGACACTGGAGCTTTTAATCACATGCCATGTGATAGCTCTCTATTGCATAATGTTACTGTTATGCCAGCGTGTGTAGTATCTCTACCCGATGGTTCTCAAATTATTGCTACACATTGTGGTAGTGTGCGTTTGTTTTGTCAGTTATCTTTGGATAATATATTTTTGGTTCCCAAGCTTTCCTGTAATTTGTTTTCAGTATCCTGCTTGACTGATGATCTCGACTGTATTGTTTCATGTGTTAAGTTTGGATATGTTATTGAGGACCGACGATCAGGGACTATGATTGGACTGGGTGAGCGGAGAGGTGGAATGTACTACTTCAGCGGTGTTGTGATGACCGAAGTTTGTAGTGTTGCAGTGGTTGATAATGATGTTGAGTTGTGGCACCGTAGGTTGGGACATCCTTTAGCTAAGATAGTTCAGTCTTTATCTTTTGTTTCTAGTACTAGTGATATGATTGTAGCTCACCCGTCTGATGTTTGTTTTTTAGCTAAACAGACTCGTAAATGTTTTTATGTTAGTGATTCTAAAGCGACTACTTGTTTTGAATTAATTAATTGTGACTTATGGGGTCCTTATCATACTCTGTCTTCCTGTGATGCGCAATATTTTCTCATTATTGTTGATCGTGTTGTATGGATTTATTTGTTGGCTGAGAAAACAGAAGTAACTTCCATGTTTTCTCTGTGCACCGTGTTTTTTATGACTTAGGTATTGTCATTCAATCTTTATGTATGGGTACTGCACAGCATAATGGTAGGATCGAACGAAAATAGAGACGTAATTTCAATATTTCCCGTACTATAAGGTTTCATGGTAACTAGCATGTTAAATTTTTAGGGGGAATGTATTTTGACTGTTGAGTATTTGATTAATAGAAATCCTGCTCAATTTTTGTGTTCCAAGATTTCATTTGAGATGCTTTTTGGTGTGCCTCTTGTTTTCTCTGAGCTTTATCTGTTTGGGTCTCTGTGTTATGTGCATGATCAGGGTCTAAATATGACAAGTTTTTAAGTCGTAGTCGTTGGTGTGTTTTTGTGGGCTACACGTATGGCAAGAAAGACTGGAAAATATATTATTTGGAGAGTCAATATTTTTTTTGTATCCCGTGATATGAAGTTTTTTTAACATATATTTGCATTTGCATCTCTTCATGTGCTTTATGAGTTGGGTTGTCCTGAGACTGGGGTCGCTGCACCTTCTACTACTGCTCTGGAGTGTAAGGAGGAGGTTGAGAAGGCCTCACTGATTGAAGATGGGGAGTTGCCGGATGGCGGCGTCCCTGTGATAGCGCCACTCACAGAGGTTGCCGAGGTTGGTGATGTGCAACCTCCGCCTCAGGTTGGTGACAACAGTGTCTCATATCCGCCAATAGTTTCGGATGTTATTTCAGATACTCTGGGCATTTCTTTAGATTTTGGACGGGGAAAGTGTAGTAAAATTCCATCTACTCGTTTGAATGATTTTTTGATGACGATAGTAGTACATTCAACACCATATGCTCCTCCTGCTCCCGGTTCCACTCCATCTCCTAATCATGGTATGCTTTATCCTCTCACTCATTATATAGACAATTCTTATTTTTCGTTAGCACACTGCTCTTTTCTTGTAACTATTACCTCTCGGATAAGCCTAAGTCAATTTGAGAGGCTATGCGACACCCTAGTTGGAGAGAGAAAAAACAACAAGAGATTCAGGCACTAGAGAATAATCATACCTGGACCTTGGCACATCTACTCCAGGGAAGAAATATTTTGGGAGTCAGTGGATTCATAAAATTAAATATCATGTTGATGGGAAAGTGAAACGCCTCAAAGATTGTTTAGTCATGTTTGGTAATCACCAAGTAGAAAGGGTTGATTATACATAGACCTTTTCCCTTGTGGCCAAGATGGTTATTGTACATCTTTTCTTAGCGATTGGAGAAACTCAAAATTAAGAGTTACCTCAGATAAGTGTAAAAAATTCTTTTTTTGCATGGTGATCTAGATGAGGAGGTTTACACGAAAATTCTTCTAGGTTTTGACAAAGGGCGCGAAGGGCAGGTTTTTCGCCTTCGCAAATTGTAGTATGGTCTGAAGTAGGCACATCGATTTTAGTTCGAAAAGTTAATTTCCGCACTGAAGAGGTATGGGTTTGTCCAATCCTATTCAGATTATTATTTATACTCTTATTCTATGAGTGGTTGTTGGATGCAAGTTTTGGTGTACGTTGATGATCTTATTCTATATGGGAATGATCCTGATGCATTGCTGGAGTTTAAGAAATACTTGAGCACTTGCTTTTATATGGAGAACTTAGGTCGTCTTAAATATTTTCTTAGAGTTAAAGTAGTACGGAGTCCCGCAGGTATCTTTTTCTGCCAATATAAATATTATCTAAACATTATTTCTAAGACAGGTTTATTTGGCAGCAAGGCTACACCGTTTCCCATGGAGCAAAACCACCAGCTTGGCAAGAGCGAGTCAGCGTTACTCATTGACGGGTACCACAGGTTGGTGGGGAGACTGATTTATCTTGCATTTCAACGACTAGTTATCTGTTTTTTGGTACATATTTTATCTCAGTTTCTGCAGAAACCACAGGACGATCACTGGCATACTGCATTATGAGTTGTTCGTTATCTCAAAGGAAGCCCGGGTCAGGGAATTTTTCTGCCGAATAGTTGTAGTCTCACTTTGACATGTTGTTGTGACTCTTATTGGGTTGGTTGTCCTAAGACTAGGTGCAATATGAGTGGTTGGATCGTATTCTTAGGTGATACCTCTGTTTCTTGGAAGACTAAGAAATATGGTGTTGTTGCATTATCTTATGTTGAAGCAGAGTACCAGTCTATGACAGGATTGACTTGTGAGTTAAAGTGGTTGCACAGTTTACTCAAGGATTTTGGGGTCTCACACTTAGGGGTTATGCAAGTTTTATGTGATAATCAGTCAACTTTACATCTTGCCCAGAATCATGTGTTCCATGAGCGCTCAAAGCATATTGAAGTAGAGTGTCATTTTCTATCGGATGCGATACTTGATGGGATTATTTGCGCATCTTACGTGCCCACTTAGTCTGAGCTTGCAGACATCTTTACCAAAATACTAGGCAAGCAGTAGTTTGAGTTTTTTCTTGGCAAGTTGGGCATTCATAATCTTTATGCTCCAACTTGAGGAGGGATGTTAGAGTGTCACGATTAAAATACAATGTATATTGGATGTATTATAATATATATGGGCTATTTAATATTAGTCTGATATATATTTTAGGAAATACACATTAAACCTTTTGCGTTTCTTTTTGCCACACTTTATGTATACACTGTAATTGTGACCTGTTATTCAAGAGTGAAGATATAAGAGACACAATTCTCTCAACAGTCTTATAGTTAAATATTATTTTCTAGAAGGTAAAGATTTCAATTTAGGATGATATGTTATTCTTTGTTGATTAATAGTATATTGCTAACATTGGTTCAAAAAAATACTAAAATAAAAACAAATAAAAAACGTATTTTTATAATTTTATGAAGTTAATTAAATGCATCATCGTCATCAGTTTTTTCTTCTTTTTTCCGCTGTCTCTTTAGAATAATTTCTTTTTGTACTCTTCTGCACAATCGTCTTCCACTTAACAAATTTCAATTTATTGTAGTTACTTTACAACAATCTACATTTTGGTATTATTTTTGTTATATATATGTATATTATGAGATAACATATGTTTGTAGTTTATTAAATATTATGTGTATATAAAACTAAATACTTGGTATAATCGGTGTACTCGTCTAACATGTAATTATTTTTTATTAATAGCTAAATAATTTATATTTAATTGAGTGACACCTAAATAATTTATGTAATTAGTGTATTAGTCTAACAAGTACATGTTTTTTATTATAGTTAAATGATTTATATTTCAGTGATGGACAACTAAATTTTTGAGCTTGCAGTTGAATACATATACAAATTGGGAAATATATAAGCGAAAGCTAAAATAGATAAGTAACATATGAATTTATAAGTTGACAATAAAATATTTAAATAAATAAGTGATAGCTAAATGTTCATTAAAATATGAATATTTTCATCAACAACTTCTAACAACTAAATGTTTTTTATTTAACAACTAAATATTTTTTTATTTCACAACTAAATTCCAAATAGCTATATATTGTCTAACATATAAATTAATACACAAACAATTAAAATATAAGTTGGTAGCTATATTGATTGTTAATAATAGTATTATGATAAACTCAATTCATTAGTTGAGAATATGTTTAAAAAAAGATTAATAATAACAATAGTGGAATAAAGTTCCACAAACATACATAACCAATCTTCTATTTATTTTCCTCTTTTATTTTGTTTTTGTTGTTTTCTTTTTTAAGCATCATCGTTGATGATAGTCTCGAATATTTATGTCCTCATTTGGCTAATATTGCAACTGTTCTGGTGTCTATCCATTGTTTATAGTAAATATTCATTTTCAAATAGTAACATGAATACTCCATAGTCCATCATGTTTGTTTGTTGGGGTGAATCTATTACATTCAACTTATCTTTGGGTTGTACTTGAATAAATTCGTCATTCTCATCACCTTTAACATTTTTAAGTATTTCACATGTATTCATTCATATTGTTATATTATTTTGATATTTAAGTTACTATGTAATAAATATATTTAATAAAATTATATTTTACCAATTATTTGAAAAATTGAAGGCTTGGGTCTGCCTCTTCATTCCTATATTGGTACGAGTTACTAGTCATATCAACTACTTTCTGAGTCAAAACAAATCAACGGCTAATGGCCGATAGATTGATTTATATGCTGGCTCTTGAAAGCTTATCGATTCTATCTCAGTGAGCAGATAAATTCATCACTTGAGTTCTCTGTTTAGATGAGTCTTTTGTTTTTTACTCTTGTTTATTGTTTCTTGTTTCTTGTTTAAACGTTCAAAATATGCATTGATAATATGTTTTTATAGTAAAAACTTAATTATTATTTAGTAATAACTAAGTGCTTATTTAGCAGCTAAATAAGCAGTTGGTTTAATGTTTAGAGAATATAAAACGACTAAATATTTCACTGCTAGCTAAATCTGCATGTAAATTATATTTAATTCAAAACTTGCACTAAATTTATGTGTACATGTTTTTCATCATCTATCAAAGATCTATTATGTATTGTTGGTTTGCTCATTAAGTTTAAATATGTTTGAGAAAGTAAGCAATGCTCTTTAAGTGTTATAATCTCTTTATCTTTTAAGCAGGTCATTACTAAGTCTTTCATGAGCTTTCTTATTGTTAATCTTTTGCAGTTATAATATTTTTTAAAGTAGTATAATTATTCTTCTTTACTTGCCAAAGAATTTTAGCAAGCGGCAACTCGTCTTTAAGCTTTGTAAATTATGGTTATGTAAACTCTTGGAAAAAAAATTAGTGGCTTCCAAAATATTGGTCTCTACTTTGACGATCTTGAAAACGATGACTTTGCTCGCCCCTACCTTCCCCCAAGCTCCTCAAACATGGTTACCTTCAATGGTAAGTATTTTTCTATTTCAGGGGAGAATGATACGGTGACTCACTCCTTATTGAGTAATATTCAGCTAATGCTCAACCTAGAGAGGCAAGTGTGAAGCAAATCTACCCTTATCAACACACTCAACACAGACAAAGAGAGCCTATCTAATGACCTCCTTATCGCCAATCAGAGTGTCGAAACATTGAGAAAAGAGCTCGAGGAGTTGAAGAAAGGGAAAAAAGACTTGGCGACCAGGCTGGCCACTTCGGAAACGGCCAACACAGAGCTCCAAAATAAGTGTTCTGGCTTGGAGAAAGATCTCTCCACTTCGAAAGAGGAGGTGAGGGCTAAGGACAATGTTATCCAAACCCTTTCTGGTGACAAGACTTCTCTTGAAGATGTAGTGTCCAAAGTCACCAAGGAGAAAGAGGATTTGATAAAGGAGCAGGAGAAGACAATCCAGGCCAAGATCGACGCATACACCAACAAGTTGATAGATTCCCAAGAGGAGAGGTATGCTGAAGTCAAATCTGACATGGTCTTGCTCTTTCATCGAACTTTCCCGAAGAGGACGCTTGGTACTCTTTGGCAATATGTAGAATACGAAGATCTCCCATTCCATACTATGGTAGATGGTGATAAACACAACTATTCCAGTGGTTATGATGATACCACCGATGAGGAAGAAGGGACCGGAGAGAGCCCCAATGATGAACCCAAAGATCCAAAGAAGAAACAAGATGAAGCATGAACATCTAAGGGAGTCCATTCCTAAAGTTTTAACTATCTTATGTTTTTCTTTTATCCTTATGTCAGACTAAAGTCCTTGGATGGCCAAGGCATTTTTGTGATCGTGTCCAGCTCGTGCCCGGACAGGCTTTTTTCTTTTAAAACTTCAAAGTCCTTGGATGGCCAAGGCATTACATATGTTTTAATATTATCCCTTGGTGTTAGCCGGACAACTTTACTTTGCACAATTCTGTCCTTGTTTTATGTCTGCCCAATCTTGATGGCTGATGTTTAAATAACCCCTAGTTATTTTACAAGTATTTTAAGCTGAGAGTGTTTAAATTCTCTGATGACAAATGTTTAAATGGTCATCATTCCACCAGATCAATCCGATCTGTCAATGATACTTAGAAGGCTTTAAAGAAACGATCAATCAAACCACTCCGAATTTTTTAAGAAGGCATCAAATTTTATTAAAAAACCCGGACATCTCATTAAAAGCTCCCCGCGCCACCAGGGTAGGAAAGAGAATGCCCCCTAATATTTACATGGACTTTAAACAAGTAAATATTTACAAAAATTTCATTCTAGATACAACCGGAGGTGTTCAATGTTCCAGGGGTGGTTTAATATTCTTCCATCTTTATCTTGAAGCCTGTATCTTTCAATGACCACATAGGGTCCTTCCCAATTTGGAGCTAGCTTTCCGAACTGCTTCTCTTTAGTATGTAGAAAGACTTTTCTCAACACTTTATCCCCTGCCAAAGAGGCAGCTTCTATCCATTTTGAAAAATAATCAATGGCTACAATGATAGTTCTGCACCCTCCAGAAGCCATTGGTAGAGGTCCCACCAGATCCAACCCAACGAGTAAAAGGTATTGGTTCAGAAATCGACTCCAAAGGGACAACTGGATTATGAATTTCATTACCATATATTTGGCATGAATCACACTTCTTTACCAATTCCTTGACATCTTCCATTATAGATGGCCAGTAGTATCCGGCCAACAAGACTCTTCGGGTTAAATCTCTATAACCACAGTGTGCTGACCCTTCACAATCATGCAGTTCAGACAGCACTATTTGGCACTCTTCAATCCCCAAACAACGCAAGAGAGGTCTACTAAAATACTTCTTGTAAAGGACGTCTCTTATGATTAAAAAATCACGAGCCCTATACTTCATTTTTCTTGCTACTGCTTTTTCCGGAGGCAAAATGCCATCTGAAATGTATTGACGAAGAGGATACCTCCAGTATTTAGGTTGACCCACTTGTATATTTAACCTTTCCTCCTCTTCCTTGCTCTGATTGAGTTGAATGGATGGACATTCCTGCACATGAATCCATGGGTAGGACTCAGAGTATGCTATGGTTGCCAAGGAGTCTGCTAGTGTATTTTCTATTCTGGGTATGTACTCATAGCTGATTTCTTTAAAGTTAACTGCCACCTCCTTAAGAATGAATAAGTATTTAATCAACTGCTCCTTTTTTGCCTTAGATTGACCTTGGGCATGATGGATAAGAAGCTGAGAATCACTCATTAACCTGACTCTTTTGGCTCCACAAATCAGGGCTAACTTCAAACCAGCTATGGCAACTTCATATTTAGACTCATTGTTAGAAGCCCTGAAAGCAAAACATATAGCCTGGTACAACTTGTTGCCGTACGGAGAGGTTAAACAAATCCCAGCACCACAACCCATGGTACTTGATCCACCATCAGTCTGAACAACCCATAGCTTCTTAGTCTTTTCACCTGTAACTTGTTTAGTACTCCTGTCCGAATGGAACTCAACTAGGAAATCAGCAACATACTGAGCCTTGATTGCAATTCGAGGGGAAAAATCGATGTCATAGTCTCCCAATTCTATTGACCAATTGGTCATTCTGCTTGATATGTCTGCCTTTTAAAGAACATTTTTCAAAGGAAAAGATGTTCAGACGACAATAGAATGAGACTGAAAGTAGGGCCTCATTTTCCTAGCAGCAATTACTAAAGCCAGTGCTAGCTTTTCAAGTTTTAAATACCTTTTTCAGCATCCATCAGGCTTTTGCTGATGTAGTACACCAGACGAGGATAATTGTCCACCTCTCTTACTAGCATTGCACTTATGGCACATTCGGAGACTACAAACTAATATATATATATATATATATATATATATATATATATATATATATATATATATATATAATGTTTCTCCATCAATAGGTTTAAACAGGGTTTTGGGGGAGGATAAATGCTTTTTTATTTCATCAAAAGCCTGGTCGTACTATGGAGACCAGTTGAATTCTTTGGCACCCTTTAAATTTTGGAAAAATAGGGCACACCTATCCGAAGACCTTGAGATAAAACGGTTTAGAGCAGCTAACCTCCCTTTCAATCTTTGTACATCTTTAATCTTGCGAGGAGGATCCATCTGCAGTAAAGCATTAAGTTAGTCCGGATCGGGCTGTATTTCTTTCTCACTTATTACATACCCTAAAAAATTCCCGGACTGCACTCTGAAAACACATTTTTTCTGAATTTAATTTTAAATTAACTTTTACCATGAAGTTTCTTGCAGATCTGCCAAGTGTAACTCTTCTTCCACACTCTTTACCATAATGTCATTAATGTAGACTTCCATATTTCTTCCAATCTGATCAACGAATGTTTTGTTGACCAACCTCTGATAAGTAGCCCCAGTATTCTTTAATCCAAAGGGCATCACCTTATAACAATGAAGGCCCTTATCAGTAACAAAAGTAGTGTGTTCCTGGTCCTTCAGATCCACTTGAATATGATTATAACCGGAGAAGGCGTCCATAAAGGGCAACAACTTGTTCCCAGATGTGGAGTCCACTAACTGATCGATCCGAGGGACTGAATCTAGGTCTTTTGGCCAAGCCCTATGAAGGTCAGTCAAATCGATGCACATATGCCACTTCTCGTTTTTCTTTTTTACTAACACTGGATTGGATATCCATAAAGGGTACTAAGATTCCTTTATGTGCCCCATCTTTGTAAGCCGGTCAACCTCTTGAACTATGACATCAACTTTATCCTTAGAAAAATCTATTCTCTTCTGGACAACGGGTCCTACATCTTTTCAGATGGATAACTGGTGTGATATAACACCTGCAGGCACTGCAATTACATCAGCATTGCACCAAGCAAAAACGTGTTGATGATCTGTTAAAAAAGATAACATTTTGCTTTTTAGTTCTGATGTCATCTTAGATCCAATCTTGACACTTCTTCCTTCAGCCATAGAGTGAGTTTCAACCTCTTCAATTGGTATTAAAACACCAGGGGTCTCTCTGGGGTCATCAATTTCACCCTCTCCCCAGAGGGCCCCTCCAACTGCTAATCTTTACTAATCCGAATTGCCCCCAAAGTTCTAGCAGCCACTGTTGTTGCATAACATTCCCTTGCTATCTTCTGACTACTTCGGACAACTCCCACTTGTCCTTGCACTCGGTATTTTAAACATTGGTGAAATTTTGAAGCCACAACATGCATCCTGGAGAGCCAAGACCTTCCCAAAATGGCATTGTAGCACGTGGGACAATCCACCACAACAAAAAGTAATATGACCATTTTCTTAAAAGGGCCCTTGCCAAACAACACCTGCTCCTCAAACTCTCCGACTACGTCCGTAGAGCTTCCAGTGAAACCCACAATAGACCTGTTCGAACGTTGAATTACTGCTGAATTCTTCATTTGTTTATAGGAAGTTAAAAAGAGGATATTGGCTGAGCTGCAAGTGTCCACTAAAATTCGTCTAATGTCATTGCCCCCAATGGATGCTCCTATCACTACAACATCTTCATGGGGACCAGCTATGTTCCTCAAATCATCTTCATCAAAAACAATGAAGGGAAAATGAATTTACGACTGATAGGAAGTCATGCCTCCTTCCAATTGAGTAGCCAGGGTGTGAACATGCCTCTTTCTTGAAGAAGTAGTTGGTGCAGTCATGGTATCCCCCCTAAATATTGTAAGTGACTCAAAAAATCTTTTGAGCCCGGGACATCGTCTTGGTATGTTCTGTGATAACGCCCACCTTATTCCGGGTTGGATCAGGATCCAAATAATCTGACTCCACATCAAATCTTTCAATAATTACCATGGCCCCGTCCGGAGCCGACGTCCCTGCATTGTTTGTTGGGCCGGTCCGATGAGCATTATCGGGCCTATTCTCACTTCTTCTTTTAAGATAAGCTCCCAATTTTCCTCTTTCAATTAAATTTTTCACCTCTTGTTTCAAAGCGATGCAATATTCTGTGTTATGGCGAATATCATGATGATATTGACAGAAACAAGTATTACGACTTTCCCTAGGAGATTGAAGCGCAGCCGACTTCCTAAAATGTACTTCATCTTTTATTTTGTCATAGATGGCTGCCATATTTTCTTTCAATTCGGTAAACCACTCCGGTTGGACCCAAGACCCTTGCTTATTTCTGGATTGCTGGCTCTGAGCTGGTGCTGGGTGAGATTGAGCCTTGGCCCTGTTGGGACCTTGTCCGGCTTCCTTAGCCTTGTACCCAGACTGATTTTTGTTCTGGTTTGGTGTAGCTGGTGCTGATCTCACTTGCCTGTGCACCCTAGTCTTCTTCGTTTCATCCACATTGATTTTCTTTCCCACCTGATTCAGTAAACTGCCCCACATCATGGCTTTCTTCCTGGTTACCGAATCTGCCAAATTGCCAGGGTTCAAACCCTGTCTTAGAGAAGCTATTGCTACTTGTTCAAAGCAACCAGCTAATCCATTCTTGGTGTTCACAAAACGACTTATATATTCTTTCAATTATTCGTTCGGTTCTTGGGCACAATGGATAATAGTGTCTCCATTTCCCTTCACCTCCTTATTTCCAACGAACTGCCTCCCGAAGGCCATCCAAAAGGTATGAAAATTTCTGATGCACTCATGTGGCAGGCTATTATACCACTTCAGAGCACTCCCCGTAAAAGATTGAGAGAATTCTCTACAAAACAACTTATCATCATCGTCAAAATTCATCATAAAGTTTTGAAACTGCTCCAGATGATTATCTGGATCTTTGCTCCCATCGTATTTTTCCATCTTAGTACTGTCAAACCTCTTTGGAAGGTTTCCGGACAGTATCTTGGAAGACAATAAAGATTGTCTCCAATTTCGGCCACGACTAAACACAATATCTTCATTGGGAGTTACAAAGATACCTGGTTCATCATGGGAAGCGAAAGGATCCATCAACAGCTGGTCTATATGTCTCCGGCCATGGCTGTGGCTATGAGATGACTCTTTACCTAGATGCCTTTTCAAATTTCCATGCCTGTGCCTCTTTCTTGAATATTTTTTGACCAACTTTTGCTTCTTCTTAGACCTACCTTCATCACTGCTGAATGACAAGGACTCCTCAATTCCATCTTCATTCGAGGAGCTACTAGAGGCTTCTGAATCTGAGCTCTCCACCGGTTTAGACCGGTAAGACTTCTTTGAGCTATCATGAGTCTTTTTAGTACTCACATTGGTCTTTGCTGATGGGTCATACTCCCTTGGATTGTCAGTGTGGTGAATAGCTGACACTTTTGATTTTTATTTCAAGCCCATCTCCACCCTTTTAGCAGCCCTCAAGGCTTCTATCTCAGCTTTCAACCTGTCTCGCTCTTCGATCGTATATTCATCGTTTTCTCCCACCACTTCTGCCAAATTTGGTGGCACTGCCTGCTCGTCCGGATTCATGCGAACTAGTTTTTCTTGCTGATTTTGAATGCTAGATTGAGGCACCTTCTTCTCCCACTCTGGTCGCCAATTTGGTGTGAATTATTTTTGACTGAGGGTAATTTTGTCAGATGTTTTGTGGTGTTTCAAGGGTATTAAATGTTTAAGTGTTTTGTAGTGAGAGAGTTAAGCTGCCTGGTTGTATTAAATGTTCATTACCCTCATTAATGAAAGTGGTTGGGTATTTATACCTTTAATTATGGGCCATATGGGCTTTCAGGTCAAACTTATGAAATCGGGTCGAGTTCAAAAACCCATTAGTTTATTAAGCAGATTAGTAACTAGCTTAGTCAAAAGGTGTTAGCGTTTTAATACTTTTGTCCTGTCCGGATGGTTCAGTGGGTGGTTATTGTTCGGATTGCCCCTGTCCGGTTTCTACAGTGAGTGGGGAATATTTACGGACTCATCAAGGTATAATTAAGTTGGTAACTTATACATGACCATTAACCTATGAATGAAAAAGAAAAGTGAATATGCGTTCAATATTATTCTCTCAACAGAATTGTGTGACATTATCATACGTGGTAATTGGGTTCCATTATCTATTATGATGATCATTGGTACTCCATAGCAGCCACATATATTTGTTTGCTAAGAAATGACTACCTATTTTCATGTGATATTAGTTAATGGTTGAGAATCTACCCATTTGGATAAGCTATCTACTATTACTACCAATATATTTCTTCATCATGAAAATTTAGGTAGGAGGCCCATAATGTCAAGGTCTCATATGTCAATAGGATTGCTTCAAGCATTGTTTCTATTAACACAACTGAGGATGGGACAAATTAGAGAATCGTTGGGAAATTTCATAATATTTGACTTTATTTTTTGCATCCTCCATTATTGTGGACCCATAGTATATTTGAAGGGTAATTTTTGTTTGTAAGGCCTTTTATCTGTAATGTACACTACCTTATCTATCATTAAGTTCTTCAACTATAAAGACTGCTTCGTCTGAGTCGAGATATGTGAGTAAAATTTTGGTGAAGCCTTACTTGTAGAGTGTATCTGATATCCTTACAAACCTTGTTAATTTCATTATAATTTTACTATTTATGTATTGTTTTTTGCCAATGACGTTAATTCAGATATCTTTTGATAAAAGCTCATCAATGTTTCTCTTATTTTTCTCCCTTAATTATCGCGACCTCCAAAAAGGTTTATAATGTGATTAACGGTTTGACTTGGAAATGATTCAGTTCTGGAACACCTCTCAATATGTTGTAGGTACTTTTTATAATATGTTGGCTGAACTCCCAATGTTTATCATCATTCTTTTTTACTTCTACTCTAACCAGTTTTATATTGTTTAGTCTAATATCACTATGTGGTGTTGTTAGTCCTTTCGTATCATCAACAGAAAATGCCAACACTGGATACATGTTTTGGTATAAAGGAGATGATATTTGACCATTTTGTTGGACCTTTAAATTTCTAACATACATATTATTTAAGTTCTTGGTGATTTCTGACAATGGATATCCTTCATCTATTACATATACATTTTTCCTATTCGAATTATATTCCAAATATTGCTCTTCTTCTTCCTTAAAGAATGCATTATTTTCTTCAACTCTCGATTATTCTACCTTTTTGTGTTTTCCTTTCATTACTTAGCGGTTTGTTGTGATCAGAATTTGTATACCTTGATATATTTCTACTTTTTCTTTTAAACTCTGAAAGTTATCATAATCAGTCAAGTTTCAGACTTTATCATATAAAGCCCAAAAATCCCTTGTGTAGTGTCCAATATCGCCATGAAATTAGCAATGTTTATTTTGTCTTTTTTCATATCTCTAAGCTCTTTTAGTTTTTTTTTGCCTTTTCTATCTGCGTATCTCTTTGGTTCTATCATAATTTACTTTGAAAATTTTGGTTAACTCAGTGTATGGCCCTTTAGTCGGATTCTTTGTACTTTGGCTATTATTGCTCCTATTATTATAATTGCTCTTACATCTTAATCTTTGATAACATTTTCTTTTGTTAAAATGCTTTAGCTCGGACGATCCCCCATAATTATTGTTCTTGGATGTTTTATTGTGTGAATTCAAATTGACTTGTGCAACGTGAGTGTTTCATTGTTGAATGTCAGTGTATAATTTCATGGATACACTCTTCTGATTTATTCCCCTGCTGATATATCATTCCACATATGCTAACAAGTACCTGAAAGTAAGGGTCTTCTTTTTCATGATAGAATTGGCCAAAGATCCTGACAATATTCATTGTTTATTTGTTGTAATGACTACTAAGTTTTGACAATCCCGCAACTTGCTCTTAGTATCCTCAAACCTCTAAGTATAGTAATTCAAGATCTCATTATATCATTTTGTAAAAGTGGATGATTTAATCACCGCCGTATTTCATTGATTTAGAGTCAAGATAGTGGTTTCGAAATTGTATGCATAATATTTTGAAGCTTGTAAACATCCCGCTGGAAGGCTATTGGACTATGTTAAGACATTTTTGCTCAGTGTTAGGACAAATTCCCTAAACTTCATAGTGAATCTGCTCTAAAATACCTCAACATATTACGTTGAAATTATTCAACATGATAATCCAGATCTGCCTTTCCATTATATTTGTCCATCTTGTGGTTACTAAAGTTTGGTGCTATGACTCTATGGAATATATTCAAAACGATAAAGGATTTTTTTCGTATAGCATGATAATCAATGTTAATAATTGTTTTTGATTTATTTATATTTACTTATCCCATAAATGTATCTTTATTATTGTATGAATTTGTGCCAACGTTCGATCGAAGCTTTGGCGTTGCTTTTGTTCTAAAAAGTTGATAGATATCGGTTACGGTGGTGTCCATATGGTGATGTAGCTAAGCTAGGGGTATGGACCCAAAGTGCTCTGCAGATCCGTATATACGTGAGGTTTTATATATTGGTTATTTGTATCCATCATTGTCAAAGCCTGAAGGTATCCATAGGGCATATTGAAGTAATTTGGTGTTACCGCTGTATGATTTTATTAAAATAGATACCGTGTTGGAGGTATCCGTACTATTGGTTATTTGGGTAAATTTGTGGTTGCGCTACCATGCCTTGAAAAACATAGCTGAAATCATAGGTGGGTTTTTTTGGAGAAAGCTCATAATTCAGTTGAGCTCCCTGCTGAGCCACATCGACTTGTTTGTGATTATGGTTTGTTCTAGGCTACGGTGGAGGAGCTTGCTGATCATTTTGATGATGGGAGATGTCGAGTGTCCAAGATTTTTTCTCTCTAATGTTGTCATATTGGGCTGACCAATATTCCCGGTGATACACTTCTTTCATCATGAAATCAATTTCCATAGATGCATGGATTTGGTTCTTCTCTTCTACTTAAAATTATTTGGTATGTGTATAAAGGATATATTGTGTCTATTAGTGACAGTTTTTTAGGCGATCTCTTATCACGAAATTAGTTACACTGTCTCCTTTTTCATCTTCTTCTTCAACGTCATCTTTAGGGCGCTAGATTTTGGATTAAACCTTTGGCTAAAGAGTGGTATACAACATGTCATATATCATCATAACTTGCTCATCCTGCAGTTCTCTTGCTACGTTTTTATTTGTCAATTGGATAACTTTAGTGGAAACAAGTCGATCTTGCTCATCGATATTTTTGTTGGTATTGTCATTGCCAACATGCAGAGTATTATTTTGCTTCAATTTTTCCATAGTTTGTGCTTTGCTTTAGTATTTATTTTTGTTAGATGAAAACCTCATGTCTACAGGTCGGTTCCCATGGAATTGAAAATTGGGTGGGTATAAATTTGCATGAATAAATCTGGATACAAATCTAAGAACTAATGCGATTAGCAAATTATAGCACCAAAATAACACGAATAATAATGAAAAAGTTGAAATTTATTTATAGCGATATAAAGTACATATCATTTAATCTATAAAGATCATATCTTATCTATAACAAATTATATCTTATTCTAACTTGAATAAGATTATACCTATAACAATTATTGATATAATAATATAATGGTAGTTAGTGATATCTTTGACTTTTTATTTACTACTTCATATATATAGCTGAATAAATAATTGTGTTCCAATGGTTCAACCCATTAGGCTCTTAGTGGATTGACCAAATGGACTTTAAGCTCTCGATGGGCCAGATTTTGTGAACATGACAATTTATACCCTTATCACTCAAATGTTTTTGTTTTATCATTTTTAAATTTGTTTTTCTGTGTTATTTAGATATTTAAAAAGAATAATAATAATAATAATAATAATAATAATAATAATAGTTAAGTATTTATATAAGCTGGTTTAACATAATTATAATTGAATCTATAATAACTATTTAGTTGTTATTATGAAAAACTTATGGTTTTTACAATGACTTAGCTGGTTGATTGATTTACCTATAGTAACTAGGCCAACAACTAATTGCATATAAGTGCTTAGCTTATAAATTGGTACAAACAACTAAATTTTATTATTTTATCATTGTTTCATAGTTTTTTTATTGTTATGTACATTGATTTAGCTATTTACAAAGAAGAATAACAACTAAATGTTAACAAACAATATAAAAAGCTACAAGTTTACATATATTATGTTAGGTTATCTATATGAAACATTGCACTATATTTTTGTACAATGATTTAATTGTTGGGTTGCTTTTAACTAAAGTCACAACTAAATCTTATATAATTCTAACATTACCAAAATGAGTGGTAGCTAAATATTTATAAAAGTTTGTATGTTATTTTTGTTTAACTAGACTAACAACTGAATGTTTATATATATATATATATAGCTCATACATTGGTCCAACTTGAGTACCATATAAATATTTTGTTTCATAGCTATTTAAAACTTTCTTAATTTATTGATTGATTTAAACAATTATTTTATTTTTCTAAGAAGTAATAAAAACTAAATGTTTATAAAGAATAAAAAAACTAAACGTTTACATATATTTTTCTTTTAGGTTGGTTTAACATAGTAACAACTAAATGTTTATATATAATATATTCAATGATCTAGCTGGTGGTGTATTCTAACTAAAGTTACATGTAAATTTTGTAATACATTTAGATATCTAATTGTTAAAAAAAGATTTAGTTGTTAGATAGTTTTAACTAAAACCACAACTAAATGTTATAATATTCTAACATATTCAAAGAGGGTATTAATTAAATTGTTTGTTTCATAGTTATTAGATACTTTTTAAAATATATTTTCCCATTTGTTCTTTGATAAATTATTATGGATTAATATAAATAGTCATGTTTAAACTTAGGTTCTAATATGTTTTTTTATCCTATATTTAGTTTTACAAGTTTCGACTCTCTTTATAAGTAAGTTTTAGGTATATGAACTATTTTGCATATGTCACATTTAAATTTATTATATTATTTAGAGAAAATTAAGAATTTTTATTGTTAAAATAACTCAGGGTTTGCTAGTATGCTTGTGATGGTTAACCGTTGTATGGGGGTGTTGGATTATGAAAGTGAAACTTCATGTATTGTATATTTTGATGCATAAGGTGATACGTTATATATGAGTTGGTAATGTTAAAAATGATATTTTTGTTAGATATATATGACATAAATATAGGGACCTTGCTAGTTTATCTTAAGCTACTTGTGTAATTTGGTGTGGATAATTTCGGTCTGAGGGTAATTTAGTCAGATGTTTTGTGATTATTCAAGGGTATTTAATGTTTGGGTAGTTTGTAGTGAGAGATTTGAGCTGCCTGGTTGTATTAAATGTTCATTACCCTCGTTAATGAAAGTGGTTGGGTATTTATACCCTTAATTGTGGGCCTCATGGGTTTTCGGGTCAAACTCATGAAACCGGGTCGACTTCAAAGGCCCATAAGTTTATTAAGAAGGTTGATAATTAGCTTAGTCATAAAGTGATTAGTTTTTAATACTTTAGTCCTGTTCGGATGGTTTAATGGGTGGTTTTTGTCCGAAATGCTCCTGTCCGGTTTCTACAGTGAGTGGTGAGAAAATCCAGACTCATCATAATTAACACTGAAAAATATTTTATGGTGTTGTTGTAGAGTTTTTTTGTGCTCTGTAAATGCTTACCACTGAAGTTGGATTTTATGTTGTGTATGTTCATACGGTTTATATGTATAATAGAAAGTATGTAAATGTCACCATGTGGTTATGTTTCTAGGTCGGACAATAATGGTAGCTTTTTGTGTGATGTTGTTCATGCTAGAATTCTCAATGAGTTGAATTTAAATTCTTCTATATCCTCTTCAGATATAATAAAAAATATTTAAATATTATTAACCCTTTTAAGGTTAGGTAGATTACTTACCGACTAACCATGAATGGTAAAGATAAAGCTAAAAAATAAGTTTGTGAGATGTTTCATTGTCATATAATTATTTAAATAATTATTTTGATTGTATTAAGGATTTTGATCCTAAGTGTCAATTAGTTTTAGATTCTAGTTGGACAAATATTGAGTTTATGCAATATTTTGTTGGATTTAATTCTTGTTGATGCAGTTTTCTAATATTACCAGTGTGTGTTGCTTTTTTCTGGTACCAGTTTACAAGGAAAATATAAAGGTCAATTACTTACTGCAAGTTCAAAAGATGGAAATCAATGTATGCTTATTCATTTTTAAATAAATATATTGCTTGTTCAAATAACCAAATTAATTATTATATTTATTGACATGCAAATTAATATTTGTTCTAACAACTGAATATATAACGTAACAGCTAAATGTTTGTATTTCAGGTTATTGTCCTTACAACCAAATATTTGATTTAGAAGTTGAATAAGTATACCAAATGCTAAATTTATAATATGAAAAATAAAAGTTTTATCTAATAATTTTTGTCTTGAAACCTAAATGTTTTATTTAGCATTTGTATAATACACCAAAAATAAAAAAATATATTGTGATTGTTAAATGTTTTGGTCTAAAATGTTATTGTTCTTACAGGTTAAATGTTTTGTTTACCATTTCAATATATACATAAACTAATAAATATGACAACTAAATGTGTGATCACATTCTTAATTTAGATAGTATGTTAATGTTCAAGGCTAAAGCTATTGTTATAGTTATAGCTAAATGTCTATTTTCATATTGTTTTACATTAAAAAAATTCATTGAGGTTTAAAATAATCATTCATATTTGCTTTGTTATTGTCCGTCCTTAAGAAAAGATAATTGGTCATAGTTTTTGGGTATATTGAAGCGAATTTGAATGATCTTATTGTAATCTTCATTCTTTATCGACGCCCATTTAACATAATTTATGTAAGTGGATTATTCGATAAATATCTATACTTTTAATGTATTATCTATATGTGCAACAATCCTAGAGGAAAAATTGAGGGTCGAACTAAAGGATTTTTTAAAAAATATGATTAACAAATTTTCGTGTTGTGAGTTTTCTCCAAATAGTATAACTTATAAAGCTGTTTTAATGCATTAGATATTATTTTATATTATATATAAATATTCAATTAACACATAAATAATAAAATCTATATATTTTGGATTACATTAAATATTTGAATGTTTTTCTAATTTATTTAACCTAAAAGTTAATATTTTTAATTAAATAATCTAACAACTAAATATCAAGTTTATAAGTGATGTTTTTCTACAAGCAGCTAAATATGTGTATTGGTTTCGTATTATTGTATGTGTATTGTTTGACCAATAATTTTTTATTAGATAATAGCAAAATGACATATATTTTATAGCCTCACATATTAATATTTGACGTAGTAGCTAAATACATATGCAAACAGACAACTACATATTTGTGATATAAATAAAGTAATACATAACCTTACAAATTAATACATATATAAATAACTTGATATATAAACAAATAATTAAAAAAAATGTGAAAATCTGAAAGTGTAAATAGATGAACATATAGGCAATATATTTGGCATAAAAGTTGAAGGCATTAACAATATACAAATAGACAACTAAATGTCTAAATTTATTGTTCATTATTTTTGGAAACGACTAAATATTTTAAATCTTACAGTTTAATGAAATGTAATATTTAAAACAACTAATGTTAGATGTAAAAGAGTTGAATAATTAACTTGAAACGTAAAGATAAAAAAACTAAAATATCTAGGATAACAATTGAATGCATTAACATTCAACTAAATATATAAGATGTCAACTAAATGTCTATATAGATAAATAGTCACCTAAATGTTTAAGTGCATTAATGATAACTTTTCTGAAACAACTAAATGTTTGTAATCTAACAAATAAATGAAATATAAATATTTGAACAACTAACACATACTTTCTTCAACAAAATTAAAAGTTATGAAGTCTTTCTCCCATATAGTAGTCGAGTATTCAAATGGATGCCTCCATGAAGAATATTCAAATGAATGGGAATTTTCAGAGTACTATTCAACCATGTCATATTTGGATGGTCCCTATCTTTAATGATATGAAGATACATCTTCTTTATCAAAGTCTGCACTAATATGAAGATATATATTATTTATCAGATTCATCTGATGATGAATCTTTATTTTTTATTCATCATATTCATCTTGCGATGGATCTTTAGTCGAAGTAATCATGGTTGGTCCCCATAATTCTTTCATTTTCTCCATATTATAGATAAAAAAAACTTTAGTCTCTTTGCTCATTTCTTTTAGACTCATATTTTATCTTGAATAAAAAGAAAAACTTATTTTATTAATTTAAAAAATAAGATTGGGTATTAAAAATTTATTTTTCTTTCATGTTTGAGTATGACTTTGGATAAGCTAGAGTCCCCACCTAACTAATAAAGTGTATGTCCCCACCTAAGTGTTTAAACTTTGATGTGACCAATAGTTGAATAGTTAACTACAAAGTTAAATGTTGAAAATGGTTTTAATATAATTATATACTATTACCATTTTAAGTCACCAATAGATATTTTTTTTCCTACCTTAATGATGAATAGCTAAGATGATAACTAAATATTTTGGATAATATTTGACGAGATATTCTAACAAATATAAGAGCTAAATATTCAATTTTATAACTTGATACATACACTATTAGTTTGATAAATGAGTGACAAGTCAAAGTCTAAGTTGATAATAAGGAAATTTGATTTTAGTGATGAAATCTAAATATGTTTGATTGTAATCTAATTTTATTACTTGAGAATATGGAATTAAATACCTTACACATAATTTTCAAAGAAGAAGTAAATATTTATATTATTATAGTTTTTTGTTAAATATACTTTAATTCATAAAACTCTTTAATTGATATATTACCTATTTGCGTTATGGTTCACCGGCTAAGTTTATTTTTTAACTATATATATTGTCTTTGTTAGAATGTCAGGATTAGAATCAAATGTATATGAGTTGTATTAAAATGTATATGGGCTATTCAACATTAGTCTGATATACATTGTAGGAAATACACATTAAACCATATGCGTTACTTTTTGCCACACTGTATATACACTTTAATTGTGGCATGTTGTTCAAGAGTAAAGATAGAAGAGACACAATTCTCTCAACATAGTATCAGATCCCTAGCCTCCAAAACCATAGACACAATAAAATAAAACCATAGCCTCCAAAATTTTCCTGTTGCACCGACGTGTTTTCGGCATAACCTTCTTTATTTGATCTTTGTTCTCTCGAGACCGACGTATTTCCGGTTTTGTTCCTCTTGGCCCGACGTATTACCGATGTAGTGTTGTTTGTTTTTCTCATCACTAACGTTTTTCTGGTAGTTTTCACGGCAGACAAAATCACATTCTGCGGTGGACCAGACAACCCCTTTTGTGCCACGTGATGCGGCCATTGGATTTCGGAAGATTGATCCGACTTCAATCTATTATCTTGGTTCCAGTAATAATCCTGATAATATTATTTCTATTGTTCAATTTGATGGCTTTAATTATCAGGTTTGGTCTCTTTCTCTGCGTTTATCTCTAAAAGGTATGAGAAAGCTTGGTTTTTTAATAGAAGTATTGTGAAACTAGTGGATCCGGAGTCTCTGGAGGATTGGGATCTGTGTGGACCGACATACGGCAACGGTGCTCCAAGGACACGCAACGGGACGACACAGATTACCATCGTGGGTATGTTGGCTGCAGTTATTGTTGAGTTACCTACTGGTGAGGCTTCTTGTCTTGCAGGTCAGTTACATCACTTATTTTCTCTTCATTAAACAAACAAATTTTTCTATACCAATGAGCTTCGGAGTGGTGATTTGTTTAGTACTTATTGGTTTATTGGTAGTGGAGCTTTTAATCACATGACTAGGGACATCTCTCTATTGCACAATGTTACTGTTATACCAGCATATGTAGTATATCTGCCTGATGGTTCGTAGATTACTGCTACTTATGGTGGTAGTGGCGCTTGTCTTGTCATTTGTCTTTGCATAATGTATTTTTGTTCCCAAGCTTTCCTGTAATTTGTTTTCAGTATCCTGCTAGACTAATGATCTCGATTGTATTGTTTCATATGTTAAGTTTGGTTGTGTTATTCAGGACCGACGATCAGGGACTGTGATTGGACTGGGTGAACGAAGAGGTGAAATGTACTACTTCAGCGGTGTTGTGAAGACCGAATTTTATAGTGTTGCAGTGGTTGATAATGATGTTGAGTTGTGGCACCGTACGTTGGGACATACTTTAGCTAAGATAGTTCAATCTTTAATTTTTGTTTCTGGTACTGGTGATAGGACTGCAATTCACCCATCTGATGTTTGTTTTCTACTAAACAGACTCGTGAATGTTTTTTTGTCAGTGATTCTAAATGGACTACTTGTTTTGAATTAATTCATTTTGATTTGTGGGGTCGTTATCATACTTTGTCTTCATCTGGTGCCTGATATTTTCTCACTATTGTTGATCGTATTGTATGGATATATTTGTCGGATGAGAAAACAGAAGTAACTTCCATGTTTTTATATTTTCTTGCAAAGGCTAAGAAACGATTTAATGGGGTTGTTAAGACAATGCGCGGTAACAATGACATTGAATCTTTCTCTATGCGCCGTGTTTTTTATGAGTTAGGTATTATTTTTCAATCTTCATGTGTTGGTACTCCTCAACATAATAGTAGGATCAAATATAAATATAGACGTACTTTGAATGTTTCCCCTACTCTAAGGTTTCATGGTAACTAACTTGTTAAATTTTGGGAGGAGTGTATTTTAACTACTGAGTATCTGATTAATAGAACTTATCTCAATTTTTGGGTTCCAAGACTTCATTTGAGATGCTTTTTAGTGTGGTTCTTTTTTTCTCTGAGCTTTGTCTGTTTGGGTCTCTGTGTTATGTGCATGATCAGGGTCTAAGTGTGACAAGTTTTCAATTCGTAGTCGTCGATGTGTTTTTGTGGGCTACCCATATGGCAAGAAAGACTGGAACGTATATAATTTAGAGAGTAAAAATTGTTTTGTTTCCCGTGATGTGAAATGTTTTAAATATATATTTGCATTTGCATCTCTTCCTGTGCTCTCTGAGTTGGGTTTTCCTGAGACTGGGGTCGCTACACCTTCTACTACTGCTCTAGGAGTTTTGGGAGGAGGTTGAGAATGCCTCATCGATTGAAGATGAGGATTCACCGGATGGTGGTGTCCCTGTGATAGCGCCACTCACGGAGGTTGCCGAGGTTGGTGACAATAGTGTCTCGTATCTGCCAGTAGTTTTGGATGTTGTTTCAGATACTCCAGGCATTTCTTTAAATCTTGGACGGGGAAAACGTAGTAAAATTTCTTCTACTCGTTTGAATGATTTTGTAATGACGATAGTAGTACATTCAACACCATTTTCTCCTCCTGCTCCCGGTTCCATTCCATCTCCTAATCACGGTATGCTTTATCCTCTCACTCATTATATAGAGAGGTATTGTTTTTCGTTGGCAGAGTGCTCTTTTCTTGCAGCTATTACCTCTGTGATGAGCCTAAGTCAATCCGAGAAGCTACGCAACACCCTGGTTAGAGAGAGGAAATACAACAGGAGATTCAGACACTAGAGAATAATCATATTTGGACCTTGGCACATCTACCTTTGTGGAAGAAAGATTTGGGGAGTCAGTGGATTCATAATGTTAAATATCATGTTGACTGGAGAGTAAGACACCTCAAAGCTTATTTAGTCTTATTTGGTAAACACCAAGTAGAAGAGGTTGATTGTACGTAGACCTTTGCCTTTGTTGCCAAGATGGTTATTGTACATCTTTTTTAGCGATTGCAGCACCTCAAATGGAGAGTTACCTCAGAGGATGTAAACAAATCCTTTTTGCATATGATATGGATGAGGAGGTTTACATGAAAATTCTTCCAGGTTTTGATAGAGGGCGCAAAGGGCAGGTTTGTTTCCTTCGCAAATCGTTGTATGGCCTGAAGTAGGCACATCGGTGTTGGTTTAACAAGTTAGTGGCTGCACTGAAGAGGTATGGGTTTATGCAGCCCTATTCAGATTATTGTTTATACTCATTTTCCACGAGTGGTTGTTGGATGCAAGCTTTGGTATATGTTGATGATCTTATTCAATCTGGGAATGATCTTGGTGCATTCCTGGAGTTTAAGAAATATTTGAGCACTTTCTTTCATATGAAGGACTTAGGTCATCTCAGATATTTTCTTGGAGTTAAAGTAGCACGGTGTCTCGCATGTATTATTTTCTGCCAACGTATTTATAATCTGAACATTAGTTCTAAGAAACGTTTACTTGGCAGCAAGGTTGCACCATTCTCATGGAGCAAAACCACCAGCTCGACAAGAACGGTTCGACGTTACTCATTGACGGGTACCGCAGGTTGGTAATGAGACTGATTTATCTGGCGTTTATAGGGCTAGGTATCTATTTTGTGGTACATAATTTATCTGAGTTCATGCATAAACCATAGGAGGATCACTAATATACTACATTACGAGTTGTTCGTTATCTGAAAGGAAGCGTGGGTCAGGGAATTCTTCTGCCGAGTAGTTGTAATCTCACTCTGACAGGCTAGTGTGACTCTTATTGGGCTGGTTGTCCTACGACTAGGTGCAATATGCGTGATTGGATGGTGTTCTTAGGTGATTTCTCTGTTTCTTGGAAAACTAAAAAATATGATGTTGTTGCATTGTCTTCCGTTGAAGCAGAGTACTAGTCTGTGGCAGGATTGACTTATGAGTTAAAGTGGCTACACGGTTTACTCAAGGATTTTGGGGTCTCACACTCAGGGGTTATTCAAGTTTTATATGATAGCCAGTCAACTTTACATCTTCCCCACAATCATGTGTTCTATGAGTGTTCAAAGCATATTGAAGTAGATTGTTATTTTCTACCAGATGCGATACTTGATGGGGTTATTTGCGCATCTTACATGCCCACTTAGTCTCAGCTTGCAGACATTTTTACCAAAATATTAGGCAAGTAGCAGTTTGAGTTTTTGCTTGGCAAGTTGGGCATTCATAATCTTTATGCTCCAACTTGAGGACGGGTGTTAAAGTGTCACGATTAAAATAAAATATATATGGGCTGTGTTATAATGTATATAGGCTATTTAATAGTAGTCTGATATATATTTTAGGAAATATGCATTAAACCATTTGCGTTACCTTTTTCCATATTGTATGTATACACTGTAATTGTGACCTGTTATTCAAGAGTGAAGATATAAGAGACACAATTCTCTCAACAGTCTTACAGTTAAATATTATTTTCTATAAGGTAGAGATTTCAATTTAAGATAATATGTTATTCATCATTGATTAATAGTACATTGCTAACATTGATTCACAAAAATACTAAAATAAAAACAAATAAAAATACATATATATTTAGAATTATGAAGTTAATTAAATACATCGCCATCATAATTTTCTTCTTTTTCATCTGCCCTTTTTAGAATACTCCACAATCATCTTCCAAATAGTCTAGTTCAATGGTTTTCTCTTTTTTATGACTTCTTCAACTTCTAATTCATCACGATAAAGAAATCATTTCAAAACAAATTTCAGTTTATTATAGTTACTTTACAACAATTTACAATTTACTCAAGTTAATTAAGGTTATTAATTTTGTTATATATATATATTATGAGATGAAATATGTTTGTAGTTTATTAAATATTATGTGTATGAAAAACTAAATACTTGGTATGATAGGTGTACTAGTCTAATAAGTAATTGTTTTTTATTAAATAGCTAAATAACTTATATTTAATTGAGTTACAGCTAAATAATTTAAGTAATTAATATATTAGTCTAACTAGTGTAATAAGTTTCTACAAACATACATAACAAATTTTCTATTTACTTTCCTTTTTTTACTTTATTTTTATTTTTGTCCTTTTCATGATGATAGTCTCGAATATTTATGTCCTCATTTGGCTAATATCTATAGCTGTTTTATGGTGTCTATCCATGAATACTCCACAGCCCACCATGTTTGTTTGTTGGGGTGAATCTATTACATTCAACTTATCTTTGGGTTGTTCTTGAATAAAATATTCATTCTCACCACCTTTAACCATTTCTAAGTATTTAACATGCATTCATTCATATTGTTATATTATTTAAATATTGAATTTACAATGTAATAAATACATTTAATAAAATTATATTTTACAAATTATTTGAAAAATTGAAGGCTTGAGTTTGCCTCTTCATTCCTATATTTATACGAGTTAGTAGTCATATCGACTACTTTCTGAGTCAAAACAAATCAACGGCTAATGACCGATAAATTGATTTATCTGACGGCTCTTGAAAGCTTATCGTTTCTATCTCTGTTACGTTTCATTAATTGGACGATTCATTGTTATACAAATATTTTTTTCACTTATACAATGAGCATATAAATTCATCACTTGAGTTCTCTATTTAGATGAGTCTTTTGTTTTTTATTCTTGTTTAGACTTTCAAAATATGCATTGATAATATGTTTTCATAGTAAAAACTTAATTATTATTTAGTAATAACTAAATGATTATTTAGCAACTAAATAAGTAGTTGGTTTAATGTTTAGAGAATATAAAACGACTAAATGTTTCAGTGCTAGCTAAATTTGCATGTAACTTATATTTAATTCGAAACTTGCACTAAATTTATGTGTACATGTTTTTTTATCATCTATCAAAGATCTATTATGTATTGTTGGCTTGCTCATTAAGTTTAAATATGTTTGAGAAAGTAAGCAATGCTCCTTAAGTGTTATAATCTCTTTATCTTTTAAGCAGGTCATTACTAAGTCTTTCATGAGCTTTTTTTATTGTTAATCTTTTGTAGTTCTAATTTTTTTTATGTAGTATAATTATTCTTCTTTGCTTGCCAAAGATTATTAGCAAGCGACAACTTATCTTTAAGATTTTTAAATTATGGTTATGTAAACTCTTGGAAATCAATTAGTTCTTAATCTTTTTTAATGTTCTTTTTATAAATTCGACACCTCATCTTTTAAGTTTCTTATTTATTCGTTTTTTGTATAATATTATGATATCAATTCTTCTATCATTTTAGTAGATAAAATAACTAAATATATAAAATATTTTTTACGACAACTACTTAATATTGAGAACATATTAAAAAGAATTCTATTTAGTTAAAAGTTATTATTTATATGTTTCTAACACGACCACTAAATGTTTTATAACGAATAATGTGGCATATGTAACTGTATGTTCTTCAGGATTACTATTTATACCATGTGTCTCATTTATGTCATTCAGAATTGTACGGATGTCAAAATTTACAAAATGTTAAGTATAAGCTCCATGTGACTGAGACGCGATCACTGCCAAAAGCTATGACTTAGGGGTGAATGTTGTAACTTGGTATTGAAGGTATAACTTGGTGTTGAAGCTGCTGTTTAGTACCAGAGACTGGAACTTAAAGTTATAGATGTATGTTAAAGATGTGATCAAGTACCGAAGGTTGGAACTAAATATTGAAGGTGTAACTAAGTACTGAAATAAGAGCTAGGTGCTAAATGATGTCACTAAGGGTTGAAGCTAGATAAATTTTATTGGTATCGCTCATATAGATCTTTAGGGTTGAATAGATTAGTAACATAAGCGTAAGGAGTTGAAACCTGCTGACTCTATATGTCGTTAAAGTCTCAACCACATACTTAGGTGCATAAAAGTCCGTTGGAACATAGTGTTTGAGCATAACGGAAGAAAATTGTATATATTACTGTTGAAATTGATGGGGTAGATTAATATCATGTTGGACAGAAGGTGCACTAAATAGTTTTCGAAGACTTTTGAGTATTCTTCTACGTTCATGAAAGAAATATGATCACTTGTGCGTGAAGATTATGAATTAGAAGAAATATATTGTCGTTGATTATGAGGATCAATCTGGAGCATGCATTTGAAAATGACATATATAGTACAAGTATTCTCTACCCTACAGTTTTGCGTTAAGAAATATTACAAATACCCGACAATCGTGCATGTTTCAGTGTGATAAGAGATATTTCCTTATTTGGTTGTGCAAGGTATGTACTTGCTGAACGTTATTGTGGGCATGGTGTGCTATGGTTTACATTCTTGAGTCTATATAAATTGAAAGAGAATTTTAAATCCTTGTGGAGTTGTGCGACTTAAATAATTTCCAATGCGATAAAGTTCTTCGGCTTATCTTGATTTTAAAAAAGTGTAGAGAGACATAACATAATATTAACACTTGGGGAATACCCTACGATCCAAAGTTCCTTAACTAAGCTATAGGTTATTTATAACAAAAAAAATAGTGGTTACATGTTAGTGCTTGAGAGAGTTTTCCCGTAACCTCATATATATAAATATGTGTATGTTTCCTATGGATGTAGGATTTCTCATGATCCAAACCACGTTATATCTATTATTATGTTTTTTTACTTTATGTTTATTTTTTGTTAACTTTTCGCTTGAAAGGATAAAAATTTAAAGCTTTGATTACCTCATGTAGCATCTCGATAAGTGTTAACCAACTAGTCATTTCTTCGGTTAACATTCGTTAAGTTTTGGCCATGGAAATTCTTGTTTCAACCATGGTCAAAACTTGTTTGAATTCTGTTGACTTTCCTAGAAAAGGATAACGTGAGCATGAAGATCTGTTAACAATATTCGTTGTTCAAAATAAAGATGAGGTTGAAGGAGAAAGTTCATTTTGGATTTTGAGTGTATAGACTTGGTTTTTGCTGAAAATTTAAACTTAGTAATTTAAATGAGTTCTATGAAGTTCTCTGTCATAATTATATGAGAATTTGTTTTAAACCACGATCTATGGAAAAACGCCTCTCGCGATAGTTAAAGTTAAAAGTGCTTTGAACTCAAAATATCTTCAAAAGAAGGCAGTTCTCAAAAGTGACTTTAACGGTCTTGAACGAAGTATAAGGGGATGATTGGATGAATATATTCGAACAAAAATATTGTTGGTTCCAGAGTGAAATATTGGTGCCGCAAGATCGAAGGTCATATCAGGAGGAACTACCCTAGGAGGAGGAAGACATATAGTTATCTAAAGGCTAAAGCCGAAGATGTTGAAATGGTTTCAGATGATTACAAGTATGTTGGTGGTTTCATGGCTTTTTCCTGTAAGTACAGTAACAAGTAGGTTCTCAATTCAGGAGTATTATTCCATATGACTTCCAACAAATATTATTCTAAACACATAAAAGTGTTTGAATGTGGTAAGGTTATGTTGGGAAATGACGAGTATTGTGCTGTGAAATTATTGATGAGTACTAGGTTTACATTATCTACTGAACTTTAGAAATCTTTAACGAATATAAGCTATTTCCATAAACTTAAACGTAAACTTATGCCTATAAGATGTTAGATCACGAAGGGTTTAAGTATAAGGGTGGATATGGCAGGTTTATGGTTTTGTAAGGATCACGAGTTGTTATGGAGGTTAGCCGAACTAATGGTATTTTAGTTCTTGAAAGTGGAAGATATGTCTAGTGTTAGAAATGATCCCGTTGAGATACGACTGAAGACCTTTGAAGCTTTTCCGAAGGAGGTCGAGATCCAATGTGGGAAGTACTTGAAGATGTTTAATACTGATAATGGTTTGATATTAGTGAAATAACTGAGAGGATAAGTTAGACTTTACTAAACATAAGTAAGGAGTATGCTTATGACAGTTGACTTAGAAAAAGACTGAGTGACTGAGAATCTCAAATAACTAGAACCATCACCAACATGAGCCCTTAGAATTTTGCTTATCGGAAAGATGCAAAAAGGTATTGGGTTATTGTGCTTGGATCTTATGAGTGACGAGATTTTATAAGAAATGAGTGGATATTCAGTGGAGTTGGAAGGTTATTAATTAAATAGGATAGCGCTATAGATATTATCACCAATGGGAGTAAGTACAAAAGACTATAACTAATGGTTGAAGCTGGAACTAGATGTCAAATATTGGAACTATGTATTGAAATGACATTTTTTTTATAAATTTTTTATTTCTTTAATAGTGATTACTTTATCCAAATGAAATGTTTTCCATTCAAAATACTTTGGGAATTCAATTTATCTCTCAAGTTCGCATATATTTGTATGATTTTAAGACCAATGATATAAAAGTATATGAAATGGTTGTTTAATTTATTAATTCTCAAAGTTACTATAATAATTTACAAAAAAATTATATGTCCTTAGAGTTCACACATCATGTCACGTCCAATATATTTTGTTTAGAAGTAATTGAATCATTTGAATTCTTGGAAAATTATAGTATTTTATATTTTCTAAATTTTCCACTAATATAGTATACAACCAATAAGATACATAAATCTTCATATTTCGGAATGAAAGTGGCTTATTATGATCCATATTTTATAATTTTTTCTTTAATACCCTTTGTCTAAGATACTTTATATGTATTATGTAATATTCTTCAGGTTCAATACTGTATTTCACTTTTGAAAAATATTCATATCAAGTTATTTTTTCTCTACTTTTAAGTTATTTTTTTAAATAATTAGATGTAAAGTATAGGCTCAAAGTGAACGAGGAATGAGCTCAATCGAAACTTAAGTATCGAAACATCTGATAGAATTTAAGAATAAGTGCTCTAGTAAAGGCTGGAATCTAGTGTTGAAGGCTGTAAATTAGTACTGACTATTTAACTTACTGTTAAATTGTAACTAAGTGCTAAAGTTATAACTAACTATTGTAGCTAAATTTAAGTATCGACAGCTAAAATTAAGTATTGAAGCTAGAACAAAGTGAAAGATGTAGGTCAGTCATGAAATTAAAGGCTAAAAACTTGAGTAAGACGAGAAATTTAAAAGTTATAGTTGTAGTATCTCTAAGACGGTAGATGCTCAGTCGAAGACTTAGGTCCAAAAAAGTCTTTTGGAACCTATCAGACTAGTTTAGCTAAAGACAAGTGTTATGTTACAGTTGTGACCAAAAGGTGTAGAAACATGTAGCCGAAGACTTTTGAATATACCTATGAGTTTATAGAATAAACTGATTCACTATGTTGAAGAATTCAAAAATGATGAATTAATCTAAATTATTGATCAAGCAACCTTTGATCTGAGGGAGCTTGAAGATTGAACATAATAAAACAATGAACAACATCGTAATGCGTCAGAATTGGTAATGTCATTCCATGTTAGAGTATACGACCATACGGGTTTCAAGGTTGTATCGTCATTTTTGTTTGGATATCTAGGGGAACCAACGATAAATTGCTATCATGAGTTTGGTAGTTCATCTCGGTCATCATTGGTTTTATATATAGTGGAGAAGATGTATGATGTCGATCATAAAGTGATGCAAGTGCATATTGCTAGAGAAAGAAAATTTAAAACTTACCTCATTTTATAAAGATAAGCAAGGTTGAAGATGAATACTAAAACACTGAGATTTTTAGTGAATTTTGTAAGCTAAATGTGCTTTATAGTAGGAAAAAAGTGGTTATGTAGTTGTGTTTAACATAATATCCTTGCAACCTTCTACTATATGAAATCTATATTCAGTGTCTGTTGATATAAGATTTCTTCACCATCCAAACCATGTCGAATCTCTTATGTTGTATGTTTACTTTTACTTTAAAGCTTATTTTTGTTTACTTTGTGTTTAAAATAGTAAAGAGCGGTGACGTAGCCAGGACCAAAATATTATGATGTCCTGGTTATTATAATAAAAATAGAGGTTGCTAAGGTTTGAACCTTAACCTTTAGGTTCCTACCTCTGATATTTTTCACTATGTTATAGACTATTTTGATATTTATTTATACTTATTATGTTATATACAAAAATGAGTGGGTTCATGGGCTTTATTAAAGCTTTGATATTTTTGTTCACGGGCTTTATTTTTCCCACCCAGCTTTGTCACTAATAAATAATTAAAGCTTTATTATTTCTTCTTCCTCTAGGTGGATGATCATCAACTATTACACAAGTCTCGAATGAATCTGATAAGTTTTCGGCCAAAGCCAAGACTTTTCAGTATTGTGATTTCTACCTAAGTGAAGAACATAATCTTATTTAATCTTTGAATAAAATTTTGATCCAAAGTTCATATCCTCTATTGTTTGAGCTATATAATTCAAGTTTGATGTGAATTCAATTTTCCAAATGTATTCTTCTATTTTCATTTAGTTGACATATTGACTTCGAATAATATTTAAAACAACAACTACTATTTTTTAAAGATAAATGTGTTCAAGGTAAATGCACTTGACATCTAGAAAATATATGTGTATACGTGTTTTTATTCAAAAATGACAATTAAAAGTTTGATAAAAATAAGTAATTAAAGACAACCAAATGATTCAGTTAAAGGGACATATTGTACATTTAGTTGTCAATGTGTGATGGATAATTGTGTATTGACAACTAAATATTTATGTTTGGATACACATTTTTATTCAAAAAGAACAAGTAAATGTTTGATAGAAATTTAGTAGTTAAAACAACTAAATGGTTAAGTTATTGAGAAATACTAAGCATTTAGTCGCCAAAATGATCATAAGTGAATGTGTGGTTTTTTGGGATAAAAATTGGCGAGGTCAAATGTATATACCATACATTTTAGTTCTCAATCTAGCCACAAATAAATTTTTCCATGAGTTCTAAGGGACAACTAAATTTGTATGTTTAATTGATTTAGGCTAAAATTGAAATATAATGTTTAGGTCAAATGTGTATACCATACATTTAGCTATCAAGCTAACCACAACTAAAAATATGACATTGGGTTGTAATGGAGATCTAAATTTCTATGCTTTGTGGATTTATGCTAAAATTGGAAGGTAAATAGTTAGGTCAAATATATGCACCATACATTTAGTTGTCAACCTAGCCATAACTAAATGTTTTGCAGAGAGTTAGTATTTTGTCATTTTAGATTAAACTTGACAAATAAATGATTACGTATAAGATATATGTCATACATTTAGTTGTGAAATTAAGAACAACTAAATTTTTTAAAGTTGCTAAAAGTTCGAATAACTTTTAATCGGTGTATATTGTTTTTTATACAATTTTATAGTTTAAATTAAAATATTCTTTGATAACTAAAGTTTCGTAACTTACCATTATCTCATTATACTAATTTTTATGTAAATTTCAGAAATAATTACATTTGTCAATACTTAACTCATACATTATTTTTAGAATTTTTTATTGAACTTCTCAATTGTCTTCATTTTCAAAAAGCTCAATGGTGGTTTAATGTTTTTTTACCAATTTTTTATATTCAACTTTGAATATTTTTGGATTTAATTGTGCGAGTTTTTATCAAATTGGTTATTTTTAGACTTTTTTTTGTTTTAAAATAATGAAATCAAGAAATCAAAATGAGATTTAATACGAACATATACGGAATTAATCAAAAAGTTTGCATGTGTTATATGATATTATTTAGATAAATTACGTAAAATATATCAAAAGATCATATTCATAATTTTTTTGTCCCAAATAACGTTTATATTTTTTTTATTAATATTGTTGAAGTAAGTTTAAAATAATAGTAGATAACCAATCAAATTATTTTCAATCTGAAATAAATAAGGAAAATAATTTGAAGAGGGGATGCTCTTCTCCAAGAACCAGAGTCTTGGTTATGGCTTATTCATTTAGAAATCTTTATAGGGATCTATTATGCTGATCATCTCCATGGAAGAGGGTGAATTTCATTGACCAAGTTCAACAAAATCTTCACCAAATTTGGAGACGACCTATGTTCCCGAGTTAGTTACTGAGTTTCATCTTTTTTTCCCAGTAAAATAGAGTCTCGCTTCCTGGAAAATCAAGCAATAAACAGACACGATCAATACTCTTTGATCCCAAGAAATTTAATATCTGTGAGAAATAATCCTACTTTTGAGAAATCTAGTCACTAATACTAAAATGAAACAAACTCAGGTAATCAAAATCTTTATCAAAAATCAATTACCAATTTATTCAAATCAAAATAGAAAGCTATTTACCATGAGAATCCAACAATCACAAAGATTGGAGACCAAATTGGGATCACATTTGAATATAAAGATAAAAAAACTGTAAAAAATGCTAAACAAACACTAATAGAGAAATTTTCGATGGGAAAGCCACCATCTGAAACTATCAAAACCTTTCTCCACAAAATTCCAGGTGGTTATAATCTTTCACATTGGAATTATAAACACATCCTTATTGAATTCAACTAAAAAGGATATATCAAGAGGATTTGGAAGCGCAACGTATGGAATGTAGGTTCCAAAACCATGAGGCTGCTTAAATGAACACCTCGTTTTAATCCCACCATTGAGTGTCCTATAAATCATATATGGCTAAGTCTTCCTAATCGACAAGAGTATATGTTTAATGATGAGACTATGAAAGTTATTGGAAAATCAATTCTTCTTTATCTATTTGGGTTCTTGAGAGGAATCGGGTTCCTCATAACTGCTGTAAACTATGGCTTGAAATTGATGTTTGAAAATAACCTAGTAAAGGGTCATGATTAACTTTGGGGACAAGAAAATATTATGGCAATATTTAGATACAATGGTTAACCTTTCTATTACAAGAAATGCTTAAATTTGGGGCAGGAAACTCAAGACTGTAAAAAATTCAAGAAAATCAAGAGATGAAACCAGTTTTGAGCTTTTCTTCAAATGTCTCAACAAATCCAAACGAAAACTCATATCAAACCAGCATACCTCTCAAAATAAAATATCTGGTGATTAAAACTCCTAACAAAGATAATGTATTTTACACTCATAGTCGAGATCTAATCAAAGATCCAAGCAAAACTGTAGAAAATATGGAGCCACAACTAATTAAAGAAAAGAACCATGATAATAAGCTAGATGATAACAACATAAAAAATAACTTATCTTCATCAGAGGGTGTCTCAAGAACAAACTCAATTACAATACTTAAAGATTCAGAGATAATTGAAACATTACAAACCATTGACAACAAAAACTTATTTGGATCAATTAGAGAAACTGAATCTACTGAATATTCTGGTATATCACCTATGAAATGCAATATAGGCAGTATGCCAAGTTTTCCTAGATTAAAGCTCACTGAGACAAGAAATGAAGTAAAAAATATGGATGGGAAAAAACTAAAAAGACCTAAGAGCTGGAAGGAAAGATATTCAATTTCTTTAAAAATAATGCAATTGAAAGGGTCTGCTAAACCTTCTCACTCTCAATCCAAATGAAAATTTCTTGGAGACTTCAATGCCATCCCGAACCCAGATGATTAACTGTCATGTTCTACCATATGTGTTAGAAGCATGGATGAGTTTAATAATTTAATGTTTGACTATTATTTAAGTGTTGCATGATTTTCTATATCAAAGTATACCTGGACAAATGGAAGGAAGTGGAAAAGTCTTGACAGAGTGTTATACAATAATGTAGTGTCTAATAATTTTGAAAACACTTCAATTAAACACTTTGCAAGAACCTGCTTTGACCACCTGGATTAAAGATCAGAACTGATTGGGAGCTGTGTTGAGGACTATTTCAAAAGTATTATAACTGAAAAACCAATCCTAATGAAGATGGAGAGCTCTTAGATTTTATTCCTAAGCTGGTTACTAATGAGGATAGTAAAATGTTAATGACAAGTCCTAAGGATGGTGAGATTCTTATTGTTATTAACCCTCTTAATTTTAATGCTGCTGCAAGTCCTGATGGATTCAATGGGAAATTTTTCAAAACTAGCTGGAAAATCATTGGAGCAGATCTTTGTGAAGCAGTAAGAGACATCTTCAAGGGCAATCCCATTCCTTCTGAGATTCATGCCACTTTAATATGTTTAATCCTTAAGATTGAATCTCCCAAGACGTGGAAGGACTTCAGGCCTATAGGTTTGACAAGTATGTTCATCAGGGTTGTTTCAAAAGTAATAAACCAGAGGATGACTTTTATTTTTCCTAAAATAATATTTGAAAAGCAAGGTTCTTTTGTCCAGCAAATAAATATTCATGAGAATATTCTAATTACTCAAGAACTAAGTTGTGATTCAAATTACAAGACCATAAGAGGTAATATAATGGTTAAAGTGGATATCTGAAAAGCCTTCGATAAACTTTCTCACATGTTTATTCTACAGATTTTAGCTTCCTTTGGCTTTGAAGATTCTTTTCTATATCTAATCAACAAGAATACCAGCAACATCTACTCTTCACTTATTGTTAATCGGGAGCCAAGAGGCTATTTCAAATCCACCAAAGGGTTGAGGCAAAAAGACCCTTTGTCTCCAAGCCTTTTTATAATTGCGGAGGAATATTTGATCAGGGGAATGAAGCACCTAACTAATCAACACATTTCAGCCATATACAAGAGCAGATAAAGCTAGCACTTACCTTGTCTTTCCTTTGTAGACGACCTCATTGTTTTTTGTAATGGTTCCTCCTCCTCTGTCGGCAAGATCCATAGCTTTCTGAACCAATACAAGGAAAGATCATGGAAAGCTATAAAAAAAAAATTATAAGTTGTTTGTTTCTTCTAAAATGACAAGTACAAGAATCAAAAGTTTGAAGGAGATTATGGGTTTCAATCATAGCAGATTGCCTTTGAAATACCAAGGAGTTACAATTAGTACTAACAATAAATTGGCTAATTATGAAGATTTTGTGAGCAAATTTAGATCTAAGATCTTTATATGGGGCAGTATTTTCCTCTCTTTTGGAGGAAGGCTAATCCTCGTGCACAATATTCTCAACAAATTCCCTATCTATACTATGCAGAACTCTTTAATTCTCAAAGCTATTATTCAGAGAATTGAAAGCTTTTGCAATAAGTTTTTATGGGGAACAAAAGAAATCTAATCCTAGTATTTGAACGGCTTTTAGTCTAACAAGATTTGAATCCAATTATTAAGTTTTAAATCAATGAGTACCTCAGGAACTTTTCATATAGTTTTTTTACCTTCCAAACTCCTGGTTAAGATTTATCAATTAATCGGTTTTGATAATTTAGTCTATGAGTATATAGATTTTTAACGAATAGTCTTATTAAGTTAATAAACTCTCTACAAATGATTTTGAAATGAAAAATTATATAGAAAATCGTAATAATGGAAAACTCTTAGCATAAATAGTTTTCAATCGAAGGGTAAATAAGACGTGTATGCGATTATTCATATGGCAAATGGTCGTGTACATTTCCAAATAGAATTATCAGATTTATGATTGAAAAGAATTCCCGATTTATATAGAACTTACAAGTTGCAGATAATTATAAGTTAGAACTTTAGAGACCCTCTCCTATATATAACAAGGGTAGATAGCGATAACCAAAACATAACACTACGATCACAAAAACTAAACCCTTGGCGACAATGGTTAGTTTCTCTATTTGTTTTATAACTCCTTACGTATTTGTTTCATAACTCTAACTGGTTTCTATGTTTTTCACTCACAGGAGGAATTGGAGACCAAACTTGCATCGAAAGTAATCGAGGCTAAGACCATCCTAAACAACAAAGGGAAGGAAGATCCTTTCGAAGCTTTGGTAATGATTGACATGATTCAACGGCTAAGCATCGACTATTTGTTTAGAAGTGAGATTCAAGAAATTCTTAGTAATTATTTGTCAACCGTGATAAACCATGATCATCTTCACCTCGATCTTTACAAGTCCTCACTTCATTTTCGTCTACTAAGACAACACGGCTACCTTGTACCACAAGGTTATTTTCTTCTTGCTGTTTTTTTTCTTCTTTCTATTGATGTTAGAATATATTTAGTTGTATTATTGGTATTATGTTTTCAGACCGGTGGGACTAACATTGCCAACCCTAGCCTTATCTAAAAAACAACAATCATGCAGTTTCTAGCAATCAACTTTGTAAAGATGCTGATAATGTCACGTTTGTACAAATAATATATGTAATACAGATGTGTTTGATCAATTCAAGAACAAGGAAGAATTCAAGAAAGAGTATGGCCATGATGTTTCCGGTTTGATGGAGCTCTATGAAGCTTCACTACTAAGTGTACAAGGAGAAAACATACTTGACGAGGCTAGAGTGTTAAGCACTCGTTGTCTTGAAGCATGTCTCGAAAATCTTGACCAGCATGGAGCTAAGGTTGTGAGCTGTGGATTAGACCATCCTTTCCATACAAATTTGGCAAGGTTCATGTCGAAGGATCATATAAATACAAACCTTAGCTATGGAAACGAGTGGTTACAATGTTTTCAACATGTTGCCACAATTGATTGGGATTACGTTCACTCTGTGCATAAGAATGAACTTTCTCAAATTTCCAAGTAAGGATTTGTTTTTGTTTAATTCTACTCAACTAAATAATTACAAATCATATTATCAATGAAATCATGTAATGTATGATGTAGATGGTGGGAAGACCTTGATTTGCCAAAGATGGTGAAGGACAGAAGGAAGCAACCATTACAATGGCACTTATGGTCAGTGGCATGTCTAGCAGATCCAAGTTTATCAGAGTTAAGGATCGATTTGACAAAATCGGTATCTTCAACCTGAAGGGAAAAGGTCCCTAAAATAAACAGAGAAGCAGATAGAGATACAGACAGACAAGAACTTGGAAATGTTAACTTCTCATTTCATTTATCAAACATCATTACAGTGTCTCTTATATATACAAATAACTAACGGTTTGATCTTATCTTACTAACTGCTTTAATAACTAATATAAACACGTGTCTAAGTTCAATGTTTATCCAACATTCTCCCCCTTAACATTGAACTTGACTGCTGTCTTGTTCGTCGTCTGCCTGATCTTCTCTTTGCCGTCTGCTTCTCTGAAATTGCCACATGTGTAATCTTAGTCAGTTGCGTTTCAGCACCTCTACGCGTGCCTTCTTGAAGCGATCTTCGCCAACCTGCCAACTCGCATCTCCCTGAGTGCGTCCGTCCCAAGCCTCCTTTGCCGTCTGCTTCTCCGCTTGAGAAATGGCTGACAGACAAGAACTTGGAAATGTTAACTTCTCATTTCATTTATCAAACATCATTACAGTGTCTCTTATATAGACAAATAACTAACGGTTTGATCTTATCTTACTAACTGCTTTAATAACTAATATAAACACGTGTCTAAGTTCAATGTTTATCCAACATAACCTACATTATGGACGATATATTCGATGTTTTTGGCACATTCAGTGAACTTACTCTTTTGGCTGACATAATGAAAAGGTCTGTACATTGAATGTGTGTTGCTTGCTTTTACGAGAACAAACAGTTTCACTATGATAACACTAGTTTATAATTAACATAGATGGGATTACGATAGTATCGAACAACTACCGGACTATATGAGAGTAAGTTTTGAGGCACTTGACAATTTGATAAATGAAATCAGCCAGAAGATTCTTAAGAAGCATGGTTGGAACCCAGTTGACTCGTTACGGAAATCGGTAACTTGCGAAACAAGTTGTTTACTTGTTTGATCCTGATATTCCTTTTTTTTCTAACAAAACATATTATTAATGAATGTTTTGTTGTGGAGTCTTACAGTGGGCGGATCTAGGCCAGGCATTTATGTTGGAAACAATATGGTACACTTCTGGTGAGTACCCAGACACTAAAGAGTACTTGAAGAATGCAAGTATTAGCTCAGGAGTATATATAGAGCTTGTTCTTCTTTTCTTTCTCTTGGGCCAATCCATAACTAAAGAAACCGTACAACTTATTGATGATAAGCCAGCCATCATATCTTCTATGGCTGCTATTCTTCGTCTCTCAAACGACATGGAGGTACTTGTATATTAAGAGTTGTCATTGATTTATATGACTTTTAAGGCTTTTTTGTTCAATACTAAGTATGATATATTCTTAACCCTAACCTATTTTGTAAAGCTAGTTTTTCTTATTTACTTATTCTTTTTGGCTTCTAAATTAAGAGGACGAAAGAAATCCTTAACTTATAAACACTGTTAAACATTGTCTCAGGAAGGGAAGAAAGATGAAAACGATATCTCGTATGTAAAATGTTATATGAAGGAAAATGAAGGATCGACGGTAGATGAAGCACGGAAGAAAATGAGGAGTCTGATTTCAGACTCGTGGAAGAATTTGAATCAAGAATGTTTCTACACGGATTCTTCACCTCTTGATTTTAAAACAGGTACTCTTAATCTCGCGAGAATTGTTCCATTGATGTATAATTTCGATGATAAGGCTTGTCTTATGGGCCCTCGGGACTATATGAAGTCACTTTTCTAGGCGATAAGTTTTTCGAGCACCATTTTGAGTGCGTACAGTACAGCATAAACCATCGGACGAAATAGCCTACAAAACCAATCCCAAAAGGTGACAAATTCAGCCACAAAATGTTTATAGAGGGAGCGTTTTGAAGAGATTTGTGTTTGCTATTTGTGTCGTCTTTTTTTCCTGTTCTTGTCGTGTGTAATCTATCGATTGTATTGGGTTGTGTGTGTTTTTTTTATGTTGAGACATCTGTTTCCTATTTGGTTTATGGAGTATGTGACATATATTCCGTATATATGAAGTATGATTATCTTTATTTTATTATTAATTTTGATTATTTTTATATTAGAACATACCATTTTAATAATTAATTAATTATTATTATTAATCAAAAAATATTTATACACAAATATTCTTTTATTGTTACGTGGATACGTAATTCGCAAACAGTTCATAGTTTTTTTATCAACTTTTATTTTGGTAATTAGCCATTTCATAATTTAGAAAACTTCTTTAGCTAGGTGTACTAATATAGTTTTATTTTATTCATTTGTTTTTTCTCGTTAAATATAATTTTAAGTTTTCTAATACTAAAATAAAAAAATGATACTTTTTTAGTCTCAGATATTTCAAAACACGACTAATAATTTATTATTTGATTAATATTAACAAATATTAAAATACGTTAGTAGTAATAAAACTAACTAAAGATTTTGAAAACAAACCGAGTGAAGTTTTTTATTATTTAAAAATTTAAAAAGGTATCGCACCATCTTTGTTATGAGCTATAAAAAACTTTGACAAATGAAAATTTCAAACGAGTTGTGAACTTAGATAAAAAGTTGTATGATCTGCTGGGTATTTTAAATTTAAATTCAAACATAAAACATGAACTTTAGAAGTTTTCAAATAATTTTTATATATAAACAAATTTATTAAAATTATATCAAAATTATTAGTTTTGTTATGAGTTAAATATCAATAATCACAGAAAAATAGACATATTCTTCACCTACTACCTTAGTTATCATTATTTTTTCCCAAGAAATAAGATATTATTGATGTTAAAAAAGTTATTACATATGTTCAACTTTCATTTTGAACATCCTTAACTATTTTGTTGTACATTTTTGTGACTATTGATACTTTTATAGTCCAGTTCTTGTAGTTCATCTTAGATGACCTTGTGCCTTCACTCCATCCACTTGCTTCACACCATGCTTCTTTTCCTTGTGCCTTCACTCCATCCACTTGCTTCACACCATGCTTCTTTTCCTTGTTCCTTCACTCCATCCACTTGTTTCACACCATGCTCCTTTTCCTGCAAAACAGAAGCCATATAGGTCAAGTTTTTCAACTTGCCAAACCAATTAGTCATCTTCAAAGAATCTAAAATAGCCCAAATTTAAAGATTCAAGCAATGTAATTGCATTCAATTCATTCAATGAATGTGTTGATTCAACTTTAAATTTAGACTGTATCTTTAATGCATGTTTTGCCACCCAATCGGCAGCAGAATTCTGCTCTCTATATATGTGTTTTAAAGTCATTTGTGGTTTTATCAATGATCTGAAATATTGAAGAATTTGATCTAAATGCCAAGGGTGTTTACCTATTGCAAGCATGTTGAATAAACTAAGACAATCTATCTCTATATCTACAGATGTTAAAAGAGTCTTTTTTTAGTTCTTGATATTGTTTTACTTCTTGCTGATCTTCTCACATTAACATTAAAATAGTCTTTTTTTAGTTTTCTTTGCTTAGGTGAATTAGGTTCACTTAGACTGGGCCTTACTAATGGTAACTGCTCTGCTTCTACAATATCTTCTAACTCTTCTAATTCTTCATCAGTTAATACAGTAAATGAGTTGTTTAATTTTATAGTTTCAATTTCATTAATTATGTCCTCATTAGTGATTTCTACTGAGTCTTTCAGTTGATAAAAAATTTTAACATTGTTATTCTGATGCTCTAGAGTATCACTAGGTGTGTTCTTATTAGTACTTTCCCTTGATTCTTTTAATTGATTAACAATTTTTACATTGTTATTTTGATGTTCAAGTGGGATGCTCATTTGAGGTGATCTATGTACATTATCTGTCTCTGTTTCATTTAAGTGATTAATATCAAGTTGATTATTTTATTGACTGTGTACATTATCTGTTTGTACTATATCTTGGTCTTGTGATTTAGTCACATTAGTTATGCCATTATTAGTTGCTTCAAGAGGTTCCTTAATTGTTTGTGGTGTTCTATCTACATTATTTGTTTATGTTACATTAAAGTGTTGAATATCAGTTTGGCTATTACATAGACTAGATACTATAACCTTTTCAGATCCATTTTCACATACTCTACCTTCTGTTAAACTCTTACTCTTTTCAAATGTTTGAACTTGTTTGTTAGCTTCAGAATTTTCAGCAAATTTTTCAATATTTACAACCTCAGTTTCTGTGTGTTTTTCATTATTAATACCTGTAACTTTTGGTATCCAAACTTCTTTTGAAGGAAGGTTGGATATATTTTTCATACGATCTTTATTACTTCTCTTTTTATTGAAATTTTGTTCCAATTCTTCTTTTTTACATTGACTTTCTTTATGTCCTATGTGTTTACAAGTTTTACAGTAGAAGGGTTTTTTCAAATAAGTAATATCTTGCCAAAAGCCATCCTCTTCACCAAAGCATATCCAAATTCTTTGGGGAAGAGGCTTAGAAACATCAACCAGAACCCAAGCTTTACAATAATTATACATAGCAATGTTATTTCTAGGGACCCATACTGCTAAAGGCAGTCTGATTGCTTTAGCAATATGGTTAACAGAATCAGAATTATAAAAGATTTCAGGAAATTTAGGTAATGAAATCCAAAGAGGAGTCACAGGTGACTCCTTTTTGGGGTTAAAATCCGGTGAGCACTTAAGAATTCTGAAAGATAAGTTTCCTATCGATCTAATGGTTTTACTCCAACACATTTTTACATCTTCTAATTGTTCAATTTCTATGAAGTAATGCATATAATCCCATTTAGATATGCTGAATGACCCTATAAACCTAAATGCAGCAATGTATGCTTTGAACTCGCTGAAAGTGGGACTCCCAAACGAGAACTTAGCAATTAAGGTATGCTTTGAGATGCTAGTTAAAGAAAACTTATCTGCTCGTTGAAACTTCACTGACTTATAATCCTCGTGCTCCTCGTGTATGACACCACTGTGAATGAACTCTTTATTTCTGCCTCCAACCACTTCTGCAAAGGACTTCTTTCCTTCAGTGCTTTCGAAAGTCGGATTCATAATCATCTTCAGAGTAGTAGCACCTTTCAGTTGAGGGAAATCTTCTTGAACCCCATTCTTGCTCATCTTTCAACGAATCTCAGATCCAAATCAAAGAAGATTTTGAGTCGAGAAAAACCAAAGCTGAATCAGCTTCTTAGTGAGAAGCAATTTTTAACAGTAAGGTTATTTGGATTTTGAAGGAGTTTGTGTGTGTGATTCTAGGGTTTTTCCTGATTCGAAAGGAGAGAGGCTAGAGAGAAGAGGTAGGGTTCGAAAGGAGTGGTAGAGAACTGATTGAAATCCTCGAAATGAGGACTGCCTTCAGAGTAGGTAAAACGCTGCTTCTTGGACTTTCTTGGAAACCCGATCGACTTCTTGGAGCGTACCCATCAGCTCTCCATTAAATTTTACTTTACCGTACTATTTCCTACCTTAGTTATCATTAATTACTATTTTAATTATCATTAATTTCTACCTAAGATCCAACCTACTTTGCTATGTACCATCTGCTACCTAGTTTTTTTTAGTAATATCCAAAATATTCTTAATGAGTTTTATAAGACCCATAAATTTTTCAAATACTATTTTTTTATTCTCTCTTTATGATTTTAAGTGTAAATTCATTTGTTCTTTTTTATTTTTTTTCGGAGGCAACCCACAGCCGTTACTCAAAGTGCAATGAGTGCGCACAAGGTAAACTCTCAGTCTGACGCGATAGCCTGCAAACCAACGCCAGAAGGTAAACCACACAAGGTGACAGGCTCAGCCGAGAAAGCGTATGTAGAGGGGCTCGAACTCATGACCTTTGGTCACAAGCATACCTTACTTAACCAACTCGGCTACCCCCTTGGGGGCCTAAATTTTGATTGAATTCATTTTCTTAACTAAATTAGATATGGAAATCGAAAATGTAAGCGTTTCTTCGAATATTTTTATTTAGTAAATCAAATTCGGTTTTTTCATTATTTCTACTTTTTAAGCTTTAGTTATCTAAATATCGTGCGATTTGGTTGATTAATTATATAAAAATTCATAGTTTAGTTTGGTTTTATGGTTTTAGTTAGGTTTTTCTCTCTTTTGATTTATGGATTTGACAATCTAGCATATTTGCGAGGAAGATGAAGTATATTATCTTGACTATCGTATCGTGTATCTATCGTTAGATAATGACATTCTAGTTGATGTTGTTGCTGGGATTGACAAAATATTTTTTACCAATGCAACCAATGCCTGAGTTGATGCATCAAGATAATAAATTTTCAATCGATTATGCTTTAATTTCAAAGTCTGTACTATAGTTAACAAGTCTGTACTCATTGAAAAATACAAAAACTAAGTGAAATCCTTTTTTATTGCTTTGCTCTTGGACAATTTGAGCACATTATCAAACTTACAGATGATAAGAGGTGATTACCCCATATTAGTACGAGCACGAGCAGGAGGATCACAAATTTGGATCAAGACAAGTAATGAAGAAAAGGACGAGCTCTATAGCGTTGAGGAGCTCAAAGGCAGAGCGAGCTTAAAGATAAATACAGCGTTGAGGAAGATCGAGCTCAAAGGAAGATCAAACTCGAAGATAAGTATAGCGTTGATGAGCTCAAGGGGAGAGTGAGCTTGAAAATATTAGGGTAAGAATCAATCAACTACATTAGGGATGCGATGAACATATGATCAAGGGAACAAGCAAGACCCATCAATCGTCTGGACCAGAGGCGAGCCTAGTCAACAGAACGGATCGTTCTTCCAAACGAGATGACAAGCATGAAGGTGAAGGCAAAATCAGGGGTAAGAATCGCAGCAGAGAACTACGCGACGAGGTGAAGCAGACGTGAACCAAGCAAGCTCGGAAGAATGAGGTCCTCTGTTACAATCAGATCGCCCCAAAGTTGTCGGCCTATATACTGAAGGAATCACCATTCTCTAAGAAAATTCTTGAAGCTCAGCTCCTGAGGAAGTTCAACCCATTCAAGATGGAAGCATATGATGAACCGGGGGATCCGGAGAGGCATTTGGAGCAGTTTAGAAACATGATGATGGTTTTCAACCCCGATGATACGATGTTATGCCGAGCACTATCTATGACCCTCAAAGGTAATGCCCTGGACTGGTTCAGAAGGTTTCTAAAAGGATCCATCTGTGATTTTACAGGACTGTTGAAATCATTCAGGGAAAGGTTTATTGGCAAGAAGGAGCTTAAGCGCGAGCGGGATTCGATCATGGACCTTTATCAAGGCCGACGTGAGGCTCTTAAAAGTTATATTAGAAGATTTGTTCATGCTATGAATGATTTTCCAGATTTGGCCGAAAACATGGAGGTGACCTCCTTGAAATGAGGGCTCGACCGAAAAGGGGAACTGTATGCAGATCTCATCAAACTCCCAACTGAGAACATGGGGGACCTACTCGTAAGAGTAGATACCTTTATCAGGGTCGATGACACTAGAAGAGGGGGGTCACCTGACCGACGTGAGTCGGATTTCAAAGAGGGTGGAACCGAACGAAAAAGAATTGAGGAATAACCAATGAGGGATTATAACCGAAGACCTCAACAGCTTGATCAACCGAATAGGCGCTTCACCCCGTTTACTAGGGCCATTTCAGTGATTTATGATCGAACAAAGGGGCGTACGAAGTACCAAGCTCCGCGGACAATGAGCGCGCCATGGTTTAAATGATCTAATCGGTATTACTGCGCATATCATCACGATCATGAACTTCAACAGATGAGTGCTGGCAATTAAGAGAAGAGATTATGGGCCTGATAGACAATGGCGAGCTGATCCAGTATATCAAACGATCTCAACCAGGTCGATGCGAGGAAGTTCATTTTCCAAACATTGACAACCCGGCCACTGGAGAAGAGCCAGAAGCAAACAAGCAATAATGGCTACTGACCATATCAGGGGGGGAATTCGGTTGCAGGTCAAGGGTCTACATAAAACAAGGGAGCTAAAAATAAGTTTGACGTGTATGAAATAGATGGAAATTCTTATCCAAACTACAAGGACTCAGTACCCGACCTTACATTTAATGATGATGACCTCAGAGGTGTCATTTTAACACATGAAGATGCTTTATCTATTCACTTAGACATTAGAGGGGTAATGGTAACCCGAGTACTGGTTGATAGAGGAAGCTCGTCAAATATTATTTTCAAAAGCAGCTTTGATTGTATACGGAACGTGCCACCATACCAACCTACTCAGCGGACATTGGTCGGCTACAAAGGGAAATTCTCTTAATGTGTTGCGGAGGTGGAGCTGTTAGTAAAGGTTGGTCACGGAGCTACGAAGAAAGAACTAAAAACTTTGTTCTTAATTTCCAACGCGTCAAGTCCTTACCATGAAATTATTGGACGACCATGGCTGCATGAGATGGGAGCGACACCGTGTATATTTCGAAAATGCATCAAATATCCGAGAGGTAGCTCAGTAGGAACAATATGGGGCAGCCAAAGGACTGCGCGAACTTGTTATGCAATCGCGTCGGACCCGTCCAAACCTATCCAATATCAATTAAATGACGAGGGAAACGTTACACCAGCAACTTTAAATCTTACCTCGCCAGATCTAGAGGATGATCCACGTGAAAATGAGGATTCAGCTACTAGAGATACCACAGCAATGGATATGATCATAGCTGACAGAAGAATGCTTCGATTGGGAAATAAGTTGTCTTAGGACTCAAATGTACGTTTCATAGCTTTATTAGCAAAAACTTTAGACGTGTTTGCTTGAGAGACGGCTGATGTTTCGGGAGTAAGCCCTTCGATCATAAGCCATGAATTGGCTATCAACCTTTGTACCAAAACTGTGCGACAGAAACACAAGGCATTTTTAGCTGAGAAGCAGGCTACTATATTGGCTGAGGTAAACAAGCTAAGCCCGTTGGGTCATATCTGAAAAGCAAGGTACCTTGTCGGGATAGCCAACCCAGTTCTGGTAAAAAAAAAGAGAAAAATGGAGAATGTACGTGGATTTTACCGATTCGAACTAAGCATGCCCGAAGGATGCTTTCCCGTTACCAAGGATAGGTGAGCTGATCGATTTAGGCTTGGTTTGCGAATTTTTATCCTTTATGGATGCGTACTCGGGGTACAATCAGATCTGCATGCCCCCATCCGATCAGGAACACACAGCCTTTCAAATCGAGCGGGGTCTCTATATTTATACAGTTATATCTTTTGGGTTGAAGAATGCAGGATCGACATATCAACGACTTATAAATCACATCTTCCAAGATCATTTGGGGAAATATTTGGAGGCATATACTGACGATATATCATTAAAACCCATGAAGAAGCGCAACACCTCAATATGTTACAGACCGTGTTCGTTTAGTGTTACTAAAGGTAAGTTTTTGGGCTATGTGGTAAGTCAGGCAGATCCCGTCCAACTAAACGCGATTCTACAGATGGAACCACCAAAGAATGTTACAGAAGTGCAGTATCTTACAGGATGGTTAGCAGACTTTTCGATGTTTATCTCCCGCGCATCAGACAAGATTCATCATTTTTTTGAAGTATTGCAGGGTGCTAAGAAGTTCGCGTGGACAGAAGAGTGTGACAAATTATTTCGTCGAGCTCAAGTAGTACCTCACATCCCCTGAGATTTTGTCTGCTCCTACTCCTGAAGAGCCCCTATTTATTTATCTGGCAGTATCATCCTTTACTGTGACTACGGTTCTCGTGTGCGACCAGAAAGGGAAACAGCGCCTGATATATTACACGAGCAAAACGCTAACAGATGCAGAGACGAGATATCTAAACCTTGAAAAACTCACTTTGAGTTTGGTTCTTGCAGCTCGACAAATGAGGCTATATTTTCAAGGGCATCTAATTACGGTGCGAAAAACATTTCCTCTACGAACATTATTTGCAGAAGCCCGATGTTTTTGGCTGGTTAACCAAATGGAGCATCGAGCTCGGCGAGTATGACATCCGTTTCGAGCCGCGTTTAGCTATAAAGGGACAATCAATTGCAGATTTCTTAGCATAGTTCAGCTCATCCAGAGAAGAACAGATTGAGATAAACGACAGATAAACGATCGAGCTTGACCAATGGATTATTGAGGTCGATGGTGCATCTTCTACATGAGGAGGGGGCATAGACATTATACTTTAAACTCCAAGCAGGAAGAAGATCAAGCAAGTTGTGCGCTTTAATTTTCTAGTAACAAATAACGCCGCAGAATATGAGGCCGCCCTTTGTGGCATAAATCTGGATTTGATATGTGGAGCTCGAAGCATCAAGCTAAGATGAGACTCTTCGTTGGTGGTTAATCAGGAACAAGGTACTCAGGAGAAACAAGGGCTCATTGTGGATACCGAACACTGATTTGCCATTTTCTCCTCGCTGGGTACTATTAGCCTGATCTAGAAAGTGATATTGAGAATCTGGCATTGCAATGTCACAAGTGTCAAGAGTATTCGAACACGCAGCATAGAGCCGGCGAGCCCATGCAGAACATCCATGTCCCATGTCTGTTTGATAAATGGGGTATAGATCTGGTGGGTCCTTTGCGAATGGTCACAGGAAAATGTCAGTTCTTTATCATCGCAATGGATTGCTTTTCAAAATGGGTTGAGGCTAAAGCCCTGTTCAGAACACGTGCTCCGAAGGTATGTGATTTCATCTATAATCAAATTTTAACCCGATATGGAATTCCACGGATTTTAATGACAAATAACGGCCCACAATTCCAAAATTCAATCCTAACCAACTTCTATAAACGATATGGGATTCTCCAACACTTTTCCAGCCCCTCCTATCCTCAAGCAAACGGACAGGTCGAAGTAACTAACAGAACACTATTAGAAGAGCTTAATAAAAAGTTAGAGAGAGCTAAAGGTAAATGGCCGGAAAAATTGGCAGAGGTCCTATGGGCGTACAAAACAACCCCTCGCTCCACAACAGGCGATACACCATTTTCTTTGGTATACGGTGCAGACGCAGCTATTCCAGCAGAGGTCATAGTACCAAGACATAGAATTGAGCACTATGAAGAGGAGGAAAATCTTGTAGCTAGATCAACATCCTTGGATCTATTAGACGAGCGACAAAATCAGGAAAGAGTCCGAGCATAGCACTATCGAATTCTTATGAGGGCACGCTTTAATGCTCGTCTGAAGCCGCTCTCTTTTAAGGTGGGATATTTAGTCTTGAAGAAGGTGTTTTAGGAATCCGGTAGTGGAATAGGTGGCAAACTAAGACCAAATTGGGAAGGCCCATACTCATTTATTTCAGCAGGGCACCATGTCGCATACAGATTAGCAGATCAAGCTGGTCGAGCACCCAAGCATCCTCGGAATGTTGATCGCCTAAAGTTGTATCGCCATAATATTTAAGATGTAATGATGCGCTTTTTTTCCTCTCTGATGTCGCGGGGAGGTTTTTTAATGAGGCATCTAAGAACAGTTTTTTATTATTTTTCCAATATAAGTTATGTTTTTGTCAATGTGTGTTTGTGCAAGTTTTATCCTTATAACCAGTGAATGGGTCAATGACCACGCCATCTTTGACTACGTAATTGACCACACTGAGTCCAGACTAAGTGTCTATAAACAAGAATGGGCTGATTGGCCATGCCTACGGGCTATGTAACGGCCATACTATGCCTATACTCTGTACTGGGTATATCAGCGAACTGGTCAAAGACCAAATCTGAACAGACTACGCAATAGGGTCCATAAGACCTCGCCGCAAAATTTATTATGGCGCAAGTTGTCTAAGCTACGAAATGAGCCATATTGAGCTCGAGGTTGTAAGGATCTCCAGAAAACTCAGCAAGCACATATTCCACAATTGACAACGAACGTTTATAGCAAAAACTAACTCATAGAAGGTAAATCATACATCAAAACAAACACATTTTATATAAATAAACCCAAATGTTGCAAGCAGTACGAGGTGTTTTAACTTTAAACAACAAACAACAAAGAATTTGGTGCAACAGAACAACAAAAGCAAATATCAATTACTTAGCACTACTGGGTGGCAATAAATTGGAAGGATCAACAGAAGTGTCAGCTTATTTGTTCACCTGAGGGGCTAAGTTCGAGCTCGGTGCAGAAGATTCGGCTAGATGGGCAAAGGATCCGAGATTTATTCCAGGATTCAAGGCTATTAGCTCTGCAATCGCATTCTTGTTTTCCTTAGATATCATCTCTGTGGCAATGGTAAACACATGTATTTCCCTTTCTTCAGCAGCTGCTTCTAATTTTTCCTGCCACTCTTGCCACTCTCGTTCGAGCTGTGCACGTTCCTCTTCTCCTTGTTTGCTCAACTTACTCACCTCAGCAGTTACAGGCTGCAATTGAGTCTGCTTGTTCCTCCACCCTCTTGGTTTGATTGATGGTCCTCTCTAACAAGTTTTCGTTTTGCACGTGGAGGTCGTCATTTCTCTTTAGTAGATTTTCGTTTTGGTTCAGTACCAACTTGTGGCTCTCGGATACAGTCGCAAGCCTCTGGTCGCTGCATTTCACAGTCTCTTGCAAGGAGGCAACTACTTTCTGCAGTTTGGCTTTTACCTCAATGGCCTCATGCTTGAAGTTCTTGGTCAAGGTATAAGCATGCCTCAAGCGAATAACCTCAGCAGTTTTGTGTTTAGCTGAGCCAAAAACCATGCCTTCTACTTTCCATTTCTCCATGGTAGTTACTTCAGCAGGGGACATATTGTGATAACCCAACACAAAGAAGTTATGGTGCAGCTGTATATAAACAAGAAAGTTAAATTTAATCTTTAAATCAGCATGTTCAGCTGTATTTGCCTTCACAAGATATCCGAAATCGACATTTTCTCGTAGTACGACAAATCAGGGATCCTGGGAAGTTGTTCGAACATGTAGGAGGAGGAACGAGCAATGTTGACCTTTGGACGCTCCTTTACAGCTGCCCTTTGTTGGCTGGACTCAGCTCCTTTGTCGCCTTCTTTGTTCTTCTCAGTATCTTCTACCTAGGGTTCTCGGTTTTCCATAGAAGAACTCAACACCAGCTGCTTTGTTTTCTCTGTACGAGCTGAGGGCGCAATCTACTTTTTCTGAGCACCATTCTCATTTTCTGCTCTGTCGTCCACTAAATCGACTACCTCCTCAGCAGTATTCGGATTTTGTTCCTCGACAACTTGTGTTGTTGGGTTAGGAGGATGTGCTCTTTCCTAGAAAGTAGCTTCAGCACCATCATCTTATCCATCTCTAAGTTGTAGTCTCCTCGTGCTTAAAGAAACAACATCTACAATCACATTTTACTTTTTGTTCCTCTGTGTATCAAGTGCACCAGAGAGGGTCTCCTCGTTATCCTCATCTTTTTCTGTTTGGACCCTGTTGGGCTAAACAACTTGAGGCCCCTTCGGTGCTTGTTTTTCAGCTTGCTTGAAAGTCTTTCCTTTGTTTTTTGTGGCATCATTCCCTTGTTCGCAAGAGAGAGCAAGAGCAAAAGATGATTCCCCAGCTTCACCAACGTTTCGGGTGACTTGAGGTACTACCATCTAGATGCCGACATTGTTCTTCTCCCAGAGTTTTTGCTCTAAAAGCGATCTGATGCGATCCATAGTAGCTTGTAAACCGTCTGTCATTATTACTTCTCCTTCCTCTGTGATTCTGAGCTTTAGAATCGACCAAAACCCCGATTTCAAGTAATTGTACAGTGTAAACAGTCGCTTGTGATCTTGTTGCCAAGCTTCAAAAGCTAAGATACTGAATCTGATCAAAGGGTTTACGTAGTTTAGTGGTCTCCCTTCTTTCCACCAGCTCTGATTGGACAGTTCACCTGAAAGAAAGATGAATACAATAATATACAAGAGGTCATGCAAATTTTAATCTCATGCAAGCTAACAGTACTTACAATTTTCTTCCGTTTTCTTTCCAGCTGAAGGTTTGAGGTGGGAAGGGGGGGGTACTATGTTCCCAGTTACCCGACACAAACACAAAAGAGTTATTCCAGTTCCTATCAGAGGAAGAGAGTTCAACAATTTTCTTAACCCCTTTAAAGTGGGTGTAAAAGAAAGGCGTTTTGGCCAATTTGGTTACATCAGTACCGAATAGTAGGTTTGCCAAGCATATATCAGTACTAAGCAAGCGTGAGCTGCGCACCACGCTAAGAAATATCCTCCAACCATTTACAGACATTTGAGTAGGGCAGATGCCGAGCACACTAAATTAATCGCATGAGCTCGGGTAGCGGAAACCTCAGCCCCAAGTCAAATAAAGTAGTAAAAAATAAAGTCTATGTTTCCTATGTATGATAGGGATGTTCGCCTATACTGGGTGCCCTAATAGTCATATCCTCAGGGATACTACATCTGTCGTTGAGGATGACAATTCCATGATCGTCTAAATTAGTGTACTTAGGGGAAATTTGAGAGAAATAGTTTTCTAAGTCGTTGATGTCTTCATATAAGGGTTCTGTAATTTTATCGACTTTAGTCTTTGTTGCCCTTTTTGGTGTCATGGTTTTTCTACACACTGCAATTAGGTAAGGATATGAATTAGAATGATTAAATCGGGTGAGGGCAAACGATTCGATTTTGGGAAAATGCATACTGATAGAAGTTCGAAACCTTAAATTTAGGGTTCTCTTAAACGTTCAATAAGAAGTTTTTATTTGATAAAAAATAAGTTACCCGGGTAATGTTGAAGAAGATGATAGCAAGCGCCTTGGTTAAAGATGGAGAGACTTTTCCAGCAAAGTCAAAGCAAAACAATTTTGAATTTGGTGATTTTTTCTAACAATGGAATACAGTAAGTGATTGTTTAATTGTTTGAGAGTTGTGCCAAAAACTGAATCAGCAAAAGATGTCTCCAAGAAACGGCGGTGTCAAAAACCGTCACAGATGTATCACTGACACGTGTCAGAAAAAAGCAGTCGCGAGATGGTTCGAATCACCACGCGGGTGAGTAAGGAATTTAGTTAATTTTTTAATTTACATGCTTATTAATATTTTTAATAAACCTATAAACTAGGGGGAGCCCTAATAAGGGTGGATTCTCCCAGATAAGTACGAGCACGAGCAGGAGGATCACAAATATGGATCAAGGAAAGAAATGAAGAAAAGGACAAGCTCTATAGCGTTGATGAGCTCAAAGGCGGAGCGAGCTTGAAGACAAATACAACGTTGAGGCAAGGTTAGCTCAACGGAAGATCGAGCTCGAAGATAAATACAGCATTGAGAAGCTCAAAGGCAGAGTGAGCTCAAAGGCAGATCCATCTCAAAGGAAGATTGAGCTCGAAGACAAGTGCAGCATTGATGAGCTCAAAGGGAGAGTGAGCTCGAAGATATTATGGGAAGAATCAATCAACTACATCAGGGACGCGATGCACATATGATCAAGTTCGGGTGCAGACTTAAAAAGGATAATCTGAGCATCTGATCATTGAGCTCGAGCTCTACATCACTAGACTGGCCCAGCTCGACCTAAATTGTGGATTCGACTTAGCGGTTTCTTAACCAATGTAATGTAACACACGTTTTGACTCTTAAGTCAAACCGTTTTAGTTATTTGTTCCACAATTATAGGGATAGTGAGGTTAGTGGGTTAGTGGTGCTTAAAGTGCGAACATATGTAACTGCCCATTAATTTGTACATTATAAATAGGGAGGACCTATCTATTAATATATGGATCTATTTTCGGCTTATCTCTGTTTTTTACTAAAATATTAATGGCTTTACTGTGGTAGAACTTGTTATTCCCGGAACAACAGACTCAAATTATGACACGAAGATAAAAAATTGTTTTATAATTGGCCGTTGAGAATCCCAATCAGAACATAAAATGGTCAGCTTAAAAAACGGTAGATGTAATCATGTCAAATATCTGATTTTTTTTTTAAAAACGATTGTCACAATAAGTTATTAGGTTGTCATCCTAGGTATTAATCTTATATTGAGTCGTCAACTTGCTTTATGTATAACCGGAAAAATTGAATCTTCTTTATTACATGTTATCTTAGCACGACAAAAATAATTGTTTAGATGTACCTTATTTTAATTTGTCTATATTTAAATTTTGTATATATTATAATTGATAATATTTTACTTTTTTACTAATGTTAGAGTTATTACAACTCTACACTTCTTGCTAGAAAATTCATGTCGTCTATCGCCATCAGAACTCTTAATGCATGAGATACTTCACCAATCACTTTTGGTGATATTTTATTTGCAATGAAAGATTAAATTAAGAATCAAGATGACCACTATATCCCACGGTATTTTAGTCAAGTAAAATAACACATTCGAAATAGCTACAACAAACGTTGATGATCCTAATTTTAAGATATCAGAGCTTCAAACAAGTTTTACCGATGCTAAAAACTCTAGAGATAAAGTAGTTCGTGTTGCACGATAAATTTTTAAAAAGTCAACTGCCTCACATGCTAAAAATATCATAATATTTTTATATTTGTTATTCGGAGGGTAGTCCTAGACTTAAATTATGTCATCTCATGCAATATATTTTTAAAAAAGCCTATATGCATGCCAATAGTGAAGATATCTATCGAGATAAAGACAAATTAGAAGAATATGTAAACCTTATGATGAAAATAAACGACGACCTTAATCACATGGATACGAAAAAAACGAGTTTGCATCACATAATCCGACTAAAACTCTTCTCTCAACAAAAATGGTAATTCACTAACAAAAAATACTATCATTCTCGTAGGTGAAAATACTAATATTGTTGCTGGTAAGGATGATTAATTTTATTTTTTTATTATTTTTAATCCCTAATATTTACTTTCTTTGAATTTTCATCTTTGTAATGTTTAATCTTTTATTATATAAATCATTTCACTATATCATGTTATTTGTTTATAAAACGTGTTTATTAATTTTTGCTAGAGCTCTCGATTATACTTGAAAAATGTTGTAGCTTTTATTATTTTACTTACATTTTTTTTGTATGAGAAATTGTGTAGCTTTAAAGGTCTAGTTTATAATCATATTCACGACGTGACATAATAATGAGGCCACCATAGGAGAAATTGTGTAACCTCAAAGATTTGACTTGCAATCATCTTTGTGATTTGATATCGTAGTCAGACCACAGTATGGACGACTAAGTAACCGCAAAGGTTTACTTTCAAGTCATGGTTGCGACTTGACATGGTACTCACGCCAGAATATGGACAATTAGCCTCGAGAGATGGATTTATAATCAGGTTTGCTTTATATATATATATATATATATATATATATATATATATATATATAGTTTCATTGTCTAATAAATTTATCAAAACTTATATCTATATTTTATTAATATTTTGTTTTTGTGTTACTTTATTCATAATACCCTAGTTTGTTTTTTTATTATTATATCTATTGGATAATTACTTAACTAGTAGATTTAAATTTCACGTCGTTCAAACTATATTTATATTTGTTTAAAGAATTACTCAAATTGAAATTTTGACGAACACATCTTCATACTTCTTAATAATTTGCACGTCGTATATTTTTATTAACATTACTCATTATACTTGGAAAATGTTTTATTAAAAATTGATCATAATGGTGCCTCGTTTAAAAAAACACATGCGTGCTACCAATAGGATACAAAAGAACACGCCTCATTTAAAATTACTAACTATACATTTTCACATGTTGAACGCTCCAAAGATATTTTAAAATATTTCATTCTAAATAAACCAATCTATATATCTCGTGATGTCCATTTGGTTCCAACTTTCAAGTATTGTTATCTTTCGTTTCATGTAATATTTTGCATAAAATGAAATCCCATTCTTGAAATATTATTGCGTTAAGTTTCAATTTATATCAACATTTCATTGACTGATGGTATTGCTCCTCTCTAACGTGAGCTCGTGCCTTATGTTCTTCAAGTAAATTAACGGCCAATTGCTTCTTTTTCTCATTTTTCTTTGAAGAATAATATTGAATTATATAATTTGGTAAAATTATATTTAGAAAAAATAGATCATTTAACCGTTCAAATGTCGTAATTAGTTGCAAAACATCCAGCAATAGACCAAACCTATTAAAATCAATATTTGTATAATAAATATTTCAATTTTTGTCTCGTGTAAATGTATCATCTTGAATAGACCAAGTAGAAATAATCAATATTGTACTTAGTCTGATTATCTCGAAATTGACAGATATTTTAGAGCATTTGTTAAGACTCAAAATTCTGATGTGATAAATGTTTCAGGTGTGACTTAGTGGGTGAGTCTACTTCCAATTCTTTCCCTCAGTTTTTTGCACTTGATAGCATCATACACCAGTCGTTTTATATACTGAAAACCCTCAATAGAAAGGGGTTGCGTAAAGGAAACATCGTCACCTTGTTGAAACTACTTGTTCCTTGTTTGTGTATGCTGAAGTTCCTCATATTTTTTTGGAAAGAAGTACTTCTAACAATTTTATATGTGATTAAACGAATTCCTACTACACATAATTTAGGGATTTCTATGTTTCATAAGTTATGTGAACATCTTTCAAGTTATTCTTATTTACGAGTGTTTGATTATATGTGTTCTGTCCTCCGTCCTCGTTTCCAAAAGAACAAGTTGTAACCTAAAAAACTGTGTGTGTTTTGTTGAGTTATGGTATTACGTAGAAAGAATATCAATGTTTTAATCCAACAAAAAGTTATATGTATCTTGACATGTCACATTGCTACAAAATCACATGATATAATAAAAACAAATCTTAAGGTTATTGATCCACTTACCAATGAGAACGATACAATTATTGTTCTTGATGTATCATATCCTGAGATATTTAATCCAAGTGATATTACTTCAACTCAATCAATTTTTGAGTATGCTTCTTTCTCTAGTGCAATTATATATTCTCCACCTCTCATGATATATACTAGTATAAGTAAATCTACCAAACTACCATATCTTGTTTATTCGTATTTATCAACTTTGTTTGTATATTTATAGGAAATATACATGATTTATAAGAACTTAATTCGTTTAAAGAAATTATTTCTGATCCTCGTTGACAAAATTCTATGGCCTAAGAGCACACTGCTCTTTATCAGGCTCATACATAGGATGTGGTTAAACCTCCACCTTGTAAGCATATAATTAGTTCTCATTGGGTTTTTAAAATCAAAAAAAAATTATGATGAGGCAGTTAAGAGGTATAAGGAACGTCTTTTAGCCAAGGGTATTCAAAGAATTATGACATGGATTATAAGGAGACTTTCACCCGAATAGCAAAAATGACGATAATTCGTACCCTTATTGTTGTTGCATCCATTCATCGATGGAATATCTTTCAAATATATTTTAGAAACGAATTTCTAAATGGAGATCTTAATGAGGAGGTTTATATGAACCGTGTCAGAATTTTGTTACTCGCCAACAAGGTGAAGTTTGGCGACATAGAAAAGCTTTATATAGTCTCAAACAAGCTCCTCATGCATGGTTTAATAATTATCTACAATTATTATTTCACATGGTTTTTACGCAAGTAATCACAATTCAAATTTATTTATCACATGTATGAGTGCATGATGAATTATTGTATCCATATATGTAAATGATATGATTATTACATGTGATAATATTAATGGTATTTAAGCATTAAAACATGATTTGACTTATGAGTTTGCAATGAAAGACTTGAGACTTTTACATTATTTTTGGGTATTAAGGTGGCTCGGTCTCAAAAATGTTATATTTTTTCTCAAACAAAAAAATAAATATGATCTATTTGAGTGAGCGCAACTTTGTGATAACATGACAATATACACCTCACTTGACACCAATAATTGGGTTTTTCCAACTAATGTTGTTCCTATATCAAACCCGGCTTTATATCATGCTCGTATGAGGATCTTAGTTTATCTTACAATTATTCCACTGGTATAGCTCATGTTGTTCACGTGGTTAGTAAAATTTATTGTCGTTCCTACTTCTGTCCATTGGAGAATTGTTCTTTGTATATTGAGATATCTTCATGACACTCAGTTCTAAAGCATTTTGTTCCATTCGAATTCTTCACTTGAATAATATGTCTATAGTTATGCTGATTGGGATAGTGATCTTTGTGATCATAAATCCACTACCGGTTTCCTTATTTTCCCTGAAGATTCATTAATCTCATGGAAAAGCAAAAAACAATATGTTGTTTCTAGATCTTATATTAAGGTTGAGTGTCGTGTTATGACATGGACTACATGTGAGATTGTTTGGTTACGATGTCTTCTTGCAAATATGAAGGTTAAACACACTAAATCTATTTTCTTACATTCGGATAATGAAAGCGTTATGCAAATTGAAAATAATTATGTTTTTCATAAGAGGACGAAACACATTGAAATTGATTATCACTTCACTCGTCATCTTCTTCAACTCATGACCAACTCGTTTCCATTTATTCCATGAGCTTTGCAAGTGGCTGATATCTTCACAAATGCTCAATCGGCATCTCATTTTTGTTTTTTGTGAAAAACTCTCAATACTTATTACTATTGCATTATAAATTAGAAAAAGTGTGTTAGAAATATTAAAATAAATAAAAACATTAGCCATTATATTAGATTCACTAAGCTATATTATTATTTATAAATAATGACTTAAGATCACAAACACACAGTTTCAATTAATAAAAACCATAACAATTTTTTAAATATATTAAAAAAGTCGAAATTAATAATTAAAAAATAAATAAAAAATTAAAAAAAATCATACAATTTTAACTTATTCATCACGTCTCGTTGGAGAATAATAATTTATATTGAATTATAAACTCCAATAGTTTAAATACCTTTGTTAGTGTCTTACAAACTCAAATAACATACAATATTAATATTTTCATAAATAATATAACAGTTTACTTTTATATTATTATTAAAAATAATTTAATTAATTTATTAGAATTTTAATAAATTAGATATATACATCATAAAAAAATATTTGTAATATTTATTTTATTTTTTAAAATTATATTTAGATATTTTAAATAATTTATTCAATCCTCTAATAAATTATTGAATCCACCGAGCTAATCAGATTCACCGGGTTGTATTCAATTTTGTCAGGTACGAACATGTCAGCATAATAACTTCTCTAGCCGTGTTGATAGTAACTCGGCCGATCCTCCATATATAAGTTTATATTCCAAATCTTTATTGAGAGATTCCAATAACTCGTAAGAGATCTCACGCTAAAGCAGAGCAAAATCGATAAAGGATTATCCAAGACGTTTACATCGGTCATGTTGATGATATCACTCAAGCTTGAGGAAATCATCTTTGATTTCCATTGTCCCTTGATCTAAGTTCCTGGAACATGTTCATCAGCAATCATCTCGAAAATCCAAGCTGTGATTTTCAGTTTCCTATCTCTAAGCTCAAATTTTTGAAGTTCTTGTTTTTGAGATCTTTTCTAGTTGAAATCAATCCTAATTGAAGAGAAGATTGTTTCGCCTAACCTCGTTGGAGTTGATCGAATACATTTAAGCTCCTTGTGGAAGATATTTTCGTTCAGGGTTTCGTCTCGCCTAAGTTTTTTGTTCTTAGACGAAATTTTGTTATAAATCTTAAGATTTGGCATTTGGACCCAATTGGGTTATAAAAGACTCGACAAACCCTTAAAACTCATATAACTCCTATGTATTGATTCTTTATCTCAATAATAAATAATCTATTTTTTATTTTTAAAAAACTAATAGTTTAATAAAATTTTCAATTATATATGTGTAGATGTTTTTAAATAGACAATTAGATATTACAACTACTAGGTATTTCATCTATATATTTAAAGGGTTTATAATTATATATGTATACATACATTATTTGTACAACAGTAAATAACAATATATACAATTTATTAGGGTTTTTAACTATACTAAACGTTAAAAATATATTTTTAAAATTATTGTAATTTTTAGATTTACATCTTTCAAATAATCAATATTTTAAATAGTTTATTAGATATTTGAATTAATAGTTAATTGTATCTTCAAAATTGTTGAAATCTTTAGATGTTTTAAGTAAGGGAAATGACGCACTAAGTACCTATCAGCCAAACATATTACTATCTAGTACCCAAAAAGGATTAATGATCACTTAATAACCACTTCAATAAAACAATTTCTTTTAAGACCTAATTTTATTTTTAAACCACAATTACCCTCAACCTAGTATATAAGTCTAATTTGTGAAAAAATAGGTCTTTTGGCTACAGTATCATCACGCAAAATTTGAAATTTGAATTTATGACACTCTCTCTCTCTCTCCTCTCTCCTAACCTAACAAACAACTCGTTTTACAAAAAGGGTCTGTTGGTTTCAAATTTTCTTGTTGTAATCACCTTCTTGCCGGCAACCACCGTTGGCCATCGGCGATCCTACCTAAATACCGTTCAGCAAAGTAACCACCGTTCCCCGGCCATTTCCGATCACCGGTGAGCAAAAAACATCGACGAAACTGAGCTTTTTGGCTTCTGTCAAACAGCTTCTTCACTTCATGAACTACGAAATCCAGTTAGGAACCTAACTCTCGACTCAAACATGTGAACTAGTTCCGAAATCAACCAAAAATTACTGTCGACTTCACCGGTAAATCAAAACGAAGATGAGTGGGGCCTGACTGCACATCGACATTCTTCTTTTTTCGTTTTCGAGCTTAATATGAGATTAACTAATCTAAATCATATATGTTAATGGCAAGAAAATGTTTAGATTTTGTTTAGTTTCTCATTTTGGTCGATTAACGATCGATAAATTCTTCAGTAACTTTCCGGTAAGCTTCTGCATTTTTTCGGTTCGATTGAACATGATGCGATTGCTCTCTGTTTAGTCTGAGAGATTATGATGCGATTTACGGATTGTTTTTATACTGTTGTTGCTAGTTTGGTTGAGTATTCTATTGGCGTTGCGTTTTATTTGTTGAATACTTACACTGCTAGATACAGGAACCATTGCCTTTAGTCATTGCATTTTTACCTGCCACTGATACTTGTCTTTGCGATTTGTGTATGAATATAGCGATTGCTAGATGTCAGTATGAACATTATGATTTGCGATTGTAAGTTAGAGACATTGCTAGATTGGTTTTCATACATTGCGATTGTAGTTATACTACATTGCTAGATGCTTTCAAATATATATCATTTAGAAAGAAATTGTCTGTAACACATTCATGCGTTGTACGATGCACTACAACAAACTAACCCAAACTCCTATAATCCAGGGTACTATATGTCGAAACCCAAAGTTTGTATTTTCAAATTTGGTCACGAAACAGCTATTGTTCCTATTTCCGAATTTGAAATTTTTGACTCTTTGCAACATTACATTGAAAGTACATGGTAGGATCTTGTTAGAGGCAACTACAACATTAGCTATTCTTGTTGTGCTCAGAAAAATTGCTTGTTTAATAAGGAGACAGATTTTATTGGTTTGGAAGTATACCTTGATGTGGAGCGTCTCAAGAGTGTTAGTTTTGTTATCCAAGAACGGGTGTTGAAATTAGTAACTGTTTAGTTATTTCAACCTCGAAAATAAGGCATCTTGCTACAACTGAATGTGCTGAAGCTATCATCGGTGTTGGTCAGTCATTTGCTGATGGTACTGCAGGTCTAAGGTTATTCTTATCTCGTTATGAATTAGAGAACGGTTTTGCCTTTAAGTACATGCATAATACCTTTAGGAAGATCACAGTTTATTGTGTAAACAAAGATTTGGACGGGTGCAAATGGAGGCTCTATCCTTCAATTTATTCTAAAACCGGTTTAATGACCATAAAAAGATTTGTTAATACCCATAGTTGCAGTCCCGCATTCACAAATAAGAAGAGAAGGCATTTGTCGTCTGATTTGATTGCCGATGAGATTCATGATTCTCTTAGGAACTGCCAAAGTGTAACAGCTAAGACTATACAGTCCCCTATCAAGCAAGACTACGATTTAGATATTTCTTATCTTCTATCATGAAATGCTTTAGAAAAGGCAAGACGTGTAGTATTTGGAGATAGCAATACTTATTTTGGATTGCTAAAAGGATAATTCAAGAGACTAAAGAGTCGTGATACCACAACGGACTGCCATTTAGATTTAGCGCCCGGTAATGTTTTTTACGCTGTTTTATAGCGTTCGGGGCTTGCCTTCAGGGTTTCCATTCGTGCCAGGCTTTATTGTACATTGACGGAACCCATCTAACAGGGAAGCATGGTGGCGTGTTGCTCTCAGCAGTGGCAAAGAATGACAACAACGGCCAGTCCATCTTTCAGTTTATATGTTGCTATATATGTGCTTTTTTGTTTCAAACGTATATCATCAGTTAAGGTTGTTGGATTGGTTATGTTTAGATTGTGATTTCTATCTGTACGCTAGATTGGCCGAATTAGGTTTCTAGATAGGTTAGTCAAGTGATTGCGATTTACGGCTAATATAGACTGTTACAATGGTGTTTCTAGATAAGTGGTATATATATTGTGATTTACGTTCATTTAACCTAACAATTTAGTATTGTTGTATGTCTACAACATTTCTGTATAACCCTGGAAAAAAAATGTAATTTTACGTGTTGTTCGAGGTCTATTTCCTATTGGTTTTGGTATTTTTGGTAATGAAGACTCGAACAATTGGTTTTGGTTTTTGCAAAGTCTAAAACCGCATTTGCTAGGGTGCCAAATAACTTTCATTTCAGATCGTCATGCTGGTATTATTAATATTATAGCAACCCTGTATCCTAATGACTACCACGCGTATTGTATCTTCCATCTACACCAGAATTTTAATAATGCTCTTGAACACACTAATAGAGTCCACAGAAACAATATGCTAGTGATGTTTAAGAGTTGTGTTTATGCCCCGACTGTGGACCTTTTTAATGAATGACTAGCTCAGTTTCAGCACCAAAGGGGTGATCATATTGCCAAATTTCTAACCAATTCGCCACCAGAAAAGTATGCTCAGGCATACGTTAAAGGCAAACGGTATGGGGCGATGGCTCAACAGCTGTGGAATCATTCAATGCGCAGATTAAAAAATTGTGCAATCTTCCTATATTGGAATTGGTCGACAGGATTAAAGTTCTTCTTATGACTCAGATGTCTCGAAGTTTATCAGAGGGTCTAAGCTGGAACACACACTTATGCCCCGAGTTTGACAAACTGTTTAAATGGAATGTACAGTATGGTCGAACGTGGTTAGTACGCAAGTCTTCTGCCACTTATTTTGAGGTTTTATCAAACCCAATAATAGTGGTAAACATCCTTGATTTCAAATGTACATGTCGTTCTTGGTAGCAAGACTTTTTCACATGCGGTCATGCATTTGCTGCAATAACATCTTTAAGCGAAGATCCGATGACATTACTAGAGCCTTTTTTCACGGCTGCAAATTTCAGGTCCAGTTATTGTTTTAACATACCGGCTATAACAAATTTCAGTAAAGCTATTACCACTAACGATGATGGAGAGTCAGTGTTTCATCCATCGAACGTTAAAAGACGAGCGGGACGGCCGAGAAAAAAGCGTATTCCATCAAGAGGAGAGATAAGCACCAGCCAGTACCGGTGTGATCGCTGTTTCAAATCAGGACACAGTAAGAGGTCTTGCAATGGTCCATTCTTGAACTTATGTTTGCTTTTTTTTGTTCTCTTTTGGATTTCCTTAGATAATCACTTCTTATCGTTCGATTTGTATGTTTTGAAATTGTTTACATGGCTATGTACAATGTCTGGTTCTATCGTTAATTTTATTCTTAACTAGTGGTTGACATTACTAGATAGGCTATAATTACAATGCTAGATACTCATAATATCATTCTCAAGTGCATTGATTAAGTTTCAAATGCCACATTGATAGATACATTTTAATACATCTGCAATTGTAAGTCTACACTGAGACTGCTAGATGCATGTATATGAAGTTGCTAGATACAGCATTATCCAGACATGAACATTCCACTAACATGAAGTATATGGACGTACGAATCTAACATTGCTAGATACAGCAAATTATCTTTGCGATTTTAAGGTTAATATCAAATTGGTAGATATCTCTACGATTTACTAGTTATTTGGTTGCTTACATTTTTATTGTCAGTTGTAACTGCCTTTACAACTGCTTCATCTAACTACTTTCTCTCTACTCTTTAGTTAAACTCTTAAAATTGGAACAACATGCAAAGTATTATAGATAACACAAAAAAAAGATTTGGCAAACATCATAATAATATTTTAACATCATTTATGGCAGTACAACTCCCACATACAACAACCCTCCCAAAAAATAGAACTGCTCAGAGGGTTGGCTTTGTTTTTAGCCCATCAAAACATAAAAAAACATACAAAAACATAAAAAAAATATAAGAAAATGATGCTGCGTGAATTGGCAAAACCTAATCAGAATCTCTGTCGTCGTCGTTATCAGACCTTTTAGATTCCTCATTCTCTTCTTCTTCTTCTTCAACTTCTTCATCCTCTTCGTCTTCCGACTTCTCATCGTCGGCTTCATCTGAGTCATCGTCCTCTCCCTTTGCAAATTCCCAGCTATCCTGTTGCGACTTCCCTTTTGGAAGTTGTTAAGGGTTGGACTCGTAGCTGTCGTCCAGTAACCATGAGTCCCATGAAGCATAGTTTTCTTCGTAGTCAGACAACCAAAAGAAGCAGTCATCCTCCTCGTTTGACGAGTACTCCGAAGTGGTTGTTCACTTCTATGCCTTGTTGTCTAGGTAGTAGTCGGAAGACCATCATTCATCCGAAGAGTACCTTGGTTTGACTGGGGAAGAAGGGGCCATTTTCAAGAGTGGTTTTCTTGCAAGGTGGTTTTAGATGATTTCTTTGTAGAGTAGTGTGAGATGTATAAGATAAACTCTTATCCCCTACTTATAGCCAAACACAATGCCCAAGGCTACGTCCAATTTAGAAACTCCAATTAATTGCAAACATTTAATTCTACACGTCTAATTAATGCATGTAATCATTCAACACATCTACCTTTGTTTTTTCAACTAACAAGCTAACCAATAGGATTAAAACATTTATTTTTAATTACTGATGGATGTAGTTAACAGTCATTTCGATCTCATTTAATTTACTTATCTTCCAATAAACATGTCTAGCAGTGCAGTAATATAGTTGGTCCAACATATATATATCATTGCGATTTACAAACGTTTTACATTGCTAGATATAACATATGTGACATTAACAAACACAACAATATATCATTGCTAGATACCTTATAATGATGTTGCTAGATACAAAATCTCAACATTCCTAGATACAATGCCACGACTTTGATAGTTACAACATCAAAAGGTTCCTAGATGGGTTGTAACAAGGTTGGTAGATGCATCTTATGAACATTGCTAGATGCATCTTATGATCATTGCTAGATGCAGCGTATGAACATTGCACAATACAGAAAAAACAATAATATATGGGTTTTAAAGAGGTTGATAGATACAATAAAGTAACATTGCTAGACATGTTATAAAGACATTGCTAGATACGCTATAAGGAGATTGATAGATACAACCTTTTAACATTGCTAGATATGATATAAAGATATTTGTAGATACAACAGTATAGGATTGCAAGTTATGTTAAATTTATTCATACAAAAATAATGGCAGGATCTCCCTATATACTTTAGAAAAACATGAGATTGGTAGAAATACTATAAAAATTGATAGTAATACTAAAGTTGGTATAAATGACATTGGTAGTAATGAATTACATAACATTTTCGATATCCTTAACACAATGAGATACGTTGCAATTGTTACATAAGTTCTGAGTAATTGTCTAATACTGGCATTCATTTTTAACTGAATCAGACAACTCTTGTCCCAAAAAATGAATTACATAAAAACAGATCTCTCAATACTACCATCGTCGGTTTGTGTTTAAATCATTAAGGAAATTCTTAAATATTTTATCTCTTGTTTGGGCTTGCATTTCCTTTTCATATTTCAGAGGAACATATCCTTTCTGAATGATGTCTTTTGCGTACTTACAAACAAAAACCCCGCAGTCAAGGCTCTCCTTCTCCTGTTGTGGGATATCTCTTATTGTCTTGATTTTGTATCCACATTTCACATGAGATATGTATTTTTTCTTCATGCAATAGGCCAACTGCAAAATCAAGGAATGCCTTGTTACACTGTGATTTACGAGACTATTTCATTGCTAGATACCACTACAGGCATTGCTAGATACAACATGACACACTGCGAGATACAGCGAAATAATTGTTTGACTGTAATTCTAATATCATATTTCTAGTTTCGTGGCTATGAGATTGCTATATATGGCCACAAACACTTGTAATATATTTTTAGCATAGAATTTTTTACTAGGGCATCAGCTGTATCTCTCGTCTTATCTGGAATGTGTTTGCTCCACGACAATAGTGGGTTATAGCTACTAGCAGTCCCATTCTCCATATCAATAACCAGCAGCGTCCAGTGATTAACGTCGGGTTTGTTGACGGTGCAAAGAGGAACAATGGAAATGTATGTGTCTGATTTCATTGTTTCAAAAACTTTATCTATAATGACAGGCATATCTCCCTTCATAGCCAGTGATTCCTATAATTTTTTGTCATTACTATAGGAAGTAGATATTTGAAATATAACACAAATAATGCCTGATGCACTTACAGTTGCAGTTCCAAATATTTGAATAGTGCTGACCATATATGAACACTTATTGTCAAACCCTTTCACGGGGATTCTCCAATTTGTATCCTTGAGCAGCTTATATATCCAAGAATCTATGATCTATCAATTAATAATTAATTTCTTAAAACAGGTTAATGACAATGATTTTTAAAAACAAGAAACAACGATGTATACGTAGACAACTTAGATGGTAACAGCTCTAGGTACCCTATACGTGGAAATTGCTAGATATTTTATTTTAACATTCCTATATGGACTAATTACACATTGCTAGATATATTAATTTAACATTGCTAAATATATGTAATTTATCATTGTTATTGCGATACAAACGTAATATTACCTTGAAGTCTACTTCAGTTTGGTTTGGCAGTTCCATTATCTCGCTCACACTAATGGAAATCCTATACGAGAACTCTGACATTGGCAAGTACCATACTTCTTGATCTTCTTGTTCTTCTTCTATGCTTATTTTTAATACCTTCTTGTACTCATTGACATTGATGAGTTACGTTGTCTCTATGCGCAACGACCAATCTTCGACCGCAATCTGTGGTTGTCCTACCCGTGTCTGAGTAAGTAAGTTCCACATTGGCATGTCATCAACGTGCACCTTTAATACAACATCAAATTAAACTGTTAACATTACTTTTTGAAGGTGACGGTAAATACCAGAGATCTACTTACATCAACGTTTGTTTCACCTTTCTCGATGGATTCCAAAGTACGTCTCTTCTCATTTAAATTTTCTACAGACTTGTCACATTCTTTGTAAAAGGATTGCGTGGAATCTACAAAACTATCGTCAGCCAACGGGGTAACAAAACTTACAATCAGTGCATTAGATGTTGCTTTATCTTGTAGGGGTGTTGCATATGTAGCTGCCCCGACCTGTTTTAGTTTTTCATCGAGCGTAATAACTTCAGTCTTTGCTGCGTATTCTTCTTCGTTATAAATTGGAATAACCTTGACGGGAGACACAACTTGTGATAGTTGTTCACACTTTGCTGCTTGTTCAACCCCGTGGTACACCAACGTTTGTACAGTGAATTGGCGCTTGTCTTCAGGCCCTGCTGTTTGCACTATCTAATAATGTAACATAAGAAATTCATCCACATGCATTGCGATTTTAGTGCAAGACTAATTGCTAGACTAGTAATTAGAATGGGTTGTGATTTACGCCTACTAGACATTGCTGGATACAATTATGTAGATTATCAAGAAAAGTATCACCACATTATAAAGTTGAGATTGCACCAATGTTGTGGATGTAATTTGTTTGACCCACTTACAGTCTTATTTTAGCCTGTGTTTGCTAAACATCATACCTTTGTTCTTGTGATTTGTGTGATATACATCTATCAAATAAAATTGATTCATGATGAAAATCTATACCAAAAAGCATTTCAAGTTTTAAAATTTTCTTATACTTTTCAAAACAACATTTTCAAAAAACAACAATCCATCCATATTAGTTATTATCCAACCTAGACTTTGAATATTTCAAAACCTGCCAAAACATAATACTAAATATGTATGAATCTTAACGATTTTAAGATCCACTTACATCTTCAGCCACATTCTCCACCACCTTCTGAGGGTCAGGTTCTGGCACCAGGACTTCTGTTGCTGCATTCTCCACCCGAGTAGGTGCTTCTTCAATCTCTTTGGTTGAATCTGCAGTAGCCACAACTTCTTGTTTGTCAAGTTCTTCTCTATCCTGACCTGTCTCTACATTCCCTCCTTCCTCTACATCTTCTTTAGTGTTCTCCACCTGGTGTTTCGTACTTTTGGTTTCATCGTTGCACCCTTTGTCGAACAACTCACTTATGTCCACCACTAGTTCTTGTCCATTAACCTCGTTAAATCTAACATTATGTCCCTATTCAGCTAAGAAAACTTCATATTGTACAGCAACAGTATGAGTTATGGGTGATAATTCGGCTGTCACGTCCCCTTTCTCATTACCAGCGTCACACGCAAGTATGGTAGCCCCTGTTTGCTTCCCAGCGACATCTACAACAATACCATCCTCTAACATAGTCTCTGGCGTGGGTTCACCAGGTGTTTCAGAGTGAACTGACCCTCCATCTCCTACTAAGTTCTCCTTTTCTGATATTTGGGTCTTGTTTATCCCAACTGTCTCAAGATCCTTCTATTTTTCCACTGTCTCCTCCACCTCAACATGCTCTACTTCGTTTAGTTTTGGGGTTTCTGAAACTTGTTGGCACCTCTTGGGCACAATTCCATGCCTGCGAGATTAGTAAACAACTGTTTTCTTAACTACTTTCTCGCTAATATTCGCAGCCACAGTTTCAGTATCCTCCTCCTCTTCACGGCAAAACAACATCGATAAGGTGTTTAGAAGATCAACATCATCAGCATCTATAGTTTCCTCTTCGACCTCGAGCTTCTGTTTCAGCTCATTTAACTCTTTCTTCAGTTCTTCAACCTGTGTCAAACAAGCGTGTTAAATAGTATACATGATTTCTCATACGTTCTTAGTCCGTAAAAATCATGGGAATACTCACTTGTTGGTTTCTCTGTTCAAGCGACGTTTTCAACTTTTTGTTCTCAACTTTCAATTGGTGCATCTTGCTCCGCTTTTCAGCTTCTGGTTGTCATGTAGCACCGACTGTGACAGCCCTCCAAAACTTGAAATACTAGACCAACGGTGGTTTTTCTTTTTCAACCTCTTGCCTTTTTTTCACCTATGAATTCACGCAGTGTAACATCATAATTCTCTCCTTCTTCTGATGGTGTTGTGTTGTCTTCAACCTCATTGTTCAAACTTCTTTTACTGCTTGTTATAGCCTCATCATGGAACCCTTTTATTCTTCCTTCTTATACTTCTGTTTGCAACAGACTTCTTTCTTTTCCGACTTCTGCACTCACTTGTTTCTGCAGCACCTTCATAGTTCCTCCCCAATTCAATTTATCGAAAAGCATCACATTCAGACTCTGTCAACGATAGCTCATCGTCCATAACCTAAGAAATACAATTTGACAGTATAATAGACATTCAGATAGGAACATGCGATAGCCTCACAATATTATAATCATGGTTGCGATTTACGAACAACTACTACTGCCAACTCATGTTACAGTGGATCTGATTTATTTGAATATACAGTTGCTAGATAGGTTATAATACTAGTTATTGGTAGATACATGGTTGCGATTGTGGGATTGGATGTCACTCCTAGATAGGTTATATAAAATTATACATTGCTAGATACGTTAAACCCAATCAATGTTATGGGATTATCATATTTATCATACTTGGTCGTCTCTCAGTTGGCTCACCATCTGGATCATTTCAAAAGTTGACTCCTTCCCCTCCAATCCCCACCACTTGTAACACCTAGGGATTATGCTTGGCCTTGATATTTCAACGTCTATGAAACCGTGCTCTATAAAACATGGCTGCATACAATATAACTCAACATTCAAATATGGTTTTGAAAATAACGTGATACCATAAACCATTGTACTTACAAATAGAAGAGCAACGCATCCGATCACTCTACCGGGATTCCCGACCTTAATACATTTGTCTAGTGACTTATTCAGTTTTTCAACGATGGCTCTAGACCAGTAGTAGTCGTTTATTTTTTCTAGATCCTCCACGTAGAATACTGTTGTCCACCTGATGACATCGCCTGACACTAAAAAGAACAGTGTTGAGCATATGAAAAGTATCAACAGACGAGAAACGTCCTTCGCTTCGTCCTCCCCTCCTTCCATTATTTCTTTCTTAATCGATTCCTCAAAATAAATAACATCATACTCATATACTGCAACAACAATTCAAAACAGTTAAGCCTACTATGACATTTCTATATATACACGAAGACATTGCTAGGTATATGTAAACAAACAGCAGCATACTCATATACTGCAACAACAATTCAAAAAAAATACCCCTTGCTTTCACATTGTTAGATAGAGTACGTTGCATTGCTAGATATGTGTAAATTTTGGTATCATACTAATATGTTGTTGCAACAACTCAAAACAAATAAAAATTTATAGAATTTGTTCACGTTTATGAATGCATTAGACACTGATTTGTCCTTGGTCGACCCGCTCCTCCTTGTGCGCAGACTCGAAAAATATTTATGCATTAAAATTGAATCGTTCTCAACTTCATCAGCAAATTGACCAATAAAGGCTCATATTTGATTCATTTGTATCTCCTCGTTCCTGTGTTTCAGCCCAAATATGGCCTTCACATCTTTCGTAGTTAGCTTAACATGCTTACGACCTATCTTAAAATCCTTCCTTTTCACATCGTAAAAACTAAAAATTTCCTCGATCAGGCTGTGGAACTTTTTCAGCTTCAGATTATTGTTCCTTACATCAAACGATGTTTTGAGAAACGTATAGAACGGGGTGTCTCTTGCAGCGTCTATATGTTCTGATGTAATTATATCCCGTCTTAGAAGGTTGATTATACTGACTAAGCCTGACCTGTAGAATACTCCCGTCTAAGTCATGTTTTCCTGCATATATTCCAATTTCAACACAACTTAATCATAGTCCGAACAATCCTGTAGTAACATCTATTTCAACCATCAAACAATAACACAAAAAACTCAACATAAACGATAGAAATTACCAATCAAACACAACACTGGTGCAACTAACCAAACAACAACATGAGTTTTACTTCATGGCTACATTACTAGACATGACTAATTACTAGACGTGCTATGTGTTACTGTAACTAATTACTCACATTGCTAGATACATCCACAAATATTGCATACAGTGCCTGATAAGTACAACATTTCCTGCATATGAGCCAAAGACTTCATGAAACACACACATTGCTAGACATGGCTAACTGAACACGGCGAGGTTGCGATTCTCGACTTAAAAAACAACTAACCACTTCCATCGGCATTCTCCGATAGCACTGTCGACACTAACATAACAACTACGCTATCACCCATCCATCTTTAACTACTAACTATCAGACAAAATGTCAGGAAAATAATGACATTTCAATACCAAGAAAAAACTTCAGCATACAATTGTAGATGAAACGAAAAAACGTCGCCGGAGAACGGAGAACTGTCCAATACAATACTCACATACAGTGGGTCGTCCGGCGAAAACAACACTCGAAAGTTAAGCCTACGAAACTACATTGCAATGTCCGGCGACAAAAAAAAAACGTCAAACTAACCTGTTCGACAATAATGACGTCGGTAGCTCTGTCAAAACCATCGTGGCTCGACGACAGCGTGCTTCTCTAACTGATGATCGGTGCCAAAAAATGATATCGTCGACTGAACGGTTGGGTTGCAGTTTGTTTTTGGGGTTCGCTCTCGTTTTTCGTGTTTCTCTCTCCTCAAAATTAGAAATGTGAAAGTGGAGGGAATTGGAACCCAAAAGTGAGGATTAGAAGGTGAAAAAATGGGTTCCAACCAAATTGCCCCCTTTTATACCTTAGAGGGTACTTTTGTCCAAAATATGGTTTTAGGTATTTTATTAAACTAGTCTAAAAGTGGGTACTATTTTGGTATTTCAAAGTTGAGTAGGTATTTATGGGTACTTTTCTTTTTAGGTAATAATATTTTAAATAGTTTTTCAATAGTTTTTCAATTAATAACTTAGTGGATCTTTAAAATATATTTTTAAAATTGTTTAAATCTTTAGATCTTCCCATCATTAGTTATTTTAGATAGTTTACTAGGAGTAAAAAAATTTAAAATTAGATCTTTATAGTATATCTTTTAAATATTTATATTTTTCAAATAGAAAATATTTTTAAACAGTTTATTAAATATTTCAGTTAATATATTTTAAACTATATATTTGAAGTCTTTAGACTCTTTATATCTTTCCACTGTTATATAGTTTAAATATTGTATTAAATTTTTCAACTAATAATTTATTATATGTTTAAGATATAACTTTGAAATTGTTTAAAAAATTATCTTCCAAATATTAAATATTTTAAATAATTTATTAAATCTTTTAACTAATAATTTATTATTATTTAATCAATAGTTTTAGGTGTTTTACAGATTTTTTCATTCAAATGAATATGAAGTATTTTATTTATAGATTTGTTTTTATGTTAACTTTATTTTATAAAATTGAATATCCAATTGGTAATATTATTTTTATATTAAATCACATATCCGATTTGTAAAATTATTTAATGAACAAAATATTTTTTTCGAAGTGATTAATTATTATTCAAATCGCGAGACAAGCAACGAAAATAACAAGGCCAAAGCTATTTCCTCCATGTTATTTTTTATTTCCTTCATCTTTCAAACTTTGAAAAACACTAGTGACTTGCTTTTACCAAATTACCCTTATTTTTATTTCAAATTTATCACTAGATGTCATTTATCTAATAGATAGTCTTATATGAAAAAACACAACATTAACCTAACTTTAATCCAAGATATATGATTCTACCTCTAAAATTAACCCTAAAACAAAGAACTTCAATTTTATTGAAGATTAATCATGGAAAATGAAGAAACCCAAACAAAGCCGGAGAACAGCACTCAATCGACAAACAAGATAATTTAAACTTGTTTTTACGTTTTACAACTTCGTAGCTTGAAAATACCTATTTCGAAACTTATTTTTTCAGCTAAACCCGATTTTTACAGTTCTGAAAGAAAAACAACTATTTCTGAACCAGGCATTAGGAATCAGGTGTAATTTTTAAAAAAATGTGCATTTGATTCCGAGTGGGCCACTCGGAATCAGTTGCAAGTTTTCAAAAAAAATGTGCAACTGATTCTGAGAGGGCCACCCGGAATCAGTTGCAAGTTTTCAAAAAAAATGTTCAACTAATTCCGAGAGGGCCACTCGGAATCAGTTGCAAACTTTCTGTCCCGTTAAAAACATCATCTGATATACAAAAAACATCATCCGAATAACAAAAAACATCATCCGATAAACAAAAAACATAATTTGATTAAAAAAAACATCATCCAATAAACAAACAACAACATCCGATAAACTAGTATGATCATCCGATAAAATCTCGGAAAAAATTACAGCATCAAGTTTTCTGAAATTTTTTGTATGCATCGAGCATGTGATTCCGAGTGGGCAACTCGGAATCACATGCTCGATGCATTTAAAAAATTGCAGAAAACTTTTCCAAACCAAACCCTAATCGAAAATGAAAAAGCAAAGAAAAATGAAGAAATCGTACATTTTCCAAGCCTTCTATCTTCTCTCTTCGAATGGTTTTGTGAAGAATGAGTTTTCTTCACCAAGCTTCTCTCTCTTTTGTGAAGAATGGATTTTCTTCTCCAAGTTTTTTCTCTCTCTTCAATTTGTAAGGTACTGGTTTTGTTGTTTTGTGAAAAATGGGTTTAGTTGTAGTGAATGGGTAATGGTATGTTAGGATAATAGTTTTTTAAGAAAAAATGGATATAAGGGCAAATGTGTATTTTCTTTTATGGAAAAAATAACAACATGAGGTTTTTTCAAATTATGGAGGAAATAATAATTTTGATGGAAAAATAGCTTTGGCCAAATAACAAATATTTTCTACAAGATAATACAATCATTTATCCACCCTACCATTTTCACACATATTTCCACGTCGCAAGAAATGTCATTTGAATCAATCATGGGTCAGATCAGGAGATTTTAAATAATAATTTGATAGTTTGTTGATTGAACCATTTTAAAAAACTGCACATGTAAACATTATTGGACGTAATTAACTCCTAACCCCATAATTTGTTTGTATTCTAGCCTGGTGTTTTATTAATATAATGGCAAGAGTATGCTCTTCTGTTTATGTAAATATATTTTATTTTTATATTATTGTTTTTTATGAAAAAAGAATAGTTTATTTTAAATACGATAAAAATTATAAATTAAATTATTATTATCTTTTTTATAAATTACGCTCATTATTAATAAACCTTCGAAAATATAGGAGTCTGTCACCAAACTTTGAAAATAAGTTTAATTACAGAGTGAAACGAAATTTTTTGAAGCTTTGAACTCCCGCTTTAATTTCAATTACCAAAACATTTCCTTAGCTGAAATCAATTTGAGCTTGATTCGAGTCGATTTCAACTTTATCATTCCATCACCTACAATTTAAAAATCCATAGAATTTCAATGCTTAAAATCGTAGGACTCTTTAAAACCATCAGTCCTCCTCTATATTCCTAACATATCCTAATCCAATCCTTTAAAGAAAAACAATTTCTCTCAACTGGTTAGGAGCATAAATGTGCAACTAGTACCACGATTGTTCGAAGAAAATCACTCGATAAAACTGTAGAGAGGGATTTATAAAATTCAATCCATTCATTTCGAGTAAACCTCTTGGATACAAGTCTTTTTATACCTCTCCACTTTACTTTTGGTTTTAGAAAATCATTTATAAAAAATGGATTCTTTTCTTCGGATAATGGAACAAGCTCTCATACTGCATTATCTTGCAATAATCTAAACTCTTTGTTGATTGTTTTAATCTACATCTGAGAATCATAAGTTTTCATGACTTCACGGAAACTTAATGGATCATTTTCCGTTGTACCCAAAAATAACTCATACTATTCAAAATAGACTATATAATCTGAAGATATAACATTCTTCCTTTCTTTAGCAGATCTCTACAAAAACATAATTTTTTCAGTTTGCACTTATAATTCCCAATGAGGTGGAGTATGATATTTTTAAACAATTTTCATTTTTCTTTCCATAAACAACTTCATTTTCTTTAATCTGGTCAATATTCGCAGGTGGAAGATCAACATCATCTTGAGTGTATATATGTTCTAACGAACCTGAAGTGATGATTGACTTCCCAAATTCCATATCACCATCTGATACTGAAGTATCATTGTTAGAACATTCATAAATATTTGCCGATTATTCCACGAAATGAATGTTTGTTACTAATTTCCATCATTAGAGAATTTCATTGTTTCCGTCTCAAATACATTCTTATTGTGGTATCGTAAAAATTCAAATCCTTATTGTGCTTGAGGTGTCGGATGAAATAACTACTAACCGTTTTAGAGTCAAGTTTCTTCTTTTTTTGTCGTATAAGGCTTTGCTTCAGCTGGACTTCCCCAGATATTTAAATTCTTTAAAATAAGGCTTATGCCCAATCCAAACTTCATACAGTGTCTTAGTAGCCACTTTAGTTAGAAGTATATTAAGATGGTAAATTACATATTTTATTTATTCTCCCTAGAGTGATATGGGTATTGTTGAATAATTAAGCATAGTTCTTACAATATTATTGAACGTTACCCAGTATCGTATACTGACGGATTATCCTGCACTCTTCTAGGATTTTACAAATGTCTCATAACATTCGATCGGCACACCCATGATATATTTTGGAATATTCTTGAACCTTCTTTTTTGAATTACCGTTTTAACCTTCGGATTGAATGACAAACTATGATATATTACTCCGATCGGCACACCCATCACATCCTCTATTTTTCAAGCGAAAACGTCCAAATTATAAGACAAAAAATCTAAAAGTCGCTGATCTAAAACTGGGGCTAGTAAGGTTCCTATTCGAAGTACTTTTCCCTGAGTAAAATTGTACTCTTCAATTTATTCATTTACTGTTAAAGACTTAGGGTTTACGTCAGATCGTCAACCCGTTCATCTAAATCCGAGGTCAACCCCCTAACTGCTATTCATTCTATATATCTCAACTACTAGATCCCTGAGTCTAAAGTGCTATGGCATAACACTCTTTTGAAACTTTCTGGTCGTTTCAAATGACCCCCACACGATCTCCGACCACATACTTAAAACATTAATGTACTGTCGACACAACCCCATAAATTATGGACAACCAAGATCTTTCAAAAATAGCATTGTAACTTGTGGGATAGTCCACCGCCATAAAGAGCACTTGAACTTTCTTCTTGGATAGTCATTTTCCTAAACTCACCTCCCCCTCAAATTCTCTTATCACCTGAGTTGTCACACCAGTGAATCCAATGATCGTGCGCTCTGACTGGTAATCCGAGAAGGATTACGCATTTGGTCATATGCTTTGAACATGTCATTTATTTACTGGTTCTTCGACACCCATCAGAATCAACCTATTTGGATCCTTATCCAAGTATTATAAAGTTGCATCGAACTCATCAGCCTTTGAATATAAAATCAACAAATTCTCAGCTGGCGCATTTTGATTTGCCGGCCGTGAATTTGATGCCGGAGTTTTCGATGCACTTCCTTGTGACTTCACATAAGTCAAAATCTTTCCAATTTCAATCAGAATTAGAACTTATTTTTTCAATACAATGCAGTCATTGGTATCATGACCAATGTCTTCGTGATATCTGCAAAATTTATTATTCCGCTTCTCCCTTGGCTTGTTAAATGGAGTTAGCTTTCTGAAATTCACGAAGCTCTTGTTTTTGTTAAAAATTGTAGCCACACTCTCATTTAAGTCTGTATAGTACTCGGGTCAAATCCATTAATTCGGCCTCGACCTGCTGTAATTGTAGGATGGGGGTTGATTTGAGTATCCGCCAGCCCGAGGTGGCAAATGATTATTCCTCGGGCGCGCTTGTTGATTATCATTTGAAGATTATCCTTGATTATGGGGCACATGGCCCGAATATTTTGGAACATTAACTGGTCCTCCTCAGACCGATTATTCCACGAAATTAATGTTTGTTACTATTTTCCATCATTAGAGAATTTCATTGTTTCCGTCTCAAATTCATTCTTATTGTGGTATCGTAAAAATTCAAATCCTTATTGTGCTCGAGGTGTAGGATGAAATAACTACTAACCGTTTTAGAGTCAAGTTTCTTTTTCTTTTGTCGTATAAGGCTTTGCTTCAGCTGGACTTCCCCAGATATTTAAATGCTTTAAAATAGGCTTGTGCCCAATCCAAACTTCATACAGTGTCTTAGTAGCCACTTTAGTTTGAAGTATATTAAGATGGTAAATTACATATTTTATTTATTCTCCCTAGAGTGATATGGGTATTGTTGAATAATTTAGCATAGTTCTTACAATATTCTTGAACGTGACCCAGTATCGTATACTGACGGATTATCCTGCACTCTTCTAGGATTTTACAAATGGCTCATAACATTGTTCACCTAAATTGTCCTATCTCCCGCAGATTTTCACCACAACGATCTGATCTGACGCACTTAATATTTGTACAAAACTATTTCTCAACCTCGGTTTTAAAGACCGTGAACTTTTTAGTGATAAATTATTTTTTGTGAATAAGATATGTATACTTGTAACGCAAAAAGTTGCCAATAAACGATACGATATATCGTTGGCCGTTCCATGATATTATAGAAAATGGTCCAAAAATATATGTATATATAAAGCTCAAGACTCATTTCACCATGTACACATCTAATATTTTTACCTTGGTTTTTTACCTTTTATGCACTCATGACTCAACTTAAACATTGAAGTCCAAAAAAATCCAGCCCACTTAATAAACCTTCTGAAACAAGTTTTTCAATTATATTTCTAGAAATGTGACCTAATTTCTTGTGCTAAAGTTTTGCTAAATTTTTTAGTTTACAATTTAAATTTCCATATATATTTACATTTATTATCTCTATGTGATCCTATATAGTATTTGAATTATTAAAATTTATAATTCATTGTTAACTTTCAAGAATCAACGACATTACCGTGTAAATAAAGACATAAACTTTAATTTCCAAATAAACAAGAATAACTTAATTTGTCCAATAATGAAAAATAAATCAGATTCTTTCTATAAAAAGGTACATATGATACAGAATTTAAATAAAAAAATATCCACTAATAAGAAATAAATAAAAATTATAAATAGAATAAACTAAATACGAACTACTATCAGCTGTATAAATGAATGTTTCATCATCATTCACGTTTTGGTTTCTGATAGTATCCTACAAAGAAAGACAAACGTGAGTGATTGTAGCTGTATCAAACCACCATGAATATCTCGACATTGAAAATACCTTTAGAAATTAAAATACATTTAGCTACCATCATAGCTCTCCATTTTTCACATTCTTTCTTAAAGTACCTCAGTTCTTATAATGAAAGCAACGCCTTTTATTACACAAACCTTTTTTTTGTCCTGAATCAGATGAATGCGCATTTGAACTTTCATTATTTCTCCTAAGATCTTATCCATTTGAGCATTTAACATATGCACCTTTATGATTGCTTTAGTAAACGAGAGAAGAAGGGTTCAAGAGATAAAAATAGTTTTTAGAGAGAGAAAATTAAAGTATACAAGTGATCTAATCTCATAAAAATCAACCCCTTTATTAGTTCAGCTCTGGCCTTTATATAGAGGCGCAAAGAGTCAGCTTACAACTGAAAATTGTTACATAAAGAAGATTATTTTCCCTCTTAGTCCTTGACTAAAAGGCATAGTTATAAAATCCTTCTCTTATATTACCAAGTGTTACATAATGCTTTTATTATTTATAATTTAGTCCCTGAATTTCTATTTCCTTATCATTAGCCCTCTTAGATCTCAAGTCAGTTAATGAAAGAGAACTAGCTAACAAACTTCACATTTAAGTATAAGCAATGATGATCTCATCTTCCACAAGTTGATGCGAGCCAACCATTTGGATGCACTGAGATATGCCCTTAGACAACTATACCTCAAGTTAAATTTGAAGCAAACTCAAGAAAATCAAACGTCGGATCTGTTTCAAACTCATCATAGCCTCTAAGGGTTAGGCTTACAGCTAAGCTCCTATTATAACAAATTTCGATCCCATAAACACGCATTCGGTTCAAATTTGGCCCAATCAACATAAATAAAAATCATTGAGAGAGAAACAGAGAGAAACTCCCAACCTTTGCTACCTTCAACGATTTCTTCAAATTTTCTAATTATTTTTACCGAAACATTCATACTTTCCGATTAATCTTCAATCTGTTTATGAGAAAACACCCAAGAATCAGAAGATCTAAAGCTAGAATTCCTAAAAAAAACCCAAATCCCTAGCACATGACAATAATTTCATCTTTGGAGCTTACGATTATTTTTGCATCAGCAAAAGAGGAGACGGATATAGAGCTACTAGGTTGATAAGCAACGCTCCCCTCAGAACTTCTACAAATACCATTTATTACGGTAACTTCAACCCCTCTAAAACTCCTGTATTTTCACATTCACCTGTCACAGAAGAGAGTCAGTCTTCCAAAACTCGAACACCCAGATCACCTCGAATTCCCACTCCCCATATTAAATCATCGCCTTGAATTAGTGGTGAATCAAGAAAATCTACTTCGCAACAATCCGAAGCAACCCTTCCTCGGCTTATACCCTACGAACTCTTATAAAAATAACTTTTATAACCATTGGAGATGATACTGATGCTACACCAAGTTCTTCTTCATCAAATCCTTCTACCAAATATCCTCCCCCGAGGGAGATTGTTGAGGAAGCCTCATTACCTCAAAAAAATCCCTCGAAGAATCTTCCACAACTAAGAGACGAGACGTCATAGTAGAGGAATTCGATTTCGACGCTACTCAATCAGACAAGGAAGCTGATTCTGATGAAGAAGAATCAAAAGAATAACAATGCTACAAAGAAAAAAGTCTGCAAACCAAGGAAAAAGAAGGCTCTGATTACTATATCTGATGGAGAAAGAGCAAAAGTGGTAAGAATTTTTAGATCTCTCGATGTTGATTATATTGTTGAATTGAAAAAAATTCATATATATACTATCAAGAAATTCAAGCATCGGATCTGAAGAAACAACGGGTAATGGGAGACAACATCATCATTTGACTACCCAAAAAGGGGGGAAACACCCTTAGATTGTAAAAACAACGAGTTGGTAGTCTATCTTGAAATCATCAAGTGGGGTCTTCGGTTCCAATTTGATCCAATGATAGTTGAGTACTTCGAACTTCTAAATCTTTGCCCAACTTAAGTGACACTGAATCAATGGTTCACACTTATATCTGTAATCATGGCGTCTCACTTGTTTAAGATTCCAATCAATATAAAAAAATAACATATCTTTGACAAAATTATCCAAGGGACCAAAGCTTCCATTTTACTACCTCACCCTAGATGATGATCTAAAAATCATCGATGACCTTCTGGAGGCGGACAAATATTTTGAAGAAAAAATTTATCTTCATCTTAGGAGCATGGGAAAACGGTAAAGAAATATCTGATGCCAACCCATCAAAATTGAACCTCATTTAGAGAAGTAGCCGTAATACTATAATACTATTCTTCTTAAACAAAATATTATAATTGTTATTACCCTTATTTACTGTCTACTCATATGTTTCTTTCAGAAATTTCGAGGCGTTATGCCATTCGACGAGAAATGGCTAAAGAAAATTCATTAAGCTTGCCACTTGGGCTGAAGCAGAGTGGAACAATGATTTCCACCCAGCCTTTAAACAAATTAATTTTCTCAATAACCAACTATTTTCGATCACACTTGGAGTCTTTCCTCCTAAAAAATTGATGGAACAACCCAACCCTCGCCAAGCTTGCAAAGAATTAGTCCATCTTGATTATAAGGTATTTATGCTCATCCGTAACAGATCAGACAGTCATCTGCCTCAAAATAAAAAGGAAAAATGACAAAAAGGGAGCTAGTACATCAGTTGTTAGCCCTTTAACAAATCTGAAGCCCAAACGCTCAAATAGAAAAACAAAAGAAAACACGTTTTCGACCATCGAAGAAGGAATTGAAGGAGAACCTTCTCCAAAAAAGAAGAAAACTGCTACACCCTCGAAAAATAAAAATTCCACCAGCCCCTAAAAGAAAAATAAGCAGAAAGGAGTTGTGACCATCAACGACATGGTATCTGATGACAATGAGGTTATAGTTGCTGGGATTTAACAAAGTCCTCAAAAGAAAAAAGAAACAACTCGTGAAGTTGGTGCAATCACTATAGAAGATAATAAAGATGATGATCACTTCAATCCCGATAGTTTTATAAACTTCAATTAATCACAAGAACTTATCGGAGAAGAAGATCTTGTCATTCAAGAAGTTCAAACTCTTCTACATAACTTTGGTAGAAAATCTGCAACCTCCGCCTTAGAAGCATCGCCTAAAATCACTGCTTCTACTGTTCCTATGACTTCTTTGGATATCATTTCTCGTCCTAGTCTAGATGTTTTCACTCATGTCACCCCAAACCCAGACTTCCCTAGGAGTTGTTCGATAAGCCCAAAACACTTCTGGCAAATAATTTGGCCATTTCCCTGCTGCCCTTGTTAAATTCTTATTCAAACCATCTAAAATAGATATGTTAGTCACCTTGACTTGCCCATTTGTTTGAGGATGAAAATGTGTTGAGAAACATTGTTGAATTCTTTTGGAATCGCAGAATAAAGTCATTTCTTTATTATTAAACTGAGGGCCGTTATTCGTAGTAATTCTCTGAGGCACTCCAAAGCGACATCAAATATTATTTACAATGAATTTAATTACATATTTTGTTTTCGTTCCAGATAACGGTTCCGCTCACCCCACTTCGTAAATTAGTCTACTGCAACAATTATCATTTCTCGCCCTCCATATGCCATTGGCAAAGGTCCCATTAAATCAATTCCCCATCTATCAAATGGTATGGCTTCGGTAATAGATATCAGTGGAACTGTCGGCTTATGAATAGAATTATCAAACTGTTGACAAGTATCACAGTTTTAACCCAAAGTTTTGGCATCGTTCATAATCGTAGGCTAATAGAAACCCACAAGCAAAACTCGATGAGATAAAGCTTTAAATTCAAAATGAGCTGACCCATCTCTATCATGCAATCCTGATAAAATTTCCTACGGTTCTTGCCTATTCAAACATCGTAATAATGGCATACTCAATGCCTTCTTATACAAAATTTAATTCAACAGTATGTATCCAAGAGCTTTTCCTCGCAATTTCTTAGCCAATTCTCAGCATCAGGCACTGTTCCTCGAATTAAAAGAATTTCAAATATCAGCTCACCAATCACCTCAGACTATATCTATGGTGACAAACAATTCCTCAATATAATCACAATTATCTGACTGAGTCAAATTCGAAGGACTTTCTTGTAACAAGATCCGAGGGTATTCTTCCTTGTAAGCAATATTTGCTAACGAATCATCCACTGTTTTACTTCCTCGACTTATACGTTCCACAACAACATGATCATATAATAACATCAAGTTCCAAAATTCTCGAAGATACAAAATTAAATGATCATTTTTAGCTTCGGAGTTTCTATACACTTGTTTGCTATCAACTAAGAATCCGTCTCTAACCGCACTGATGTTGCTCCATATATTTTTGAAATTTCAAACCAGCCAAATAAAATTTATATTTAGATTTTTTATTCGTGGCATGAAAACGAAATTTAATGGACAGAAGCATCGTTTCTCCAGATGAAGCAAATAACTGAACTCCAGTGTTGTATCCCAAAATACTTGATCCACCATTTATTTGAATAAGCCACGTCGAATTCGCTGGTAAAACATTTTTACTCTCTTCAAGGTATGACCTACTTGAATGAAATTCAACAAGAAAATCAACCAAAGCTTGAGCTTTAATCTTAGTTCGAAGAGTGAATAAGATATCATAATCTCCCAACTCTACCGACCACTTGGTCATCCTCGCCAAGATATCCGGACGTTGTAAAACATTTTTCAAAGGAAATGAAGTTCGAACTTCAATGGTATGAGCTTGGAAATAAAGGCGCATCTTTCTAGCAGCTACCACCAATGTTAATGCCAACTTCTCGAGCTTCAAATTCCTCTTTTCTGCTGACACTAAACCTTTGCTGACATAGTACACCAACTTTGGAATTCCTGAATTTTCGCTTATCAATACTGCACTTACTGCAAAATCTGATACCGCAATGTACAAAAAGAGCTTTTCTCCACTTTGAGGCTTCGATAAAAAATTTAGTGATGATAACAATTTTTCGATACTTGTAAATCTTACTTCACAATAAGAAGTCCACTCAAACCTTTTTGGCTCAATCAACACTTGAAAGAAAGGAAAACATTGGTCAGAAAATCTAGAAATAAATCTATTAAGTGTTGTTAACCTTCTTGTCAAAACTTGCACTTGTTTAATCATTCGAGGTGATATCATTTCTACTGAAACTTTCAATTGTTTTGGGTCAGCTTCTATCCCTCTTTCACTGATAATATAACCCGAGAACTTCCCATATCGAACTCCAAAAATACACTTTTTAGGATTCAGATTTAATCTTATTTCCCTTAGATTAAAAAACGTCTCCTCTAAATCTTCCAAATGTGCATCATCCACCAAGCTTTTAACCACCATATCATTGATATACACCTCTGTGTTTCTTTAGATCTGAGTGGCAAATGTTTTATTCATTAACCTATGATAACTAGCTCCGACGTTTTTCAGTCCAAAGGGCATAACCTTGTAACAATGCAATCCCCTATTAGTAATGAAAGTAGTGCATTCTTCATCCTTCAAATTCATTTGGATCTGGTTATATCCTGCAAAAGCATCCATACAAATTAATATTTTGTTACCCGAAGTAGAATCAACGAGCAGATTTATCCGAGGAACATGGAATGGTCTTTAGGACAGGCTCAATTTATGTCTGTAAAATCCACACACATTCTCCACTTTCCAATGTTCTTCTTGACCACAACTAGATTCGCCGTCCATGAGGGATACTGCGACTCCCTTATATGTCCGACTAGAGATAAACGATCCACTTCGGAAATGATTGCTTTTACTTTTTCTGATGAAAACACCCTTCTTTTTTGAATTACCGTTTTATCCTTCGGATTGACATACAAACTATGATATATTACTTCGATCGGCACACCCATCACATCCTCCATTTTTCAAGCGAAAACGTCCAAATTATAAGACAAAAAATCTAACAGTACTAGGGCTAGTAAGGTTCCTATTCGAAGTACTTTTCCCTCAGAAAAATTGTACTCCTCAATTTATTCATTTACTGTTAAAGACTTAGGGTTTCCTTTAGATCGTCAACCCGTTCGTCTAAATCCGAGGGCAACCCCCTGACTGCTATTCATTCTATATATCTCCACTACTAGGTCCCTGAGACTGAAGTGTTGTGGCATAGCACTCTTTTGCAACTTTCTGGTCGTTTCAAATGACCCCCACACGATCTCCGACCACATACTTAAAACATTGATGTATTGTCGACACAACCCCATACATTATGGATAACCAAGGTTTTCCAAAAATAGCGTTGTAACTTGTGGGATAGTCCACCACCAAAAACAACACTTGAAATTTCTTCTTAGATGGTCCTTTTCCTAAACTCAACTCCCCCTCAAATTCTCTTATCACCTGAGTTGTCACACCAGTGAATCCAATGATCGTGCGCTCTGATTGGTAATCCGAGAAGGATTACGCATTTGGTCATATGTTGCTTTAAAAAGGAAATTTGCAAAGCTGCCTATATCTATGAGCACACATCTTATTTCAACTCCAACCACCTTTACCCCAATAACTACCTCATCCTCGTGCGGCCCTGCAGTTCCTTGCAAGTCGTCATCATCGACCAAATAAAAGAAATATCCTTATTGCCGTATAAATGAGTGGACAACCTCCTTTCAATATGAGTTGTCAAATTGACAACATGCCTCTTCCTCAATCTATCAGGAGATTCATCCATTAAATCTTCTCCAGAATGGCCAATGACTTAAAAAAACTCACATAAGCTTTGAACATGTCCTTTATTTACTGGTTCTTCGACACCCATCAGAATCAACCTATTTGGATCCTTATCCAAGTATTCTAAAGTTGCATCGAACTCAACAGCCTTTGAATATAAAATCAACAAATTCTCAGCTAGCGCATTTTGATTTGCCGGCCGTGAATTTGATGCTAGAGTTTTCGATGCACTTCCCTGTGACTTCACATAAGTTAAAATCTTTCCAATTTCAATCAGAATTAGAACTTATTTTTTCAATGCAATGCAGTCATTGGTATCATGACCAATGTTTTCCTGATATCTGCAAAATTTATAATTCCGCTCCTCCCTTGGCTTGTTAAATGGAGTTGGCTTCCTGAAATACACGAAGCTCTTGTTTTTGTTAATAATTGTAGCCACACTCTCATTTAAGTCTGTATAATACTCGGGTCAAATCCATTGATTCGGCCTCGACCTGTTGTAATTGTAGGATGAGGGTTGATTTGAGTATCCGCCAACCCAAGGTGGCAAATGATTATTCCTCGGACACGCTTGTTGATTATCATTTGAAGATTATCCTTGATTATGGGGCACATGGCCCGAATATTTTGGAACATTATCTGGTCCTCCTCACACCTTTATTGACTCCTCAACTTTGATTTGGTCTTCAACCTGAGGCATTAATGCTCCAAACTTTAAAGCTATCATTTTTGTTGTCTTATTGGCCATATCCCTTGGCAGTAACCCTTGGCAAAAAGCTTCCATCGCCACTCCATCTTCACAATTATCCAAACTTGCCTTCGTCAAAACAAATTCTTCTGTGTAGTCCTTCAACGTTTCTCTAACGGCCTGCTTGCATTGGATAATTGTGTCACTGTTACCTCTCATTTATTTACTTCCAACAAACTGCCTTTGAAAATCAGTATAAAAATCTCTAAAATTTGAGATGGATCCCCTCAGAATCCAATTGTACCACTTCAGAGTTGTTCCTTTAGAAATCTGTGACAAAGCACGACACATGAGTCTGTTATCGTCTTCAAATTTCATCATGTAATTTTTGAATTGGTCGATGTGATCATTGAGATCATGCATCCCATCAAACCTTTCAACCTTGGCAATATCAAAACACTTCGGAAGCGTAATAGATCTGATTTCACTTGTCAACGGAGAATTCTTCCAATCGACGCCTTGCACATACTGATCTTTAGTCCCCATGGCTACATACAAATTCCGATCAGTCTCTCCATACTAATTCCATGTGTTACCCTCACACCAATTAGATTCTCTCAAACAACGAGGAATGTTCTCCTTCATATATTTATGTTCCTTCTTATATTTCTGGGGTTATTCTCTTTGTTCCTTTGAAGAACCCATATACCTTTTAAAATATGAGGCAGAGCTTTCAAATTCCTCGTCACTAGATGTGACACACTTTTGCTTATCTTTCTTTCCTTTCCGAGAAGAATAACACTTTTTTGGACCTTTGAAGCAAGCCTTCTTCTGCTCATTCCGAATCTGTCGATTTGTCCAAGATCGATCAGATTGGTTTTCAATTTCAATTTTCTCAATTACTTGTCTCACTTTGGATTTTAACTTTGCCGAGTGGATTTCTTATTTTATTTGCTCGTATTTCTCATTTAGCACATTTATTTTATCCAGGAGCTGGATCATACGCATTTCTATATTAGATTGAGTTTGGATCAAAACAGATCCCTCTAGTCTATTATCATTCCCATGTAAATCTTCTCTTAGTGTTTTAGTTGTTGACCAAACCAATAGGTTGTTTTCAAGATTCGTTGCAAATTTTCAAGATTGTTTTTCAGGGTTAACAAAATTTGAACTAGTAAAAAAGACACTGATTGTTAGTCGTCCCAGTGAAAACGCAAATTTGGTGAGTTTGATTATTTAGGATTGCTTTAGTAAACAAGAGAAGAAGTTTTGTAGAGAGAGAAATAGATTTTAAAGATAGAAATTGAAAGTATACAAGTGATCTAATCTCAGAAAATCAACCCGTTTATTAGTTCTGCTCTGGACTTTATATAGAGGTGCAAAGACTTAGCTTACAACTGAAAACAATTACATAAAAAGGGTAAATTGCACTCTTAATCCTTGACTAAAAGGCACAGTTACGAAATAGTCCTCTTACTTTACCAAGTGTTATATAATGCTTGTATTATTTATAATTTAGTCACTGAATTTATATTTCCTTATCACTCTAGATATTCTTGTTTTATCTTTACCTCATGTTGTGTTGCCTGAAAAATAAGCTCATTATGACTCTATTTTTAGCGCTTGTATCTATAAGAAGTTTCGAAGTTCTTATTCTGATTAAGGAAAGTATAAATAGATCTTACCATAATATCTTCGTGAAGGTCAATCTTAAGTGGTTTCAACTAAAAAATGATGTTTGACATTTCCAAGATGTCCTCATGAATAGTCCATTTGCCACGATACGTCATAAAGGATAACAATATAAGTAGCATCTTAATCTCCACTTTATCATGCTTGGAAAAGTTGATTGTGGGTTTTTGATTATGTGATGATATTTAGAAGTCAAGAAAATAGTTTTTTGCTAATATGTTCTTTTATACTTCAAGAAATTATACCTTGTAATTTAAGGCTTTTACCCTATTTATTAATCATAATACAGATTATGTTACTCTCACTATCTATGGAGTAGTTATTATTTACATCATGTTGTTCGTGGGTAAAAATAATTCCCTACAATCCCTTAGTAGAGGTTGTAATGGTGTCAAGTGTCTTTTCCTGGTAACCGTCATTTATCATCCAACATCGCTCGGCTATCGTTTTCCTATAATTTAATCTCTCATTGAATCATATGGTTTTTCTGACCGTATTCTAAATAAAGGTTTGTTGTTTTGTGGTCCTTTCCATACTCGATCATCATCTTGCTATTTATCGAGCTTACCTTGTCATTGTGAATGATATATCCTACCTAAGGAGTATAGCCTTATCAGGCGTCCCCTTAGTCATTTAAGTACAATTGTGTTTAGAAATTGTTACTTAGAAGAATACAAATAGATTTAGATGAGGTGAGCTACGCATGTGATCTCTCATTGTATGAAATGTATCCCATTTATTTCAATTCCTAAAGGAATCCAAGCTGAGGCTGAACAATTGGGGTTGATATAATGTCACATTAAAGCTGAGTGAGTCTATGCTGAAGTTTGAGTAACATAAAGTTAGGACCCCGTTCATTTTACATCTAGATGACTTTTGAGAGGTCTAAAATTACCTTAATTCATATCTTTAATGATCTTTGTTAGACCTAATCTCCTATGATTATCTTGTTCTTTGATTCTTGTTTCCATTATTTAGGAGACGTTACGTAGATGTTTGATTGATATTTTTATGTCTGGTAGTTGCATATCATTGATATGTGCCCACTCCTCCTATCATATCAGAAAAGTTTGTCATCAAATATGTGGAGTAGTCCTCTGGGAGAGCTCAAGAAATCTTACTTTAGAATTCAAGAGTTTTGATTAGAGTGACACAGATCAAGCTAATTATGAGCTGGTTTTTCTAGGTGATCTTTCTTTTGCATCAGCTTGTGTTCTGTTCTTGTTTCTATGATGTTTGAATTTTGGAGGCGTATGTGGCCCTCTTTGGTTGTTATGTTAACATAGTTTCCCTTTATTTTAGAAGGCATGTGTGGTCTTTTTTTTATTGTAATATAAATTTTATTTACCTTTCAAATTGAACTATTTTAAACAATATCTTCTTAGGAAGTAAAATATTCAAATGCGTGTCATACCTTTGATTGTCTTTCATAGTTCCTCGTGCTTTGTTGCTTAGTATATTAGATCTTGAGTATGCATATACTCCCCCTACTTCATAGAAATGCTAAGGGATGCCTACGTTGGCTCATGTACTTTAGATGGAACTTGGAGGTTAACTTGTTACTTGGTTTTTATACGTATCATGCAAGTTTAACTGGGAAGATCCCTTGATGATTGCTTCCTGTTTTATGTAAGTTTGCGCTCGCTCTATCAATTTTTTAACTGAAGTATCATGGAAGTTATTGGTCTATCTTATACTCATTGTTGGCCAGACACTGGGTTGAGGCGCAAACTTGTGGTCGAGAAGTCATGTTAATTCCTCAGCATGTAGTATAAAGAACTCATAGTTGTGTAATTTTTAGATAGAATATATTCCTCCATTAACCAAAATAATTTGGGTATAATGTTTATCAAGATGATTTAGAAAATAAAAAAACCTAAAAAAGGGTTAAGGGGGCTCATTTTAAATTATCGAAGGATTACCCCTCTCAGACTAGTATTTCATGTTGATCATCTTTGGGTAGATTTCTCGAGAGCTTTGACTAGTCTTTCTTGCGCCCATTTTTGGTTGTCATATATCATGCATGATTTACCACCGACCACATACTTCAAACATTGGTGACAGTCTTGAAGTCGTGTAACCATGACCTTCCAAGGATAAGGTTATCCTTGAAGAATATATCAGGTGTGGATGTCGTACGTGCACGTGATTTTAATCATTTCGAAATTTTTCATGTAGTTGGCAGAAGTCAACCTCGGAGTAGAACTTGAGGAAGTTATGCGTAGAACTTATATTGTTGGTACCTTTCATGGAGAGTTAGGATGTATGTTTTAGGCTTTATGCCTCTATTGTTTTCTCTCTCTGGATAACTCCCAAGTCGGTCCAACTCATCTTATGCTTAATTACCTTGGGCTTGGGAGCCCTAGAGCGGGTTTGGAGAACTGTGAGGCCGCTCTTGGTAGGGTATGCCGAGTTACTAGATAAACTCCCTCAGATGCCCTCTGATATGGAACAAAAATATACTTTTTATCATTTCAGCAATACAAGCCATTGTTTTCAAGGCCTTTTATAAAATACATCAATGAAACGAAATCCAATAATCCATAAGATTTATTTCGTATTTATTATCTAAGATCTACTCCATAAGTTTTTTTATTCTAGTTTAAGAGGGTCAAAGAAATACATTACGTATTTATTATGTAAGATATATTTTTCTTAGTCTTTTATTTATTTTTATTAGAGTCAAATAGAATTATTGGATATTTATTCCCCTAGATTTACTCTTTAAGTCTTTTAAGTCTTTAAACCCATTTAATTCTCTTTTAAAAGAGTTAAAGAGAATTCTTTTGTTTTTATTTTTTTGTCTTTCTTTGTAAAGTTGTATATAAAGCCTAGAGTATTTCTAATAATCGGAAAGATATTTATTGAAGTAATAAATAAAAAAACGAGTTTTTACTCAAATTATTTGTCTAGGACAAATCTATCTTTAAACTATTCTTGTGAGAAGCAAGTTTAGTTGATCCTTCATTCTGTTTTTGTCCGTGATAATCTCAGTTTGAAGTTCTGATTATCAAAAACTTTATATCTCCTTTGTGGGGCAGCTCGATCCATCATCTATCTATCATCATCATGATCCATATGATCTTATTTGTGAGTGCTCTCCGAATAGTAGCGAGTCAAACCTGATGAGTTCGGATTGTTTAGTCACAGCTCACTGTGTTATCCGGATAGGGGCAATCCAGACATAAGCGCATCACTGAATTATCCGGACAGGACAAAAGTAAAGAAACACCTAAACACCTTTTGACTAAGCTATGAGCTAATCAACTTAAAATATTAATGGTTCCTTAAACTTGACCCGGTTCTATAACTTGACACAAAAGCCAATGGGTCCTTAATTAAGGGTATAAATACCTCAACTACTTTCATTAATGAGGGTAATGAACATTTAATACAACCAGACTGCTCAAATCTCTCACTATTTTATACCAAACACTTAATACTCAATATAATTTACAAAGCACTTTACATAATTACCCCCAGCCCAAAATAAACCTCATCAAATTGGCGACCATAGTGCGAGGCGTGAGGTGCCTGAATCTTGAATTTGAAACCAATAAAAAAGAATTTTCCGGATGAATCCGAACAAGCAAGCAGATCCACCACCTGTGGTGGAGGTAGTTGGGGAAAACAAAGAATACACCATCGAAGAGCGAGACGAGTTAAGGGCAGAAATAGAGGCGTTGAGGGTCATACAACAAGCATAAATAGGTATAAAGGAGTAGTCGCGGGCGACGGCCATCCATCATACTGACAATCCTAGGGAGAATGATCCATCAACAAAGACTCATTTGAGTACCAAAAATACCCATGTCAGTTCAAAGAAGACTCACCGGTCCAAGCCGGTTGAACGTTCAGATTCTGAGTCCTCCAGCAGCTCTTCGAACGAGGCTGAGCTTGAGGAGTCTTTGTTATCCGGAAGTGATGAAGGGAGGTCCAGTATGAAACAAAAACTAGTTAAAAAATATTCAAGAAAGAGAGATAGGCATGTGAGACTTAAAATGCATTTGGGCAAAAAGTCATCTCACAGCCACAGTCATATGCATGTGGATCAGTTGCTGATCGATCCTTTTGCTTTTTATGATGAACCATGTATATTTGCAACACCTAATGAAGACACAGTTATCAGTCGTCATAGAAATTAGAGACAATCATCATTGTCTGGCAAGATACTTGTCCGGAAACCTACCCAAAATTTTTGACAATTCTAAAATGGAGAAGTATGATGGGAGTATGATGGTGATCCTTGAAAGATTTGATGTTGATTCGGAGTACCTGGATCCTGATCCAACCTGGAAGAAAGTAGGGGTCATAATAGAACAAACTAAGACGGTGTCCGGACTCATTATTCTTTGAGTCACTCACTATATTTGGGGGAATACCATGACAGCGCCAACTCTTTCATCAAGGAAGAGGCATGTTCACTTTCTGGCTACTCAGATGTAGGAAGACATGTCTTCTTATCAATCCCAAACCCTTTTTCCATTTATAGTTTTTTATGAGAATGATTTAAGAAACATTGTTGGTTCTCATAAGGATGTTATGGTGATAGGAGCATCTAATGGGGGCAATGATATCAGACGAATTCTAATAGACATTGGCAGTTCGGTAATTATCCTCTTTTTAAGTTCTTATAAGCAGATGAAAAATCCGGTCATTATTCAACGGTCAAAAAGAACCATTGTGGGCTTCAGAGGGAGCTCTGTGGATGTAATCGGGGAGTTTGAGGAAGAGGTCCTCTTGGGAAAGGGTCCTTTTAAAAAGCTGGTCAGAGTGTTATTTGTTGTGGTAGACTGCCCCACGTGTTAAAATACGATCTTTGGGAGGTCCTGACTCTCTAGAATGCACGTTGTGGCCTCAACAGTCCATCAGTGTTTGAAGTATGTAGTTCAAGGACACGTGGGTGTTTTTCGAAGTAATCAAAAGATAGCAAGGGAGTGGTATGCAACTGCACTCACTCCTAAAACGTTGGGAGCAGTTCGAGTCAATAAAGATTAGCAATTATTGGGGCCTTCGGAGGGGGGGGGGGTGAAATTGATAACCCCAGAGAGGCCCCTAGTGTTATAATACCGGTGGAAGAAGTTGAAAACCATCCCTTGGCAGAGGGTAAACGTATTAAGATTGGCTCCAATATGGCACCAAATTTAAAAATAAATTGTTGTCTTTTTTATGAGACAATCAACATGTTTTTTTCTTGGTGCAATGGTGATGTAATCGGAGTGCCTGCAAGCGTTATCTCTCACAAACTATCAATTCGGAGTGATGTTGCACCTGTTGTACCGAAGAGGGGGGCTTTCTCTAAGGAGAAAGCTGATGTAATAGTCCAAGAAGTTGACCCGCTTACCAAAATGGAGCACATAAAGGAGTCCCAATATCCTTTATGGACAACCAATCCAGTGTTGGTGAAGAAAAAGAACCGGAAATGGCGTATGTATATTGATTTTACTGACCTTAACAGAGCTTTCCCAAAAGATCGTTATCTGGTCCCCCGGATAGACCAGTTGGTGGACTCAACGTCTGGAAACAAGTTGTTTTCCTTCATGGATGCCTTCTCTGGGTACAACTCGACTCAGGTGGATCCGAAGGACCAAGATCATACTATGTTTATTACAGACATGGGTCTTCATTGTTATCAGGTGATGCCTTTTGGGTTGAACAATGCTGAGGCTACTTACTAGAGGCTACTAAACAAGACATTTATTAATCAGATTGGTAGGAATATGGAGGTGTACATTGTTGACATCATGGTTAAGAGCTTGGAAGAATATTTACATATAGCTGACCTTCAAGAAACGTTTGCCAGTCTGAAAACGGTGAATTTGAAACTGAATCCTGAAAAATGTGTTTTTGGTGTTCGATCCGGAAATTGTTTTAGGGTATGTTAAAGAAACGGTAAAAATGCCTTGTTAGAAATAGATCCTCCCCGGAATATTAAAGAAGTACATAGGCTTACTAGAAGGTTGGTTGCTTTGAATTGTTTTATTTCAAGATCTTCAGATAATTGTGCTTTGTTTTTCCAAACCTTGAAGAGTGCTAAAGACTTTAATTGGTCTCCATAGTGCAGCCAAGGTTTTTATGATATAAAGAAATACTTGTCTTCACCCAAGACCCTTTTCAAGCCCATACGAGGAGAGACACTGTATGTATACTTGGTTGTGTCTGAATGTGCTATAAGTGCAGTGCTGGTAAAAGAGGTGGACAATACCCTCGTCCGGTGTACTACATCAGCAAAAGCTTGATAGATGTTGAGAAGAGGTACTTGAAGCTTGAAACGTTGGCACTAGCCCTAGTGATTGCTGCGAGAAAAATGAGGGCGTATTTTCAGTGTCATTCCATCATTGTCCGAGTGGTTAGTAGAATTGGGTAATTATGACATTGATTTTTCCCCACGAACTGCACTCAAGGCTCAGTCCGTTGCTGATTTCCTAGTAGAATTCCATCCATACAGGAGTTCTAAACAAGTTTCAGAAGGGAAAGTTAAAAAATAATGGGTAGTCTGGACTGATGATGGATCAAGCACAATGGATTGTGAACCTGGAATTTTCCTAGCCTCTCCGTATGGTGATAAAATGTACCAAGCTATATGTTTTGGATTCAAGGTCTCTAACAATGAGTCTGAGTATGAAGCAGCTATAACTGGCCTTAAATTAGCTTTCTTGTGTGGGGCTAAAAGAGTTAGGTTAATGGGTGATTCCTAACTTCTTATTCATCATATTCAAGGTCAATCTGAGGCCAAGAAGGAACAGTTGATCAAATACTTACTCGTTCTTAAAGAGGGGGCATCCAATTTCAAAAGTGTTTATTATGAGCATATTCCTAGATCAGAAAATACGTTGGCAGATTATTTGGCAACCATAGCATATTCTGAGTCCTACCCTTGGATTCATGTACAAGAATTCCCATCTATACAGTCAAGCCAGAACAAGGAAGAGGAGGAAAGCCTGAGTATACAAGTAGTCCAACCTAGAGATTGGAGATTTCCCCTTCTTCAGTACATTTCTGATGGGATTTTGCCTCCAAATAAAGCTGCAGCAAAAAAATTAAACATAGGGCTCGTGGATTTTTTTATCAAAACGGAGGTGCTCTATAAAAAAATCTTTTAATAGACCTTTCCTGCGTTGTTTGGGGGTTGAAGAATCTCAAGTTGATCTATTCGAATTACACAATGGTGAAGGTTCAGCTCATTGTGGCTACATGGCACTAACTCGGAGAGTATTGTTGGCTGAGTACTATTGGCCATACATAATGGCAGATGCTAAAGAAATGATGAAGAAGTGTGATCCATGTCAAAGGTATGGCAATGAAATTCATGTGCCAGCAGTACCTATGGAATCGATTTCTGAGCCAGTACTTTTTGCTCATTGGGGATTAGATTTAGCTGGGCGTCTACCAATGGCATCCGGAGGGTGCATGACTATTATTGTTACTATTGATTACCTCTCAAAGTGGATAGAGGCAGCTCATTTGACAGGATCCACTTTGAAAGCTATTATAATATTCATCATATCCAATATATGTTGCAGATTTGGGATTCCTCATAAGATTACCTCAGATAACGGGCCTAGTTTGATAACAAGGATACGAAGAGTTTTGTGCCTCTAGGGTCATTCAACATTGATTTTCTTCTCCTTTCCATCCACAAGCGAACGAACGGGTTAAAGTTGCCAACAAGACTATTCTGTCCGGATTAAAAAAGAACTCAGAGGGGGCAGCATGGAAATGGCCAAGCTATCTGCAAGAAGTATTATGGGCATATCGAACTACTCCTCGGGCTGCTACACAATAATATCCTTTTGCTTTGGTGTATAGGGTGGATGCCATTACCCCCATTGAAGCTACCATACCATCATACAGGGTTCATAACTATTCTGAACAGGCTAATTAGATAGCAATTAGGAATCAGTTGGACTTAATAGAAGAGAGAAGGGTGAAAGCTCATTTGAGAACAGCGCACTACCAAGGTTTGATGAGGAGCAGGTTTGCTTCCAAGGTCTAGAGAAGAGATTTTCAACTGGGAAATAAAGTTTTGAAGAAATATTTCCTACACACTAAAGAGAAGCAATTCGGTAAGCTGGCTCCAATCTGGGAAGGTCCCTATCAGGTCTCTGAAAAGCTTAAGCCTGGGACATATAGGCTTCAGGATAAAGAATGAAGGGTTTTGAAGCACCAATAGAATATTGAGCATCTCAGGTTATATCTAGAATAAAAGTTGTGTAAATATTTACTTGTTAGGTATCAATGTAAATATTAGGGGCATACTCTTTCCTACCCTGGTGGCGCGGAGAGGTTTTAATGAGGTGTCCGATTTTTTCATTCAATAAAATGTGATGCCTTCTTGAAATATCATGTTTGGTTTAACTATAATTCAATTCAGGTATAAATCACTGGTTTAACACTTTGGATCTTTGATAGATCGGATAGACCTGCTTGGATGATGACCATTAAACATATGTCATCGGAGATGTTAAACACTTTCACTATAATACTTCTGAAATAGTTGGGGCCATTTAAACATTAGCCATTAAAATTAAAGGGAACGACAGTGTTAAATAAAGAAGGATTTGATAAATAAACCTGTTCAAACAACATATGCCTTGGCCATCCAATGACTTTTAGTATTTCAAAAAACCAATCCGGACTCTGACTAGATAACATTAAAAAATATGCCTTCGCCATCCAAGGACTTTAACTGTTCAGAAAAGATAAAACTAAATATGATTAAAACCTCAGGGCTTGTTCCCTTCGGATGTCTCACCACCACCGCCTTTCTTGGGACTTTTTAGTTCAACACTTGAACTCTCACCGGTTCCCTCTTCATCATCTGTAGTGGAATCAATTCCGCTTGAGTTCATTGTATCTTTTCTAGAGAGAATCTATCACTTCGTTGGTATATTTATCAATACTGGCCTGAATGGTTTGCTCTTGCTGCTTTACAAAGTCTTTTTCCTCCTTGGTCACCTTAGACACAACACCCTTTAGGGAAGTCCTCTCACCGGACAAGGTTTGAATGACACCATATTTGGTCTTCAGGTCCTCCCTTAATGTTGAGAGATCCTTTTACAAACCAGATTATTTAGTTTGAAGTTCAGTACTGGCAGTCTCCAAAGTGGCCAGCTTGGTGGATAATTTCTTCATTGTCCTTCCTCAGTGCTTCTATCTCTTTCTTCAGATATTCAATGCTCTGATTGGCACTGAGAAAATTGGTTAACAAAGATTATTTGTGAGTAGTGAGGGTGTTGATGAGTGTGTTCTGGCTCTTCAGTTGTCTCTCCAGGTCAGGCACTAGCTGGGTATGACCAAGAAGGGAATGAGCCACAACATCTTATTCTCGGCAACGGAGAAAGACTTACCGTTATAGGTTACCATGTTATCAGAGCTTGAAGGGCGGAAGAGGACAGCAAAATCATTTTTCTCAGAGTCATTAAAGTATAGATCAATGTCTTGAAGGGCATTAATGTCCACCCCATCAATTTCTCCCCCAGTACCCTCTCCAAATTTCAGTCCTGTAGGGATCTTCTCTTGTAGAGTGGGATCGACAGGGACTGGTAGAGGTAGAAGCTCCGAAGGACGAAGAATTATTTATTCTCCTAAGGTGACTTTCTTCTTTTTGGCAGCCTTTTTGTCACTGTTTGATCTTCTTTTCCAGTCCTTTTAGGGAGGCTTGGCTGGGTTTTGTGATTATCCTGCTTTCTTAACAGTTTTAGAATCTACTACTTTGAGTAAGCAGGGTCGATTCCCCCTGGGTTCCTCGAACCAGTCCCTTCTGTGCCAGTTTGGATCGACTCTGCTGCAACTTTCTTCTTCTTCCTTTTCATCTTGTTGGGAGCTTTGGCCCTGGAATATAAGGCCAATTTACCATCTTTGGACTCCGTTAACTTAAGTATCACACCAAGAGGAGGCAGCGTTGTTAGTTCTTCCCATGTGAGGTCCCTCCGACCTGTGTTGTTCCACATGTGGGACCTCATCAAGTTTCCTGAGGTGAAGCAGTTATGGAAGGCGTTCCCCCAACGCTCCGCAGCCCATACATTAAGTTTGGCACATGTTGTTTGCCCCTCCTCCAGGTGTCCGGTGAGCTCCTTCGGCAGCACTGAAAAAGAAGTAACAGATAATTCAGGAGAGGAATACTTATGAGTAGGACTGTCAAAAAAATCCAAAAAATTCGATATCCGGTCGAAATATTCGATATCGAATCCGAATAAAACGGATAATATCTGTATTCGAAAGAAAACGGATAATATTCGTATCCGAATTCGTATCCGAAAATAGCGGATATGGATATAGTCATATCTGTATTCGAAATATCCGATATCCGAATTTTATAAATAAATATATATAAAAAAAATTATATTTAAGCATATTTTTTAGCTATCCCACATCGTAAAAAGTAAAATAAATTACTAACAAAGTTGGCTATAAATATATAGGGTTGCTTCTTTAAAAAATGTATCTTATCCCACGTCTAAAGTTGGAAAAAAGAGTTGCTGCCAAGCTGTTTATAAAACACATGGTTGCTTTTTATAACAAGTATATCTTTTTTAGTCTTGTGACTCTTATCCCACATTTAAAATGTTCAAAAGAAATTCTACCAAATTATCTATAAAAGACATGGTAGCTTTTCAACATAAGTATATTTTTCTTAGTCTTATCCCACATCTAAAATGGGAGTATGAATTTCTACTAAGGTCCTTCTAAAAGTAGCTCATCCAATAGTGCAACTAGTTAAAAAATTTAGTGGAAATTCGGATTCGGATATTAGCCGTATCCGGATAATATCCGTCGGAAACGGATTCGGATGTTGTTTTTTATAAAACTTTGGATTCGAATTCGGATTCGGATAGTGATTTCGGATTTCGGATTCGGATTCGGATATAGGCAGATTCGTATCCGAAATATCCGTTTGACAGCCCTACTTATGAGCTAAAAAGAAGAACATGAAAAATAAAAGATAACAAGTTTACTAATACTCTTCCATCTGATGGTTAGCATACTTGGGTTGGTGTTGGCTTAGATCTTTCTCCCATTCTCCCATAACCCACTAATAAACAGGAACTACATCATCCAGTTCTTCTCCGACTCCAGTAAGTCGTCTACCACCTTGAAATCGTTACCCATGTTATGATGGTAGAATATAATGTGGTTATTCTTGCATAGACTTGCCACAAGGGCAGATTGCTCCATTGGGAGAGGGATTTTGAACAGCCTTGATGCCATTATGCAAGCAAGGAGAGAGTACCAGGAATTTGGACTTAGTTGGCTTGGGTAGAGCTTCACCAGATGATCACTTTATTGCGTTAAGAATCCATCAGAGTCTCCAGAGTGACGGGTATCCTTACCTTCACAGAATCTGGGATCCCCCATTTCGTCCGGATCCGGCCCAACTCAACAGTATGGGTATAGACATAGTTAATATTTTACAGGGCCAGCAAATATTTAACAATGACATTTTTGAAGCAAGGGCCTACCTTTCCCTCTAGGCACGCCAGAAGGTCCAGATGAGTCAATCAGACTTTGACTTTGCGTTAACCCTTTCTATCGGAAGCAGCATCCCCGATTTGACCTAATGCTTCAGTTTCGAAGGGAGTCTCTTCAATACTATCTTCCATCACTTCATCCATTACTGTGGAAGGTTTATCAAGTGCTATGGATGGGGGGGGATCAGATTCTGGCACCAAATGGTTGTTCAGATGAATGAGCGTCTGTTGTTTCTGAAGACCTGGTGTCCGGTTGAGGTTGGGATCCGTAGGACTTCACCTTTGGGGCTATTTTAGATGCCTCCGATCCAGAGGGATTATCTCTTGGTGCTATTTTAGATAGCTCCGATCCGGAGGGCTTATCCTTTGATGTTTCCTTAGATGCCTCCGATCTGGAGGGCTTTGGCTGTGAAGTAGTTGTTTGGGATTTAACCAGACGACTCGTCCGGCGTGTCTGAACCCATGGCTAAGAAAGGGGAAGGTTTTCTGACACTCGAAACCGCTTTTTCTCTGCCAGTGGAGGGCTGGGACTCCTGAACAGAGAACCTGAGGGGAGAGGAGAGAGACTTGGTTTGAATAACTGTCTGGGTTTTGGATTTCTGGATGAAGATGACCCTTGGTCAGCTTCTTGGTTTGGTTCACCAGAATTTTCACTTGGGGAGATTGAGAGACCTGCAGCAGTGTGATTCTCCCTTTCAACTTTTCTCGCCTTTTCTAGCTCTGACAAGTTTAACCAGCAGCCTTTCACAAGTGCATTTCTGGCTATGAACATAAAACTCTTCGAGAACGAGTTTAAAGACAAGTGTGAAAATCTCTCTAGAAAGTTTTTGAGTGATGAAGACAATGGAATAGTGAAAATGATTTATATAACAGTAGAAAAAAGTAACTGTTACCTAGGAGGATTTGAAGAGGTTTGGCAATGATTAAAGACAGCGCAGACGTGTGAAGGATTAAATGCCTAGGTCACTTTCTAGGCTTAGTGGGAGCACCGATCTAGGAAGAAAAACGGCTGATAGGTCGAACCAGATTGTGACACGTGTCCCACGATCTAAAAAGAAATCTCTTAGAATTCTGGAAAAAGAAGTCAGTTCGGACAGATTTCGAACTAAATGCACAGGTAGGTCAGATAGAATTGTTACTGGCTAAGTAAATTTTTTAGCTCTGCCAAAGATATTTGACAAGGCCTAAAAAAGGGGCTACTGATGAGTTCAGATTGTTTACTCACAGCTCACAGTGTTATCCGGACATGGGAAATTCGGACATAAGCGTACCACTGAATTATCCGGACAGGAAAAATGTAAAGAAACACCTAAACACCTTTTGACTAAGTTATATGCTAATCAGCTTATAAGATTAATGGGTCCTTAAACTTGACCCAGTTCTATAACTTGACCCGAAACCCATGGGTCCTTAATTAAGGGTATAAATATCCCAACTACTTTCATTAATGAGGTAATGAACATTTAATACAACCAGGCTGCTCAAATCTCTTACTACTTTATACCAAACACTTAATACTCAAAATACTTTGCAAAATACTTTACAAAATTACCCCAAGCCTAAAATAAACCTCATCAAAACCAACGCTCAATCCACCGCTACACACAATATTTGAATCTGTTGAAGTTATGAGTGTTCTTCAAACAACAACTTCTACAATCAAACTACTTATGTGCCTACATCACCCTCTCTCAGTCAAATTTTGGATCTTCATTCAGCACTCGATATTCCTTCATGTTATACTTGTGGTCCTTGTAATATTTGCATCATTCATTGTGATTTTATGTTGTTAGGCGCGATGATATCTTTCTAGGATGGGGTAGAGGTTCTAGATTTTTGTTCTAGCCATACAGGTATACATCAGACATGGGTAACAAACGATGGTTGGATTGCTTATCCGGATAGAAAAGCTGCCACGAGGGTATGAGTGCTACGACATTTTTGGAAGACGACATGCCCTTTAAAATTCAATGGGCATCTTCTCCTCTGCACCTATTTTGAGCGCCGGCTTCCATGCAATTGATATTTTTATGAGTTGGGGCTATTAGGTTGTCTATGGCGAAGGGCTCCATCTTGGTGCTTTCAGCCACACCCTAAGAAATCTTGTAAAGAAGAATGAACTAGCTTGTATGGATCTTTATTTAGAGTTTCCCTTCAGTGGTAAGATAGTAAACCCTTGCGTCTTCTTATGTTTTCCTTCAAGATGAGTACTCCTTCAAATATAATAGTGGTGCCACCCACACGTTTCTTAAATGTTTCGTATTCATTTACTATCTTGGTTACTACACAATTAACTAAGGAGTATGTTGTGTGTGGTTAGTTTTGAAAAAATATATTTTTCAACATGTCATGCATGTCTAATCATTGAGCTATCATCGTTCTTGTGTAGGCCACTTCCATAGGAAGTATTTTGACCTCATACTTATCGTAGACCAGCATGTCATCAATATACGTCTTCATATTTCTTCATATTTTTTATTTGAACATTATGTTCGTCATTCCTTAGTAGGTTGATATTGTCTTTTAAGCACCTGAAGAGCATTACCACGTAGCGGTATAATCCTTGATTGAAAGTGAATGTAGTATTTTCTTGATCTTTTGGATCCATCTTGATTTGGTTATACCCGTCGATGAAAGATAAAATTTTGTATATTATGGTAGAGTCGACGAGTCGGTTTATACGGGGTAAATGGAAATGGATCTTTGGGACATGCTCGGTTAGTCTATTTCATTTTCCCTTCATGGGTTTGGGTGCCCCTTCTTCTGCTTTACCAACTTTACTTGGGATTTTATCATAATTCTGCAAGTAATGAAGAATCGGGTAATAGTTTTCACAAACGTTTTGTCCCATATAATGATGTCTTCATTCTCGTGCAGTGGGAGAATTAGGTATGCCTTCACATCTTCACTCGAATTCTTCCTAATACTTTATGCACGGTCAAGCTTTTTTTCTAGGAACGTGTTCTCCAACTTCTTTGTAGCATCAAATTTTAATTGGTTCTCTTGGAGGCAGTCCACAATGAAGGAGATTTTCTCATTAGATGACTAATAGATTCCTGTTCGGGCCAACGTGTGTAGTGGTAATTATTTGGCCAAAATTTGAGACTCTTTTGTCTGTTCTTCATAGATTACCTCGGGGTATCCCCTTATAACTCCTACTTCGTCTTCCACCATGTATTTCATGCGTTGATGGTAAGATGAAGGTGTCGCCTTGAAATTAAGAAACAATATCAGCGCAAAATGAGGTTGTAAGAGGGTGTTGAATCAAGCATTATAAGTTCCGCCATCTCTATCTCTTCATGCTATGTTACGGGAGATCATAAATGGGGTATGATGGCACGACCTTGGCCATGATATTCAATCCATATCCTTTGGACCTGTTAGGTTGAGATATGTGATTGTGCTCGTTCCCATCAATGGAACCAAAATGGTGAGGCAAAAACTCACCTAAGAAGTCAAACTTAGATATAGAATGTAAATGAGATCAAAGAGACAAACATGATATGAACTTGATGAACTTTATGAATAATACTTGTATTTATTTTGTAAATATGATTACAATTACAATAACTTTTTCTTTCCACTATTCTTTTTCACCATACTTACGAAATGAATCTATGTAATTTTATATAGTGATCTTAATATGTATAAGGCATAGGTCGATGTCTTCCCATTAGTGCAAGATTTTATGACCTTCATGGTGCTTTATCTAAACAATGTACGCTTTTGTGGTTGCAATGTCATACGTTTTTTACTATTTTATCCACACAATGTCAGACACAGTTTCCATAAGTTTTCAGACACAGTTAATGTACACTTCAGTGACACTTCGAAAAGATGATACTTATCGAAGACTATAACGGAGGCTAAGTGGTAGTAGGCTAATGATCGTAAGAGTGGCGAATATGTGCTCGTAGTGGACTTAGTGCGTCGAGGCATGGCCAAGTTGGTCAGACCTTATTGTACTGATCGCCTGAGACCAGGTAACAACATGTGGCTCGAGTATGGGCGACCAACACACTTGGTCGTTCCGTGCAGCGAGATCGAATGGTTTGGAATTAGACGTGGCTTCCAAAAAAAATCCTTTTCAGTTGTGAGACGTCGCACAACCAAATAACTTGGTCTTTCATTCTTGTGGTTTACATTAAACTTATTCATGAAACAAGTTTGCCCAGAGTTTGAGGCAAGCTTTACCAAAGCTTTAAGATAAACGACCATAACTCGAGATAACTTTGACCAAACTAGCAAATCACGTTATGATGTGTGATCGGATGAATATGTTGTTTGATTTGACGACCAAACTTCTAAAATACTACTGCGTCCGACCATGATCAATAAAAATAGTATACATAAAAGTAAAATAGAACTGCATTTTATCATTAAGTCAAAATCATTATGGTTTAATTAAAGCATACAAAAATTGAATTTTTATTTGACTTTATTTGTGTTCTGTTTGAATGATATTACGTACGCATCAATTACATTAACTTTTGGAAATAATACTATTGTAATAAAATAAACCATCGATAACGTTCTATAAAAACAATACACCATAAATGCAAATTCTTTTATAATTTCAACCAAGAAAAATCTTTAAAAATAAACAGTACTAATAACGGTAGTGTTTTTTGTTTTGGGCTAAACCTAGAGGAGCAATAACCCTTTCCAAATGACCCAACTTTTTCTAAATGACACAAATGGTCAAACTTTTAGAAAAACATAAATGTATGTTAAATTAATAATGCACAATAAAATCATATAAATAAATATCCACTACACTTTTATTTTTAATGCGAAATTCAAATCCTTATAAGGAATATCACTGTAAACAATTTCAATTAATATTTAGGTAATAAATAACCACTGTCACTATAAATTTAAAAGCGAATATAATTCAAATCCTAACATGTGTATCACTACACCATTGTCACATTCAGAAACAACCTATGCAAATAAATACTCCTATGTATATAATCTAAGCGAATGCATTTGCTGGGGAAGGTTAGACATTAAACTATTCACGATTATTATAATGACAAATCACAAGAATTTAAGTACATTGTTTTATACAAATATAAATAACATATACGCTTGTTTGTTTTATAAATATTTATTCGAATTGTTTTTTATATTTGTTGAAAAATACTTTTTAGTTTTTTATTGGTTTAATACCAGAATAAATGTGAACGAAGAATACAATATGATTAGTATAATATAACTGGAATAATATTTAAAATATATTGATTGCCTTAAATTTTATTTATAAATAAAATATATGTCAAATAATATAGAAATATTTTGAAATAATATAGAAATATCTTATCTTATCTTATCAACGATAATATAAATATTTTTCTAATTTGAATACAATAATATCTCTAATAATTGTTGATATAATAATATATTTGTAGTTATTCGCATCTTTGTTTTATTTTTTAGTTCTTCGGATGGGGAAAGGTATTCATATGAAATGACCGAAATACAACTAATGGATCGTTCAAATGGAATATCGATGTTAGAAAATAAAGATTGGAAACAACAACTTACAGTATATGATCCCGACAAATTGGTCATTCATATTTAATCAACATTTCCAACATACAGTGGATCAGTCAAATGAGTTTCAAGCTCTTAGTGGACTTGACCATGACGATTTATAGCATTATTAGTATCTCTTATAGTCATTGCGAGAAAATAGTAACATTGTTGCATTAAATCATGAACCTTTGTTTGTTGTAGCCAAACATACTTTCCTGAGGTATACCAAACTGTTTTACAACTATTTTTGCCCGAACTCCTAAGAGTCTTAATAAACTAATGTTACATGTTGATGGGTCCATCTTCCTTTGCCGGAACAAGCCTAAGGGATGTCTCCGGATTAGTTCATGCTGGCTTTGTTCATACCTCATTAACCACCCTTCAAATTGGTTTAAGATTACCTTCGAATTGATTGTAGATATAAGATAGTGGTCTATCTATTTATTTAAAACTATATAACAAGAACTATTAAATTTTTAAAGAAACAAAAAAAATTAATCTTACTCCCTCCGTCCCAAAGTATTTGTCTTTCTAGAAAGTTGTTTTTGTCCCAAAATATTTGTCGTTTTAGAATTCCAATACAAAATTTAGTATTTTTTATTGATTTCCACCAATTGGGTGGGTTTCTTTTTTACTTTTTATAAAAACGAGAAGTAATTATAGCGTTTCTTAATACCCGTGCATAACCTTAAAACGACAAATATAATGGGACAGAGGGAGTAATTCATAATATCTGACTAGCCGAGACCTTGATGATACAAAAATTATATGATGGTGATGCAAAGATTTTGACTAGCCTTGGAAATTTTTTAGCATGAACAACATTAAAAAGTAGCAAGAGTAATCCTTTCTTTTTCTTCGTATAGATGATGATGCAAATATTTTGACTGATCTTCTTGAGTGTAATAAGGTGTTAAAAATGAATTTATGTATATATCAAGTTGTTGAGAGTAATATTGTAAAGATATATTCCTATATGCTCTTGGATTTGGTAGCCAGAAGATCATCCTGTTATTCTTCTTGTAATATATATCTTTATGTTTTCATGTGTGTAAATTATTATTTTATCATGTACTATATTTTTTCTTGCTAGTTCTAGAACTTGATTATAAGTCTCTAATGGATTATATGAAGTAGTAGTTGATGAGTCCGGATCCCGTTACCACTTCGGACAGGGTCAGTTCGGACAATGTCTATCTAACCGGACGATGAAAATTCGGACGCCATCATCCATTGTGTTGTTCGAACAGAACTAACCTACTTAAAACCTAATCAGTTCTGGACTAAGCTGATTGCTCTCCTACTAAGAGCTCATGGGTCCTTGAACTTGACCCGGGTCCATTAAACGTGACCCGAAAGCCCGTAAAGCCCAAATGTAAGGGTATAAATACCTAACCACCAACATTAAATGAGGGTAATGAAAATTAAATACAACCAGGCTGCTTAATTCTCCCTCTACTCTCTACTTAATCATTAAATACTCTCAAACCTCCACACAGATCTAAACAAAAATTACAAACTTACCCTCAGACGAAAATAAACCTCACCAAATTGGTGACCATAGTGGGAGGACGACGGTGCCTGAATCAAGCATTCGAAACCAACAGGAAAAATCAGTCTGAATGAATCCGGACGCCCTGGAAGTACCACCAGCTTTGCTTGAAGTAGTGGGTGAAAATGATGAATATACCATCGAGGAGCGTGATAGATTAAAGGGCGAGATAGAAGCTCTGAGGGCAGAGAAGGCTAAGATGGGCATGAAAGAAAAGTCAAAAGCATCAGTCGCTTATCATACCGACAACCCTAGAGATCATGAGCCTTAAAAGACTCATGTGAGTGCCAAGAAGACTCATACTAGCTCCAAAAAGTCTCACCGGTCTAAGCCAGTGGAGAGTTCTGACTCAGACTCGGAGTCTTCTGGTAGCTCCTCGGACGAGGATGGAGTTGAAGAGTCCTTATCCTCCAGTAGTGATGAGGGCCGATCCAAAAAGAAGCAAAAGTTGATTAAAAAGTATTCAAGAAAAAAGGATAGACGTGGGAAATTGAAGAGGAATATAGGCAAAGGATCATCTCACAACCGGAGGCATGTAGACCGGATGCTGGTGGATCCTTTTGCCTTCCACGATGAACCAGGTATCTTTGCAACTCCCAATGAGGATACTGTTTTCAGTCGTGGCCGAAATTGGAGACATTCTCCATTGTCTTCTAAGATTCTATCCGGAAACCTCCCCAAGAGGTTCGATAGCACAAAAATGGAGAAATATGATGGTAGCAAAGATCCGGACAACCACTTGGAACAATTTAAAAAATTTATGATGAATTTCGATGATGATGACAAATTACTCTATAGAGCATTCTCCCAATCCTTTACGGGAAGTGCTCTGAAATGGTATAACAGTCTACCACAAGGCTGCATCAAATTTGATACATTTTGGGTGGCCTTTCGAAGGCAATTTGTTGGGAGTAAAGAATTGAAGGGAAATGGGGACACAATAATCCATTGTTCCCAAGAACCAAACGAATCACTGAAAGAATACATAAGTCGTTTTGTGAACACCAAAAATGGGTTGGCTGACTGCTTTGAGCAGGTAGCCATAACATCTTTAAGGCAGGGCTTAAACCCTGGAAATTTAGCTGATTCAGTGACCAGAAAAAAAGCCATGACTTGGGGGGGAGGGGTCTACTGAATCAGGTTGGAAAACAAATCAACGTTGATAAAACAAAGAAAACTAGGGTGCACATGCAGGTGAGGTCTGCCCCGGTTGCACCAACCCTTAACCAAAATCAATCCGGGGACAAGGCAATGACATAAGACGAATCTTGGTGGATACTGGGAGTTCAGCCAATATTCTCTTCTTAACCACTTACAAAAAGATGAAAAATCCAGCCGTAATTCAACGTTCGGACAGATCAATTGTGGGCTTCACTGGGAGCTCAGCAGATGTGATCGGGGAGTTCGAAGAGGAAGTTTTGTTGGGCAAGGGCCCTTTTAAGAAGATGGTCAGGATATTTTTTATTGTGGTGGATTGTCCCACTTGTTATAATGCTATTTTAGGGAGGTCTTGGCTCTCTAGGATGCATGCAGTGGCCTCGAAAGTCCACCAATGTTTAAAATATGTTGTTCAAGGACAAGTGGGAGTTGTCCGGAGCAGTCAAAAGATTGCAAGAGAGTGTTATGCTACAACACTAGCTCCACGGACGTTGGGGGCAGTTCGTATCAACGAAGAATAGCAGTTTGAGGGGCTTTCTGGGGTGAGGGTGAAATTGATGACCCCAGAGAGACCCTGGAGTGTTGATACCGGTTAAAGAAGTTGAAATACATTCTTTGGAAGAAGGAAAAAGTGTTAAGATAGGGTCCAAAATGCCATCCGAACTGAAGAATAAAATGTTAAAGTTTCTAAAAGACCATCAACATGTTTTTGCTTGGTGCAATGCTGATGTTACTGGGGTTCCAGCAGATATTATATCACATCACCTATCTATTCGGAGGGACATAGCACCTGTGGTACAAAAGAGAAGGGTTTTTTCTAAGGAAAAGGCTGGTGTTATTGTTCAAGAAGTCGACAGGCTCACAAAAATGGAGCATATAAAGGAATCTCAGTATCCTTTGTGGACTGCCAATCCGGTCTTGGTGAAAAAGAAAAATGGCAAGGGGCGTATGTGCATTGACTTCACAGATCTCAATAGGGCTTGCCCAAAAGATTTATATCCAGTTCCCCGGATTGATCAGCTGGTAGATTCTACTTCAGGGAATAAGCTACTATCCTTCATGGATGCTTTCTCCGGGTACAATCAGATTCAAGTAGATCTGAAGGATCAGGAGCATACCACGTTTGTCACTGATAGGGGTCTTCATTGCTACAAGGTGATGCCATTTAAATTGAAAAATGATGGGGCTACATATCAGAGATTGGTGAACAAAGCCTTTGCTGGTCAAATTGGAAGAAATATGGAAGTATACATTGATGACATGATGTTGAAAAGTGTGGATGAACAGCTACACTTGGCGGACCTCCAAGAAACTTTTGCTAACTTAGTAAAAGTGAATTTGAAGCTAAATCCAGAAAAATGTGTGTTCGGAGTGCAGTCCGGGAAATTCCTAGGTTATATAATAAGTGAGCAAGGGATACAGCCCGATACGGACCAGCTTAATGCTTTATTCCAAATGGAGCCTCCTCGGAATGTTAAAGAAGTACAACGGTTGACTGGGAGGTTGGCTGCTTTAAATCGATTCATCTCAAGGTCTTCGGACAGATGTGCCCCGTTTTTTCAAACTTTAAAGGCTGCGGAGGGATTTGACTGGAATTCACAGTGCGATGAGGCCTTCAATGAGATTAAGAAACATTTGTCCTCCCCCAAGACTTTATTTAAACCTGTTGATGGAGAGACACTCTTCGTATACTTGGCAGTTTCAAGTTGTGCCATCAATGATGTATTGGTAAGAGAGGTGGATAATTACCCCCATCCGGTGTACAACATCAGCAAGAGCTTAATAGATGCAGAAAAACGCTATTTAAAGCTCGAAAAACTAGCATTAGCTTTGGTAATTGCTGCAAGGAAGATGAGGCCTTATTTTCAGGCTTATCCTATAATCGTCCGGACATATTTTCCCTTGAAGAATGTTCTTCAAAAGGCAGACATTTCAAGTAGAATGACTAAGTGGTCAGTGCAATTGGGGGACTTCGATATTGATTTTCCTCCTCGAACAGCAATCAAAGCCCAAGCTGTGGCTGATTTTTTAGTTGAATTCCACTCTGATAGGGATACGGAGCAGACTACTGAGATGAAAGACAAAAAGGTCTGGGTCGTCCGGACAGATGGTGGATCCAGTACTATGGGATGTGGTGTAGGGGTGTGCTTGACTTCTCCATATGGTGACAAAATGTACCAGGCTATATGTTTTGCTTTTAGGGCTTCCAACAATGAGTCCGAATACGAAGCAGCTATAGCTGGTTTAAAGTTAGCTTATATTTGTGGGGCCAAAAGGGTCAAGCTGATGAGTGATTCCCAGCTTCTTATCCACCATGTGCAAGGTCAATCTGAGGTAAAAAAAGAGCAACTGGTGAAGTACTTACTTCTTCTTAAAACTGAGGCACTTAAGTTCAAAAGCATTGTTTATGAGCATATACCCCGGACAGAGAATGAACTAGCAGATTCCTTGGCAACCATAGCATACACTGAGTCATATCATTGGATCCATGTGCTGGAGTGCCCTTCCATTCAACTCAATGTGAGCAAAGAGGAATAAATTTTCGATGTACAGATGAAACAACCTCAAGATTGGAGATTTCCTCTCCTGCAGTATATCTCCGATGACATCTTGCCTCCGGATAAATCACTAGCAAGAAAAATGAAGCACAAGGCTCGTGGTTTTATCATACTAAGAGAGGTTCTGTATAAAAAGTCTTACAGTAAACCTCTTTTGCGATGTTTGGGAGATGATGAATCTCAAGTAGTCCTCTCCGAATTGCATGATGGTGAGGGATCAGCTCATTGTGGATTCAGGGCTCTAACAAGGAGAGTTTTACTAGCTGGCTATTATTGGCCTTCTATAATGCAAGATGCTAAGGAGCTGGTGAAAAGGTGTGACCCATGCCAAAGATATAGCAATGAAATTCATGTCCCAGCCATCCCTTTAGAGTCAATTTCTGAGCCTATACATTTTGCTTGATGGGGGTTGGATTTGGTGGGGCCTCTTCCTATGGCATCCGGAGGACGCAGGACGATAATTGTTGCTATTGATTATTTTTTGAAGTGGATTGAAGTAGCCCCACTAGCAGGAACAACATCAAAAGCTGTCATAAAATTCATTTTATCCAATATCTGTTGCAGATTTGGTGTTCCACAGAAGATAACAACAGACAATGGGCCACAGTTCGACAACAGGGAAATGGAGAGTTTCTGTGCCTCTAGGGGTATACAACATTGTTTCTCTTCACCTTTCCATCCACAAGCAAATGGTCAAGTTGAGGTGGCTAACAGAACTATATTGTCCGGTCTATAGAAAAAATTAGAAGGAGCTAGTGGAAAATGGCCTAGTTATTTGTAGGAAGTTTTGTGGGCCTACCGGACTACTCCTGGGGCTGCAACACAAGAATCACCTTTTGCATTGGTCTATGGGATGGATGCCAGAGCTCCCATAGAGGCAACTTTCCCTTCTTTTCGAGTTCACAATTTCTCCGAACATGCTAACGAAGTGGCAGTCATGGGTCAACTTGACCTAATAGAGGAAAGACGATTTAAGGCTCACCTTGGAGCTACACACTATCAGGGTTTGATGAGAAGCAGGTTTGCTTCTAGAGTTAAGAGAAGAGATTTCCAGCCGGGGGACAAGGTGTTAAGGAAGGTCTTCTTACATACTAAAGAAAAGCTGCTCGGAAAATTAGCCCCAACCTGGGAAGGACCTTATATGGTCATTGAAAGGCTCAAACCTGGAACATACTGGCTAGAAGACAAAGATGGAAGGGTTTTGAATCACCCTTGGAATGTTGAACATCTCTGGATGTACTTAGAGTAGGAACAATGTAAATATTTACTTGTTTAAAAATCCATGTAAATATTTGGGGGCATACTCTTTCCTACCTTGGTGGCGCGGGGAGGTTTTAATGAGGTGTCCGGGCTTTTTATAAAACTTGATGCCTTCTTAAAAAAAATTCGAAGTGTTCTTACTTTGTTTTTTGTCACACCATCTGGATTGAATTGAAGATGACTACTTAAACATTTGTCATCGGAGAGTGTAAACACTCTCGCTTTAGAATATTTATGGAATAACTAAGGGCTATTTAAACACTAGCCACCGAAATTGAAACAAACTATGGAAGAATGCAAGAGTTGTGCAAAACAAAGATATTCATTAAAATAACCTAAGTTCCTTGGCCTTCCAAGGAATTTTAAATTGTTAGACAAAATAAAAGATTTATCCGGTCAAATGCTGGACACAATTACGAAAATGCCTTGGCCTTCCAAGGACTTTAGTTCAAACAAAGTAAAAGGTGATAAGGTAATTCATAATCTAAGACTGAGCCTTTGAAGATGGCTCAACCTCTCCTGTTTCCTTCTTCTTGGGATCGTCTTTCTCTTCGTGTGGGTCTTCCCTGGTGTTTTCTTCTTCGTCAGAAGAGGAAGCACTGGAGTAATCATGCAAGTCTCCATCAGCCATGGTGTGAAAGGGAAGGTCTTCGTACTCTACATGAAGCCACAAATCTCCAGGTTCCTCTTCGGGAACTTCTCATGAAAGAACAGGACCATGTCCGACCTCACCTTGGCATACATTTTCTCTTGAGTATCTATTACATTGTTGGCATAAGTATCGATCTTGGCCTGAATTTTGCCTTCTGCTCCCTTAGCACATCTACTTTCTCCTCTGCAGCCTTGGACACTGTGTTCTCGAGCGCAATCTTGTCATTTGTCAAGTTGTGGATGACTTGATCCTTGGTCTTTGCCTCCTCTTTTGAAGAGGTGAGATCCTTCTCTAATCCGGACAACTTCTCCCGGAGCTCTTTGATAGTATCTTCTAAAGTGGCAAACTTTATGGTCCACCCCTCTTGGCTCTTCTTTAGCTCCTCGATTTCTCCTTTCAGAATGTCAGCATGTTGAGTGGCAGTAAAAAGATCATCGGACAGTCTCTCTTTGTCAGATTTGAGATCTTTGATAATATCTGCTTGACCTCGAACTTGTTTCTCCAAAACAAACACTGCCTGAACATTACTTAATATGGAGTGAGCTATAATATCCCTTTCACTTGAAACAGTAAAAGTCTTACCATTAAAAGTAACGGTGTTCGAAGTGCTTGGAGGGAGGTAAGGCCCAGCAAAATCATCTCTGGGAAGGTTTGCAAAATAGTCACCAAGTCCATCGAGCCCTATGATGTCAACACCATTAATGCTAAGGTCTCCTCCTCCAACCTCGTCAGTGTGAAAGTCACCAGGGATCTCCTCTGCTCTTGTCGGATCAGTAGGGTCTACAGGGGGAAGAGGCTCCGGAGGCCGGAGAGAAAGTTCGTCACCCCTAGAGGTCTTTTTCTTTTTGTCCTCCCTCTCATTATTCTCTGCTCCACGTTTTCGGTCCCTCTTGCGAACCCTTGGAGGTTTGAGAGATCCTACCTCTTCCCTAACACTCTCCTGCTCCACCACTTCTAAGAGAGCAGCATCGATCTGGGTTGGGCCTGGCCCCTCTGGATTTGTTGGAGCAGCCTCCTCCACCTCGGCAGGGTTAGCCTTACTTGCAACCTTCTTTCCCTTCCCTTTCTTACCTTTCATTTTACTCGGGGCCTTGGCCCGGCCTGGCAAGTATAGTGACCCATCCGGTTCATGTGTTCTCTTGAGGACTACATCCGGAGGGGGTGGAGTGGTGAATTCTTCCCAGGTCAAGTCCCTCCGGCCAGTAGTGTTCCAGAGGTGAGACCTTGCAAAGTTTCCTCCTGTGAAAGCATCATGAAACCAGTTTCCCCACTTTTCAGCAGCCCAAGTGTTGATCTTGGTACAAGTGGTCTGTCGGGCCTTTAAGTAGTCACTAAAGTCTTTGGGCAGCTCTGTTAAGAAAAAAGACAAGACCAGTCAGTTTAAGCAAATTCGATAAAAGTAGAAATAAGAATATAAAGTAGGAGCCTTACGATCACTCCTCCATCTGTTGGTGAGGAGACTTGGATTGACTCCAGCTTTGATTTTCCTCCCATTCTCCCAAGCACCACTTACGAACAGGAATTGAGTCCTCCAATTTCTCTTCAACTCAAGCAGATCATCCAGTGCTTTATAATTATCACCCATTTTGAAGTGATAGAAGGGAATGTGGTGGTTTCTGCAGAGACTCGCCATAGCTGCAAACTCCTCCATTGGTAGAGGAATCCTGGAGAGCATGGAGGCCATAATGCAGGCCATAAGTGTGTACCAGGCGTTGGGGCTCAGTTGACTAGGGCAGAGCTTGATGAGGTGAAAATACCTAACTATCTCCGGATCTAAGGGAAACCTTAGACCCCAGTTAAAAAGCTCAGTGAAGATGACTATTTTACTGAGTTTACAGTCCATTGGGGTTTCAGGGTCTATGGGGATTCTAATTTTTACGTTCTCCGGAATCCCCCACTTCGTACGCATCCGGCCCAACTCAGCTGTATGGATGAAAGCATAATTGATCTTTTGTAAGGCAAGAAAATATTTAACACTGACCTTATGGAAACAAGGTCTCACTTTTCCTTCAAGGCACTCCGGCAGATCCGGATGCATTAAGCATAGTTTCTCCTTGCCTTTGTCCTTCTGGGCAGCAACAGCACCACTAGTCTGTCCAGAGGGTTCGGACTCGAATGGAGCCTCTTCAATAGAGTCCTCCATTATTTCCTCCATTATTGAGGAAGGGTTTTCAGTTTTCTTGGTGAAGGGGGAGTTTGGAGTTGGTTCAGTCTGACCACCGGACTGATGAGCTTCAGTACTCTCCTGCACTCTGGCCTCCGTCCGGGGCTCTGATGCGATGGTTTCTCTTCGGAGGCTTGAGTCAGTGGCCTCCGGTCCGGACAGCCTGTCCTTGGGTACTTTTATGGGTTCCTCTGACCCTGTACTTCTATCTTTGGCACCTGATTTCGAATGGGTGCCTTTCGAACCTGCCCTTTGACCAGCTGGCCTTTTCTTTGATCAACCAGTTTGTTGGGAGAAGTCTCTGCATCTGACCCCATGCCTATGAATGGGGAAGGCTTTTTGAAACTAGTAACTATTAAACCTGGTTCAACAATGGGTTTTGACTCTTGAACCGATGAACCTGAGACAATAGGAGAAAGACTGGTTTGGAACAATCTCCTCGGTTTGACACTTTTTGTAGAGAAGGAACCCTGGTCAGGCTATGTGGTTGAGGTTACTGGTTTGTCGATGGGGGAAGTAGGTAAGCCTATTGCGATGCGCCTTTCCCTTTCAACTTTTGGTGCTTTCTCTAGTTCTGGTAGATTGAGCCACCCGCCTCTGATTAGTGCGTTCCTAGCCGTGAACATAAACAATCAAAGTGAAGAACTTGTGTTTGAGAGAAGAAGCTCTGAAAATTAGCAAAGTGAAAATGAAGGTGATAGTAAAAGAGTAGAAAAGTGTTTTAATTTATAGTAAACCCCAAAAAGAAGTTTTGATTCCTAGGAGAATTCGTAAGGATTTGCAATGATTAAGAAACGGCGATGATGTCACCTTCATTTAATGAAGAGGTTGCTTTTCAGAGAAGGTGGGTGCGAAATTCAAGGTGAGAAAACGGCTGAAGTAACGAACCAGAGAGAGACACGTGTCCCATGAACTTTGACAAAAAACCATTTAGATTCAAAGAGCTTCTTTCAGTCCGGATAAAGCTATGACATTATTCGAAGGACCTGTCCGGATGTAACTGTCACTAGCAACTGACTATTTTTCAGGTTTTTACAAAGGTTTTTGAACAAACACCTAAAAAGGGGCTACTGTTGAGTCCGGATCCTGTTACCACTTCGGACAGGGTCAGTTCGGACAATGTCTATCTAACCGGACGATGACAATTCGGACGCCATCATCCATTGTGTTTTTCAAACAGAACTAACGTACTTAAAACCTAATCACTTATTGACTAAGCTGTTTGCTCTCCTACTAAGAGCTCACGGGTCCTTGAACTTGACCCGGGTCCATTAAACGTGACCCGAAAGCCCGTAAAGCCCAAATGTAAGGGTATAAATACCTAACCACCAACATTAAATGAGGGTAATGAAAATTAAATACAACCAGACTGCTTAATTCTCCCTCTACTCTCTACTTAATCATTAAATACTCTCAAACCTCAACACAAATCTAAACAAAAATTACAAACTTACCCTCAGACGAAAATAAACCTCACCAGTAGTATGTTAAAATTGTGCTACATGTACAGTTTTAAAATGGTCGATTGTGACATAGTATTTCTTATACTATAAGGTTATATGCTGGTAACAAGATAAAAATGGTGATGAAATTCATATGAAAAAACCATAAAAGAATGAAGTTGTTACCAATACAAATGGTGTTTAATTTGATGCAACTCTTGGGGTAGTTTTGTAAGACCATAAAATGTTTTGTAAAAACTTCTAACCAATAACATGCTGCTCCTTTCAATATCTTCTTGATTTCATCAAGTATGGTTAAGTTGGTAACTTATACGTGACCATTAACCTATGAATGAAAAAGAAAGGTGAACATGCGATTAATATTATTCTTTCAATATAATCTTGTGACCTTATCATTATGAAATTGGGTTCCATTATATGTCGTGATGATCATTGGTACTCCACAGCATCCACATATATTTGTTGTTAAGAAATGACTACCTCGTTTCATGTGATATTTGTTAATGGTTGAGAATCTACCCATTTGGATAAGTAATCTACTATTACTACCAATATATTTCTTCATCATGAAGATTTATGTAGGAGACCCATAATGTTAAGGTCTCATATATCAATAGGATTGCTTCAAGCATCGTTTTTATTAACACAACCGAGAATTGGACAAATTAGAGAATCATTAACAAATGTCATAATATTTTACTTTATTTTTTGCATCCTCCATTATTGTGGACCAATAGTATCTTTGAAGGGTAATTGTTTTGCTTCAATTTTTCCATAGTGTGTGCGTTGCTTTAGTATTTATTTTTTTAGATGAAAACCTCATGTCTACAGGTAAGTTCCCACTGAATGGACAATTTGGTGGATATAAATTTGCATAAATTAATCTGGATATAAATCTAAGACCTAATGTGATTAGCAAATTATAACACCAAAATAACACGAATAATAATGAAAATTTGAAATTTATTTATAGAGATATAAAGTACATCTCATTTAATCAACGAAGATCATATCTTATCTATAACAAATTATATCTTATTCTAACTTGAATAAGATAATACCTCTAACAATTATTGATATAACAATATAATGGTAGTTACTCATACATTTGACTTGTTCTTTACTACTTCATATATATAGCTGAATAAATAATTGTCTTCCAATGGTTCAACTGATTGGACTCTCAGTGAATTGATCGAATGGGCTTTAAGCTCTCGATGGGCCAAATTTTGTGATCATGACAATTTATACCCTTATCAGTCAAATGTTTTTGTTTTATAATTTTGAATTTGTTTTTCTGTGTTATATAAATGTTTAAATATTTCAAAAGAATAATAATAATAATAATAATAATAGTTAAGTGTTTATATAAGATGGTTTAACATTATTATAGTTGAATATTTAATAACTATTTAGTTGTTATCATGAAAAACTTATGATTTTACAATGTCATAGTTGGCGGATTGATTTACCTATAGTAACTAGTATTAAAACTAATTGTATACAAGTGTTTCGCTTATAGATTGGTACAAACAACTAAATTTTTTATTATTTTATCGTTGTTTCATAGTTTTTTTATTGTTATGTACATTGATTTAGCTATTTACAAAGAAGAATAATAGCTAACTGTTAACAAACAATATAAAAAGCTACAAGTTTACGTATATTATGTTAGATTATCTATATAAAAAGTTGCACTATTTTTTACAATGATTTAATTGCTGGGTTGCTCTAACTAAAGTCACAACTAAATCTTATATAATTCTAACATTGTCAAAATGAGTAGTAGCTAAATATTTATAAAAGTTCGTATGTTATTTTTGTTTAGCTAAACTACCAACTAAATGTTATATATATATATATATAGCTCATACATTGGTTTAACTTGTGTACCATCTAAATATTTTGTTTCATAGCTATTTAAAACTTCCTTAATTTATTTTATTGATTTATACAGTTATCTTGTTTTTCCAAGAAGTAATAAAAACTAAATGTTTATAAAGCATAACAAAAAATAAAAGTTTACATATTTTATTTTTAGTCTGGTTTAACATGGTAACAACTAAATGTTTATATATATTATATTCAATGATCTAACTGGTGGTGTATTCTAACTAAAGTTACATGTAAATTTTAGAATACATTTAGATATTTAATTGTTAAAAAAGATTTAGCTGTTAGATAGTTTTAACTAGAACCACAACTAAATGTTATAATAGTCTAACATATTCAAAAAGAGTATCAATTAAATTGTTTGTTTCATAGTTATTATATACGTTTTAAAATATATTTCCCCATTTGTTCGTTGAAATTATTATGGATTAATATATAATATTCATATTTAAACTTAGGTTATAATATAATGTTTATCCTATATTTAATTTTACAAGTTTCGATTATCTTTATAAGTAATTTTTAGGTATATGAGTTGTTTTGCATATGTCACATTTAAATTTATTATATTATTTAGAGAAAGTTAAGAATTTCTTATTGTTAAATAACTCAGATTTTGCTAGTATGTTTGTGGTGGTTAACCGTTCTATGAGGGTGTTGGATTGTGAAAGTGAAACTTTATGTATTGTATATTTTGATGCATAAGGTGATACCAATTATATATCAGTTAGTAAAGAGATTTTTGTCAGCTATATATGACATAAATATAGAAACCTTGCTAGTTTATCTTAAGTTACTTATGTAATTAACACTGAAAAATATTGTATGGTGTTATTGTAGAGTTTTTTTGTGCTCTGTGAATGTTTACTAATGAAGTTGGAGTTTATTTTGTGTGTGTTCATAAGGCTTATATGTATATCATAAAGTATGTAAGTGTCACAATGTGGTTATGTTTTTAGGTCAAACAATAATGGTAATTTTTTATGTTGTTTATGCTAGAATTCTCAAAGAGGTAAATGTAAATTCTTCTACATCCTCTTTAGATATTATAAAAAAACGAATAAATATTATTAACCTTTTAAAGGTTAGGTAAATTACTTACCGACTAACCATGAATGGTAAAGATAAGGCTAAAAAATAAGTTTGTTAGATGTTTCATTGTCATATAATTTTTAAATAATTATTTTGATTGTATTAAGGATTTTGATCCTAAGTGTCAATTAGTTTTAGATTCTAGTTAGATAAATATTGATATTATGCAATATTTTGTTGGGTTTGATTCTTGTTAATGCGGTTTTCTAATATTATCAGTGTATGCTGTTTTTTATGGTACCAATTTACATGGAAAATATAAAGGTCCATTACTTACTGCAAGTTCAAAAGATGGAAATCAATGTAATTTTTTATTCATTTTTAAATAAATATATTATTGTTGAATTATTTCTTGTTCAAATAACCAAAAATTATTTTATTTATTGACATGTAAATTAACATTTGTTCTAACAACTGAATATATAACATAATAGCTAAATGTTTGTGTTTCATGTTATTGTCCTTACAACTAAATATTTAATTTAGAATTTGAATAAGTATACCAAAGGTTAAATATATAATATGAAAAGTAAAAATTTTATCTAATAGCTTATTGTCTTGAAACTTAAATGTTTTATTCACCATTTGTATACATACACCAAAAATAAAATAAAAATATAAGGTGATTGTTAAATGTTTTGGTCTAAAAATGTTATTGTTTTACAGTTAAATGTTTTGTTTACCATTTGAATATATACACAAACTAATAAATATGACAACTAAATGTGCGATCATATCTAATTTAGATAGTATTTAATGTTCAAGGCTAAAGCTAGTTGTTATAGTTATAGCTAAATGTCTATTTTCATATTTGTTTTACATTAATTTTTTCATTGAGGTTTAAAATAATTATTCATGTTTGCTTTGTTATTATCCGTTCTTAAGAAAAGATAATTGGTCATGATTTTTGAGTATATCGAAGTGAATTTGAATGATCTTATTGTAATCTTTATTCTTTATCGAAAACCATGTAACATAATTTATGTAAGTGGAATATTTGATAAATATCTATACTTTTAGTGTATGCTTTATATGTGCAACAATCCTTGAGGAAAAATTAAGGGTCGAACTAAAGGATTTTTTTAAAAATATGATTAACAAATTTTCGTGTTGTGAGTTTTCTCCAAATATTATAGCTTATAAAGTTGTTTTTAATGCATTAGATATTATTTTATATTACATATAGCTTATTTGAGATTACACTAAAATTTGAATATTGTTTTAATTTATTTAACCTAAAGTTAATTTTTTTAAATTAAATAATCTTACAAATAAATGTCTAGTTTATAAGTAATTTTTTTTGCAAGCAACTAAATATGTGTATTGGTTTCGTATTATTGAATGTGTATTGTTTGACCAATAATTTTATATTAAATATAGCTAAATGACATATATTTTAGAGCCTCATAGATTAATACTTGACCTAGTAGCTGAATACATATATATAAATACACAGCAACATATTTGTGATATAAATAACTTAATGCATAATCTTACAAATAAATACATATACAAATAACTTGATATATAAACAAACAATTAAAAAAATTGTGAAATATGAAAGTGTAAATAGATGAACACGTAGACAATATATTTGGTATAAAAGTTGAAGGCATTAACAATATACAAATAGACAACTAAATGTTTAAATTTATTGTTTCTTATTCTTGAAAACAACTAAATATTTATAATCTTACAGTTTAATGAAATGTAATATTTAAAAAAACTTTGTTAGAGTTAAAAATGATTGAATTATTAACTTGAAATATAAAGATAAAAAAACTAAAATATCTAGGATAACAATTGAATGCATTAACATCCAACTAAATAGATAGGATGTCAACTATATGTCTATATAAATAAATAGTCACCCAAATTTTAAGTGCATTAATGTTAACTTTTGTGAATCAACCAATTTTTTGTAATATAACAAATGAAATGTAAATATTTGAACAACTAACATGACAACTAACATATACTTTCTTGAACAAAATAAAAAAAATATGAAGTCTTTCTCCCATATAGTAGTAGAGTATTCAAATGGATGGCTCCATCAAGAATATTCAAATGAACGGGAATTTTCAGAGTATTATTCAACCATACCATCTTTGGATGGTCCCTCACCTTCAATGATATGAAGATACATCTTCTTTATCAAAGTCTGCACTGATATGAAGATATATTTATTTATCAAATTCATGTGATAATGAATCTTTATTTTTTATTTATCATATTCATCTTGCGATGGATCTTCAGTCAAAGTAAACACGGTTGGTCCCCCTAATTCTTCCATTTTCTCCATTTTCTCGATAAAAAAAACTTTACTCATTTTTCTCATTTCTTTTAGACTCATATTTTATCTTGAATAAAAAGAAAAACTTGTTTTATCAATTTAAAAAATAAGATTGAGTATTAAAAAAATATTTTCCTTTCATGTTTAAGTATGATTTCGGATAAATTACTGTCGCAAGTAACCTATAAAGTGTATGTCCCCACTTAACTGTTTAAACGTTTATGTGACCAATAGTTGAATAGTTAACTAAAAAGTTAAATGTTCAAAATGGTTTTAATATAATTATACACTATTGACATTCAAATCACCAATAGATATTTTTTCCTACCTTACTGATTAATAGTTAAGATGATAACTAAATATTTTGGATGATATTTGACGAGATATTCTAACAAATCTAAGAGCTGGATATTAAATTTTATAACTTGATACATACACTATTAGTTTGATAAATGAGTGAAAACTAAAAGTCTAACTTAATAATAAGAAATTTTGATTTTAGTGAATGATATCTAAATATGTTTGATAATAATCTAATTTCTATTTCTTGAGAATATGGAATTATATACCTTATAGATAAATTTCAAATAATAAGAAAAATATGTCTATATTGTTATAGTTTTTAGTTAAATATATTTTAATTAATAAAAATATTTAATTGATATATTACCTATTTACATTATGGTTCAACGGCTAAGATTATTTTTTAAATATATATATATATTGTCTTTGTTAGATTGTGAGGACTAGAATCAAATGTATATGAGTTGTGTTAAAATGTATATGGGCTTTTTAATCTTAGTCTGATATGCATTGTAGGAAATACGCATCAAACGCCCTGCATTACTTTCTATCACACTATGTATATACACTTTAATTATGACATGTTGTTCAACAGTGAAGATATAAGAGATACAATTCTCTCAACATGGTATCAGAGCCCAAACGACAATAAAAGAAAACCCTAGCCTTTAAAATTTTCATTTTGCGTCGACGTGTTTCTCGCATAGCCTTTATCAGCCGATGTTTATATGATCTTTGATTTCTTGAGACCGGTGTATTTCCAGTTTTGTTCCTCTTGCGTTGATGTATTACCGATGTAGTGTTGTTTGTTTTTCTCATCACTAACGTTTTTCCGGTATTTTTCAAAGTGGACGAATCGCATTATGTGGTGGACCACATAACCCCTTTTGTGCCACGTAAAGCGACAGTTAGACTTCGGAAGATTGATCCGAATTCAACTTATTATGTTGTTTTCAATGATAATCCTGGTAATATTATTTCCACTGTTTAATTTGATGGCTTTAATTATCACGCTTGGTCTCGGTTTCTGCGTTTATCTCTAAAAGGTAAGAGGAAGCTTGGTTTTTTGAATTGAAATATTTTGAAACTGGTGGATCTGAAGTTTCTGGAGGATTGGGATACGTGTTGACCGTCAGACGACAACGGTTCTCCAAGGCCACACAATACGACGACACGGATAATCATCGTGGGTCTGTTGGTTGCGGCTATTCCGAGTTACCTGTTGGCGAGGCTTCTTTTCTTTCTGGTTAGTTACATCAATTGCTTTCCCTTCTTTCAGCATACAAATTTTCTAGACTCATGAGCTTCTGAGTGGTGAGTTGTTTAGTACTCATTGGTTTATTGACACTAGAGCTTTTAATCACATGACATGTTACATCTCTTTATTGCACAATGTTACTGTTATGCAAGCCTGTGTAGTATCTCTGCCCGATGGTTCTCAGATTACTACTACACATCATGGTAGTGTGCGCTTGTCTTGTCAATTATCTTTGGATAATATATTTTTGGTTCCCAAGCTTTCATGTAATTTGTTTTTAGTATCCTACTTGATTGATGATCTCGACTTTATTGTTTCATGTGTTAATTTTGGTTGCGTTATTGAGGACCGAAGATCATGGACTATGATTGGACTGGGTGAGTGGAGAGGTGGAATGTACTACTTCAGCGGTGTTGTGATGACCGAAGTTTGTAGTGTTGCAGAGGTTGATAATGATATTGAGTTGTGGCACCGTATGTTGGGACATCCTTTAGCTAAGATAGTTCAGTTTTTACCTTTTGTTTATAGTACTAGTGATATGACTGTAGCTCACCCATCCGATGTTTGTTTTCGAGCTAAACAGACTCGTAATATTTTTTTATGTTAGTGATTATAAAGCGACTACTTGTTTTGAATTAATTCATTGTGATTTATGGGGTCCTTATCATACTTTGTCTCTAGTGATGTGCGATATTTTCTCACTATTGTTGATCGTGTTGTATGGATTTATTTGTTGGGTGAGAAAATAGAAGTAACTTCCATATTTTTACATTTTCTCGCAATGGCTATGAAACAATTTAATGGGGTCGTTAAGACATTACGCAGTGATAATGACACTAAATATTTCTCTGTGCATTGTGTTATTTATGACTTAAGTATTGCCATTCAATCTTCATGCGTGGGTACTGCTCAACATAATTGTAGGGTCGAACGGAAATATAGACGTAATTTGAATGTTTCTCGTAATCTAAGGTTTCATGGTAATTAACATTTTAAATTTTGGGAGGAGTGTCTTTTGTCTGTTTAGTATTTGATTAATACATATATCCTTCTCAATTTTTCGGTTCTAATATTTCATTTGAGATGCTTTTTGGTGTGCCTCTTGTTTTCTCTGAGATTTTTCTGTTTGGGGCTCTGTGTTATGTGCATGATCAGGGTCTAAGTGTGACAATTTTTCAAGTCGTAGTCGTCGGTGTATTTTTGTGGGCTACACGTATGGCAAGAAAGACTGGAAAGTATATGATTTGGAGAGTCAATATTGTTTTGTTTCTCGTGATGTGAAGTTTTTTAACATATATTTGCATTTGCATCTCTTTATGTGCTCTCTCAGTTGGGTTGTCCTGAGACTGGGGTCGTTGCACCTTCTACTACTTCTTTGGATTTTAGGAATGAGGTTAACAAGGCGTCACCAATTGAATATGAGGAGTCGCCAAATGGCGGCGTCCCTGTGATAGGGCCACTCACGGAGGTTGTTGAGGTTGGTGATGTGCATCCTCCTCCTCAGGTTGGTGACAATGGTGTCTCATATCCATCAGTATTTTCGGATGTTGTTTCAGATACTCCAACCATTTCTTTAGATATTTGACGGGGAAAGCGTAGTAAAAAAAATTCTACTCGTTTAAATGATTTTGTGATGACGATAGTAGTACATTCAGCACCATTTGCTCCTTCTGCTCCCGGTTCCAGTCCATTTCCTAATCATGGTATGCTTTATCCTCTCACTCATTATATAGACAATTCTTGTTTTTTGCTGGCACGCTACTCTTTTCTTGTACCTATTACCTCTGGGATGAGGCTAAGTCAATTTGAGAGGTTATGCGACACCCTGGTTGGAGAGAGGAAATACAAAAAGAGATTTAGGCACTAGAGAATAATTACTTGGACCTTGGCACATCTACCTCTAGGGAAGAAAGCTTTTGGGAGTCAGTGGATTCATAAAATTAAATATCATGTTGATAAGAGAGTAAAGTGCCTCAAAGATTTTTTAGTCGTGTTTGGTAATCACCAAGTAGAATGGGTTGATTGTACATAGATCTTTGCATATGTTGCCAAGATGGTTATTGTACATATTTTATTAGCGATTGGAGCAGCTCAAAATTGAGAGTTACCTGAGATGGATGTAAACAATTCATTTTTGCATGGTGATCTGGATGAGGAGGTTTACATGAAAACTCTTCCAGGTTTTGACAAAGGGCGCAAAGGGCAGGTTTGTCGCTTTTGCAAATCGTTGTATGTCCTGAAGTAGGCACATCGGTTTTAGTTCGACAAGTTAGTGGCCGCACTGAAGAGGTATGAGTTTGTCCAATCCTATTCAGATTATTATTTATACTCTTATTCTACGAGTGGTTGTTGGATGCAAGTTTTGGTGTACGTTGATGATCTTACTCTATATGGGAATAATCCTGATGCATTGTTGGAGTTTAAGAAACACTTGAACACTTACTTTCATATGGCGGACTTAGGTCATCTCAGATATTTTCTTGGAGTTAAAGTAGTACGGAGTCCCACGGGTATCTTTTTCTGCCAATGTAAATATAATCTGAACATTATTTCTAAGACAAGTTTACTTGGTAGCAAAGTTGCACCGTTTCCCATGGAGTAAAACCACCAGCTTGGCAAGAGCGAGTCGACGTTACTCATTGACGGGTACCACAGGTTGGTGGGGAGACTGATTTATCTTGCGTTTACACGACTAAGAATCTATTTTTTGGTACATATTTTATCTTAGTTTCTGTAGAAACTATGGGAGGATCACAGGCATATGACATTACGAGTTGTTTGTTATCTGAAAGGAAGCCCACGTTAAAGAAATTTTATGTCGAATAGTTGTAGTCTCACGCTGACATGCTGGTGTGACTCTTATTGGGTTGGTTGTTCTAAGACTAGGTGCAATATGAGTGGTTAGATGGTGTTCTTAGGTGATTCCTCTGTTTCTTGGAAGACTAAGAAACACGGTGCTGATGCATTGTCTTCTGTTGAAGCAGAGTACCAGTCTATGGCAGGATTGACTTATTAGTTAAAGTGGTTGCACAGTTTACTCAAGGATTTTGGGGTCTCACACTCAAGGGTTATGCAAGTTTTCTGTGATAATCAGTCAACTTTACATCTTGACCACAATCATGTGTTTCATGAGTGTTCAAAGCGTATTGAACTAGAGTGTCATTTTCTACCGGATGCGATACTTGATGGGGTTATTTGCGCATCTCACGTGCCCACATATTCTGATCTTGCATACATCTTTACCAAAATACTAGGCAAGCAGCAGTTTGAGTTGTTGCTTGGCAAGTTGAGCATTCATAATCTTTATGCTCCAACTTGAGGAGGGATGTTAGAGTGTCACGATTAATTTAAAATGTATATTGGATATATTATAATGTATATGGGCTATTTAATATTAGTCTTATATATATTTTATGAAATACACATTAAACCCTTTGCGTTTCTTTTTGCCACACTGTATGTATAAACTGTAATTGTGACCTCTTATTCAAGAGTGAAGATATAAGAGACACAATACTCTCAATATTCTTACAATTAAATATTATTTTCTATAAGATAAAGATTTCAATTTAAGATGATATATTATTCTTCGCTGATTAATAGTATACTGCTATGATTGATTCACAAAAATACTAAAATAAAAACAAATAAAAAAATATATTTTTATAATTATGAAGTTAAATAAATGCATCATCGTTATAAGTTTTTTCTTCTTTTTCATCTGTCTTTTTAGAATAATATTTTTTTGTACTCTTCTGCACAATCGTCTTCGAGTTAACAAATTTCAATTTATTGCAGTTACTTTGCAACAATCTACAATTTACTCAAGTTAATTAAGGTATTAATTTTGTTATATATATATATTCTTAGATAATATATGTTTGTAGTTTATTAAATATTATTTGTATAAAAATCTAAATACTTGGTATAATAGGTGTACTGGTCTAACATGTAATTATTTTTTATTAAATAGCTAAATAACTTATATTTAATTGAGTGACACCTAAATAATTTATATAATAAGCGTATTAGTCTAACAAGTAAATGGTTTTTATTAAATAATTAACTGATATATATTTCACTGATGGACAACTAAATTTTTGAGCTTGTTGTTGAATACATATACAAATAGTAAATATATAAGCGATAGCTAAAATAGATAAGTAACATATGAATTTATAAGTTGACAATGAAATATTTAAATAAATAAGTGATAGATAAAATATTCATTAAAAATATGAATATTTTCATCAACAACTTCTAACAACTAAATGTTTTTTATTTAACAACTAAATGTTTTTTTATTTCACAACTAAATTCCAAATAGTTATATATTGTGTGACATATAAATTCATACACAAACAACTAAAATATAAGTTGGTAGCTATATTGATTCTTAATAATAAGAATAGTGTAATAAGGTTCCATAAACATATATAACCAATCTTCTATTTATTTTCCTTTTTTATTTTGTTTTTGTTTTTATCTTTTTCAAGCATCATCGTTAATGATAGTCTCCAATATTTATGTCCTCACTTGGTTAATATTGCAACTCTTCTATGGTGTCTATCCATTGTTTATGGTAAATATTCATTTTCAAATAGTAACATGACTACTACATAGTCCACCATGTTTGTTTGTTGGGGTGAATCTATTACATTCAACTTATCTTTGGGTTGTTCTTGAATAAAACCGTCATTGTCATCACCTTTAAAAATATTTAAGTATTTCACATGTATTCATTCATATTGTTATATTATTTTGATATTTAAGTTACTATGTAATAAATACATTTTAAAAAATTATATTTTATCAATTATTTGAAATATTGAAGGCTTAGGTCTGCCTCTTCATTCTTATATTGGTACGAGTTTGTAGTCATATCGACTACAATCTGAGTCAAAACAAATCAACGACTAATGAACGATATATTGATTTATCTGATGGCTCTTGAAAGCTTATTAATTCTATCTTTGTTATGTTTTATTAATTGGATGATTTATTTGTTATACAAATCTATTTTCTGACGCAGACAGTTCGGTGAATTGACAGTTCGGAGCTCCGGTGTCAGATTTTGACCCACAGCACCTCGTTTCGAAGGAAACGACGTCACGAACGCAAGTCACCAGCTTTGCTCGTGAGCTATGGGTTTTTTTGGGCATTCGGGCTCATCTATCCTTTTTTTAGCAATTTTAATACTTTAGGCTATTTTTGTAATGTTCATATTTTTAGTTTTAGGGTTTTGCTTGAACTCTATATAAACCTATCTTCTATTCATTGTTCTGGGAATTGTTTTGATTAATAAAAAAATTAGGGTTTTATCCCTTTAGGCTTCTTTGTGTTTCACTCTATATCATAGTGGTATCAGACACAGGCAGTCCTGCGAGATGGTACGAGGAAGAACCAGTAGTCGTGGTGGCGCTAGAGTGACTAGAGATACAAGTGATGTAGATGATCGTGAAGTTGCTGACCTACGCCGTCAGGTAGCCGATCTTACCCGTCAGATGGCTGATCTTAACGCCAGGCAACAAGGCACAGAGGTTGAGGGTATGGATAACCCTTTTGGGGAGGGGATCGACCAGAATACTTCTCACACCCGCCGCTGGGTGCTTGGATTCAAGATAGACGTCCCGGACTTTGATGGCAGCCTTAAGGCAGAGGCACTTATCGATTGGTTATCCCAGATTGAAGAAGTCCTGGACTTCAAGGAAGTTCCGGAGGAGAGAAGGGTCGCATTAGTCACCATCCACCTACACGGTAGGGCACAGGCTTGGTGGCAGCAGGTGAAGCAGAACCGCGCGCGTGCAGGCAAGGATAAAGTCGAGAGTTGGGAGAAATTCAAAAGAAAAATCCGCAAGGCTTTCCTTCCCTACAACTTCGAGCGGGAACTCTACCAGCGACTTCAGAATCTTCGTGAGGGATCCAGATCTGTGGATGAATATACCGAAGAATTCTATCAGCTGCTGGCTCGCACAGATATGACCGAGTCGCCGCACCAGCGGGTCTCCCGCTATATTAGCGGGTTACGCCTTTAGCTTCAAGATGTGCTGAATATGTTCGATCCATCCTCTGTTTCCGAAGCCCATCGGCGTGCCCTCCAGGCAGAAAAGCAGTCGGCTCGCCGGACCCAGACTGGCGTAAGGACCGGTGCTCCTTCAGGGATTTCGGCGTCCAAACCAGTTCTCCGCCCAACACCTGATCCGATCCATCCTGGGCGCCGCCCAACACCTAATCAGATCCCTCCTGGGCGCGGTGCACCAAGCCGTTCTTCAAGCAATTTACGGTGCTATGGCTGTGGCGAATTAGGGCATCGTCAGGTAGAGTGTCCAAATGCTGCGGGTGCTAGGGGTCTCTTCTCTCAGGAGGCGTTTGAACCGAATCCTATTGTTCTTGATGGCCCTCCGGAATTCGATACATACGATGATGACTTGCCTGAGGATGCGGAAGAAATTGTGACTGGCAATGTTGGAGCATTGCTGATGTTGCGCCGCACTTTCCTGTCTCCTCGCGTTTCTGAGCAGAGCGACTGGCTGAGGAGTAAGGTGTTGCAGTCGACGTGTACAATCGGCGGGAAGGTGTGCACCTTCATCATTGATGCTGGCAGCTGCGAGAATGTCGTCTCTGAAGCAGCGGTTTCGAAGTTAGGGTTGAGGGCATAATCGCATCCCAAGCCGTACAAGCTCGCCTGGTTAAGTAAAGGTACTGATATCACCGTCTCCAAGCGCGTGCTTGTTTCTTTTTCTGTGGGGCAAACATACCATGATGAAGTTTTTTGTGATATTGTCCCTATTGATGCTTATCATCTACTACTTGGCCGTCCTTGGCAGTACGATCTGTCTGTTATACATGATGGGCGTGCTAATACCTACTCATTCCTCTTTCGGGGAAAAAAGACGTTCTTATGCCAGCAAAGCCTCGACCCCTGAGCATTCACTCTACTCCTTCCACATCGACTTTGTTGTCCCGTGCTTCTTTTCAGATAGCCATGGAAGAGGCTGGCGTCGTTTTCCTATTGTTCTGTGACCCTGTTGTGCCTAATTCCAAGGCGGACCATAGGCCTGTCATTCAGTCTCTTTTGCAGGAGTTTGCAGATGTGTTTCCAGCGGATTTGCCACCCGATTTACGTCCTCTGAGAAATATTCAACATCAGATCGACCTGGTCCCTGGTGCTGCTCTCCCAAATCGACCCCACTACCGAATGAGCCCGAAGGAGCATGAAGAATTACGACGACGGGTGGAGGATTTGTTGGAGAAGGGACATATTCGGGAAAGTCTCAGCCCTTGTGCAGTTCCGACATTACTGACACCGAAGAAGGATGGTTCTTGGCGTATGTGTGTGGACAGCCGAGTTATTAACAAGATCACTGTTCACTACAGGTTTCCTATACCTCGCCTGGATGATCTGTTAGACCAGTTGGGTGGTCCTTCTGTGTTCAGCAAGCTTGATTTGAAGAGTGGATACCATCAGATTCGGATTCGTCCTGGTGATGAGTGGAAGACGGCGTTTAAGATGCGTGAGGGCTTGTTTGAGTGGATGGTGATGCCGTTTGGCCTGTCCAACGCGCCTAGCACGTTCATGCATATCATGAATCAGGCATTGAGGCCTTTCATCGGTAAATTTGTTGTTGTTTACTTCGATGATATTCTGATCATTAGCTCTAATCATTCTATGCATCTATCCCATTTACGTGAGGTGTTATTGGTGTTGCGTCGAGATAAGTTTTATGCTGCTACTGCCAAATGTTCGTTTATGTCCCCAGCTGTTCAATTTTTGGGTTATATTGTCTCTGTTGACGGGTTACGAGCTGATCCGAGCAAAGTTGCTGTTGTGGACCAGTGGCCTCGACCTACTTCCATTACTGAGGTTCGTAGTTTTCATGGTTTAGCATCGTTTTATCGGCGTTTTATTCCCTATTTCAGCAGTATTATGGCCCCGATTACGGATTACATGAAGGGCACAAAATTTAGTTGGTCCGACGATGCTTATGCAGCATTTTTAGAAGTTAAACGGTGTCTCACCACAGCGCCTATTTTGGTGCTGCCCGACTTTTCACAGCCATTCGAGCTTCATTGTGATGCGTCTAAATTTGGTATTGGGGCAGTTCTCTCCCAATCAGGGCGTCCTGTGGCTTTCTTCAGTGAGAAATTGGCAAATGCCAAACTACGATTTAGTACTTATGATATTGAATTTTATGCGATAGTTCAGGCTATCAAACATTGGCGTCATTACTTGTTTCAGCATGAATTTGTATTATATACTGATCATGACTCTTTGAAGTACCTTGGTAGTCAAGACAAAATATCTCATAGACATGCTGCTTGGATAGCTTATTTGCAGCAGTTCACTTTTGTCATCAAGCACAAGGCCGGTATTACGAATGAGGTTGCTGATGCTTTGAGCCGACGTCACACTCTGTTGACTGAGATGCGCGTTCAGGTTCCTGGCTTTGATTCTTTTGTTGACCTTTATGTTACTGACTCATTCTTTTCTCGGGTTATGGAACTGATTCAGCAGGGCCCACATTCTAATTTTTTATTGGAAGATGGCTTTCTCTTTCGTGGCGTACAGCTGTGTATCCCTGACTGTAGTTTGCGTCCTCAGCTGATCCAGGAGCTGCATAATGAAGGTCATGTGGGCCGTGATCGAACATACCAGTTGCTGTCGTCATCCTATTTTTGGCCATCGATGCGGAAGGAAGTTGGTCGTTTTGTCGCTCGTTGTCGAATTTGTCAGTTGGCCAAGGGAACATCCACAAATGCAGGTCTTTATTTACCCCTGCCGATTCTTGCTCAGCCCTGGACCGACATCAGTATGGATTTTGTTCTTGGTTTACCCCGGACTCAGCGTGGATTCGATTATATTTTTGTGGTGGTTGATCGTTTTTCTAACATGGTACACTTCATCCCCTGTAGAAAAAAATCTTATTCAGTGTGTGTTGCACACCTTTTCTTTCGGGAGATTTATCGTATTCATGGCCTTCCCAGTACCATTGTTTCTGACCGTGACACCCGGTTTGTGAGTCATTTTTGGCGCAGCTTATGGCATATGGTGAATACACAGCTCAACCTCAGTAGTGCTTACCACCCTCAGACGGATGGTCAGACAGAGGTGGTTAACCGATCTCTCGGTAACCTGTTGCGTAGTCTGGTAGGAGATCATCCGAAGGCTTGGGATCAGCGCATACCGTAGGCGGAGTTCGCCCATAACCATGCCCTTAACAGATCCACGGGTTTTTGTCATTTTCAGGTGATGTATGGTATTGTGCCTAGGGGTCCAGTAGACTTGTTAGCACTGCCTAGCAAGATTCGTCCTCATACAACTGCTGAGGAACTTGTCTCACAGATTCGCCAAACCCACCAGCAGACTCATGATCAGTTGGTCTTGAGCACCACCAAATATAAGTCTCAGGCAGATTCTCATTGCCGTCATGTTCAGTTCGAAGTTGGTGACTATGTATGGGCAGTTTTAACAAAGAATCGGTACCCTGCTGGTGAATAGAATAAACTGGCCGCCCGGAAGATTGGTCCAGTAGAGATTATAGAGTGGATCAATCTGAATGCTTATCGACTACGTTTGCCTAGCCATGTCCGCACGACTGATGTTTTCAATGTTAAGCATCTGATTCCTTATGCAGGTGACTCTTCTGATGGGGAGACCGGTTCAGATTCGAGGGCGAATCTTCTCTACCCAGGCGGGAATGATGCAGACAGTTCGGTGAATTGACAGTTCGGAGCTCCGGTGTCAGATTTTGACCCACAGCACCTTGTTTCGAAGGAAACGACGTCACGAACGCAAGTCACCAGCTTTGCGCGTGAGCTATGGGCTTTTTGGGCACTCGGGCTCATCTATCCTCTTTTTTTCGCAATTTTAATACTTTAGGCTATTTTTTTAATTTTCATATTTTTAGTTTTAGGGTTTTGCTTAAACTCTATATAAACCTATCTTCTATTCATTGTTCTGGGAATTGTTTTGATTAATAAAAAAATTAGGGTTTTATCCCTTTAGGCTTCTCTGCGTTTCACTCTATATCATTTTCACTTCTACGGTGATACATAGTAAACGCAGAGAAGTCAATATAGGGGAAACCCTAATTTTCTTTATCAAAATTCCACTCCCCCCAATTAGGGTTTGAGACGCCTTAAGTACGAATTGCCCAAATCTCAAATACAGAATATGGAAACAAAAATAAACGGAATAAAATAATATCCTATTTAATCTGATTACATTGAGATTTAATTTGTTATCTAAAATTAATCTTTAAATTATAAAAAAATAAAATAAATAAAAACTAAAATATTTAAGTAGATTTTTGTAGAGGTCTTCCGCCTACATCATCCTTCCCCGGTTGGGAAGAATTCGGCCTCGAATTTACAACGTCGAAACAAAGACTCAAGTAACCACACATCATGAGAGAAATTATTTCCTTCTCTGTTCTCCACGTATGATACAACTTGTGAATTGAATATTTCATTGGTCCCATCAAAATTACAAAACATTAGGCGGTCTCTATATGGAGTAGAGCTAATTACTGTATTTTCCATGAAATATATAATAACACCATTAAATGGAAGCAGAGAAGTCCGAGAACATTTATCATCAATTTCAAATCTAATATTTCTCCAAGCTCCAAGTATAAGTCTAGAGTTATCAAAATTAAATCCCTTTTCTTTTATGGCTGGTGATGTTCGTTCCGCCTCTTGAATTTTAAGTCATGTTGCTGCGCAATCCTTCTCTTTATTTCAGTGATACCAGATCCATAGTTTATTCCTCTAATCGAGCACTTAAAGAACTACATTAAATTTATTGTTAAAGTTTAAGTTTTATCAGAAAATAAGTATTTAACATGTCCAAGCTTTTCATTCAAATTTGAAGTCCTCGCTGAGGCAGCTTTACCAGAATCAGCATAAATGTTCAAATCCTTGTTGATGATTTGAGTGCACTGAATTAAATTTATCATCTCAATAGATACATAAATGGATATGGGTATAACATTTGAGAACAGAGAAACCAAAGTGAAATTAGTGTAAAAAGCAATCACAAATTTATTAACGTATTCCTAATTTTGCACATGAAAACCTAGGTAGACATGGTTCCGATCTATCGATCTGATCTTCAGATTGGTTTCCCCATCCAAATTTGCATTCTCCACATAGTAGACACCATCCGGATTAGTACTGGTCAGAAAAATAAGATCAAGAGGGAAAAAAATCATGATTCACCTTAACAATATCTTCGACCTGCAATCTTCCCCAAGGAATACCCACCTATATTTGATCATGCGGTACCTCTACGTACTATTTTTTTGACATATCATACAGAAAACGTTTCCAGTCCCCAAATGTTTTTTTAATTAGGGTAACAAGAAGCACCATAGTTAAGGAAGCCGCATTTATAATTGTATTCACAAGACAACAACATGAATTCTTCTTCTTCAAAAGTCGGTGCCACGAATCCTGTTGTATGGTCTTTGAATCACCGCAAAGATTGATGATTGCAAAGCGGTAGCTAGAGAAACAGTCCCATTTGGATGATGATGAGCCTCTAGTGTCTGTGATTTGGAGGTAGATAGTGATGTCTCTAGGAAAATATTGACAATATCTCTAAGGGTAAGCTAAGATACAAAAATCGTAACATTTGACTTCGAAATACTTGCTCCACAGCGCCTTACCTTTGATTTTAGGGAAATTATGAGCCGTCCATTGGCAGATAGCAACATACTCACCTCTCCAATCGATTGGGTCGATTTCCAGAGCTTTATCGCTTCCATCCCCATAAGATAATTGTTTGGCTTTATTTGATTTTTCCAACGATCTCACAAGAATTTTGTCCAAATCCGGAAACACATTATCATCAAAAGCAATTTTATTTTTCTTATTTTTGTTTTTTTTTCTATCCACCAAAAGTTTAGCAAGAATCTCGGTTTCATTGGAACTATCATCCAAAATTCTAGTAGATTGTATTGATACAGACGAGGGATTATCATTATTTACCTTAGTGAAATAATGAGAGATTATTCTTTGTGTTACCCAATCGTCTTCATCCTCATCGTCGTATACATCATAAATCGGATCTCCAAATTACGACCAAGTTTCATCAGAAATTTCACCTTGGTAGTCAGCCTCATACTCAACAAAGATTGGATGGTCGAGTATCGGGGAACCCTCCATGTCACCAACAGCTACTTGATGGATCTCATTGGGAACTTCCTTGAAGTCCAGCACCTCCTCAACCTAGGATAACAAATCAACAAACTCCTTCGCCCGAAGGCCACTATCAAAGTCAAGAATGTTGAGCTTAAATCCAAGCTCCCAGCGGCGGTCCTGATAAGCGTTCCGTTCTGGCATTTCTCCAAAAGGGTTATCGGGACCTTCAGCGTCCACACCGGGTTGCATGACAGTAAGTTCAGCCATATGACGGGTAAGATACTCGACCTGACGGCGTAGGTCAGCATTCTCGCGATCTCTGAAATCACTCGCATCTCCTTCCACAGCAACGCCGCTGCGACCTCTGGGTCTTCCTCGCACCATCTCACACGACTGCATGTGTCTGATACCAATATGATACAGAGTAAACGCAGAGAAGCCAATATAGAGGAAACCCTAATTTTCTTTATCAAAATTCAACTCCCCCCAACTAGGGTTTGAGACGCCTTAAGTAGGAATCGCCCAAATCCCTAATACAGAATATGGAAACAAAAATAAACAGAATAAAATAATATCCTATTAAATCTGATTACATTCAGATTTAATTTGCTATCTAAAATTAATCTTTAAATTATAAAAAATAAATAAAAACTAAAATATTTAAGTAGATTTTTGTAGAGGTCTTCCGCCTACATCATACGGTGAGCAGATAAATTCATCACTTGAGTTATCTGTTTAGATGAGTCTTTTGTTTTTTATTCTTGTTTCTTGTTTAGACTTTCAAAAGATGCATTGATAATATATTTTATAGTAAAAAATTAATTATTATGTAGTAATAACTAAATGCTTATTTAGCAGCTAAATAAGTAGTTGGTTTTGATAAGGAAATAGATTCATAAGGGACTTAAATGTAATTAATAAGGACTTGAATGATAAGTTCTATTAATAAGGAATAAGATTAAAGCTTTATAAGAAGAATAGGGACTGAACTGTAAATAAATCTTTTATGTAACCGAATTTGTAACTAACTCACTGGGCCTATTTAAAGAGGTCGAGGAGACTGATAACACCTATTCAAGAATAAGAGGAGAAAGATTATATTCACCATCTAAAAAATCTCTGCTGATTCTTGTTCAAGATTGTCGATCCAATTTCTATTCTCACTAGGTTTAATGTTTAGAGAATATAAAACGACCAAATATTTCAGTGCTAGCTAAATCTGCATGTAGCTTATATTTAATTGAAAACTTGCACTAAATTTATGTGTACATGTTTTTCATCATCTATCAAAGATCTATTATGTATTGTTGACTTGCTCATTAAGCTTAAATATGTTTGAGAAAGTAAGCAATGCTCATTAAGTGTTATAATCTCTTTATCTTTTAAGCAGGTCATTACTAAGTCTTTCATGAGTTTTCTTATTGTTAATCTTTTGCAATTATAATATTTTTAAAGTAATATAATTATTTTTCTTTTCTTGCAAAAGATTTTTAGCAAGCGACAACTCATCTTTAATATTTGTAAATTATAGTTATGTAAACTCTTGGAAAAAAAGTTAGTTCTTCATCTTTTTTTAATGTTCTTTTTATAAATTTGACACCTCATCTTGTAAGTTTCTCATGTCTTCGTTTTTTGTATAATATGATGTTATCAATTCTTGTATCATTTTAAGTTCCTCTTGTTTTCTTAAAATTTCTTTTAAATATTTCAAAATTTTCAAAATCTTTAAAATTTCTTTTTCTTTTGACGTTACTCGTGTCATGAGTTGATGTATAAATTGCAACTTAACAAAATAACAACTAATTTTTTTATAGTAGATAAAATAGCTAAATATATAAAATATTGTTTACGACAAGAACATAATATTGAGAACATATTAAAAAATTATATTTAATTAAAATTTATTATTTATATATTTTTAACACGATCACTAAATGTTTTATTACAAATAAATGTGTCATCTGGTGACAACTAAAATGTTATATAACAACTAAATATGTAGTTAAATATTTATATCTATATTCTCATTTGTCACTGTGCTTCAGGCTCACTATTTATACCATGTGTCTCATTCATGTCACTCAGAATTGTACCGATGTCAAAATTTACAAAATGTTAAGTATAAGCTCAATGTGACTGAGGTGGGTTCAGTGTCGAAAACTATGACTTAGGGTTGAAGGTTGTAACTTGGTATTGAAGGTATAACTTGGTGTTAAAGCTGCTACTTAGTACCGAAGAGTGGACCATAAATTTGAAGATGTATGTTAAAGACGTGACCAAGTATCGAAGGTTAGAACTAAATAATGAAGGTGTTACTAAGTATTGAAATAAGAATGAGGTGCTAAAGGATGGAACTAAGGGTTGAAGCTAGATAAATATAATTGGTATTATTCACATGGATCTTTAGGGTTGAATATATGAGTAATCATAAGTTTAAGGAGTTAAATTTCTGACTCTATATGTCGTTGAAGTCTCAACCAAAGACTTAAGTGCATAAAATTCTGCTGGAACCTAAGGTGTGAGAATAACAGAAGAAAATTGTAAATGTTAGTGTTGGAATAGAAGGTGTAGATTAATCTTATGTTGGACAAAAGGTGCAGTAAATAGTTTCTGAAGACTTTTGGGTATTCGTGTATGTTTATGAAAGAAATATGATCACTTGTGCGTGAAGATTATGAATTAGAGGAAAGATTTCATCTTTAATTATGAGGATCAATCTAGAGCATTCATTTGAAAATGACATATATTGTACAAGTATGCTCTACCCTATAGTTTTGCGTTAGGAAATATTTCAAATACCCGACAATCGAACATGTTTCAATGTGGTTGGATATATTTCCTTATTTGGTTGTGCAAGGTCTGTACTTGCCGAATGCTATTGTGAGCATGGTATGCTATGCTTTATAATCTCGAGTCTATATAAAGTGAGAGAGAATTTTAAATCCTTTCGGAGTGGTGTGACTTAAATAATTTCTAATGCGATAAATTTCTTCGGCTTATCTTGATTTTAAAGAGTGTAGAGACATAAGATAATATTAACCTTTGGGAATGCCTTTAGATCCAATGTTCCTTGTGTAAGTTATAGGTGATTTATAACAAACAAATAGTGGTTAAATGTTAGTGCTTGAGAGAGTCTTCCTATAATCTCATATATATAAATAGGTGTATGTTTCATATGGATGTAGGATTTCTCATGATCCAAACCACGTTAAATATATTATTCTATTTTTTAACTTTATGTTCATTTTTGTTAACTTTGCGCTTGAAAGAATAAAGAGTCAAATATCTGATTACCTCATGTAGTATCTCGACAAGTGTTAACAAACTATGGTCATTGCTTCGGTTAACATTGGTTAAGTTTTGGCCATAGAAAATCTTGTTTCAACCATGGTCAAAACTGGTTTGAATTATGTACAATTTCCTAAATAAAGTACGATGAGCATGGAAATCTGTTAATAATATTCGTTGTTCATAATAAAGATGAGGTTGAAGGAGAAAGTTCATTTTAGAATTTGAGTTTAGAGACTTGTTTTTTGCTGAAAAATTAAACTTAATCATAAAAATGAGTTCTATGAAGTTCTCTATCAGAATTATTTGATAATTTATTTTAAAACATGATCTATGGAAAAATCCCTATCGTGATAGTTAAAGTTAGAAGTCATTTGAACTCAAAATATCTTCAAAACAAGGCTGTTCTCAAAAGTGACTCTGACAGTCTTGAATGAAGTATAAGGGGAATGATTGGATGAAAATATTCAAACAAAAATATTGTTGGTTCTAAAGTGAAATATTTGTGATGGAAGATCGAAGGTCATATCAAGAGGAACTGCCTAGTAGGAGGAAGACATAGTGTTATCTAAAGGCCGAATCCGAAGATGTTGCAATAGTTTTAGATGATTATAAGTATGTTGTTGGTTTAATCGTTTTTCCTGTAAGTACACTAACGAGTAGGTTCTCGATTCAGGAGTATTATTCGATATGACTTCCAACAAATATTATTCTGAACACATAAAAAAGTTTTAATGTGGTAAGATCATATTGGGGAATGGCGAGTATTGTACTGTGAAATTATTGATGAGTACTAGGTTTACATTATCTTCTGAACTTTAGAAATCTTTAAAGAATATAAGTTATTTCCATAAACTTAAACATAAAATTATGCCTATTGATGAAATCTGACCCTGTCATATTTCATTCAAAAAGCAAAATACCCGAACAGGGTAGCGTAAGCTCCGATCCGAACGATATAAAACAGCAACCGAAGTCCACATCGAGATAACTGCACATGGACTGGAGGGCTACTGATAAGGGAAGGAAAATATAGGTGGCTAACATGTAATTTACCTCACAAATAAGGTCAAGGGCCACGTTTTAAATGGTTAAGGACCAAAGTAAAGCACACATACGAAATAGGGGGGGTCAAATGATATACCACAAGAACTTGTTTCTAAATAGTCAAATAGTGGGATAAGAAATCCACCAACCCAACATCTCCCTGAGTGCGTCTCAAGCCTATTTTTCCCTCTGCTTCGGCTTGAGAAATGGCTACCATGGCGCTTTGATTTTTGTCACCGTCTTTGTCTTCACCTTCGATCACTGACCATACTCCTAGCAAACGCAAGATTTTCTTAATCTTGACAGACCATATGCTGTAGTCTGTTTCACTTCACGTTGGATATTTGATCGGGACTGAGACTCCAATCGATGTTGATTTGATGATAAACCATCCATCTCATGTACTATATAACGGACATTCCATTTTGGGGAAAATGAAAAATGATTGATCAATAATTACAACATTTATTCCTTTTGTCTCTTTCTTTTTCTAATAATTTACTATTTGCAGTCACATCATACGAATATTGTCACGTCCGGTCATCTCCCACGAACATCTTCACTTTTGAATCTCACTAAATATTCTCTGAGCTCATCAGTGGCGCCGTCTGTTGGAAATGTTTGGTACCCAGAATTTATTTTATAAAACCTTGAAAACTAAAGTAAAAGATTATGGATACAGAAAATCGTGGAGAGATCGAGACTAATCCAACTAGAGATTTAGTCGGTGTTGAATTTGGAGACCATCTGATGGAAGAGCAGGTCACAAATGAAGGCAATGCTCCAAATCGGTGCGCGGAAGAACTTTTAGAGGAGTCAGTTTTGGTCGCCAGACGAAAAGAGTTGATAGAAGACATCGAAAAGTTAAATGCTGAAAGGGATGTTATAATGGCGAGTACCAAAAGGGTCAGATCTGAGGTCCGACAAGAAAGGATCGAGGTTGATCAAACCCAAGATGCTGTTATACCCAAAGAGAACCAACGCAGGAAAATCCATCGGCACTCTAAAAGACGTTCTAGATCGGAGCAAAAATATGAACCATCCAAGTCTAGCGAGTATACCTCTTTGAGTTTTGATAAGTCTTCCTCTTCGGAGACTGACTCGAGGTACAAGGTGGATCGAAGGCACAAAGATTCGAGGACACACAAGCACACTCATCGGACTAGTAGGAGAATGAACGATTCGAGGAAGAAAGCTGATGCTGATAAGCGGAAAATGTACTCCAAGGATCATGTTAATACTCGGAAACAACCTCAGTCCGATAGCTATCATCAAGATTACACAGTCAGCAACTACTTCACTTCTCTGACTGAGGAAAGCTTGTACCCAGCAACTAACGATGGTCCGGGGAGAAGCACGTACAAGGTCGAATATAATTGGAGGCCATCCCCTTTCTCTCCAGAAATCCTTTCTGGGCATCTTCCTAAGTGGTTCGATATTTCCAAACTAGAGAAATTTGATGGGACCCAGGATCCTGAGAACTATATTGAGCAGTTCAAGAACTTTATAATTAACTACGATGATGACGACAAGTTGTTGTGTAGAGCTTTCTCTCAAACGTTCAAGAATGTTGCCTCTAATTTGTGTAGATATTTCTCTCAAACGTTCAAGAAATTTATATGTTCGTAGAGTTCACACATCATGTCACGTCCAATATATTTTGTTTAGAAGTAATTGAATCATTTGAATTCTTTGAGTGTTTTTTTGAAAAATTATAGTATTTTATATTTTCTAAATTGTCCACTAATATAACATACAACCAATAAGAGACATTAATCTTCATACATCATATACTTCGTCTTCTATAGTTTCTTTTACACCTTCTTTAGGACATGCCATTATCATTTTCATAGTGAAAATGGCTTATTATTATCCACGTTTTATAGTTTTTCCTTTAATACCCTATCTGAGATACTTTATATATATATATATATATATATATATATATATATATATATATATATATATTATGTAATATTCGTCTTGTTCAATACTGGATTTCACTTTTGGAAAATACTCATATCCAGAAAACATTCTATATATTACTAGTACATTTTTTTTTATAATTAGAACCAGACTTTCTCCAAGTTTGTAGATGTCCTAATCTTTATTGTATCGATTTATTATTTCTACTTTTAATACATTTTTCTTCTCCAAAATTGATTTTCTCTACTTTTAAGTTTTTTTTTATAAGTAGGTATAAAGTATATGCTCAAAGTGAATGAGGAATGAGCTCAATCGAAACATTTGATAGAATTTAAGAATAAATGCTCTGGTAAAGGTTGGAACTTAGTGTTGAAGGCTGTAAATTAGCATTGAATATGTAACTTAGTCTTAAAATTGTAACTAAGTGCTAAATTTATAACTAACTATTGTAGCTAAATTTAAGTATCGAAAACTAAAATTAAGTATTGAATATAGAACAAAGTGAAAGATGTAGGTCAGTCCTGAAATCAAAGGCTGAAAACTTGGGTAAGACGAGAAATTTAAAAGTTATAGTTGTAGTATCTCTAAGACGTTAGATGCTCAACTGAAGACTTAAGTCCGAGGAAGTCTTTTGGAACCTAACAGAAAAGTTTAGCTAAAGAGAAATTTTATGTTACAGTTGTGACCAAAAGGTGTAGGAACATATAGTCGAAGACTTTTGAATATACCTATGCGTTTTGGAATAAACTGATTCATTATGTTGAAGAATCTTAAAATGATGAAATAATCTCAATCATTGATCAAGTAACCTTTGATCTGAGGGATCTTGAAGATTGAACAAAATACAACAATTGATAACATCGTAATGCGTCAGAATTGGTGGTGTCATTCCATGTTAGAGTATACGACCGTACGGATGTCAAGGTTGTATTGCCATTTTCGTTTGGATATCTAGGGAAACAAACAATAAATTGCTATCGTGAGTTTGAGAGTTCATCTCGATCATCATTGGTTTTATATATAGTAGAGAAGATGTCTGATGTCGATCATAGAATGATGCAAAGGCATATTGCTAGAGAAAGAAAATTTAAAACTTATCTGATTTTAGAAAGATAAGCAAGGTGGAAGATGAATACTAAAACACAAAGATTTTTAGTGAATATTGTAAGCTAAATGTGCTTTATAGTAGTAGAAAAGTGGTTGCGTAGTTGTGTTTAACTATGTATTCTTGCAACCTTCTACTATATGAAATTTATATTCAGTGTCTGTCGATATAATATTTCTTCACCATCCATACCATGTCGAATCTCTTATGTTGAATGTTTAATTTTACTTTAAAGTTTATTTTTGTTTACTTTGTATTTAAAATAGTAAAGAGCAGTGACGTAGTCGGGACCAACATATTATGGTATCCTGCTTATTATAATAAAAATAGAGGTTGTTAAGGTTTGAACCTTAACCTTTGGGTTCCTACCTCTGATATTTTCCACTGTGTTAGAGTCTATCTTGGTATTTATTTATACTTATAATGTTATATACAAAAATGAATGGGTTCACCCATCCGGCTCTGTCACTAGTAAATAATCAAAGTTTTATTACTTATTGTTCCTCTTAGTGGATGATCATCAACTATTACACAAGTCTCGAATGAATTTGATAAGGTTTCGGCCAAAGCCAAGACTTTTGTATATTGTGATTTTCACCCAAGTGAAGAACATAATCTTATTTAATATTTGAAAAACAATTGATCCAAAGTTCATATTCCCTATTGTTTGAGCTATATAATTCAAGTTTGACGTGAATTCAATTTTGTAAATGTATTCTTCTATTTTCATTTAGTTGACATATTGACTTTGAATAATATTTAAAGCAACAACTATTACTTTTTAATTATGATCAAGGTAAATAATATGTGTACACATGTTTTCATTAAAAATGACAAATAAAAGTTTGATAAAAATAAGTAATTAAAGACAACCAAATGATTCAATTAAAGGGATATATTGTACATTTAATAGTCAATCTGTAACAGATAATTGTGTATTGAACACTAAATATTTATGTTTGGATACATACTTATATTAAAAGAGAACAAGTAAATGTTTAGTGTAAATTTAGTAGTTAAAACAACTAAATGGTTAAGTTATTGAGAACCACTATACATTTAGTTGTCAAAATAATCATAAGTGGATGGGTGGTTTTTTGGGATAAACATTGGTGATGTCAAATGTATATACCACGCAATTTAGTTCTCAATCTAGCCACGTATAAATTTTAGTTCTCAATCTAGCCACGTATAAATTTTGTCAGGGAACAACTAAATTTGTATGTTTAATTGATTTAGGATAAAATTGACAAATAATGTTTATGTCAAATGTGTATACCATACATTTAGCTATCATACTAACCACAACTAAAAATGTGACTTTGGGTTGTAATAAAGATCTAAAATTCTATGTTTTATGATTTATACTAAAATTGGAAGGTAAATAGTTAAGTCAAATGTATACACCATACATTTAGTTGTCAACCTAGAATTGTGTATTTTGTCATTTTAGATTAAACTTGACAAATAAATGATTATATATAAGATACATGCCATACATTTAGTTGTGAAATTAAGAACAACTTAATTTTTTGAAGTTGCTAAAAGTTTGAATAACTTTTAATCGGTGTATATTATTTTTTATACAATTTCATAGTTTAAATTAAAATATTATTTGATAACTAAATTTTCGTAACTTACCATTATTTCATTATAATAATTTTTATGTAAATTTCAAAAATAATTACATTTGTCGATACTTAACTCATGCATTATTTTTAGAATTTTTTATTGAGCTTCTAAATTGTCTTCATTTTCAAAAATCTCAATGGTTGTTTAATGTTGTTTTACAAATTTTTTATATTCAACTTTGAATATTTTTGGATTTAATTTTGCGAGTTTTTATAAATTTGATGATTTGTAAATTCTTTATATTTTGTTTTGAAATAATGAAATCAAGAAAAAAAATGAGATTCATGTGTTATATGATATTATTTAGATAAATTACCTAAAATATATCAAATGATCATATTCATAATTGTTTTGTCCCAAATAACGTTGATATTGTTTATTAAGATCGTTGAAATACGTTTAACCTAATAGTAGATAATCAATCAAATTGTTTTCAATCTTAAATAAATAAGGAAAATAATTTGAATAAGGGATGCTCTTCTCCAAGAACCAGAGTCTTGGTTATGGATTATTCATTCATAAATCTTTATAGGGATCTATTGTGCTGATAATCTCCATGGAAGATGGTGAATTCCATTCACTAAGTTCAACAAAATCTTCAACAAATTTGGAGACGACCTATGTTTCCAAGTTAGTTATTGAGTTTCCTCCTTTGTTTTCCAAAAATAGAGTCTGGCTTCCTGGAAAGTCAAGCAATAAACAGCCACGATGAATACTCTTTGATACCATGAAATTTAAAAACTATAAGTAATAATCTTACTTTTAAGGAATCTAGACACCAATGCCAAAACGAAACAAACTCAGGTAATCAAAATCTTCATAAAAAAATCATTTGTCGATTTATTCAAATCGAAACAAACAGCTATTTACCATGAAAATCCAAAAATCACAAAGAATGGAGACCAAATTGGGATCACATTTGACTATAAAGATAAAAGAAAACTTGAAAGAAATGCTAAACAAACACTAATAGGGGAATTTTCGATGGGAAAGCCATCTTCTAAAACTATCAAACACTTTTTTGACAGTTTCAAATTTGCACATGGTTATAATCTTTCACATTGGGATTATAGACACATCCTTATTGAATTCAACTATAAAGAATATATCAAGAGGATTTGGAAGCGCAACGTATGGAATGTAGGTTCAAAAATCATGAGGCTGCTTAAATGGACACTTCATTTTAATCCCACCACTAAGTGTCCTCTAACTTCTATCTGGCTAAGTCTTCCTAATCTACCAGAGTATATGTTTAATGAGGAGACTATGAAATTTATTGGAAAATCACTCGGTTCTCCTTTATCTATTTGGGTTCCTGACAAGAATCAGGCTCGTCATAACTGTTCATGGCCTGAAATAAATGTTTCGAAAGAACCTAGTAAATGGATCAGGATTAAGTTTGAGGACAACAAAAGATTCTGGCAAGAAATCACATACAATGGTTTACCTTTCTATTACAAGAAATGCTTACATTTGGGGCATGGGACTCAAGAATGTAAACAAAATCCAGAAAACCAAGAGATGAAACCAGTTTTGAGCAGTTCTTTAAATGTCTCAATAAATCCAAACGAAAAATCATATCAAACCATGGTTAATAATGAAAAAACCTAAGATGTGATTCCTAAGCTGGTTACTAATCAAACTGTGATTATATTTATATTTTGATTTAAAATTATTATTATTAAAACTTTTTTTTGAATCGGGAAGGATACAAAATACGTGTTCAATAGACCCAAAAATTGAAAATATATTATATTCGAAGGAAAAACCAAATTGAAAAAAACAAAAGGCGCCGATTCATCGAATTCCAATCCACCACCCAAGCTCACTAATTTGCAAGAATTAAAGAAATTTGAATACTCATATCGAGGACATGAAGAAGTTGAAAGGTTACCATAGAATCTCGATCTTCTTTGCTTCAGTTAACCACAATAACATAGATCATATTCACCATTTGTTGTTAATTCGTTGATTCCAGCTTCAATACCCATTCACATTCAAAGGATTGAAAAATTGGAGTAGCAAAACCGAGAAGTAAGAAGCATAATTACCATAAATTCGAGGATGAATTTGCTCAAGTTACCTACCTTTACCAAAGACCCCGTACCAGAGAGCCATAGCATAGGAAGCTTCCTGCAAGCTTCTAAAGGTAACTCTTCTAATTTTACAAGCTTTGATTAAGCCTATTCGTAACTTTCAACTCTGATATTTCATGTCCCAGGGCTTTCTAGTAAAATTATAGCCCTAAGATTGTTAGGAATATGTTATGTATTGTATTCTATATTTTCACCATATTTCAGAGCATGTTTAGAAATCCAATCAGCAGCACTATTTTGTTCGTGAAAGATGCGAATAAGATTTATTTTTGAAGTAATGAGGCCCCTGCAACACCTTACTAATGGTTCAAGATACCAATGAGCCTTTACTTTAAGAACCATTTCAGTTAATATGTTGGAATCTGTTTTCATGTCAAGAGAGTTGATGTCATTCGTCACAATATGAGATTGATGCCCATAGATTCTGCCAAAACCCGCAACCATGTCACCATTATGGTCCATGATTAGCCCTCTCCACCAAATTCACCCTTGTAATTGCAAGAACCGTCATTGTTTAGTTTGTATCATCTATTTTTTGTATGATTCTACTTAAGTAAAAGAGCAATCCTAGGCTTTTCCATATGGTAGACACACCCCAATTTAAAACCAGTATTAGAGTCCTTCCCCCATTGGCTTCTTTTGAGAAGTTTCCCTTGATCCAGGCTAGATAAAATCATGATAATATAGTCAATCATAGCTTTAGAGTTAGTAGAGATATCATTGCGCTTCTTATTATATTTTGTAGACCATATGCCCCATGTTATTATCACAAAAAGTATTGTCCTAATGTGAATTTCCTTGTTAGATGACCATAACCAAGATCTCAACATATGAGAGAAAGACATACTTCTGTTTATAAGGATCCTGAGCATAAAGGCAAAGTAATACCAAGTTTGCCAAGCCTTTGAGGATTGAATAAATACATGAACTGTAGTTTCTAAATCCTCACAATGCTAACATTTAGATGCCAATTGAAATCTCTTCCTTTGAAGAATAAAATCTATATGAAACCAGTTATGCATTATTTTCCAAACAAATAAAGAACATGTCTTAGGAGTGATTGAGTTACATATTTTTAAAACATGTTGGACTTGTTGTTCTTATTTCTTATAGTATTCCACGTATCTCTTGTAGTGTAATCTCTAGACTTAGAAGGTGCCCATTTGAGTGAATACTTGCTATTGGTCAAGGTGATATTTTTAATTTTCTCTATAGTTGTTGAAGAAAAGTAACCCATTAAACTTTCCATGTTCAAATTCTCATTATCCCAATAAGGTCTTACTTCTTTTGCGTTATACCATGTTCAATCGATTTCAGAGTCAAGAATAATAGAGGGATTATGGGAGCATCGTCTTTCTAACTGAAATTCCATTCTCCTTTTACCCACATTCCAGAAGTTTTGATTCTCAGCCTTGTCTCTGATTTTCATTAGCCTATCCCACACCTTTGATCTTTTACTAGGAATTGGAGCTGTTAAAGGGTGGTAGTTATAGCTATATACTAATGCCATGATTCTATACCAAAAAGAACTTTGTTCTCTGAATTTAGGCCAAAGTTTATAAGAAAATGATTCTTGTATATCCTCCAACTTCCTGATGTTAAGACCCCCTTCATCATAGGGATTACACAGCTTAGACCATGAGGACCAGAAGATAGCATTGCTACTTTCTTTTGTTCCTCATAAGAACTTATTGAAAAATATTTCAATTCTCTAAATGATAATCTTGGGAATTAAGGAGTTCTGCATAGTATAAATATGGATTGTCTTGAGAACATTTTGCATAAGAATTAGACTTCCTCCAAATGAGAGGAAAATACTGTCACATTCAAATATCTTAGATCTCACTTTGCTGACCAAATCTTTATAATTAGCCAACTTATTGTTAGTCCTGATTGTAACTCCTATGTATTTCAAAGGCAATCTACTATGATTGAAACCCATAATCTGCTCCAAACTTTTGATTCTTGTATTTGTCATTTTAGAAGAAACAAGGAGCTTAGATTTTTCTTATTTATAGCTTGCCATGATCTTTCCTCTTAATGCTTCATAAAGCTATGGATCTTGTTGACAGAGGAGGATAAACCATTACAACAAAAAAGTGAATTCCTCTGCAAAGGAAAGATAAGGTAAGTGTAAGCTTTATCTGCTCTTGTATATGGCTGAAATGTGTTGATTAGGTAGGTGCTTCATTCCCCTCATCAAATATTCCTCTGCAATTATAAAAAGGTTTGGAAACAAAGAGTCTCCTTGCCTCAACCCTTTGATGGATTTGAAATAGCCCTTTAGCTCCCCATTAACTATAAGTGAAGAGTAGATGTTGTTGTTATTCTTACTTATTAGGTTTAGAAAATAATCTTCAAAGCCAACGGAAGCTAAAATCCTTAGAATATACTTGTGAGAAATCTTATCAAAAGCTTTCGAGATATCCACTTTTGGTTTGGTTTATTTTGGGCTGGGGGTAATTTTGTAAAGTGTTTTGAGTATTAAGTGTTTTGGTATAAAGTAGTGAGAGATTTGAGAAAATTGGTTGTATTAAATGTTCATTACTCTCATTAATTAAGGTAGTTAGGGTATTTATACCTTTAATTAAGGACTTATTGGCTTTCAGGTCAAGTTATTGAGTCGGGTCAAAGTTAAGGACCCATTAATCTTTTAAGCTGATTAGCACATAGCTTAGTCAAAAGGTGTTTAGGTGTTTCTTTACTTTTGTCCTATCCGGATAGTTCAGTGGTACATTTATGTCTGGATTTCCCCTGTCCGGATAACACAGTGAGTTATGACTAGATAATCTGAACTGATCAGTAGCCCTTTTTTTAGGCCTTGTCAAATATCTTTGGCAAGACTAAAAAATTTACTTAGCCAGTAACGATTTTGTCCAACCTGCCTGTGTATTCATTTCGAAGTTTTCCGGACTGACTTCTTTTTCCATAATTCTAAGAGTTTTCTTTTTGGATCGTGGGACACGTGTCACAATCTGGTTCGATCTACTAGCCATTTTTCTTCCTAGATCGGTGCTCCCATTAAGCCTAGAAAGTTACTTAGGCATTTAATCCTTCACACGTCTGCGCCGTATTTAATCATCGCCAAACCTCTTCAACTCCTCCTAGGTAACAATTACTTTTTTCTACTGCTATATAAATCATTTTTTACTATTCCATTATCTTCATCACTCAAAAAATTTCTAGAGAGATTTTCAAAACTTGTTCTCGAAGAGTTGTATGTTGACAGTCAGAAACGCACTTGTGAAAGACGGCTGGTTAAACTTATCAGAACTAGAAAAAGCGAGAAAATTTGAAGCCTAGAGAGTTATTCAAAGCAAGTCTCTCTCTTTTCCCCTCAGTTTCTTCTGTTCAAGAGTCCCAGCCCTTCATTGCCAAGAAAAAAGCGGTTTCGAGCGTCAGAATACACTCCCCTTTCATAGCCATGGGTCCAGACATTGAGAATTCCCTAGAAAAATCAACTTCACGCCGGACGACTCGTCTGGTCAAATACCAAACAACTACTTCACTGCCAAAGCCCTCCAAATCGGATGCATCTAAGGCAACATCAAAAGATAAGCCCTCCGGATCGGAGGCATCTAAAATAGCACCAAAAGATAAGCCCTCCGGATCGGAGGCATCTAAAATAACCCCAAGGGCAAAGTCCTCTGGATCCAAACATCAACCGGACACCAGGCCTTCAGAAACAACAGGCGCTCATTCATCCGTACAGTCATTGGTGCCAGAAGCTGATCCCCTCCCCCCATCCACAATAATTGATAAACCTTCCAAAGTGATGGAAGAAGTGATGGAAGACAGTATTGAAGAAGCCCCCTTCGAAACTGAAGCATCAGGTCAAACTGGAGATGTTGCTTTTGATAGGAAGGGTAAAGGAAAAGTTAAGGTCTGCTTGACTCACCCGGATCTTTCGGCGTGCCTAGAGGGCAAGGTAGGCCCTTGCTTCAAAAACGTCACTGTTAAATATTTGTTGGCCATGGAGAATATAAACTATGTCGACACCCACAATGCTGAGTTGGGCCGGATCCGGATGAAATGGGGGATCCCAGAGTCAGTGAAGGTAAGGATACCTATCACTCCGGAGACTTCGATGGACTCTAAACTCAACGAGGTGGTCATCTTCACTGAGGTGCTAAACTAGGGACTTCGGTTCCCAATAGACCCAAAAATTGTCATGTATTTCCACCTAGTGAAGCAATGCCCAAGCCAGCTAAGTCCAAACGCCTGGTATTCTCTCTTTGCTTGCATAATGGCATCAAGGATGTCCAAAATCCCTCTCCCAATGGAGGAATTTTCCGGTGTGGCAAGTCTATGCAAGAATTACCACATTCTATTCTACCATCACAACATGGGGAACAATTTCAAAGTGGTAGATGACTACTAGAGTCGAAGAATAACTCGAGGACTCAGTTCCTGTTTATCAGTGGGTCATGGGAGAATAGGAGAAAGATCAAATCCAACACCAATCCTAGTATGTTAACTAGCAGATGGAAGAGTACTGCTAAACCTTTTATCTTTATTTTTCATATTCTTTTTTTTAACTCAAAAGTATTCCTCTCCTGAATTATCTGTTACTTATTTTTCAGTGCTGCCGAAGGAGTTCACTGGACACATAGAGGAGGGGCAGACAACCATTACCAAACTTAATGCATGGGCTGCGGAGCGTTGGGGGAACGCCTTCCAAACTACTTGACCTCATGCAGCTTGGTGAGGTCTCATCTGTGGAACACCACAGGTCGAATTGACCTCACATGGGAAGAGCTAAAAACGCCACCTCCACCTAGTGTGATTCTTAAGCGAACGGAGGCCAAAGATGGTAAACTGGCCTTACCTTCCAGGGCCAAAGCTCCTAGCAAGATGAAACGGAAGAAGAAGAAAGCTGCAGCAGAACCGGACCAAGCTGCCACAGAAGGGACTGGTTCGGGGAACCCAGGGGAATCGACGTTGCCTTACTCAAAGTAGTATAGGCTGAGACTGTTAGGGAGACAAGAGAATCACAAAACCCACCAAAGCCTTCCAAAAATGACCGGAAGAGAAGAGCAAGCAGTGACGAAAAGGCTGCCAAAAAGAAGAAGGTCACCTTAGGAGAATAAATAATTCTTCGTCCTTCGAAACTTCTACCTCCACCAGCCCCTGTGGATCCCACTCTACAAGAGAAGATCCCAACAGGTCTGCAATCCGGAGAGGATATTGGGGGAGGAATTGATAGAGTGGACATTAGATCCCTTCAAGACATTGATCTATACTTCAATGACTCTGAGAAGGATTATTTTGTTGGCCTCTTCCGCCCTTCGAGCTCTGCTAACATTGTGACCTATAACGGTAAGTGTTTCTCCGTTTCTGGAGAACAAGATATTTTGGCTTATTCCCTTCAGTGCTTGACCTGGAGAGACAAGTGAAGAGTCAGACCACACTCATCAACACCCTCACTACTGACAAAGAATCTCTGTCAACGAATCTTCTCAATGCCAATCAGAGCATAGAATATCTGAAGAAAGAGATATAAGCACTGAGGAAGGACAATGAAGATCTATCAACCAAGTTGGCCACTTCAGAGACTACCAGTACTGAGCTCCAAACCAAATTCCCTGGTTTGGAAAAGGATCGGTCAACATTAAGGGAGGACTTGAGACCAAAGATGGTTTCATTCAAACCTTGTCCGGTGAGATGAATTCTCTAAAAAGTATTGTGTCTAAGGTGACCAAGGAGAAAGAAGACTTGATGAAGCAGCAAGAACAAACTATTCAGGTCAGCATTGATAAATATACCAACGAGGTGATAGACTCATTGGAGACAAAAATTCTGAGGTTAAGTCTGACATGGTACTGCTCTTTCATGAAACGTTTCTGAAGAGGACCTTTGGTCCCTTATGGAAATTTGTAGATTATGATGAGATCCCATTTCACACTATGGATGCTGGTGACAAGTATAATTATAGTAGTGGAATTGATTCCACCACTGATGAAAAGGAAGGAACTGGTGAGAGTTCGAGTAGGGAACTCAAAATTCCCAAGAAAGGAGGTGACGAAGGAAAATCTGAAGGGAACAAGCCCTAAGGTTTTAAACATCTTTTTATTTTCTTACTTTTGTGAACTATTAAAGTCCTTGGGTAGCCAAGGCGTTTTTTGAAATACTAAAAGTCCTTGGATGGCCAAGGCATATGTTATTCTTCCTATTCGGTTAAAGTCCAAACAATTTTATTTATCAAATCTTTCTTTGTTTAACACCGTCTTTCCCTTTAATTTTAATGGCTAATGTAATAGCCCCAACTATTTCAGAAGTATTATAGTGAGAGTATTTAATATCTCCGATGACATATGTTTAATGGTCATCATCCAACTAGGTTTATCAAATCTATCAAAAATCCAAAGTGTTGAACCAGTGATTTATACTTGAATTGAATTTTAGTTAAACCACACCGGATATTTCAAAAATGCATCACATTTTATTGAATGAAAAAACTGGATAACTCATTAAAACCTCCCCTCACCACAAGGGTAGGAAAGAGTATGCCCCCTAATATTTACATTGATATCTAACAAGTAAATATTTACACAACTTTTATTCTAGATATAACATGTGATGCTCAATATTCCATGGGTGTTTCAAAATCCTTCCTTCTTTGTCCTGAAGCCTATATGTCCCAGACTTAAGCTTTTTAGAGACCTCTTATAGGCCTTCCCAGTTTGGAGCCAGCTTACCGAACTGCTTCTCTTTGGTGTTTAAGAAAACTTTCCTCAAAACTTTATCACCCAATTGAAAATCTATTCTCTTGACCTTGGAAGCAAACCTGCTCCTCGTCAAACCTTGGTAGTGGGTTGTTCTCAAATGAGCTTTAATCCTTCTCTCTTCTATTAAGTCCAACTAATTCCTAATTGTTATCTCATTAGCATGTTTGGAATATTTATGGACCCTGTATGATGGTAGGGTAGCTTCAATGGGGGTAATGACATACATCCCATACACCAAAGCAAAAGAAGATTATTGTGTATCAGCCCGAAGAGTAGTCTGCTATGTCCATAATACTTCTTGCAGATAGCTTGGCCATTTCCATGCTGCCCTCTCTAGGTTATTTTTTAATCCGGACAGAATAGTCATGTTGGAAACTTCAACCTGTTTGTTCGCTTGTGGATGGAAGGGAGAAGAGAAGTAGTGTTGAATGCCTCTAGAGGCACAAAAACTCTCTCCATATCCTTGTTATCAAACTGGGGCCCGTTATCTGTGCTAATCTTCTGAGGAATCCCAAATCTGCAACATATATTGGATAAGATGAATTTTATGATAGCTTTTGAAGTGGTTCGTGCCAAAGGAGCTGCCTCTATCCACTTTGAGAAGTAATCAATAGCAACTATAATAGTCTTGCGCCCTCTGGACACCATTGGTAGAGGCCCAACTAAATCTAATCCCCAACGAGCAAAAGGTATTGACTTAGAAATTGACTTCATAGGTACTGCTGGCATATGAATCTCATTTTCATACCTTTGACATGGATCACACTTCTTCACCATTTCTTTAGCATCCGCCATTATGGATGGCCAATCGTACCCAGCCAACAATACTCTCCGGGTTAGTGCCATGTAGCCACAATGAGTTGACCCTTCTTCATCTTTTAATTCGGATAGAAAAACTTGAGATTATTCAACCCCCAAACAACGTAGGAAAGGTCTACTGAAAGATTTTTTATAGATCATCTCCCTTATGATAAAAAATCCATGAGCCCTGTGTTTAATTTTTCTTGCTACAGATTTATTCGGAGGGAAAACCCCATCAGTAATGTATTGAAGAAGGGGAAATTTCCAATCTCTAGGTTGGACTACTTGTATACTCAAGCTTTCCTCCTCTTCTTTGTTATAGCTTGAATATATGGATGGGAATTCTTATACATGAATCCAAGGGTAGGACTCATAATATGCTATGGTTGCCAGGGAATCTGCCAACGTATTTTCTGATCTAGGAATATGCTCATAACAAACACTTTTGAAATTGGTTTCCACCTCTTTAAGGATGAGTAACTATTTGATCAACTCTTCCTTCTTGGCCTCAGATTGACCTTGAACATGATGAATAAGAAGCTGGGAATCACTCATCAACCTAACTCTGTTAGTCCCACACAAGAAAGCTAATTTAAGACCAGCTATAGGTGCTTCATACTCATACTCATTTTTAGAGGCCCTGAATCCAAAGAATATAGCTTGGTACATTTTATCACCATACGGAGAGGTTAGGAAAATTCCAGCTCCACAACCCATTGTTCTTGATCCACCATCAGTCCGGTACCCATTCTTTTTTAGTTTTCTCTTCTGAAACTTGTTTAGAACTCCTATCCTGATGGAACTCTACTAGGAAATCAGCAACAGACTGAGCCTTGATAGTAGTTCGTGGGGAGAAATCAATGTCATAATCACCCAACTCTACTGACCACTTGGTCATCTTGCTTGATATGTATGCTTTCTGAAGAATATTCTTCAATGGGAAATACGTTTGGACAATGATGGAATGAGACTGAAAATATGGCCCCATTTTTCTTGCAAGAATCACTATGGCTAGTGCCATCTTTCCAAGCTTCAAGTACCTCTTCTCAGCATCTATCAGGCTTCTGCTGATGTAGTATACCTGACGAGGGTAATTGTCCACCTCTCTTATTAATACTACACTTACAGCGCATTCTGACACAGCCTAGTATACATATAGTATTTCTCCTTCTATGGGATTGAAAATGGTCTTTGGTGAAGACAAGTCTTTCTTTATTTTATCAAAAGCTTGGCTACACTGTGGAGACCAATTCAAGTCTTTAGCACACTTCTAGGTTTGACAAAACGGAGCACACTTATCTAAAGATCTTGAAATAAAATTATTCAAAGCAGCCAACCTTCCAGTAAGCCTCTGGACTTCCTTAACATTCCTGGGATGATCCATTTCTAATAGGGTATTCAACTGATCTGGATCAGTTTCTATCCCTTTCTCACTTATTACATACCCCAAAAAATTTCCGGATCGAACACCAAAGACACTTTTTTTTTATTCAGTTTCAAATTCACCATTTTCAGATTGGAAAAAGTTTCTTGAAGGTCAGTTATATGTAAATCTTCCTCCAAGCTCTTAACCATCATGCCATCAATGTACACCTCCATATTCCTGTCAATCTGATTAGTAAATGTCTTGTTTACTAGCCTCTGGTAAGTAGCCCCAACGTTGTTCAACCCAAATGGCATCACCTTATAACAATGGAAACCCCTGTCTATAACAAACGTAGTATAATCTTGGTCCTTCAGATCCACCTGAATCTGGTTGTACGTAGATAAGGCATCCATGAAGGACAATAACTTGTTGCCGGATAAAGATCTTTTCGGCAAGCTTTGTTGAGGTCAATAAAATCAATACACATATGCCACTTCCTGTTCTTTTTCATGACCAACACTGGATTGGCTGTCCATAAAGGATACTCAGACTCCTTTATGTGCCCCATCTTGGCAAGTCGGTCAACTTCTTAGACTATTACATCAGCTTTCTGCTTAGAGAAAGCCCTCCTTTTCTGCACAACAGGTGCAACATCACTCTGAATCGATAGTTTGTGAGAGATAACGCTTGCATGCACTCCGGTTACATCACCATTGCCCCAAGTAAAAATATGTTGATTGTATGACAAAAAGAACAACAATTTATTTTTTAACTCTGATACCATCTTGGAGCCAATCTTAATACTTCTACCCTCTGCCAAGGGATGGGTCTGAACTTCTTCTAACGGTATTATAACATTAGAGGCCTCTTTGGGGTCATCAATTTCACCCTCCCCCTCCGAAGGCCCAGTAACTGTTAATCTTTATTGATTCGAACTGCTCCCAAAGTCTTAGGAGCAAGTGCAGTTGCATAGCACTCCCTTATTATCTTCTGACTACTTCGGACAACACCCACATGTCCTTGAACTGCATACTTCAAACACTGATGGACTGTTGGGGCCACAACATGCATTCTAGAGAGCCAAGACCTCCCAAAGATTGCATTGTAACATGTGGGGAAGTCTACCACAACAAATAACACTCTAACCAGATTTTTAGAAGGACCCTTGCCCAACAGCACCTCTTCCTCAAATTTCTCGATTACATCCGCAGAGATCCCTGTGAAGCCCACAATGGTTCTGTTTGACCGTTGAATAACGGCCAGATTTTTCATCTGCTTGTAAGAACTTAAAAAGAGGATGTTTGCCGAACTGCCCGTGTCTATCAGAATTCGTCTTATATCATTACCCCCAATAGATGCTCCTATCACCACAACATCCTCATGAGGCCCAGCAATATTTTTTAAATCATTATCATCAAAAACTGTAAATGGAAAAGGGGTTTGGGATTGATAAGAAGACATGCCTCTCTCCAACTGAGTAGCCAGAGAGTGAACATGCCTCTTCCTTGATGGAGTTGGCGCTGTCATGGTATCCCCTTCGAATATAGTGAGTGACTCAAAGAAACTAATGAGTCTGGACACCGTCTTAGTTTGTATAGTTATGACCCATACTTTATTCTGGGTTGGATCAGGATTCAGGTACTCCAAATCAACATCAAATCTTTCAAGGATTATTGTGATATTGGCAGAAACAAGTATTTCGATTGTCTCCAGGAGACTACAGTGTTGTTGGTTTCCGGAAATGGACTTCATCCTTGGTCTTGTCATAAATTATGGCGACATTCTTTTTTAATTCTTCAAACCACTCCGTTCGAACCCAATGAACTCTTTAACTCCTTGACTGCTGGCTCTGAGCTGGATTTAGATTGGAATGTGTCTATTTAGCCCTGTTGAACCCTTGTCCGGTGTCCTTAGCCTTGTATCCAGACTTGTTTTGGTTTTGAGCTGCTAGGGCAGATCTCACCTGACGGTGCACCCTAGTTTTCTTGGTTTCATCCAAGTTGATCTGCTTTCCCACCTGGTTTAACAAGCCACCCCGAGTCATGGCCTTATTCTTGGTCACCAAATCAGGCAGATTCCCAAGGTTCAACCCTTGTCTTAAAGAAGCAATTGCCACATGTTTGAAGCGATCTGCTAACCTATTCTTGGTATATACGAACTGACTTATGTAGTCCTTTAAGGAATCATTTGGCTCTTGGGCAAAATGGATGATATTATCTACATTTCCCTTCACCTCTTTACTTCCTACAAATTGTCTTCGGAAGGCAACCCAGAATGTATTAATGTTTCTGATACATCTCTGGGGTAAACTGTTGTACCATTTAAGAGCACTTCCCATAAAAACTTGGGAGAAAGCTCTACATAGAAGTTTGTCATCATCATCAAAATTCATCATGAAGTTCTTAAACTGCTCCAGATGATTGTCCGGATCTTCACTCTCATCATACTTCTCCAATTTAGAACTGTCAAACCTTTTGGGTAGGTTTCCGGACAATATCTTGGCAGACAATGGTGATTGTTTCCAATTCCTACTACGATTGAAGATTGTGTCTTCATTAGGTGTTGCATAAATACCTGGTTCATCATGGAAATCAAAAGAATCAATCAGCAACCGAAGACTGTGTCTGTGAGATGACCCTTTGCCCAAATGCCTTTTAAGTCTCCCATGCCTATCTCTCTTTCTTGAATATTTTTTAACTAGTTTTTGTTTCTTCCTGGACCTCCCTTCATTACTTCTTTATGACAAAGGCTCCTCAAGCTCAACCTCGTTCGAAGAGCTGCTGGAGGACTCAAAATCTCTACTTTCAACCGGCTTGGTCCGGTGAGTCTTCTTACAAATGACATGGGTCTTTTTGGTACTCAAATGAGTCTTTGATGATGGATCATTCTCCTTAGGATTGTCAGTATGATGGATGGCTGATGCCCTCGACTTCTCTTTTATACCCATTTCTGCTTGTTTTATGGCCCTCGACGCCTCTATTTCTGCCCTTAACCTGTCTCGTTCTTCGATGGTGTATTCTTTGTTTTCTCCAACTACCTCCACTACAGGTGGTGGATCTGCTTGTTCATTTGGATTCATCCGAATATGTCTTTTTTATTGGTTTTGAATGCAAGATTCAGGCACCTCACGCCTACCACTATGGTCGCTACTTTTGGTTTGGTTTATTTTGGGTTGGGGTAATTTTGTAAAGTGTTTTGAGTATTAAATGTTTTGGTATAAATTAGTGAGAGATTTGAGTAGCCTGGTTGTATTCAATGTTCATTACTCTCATTAATGAAGGTATTTGGGGTATTTATACCTTTAATTAAGGACTCATGGGCTTTCGGGTCAAGTTATGGATCCGAGTCAAGTTTAAGGACCCATTAATCTTTTAAGCTGATTAGCACATAGCTTAGTCAAAAGGTGTTTAAGTATTTCTTTACTTTTGTCCTGTCTGGATTAGTAAAGTGGTACATTTATGTCCGGATTGCCCCTGTCCGGATAACACAGTGAGCTGTGACTAGATAATCCCAACTCATCAACTTTAATTATTTTGTTACCTCTTATGGTCTTATAATTTAAATTACAGCTTAGTTCTTGAGTAATTACAATATTCTCATGAATATTTCTTTGTTGGACAAAAGCACCTTGCTCTTCAGATATTATTTTAGAAAGAATAGAAGTCATCCTCTGGTTTATTACTTTTGTCAAATTTATAAGCATGAATTCCTTCCATATCTTGGGAGATTAAATCTTAAGGATTAACCATATTGAAGTGGCATGAATTCCAGAGGGAATGGGTTTTCCCTTGAAGATGTCCCATAGTACTTCACAAAGATCAGCTCCAATGATTCTCTAGCAAGTTTTGAAAAAAAATTCATTGAATCCATCCGGAACTGCAGCAACATTAGACTTAAGAGATTTAATAACATTAAGAATATCATCATCCTTAGGACTTTCCATTAACATTTTGTTGTCTTCATTAGTAACCAACTTAGGAATAACATCTAAGAGCTCTCCATCTTCATTAGGATTGGTTTTTTAGTTATAATACTTTCAAAATAGTCCTTAGTAGAGCTCCCAATCAGTTCTAATCTTTAATCCAGGTAGAACTATCCCAAATTCTATGAATCTTATTTTGTTTGTTCATTTTTAAAACAAAGTTATGGAAGACCGTTGTGTTTCTATCCCCGTCTTTCAACCAGTTGGAGTGAGTTTTTTTTACTCCGGTAATTTTCTTCTGTAGCTAGTAATTTATTATGATTAAGCTTTGCTTTATCAAGATGGGATTTATCATCAGGTGAGTTAGAGTTTTGATAGTTTTTTTCCCTGAATAATATATCATCTTCCACCTGCTTTTAAGAGTTAAACACATTTCCAAAAATATTTTTATTCCAACTTTTTAATTCAGATTTCAACCTACTAAACTTCCCCTAGAATATTTGGATAGAGTTACAATTGATTTCTTTAGCCCGACATTTTCAACCATTTCCATTAAATCCTGATGCTTGATCCAAATGTTCAGAAATTTAAAGATGGTTTTATCTGACCTTGATTATTATACAGGGAGATGCTGATTGGGGAGTGGTTAGAGCAGGTCCTTGCAAAGTGTTTAATTGAAGTGTTTTCAAAATAATTAGACCAAACAGTATTGTATAACACTCTGTCAAGCCTTTTCCACTTTCTTCCATTTCTACAGGTATACTTTGATCCATAAAATCATGCATCACTTAAATGACAGTCAACCATTAAATGATTAAATTCATCCATGGTGCTAACACATATGGTAGAACATGATAGTTGATCATTTAGGTCTGGGATGGCATTGAAGTCTCCAAGAAATTATCATTTGATTTGAGAGTGAAAAGGTTTAGCAGACCCTTTCAACTGCATTATTTTTGAAGAAATTAAACATTTTACCTTCCAGCTCTTAGGTTTTTTTAGTTTTTTCCCTTCCATATTTTTTACTTCGTTTCTTGTCTCAATCAGCTTTAATCTAGGAGAACTTGGCATACTACATATATTGCATTTAATAGGAGATATACCAAAATTTTGAGTATAATCAATTTCTCTAATTATCCAAAAAGTCTTTATTGTCAATGGTTTGTACTATTTTGATTATCTCTAAAACTTTAAGTACTATAATTGAGTTTGTTCTTGAGACACCCTCCGACGAAGATAAGTTATTTTTAATGTTGTTATCATCTAGCTTGTTATCATGGTTTTTTTATTTACTTAGTTGTGGCTCCATGTTTTCTACAGATTTGCTTGGATATTTTATTAGAGTTGGACTATGAGTGTATGCTACATTATCTTTGTTAGGATTTTCAATCACCATAGATTTGATTTTTACATTAGTTTAGTCAAGTAAAATAGCACATTCAAAATGGCTACAACAAACGTTGATGATCCTAATTTTAAGATAACGGAGCTTCAAACAAGTGTTGCCGATGCTAAAAACTCTAGAGATAAAGTAGTTCGTGTTGCACGATAAATTTTTAAAAAGTAAACTGCCTCACATTCTAAAAATATCACAATATTTTTATATTTGTTATTTTGAGGGTAGTCCTAGACTTAAATTAGGTCATCTCATGCAATATATTTTTAAGGAAGCCTATCTACATGCCAATAGTGAAGATATCTATTGAGATAAAGATGAATTAGAAGAATATGTAAACCTTATGATGAAAATAAACGACGACCTTGATCACATGGATACAGAAAACGAGTTTCCATCACATAATCCGACTAAAACTCTTCTCTCAACAAAAATGGTAATTCACCAACAAAAAATATTATCATTCTCGTAGATGAAAATACTAATATTGTTGTTGGTAAGGATGATTAATATTATTTCTTATTATTTTTAATCCCTAATATTTACTTTCATCTAAATTTTCATCTTTTTATCTTTTATTATATAAATCATTTCACTATATCACGTTATTTGTTTATAAAACTTGTTTATTATTTTTGCTAGAGCTCTCCATTATACTTGCAAAATATTATAGCTTTTATTACTTTACTTAAATTTATATTATTTTATAGTCATATCATATTATCGGAAATTGTGTAGCCTTAAAGGCCTAGCTTATAGTCATATTCACGATTTAACATAGTAATGAGGCCGCCATAGGAGAAATTGTGTAACCTCAAAGATTTGGCTTACAGTCATCTTTGTGATTTGATATAGTAGTCAGACCACAGTATGGACAATTAAGTAACCTCAAACGCTTACTTTCCAGTCATGTTGATGACTTGACATATTACTCAGGCCAAAATATGGGCAATTAGCCTCGATAGATTGACTTATAATCAGGTTTTCTTTATACATATATTTAGTTTCATTGTCTAATAAATTTGTCAAAACTTTTATCCATATTTTATTAATATTTTGTTTGTGTGCTACTTTATTCATAATACCCTAGTTTTGTTTCTCGTTATATCTATTGGATAATTACTTAACCAGTAGATTTAATTTTCACGTCGTTCAAACTATCAATATATTTGTTTAAAGAATTACTCAAATTGAAATTTTGACAAACATGTCCTCATACTTCTTAATAATTTGGACGTCGTATATTTTTATTAACATTACTCATTATACTTGGAAAATATTTTATTAAAAATTGATCATAATGGTGCCTTATTTAAAAAATCCATCCGCGCTACCAAAATGATAAAAAAGAACACTCGCCTCATTTAAAATTACTAACTATACATTTTCAAATGTTGAACGCTCCAAAGATATTTTAAAACATTTCATTCTAAATAAAACAATCTATATATCTCGTGATGTCCATTGGATGCTTCTCTGAAGGGACAATCCCATTTGGTTCCAACTTTCAAGTATTGTTATCTTTAGTTTCATGAAATATTTTGCATAAATGAAATCTCTTTCTTGAAATATTATTGCCTTAAGTTTCAATTGATATCAACATTTCATTAACTTATGATATTGCTCCTTTCTAACGTGAGCTTGTGTCTTATGTTCTTCAAGTAAATTAACGACCAAATACTTCTTTTTCTAATTTTTATTTGAAGAATAATATTGAATTCTATGATTGGGTAAAATTTATATTTAGAAAAAATAGATCATTTAACCGTTCAAATATCCTAGTTAGTTGTGAAACATCCAGCAATAGACCAAACCTATTAAAATCATTTTTTTATAGTAAATATTTCAGTTTTTGCCTCGTGTAAATGTATTATCTTGAATAGACCAAGTACAAATAATCAATATTGTACTTAGTCTGATTATGTCGAAATTGACATATATTTTAGAGAATTTGTTAAGACTCAACATTTTGATGTGAAAAATGTATCAGGTGTGACTTAACGTGTGATTCGACTTCCAATGCTTCCACTCAGTTTCTTGCATCCGATGACATCATACACCAGTCATTTTATACTGAAACCCCTCAATGGAAAGCGGTTGCGTAAAGGAAATATCGTCACCTTGTTGAAACTATTCGTTCATTGTTTGTGTATGCTGGAGTTCCTCATATTTTGTGGAGAGAAGTAATTCTAAAAATTTTATATGTGATAATTTAGGGATTTCTATGTTTCATAAGTTATATGAACATCTTCCAAGTTATTCTTATTTACGAGTGTTTGATTATACGTGTTTTGTCCTCCGTCCTCATTTAAAAAAGAACAACTTGTAACCTAAAAAACTATGTATGTTTTGTTGGGTTATGATATTACATAGAAAGAATATCGATGTTTTAATCCAACAAGAAGTTATATGTATCTTGGTATGTCACATTCCTACAAAATCACATGATATAACAAATACAAATCTTAAGGTTAATGATCCATTTACCAATGAGAACGATACAATTATTGTTCTTGATGTATCATTTCCTGAGATATTTACACCAAGTGATATTACTTCGATTCAATCAATTTTTGAGTATGCTTCTTTCTCTAGTGCAATCATATATTCTCGACCTCTCATTATATATACTAGTATAAGTAAGTCTACCAAACTACCATATCTTGTTTATTCTTCTTGATCAACTTTGTTTGCATATTTCATAGGAAATATACATGATTTATATGAACTTAAGTCGTTTAAAGAAGTTATTTCTGATCCTCTCATGATATATACTAGTATAAGTAAGTCTACCAAACTACCATATCTTGTTTATTCTTCTTGATCAACTTTGTTTGCATATTTCATAGGAAATATACATGATTTATATGAACTTAAGTCGTTTGAAGAAGTTATTTCTGATCCTCGTTGATAAAATGTTATGACCTAAAAGCATACTGCTCTTTATCAGACTCATACATGGGATGTGGTTAAACCTCCACCTTGTAAGCATATAATTAGTTCTCATTGGGTTTTTAAAATCAAAACAAATTATGGTGAGGCTGTTAAGAGGTATAAGGAATATCTTGTAGCGAAGGGTACTAAGAGAATTATGATATGGATTATGAGGAGACTTTCGCCCAAGTAGCAAAAATGACGATAATGCATACCCTTATTGTCGTTGCATCCTTCGTCAATGGAATATCTTTCAACTATATGTTAAAATGAATTTCTAAATGAAGATCTAAATGAGGAGGTTTATATGAACCTTGTCATAATGTTGTTACTCACCAACAAGGTGAAGTTTGGCGACTTAGAAAAACTTTATATGGTCTCAAATAAACTCCTCAGTTCTAAAACATTTTGTTTCATTCGACTTATTCACTTGAATAACGTGTCTATAGTTATGCTGATTGGGATAGTGATCTTCGTAATCATAAATCCACTACTGGTTTCCTTATTTTCCTTGGAGATTCATTAATCTCATGGAAAAGAAAAAAACAATATGTTGTTTCTAGATCTTCTACTAAGGCTAAGTGTCGTGTTATGACATGGACTACATGTGAGATTGTTTGGTTACGATGTCTTCTTGCAGATATGAATGTTAAAAATAGTAAGTCTATTTTCTTACATTGGGATAATAAAAGCGTTATGCAAATTGCAAATAATTATGTTTTTTATAAGAGGACGAAACACATGGAAATGATTATCACTTCACTTGTTATCATATTCAACTCATGACCAACTCGTTTCCATTTATTCCATCAGTTTTGCAAGTGGCTAATATATTCACAAATACTCAATCGACATCTCGTTTTTGTTTTTTTACTCAATGCTTATCATTATTGCATTACAAATTTGAAGTGCGTTAGAAATGTTAAAATAAATAAAGATATTAGTCATTATATTAGATTCACTAAGCTATATTATTATTTATAAATAATGACTTAAGCTCACAAACACGCAATTTTAATTGATAAAAACCGTAACAATATTTTTTCTATTTTTTAAAAATATATTAAAAAGGTCGAAATTAATAATTAAAAAATAAATTAAAATTTAAAACAAAAATCACACGATTTTAACTTATTCATCAAGTCCCGTAGGGTAGATAATAATTTATATTGAATTATAAACTCTAATAGTTTAAATAGCTATGTTAGTGTCTTACAAACTCAAATAACATACAATATTAATATTTTTATAAATAATATAACAGTTTACAACAAATTTTATATTATTATTAAAAATAATTTATATAAATTAATTTATTCGAATTTTAATAAATTAAATATATACATCATAAACAAAATATTTGTGATATTTATTTGATTTTTTTTATTATATTTAGATATTTTAAATAGTTTATTCGATCATCAATAAATTATTACATCTACCGGCCTAATAAGATTCACCGGGTTGTACCTCAATTTCGTTAGGTTCAAACATGTCAGCATAATAACTTCTCTAGCCGTGTTAAACATAGCTCTCTTCCTCGACCGATCCTACATATATAATTTTATATTCTAAATCTTATTTGAGAGCACTCGTGAGATCTCTGGCTAAAGTTGAGCAAAATCGATGAAGGATTATCCCAGAGAGATTTCAATCACTCGTGAGATCTCAAGCTAAAGTGGAGCAAAATCGATGAAGGATTATCCAAGACGTTGACATCGGTAATGTTGATATCACTCAAGGTTGAGGAAAGCATCTCTAATTTACATTGTCCCTCGATCTAAGTTCCTGGCATATGCTCATCAGCGATCATCTCGTCCGCAAATCCAAGCTGTGATTTTCAGTTTCCTATCTCCAAGCTCTGATTTCTTGAACTTCTTGTTTTTTGGATTTCATCTAGTTGAAATCAATCCTAATTGAGGAGAAGATTGTTTTGTCTAAGCTAATTAGATTCGATCGAATGTATTTGTGCTCCTTGTGGAAGAGATTTTAGACGTTCACGGTTTCCTCTCGCCCAAGTTTTTTGCCTAAGTTTTTTGTTTTGGGATGAAATTCTGTTATAGGTCTTAAAATTTGGCATTTGGACCCAATTTGGTTATAAAATGACTCAAGGAATCCTTAAAACTAATCTAATCCCATATATTGATTATTTATCCCAATAATAAATCATCTCTTTTTTATTAAATAAAACTAATAGTTTAATAAAATTTTCAAGTATATATGTGTAGTATATATGCGTAGATGTTTTAAATAGGCCATTAGATATTACAACTACTAGGTATTTCAACTATATATTTAAAAAGTTCATAATTATATATGTATACATACATTATTTGTACAACTATAAATAACAATATATATATATATATAATTTATTAGATTTTTCAATTATATTAAACATTTAAAATATATTTCAAAATTGTTGTAATGTTTAGATTTATATCTTTCAAATAATAAATATTTTAGATAGTTTATTAGATATTTAAATTAATAGTTAGTTATATCTTCAACATTTTGAAATCTTTAGATGTTTAAAGTAATAATATTTTAAATAGTTTTTCAATTAATAACTTATTGGAGCTTTAAAATATATTTTTAAAATGGTTGGAATCTTGAGATCTTCCGATCATTAGTTATTTCAGATAGTTTATTAGGACTAAATTTTTTAAACTAGATCTTTATAATATATCTTTAAAGTTGTTGGATCTTTCGGTTAATATATTTTATTATATTTTTAAACTATATATCTGAAGTCGTTAGAATCTTTATATCTTCCCACTATTATATATTTTAAATATTGTATTAAATCTTTCGACTAATAGTTTAATAAATTTTTAAGATATATTTTTAAAGTTGTTAAACAAATTAAGGAAATTGTACTTAAAGTACCCACTCAACTATTCAATTGTCACTTACCACCCAAGGTTTGATCAATTGTTACTTAATACCCATTTCAACTACCTTATTATCACTTAAAACCTAATTTTATTTTAATACCCTAACTACCCTTAACCCACTATATAAACCTTATTTTCTGTTTTCTTTCTATTTTTTCTAGCTTTTTGAAGATTTGAATTTGTTAGCCGCTCTAACCACCTAACCCTACCAACCACCACGAGCTGGGTTGAAATCACATTTTCCGGTGATCGGAAGCTGCTAAAGGTTTGTTTCTTTATGTAAGTTGTTGTGTTAGACCTGTCTAACCTCTGTTTTATACGTACAGGAGTTGATCGTCGCTTTTTGGAATCTTATAGCTTACAAGTAATCGTGTTGCGAGCTTTTTAGGTAATTTACCTACCGATTTCGAAGTTTTTTATTCGTTTTCTCTGTTGGAATAGGTTCTATTCTACTGTTTTTAGATGCCATTGCCGGATTTCGAGCTTTTCTCTGTTTTTTTTTGTTATAGTGATCTGTTATTGTTTAGTTAATATTGTTCGTTATATAGTTATGTCCTTGTTTTCTGATGTTATATTCTAATTTGGTAGTGCTTTAGTTTTGTCTTGAATGTGTAGATTACGAGTTTTTAGGTCAGTTAGAGTATTGTATTTCGAAATAGATATCAGGACCGGTGTTACATAGAAATATCAGGACAGGATGCGAATAGCTCTATGTAGATATACACAATTCTTAAGATAGGATGCGAATAGCTCTATGTAGATATACACAATTCGCAAGATAGGATGCGAATTGTTTGATGGTGCAGTAAATAATTTGGACAGTTTTTGTGACTAATAACAAATATCAGGACTTTTTTACCTACAAATATCAGGACAAGATGCGAATAGCTCGTTGTAGGTATACACAATTCGCACCTTAGGATGCGAATTGTTTGATGCAGTAGTAAATATTTTGCACCTAGTTTTTGTGACTAATAACAAATAACTTGTATTGTCCAGGTTAAGAGATGTCTAAATCACGAGTTTGTATTTTTAAATATGGTCACCAAACTGCAATTGTGCCTTTCACGGAGTTTGAAAGCTTCGAAAGTATCCAAGCTTATGTAGAGAACACATGGGAGGAGCTTGCCACAGGTGAGTACCTAATTACTTACTCATGCGGGGATCACAATAATTGTTTCTTTAATAACCAGAATGATTTTGTTGGGTTGGTGTTATATCTTGATTTGGAGCGTTTAAAACGGGTTAGTTTTCTCATAGAACAACACGTCTTTGATAAGGGTTCTGGTAATAAAAGTTCTGTTGATAAGAGCTCTGGTGGTAAGGATTGTGGTGTAAAGCGTAAGGAGCGTAGCTTGATTTTGGGAGAACCATCTCTTGATCAACTAGTTAGCAGGGAGAGTAGTAACGGTTTAGTTAATTCTGATCAGAGGAAAAAACAACTTGCTACTGTCGGTTGGGCTGATGCTATTACAGGAGTGGGTCAAGGTTTTGAAGAAGGTGCTGCCGGTCTGAGGGTATCTTTGTGCAAGTTTGCGTTAGAGCATGGTTTTTCTTTCAAATACCTGCACAACACAACAAATAAGATCACTGCTTATTGTGAAAATAAGCTCACGAGCGGGTGCAAATGGAGGGTTTATGCATCTATTGACACAGGCACCGGCCTTATGACAATCAAGAAGTATGTCACGTACCATACTTGCAGTCCTGTTTTCCCCCATAAGCATAAGCATAAGCGGCACAGGCATTTGACATCAGATTTGATTGCAGAGGAAATTCAGGTTTCTCTCCGGACCTGCCATTCGTTGACAGCCAAAACGATACAATCGACTGTCAAACAAGATTACGGTCTTGACATCTCTTATCGTTTGTCATGGAATGCTTTAGAGAAGGCTAGGAGGGTAGTTTTTGGAGATAGTTCAAGTTCTTTTAGTTTACTAAGTGGATACTTCAAACGCTTGAAGAGCCGAGATATTACTTCAGACTGCCAGTTGGTGTTGTCAGCTGGAAACCGATTCAAGCGCTGTTTTGTAGCATTCGGTTCGTCCCTTAGTGGTTTTCATTCATACCGTCCAATGTTGTTTGTCGATGGAACCCACTTATATGGCAAGTACAAGGGTACATTGCTCACTGTTGTAGCAAATGACGGAAACAACGTTTAATTACATTTATCTAGTTAATGAACGATGTTTTTTGTGTGAAAATGCTCATGCAATTCGCAGCATGTGATGCGAATTAAGCAGTGCTGTGATCCTCACATTTCACATTTGGGGCTGCGAATTAAGTATATGCTGAGTAATCTGTACTTACATCGCAGCTTGAGTTAGGTATTATTTAAAGTTGTCACAAACAATTCGCATGACAAGCTGCGAAATGTTTGCATGAGCAATTAAAATGTCACACATATTTCGCATGACAAGGTGCGAATTGTCCTTTGCAGTATGCGAATTGTTTACAATTTTTAAACGTTTGCATACTGTTGTAGTGTTCATTTGATCTGCCTTTTTCCAGGACTATTCCCTGTTGCTGTTGGTGTAGTTAGCATTGAAGATTGGGACAATTGGATGTGGTTTTTGGGGTGTTTGAAACCACATTTGCTGGATCGCCAGATCACATTTATTTCAGACCGTCATTCTGGTATTGTTAATGCTGTTTCTGTCTTGTATCCACACTGCTATCATGCGTACTGTTATTTCCATCTCATGCAGAATTTGAAAGCCAAACTGGAACATACTAACAGGGAGTATAAAAAAAAGATGTTGAGTTTCTTCCACTGTCTTGCTTATGATCCCAGTCAAGAGCTTTTTAAAGATATACTAACAGGTTTTCTATGTGAAGGTGGTGAGAGAATGAGTGATTTTCTTGCAAATTTACCCCCTGAAAAGTATGCGCAGGCTTACGTAAAAGGGAAGCGATGCGGCTCTATGGCTTCTACCGCAGCTGAATCGTTTAACAATCAGATTAAAAAATATTGCGGCTTACCAATTGTTTAGTTTATTGATTGGATTAGAGTCTTTCTTATGACTCAAGTTTCACGGAGATATGAAGAAGGTCTCAGCTGGAGTACTAATTTGGTTCCCGAGTACGAGAAGAAGCTAAAGCAGAATGTTGACATGTGCCGAAGTTGGGTAGTACGTAAGTCCTCTTCCACCATGTTCGAAGTCTTTTCGAATCCTGTGGCTGTTGTTAATCTGTTGGATTTCAAATGTTCATGCGGATCATGGCAACAAGAGTGTTTTCCATGTGCTCATGCTCTAGCGGCATTACAATAAACCAACCAAGATCCATTTACTGTAATAGAACCCTTCTTTACAGTTAAGAATTACAGGGAGAGTTACTCTTTCAGCATACCAGCTATAACTGATTTCGGCGAAGGGTCCAGCGCTAACGATCCTTCTTTTGTTGAAGTTCTGCCTCCGAACGTTAAGAGACGCTCCGGAAGGACTAAGAAAAAGCGAATCCCTTCTAGAGGAGAAATCTCAACCAAGAAGTTAAGGTGTGGCCGATGTTCGAAATCAGGCCATAACCGGAGGACTTGTGATGTTCCAGTTTAAGGACAATTCTGGTTGGCCATATCACATTTATTTTTGTAGCATAGTTATTGTTTTGTACAGCAAACTAAACATTTGTACATTCCTGTGTTTTTGTATCTGCTACTATTGGAGTTGTAAGCATTTCGCATCCTGTGCTGCGAATCATGTACAATATGTTGGTGTATTGTTACAAACATCTATCAGGATTACATGCGAATTATGTGCAATTATGTGAAATTTCAACAAGATGCGAATCGCTGGTAAAATCATATCAAACATTTATCATATCTTTACGTTTCGCATGATAGGCTGCGAATTAGGGCCAGAATTGTGATGCGAATGGAGATCAATTAGAAGTCCTGATATTTGTCATATGATAAGCTGCGAATTGTCATTTAATAAAAATACCAGGATATTCATTAAGGTTGAAAATAAGTAATATAGCAGGTTAACATGCGAACGATGTGCAAAATGTATTTGGATGCGAATCCTTTATATCATTGAAATTCTGTAAACAAGTTGGATTACAAAAAGGAGGATTACAATATTTCCAGAAAGTAACAACTGTTTACACATATCACTACAAGCTACTATTGCTAGTTAGTTGCATTTCAAAAAAACAAAAAACAAAAACCAACTCTAGCAGTTGGTAGAGGATTCATCACCAACTGTTTCCTCTTTCTCCTTTTTGTGTTGATCATCTTTGTCTTTCTCCTCTTTGTCTTCGACTTTCTCTTTCTCTTCCACTTTCTCTTCAACTTCAATATCTACGTCCATCATGCTTAAAAATTTTATCCTTGATGGACCAGCTTCGTCTTCCCTCTTCCTTTTGTTGTTTCGAACCTCTGCCGTTTGAGGTTGCACCTTTTCTGGCTGAGGTGCAGCAGGAAGCATTGGAACCTATTCTGGCTGAGGTTCAGCAGCAACCTGTGGAACAACTTCCACTGGTTGAGAGTCAGCAGAGTAGTAGTCATCATACATGTCTAGTTCGAAGACAGAGACTGGGCTTGGGGGTGGTACTGCTGGCATGATCAACTCATCACTCTAGTTAACGGTTAAGGATGACCAGGAGTCACCCAGAGAACCGAGTGAACCAGAGTTTGAGTATGAGGTGGTTGTTGTGATGGTGGAAAAAGACATGACTGTTTGAATTCGAAGAGAAGAAGAGGTGTTTTTAAAAAAATATAGAGTTTGGTGTAAAATTAGCCTTTGGTTACTAGAGGTTTTTATAGGGAAATGAGGTAATCATTACATAGCCTCCATGTCCAATCAGCATTTAATGAATTATGTACTTGATTAGATTGCTTTTTGTGTGCTCAATGTAGAAAACGTTTACCAAGTCATAAGCCACAGCTTGTTCGTATCCTTCCACTTTCACCTTCCACCCTCTATTATATTTGGGTAGGAATCCTCTATCCAACAAATATTTGATCTGTGTATAATAATTAGTGTTAGGAATATGCACAAAAACAAAAACAGTTGGTGACATACAATTCGCATCCTCAGGCTGCGAATTATATGACAATGAATCCAACACAATTCACATCTTAGGCTGCGAATTGTATGACAGCCTTGATAGGCTGCGAATTGAGTTGTGGACAGACTGCAAATTGTATCTAACATGGATAGGCTGCGAATTGAGTTATAGATAGGCTGTGAAAAAACATCTTGTTTACTCACAATTCGCAGCATACCAGATCTCATTTCGCAGCATGCATACTTAAAATGTGTTCAGATTTAAGTGTATAGTTTGGAATATTTACCAGTAGTGCAGGTGCCCTTGTGGTGGTGTCTGTGGCATGAATCTTAGGCAGAAGCGAATTGTAGTTTGAAATTGTCCTGCCGTCGACGTCGATGACGAGCAACGTCCAGTGGTTTACATTTTCCTTCGTCTCGGTGCACACTGGAACCATGATGATGTTGGCATCTTTGCGCCCCTTCCTAGAAGCCATGTCCACCAAATTTTCCACTTGCCACCCTGCTTTCATTTGATGCTGCATCCAAGCAAGAGTATATTAAAGTGAGAACATTTCTGAGAACTTTGTTCAATTTACCTGAGCTAAACTTACCGCAGTCATGCCCGAAATCAGTATGGCGTCGTGATGCTCTCCTTTAGCTTTAGTGCATGGAACTTTGTAGTCTGCATCTTCAAGCATCTTTCGAATCCAAGCATCGATAAGCTAACAAAGGAGTTGTAGATTTATGTTAAATATAGAATACATATTTGAAACATTGAAAATAAAATTGGTTGACAATTGGATACCTTTACGTCCAACTCCAGTTCTAAAGGTAGTGTCATTACATCACTCGCTTGCACCCTGATTCCGTATGTAAACTTGGACTCCGGTAACTGCCATACCACTGGATCAGGGGTGTCGCTCTCGTAGGCTTTAACCAACTGTATTTTGTGGTATTCTGCCATATCGATACGGTCAGTTACTTTTGTTTTCTTTGGCCAGTCGCTGTATTCTACTACTGGCGGTTCCCGTATTGTAATTACGAACTCTTCTTCTTCCTCTGCCACTTGAGGCTGTGTTTGTGTCAGTAGCGCAAAACTTGGCTCCTTTATCTCTTTATTGGGCTCGAGCTTAGTAAATAACAAAAATCAAAAGTAGAAGGGCGTCAGTGGTCTATAAGTGCAACGAGTCCAAACACTTCGCATCTTAGGCTGCGAAATGTAAGGTTCCAGTTAAATAAATTTATTAGTATCTATCAGGGTAGGGTGCGAACTGTTCGAGGTTCCACTGAACAGTTCGCATCCTACCCTGATATTCTTTTGTAATACCCCAATCAGCATTAGACACAAATCTTATGTTATGATGCGAAATCATTATAAGTAGGCCTTACCGCATGGTCAGCGACAACCACTGCCGTTGACTTGTTCGGCATAGGATCTGGATCGTGTCGGTAGAAATCATAAAATTCATCCTCTAACATGTTCTCTAAAGACCGTTGTATTATAGAATCGTAATATACATTATCAATTTCATTTAAAAATGTCTGTGAAACTTGAGTGTAAATACCATCAACAAAAGCATCAGGTAAACCTACTGTGTTATCGTGGGACTCTGGAGCTGGCAGTTGATTTGTTACCGGGCCTACAGTTTGACATTGGCTTAGCAATTCTGACTTTGCTGACAGCACCGTTGGTCTTTGAGGTTCCACCGAAAAAGTAGTTTTGTCTTCTAAGGATGGTCCTTCCTGGCTGAGTAGTTCTGTCTTCTCACCGGGATGGACAGGTTCTGACTCTTGAGGTGCTACCTCTTGAGTTAGCCTTTCTCTCTTCGCCAAGGTTATCTGTTGCTACTGTTGTTGTTCTTATTTTCCTTGTTGCTCTTGTTGTTCTTGTTGTTCTTGTTGTCGGTCTTCGTATTGAACCTGTGGCTGCTGGGGTTGTTGCTGGTGCTGTTCTTCGTGTTGTTGTTGCTGGGGGTGTTCTTCTTGTTGTTGTTGTTCGTGTTGTTGTTGTTGTTGTTGTTGTTGTTGTTGCTGTTGTTCCTGTTGTTGTTGTTGTTGTTGTTGTTGTTGTTGTTGTTGGGGGTGTTGTTGTTCTTCTTCTTCTTGTTGCTGTTGCTGGGGGTGTTCTTCTTCTTGTTGCTGCTCGTGTTGTTGTTGTTGTTGCTGTTGTTGTTGTTGCTGGGGGTGTTCTTCTTGTTGTTGTTGTTGTTGTTGTTATTGCTGTTGTTCTTGTTGCTGTTGTTGTTGTTGTTGCTGCTGGGCTTGCTCTTTCTGCTGGTGTTGTTGTTGTCTTTCGGTTTCCTATTTCATACAAAAATAAAAAAAAAAAAAAAGGTGGAAGGTTTAAGCATAAGTTAATCATTTTGTAATCACATTTTGCATCCTGACCTGATATCTATGTTATACATTCCTAACAATTCGCAACTCAGCATGCGAATTGTGTAATAACCAAACCACCAGTTTATTACATAATTCGCAGCTTAAGCTGCGAAACGTTTGGACAGGACTACACAAGAGTCCTGATATTTGTTTGATAACATCATATCATCTACTTACATTATCTACCTCCTCTGTATGTGTCTCCATGATGGGTGAATTGTGGGCATCATCATCCCTTTCTTCCGGCAGTACTCCATCAGCATGGTGTTGATCAGCATTAGACACGGATGCTTGCTGATCAGTGGATTCTACTCTCTTTGGAAGTGCTGCTGGTACCTGCTCTATTGGGCTTTCGATACGGAAAATTGGCTGAGAGATAGCATTGTGGAGTTGTTGTGCTTCAAGTTCCGCTATCTTGCGTTTCAATTCTTTCAGCTGCAAAAATGATAGCAAACTTTTTATAAACATATTAAGTGCCGATTGTAGTGATTATTTAAGGTTCAAGTCATACTTACTTCTCTGGCCTGTTTTTTTATTGTTCGCTCGTACTTGTTCTTGTCGGCGTATGTCTTCAAACGCTTTGATTGAGCAGCAATATCGGGATTAGGATCTCTGCGTTTGAGTACATACTGACCGATTGTTTCACTCATACTTGTTGTGTCGGTGTCGGAGGGCTCTTGACTGGATTTACCTTTTGGTTGTGGTGGAATCGTTTTCTTTGGGAGTCTTGGTGGTGGAATCGATGGCTCGGGTGGTGTTGGTTGTTCGGGTCTGGGAGACATCACCTTATTCGTTACATTCTGTGATGCTCGTCTCCTTTGTTTTGGTTTTGATGTTGTGCTTTTCGTCCTCTTCCTAGGTCTTTCTTCCGGTGAAGTAGATACCGTTACTTCTGCATCTTCGCCATCTTCTCTTTCTCCGAAAGCTTCAATTTCAGCCTCGGTAAGCTGTAATGGACCTCCTAAAACCTACCAACAGATGCACATGTAAGTAAATTAATTGTTTCGAAAGTATGAGGGTGTAGACAAATAAATTGTTTTTATAAACAGTTCGCATCACATGATGCGAAATGTGTGATTTTAAATCACATTTCGCATGCTAAGCTGCGAAATGCGTATGGGACAATATGCTGCGAACTATATGTAAAACATATGATGCGAACTAAATGTAAACCATATGATGCGAACTAAGTGTAAACCATATGATGCGAACTGTGTTGAAAAAGAAGCTACGAAGTAAAATTCATATCAGGCTGCGAAATGATGGATACATTTTTCTAAGCAAAACGCATGATATGCTGCGAACTGTATGCACCCCCAGTTCAATACATATATAAAGCTTATACCTGGTCATTATCCAGGTAGGGTGTTCTAATAAGATATGTCATGGTTGATGCTTGGCACTCTAACCCCAACCATTTGAAAAACCTTGGTATCGAGGTTGGCTTCGCTACCTCGTGGCCGATTGTTGTGTGTTCCATGATGAAGGGCTGCATGGGGACAAGTTTTATCAACACGATGCTATGTACATAACTAATTTTTATATTGAATAGATCAATCTTACAACTACAAGGGCGACGCAGCCGACGACTTTATCTGCTCTTTCTACTGCTAAGCAACTCCTGATAGACTGTCGAAGCTTGAACAGTATCGATCCAGCCCAGTCATAATTGTTTATTCTGTTGAGGTCTTCAACGTAATAAACCGTGCTCCAGCCCAGGATATCTCCAGATACGGAGTAGAATAGCGTGGAGCACAAAAACAGTATCAACAGCCTCGCCACGTCTTCCAATTCATGCTCCCCTCTTTCGTTTATGGCCTTCTCTATACCTGTAAAACCAATGACAACATGCTATGTTAGAAATGTACAGAATCTTGCTTTATAAAGATGAAGTCCATTTTAGACGTACCTTTATAATGGCATTTGTTATTGTTTTGGTATTACTGGCTACTACTTTCCTGCCAGTTTTACCCATGAAGTATTTCTTCATCATCATTGATTCGTCCTCCTCGCCGGCTGCATACTTGTTGTGAAAAGCTCCGGTTTTTGTTAACTCCATTTTCTCGGTGCCATGCCTCAACCCGAATATGATCTTGATATCGTTTTCAGTTAGCTTTATATACTTGTTGCCAATCCTAAAGGCGTCTCTTTCCAGAGAGAATTTCTCGATGATATACTGAATGATTTGGTAGAATTTTTTCCTTGGCAGCTCTTCCTCATTACGGATTTCGAACGCCGTTTTTAGAAGCGTGTAGAAGGGTGTGTTTCTTGCAGCTTCAATGTGGGCTCTTGTAATACGCATTTCTTTGAGTAGCTTCCAAAGGCTCACCAACCCTGATCTGTAGTAGCTAGGTTTTGTTGTCATACTTTCTGCACAAACACAAATCAGTTGGAATGTCACAAATAGTTCGCATCACAAGCTGCGAATTGTATACATATAAATATTGTTTTAACAGACAAGCTGCAAAATGAGATCTGGTATGATGCGAATTAGGTAGCTCAAGTTGCGAATTGTTTGTAAATAAGTATAAACATGCAATCGAGCTGCGAATTGCTTGCATTGTGGGTGATCAGGGTGCGAACTGTTACACTTTTTACATGCACGTTGCAGGGATCTGGGAATTATGCAACAAACACCAAAATCAACAATGAACTACCTAATGCACATCTAACATACATAATATTTCTCAAGAGAGTATCAGTATTACATACAACTAAAATTCTACCCTGGCTTCGACTATAAACCCATAAACTGAGCAACTATCATCCGTATATACTTCATTCTAGTATAAAAAGCAACGCCTATCGTGAATTAAGAGAAAAAAGTGGTTCAAATTCGTCAAAAACGCAAAAAAAAGTACACTTTCCACGATAATGCATACCTGTTAAATTTCACCGGTCGGAGAACGAGATTGAAGCTTTCAGAGACGACTTCACGACAACTTTGTCGAACGAGATTGAAGGTGTGTAGTCTGACTGAGTAAAAGAGGCTGACCGGTGCGATAGTGTCGAAGGTGCGAACGGTGAGAAGCTGTAGGGTTTCTGGGTTTGAGAGAGAGAGAGTATCACGAAGTCGAACGGTTTGTTTTCTGGTGGTTTCTAAAATTAGAATTTTGCGTTTGTTTATGGTGATAGGAAGGTCGAAAAAGTGGGTTGAAATTGAAAAATGGGTATATATAATGGAAGGGTATTTTTGTCCAATTTATTAGTCTGGGTATTAAGTAACACTATTTTAAAAGCGGATACCGCCGGATAATAAGATAGTTGAGTGGGTATTTTCAGGTACTTTTCTCAAAAAATTATCTTCCAAATATTAATTTTTTTAAATAGTTTGTTAAAAAATATAAATAATAATTTTATTATTATTTAATCAATATTTTTAGGTGTTTTAAATAATTTGTCATTCAAATAAATAAGAAGTATTTTATTTATAGACTTTTTTTTCTGTTAACTTTATTTTAGAAAATTGAATATCCAATTGATAATATTATTTTATATTAAATCAGATATACGATTTGTAAAATTATTTAATCAACAAAACTATTTGCTTTTATTCAAATCGCGAGACCAGGAACAAAAATAACAAATACAGTAGTTTCTACGAGAATACAATCTTTTCTTCACCATACCATTTCACACATATTTCCAAGTCGGAAGTCGCAATGAATGTCATTTGAATCAATCATGGGTCAGATCAGGAGATTTTAAATCATTTGTTGATTAACCATTTTAAAAAACTGCTTATGTCACGTAATCAACTCCTAACCCCCATAATTTGTTTGTATTCTAGCCTGGTGTCTTTTTTAATCTAGTCGCCAGCTATTATGTTTATGTAAATATATTTAATTTTCATATTATTGTCTTTTATGAAAAAAAATAGTTTATAAAAAAAGTATAAATTAAATTAACTTTTTTAAAAAAAAATTGTGCTCATTATTAATAAATCTTCGATAATATAGGGGTACGTCGGCAAACTTTAAAAATAAGTTTAATTACAAAGTGGAAAAAAATCTGAACTTTTAAACTCCGGCTTTGATTGTAAGTACCCAAACACTTCATTAGCTAAAATCCATTCGAGCTTGATTCCACTCGACTTCAAATCTATCATTCCATCACCTCCAATTCAAAAATCCCCAAAATTTCAATACTTAAAATTAGAGGGTCCTCCTCCATGTTCCTAACATATCCTAATCCAATGCTTTCAAGAAAAACAATTTTTCTCAACTGGTTAGGAGCAGAAATGTGCACCTACTACCACGATTGTTCGAAGAAAATCATTCGATGAAACTCTAGAGAGGGCTTTTAAAAAGTCAATTCATTTATTTCGAGTAAACCTCTTAGATACAAGTCGTTTTATGCCCCTTTAATTACTCTTGGTTTTAGAATTCATTTATAAAAAATAGATTCTTTTTTTATAATGGAACAAGCTCTCATACCGCGTTATCTTACAATAATTTAAACTCTTCGTTGATTGTTTTAATCCATAACTGAGAATCATAAATTTTCATGACTTCACGGATACTTAAGGGATCATTTGCCGTTGTACCCAAAAATTCCTCACGATATTCAAAATACACTATATAATATGAGGATATAACGTTCTTCGGGTAAAAAACACCAGTCGTCCTTCACGTTTACCACTTGTAACAAGTTGGTCACTTTCCTTTGAGGCTGTAATACAGGGGTCCCTCATGTTTCAAAAACCACAATAAAATCATCCTTGTTTACCTCAGCCCAATTTTTGTACCCTTAAAACCCTTTGACCTGCCACATCATCGATCCACGTGGGATGCTGATGTGGCGAGAGTAAAAAAAGTAAAAACCTAATTTACTTTTACCCACCCATTTAACCCTAATTCGAAACTGAAACCCGACCCAATTAAACAAAATAACCTAGTTAGCCCATCGTCCTTATTGTAATCCAACCCAACTTCTAACCGGACACAACTTCTAACCCGATTTTGTGACCCAATAACCCAGCCCTAACTTCTAACCTGAAATATAATCGAATCCTAATCCCTTCACTCTTTTCCCAATTCTCTTAACCAAACCCTAATTTCTTTCCCAAATCATTTACCTCAACTTTTTTCAATCAATCAAAACCCTTGTTCAATCAAGAGAAAATATTTTGAGCACGCACGATTTTCTATGCTTCTGAGTGGGGTCAATAAACAATTGTTTTGGAACTGTTACAAATCAAGATAAAATATTATATGCACACACGATATTTTTCAAGCTTGTAATCCAAATGTAGGAAACTGAATAAATCCGCATTTATCTCCACCTTAAAAGAACCACTGGAAAAAGGCCCACACGAAGATGATCGAAAAATACTTCAAAACTCCATTGACATGTTTTCTGCAACAACATGCACCACCTGCTTTAGGTGTCTCATATGTATTTTGTTTATAAGTGAGAAAAATATTGATGTGGGGAGCTTTTACTTAGCCATTTTGTCTCATTTGGGTGTATGAAACCCATTTATAAGAACAGTAGTAGTTGTGCGACTAGGATAAGTCAGTTTGTAGTCTATCATGATCTTCCTAAGCGGAACTAATGCCAAAAGACCGAAAAATAGCTTATGAAGAGAAAAGCAATCATCCAACCAATGCCAGGCTCTTTTGTGCTTTTGGGATTGTTCGCTTCTGTAGTCATCCCAGTATGCTTATAAATTTAGTAGTCATCCCATAACGAAATTTGTTTTAATTGAACAATGGTTTTGATTCATTGAAGAAGGTTGAGGTAAATGATTTGGGGAAGAAACTATGGTTTGGTTAAGAGAACTGGGAAAATAATGAAGGGATTAGAGATTCGATTAGATTTTGGGTTAGAAGTTGAGGCTGGGTTATTGGGTCACAAAATCGGGTTAGAATTTGGGTCAGGTTAGAAGTTGGGTTGGATTAGAATAATGATGATGGGCTGACCAGGTTATTTTGTTTAATTAGGTCGGGTTTCGGTTTTGATTAGGGTTAAAGGGTGGGTAAAAGTAAATTAGGTTTTTACTTTTTTTACTCTGGCCACATTAGCATCCCACGTGGATCGCTGATGCGGCAGGTCAAAGGGTATTAAGGGTACAACAATTGGGCTGAGGTAAAAAAAATGATTTTATTCTGGTTTCTGAAACATGAGAGACCCTTTTATTACAGCCTCAAAGGAAAGGGATCAACTTCTTACAAGTGGTAAACGTGAAGAACGACTTGTTACAAAAGCATAATATTTTCAGTTGACACTTATAATTCCCAATGAGGTGGAGTATGATATTTTAAAATAACTTCATTGTTCTTTCCATAAACAACTTCATTTTCTTTCTGGTCAATATCCGCAGGTGGAAGATCAACATCATCTTGAGTATATATATGTTCTATGAAGGATAACTAGCTAACAAACTTCGCATTTAAGTAAAAGCAATGATGATCTCATCTTCCACAAGTCAATGCGAGCCAACCATTCGGATGCACTGAGATATGCCTTTAGACAACTATACCTCAAGTTAAATTCGACGTAAAGTCAAGTAAATCAAACGTCGGATCTGTTTCAAACTCATTATAGCCCCTACGGGTTAGGCTTACAGCTAAGCTCCAAATATAACAAATGTCAATCCCATAAACACGCATGCGGTTCAAATTTGGCCTAATCAACCCAAACGATCATTCTTGAGAGAGAGGCAGAGAGAAACTCCCAACCGTTGCTACCTTCAACGATTTCTTCAAATTTTATAGTTATTTTTACCTAAAAATTCATACTTTCTGATTAATCTTCAATCTGTTTATGAGAAAACACCCAAGATCTAGAAGATCTAAAGCTAGAATTTCCAAGAAACCGAAATCCCCAACACCTGACAATAATTTTGTCTTTGGAGCTTACGATTACTTTTGCATAAGCAAAAGAGCAGACGAATATAGAGCTGCTAGGTTCATAAGAATCGCTCCCCTCAGAACTTCTACAAAGACCATTTATTACGGTAACTTCAAACCCTCTAAAACTCATGTATTTTCACCTTCACCTGTCACAGAAGAGAGTTAGTCTTCCAAAACTTGAACACCCAGAACACCTTGAATTCCCACTCCCCATATTAAATCATCGCCTCGAATTAGTGCTGACTCAAGCAAATCTGCTTCAAAATAATCTGAAGCAACCCCGTCCTCAACTTATACCCCACGAACTCCTAGAAAAAGAACAATTATAGCCATGAGAGATGATACCGATGCTACACCAAATCCTTCTTCATCAAATACTTCTACCAAATATCCTCCTACGAGGGAGATTGTTGAGGAAGCCTCATTAGCTCAACAAAATCCCTTGAAGAATCTTCCACAACTAAGAGACGAGACGTCAGAAGTAGAGGAAGTCAATTATGACGATACTCAATCAGAGAATGAAGTTGATTCTGATGAAGAAGAATCAAAAGAATCAGAGAATGCTACAAAGAAAAATTCTGCAAACTAAGGAAAAAGAAGGATCTGATTACTATATCTGATGAAGAAAGAGCAAAAGTCGGTAAGAATTTAAGATGTCTCGATGCTGATTATATTTTGAATTGAAAAAAGTTTCATATATATACTATCAAGAAAGCCAAGCATCAGATCTGAAGAAATAATGTGGAATGGGAGACAACATCATCCTTTGCCTACCCGAAAAAGGGGGAAACACTCTTAGATTGTAAAGACAATGAGCTGGTAATCTATCCCGAAATCATCAATTGGGGTCTTCGGTTCCCATTAGATACCATGATAGTTGAGTACTTCAAACATCTAAACTTGATCCCAACTCAAGTGACACCGAATCAATGGTTCACACTTATGTATGTAATCATGGGCTCTCGTTTGTCTATGATTCTGATCAACATCAAAGATTTCATATCTTTGAAAAAATTGTCCAAGGGACCAAATCTTCCATTTTACTACCTCACCCTAGATGATGATCTAAAAATCATCGACAACCTTTTGGAGGCGGACAAATTTTGGAAGAAAAAATTTATCTTCATCTCAGGAGCATGGGAAAACAGTAAAGAAATAACTGATGCCAACCCATCGAAATTGAACCTCATCTGGAGAAGCACCCGTAAGTACTATGCTACTATTCTTCTTAAACAAAATATTATAACTGTTGTTACCCTTATTTACAATCTACTCATATGTTCCTTTCAGAAATTCCGAGGTGCTATGACATTCGTCAAGCAAGGGCCAAAGAAATATTCATTAAGCTTATTGTTTGGGCTGAAGTAGAGATGAATAATGCTTTCCACACAACCTTCCAACCAATCACTTTCCTCAATAACCATCTATTTTTTATCACACTTGGAGTCTATCCTCTTGAAAATTTGATGGAACACCCAACCTTCGTCAAGCTTGCAAAGAGTTAGTCCATTCTGATTGTAAAGTATTCCTGCTCATTCACAACAGATCAGACAGTCACCTGCCTTAAAAGACAAAGGAAAAAAATGACAAAAATTCAGCTAGTACATCAAGTGTTAGCCCTTCAACTGATCCGAAGCACAATCACTCAAAGAGAAAAACAAAAAAACACGTTTTCGACCATCGAAGAAGGAACTGAAGGAGAACCTTCTCCAAAAAAGAATAAAACTGCTACACCCTCGAAAAATAAAAATTCCACTAGTCCCTAGAAGAAAAATCAGAAAAAAATAGTTGTGACCATCGAAGACATAGTATCTGATGACAACGAGGTTATAGTTGCTGGGATTCAACAAAGTCCTCAAAAGAAAAAACAAACAACTGGTGAAGTTGGTGCAATCACTGTAACAGATAATCAAGATGACGACCATTTTGATCCCGATAGTTTTATAAACTTCAATGAAACAAGAACTTATCGGAGAATAAGATCCCTCCATTCAAGAAGTTCAAACTCTTCTACATAACTTTGGTAGAAAATCTGCAGCCTCCGTCTCGGAAGCATCGTCTGAAATGACTGTTCCTACTGCTCATACGACTTCTTCGGAACTTATTTCTCGTCCTAGTCCAACAGTTTTCCCTCATGTTTCCCCAAACACAGACGTCCTTGTTGCACTTCAACCATTCTCCGATCTCAAAAATGCAGCGAAGACGCTTACTCAAGAAATCGAAGCTTCGCAAAGTCATCTGAAACGATTGGCCAAAGATATGGTTCGCTACAAAAGAACTACTGAAGCTAAGAAACAGTTGAGGGAAAAATTCATACTCATGATAGATCAGTTTCATGGATTTGAAATGGCAAGGTCTAAGTTTATCAGAGGACTCTTTTTTTTAAAGGCATTTGCGAGAACAACATCGAATTGAGAAAGAAGATCTAAATACTTCTTATCAAGAAGAGATAGATTGACTCAAGACTAAACACCTTAAGGACTTGGCTACTAAGAATAAAAAATTTGATGAGCTTCAGACTTCTCTTACCGAAAACGAAGCAGAAAAGAAAAGACTTGCCAATAAGATAGCCACTATGAATACCAGTTTTGAGAAGGAAAAACAACTTGTTGTCACTGCCGCATAAGCTGAATGCACCCAGGACATGTTGGAAGTTATCAAAAATGGTAAAGAGGAGAAGGCCATCACCCTAATTCGATAAATGCATGCAACATACGTAAAAATAAACCTTTCTAGTTTCTTAAATGACATTCGTGCCGAACGGTGTCCTAGCAAAGCATTCGATCCTATCCCAAGCTCATCATTAGAAGAAGAGTCATCCAAAGAGGAATCATCTGAATGATATTACTATCCTTTGAATTTATGTTATCTATTTTATATTTTTCATATTAGTACTATATCCATTGTACTCATCGAATTATTATAAATGCCAGAGGTTTTTGTTTATATTTCATATTTACCATCAAGTTATGTGATCATTTATTTATATTAACTATTCGAAGTTAAAACATAATAGAATACTTTAAATTATTTTTGCAAAATATAATCCCTCGAATATTATAGTGTATTAAATAAATGTAGCACTTTGAATACCATAGTGCATTTATTGAATTTAGCACTTCGAATATTACAGTGCATTTATTGAACGTAGCACTTCGAACATGGTTCTTTCTTTGAAAAGTGTAATAAACACTTCAGAAGATTCTACTCTTGATCAACCTCAAAGATGATCAGTCTTTGATCAGTTATCAAGATAGTTTAAATCAACACTTGTAAACAACCATTGAATACGTACATAGTGCCTCGTTAAAACCTTCACGAGCCAACAGGGTAGGAAGGAGTGCGCTATTCAACCAGAAGAAACAAAATCAAAATACAACATAGTTATTCCCAATATAAATTCAGATTCTGTATATTCCATGGATGTTGAAGCTTTCTCCCGTGACTATCACAAAGACGATAAGACCCTGGTTTTATCCTTTCAGTAATCACATAAGGTCCTTCCCAATTTGGGGCCATTTTTCTGAGGCTCTTCTCCTTAGTATGCAAAAATACATTTCTCAAGACTTTATCACCTATTTTAAACTCCCTCTTTTTTACCCTCGAATTATACCGAATCCTCATAAGAGTTTGATAATGTATTACATTTAGATGAGCACGAACTCCTTTCTCATCAATCAGATCTAAATTTTCTCTTTTAGCTTCATCATTGAATTTTTCAGAATATTGGGTTACTTTAAAAGATAACATCATAGGTTCCACATGGCTAACAGCATCCATTCCATATCCTAAAGCAAAAGGAGTTTCCTTAGTGACTTCCCTAAGAGTTGTTCGATAAGACCAAAACACTTCTTGTAAATATTTTGGCCATTTCCCTACTGCCTCTGTCAAATTATTCTTCAAACCGTCTAAAATAGACCTGTTCGTCACCTCGACTTGTCCATTTGTTTGAGGATGAAAAGGTGTTGAGAAACATTGTTAATTCCTTTCGAAGCGCAAAATGAAGTCATTTCTTTATTATTAAACTAAGGGACATCATTCGTAGTAATTCTCTAAGGCACTCCAAAGCGATAGTAAATATTGTTTACAATGAATTTAATTACATCTTTTACTTTCATTCCAGATAACGGTTCCGCTTCAGCCCACTTCGTAAAATAGTCTACTACAACAATTATCATTTGTCGCCCTCCATATGACATTGGCAAAGGTCCCACTAAATCAATTCCCCATCTATCAAATGGTATGGCTTCGGTAATAGATATGAGTGGAATTGACGGCTTATGAATAGAATTAGGAAACTGTTGACAAGTATCACAGTTTTGAACCAACTTTTTGGCACCGTTCATAATCGTAGGCCAATAGAAACCCGCAAGCAAAACTCAATGAGATAAAGCTTTAAATCCAAAATGATTTGACCCTTCTCCATCATGTAATTCTGATATAACTTCCTGTGATTCTTGCCCATTCAAACATCGTAATAATGGCATACCCAATGCATTCTTGTCTAAAACTCCTCTCGGAGATACAAAATTAAATGATCCTTTTTAACTTTGGAGTTTCCAGACACTTTTTTTGCTATTAACTGAGAATTATTCTCTAACCGCACTGATGTTGCTCCACATATTTTTGCAAGTCTTAAACCAGCCAAAGTAGCTTCATATTCAGCTTTGTTATTCGAGGCGTGAAAACCAAATTTAATGGATTGAAGCATCGTTTCTCCAGATAGAGAAAATAATTGAACTCCAACGTTGCATCCTAAAATACTTGATCCATCATTTGTTCGAAAAAGCCACGTCGAATTCGCTTGTAAAAATCCTTACTTTCTTCAACGTCCGACCTACTTGAATGAAATTCAACAAGAAAATCCGCCAAAGCTTGAGCTTTAATCGCACTTCGAGGAGTGAATAAGATATCATATTCTCCCAACTCTACCGACCACTTGGTCATCCTCCCCAAAATATCAGGATGTTACAAAACATTTTTCAAAGCAAATGAAGTTTGAACTTCAATGGTATGAGCTTGGAAATAAAGGTGCATTTTTAAGCAGCTACCACCAATGCTAATGCCAACTTCTTGAGCTTCAAATACCTCTTTTCTGCTGCCACTAAACTTTTGCTAACATAGTACACCGACTTTGAAATTCCTGAATCTTCACTTATCAATAGTGCACTTACTGCAAAATATGATACCGCAATGTACAAAAAGAGCTTTTCTTCACTTCGAGACTTCGATAAATTTTTTGGTGATGATAAAAAGTTTCCGAAGCTTGTAAACTTTTCTTCACAATCTAAAGTCCACTCAAACCTTTTTGGCTCCCGCAACATTTGAATGAAAGGAAAATATTGGTCAGCAAATCTAGATATAAATCTATTAAGTGTTGTTAACCTTTCTATTAAAACTTACACTTGTTTAATCGTTCTAGGTGAATTCATTGCTACCAAAACTTTAATTATTTTAGGTCAGCTTCTATCCCTCTTTTACTGATAATATAACCCAAGAAGTTTCCATATCGAACTCCAAAAATACACTTTTCAGAATTAAGCTTTAATCATATTGCTCTTAGATTAAAAAACGTCTCCTCTAAATCTTCCAAATATGCATCGTCCACCAAGCTTTTAACCACCATATCATCGATATACACCTCCATGTTTCTTCTGATCGCAGTTGCAAATGCTCTATTCATTAACCTATGATAAGTACCTCCGCTGTTTTTCAACCCAAAGGGCATAACCTTTTAACAATGAAATTCTCTATCAGTAATGAAAGTAATGCACTCTTCATCCTTCGAATTCATTTGGATCTGGTTATATCCTGCAAAAGCATCCATAAAGTTAATATTTTGTTTCCCGAAGTAGAATCAATCAGCTGATCTATCCGAGGAACAAGAAATGAGTCTTTAGTACAAGCTCAATTTATGTCTGTAAAATCCACACACATTTTGCACTTTCCGATCTTCTTCTTGACCACAACTGGATTCGTCGTCCATAAGGGATATTGCAACTCCTTTATATATTCGACCCGAGATAAACGATCCACTTGGGAAACGATTGCTTCTACTTTTTCTGATGAAAATACCCTTTCTTTTTTTAATTATCGGTTTCAGCTTTGGATTGACAGACAAAATATGACATATTACTTCGATGGACACACCTATCACATCCTCCTTTTTAAGAGAAAACGTCCAAATTATAAGACAGAAACTCTAATAGTCGCTGATGTAAAAATGGGCCAGTAAGGTTCCTATTCGAAGTACTTTTCCCTCAGAAAAAAGTGTATTTTTCAATTTTGTCACTTACTGTTAAGGACCCTGGGGTGTCCCTCAGATCGTCAACCCGTTCATTTAAATCCGAGGTTAACCCTCTGACTGTTATTCATTCAATATATCTCTATTGTTGGATCCTCAGATCTGAAGTGTTGTGGCATATCACTCTTTTGCAACTTTCTGGTAATTTTGAATGACCACCACACGATCTTCGACCACATACTTAAGACATTGATGTACTTTCGACACAACCCCATACATTCTGGACAACCAAGATCTTCCAAAATAGCGTTGTAACTTGTGGGACAGTCCACCGCCATAAAGAGTACTTGAACTTTCTTCTTTAATGGTCCATTTCCTAAACTCACCTCCCCCTTAAATTCTCCTATCACCCGAGCTGTCATACCAGTGAATCCAATGATCGTGCACTCTAACTCGATAATCCAAGGAGGATTACGCATTCTGTAATATGTTGCTTTGGAAAAGACATTTGTAGAGCTGCATGTATCTATGAGCACATGTCTAATTTGAATTCCAGTCACCTCTGCCCCAATGACTACCTCATCCTCGTGCGGCCCTACAGTTCTTCGCAAGTCGTCATCATCTAACAAAATAAAAGGAATGTACTTTTTGCTGTATAAATGAGTGGGCATCCTCATTTCAATCTGAGTTGTCAAATTGATAACATGCCTCTTTCTCAAACTATCATTAGTTCTAGCCATTGAACCGCCTCCAAAAATAGCCAATGACTCAAAGAACCCACCAAAGCTTCGAACATGTCCTTTCTGTACTGGTTCTTCGACAACCATCAGAATCAACCTATATAGATTTTTATCTGTATTCTGAAGCTGCATCGAACTCATCAGCATTTGAATCTAGAATCAACAAATTCTCAGCTTGCGCATTTTGGTTGGCCGACCGTGAATTCGATGTCGGAGTTTTCGATGTATTTTCCTGTGACTTCACATAAATAAAAAAACTTTCCATTTTCAATCAGAATTCATTTTTCAATGCAATGCAGTCATTGGCATCATGACCATTGTCTTCGTGATATCTCTAAAATTTATTGTTCCACTCCTTCTTGACTTGTTAATTTGAGCTCGATTCCTGAAATTCACGAAGCTCTTGTTTTTGTCAAAAATTGCAGCCACACTCTCCATGTTCATAATTATCCAAACTTGTCTTCGTCAAAACAAATTGTTTTGTGTAGTCCTTCAACGTTACTTGTCTCTCATTTCTTTACTTCCAACAAATTTCATTCGAAAAGCAGTATAGAAATCTCTAAAATTTGAGATAGATCCCCTTAGAATTGTTTTTTACCACTTCAGAGTTGTTCCTTTAAAAGTCTGTGAGAAAGCACGACACACCAGCCTGTTGTCGTCTTCAAAGTTCATCATGTAATTTTTAAATTGTTCGATGTGATCATCGGGATCCTGCAGCCCATCAAACTTTTCAACCTTGGAAATATCAAAACGCTTCGGAAGCGTAATAGATCTGATTTCACTTGTCAGCGGAGAATTACTCGAATCGACGTCTTGCACATACTGATCTTTAGTCCCAATGAATGCATACAAATTCCAATCTGTCTTCGCATACTGATTCGATGTATTACCGTCACATTAATAATGGAGTAGGTACCCACAACTAATATCAAGGAGAAACATCGAAGCAGAGTAGAATTAAGTAGAACAGGAGAAAGCAGAGCGGGGCTGAATAGAACAGAGCCGAGCAGGATAACCCATAGAAGAACAAAAGGAAAGACTAGAAGAGCCGACAAAGCATTCAATCCAAGCAGGTAAGATATAAGATCGGGTGCTGTTGATCTAAGTCGGGCAGAGCATGATTAGAAATACCCACGCTCAGCAAAGCGGATACATCAAAAAGAAGATATGAAGGCTAAGTCGCGCTCAACGTTTAGTCTAGCAGAGCACGATCAAAAGTAGGCACGTCCGGCTCAAGTCGATATGGAATTTGGCGCACAACATCACTCGATTAAGGAATAGTTAACATCAAAGCTGATTGGGCAGACAAGACAGCTCCAACGCCGACCGAGCAAAACAACAAGGGCTGCTTTGCTCGGAAAGTTATAAAACTAACTGTTTACGTCGACAAGTATTGATGAAGTCAGCATGGTGGACTGTAGTAAAGACCACTAATGATGGATAGATAGTCAACAGTCAAATATTCAAGGATCGCTGATTAAGGAGAATATATAGCAATCAACTTAATACAGGTCTCGACCCATTAAATATTTGTAATTAATAAGGGAGTTACGGCCAAGAGTAGTATATATAAGGGATAAAAGACATTATAAAGGGACATATTCAGAAATCCTCTCGAATTAATAATATTACTATCTTGGAATTTTGGCATTTTAGGTTTTTCCAATAACATTTTTGGCGCCTTCTGTGGGAAAGATCAAAACAAGTTCTTTTTTTCAAATGGTAGTAACTCGATCCGGGATTGATATTGAACCGAACGAGAGACGCATCACCATGGCCAACCCTAACCAATTGACTGATCTTGCATGAGGGTCAACACTACCGCCCCCATCCAACTAGGACAGCCTGGAGGAAGCCTTGCAGAGAAACGTTCCGACTCCGGTAGACCCACCAGTGGCATCAGCCATCACAGAATAGGGCACCAACTTTGGCCGACCGCCCACTACAACCTAGCCTTCCAGAGGACACAACCGAGGTTCAGCGATTGGAGCAACAGATTTTAACGATGCAAGCAGCCCAAGGAAAGGAAGATTGCGACCAGGAAGTCAGGGATTTAGCAAACAAGGTGACCATAGCAGAGCTGCAGGAAGTTGTTAACATACTTGGTGTGGATTATTTTCGACTAAGGGTAATTTTGTCAGATGTTTTGTGGTGTTTCAAGGGTAATAAATGTTTAAGTGTTTTATAGTGAGAGATTTAATCTTCTTGGTTGTATTAAATATTCATTACCCTCATTAATGAAAGTGGTTGGGTATTTATACCTTTAATTATGGGCCGTATGGGCTTTCGGGTCAAACTTATAAAATCGGGTCGAGTTCAAAAGCCCATTAGTTTATTAAGCAGATTGGTAACTAGCTTAGTCAAAAGGTGTTTAGTGTTTTAATACTTTTGTCCTGTCCAGATGGTTCAATGGGTGATTATTGTCCAGATTGCCCCTGTCCGGTTTCCACAGTGAGTGGCGAATATTTCCGGACTCATTAGTAGCCCCTTTTTTAGGTTTTGTCGAACGCCTTTGGCAAGACCTAAAAAATCTTCTTAGGCACTTGTAACATTCTCCGGACTGTGTAAGTGTTTAGTTTAGGATTTATCCGGACTGAATACTTCTCAGAAGTTCAAAAAAATTGCTATGGATCGTGGGACACGTATCACCTTTTGATTCGCCTCACCAGCCGTTTTCTTCCTAGAACGGCGCTCCCACTAATCCCAAAAAGCAACCTCTTCATTTAATACCTATGACGTCAGCGCCGCCTTCAATCATTATTTTTGCCTTTTCTTTTTCTCCTAGGTATTTGGTAACTCTTTTTGTCTTACTAGTATAAATTACTTCTTTTCACTCTCTCATTTCTTCATTTCAAAGCTTTCACTTCTCTTCTCAAAAATCTTCTTGTGTAGGTTTATGTTCACGGCAAGAAACGCATTGGTGAAATGTGGGTGGCTTAATCTTTCAGAGTTAGAAAAAGCACAAAGGGTTGAGCGAGAGAGACGTATTGTTGCGAGTCTTCCAGTTTCTCCAAACGATAAGCCCAAAACACCATCTTCAGAAGCTGATCGAGGTTCATCTTCTGCTAGAATTTCCAAACCCAGGCGTTTGTTTCAACCAAATCTTTCGCCCATTCTATCAAGCTCCTCGGTTCAAGTCACGGCCCACTGTTGAACGAGAAAAAGTCGTATCAAGCACAATGAGACCCTCTCCATTTATAGCTATGGGGTCAGATGCTGAGAAATCCTCTGAAAATGTTACCCTTTGCTGGGCATGCCGTTTAGTAAAGGGTCAAGCTGTTGTTTCACAATTTAAGTCCCCAAAATCAGGGCCTCCTAAGTCTAGGGCAAAGGACAAAGCTACAGGATCAGGGGCATCTATTAGAGTCCCAAAATATAAATCCTCTGGAAGGCCACTGGAACTAGCTCTCAAAATGAGCCCTCCGGAATTGAGCTCCAGCCAGACACCAGGCCCCTAAGAGAGGGTGATGCTCAATCGTCCGGACAACTTACTGAGCCTGCCACCAGCACTCCCCCACCAACAACAACTGACAAACCTTCCATGGTGATGGAAGAGGTGGTGGAGGACAGTATAGAAGAATCTCAATTTGAGACTGACGTCTCCGGATAGACAATGCAAGCTGCCACTGATAAAAAAGGCAAGGGTAAAGAGAAACTGTGTTTGAAACATTCGGACCTGCCGGAGTGCTTGGAAGGTAAAGTGGGACCCTGCTTCCACAAGATGAACGTGGAGTATCTGTTGGCCATGCAGAACATCAACTATGTCTACACTCACACTGTTGAGTTAGGCCGGATCCGGACGAAGTGGGGGATCCCCGAGTCTATCAAGGTGAGGATACCGGTCACTACGGAGAACCCAGTGGACTGTAAGCTTAGCGAGATAGCCATTTATACAGAGCTGTTTGACTGGGGGCTCATATTTCCCTTAGACCCAGAGATTATCAGATACTTTCATCTGATAAAGCTCTGTCCAAGCCAACTGAGTCTCAATGCTTGGTACACCCTTACGACCTACATTATGGCCTCTAGGCTCTCCGGAATACCGCTTCCAATGGAGCAATTCGCTGCTGTGGCCAGCCTCTGCAAGAACCAAGTCATCCCTTTCTACCACTACAACATGGGAGATAACTTTAAGGTGGTGGATGATCTGCTTGAATCATAAAAGAATTGGAAGACCCGATTTCTGTTTATTAGTGGGATTTGGGAAAACGGGAGGAAAATCAAGGTTGGTGTCAACCCTAGCATGCTCACCAGCAAATGGAAAAGCTCAGGTAAATATTTAATCATGCTTGTCTTTCTTTCCTTATAAAAAATATGTTTCTAAACTGCTCTTCGTTTTCTTTGGGTAGTGCTGCCGAAGGAGTTCTCCGACTATGTGGAGGAGGGGCAGACAACATGTGCCAAGTTGAATGCTTGGACTGCTGACAAATGGGGAAATCATTTCCACAATTGCTTCGCCGCCGTCAATTTAGTGAGGTCCCACCTCTGGAACACAGTAGGCCGGAGGGACTTTACTTGGGAGGAGCTGACCACTCTACCTCCTCCGGTTGTCATCCTCCAGCCTCCTACCTTCCTCCAAGCTCCTCAAACATGGTTACCTTCAATGGTAAGTCTTTTTCTGTTTCATGGGAGAATGACATAGTGACTCATTCTTTGCTGAGAAACATTCTACTAGTACTCAACCTGGAGAGGCAAGTGTGAATCCAATCTACCCTTATCAACACACTCAACGCAAACAAAAAGAGCTTATCTAATGACCTCCTTAATGCCAATCAGAGTGTTGATGCATTAATGAAAAATCTCGAGGAGTTGAAGAAGGGGAAAGAAGACTTGGCCAACAGGCTGGCCACTTGAGAGACAGTTAACACAGAACTCTAAACCAAGTGTTCTGGCTTGGAGAAGGATCTCTCCACTTCGAAGGAGGAGGTGAAGGCCAAGGATAATGTCATCCAAACCCTGTCCGGTGACAAAACTTCTCTTGAAGATGATATGTCTAAAGTCACCAAGGAGAAAGAGGATTTGATAAAGGAGCTGGAGAAGACAATCCAGGCCAAGATTGATACATACACCAACAAGGTGATAGATTTCCAAGAAGAGAGGTATGCCAAAGTCAAAACTGACATGGTCTTGCGTTTTCATCGAACATTCCCGAAGAGGACGCTTGTTACTCTATGTCAATATGTGGAATACGAAGATCTCCCATTCTATACTATGGTAGATGGTGATAGGGACAAATATTCCAGTGGTTATGATGATACCACCGATGAAGAAGAAGGGACCGGAGAGAGCCCCAATGATGAACCCAAAGATTCAAAGAAGAAACAAGACGAAGCAGGAACATCCAACGGAGTCCAGCCCTAAAATTTTAACTATTTTCTGTTTATCTTTTATTCTTATGTCAGACTAAAGTCCTTGGATGGCCAAGGAATTTTTGTAATCGTGTCTGGCTCATGCCTAGATAAGCCTTTTCTTTTTAAACTTCAAAGTCCTTGGATGGCCAAGGAATTCTTACATGTTTTAATATTATTCCCCAGTGCTAGCCGGACAGTTTTATTTTGCACAATTCTTGCCTTGTTTTATGTTTTCCCAATCTTGATGGCTGATGTTTAAATAGCCCCTAGTTATTTTACAAGTATTTTAAAGTGAGAGTGTTTAAATTTTCCGATGATAAATGTTTAAATGGTCATCATTCCACCAGATCAATCCGATTTGTCAATGATACTTAGAAGGCTGTAAAGAAACTATCAATCAAACAACTCCGAATTGTTTAAGAAGGCATCAAATTTTATTTGAAAACCCGGACACCTCATTAAAACCTCCCCGCGCCACCAAGGTAGGAAAAAGTATGCCCTTAATATTTACATGCACTTTAAACAAGTAAATATTTACATGACTTTCATTCTACATACAACCGGAGGTGTTCAATGTTCCAGGGGTGATTTAAGATTCTTCAATATTTATCTTGAAGCTTGTATATCCCAGGCTTAAGCTTTTCAATGACCACATAGGGTCCTTCCCAATTCGGAGCTAGCTTGCCGGACTGTTCTCTTTAGTATGTAGGAAGACTTTTCTCAACATTTTATCCCCTGGTTGAAAATCCCTTCTTCTGACTCTTGAAGCAAGCATGTTTCTCATCAATCCGTGATAATGGGTGGCTCTAAGATGAGCCTTAACTCTTTTCTCTTCTATCAAGTTGAGTTGACTTCTGATTTCCACTTCATTAGCCTGTTCGGAAAAATTGTGGACTCTGTATGATGGAAGAATTGCCTCTATAGGAGCAATTGCATCCATCCCATATACCAAGGCAAACGGGGATTCCTGCGTAGCAGCTCCAGGAGTAGTCTGGTAGGCCCACAACACTTCTTGTAGATAACTTGGCCACTTTCCAGGAGCCTCTTCTAAATTCTTTTTAAGACCAGACAAAATGGTCCTTTTTGCCACTTCAACCTGACCATTCTCCTGTGGGTGAAAAGGAGAAGAGAAGCAATGTTGAATGCCTCTAGAGACACAGAAATTCTCCATATCCTTGTTATCGAATTGTGGCCCATTGTCTGTGGTTATATTCTATAGAACCCCAAATCTGCAGCAAATATTAGATAAAATAAATTTTATAACAGCTTTTGAAGTAGTTCCTAATAAGGGGGCAGCTTCTATCCACTTTGAAAAATAATCAATGGCTACAATGATAGTTCTGCACCCTCTAGACGCCATACGTAGAGGTCCCACCAGATCCAGCCCCCAACGAGCAAAAGGTATTGGCTCAAAAATCAACTCCAAATGGACAGCTGAGATATAAATTTCATTACCATATCTTTGGCATGGAACACACTTCTTTACCAATTCATTGGCATCTTCCATTATGGAGGGCCAGTAGTATCCGGCTAATAAGACTCTTCGAGTTAAAGCTCTATTATCACAGTGTGTTGACCCTTCACCACCATGCAGTTCAGACAGCACTATTTGGGACTTCTTGTAAATGATGTCTCTTATGATTAAAAAACAACGAGCCCTATACTTCATTTTATTGCTACTGTTTTTTCCGGAGGCAAAATGCCATCTGAAATGTATTGAAGAAGAGGATACCTCCAGTCTTTAGGTTGACCCACTTGTATATTTAAACTTTCCTCCTCTTCCTTGCTATGATTGAGTTGAATGGATGGGCACTCATGCACTTGAATCCATGGGTAGGACTCAGCATCCATCAGACTTTTGCTGATATAGTACACCGGAAGAGGATAATTGTCCACCTCCCTTACTAGTACCGCACTTATGCACATTCGGAGACTGCTAAATATATATACAATATTTCTCCATCAATAGGTTTAAACAGGGTTTTGAGGGATGATAAGTGCTTCTTTATTTCATCAAAATCCTCGTCGCACTGTGGAGACCAATTGAATTCTTTGACACCCATTTAAGTTTGGAAAACGGGGCACACCTATCCGAAGACCTTGAAATAAAATGGTTTAGAGCAGCTAACCTCCCCATTCAATCTCTGTACTTCTTTAATATTCCGAGGAGGATCCATCTGCAGTAAAGTATTAACTTGATCTGGGTCAGGCTGTATCCCTTTCTCACTTATCACATACCTAAAACACTTTCCGGACTGCACTCCGAAAATGCATTTTTCTAGATTTAATTTTGAATTAACTTTTACCAAGTTGGCAAAAGTCTCTTGCAGATCTACCAAGTGTAACTCTTCTTCCACACTCTTTACCATCATGTCATCAATGTAGACTTCCATATTTCTTCCAATCTGATCAGCGAATGCTTTGTTCACCAACCTCTAATAAGTAGCCCTATCATTCTTTAATCCAAAAGGCATTACCTTGTAACAATAAAGGCCCCTATCAGTAACAAAAGTAGTGTGTTCTTGGTCCTTCGGATCCACTTGAATCTGATTATAACCGGAGAAGGCGTCCATAAAGGACAACAACTTGTTTTCAGATGTGAAGTCCACTAACTGATCGATCTGGGGGACCGGATATAGGTCTTTTGGGCAAGCCATATTAAGGTCAATAAAATCGATGCACATACGCCACTTCCCGTTTTTATTTTTTACTAACACTGAATTGGCTATCCATAAAGGGTATTGAGATTCCTTTATGTTCCCCATCTTAGTAAGTCGGTCAACCTCTTGTAATATGACATCAGCTTTCTCCTTAGAAAAAGCTCTTCTCTTCTGCACAACGGGTGCTACATCTATTCGGATGGATAGCTCGTGTGATATAACATCTACAGGGACTCCGGTTACATCAGCATTGCACCAAGCAAAAACGTGTTGATGGTTTGTTAAAAAAGATAATACTTTGCTTATTAGCTCTGATGTCATCTTAGATCCAGTCTTGACACTTCTTCCTTCGGCCAGGGAGTGAATTTCAACCTCTTCAATTGGTATTAAAACACAAGGGGTCTCTCCTGGGTCATCAATTTCACCCTCTCCCAGAGGGCCCCTCCAACTGCTAATCTTCACTGATCTGAACTTCCCCCAAAGTCCTAGGGGCCACTGATGTTGCATAACATTCCATTGCTATCTTCTGACTACTCCGGACAACTCCCGCTTGTTCTTGCAGAGCGTATTTTAAACATTGGTGCACTATTGAAGCCACGGCATGCATCCTGGAGAGCCAAGACCTTCCCAAAATGGCATTATAGCACGTGGGACAATCCACCACAACAAAAAGTACTCTGACCATTTTCTTAAAATGGCCCTTGCCCAACAAAACCTCCTCCTCAAACTCCCCGACTACGTCCGCAGAGCTTCCAGTGAAACCCACAATAGACCTGTTTGAACGTTGAATTACTACTGGATTCTTCATTTATTTATAGGAAGTTAAAAAGAGGATATTGGCTGAGCTGCCACTGTCCACCAAAATTCGTCTAATATCATTGCCCCCAATGGATGCTCCTATCACCACAACATCTTCATGGGGACCAGCTATGTCCCTTAAATCATCTTCATCAAAAAAAATGAAGGGAAAAGGAATTTGCGACTAAAGGGAAGTCATGCCTTCTTCCAATTAAGTAGCCAGGGTGTGAACATGCCTCTTCCTTGAAGAATTAGTTTGTGCAATCATGGTGTCCCCCCCAAATATGGTAAGTGACTCAAAAAAGCTTATGAGCCCGGACACCGTCTTGGTGTGTTCTGTGATTATGCCCACCTTATCTGAGCTGGATCAGGATCCAAATACTCTAACTCCACATCGAATCTTTTAATAATTACCATGTCCCCGTGCGGAGCCGACGTCCCTGCATTGTTTGTTGGGCCGGTCCGATGAGCATTATCGGGCCTATTCTCACTTCTTCTTTTAAGATAAGCTCCCAATTTTCCTCTTTCAATTAAATTTTTCACCTCTTGTTTCAAAGCGATGCAATCTTCTGTGTTATGGCCAGTATCATGATGATATTGACAGAAACAAGTATTACGACTTTCCCTCGGAGATTGAAGCGCAGTCGGCTTCCTAAAATGTACTTCGTCTTTTATTTTGTCATAGATGGTTGCCATATTTTGTTTCAATTCGGCAACCCATTCCGGTTGGACCCAAAGCCCTCGCTTAATTCTGGATTGCTGGCTCTGAGCTGGTGTTGGGTGAGATTGAGCTTTGGCCTTGTTGGGACCCTGTCCAGCTTCCTTAGCCTTGTACCCAGACTGATTCTGGTTCTGGTTTGGTGCAACTGGGGCCGATCTCACTTGCATGTGCACCCTAGTCTTCTTCGTTTCATCCACGTTGATTTGCTTTCCCACCTGATTCAATAAACCACCCCCACGTCATGGCCTTCTTCATGGTTACCGAATTGACCAAATTGTCAAGGTTCAGACCCTATCTTAGATAAGCTATTTCTACTTATTCAAAGCAATCAACTAATCCATTCTTAGTGTTCACAAAGCGACTTATATATTCTTCCAATGATTCATTTGGTTCTTGGGCACAATGGATAATATTGTCTCAATTTCCCTTCACCTCCTTACTTCCGACGAACTTCCTCCGGAAGGCCACCCAAACGGTATCAAAATTTCTGATGCAACCCTGTGGAAGGCTATTATACCACTTTAGAGAACTCCCCGTAAAAGATTGAGAGAATGATCTACAAAGAAACTTATCATCATCTTCAAAATTCATCATAAAGTTTTTAAACTACTCCAGATGATTATCTGGATCTTTGCCCCATCGTATTTTTCCATCTTAGTATTGTCAAACCTCTTTAGAAGGTTTCCGGATAGTATCTTGGAAGACAATGGAGATTGTCTCCAATTCCGGCCACGACTAAACATAGTGTCTTCATTGGGTGTTGCAAAGATACCTGGTTCATCATGAAAAACGAAAGGATCCATCAACAGATGGTTTATATGTCTCCGGCCATGGCTGTGGCTATGAGATGACTCTTTACCTATATGCCTTTTCAATCTTCCATGCCTATCCCTCTTTCTTAAATATTTTTTACCAACTTTTGCTTCTTCTTAGACCTGCCTTCATCACTACTTGATGACAGGGACTCCTCAACTTCATCTTCATTTGAGGAGCTACTAGAGGATTATGAATCTGGGCTCTCCACCGGTTTAGACCGGTGAGACTTCTTTGAGCTAGCATGAGTCTTTTTAGTACTCACATGGGTCTTTGCTGATGGGTCATGCTCCCTTAGATTGTCCGTTTGGTGAATAGCTGACACTTTTGATTTTTCTTTCAAGCCCATCTCTACCCTTTTAGCTGCCCTCAAGGCTTCTATCTCAACTTTCAACCTGTCTCGCTCTTCAATTTTATATTCATCGTTTTCTCCCACTACTTCTGCCAAAGTTGGTGGCACTGCCTGCTCGTCTGGATTCATCCGAATTGGGTTTTCTTGCTGGTTTTTAATGTTAGATTGAGGCACCTTCTCCTCCCACTGTGGTCGCCAATTTGGTGTGGATTATTTTCAACTGAGGGTGATTTTTTCAGATGTTTTGTGGTGTTTCAAGGGTATTAAATGTTTAAGTGGTTTGTAGTGAGAGATTTAAGCTGTCTGAATGTATTAAATGTTCATTACCCTCATTAATGAAAGTGGTTGGGCATTTATACCTTTAATTATGGGCCGTATGGGCTTTCGAGTTAAACTTATGAAATCGGGTCGAGTTCAAAAACCCATTAGTTTATTAAGCAGATTAGTAACTAGCTTAGTCAAAAGGTATTTAGTGTTTTAATACTTTTGTCATGTCTGGATGGCTCAGTGGGTGATTATTGTCCGGATTACCCCTGTCCGGTTTCTATAGTGAGTGGCGAATAGTTCTGAACTCATCAATATTGACAGCAAAACTGCGTTCGGACGATCACCAGCATCCTCCGAAATCGGTCGTCAAAGTAAGTCGAGCAGCAATAGGGGAAGGATCCTCCAAAAGCACAAGCTCGGTGAAGGAATTAGAGACAACGGTGGGCAAAAACGCCAGAAGCAAACCACGCCTAAGGATGGCAAGGGAGGAGTGAGCGAGAAGTATGATCATGTACGCCTGACTATGGTTGCTTACGTTCTCAAAGAGTCACCGTTTACCGAATCAACGCCCGGTAGCTTACGAAAACCCAGCGCGATAATTTACTCAACTCACAGAGTCTATCTCCACCATTTACGACTGCACCCGAGACAAGATCCGATACCAGACCCTTCGATCCATGTCCGCCCCGAGCTACAAGAGATTAACACGGCATATCTACGGATACCATAATGATCACAGTCATGCAACCAACGACTGCTGATAATTATATGAAGAAATACAGCTATTGGTGGACAACGGCATGTAAATACAATTCGTACGGCAGCACAGATTAGGGTTTCAGAGCATCAACCCAGAGAGCACTCATAATAGACAAGAAGAGCCCCGACAAAATGAGTTATCCGGTCGCCAGGAGGATTGAATAAAGTGGATGCTCACCATCTCCGGAGGAGGTTCTTTAACTGAGGCGGACTATCAGGTGAGGATGAGGTCCAGGGATGATGAGCAGATTTTTTCCGTAGGCGGGCTGTCTTACAGTTACTACCAGGACCCAGTTATTGACCTCGTTTTCAACAACGACGATATGAGAGGCGTAGCCACCCCTCACGAGGACGCTCTGACCATAGCTCTGGACATTGGATGGATATGGTGACAAAAATATTGTTCGATCGCGGGAGCTAGGCTAATATTATATTCAAAGCCAGTTTCGATCAAATACTGGGAGTCCCACCATATAAACCCACCCAACGCACTCTAACCGGGTATGAAGGAAAAATATCTCAATGTGTCGGGGAAGTTAAGTTGCTGGTAAAGGCAGGGTATGAGGCGACAAAAAAGGAGCTCAACACCATCTTTCTTATTTCAGATAACTCGAGCCTGTACCACGCAATTGTAGGACGCCCATGGTTACACATAATGGAAGTGACCCCCTGCACCTTTCGCTAATGCGTTAAGTACCCAGTTGGCAATTCAGTAGGCATTATTCGCGGCAGCCAACGAGCAGCACGAACTTGTTACTTGGTGATCGTAGATCCCAGCAAACTCATCAGATAGCAATTAGCCGGCGAGGGAGGTACTGATTAACCAACCAAAACCCCTCACCCGACGTTATGGACGACCCCCGTGATAATGAGGAACAGGATATCGAGCCCAAAGACATCGTCAACGAAACCCTTTCGAACGGGCATGTCCTTCACCTTGGGGAAACTTTGGATGCAAGTTTCAAAACTCTATTAGTATATTTATTGTGTAGAAATTTAGATGTTTTTGCATGGACTGCTCAAGATGTTACAAGAATTGACCCGTACATATGCCATGGTATAACATATGCCATGAGCTCAACATCGACAGATGAGCAAGACCAGTACAATAGAAGCGCCATTTTTTTCTAGCGAAAAGCAGACAGCCATCACCTCGGAGGTCGCCAAACTACTTGGGCTCAGCCACACTCGCCGCGTCCGATACCACGTGTGGATGGCTAACTCGGTACTAGTAAGAAATAAGAGTGGCGAATGGCACATTTGCGTCGACTTCACCGATTTAAACAAAGTATGCCCAAAATATGCTTACCCATTTCCAAGCATCGATCAGTTGGTAGATTATGCATCTGGTTGCGATTACATATCATTCATGGACGCGTATTCTGGGTACAACCAAATCCGAATGCTCTTGAGCGGCGAAGAGCACACCACTTTTTAAACCGAGCGAGGCCTTTACCGCTATACTGTCATGCCGTTCGGACTAAAGAACGCGAGTGCCACCTACTAGTATCTCGTCAACCAAATTTTCAAAAATCAGTTAAGCCATGACCTAGAATCCTACATCGATGACATGATAGTCAAAACTAATGACATCGAAGGACATTTAAGAGCATTGCATGACGTATTTGCCATCTTACATAAGTATAACCTCAAGTTGAATCCACTAAAATGCTCTTTTGGTGTTCGAACATGAAAAAATTTAGGATATGTGGTCAGCAAGAAAGGCATTGAGGCTGATCCCACGCAACTACAGGCGTTATTACAAATGGCGCCCCCATCCAACATCAAAGAAGTCTAATGCCTAATCGGACGCCTCGCGGCCTTGTCCCGCTTCATATCAAATGCCTCAAACAAAAGCCAACCTTTCTTTGGAGTGTTACGAGGCATGAAGAAATTTTATTGGAATAGTGAATGTGACACTACCTTCACCGCTTTGAAAGCATATCTCACCTCTTCCAAAATACTTACTGCTCTGGCACCATGTGATTCTTTGTATATGTATTTGTCTGTCTCTGCCCATGTTGTCAGCGCGGTTTTAGTCAATGAAACAAGAAAGCTTCAACCCCCGGTTTACTACACTAGTAAGTTATTAGTCGATGCCGAGACGTGCTATATAGATCTTGAAAAACTCGTTTTGGGTCTGGTAATAGCAGCGCGCAAGATGCAACCATATTTCCAAAGTCACACTATCACCATCTGCACATCCTCTCCTCTGCACACTATACTACACAACTCCAACATTTCGGGGCGTTTAACTAAATGGTCCATCGAACTCGGAGAGTATGATATCCAGTTCGAGCCACGCAGAGCCATCAAGGGCCATGTTGTGGCCGATTTCGAATTTTCCACCCCCCAACCAGCCGGCGAAAACTTTGATACCTGTATGGAGAGGAATTCTTGGAACTTAGAAGTCGATGGTGTGTCCTCTAACTCGGGTGGCGACGTGGACATCCTTTTAGAAACCCCAGCCGGGGAGAAAATTAAGTAAGCTATCTGATTCAACTTCCCATCAACCAATAACGACGCAGAATATGAGGATGTTATTGGAGGGATGTGTTTAGCACAAATCTGCGATGCGACCAACCTTCACGTGCGCTCGCATTCCCAACTAGTTATCAATTAGGCTAAGGGTATTTTTGACGCTAAGCAGGAAGCCACTAAAACCTACCTCGCGATCCTTAAGAGAATTGAAGTGAAGTTCCAATATGTCCAGTACGAACAAGTACCCCGCCTCGCCAACTCTACAGCCGATACATTGGCCAAAGCGCCCACAGCCGCTGACCACTCTCTTCTTATAACCCATGAACTTCCAAGTACCGTCCATTTTACCCAGAAATTTCAGGTGTGTTCGATCGAAAATACCCACGATTGGCGCAGCCCCTTCATCGAGTACCTCACCTAAGGCAGGCTACCACAAGATAAAGCCCTCGCCCGTACATTCTAGGTCAAAACAACCAAATACTGCCTCCTCGATAACACACTATACTGTAAGAGTACCACCAGGCTGCTCCTCCACTGCCTAAATAAAGAGGAAGCTGCATCAGTATTTAATGATTTACATGCATGAGACTCTAGGGCCCGCTGTGGTCATCGCAGTCTTATACGTCGTTTCCTTCTTGCATGATTTTATTGGCCTGAACTTGCCACCGACGCCGAGCTCTTAGTTCAAAAATGCCATGCGTGCCAACAATATGCTAACTCTGCCCACAAGTCGGGCGAGCCGATGACAGCAACCCCTATTCCCTGCCCTTTCGATAAATGGGGAATCGGTCTCGTTGGACCTTTGTCGATGGCTACAGAAAAATGTTTATTTTTAATCGTCGCGATAGATTACTTTACAAATAAGGTAGAAGCCAAAGCACTAGAACGCACCCGATCCCAAGAGGTATGTGACTTCATACACCACCAAATCCTAACACACTTTGGTATACCACAAGTTCTAATGATGGATAATGGGCCTCAATTTCATAACAAGGCATTCTCTACATTTTGCTACAAATTTGGCATCGTGAAGCACTTTTCCACCCTCTACTACCCACAAGCGAACGGGAAAGTCGAGGTTACCAACTGTACAATCCTTGACGGTATTAAGAAAAAAATGGTTGGGGCAAAAGGAAGCTGGCCAGATAAACTAGCTGACGTGTTGTGGGCTTATCAAACAACCCCTAGGGCCACCACTTTTTCGACTCCTTTCTCTCTGCTCTATTGATCCGAGCCCTTCGTACCAACTGAAATACTGATCCTATCTCATCGTATCGTTACTTACTTTGAAGCAGACAATAACGTCAGACGAGCAGTAGACATCGATCTAATTGAAGAAGGACGAGATCAGGTGCGCATAAGAGCAGCACATTACAGAAGTCCGATGAGTGCTCGTTTTAACTCTAGGCTTCGGCCACGGACCTTCAACGTCGGCGAACTTGTTATGAAAAAGGTTTTCTAAGGATCCGGTGACCAAAAACTCGGGAAGCTTAGTCCTAATTGGGATGGACCCTACACCATAATTGATAAATGCTATCATGGGGCATTCTGTCTTGCTGATGCCGAGGGAAATTCCCTTAAGCACCCATGGAATATTAGTCACCTTAAGTTATACCATAATGTGATGTAAAATTTTTGATGCGCTCTATTTCCTTTCTGATGGCCCGGAAGGTTTTTTTAATGAGGAATCTACATATCTATCATCAATACATTTATCGTTTTTTCACCATCTTTGTGTTTATACATATTTTCTGTAACTCTGCCATAGGGTCATCGACCACGCTTAAAGGGCTAGGCAATATGGGCCATATTGTGCCACATTTAGAAAATATTTAATAAATATAACAAATGGGCCGATTGGCCACGTCAGCTGGGCTATGTTAACGGGCCATACTATGCTCAATACCGCACTCAGGTATTAATAACCGCGAACTACTCCAAGCCCAATAGGTTACGCAAATGGTTGAATTGGTCGCTCCGCGGACTCCACTATGGCCACTTTGTTAGTCATAAGTTACGCAATGAGCCCCACTGTGCTCGATCTTGCAGAAATTTTTTTCAATCCGAACAACTTAAAAGCATAAACATGCACTATACAATTGATATAAATCATCAAGCAGCATCAAAATACAGGTTAAATTAAACCAAGGCATATAAAGGTTTTTTTTGAAAAAAAATAAATATGTCTTTACAACTATTCTTATGCTATGTTTTGGCAAGGTTCGCTGTTGCATCCGCAACGCCTATTTTTCCCGTCTTAACTGCCGCGAGCAATTTCTGATAAGGCCCAAGATCCATTTATGGATTCAAGGCCTTCAGCTTAGCCACCAGTTTTACCTTGTCCTTATGAACTTTCCCTGGAGAAACTTGCATCACATGGCGCTCCCTGACTTCAACATTAGCATCAGCTTTCTTCTTGAGCTCAGCTACTTCACCGCGGATCTCCTCATTTTCCCTTTGCAATTCTGCCAACTGTACTTTTACATCAGCCAGCTCTACCGAGAGGTCAGCCACTTTGGAGGCCTGCTCCTCCACCCTGGTTGTCTGGCGAACATTTTGCTTCATCAGTTGCGAGTTCTAAATTATTAGCGTTACGTTCTTCTTTAACAACTCATTCTTCTGGGTGGTCAATAACGTGGTGCTCGTCATCGTCTCCAGGAAATGATTGCTCCATGCATCTCTCTCCATGCATGCCTTGCCAAGTTGGCGTAATAGCTCATCGTTCTCTTTTTGTGATTTCTCCGCTCGCTACTTAGCCACTCCATACATGTTTTTTAACCGAGCCAACTCGGTAGTCAGACCTCACACCGAGATGAAACACATAGGTTCTGGTTTGCACCTCTCCATCGTCCGACCGTCTACCGAATACATACGCTGGTACGCCAGGGCATGCGAATTAAATTTCATCTACACAATACACGTCGTTAAAACACTCTCTTTCCCCAATGCATAAGAGTCAAAGTCAGTTTCATAACTTAAAAATTCAATACCACAATACTTACCTCTAGAGCCAACTCCAATTTCCGCTACAGAATTTCACTCATAGGCAGTGTATCATAGAACGATAAATCAAAGCCATGCCGGACCTGATCAATGATCATCTGAGAGGCCGCCGGCATCACCAGCTTCACGGACGGCTCTGGCATCGATTTGGTGCGGTGCGGGGTTTGCTGAGCCCCATCCACGACCTCTCCTGACCTTTGCGTATGAAAGTCTTCAGGCACTACAACATTTACCAAGGATACCCCCGATCCAAGGTCGTGCACGAAATTCTTCATCTTTTGTGCTACATGGGGTGGAGCGGACAACATCACCAGCATCCTTCACCTGAGCCCCCATTGCTCCATCCACCTCATCCTCATCAACCAAAGTTAGTTTCTGTTGGGAAAATGGAGCGGAATTAATCACCCTTTTCTTCTATCTTTTTAGCGGACTGACTACATCCTCTGAATCTTCTTCCAACGGCCTCGTCATCTTGCTATTGCCTTCCACCCCTTCGGCCACTATAGTCAGCTGTCCCTCTTTGCTCTGCATCTCCACCTCCTCACCCTTCTGTGCCCCTTCGAGCGTAAATGATGACCCGACCGCTTCTCGTGCCTTTCACTCCGCCAGCACCGTTAGACCCAACCCGGAAAATTCTCCCTCTTCGTACCGCTGCTCCAATAGTACTCGGAACCTCTCTAAATTTTCCTCTTCTTTACTACCGCCCATTGTTACTCTCCTGTCCTCTGCTATTGAAAGTTTAGGAATGCACCACAGACCGACATTTAAATAATTCACCGCACAGAAGACCTGTGTTGGTTCGCCTCCCCAAGCAATGTGCGCCGCGGCGGACAATTTTGCCAAAATATTCACTAATCCTTTCGGACGATCTTCTTTGCACCACTCTTGGTACTTCCCTTCACATGCACCAACACATCACCAGTTATAACTACCTCTACAGACCAATCTAAATAATGAAACATTTAGAAAACCTTACACTTAGACTTCCAACGTCTCTCTAGTTGAAGATTCAACGTAGCACTCTCATGCTCCTAATTACCCGACACATAAATAAACTTATGCTTCCAAGTCTTATCAGAATTGGGGAGGTCAACGATGTGTCTCGCTCCATTTAACTGCAGATAAAAGAACGGTGACTGCGCCAGTTTGGACACCTCCATCCCAGTTAATACATCAGCCAAGCAAAAAGATATTCTAAAATATTGAGAGCTCAGGATGATACTCAACAACGTCCTCCAACCATTCGTCGTTAGCTGGTTGGGATAAATCCCAATAAAACTAAAAAAAATCCCTAATTAGCGAGGGCAAAGGGAGCCGCAGGCCCCAATCAAATAAAGTTGTATACAAACAGGTCTCCCCTTCTTCAGTTGTATAAGGTTGATTCCCTGCCCGAGGCGCCCTAATGGTCACGTCATCAGGAAACCCATACATATTCCTAAATTGCATTAGGGATTCCTCGGTCAGATACCCATACTTTGGGGTAATTTTGCCAAAATACTCTTCTAATACATCTATCTCCTCATACTCCGATTTCACTTTCATTGTTTTCTTCTTCATAGTTTTCTTTGGCGTCATGTATAAACCAAGAATTACCCAACATTGGTTATCAGAATAGGGTTTTATCGTATGATACGTGGTCTTACTCTCACTAAACCCACTATTTGTTACAACAAAACATACATTCTCAGAAATCTAAAAGCCTCTAAAACTATTTAAAGTTTTCTTTCCCTAGACTGTCTAACCTAACTTACAGTGGAAGACAAAATAGACATTGCATACCTATTTTAGTACTCCGCTCTCTGATTGTATCACCGGCAGCATCTCCCAACAGTGAGTCAAAGCGTTGCTAAGCCGCGACAAGAATTGTTCTTTTCCTCTCCAAGTCTTTCTCATGGAATTTTCTAAATAATCTTCGCAGAGTAAAATCTTAGATTTTATTTATAAAAAAAACCTCTCAATACCCAAGAAACGGTTTACTTACCCAACCGTCACCACAATAATGACACCTGTCGAATCATGCATTGAGAACTCTAATTCCTAACACGTTTTTCTACAGTAACTTGTCAGAATATTAAACCAAATCGACACACGCTATCAAATCAAAGAGTGACACGTCACCCACGCATTTTTTCATTCTTTTTTCTTTTTTTTATTATTCCGATCAGTAATTATTTCATACTAACTCATTGGAATAGGGGGAACCCTAATAAGGGAGTAGGTACCTACAACTAATATCAAGGATAAACGTTGAAGCAGAGCAGAATTAAGCAGAGCATGACAAAGCCTTGCGTAGCAGAACAGAAAAAAACTGAGCAGGACAACACATAGCAGAACAAAAAAAAAGACTAGAAGAGCAGACAAAACATTCAATCCAAGCAGGTAAGATATAAGAACGGACACGCTTGATCTAAGTCGGGCAGAGCATGATTAGAAATATGTACGCTCGGTCAAAGCAGATACATGAAAAATAAGATATGAAGGCTAAGTCGCACCCACAGAGCACCATCAAAAGTAGGCATGCCCGGCTCAAGTCAATGGGGAAGTTGGCACGCGAAATCATTGGATTAATGACAAGTTAGGATCAGAGCTGACCAGGCAGACAAGACAGCCCCAACACCGACCGAGCAAAACGACAAGGGTTTCTCTGCTCGGCAAGTTATAAAACTAACCATTTACGTCGATAAGTATTAATGAACTCAGCATAGTGGACTGTAGTAAAGACCACTAATCAAGGATAGATAGTCAACAATCAACTATTCAAGGATCAGTGATTAAGGAAAATATATAGCAATCAACTTAATTTACGTCTCAACCCATTAAATATTTGTAATTAATAAGTGAGCTACGGCCAAGAGTAGTATATATAAGGGATAAAAGACATTGTAAAGGGATATGTTCATAAATCTTCTCGAATTAATAATATTACTATCTTGGCATTTTGGTGTTTTAGGTTTTTCCATAACACACACCAATTAAATTCCCTCAAACAGTGAGGAATGTTGTCCTTCCTAGATCTGTGTTCCTTCTTATATTTTCGGGGTTGTTCCCTTTCTTCTTTCGAAGAAACCCTATAGTTTTAAAAATCTAAGGCATAGCTTTCAACTTCCTCGTCACTAGATGTGACACACTTTCTCTTTCTTTTAGAGAAGAATAACGCTTTTTTAGACCTTTGAAGCGCGCCTTCTTCTGCGCATTCATAATCTGTTGATTTGTGCAAGATCGATTAGATTGGTTTTCAATTTCGCTTTGCTCATTTACTTGTGTGACTTTGGATTTTAACTTTTCAGAGTGAATTTCTTGTTCTATTTTCTCATATTTCTCATTTAGTGCATTGATTTTATCTAGGAGCTGGTTCATACGCATTTCTCTATCAGATTGAGTTTGGATCGAAACAGATCCCTCCGGTCTATTCTCATTCCCATGTAAATATTCTCTCAATGTTTCAATTGCTGACCGAACCAATGGGTTGTTTTCAGGATTTAACTTAAAAATGATGTTTGACATTTCCAAGATGTGCTCACGAATAGTCCATTTGCCACGATACTTCATAAAGGCTAACTATATAAGTAGCATATTAATCTCTACTTTGTCATGTTTGGTAAAGCTGATTATGGGTTTTTGATTATGTAATGATAACTAGAAGTCAAGAAAATAGTTTTTGTGCTAATATGTTCTTTTATTATTCAAGAAATTATACGTTGTAGTTTAAGGCTTTTACCTTATTTATATATCATAATACAGATTATGTTACTCTCGCTATCTATGGAGTAGTTATTATTTACATAATGTTGTTCATGGGTAAAAATAATTCCCCACACTCTCTTAATAGATGATGTAGTGGCGTCACGTATCTTTTCCAGGTAACCGTCATTTATCATCTAACATCGTTCGTCTGCCGTTTTCCTATAATTCATTGTCTCATTGAATCATATGGTTTTGCTGACCGTATTCTAAATAAGGGTTTTCTGTTTGGTGGTCCTTTCCATGATCGATCGTCATCTTGCTATTTATCGAGCTTACCGTGTCATTATGAATGATATATCCTACCTGAGGAGTATAGACTTATCAAACGTCCCCTTAGTGGAATACAAATAAATTTAGACGAGGTGAGCTACGCATGTGATCTCTCGTTTTATGACATGCATCCCATTTATTTCAATTCCTAAAGGAGCCCAAGCTGAGGCTGAACAATTGGGGTTGATATGATGTTGCATTAAACTTGAGTAAGGCTATGCTGAAGCTTGAGTGACGTTAAGTTGGGACCCTGTTCACTTTCCATCTAGATGACTTTGAGAGGTCTTAAATTACCTTTCTTCATATCTTTAATGATCTTTGTTAGACCTACTTGCCTATGATTATATTGTTCTTCGATTCTTGTTGCTATTATTTAGGAGAAGTTACGTAGATGTTTGATTGATTTTTTTACGTCTTGTAGTTGTATATCATTGATATGTGCCCACTCCTCCTATCATATCCTAGATTGTAGCAGTAAAGTGTTTCATCAAATATGTGGAGTAGTCCTCTGTGAGAGATCAAGAAATCTTACTTTAGACTTCAAGAGTTTTGACTAGAGTGACACAGATCAAGCTTACCATGAGCTGATTTTTGTACGTGATCTTTCTTTTGCATAAGCTTGTGTTATGTTCTTGTTTGTATGATGTTTGAATTTTGGGGGCGTATGTGGCCCTATTTGGTTGTTATGTTAACATAGTTTCCCTTTTTGTATTCATGTTGGAGGGCATGTGTGGTCTTTTTTTGTTGTAATATAATTTTTGTTACCTTTCAAATTAAACTATTTTAACCAATATCTTCTTATGAAGTAAAATATTCAGATGTGTCATACCTTTGCTTGTCTTTCGTAGTTCATCGTGATTTGTTGCTTAGTATGTTAGGTCCTTAGTATGAATATACTCCCCCGACTTTATAGAAAGACTAAAAGATTCCTAGGCTGCCCATGTACTTTAGATGGAACTTGGAGGTTAATTTGTTACTTGGTTTTTATACGTATCGTGCAAGTTTGAGTGGGAAGATCCCTTGATGATTGCTTCCTTTTTTTATGTAAGCTTGCCCCCGCTCTAATAATTTTCCAATTTAAGTATCATGCAAGTTATTGGTCTAGCTTATACTCATTGTTGGCCAGACACTGGGTTGGGGCGTGAACTTCTGGTCGAGAAGTCATGTTAATTCCTCTACATGTAGTATAAAGAACTCTTAGTTGTGTAAATTTTAGATAGAATATATGCCTCCATTGACCAAAATAATTTGGGTATAATATTTGTCAAGATGAATTAGAAAATAAAAAAACGTAAAAAGGGTTAAGGGGGCTCATTTTAATTTATCAAAGGATTACCTCTCTCGGATTGGTGTTGCATGCTGATCATCTTTGGGTTAATTTCTTGAGGGCTTTAGCTAGTCTTTCTTACGCCCATTTTTAGTTGTCATGTACTATGCATGCTTTACCACAGATCACATACTCCAAACATTGGTGATAAGTAGAAAAGACAGCCTTGAAGTCGTCTAGCCTGACCTTCCAAGGATCAGGTTATCCTTGAAGAATATATCAGGTGTGGATATCGTACGTGCGCATGATTTTAATCATGTCTGATGAATTCGGATATTTCGGTCACCATGCCTAAGCAAATCCATTTATCTGAACAGGCGCAATTCGGACCATATCACTCCACCAAATATCCGAATAGGACAAATGTATTAGCTTTTGACTAAGTTGTTTGTTAATCAACTTAAAACTAATGGGTCTTTAAATTCGACCCGATTTCATGACCCGGCCCAGTAAGCCCACGGGTCAGTCATTAAGGTATAAAAACCCCAACCACTCTCATTAATGAGGGTGATCAGAATTTAATACTAGTAGATAGCTTAATACTCTCCACACTAAACACAAAAAAACCCCAAAATTATTAAAACAATTTCTAAATACTTTACCAATCTAACCTCAGCCTAAAATAAACCAAACCAACGTCGACATTTTTCATGTAGTTGGCAGAAGTCAACCCCTGAGGTAGCACTTGTGAAAGTTATGCGTGTAACTCATCTTGTTGGTACCTTTCATGGAGAGTTAGGATGTAGGTTTTAGGTTTTATGCCATTATCGTTTTCTCTCTCGGGATAACTCCCAAGTCGGTCCAACTCATCTCCCGCTTAATTACCTTGGACTTGGGATCCCTGGGGCAGGTCTCGAGAACTGTGCGGCTGCTCTTGGTAGCGTATGTCGGGTTACTGGACAAACTCTCTTAGATGCCCTCTGATATGGAACAAAAATCTACTTTTTATCATTTTAGAAATATAAGCCCATTGTGTTCAAGGCCCTTTATAAATACATCAACGAAACGAAATCCAATAACCTATAAGATTTATTTCGTATTTATTATCTAAGATCTACTTTATAAATCTTTTTATTCTAGTTTAAGAGGGTCAAGGAAATGCATTACGTATTTATTATCTAAGATATATTTTTCTTAGTCTTTTATTTTGTTTTATTATAGTCAAATAGAATTATTGGATATTTATTACCCAAGATTTACTCTTTTCTTTTAAGTCTTTAAACTCATTTAATTCTCTTTTAAGAAAATTAAAGAGAATTATTTTGTTTCTATTTTTTTCATTCTTTGTAAAGTTGTATATGAAGCCTAGAGTACTTCTAATAATTTGAAAGAGATTTATTGAAGTAATAAATAAAAAAACGAGTTTTTTACTCAAATTATTTATCTAGGACAAATCTATCTTTAAACTATTCTTGTGAGAAGCAAGTTTAGTTGATCCTTCATTGTGTTTTTATCCGGGATAATCTCAGTTTGAAGTTCTACTTATCAAAAAAAAATTATATCCTTTGTGGCGCAGCTCGATCCATCATCTATCTATCATCATCATCCATCTGATCTTGTATGTGAGTGTTCTCCGAATAGTAGCGAGTCAAACCAACGTTTAATCCACCGCTACATACAATATTTGAATCTGTTAAAGTTGTGAGTGTTCTTTAAACAACAACTTCTACAATCAAACCAATTATGTGCCTACATCACCCTCTCTCAGACAACTTTTGGATCTTCATTCAGCACTCGATATTCCTTCATGTTATACTTGTTGTCCTTTTAATACTTGCATCATTCATTGTGATTTCATGTTGTTAGGCGCGATGATATCTTTCTAGGATGGGGTAGAGGTTCAAGATTTTTTTCTAGTCGTACAGGTATGCATCAGTCACGGGTAACAAACGATGGTTGGCTTGCTCATTCGGGTGGAAAAGTTGTAACGAGGGTATGAGTGTTAAGGCATTTTTGGAAGATGGCATCCCCTTTGACTTTCAAGGGGCATCTTCTCCTCTGCACCCATTTTAAGCGTCGGCTTCCTTGCAATTGATATTTTTATGAGCTGGGGCTATTATGTTGTCTATGGTGAGGGGCTCTATCTTGGTGCTTTCAGCCACACCAAAAGAAATCTTGTAAAGAAAAATGAACTAGCTTGTATGGATCTTTCCTTAGAGTTTCCCTCGGATGGTAAGATAAGAAACCCTTGCGTCTTCTTATGTTTTTCCTTAAGATGGGTAATCCTTCAAAGCTAACAGTTGCGTCGTCCACATTTTTCTTAAATGTTACGTATTCATTTACTATCTTGGTTACTCCATAATTAACTAAGGAGTATGTTATATGTGGTTAGTTTTGAAAAAGTCTATTCTTTCAACATGCCATGCATGTCGAATCATTGGGTTGTCATCGTTCTTGTGTGGGCCACTTTCATATGGTGTATTTTGACCTCATACTTACCGTAGACAAGCAAGTCATCAATATATGTGTTCATATTTCTTCATAATTTTTATTTAAACATTAGGTTCGCCATTCCTTGGTAGGTTGATATTATCTTTTATAAGCCTGGAGGGCATTACCATGTAGTAGTATAATCTTTGATTGGAAGTGAACATTAGTATTTTCTTGATCTTTTGGATTCATCTTGAATTGGTTATACTCGTCGATGAAAGATAACATTTCGTATATTATGGTAGAGTCGACGAGTCGGTTTATACGCGGTAAATGGGAATGGATCATTGGGGCATACTCGGTTAGTCTATCCCCTTTTGCCTTCGTGGGGTTTGGGTGCCCATTCTTCTGCTTTACTAACTTTACTTGAAATTTTATCATAAGTCGGCGAGTAATGAAAAATTGGGTAATAGTTTGCACAAACATGCTGTCCTATATAATGGCGTCTTCATTCTCGTGCAGTGGGCGAGTTAGGTATGCCTTCAAATCTTCACTCGAATTCTTCCTAGTACTTTCGACACGATCGAGCATTTTTTCTAGGAACTCTTTCTCCAACTTCTTTGTAGCATCAAATTTTAATTGTTTCTCTGGCAGTCCACAATGAAGGAGATTTTATCGTTAGATGACTAATAGATTCCCTTTCGGGCCAGCGTGTGTAGTGGTAATTATTTGGCCAAACTTTGAGATTCTTACGTCTATTCTTCATAAATTACCTCGGGGTATCCCCTTATAACCCGTACTTCATCTTCCACCATGTATTTTATGCGTTGATGGTAAGATGAAGGTGTCGCCTTGAAATTAAGCAACAATATCAGCCCAAGATAAGGTTGTAAGAGGGTGTTGAATCAAGCACTATGAGTTCTGCCATCTCTATCTCCTTGTGCTATGTTACGGGAGTTCATAAAGGGGGTATTATGGCGCGACCTTGGCCATGATATTCAACCCATCTCCTTTGGACCTGATAGGTTGGGATATGTAATTGTGCTCGTTCTTATCAATTGAACCAAAATGGGGAGGCAAAAACTCACCTAACAAGTCAAACTTTAGATATATAGTGTAAACGAGATCGAAGAGACAAACATGACATGAACTTGATGAACTTTCTGAATAATACTTGATTTATTTTGTAAATATGCTTACAATTACAATAACTCTTTCTTTCCACTATTCTTTTTCTCCAAATTTCAATAACTTTTTCTTTCCACTATTCTTTTTTATGTAGCCCAGAAAGTCCAAACACAAATCCTTTTTATTTTGTTTTATTTTATTCAAATATCTTATATTATTCAAATCAAATCTAATTATATTAAGATTTTATTTTATTTTATTTTGGAATATTTATTTTATTTCCCTGTATTCTAATTTAGGGTTTTGAGAAGCTTTTATATAAAGACTCATATGCCTTAAGTTATTTTAAGTTTTTGAAATAATATGTTTTTTATCTCTGAAAATTTCACTTTTTGGTACCCTTAGATTAGGGATTTATCATGTTACCCTTAGATTATGGTTTCTTCTATTGTTGCTTCTTCTTCTATTTTCGCCGCGTCATCAGTTTGGTATCAGAGCCTCAGTTCCTGCTACACGGCAAGCATGTTTCTGAATCCTGATTTCATCTAATTCAAGGTCTAAAGAAGAGAACAACACACATGGTCATGAAGATCGGGAAGATCGTTTGAGTATGAGGGGATATACCAGCCGTTTCAATGATGATCGTATTGACCGGTTACTGAAGGAGTTTAAATTGGCTACCGATCGTCGAATCAAGGTAAAACTTTCTTATCGAGATGTCGTCTCAGGCTGTGAAGAAGTTTTCAAAACCATTTTTTCATCAACTAGACATGGGGATATTGTCTTCAGGCTATGAAAAAGTTTTCAAAACCATATTTTTTTTATCAACTGGATGGCTTCAATGTGACTTCGAATAAGGAACACTCAAGAAGAATTTATCTTCTTACGATAAGGTCAACCATTATAATTCCCAATGTAACAACGTGGTCGCTCGAGTATAAGTGACCAACGCGCTTGGCCGTCCCGTGCACCGAGGTCGAGTGTTTTGGACTTGGACGTGGCTTTCCAGCAAAATCCCTTTTACTTGGGCGACGTCGCACAACCAAATAACTTGGTCTTTCGTTCTGGTGGTTTACATTAGACTTATTCATGAAACAAGCTTGCCCATAGTTTTGAAGCAAGTGTGACCAAATCTTTAAGATGAACCGGACCATAACTCAAAAGCAGTTTGACCAAACTAGCTAATCACGTTATGATGTTGATGAATATGTTATTTGATTTGACGACCAAACTTTTGAAGTACTACGGCTTCCGACCATGATCAATCAAAAAAATTATACATAAAAATAAATCGGAACTGCATTTTATCATTCAGTCAAAATCGTTCCAGTTTAATTAAAGCATACAAAATTTGAATTTTTATTTGTGTTCTGTTTAAATGATCTTACGTAAGCATCAATTACATTAACTTTTGGAAATAATACTAATGTAATAAAATAAACCATCGATAACGTTCTATAAAAACAATACACCATAAATGCAAATTCTTTTATAATTTTAACCAAGAAAAATCTTTTAAAATAAACAGTACTAATAACGGTAGTGTTTTTTGTTTTGGGCTAAACCTAGAGGAGCAATAACCCTTTCCAAATGACCCAACTTTTTCTAAATGACACAAATGGTCAAACTTTTAGAAAAACATAAATGTATGTTAAATTAATAATGCACAATAAAATCATATAAATAAATATCCACTACACTTTTATTTTTAATGCGAAATTCCAATCCTTACAAGGAATATCACTGTAAACAATTTCAATTAATATTTAGGTAATAAATAACCACTGTCACTATAAATTTAAAAGCGAATATAATTCAAATCCTAACATGTGTATCACTACACCATTGTCACATTCAGAAACAACCTATGCAAATAAATACTCCTATGTATATAATCTAAGCGAATGCATTTGCTGGGGAAGGTTAGACATTAAACTATTCACGATTATTATAATGAGAAATCACAAGAATTTAAGTACATTGTTTTATACAAATATAAATAACATATACGCTTGTTTGTTTTATAAATATTTATTCGAATTGTTTTTTTTTATTTGTTTAAAAGTACTTTTTAGTTTTTTATTGGTTTATTACCAGAATAAATGTGAACGAAGAATACAATATGATTAGTATAATATAACAGGAATAATATTTAAAATATATTGATTGCGTTGAACTTTATTTATAAATAAAGTATATGTCAAATAATATAAAAATATCTTATCTTATCAACAACAATATAGCTTTTTTTTTAACCCCAAAGGGGTAGCCCAGTTCGTTGAGTATGGTATGCTTGTGATCAAAGGTCATGAGTTCGAGTCCCTCTACATACGCTTTCTCGGCTGAGTATGTCACCTTGTGTGGTTTACCTTCTGGCGTTGGTTTACAGGCTATCGCGTCAAACTGAGGGTATACCCTGTACGCACTCATTACATGCACTCTGAGTAGCGGCTGCAGGTTCCCTCCGAAAAATATATATATATATATATATATATATATATATATATATATATATATATATATATCTTTTTTAATTTGAATACAATAATATCTCTAACAATTGTTGATATAACATAAGTTATTTGTATCTTTGTTTTATCTTTTAATTCTTCATATATGTGATTGGATAGAGAATGGTCTTACAATGGAATGGCCGAATTACATTCAATGGACCGTTCAAATGAGATACCGATGTTAGAAAATAAAGATTGGAGACAACAACTTACAGTATATGATCACGACAAATTGGTCATTCATATTTAATCAACATTTTTAACATGCAGTGGACCAGTCAAATGAGCTTTAAGCTCTTAGTGGGCCTGAACATGACGATTTATAGCATTATTAGTATCTCTTACAGTCATTGCGAGAAAAATGAGGAAATAGTAACATGGTTGCATTAAATTATGAGCCTTTGGCCGAATAAGCCTAAGGGATGTCTCCGAATTAGTTCATGCTGACTTTGTTCATACCTCATTAAACACTGTTCAAATTGTTTTCAGATTACCTTCGAATTGATTGTAGATATAAGACAGTAGCCCCTCTGTTTCTTTAAAAGTATATAATAAATACTATTAAATTTATAAAGAAACAAAAAAAATGAATCTTAATTCATAATATCCGACTAGCCGAGAGCTTGATGCTACCAAAATTATATGATGGTGATGCAAAGATTTTAACTAGCATTGGCAATTTTTTAGCATGAATAACATTAAAGGTAGAAAGGGTAATCCTTTCTTTTTATTCGTATATATGATGATGCAAAGATTTTGATTGATCTTCTTGAGTGTAATAAGGTGTTAAAGAATGAATTTATGTATATATCAATGTGTTGAGAGTAATATTTAAAATATATATTCCTATATACTCTCGGATTCGGTAGCCAGAAGATCATCCTGCTATTCTTCTTGTAATATATATTTGTATGTTTTAATGTGTGTAAATTATTATTTTATCATGTACTATCTTTTTTTTTCTTGCTAGGTCCAGAACTTGATTATAAGTCTCGAATGGATTATGTGAAATAGTGCTAAATGTACAGTTTTAAAATGGTCGATTGTGACATAGTCTTTCTTATACTATAAGGTTATATGTTGGTAAACAAGATAAAAATGGTGGTGAAATTTATATGAAAAAATAATCAAAGAATGAAGTTGTTGCCAATGCAAATGGTGTTTCATTTGATGCAACTCTTGGGGTAGTTTTGTAAGACCATAAAATGTTTTGTAAAAACTTCTAACCAATAACCTGCTGCTACTTCCGATATCGTCTTGATTTCATCAGGTATAATTAAGTTGGTAACTTATACATGACCATTAACCTATGAATGAAACAAAAAGGTGAACATGCGTTTAATATTATTCTCTCAACAGAATCGTGTGACCTTATCATTATGAAATTGGATTCCATTATATGTCGTGATGGTCATTGGTACTCCATAGCAGCCATATATATTTGTTGTTAAGAAACGACTACCTCATTTCATGTGATATTTGTTAATGGTTGAGAATCTACCCATTTGGATAAGTAATCTACTACTACTACCAATATATTTCTTCATCACGGAGATTTAGGTAGGAGACCCATAATGTCAAGGTCTCATATATCAATAGGATTGCTTCAAGCATCGTTTCTATTAACACAACTGAGAATTGGACAAATCAGAGAATCATTTGCAAATGTCATAATATTTGACTTTATTTTTTGCATCCTCCATTATTGTGGACCAATAATATCTTTTAAGGGTAATTCTTTTGCTTCAATTTTTTGTGCGTTGCTTTAGTATTTATCATTTTTAGATGAAAACCTCATGTCTACAGGTTAGTTCCTACAGAATGGACAATTTGGTGGGTATAAATTTGCACGAATAAATCTGGATATAGATCTAAGATCTAATGTGATTAGGAAATTATAACACCAAAATAACACGAGTAATAATGAAAAATTAAAATTTATTTATAGAGATATAAAGTACATCTCATTTAATCTATAAAGATTATATCTTATCTATAGCAAATTATATCTTATTCTAACTTGAATAAGATAATACCTCTACTAATTATTGATATAACAATACAATGGTAGCTACAGATACATTTGACTTGTTATTTACTACTTCATATATATAGCTGAATAAATAATGGTCTTCCAATGGTTCAACCCATTGGACTCTCAGTGAATTGACCGAATAGGATTTAAGCTCTCGATGGGCCAAATTTTGTGATCATGACAATTTATACCTTTATGAGTCAACTATTTTTGTTTTATAATTTTGAATTTATTTTTCTATATTATACGAATGCTTAGATATTTCAAAAGAATAATAATAATAGTTAAGTGTTTATATTATATGGTTTAACATTATTATAGTTGAATATTTAATAACTATTTAGTTGTTATCATGAAAACTTATGATTTTGCAATGTCTTGGTTGGTGGATTGATTTACCTATAGTAACTAGTATAACAACTAATTGCATATAAGTGTTTAGCTTATAAATTCGTACAAACAACTAAATTTTATTATTTTATCATTATTTCATAGTTTGTTTTATTGTTATGTACATTAATTTAGCTATTTACAAAGAAGAGTAACACGTAAATATTAACAAACAATATAAAAAGCTACAAGTTTACATATATTATGTTAGATTATCTATATGACACGTTGCACTATTTTTTTACGATGATTTAATTGTTGGGTTGCTCTAACTAAAGTCACAACTAAATCTTATATAATTCTAACATTATCAAAATGAGTTGTAGCTAAATATTTATAAAAGTTTGTATCTTATTTTTGTTTAACTAGATTAACAACTAAATGTTTATATATATAGCTCATACATTGGTTTAACTTGAGTACCATCTACAAATTTTGTTTCATAGCTATTTAAAACTTTCTTAATTTATTTTATTAATTTATATAGTTATTTTGTTTTTCTAAAAAGTAATAAAAACTAAATGTTTATAAAGAATAACAAAAACTAAATGTTTACATATTTTATTTTTTAGGATGTTTTAACATGGTAACAACTAAATGTTTATATATATTATATTCAATGATCTAGCTGGTTGTGTATTCTAACTAAAGTTACTTGTAAATTTTATAATACATTTAGATATCTAATTGTTAAAAAAGATTTAGCTGTTAGATAGTTTTAACTAGAACCACAACTAAATGTTATAATATTCTAACATATTAAAAAAGAGTATCAATTAAATTATTTGTTTCATAGTTATTAGATACTTTTTAAAATATATTTTACCCATTTGTTCTTTGATAAATTATTATGGATTAATATATAATAGTCATGTTTAAACTTAGGTTACAATATGTTTTTTATCCTATATTTAGTTTTACAAGTTTGGACTATCTTTATAAGTAATTTTTAAGTATATAAGTTGTTTTGCATATGTCACATTTAAATTTATTATATTATTTAGATAAAGTTAAGAATTTCTTATTGTTAAATAACTTAGATTTTGCTAGTATGTTTGTGGTGGTTAACCGTTATATGAGACTGTTAGATTGTGAAAGTAAAACTTCATGCATTGTATATTTTGATGCATAAGGTGATACCAATTATATATCAGTTGGTAATGTTTAAAATGAGATTTTTGTCATCTATATATGATATAAATATAGGGACCTCGCTAGTTTATCTTAGGCTACTTGTGTAATTAACACTGGAAAATATTTTATGGTGTTGTTGTAGAGTTTTGTTGTGCTCTGTAAATGTTTACTAATGAAGTTGGAGTTTATTTTATGTATGTTCATAAGGTTTATATGTATATCATAAAGTATGTAAATGTCACCATGTGGTTATGTTTTTGAGTCGGACAATAATGGTAGTTTTTATGTTGTTTCTGCTAGACTTCTCAAAGAGTTAAATGTAAATTCTTCTACATCCTCTTTAGATATAATAAAAAAACATATAAATATTATTAACCTTTTTAAGGTTAGGTAGATTACTTACCGACTAACCATGAATGGTAAATATAAGGCTAAAAAATAAGTTTGTGAGATGTTTCATTGTCATATAACTTTTTAAATAATTATTTTGATTGTATTAAGGATTTTGATCCTAAGTGTCAATTAGTTTAAGATTCTAGTTAGATAAATATTAAGTTTATGCAATTTTTTGTTGTGTTTGATCCTTGTTGATGCGGTTTTCTAATATTAGCATTGTGTTTTTCTTTTTTATGGTACCAATTTACAAGGAAAATATAAACGTCCATTACTTACTGCAAGTTCGAAAGATGAAAATCAATTTATGTTTTATTCATTTTTAAATAAATATATTATTTTTGAATTATTGCTTGTAAAATAACCAAATTAATTATTATATTTATTGACATGTAAATTAACATTTGTTCTAACCAGTGAATATATAACGTAATAGCTAAATGTTTGTGTTTCAGGTTATTGTCCTTACAACTGAATATTTGATTTAGAATTTTAATAAGTATAACAAAGGTTAAATATATAATATGAAAATTAAAAGTTTTATCTAATAGTTTATTATCTTGAAACCTAAATGTTTTATTTAGCATTTGTATACATCACCAAAAATAAAAAACATAAGGTGATTGTTATATGTTTTGGTCTAAAATGTTATTGTTTTTAGAGTTAAATGTTTTGTTTACCATTTGAATATATACACAAACTAATAAATATGACAACTAAATGTGTGATCACATCTAATTTAGATAGAATTTAATGTTCAAGGCTAAAGCTAGCTATTATAGTTATAGCTAAATGTCTATTTTCATATTTGTTTTACAATAATTTTTTCATTGAGGTTTAAAATAATATTCATGTTTGCTTTGTTATTTTCCGCTCTTAAGAAAATATAATTTGTCATGATTTTTGAGTATATCGAAGCGAATTTGAATGATCTTATTGTAATCTTCATTCTTTATCGACACCCATGTAACATAATTTATGTAAGTGGAATATCTACGTTTTAGTGTATGCTTTATATGTGCAACAATCCTAGAGAAAAAATTGAGGGTTGAACTAAAGGATTTTTTTTAAATGTGATTAATAAATTTTAGTGTTGTGCATTTTCTCCAAATAGTATAGCTTATAAGGTTGTTTTTAATGCATTAGATATTATTTTGTATGACATATAAATATTCAATTAACATATAAATAATCAAATCTATATATTTGAGATTACATTAAAATTTGAATATTCTTTTTAATTTATTTAACCTAAAATGTATTTTTTTTAATTAAATAATATGACAATTAAATGTCAAGTTTATAAGTGATGTTTTTTGCAATCAACTAAACATGTGTATTGGTTTCGTATTATTGTATGTGTATTGTTTGACCAATAAATTTTTATTAGATAATAGCTAAATGACATATATTTTAGAGCCTCACAAATTAATGCTTGACCTAGTAGCTGAATACAAATACAAATACACAGCTACATGTTTGTAATATAAATAACTTAATACATAATCTTACAAATAAATACATATACAAATAACTTGATATATAAACAAACAATTAAAAAATTGTGAAATATGAAAGTGTAAATAGGTGAACATATAGGAAATATATTTGGCATAAAAGTTGAAGGCATTAACAATATACAAATAGACAACTAAATGTTTAAATTTATTTTTTATTATTTTTAGAAACAATTAAATATTTATAATCTTACAATTTAATGAAATATAATATTTAAACCAACTAATGTTAGAGTTAAAAAAGTTAAATATTTAACTTGAAACCTAAAGATAAAAAAAAAACTAAAATATCTAGGATAACAATTGAATGCATTAAAATCCAACTAAATAGATAGGATTTCAACTAAATGTCTATATAGATAAATAGTCAGCTAAATGTTTAAGTGCATTAATGTTAACTTTTGTGAAACAACCAAATGTTTGTAATCTAACAAAAAAATGAAATGTAAATATTTGAACAACTAACATGACAACTAACAGATACTTTCTTGAACAAAATAAAAAAGTACGAAGTCTTTCTCCCATATAGTAGTAGAGTATTAAAATGGATGGCTTCATGAAAAATATTCAAATGAATGGGAATTTCCAGATTATTATTCAATCATATCATCATAGGATGGTCCCTCATCTTCAATGATATGAAGATACATCTTCTTTATCAAAGTCTGCACTGATATGAAGATATATTTATTTATTAGATTCATCTGATGATGAATCTTTATTTTATTTATCGTATTCATCTTGTGATGGATCTTCAGTCGAAGTAAACATGATTGGCCCCTATAATTCTTTCATTTTCTCCATCTTCTCGATAAAAAAACTTTACTCTCTTTTCTCATTTCTTTTAGACTCATATTTTATCTTGAATGAAAAGAAAAACTTGTTTTTATCAATTTAAAAAATAAGATTGAGTATTAAAAAAATATTTTCCTTTCATATTCAAGTATGATTTTGGATAAGTTACTTCCGTAAGTAACTAATAAAGTTTATGCCCCCACCTAACTATTTAAACGTTGATGTGACCAATAGTTGAATAAATGAGTGATAACTAAAAATTTAACTTGATAATAAGAAAAAATGAATTTATTGAATGATATCTAAATATGTTTGATAATAATCTAATTTTTATTTCTTGAGAATATGGAATTAAATATGTTTGATAATAATCTAATTTTTATTTCTTGAGAATATGGAATTAAATACCTTACGGATAAATTTCAAAGAATAAGAAAAATATTTCTATATTGTTATAGTTTTTAGTTAAATATACGTTAATTCATAAAAATATTTAATTGATATATTACCTATTTGCATTATGGTTCAACGACTAAGTTTATTTTTTAACTATATATATTGTCTTTGTTAGAATGTGAGAATTATAATCTAATGTATATGGGCTATTTAATATTCGTCTGATATACATTGTAGGAAATACGCATTAAACCCTATGCGTTACTTTTTACCACACTCTATATATACACTTTAATTGTGACATCTTGTTCAAGAGTGAAAATATAAGAGACACAATTCTCTCAACATAGTATCAGAGCCCTAGCCTACGAAACCCTAGCCACAATAAAAGAAAATCCTAGCCTCTAAAATTTTCATCATGCGTCGACATGTTTCTGGCATAGCCTTTATCAACCGATGTTTATCTGATCTTTGTTTTCTCGATACCGGTGTATTTCTAGTTTTGTTCCTCTTGCGCTGATGTATTACCGATGTAGTGTTGTTTGTCTCTCTCATCACTAACATTTTTCCGGTATTTTTCAAGGTGGATGAATCGCATTCTGTGGTGGATCAGACTACCCCTTATGTGCCACGTGATACGGCAGTTAGATTTCAGATGATTGATCCGACTTCAACCTATTATCTTGGTTCCAATGATAATCCTGGTAATATCATTTCCACTGTTTTATTTGATGGCTTTAATTATCAGGTTTGGTCTTGTTTTCTGCGCTTATCTCTAAAATGTAGGAGGAATTTTGGCTATTTAATGAAAGTATTTTGAAACTGGTGGATCTGAAGTCTCTGGAGGATTTGGATCCGCGTGGACCGTCAGGCGGCAACGGTGCTCCAAGGCCACGCAGCACGACGCACGGATAACCACCGTGGTATGTTGGTTGCGGCTATTCCGAGTTACCTGTTGGTGAGGATTCTTTTCTTTCTGGTCAGTTACATCAATTGCTTTCCCTTCTTTCAGCAGAAAAAAATTTCTAGACTGATGAGCTTCTGAGTGGTGATTTGTTCAGTACTCATTGGTTTATTGACGTTGGAGCTTTTATCACATGACATGTGATATCTCTTTATTGCACAGTGTTACTGTTATGCCATTGTGTATAGTGTCTCTGCCCGATGGTTCTCGGATTACTGCTACACATTGTGGTAGTGTGCGTTTGTCTTGTCAGTTATCTTTGGATAATTTATTTTTGGTTCCCAAGCTTTCTTGTAATTTGTTATCAGTATCTTGCTTGACTGATGATATCTACTGTATTGTTTCATGTGTTAAGTTTAATTGTGTTATTGAGGACCGACGATCAGGGACTATGATTGGACTATGTGAGCGGAGAGGTGGAATATACTACTTCAGTGGTGTTGTGATGACCAAAGTTCGTAGTGTTGCGGTGGTTGATAATGATGTTGAGTTGTGGCACCGTAGGTTGGGACATCCTTTAGCTAAGATAGTTCACTCCTTATATTTTGTTTCTAGTACTAGTGATATGACTGTAGCTCACTCGTCTGATGTTTGTTTTTTAGCTAAACAGGCTCATGAAGGTTTTGATCTTAGTGATTCTAAAGCGACTGCTTGTTTTGAATTAATTCATTGTGATTTATAGGGTCCTTATCATACTGTGTCTTCCTATGGTCCGTAATATTTTCTCATTATTGTTGATCGTGTTGTATGGATTTATTTGTTGGCTGAGAAAACAGAAGTAACTTCCATATTTTTACATTTTCTCGCAATGACTAAGAAACAATTTAATGGTGTTATTGAGTCATTGCGCAGTGACAATGACACTAAATTTTTCTCTGTGCACCGTGTTTTTTATGACTTAGGTATTGTCATTTAATCTTCATACGTGGGTACTTCTCAGCATAATGGTAGACTCGAACGGAAACATAGACGTAATTTGAATGTTTCCTGTACCCTAAGGTTTCATGGTAACTAGCATGTTAAATTTTGGGGGGAGTGTATTTGATTAATATAACTTATTCTCAATTTTTGGGTTCCAAGATTTCATTTGAGATGTTTTTTGGTGTGCATCTTGTTTTCTCTGAGCTTTGTCTGTTTGGGTCTCTATGTTATGTGCATGATCAGGGTCTAAATATGACATGTTTTCAATTCGTAGTCGTCGGTGTGTTTTTTGGGCTACACGTATGGCAAGAAAGACTGGAAATTATATGATTTGGAGAGTCAAGATTTTTTGTATCCCGTGACGTGAAGTTTTTTTAATATATATTTGCATTTACATCTCTTCACGTGTTCTCTGAGTTGGGTTGTCCTGAGACTGCGGTCGCTGCACCTTCTACTACTGCTCTAGAGTTTAGGGACGAGGTTGAGAAGGCCTCACCGATTGAAGATGGGGAGTCGTCGGATGGTGGCGTCCCTGTGATAGCGCCACTCACAGAGATTTCCAAGGTTGGTGATGTGCAACCTCCGCCTCAGGTTGGTGACAACGGTGTCTCATATCCGCTAATAGTTTCGGATGTTGTTTCAGATACTCCAAGAATTTCTTTAGATCTTGGACGAGGAAAGGGTAGTAAAATTCCTTCTACTCGTTTGAATGATTTTGTGATGACGATAGTAGTATATTCAACACCATATGCTCCTCCTGCTCTCGGTTCCAGTCTATCTCCTAATCATGGTATCTTTTATCCTCTCACTTATTATATAGAAACTTCTCGTTTTTCATTGGCACACTGTTCTTTTCTTGTAACTATTACCTCTGGGATGAGCCTAAGTCAATTTGAGAGGCTATGCGATACCCTGGTTGGAGAGAGAAAATACAACAAGAGATTCAGACACTAGAGAATAATCATAATTGGACTTTGGCACATCTACTCCATGAAAGAAAGCTTTTAAGAGTCAGTGGATTCATAAAATTAAATATCATGTTGATGGGAGAGTAAAGCACCTCAAAGATTGTTTAGTCGTGTTTGGTAATCACCAAGTATAAGGGGTTGATTGTACATAGACCTTTGCCCCTGTTTCCAAGATGGTTATTGTACATCTTTTCTTAGCGATTGGAGCAGCTCAAAATTGAGAGTTACCTCAGATAAGTCTAAACAATTCCTTTTTACATGGTGATCTGGATGAGGAGGTTTACATGAAAATTCTTCCAGGTTTTTACAAAGGGCGCAAAGGGCAGGTTTGTCACCTTCTCAAATTGTTGTATGGCCTGAAGTAGGCACATCGATTTTAGTTCGAAAATTTAGTGGCTGCATTGAAGAGGTATGGGTTTGTCCAGTCCTATTCATATTATTATTTATACTCTTATTCTACGAGTGGTTGTTGGATGCAAGTTTTGGTGTACGTTCATGACCTTATTCTATATGGGAATGATCCTGATGCATTGCTGGAGTTTAAAAATACTTGAGAATTTGCTTTTATATGGAGAACTTAGGTCATCTCAGATAGTTTCTTGGATTTAAAGTAGTACAGAGTCCCACGGGTATCTTTTTCTGCCAATGTAAATATTATCTGAACATTATTTCTACAACCGGTTTACTTGGCAGCAAGGCTGCACCATTTCCCATGGAGCAAAACCACCAGCTTGGCAAGAGCGAGTCGGCGTTACTCATTCACGGGTATAACAAGTTGGTGGGGAGACTGATTTATTGGGCATTTACACGACTAGGTATCCGTTTTTTGGTACATATTTTATCTCATTTTCTGCAAAAACCACGGGAGGATCACTGGCATACTGCATTACGAGTTGTTCGTTATCTGAAAGGAAGCCATGGTTAAGGAATTTTTATGCTGAATAGTTGTAGTCTCACTCTGACATGTTGTTGCAACTTTTATTGGGTTGGTTGTCCTAAGACTAGGTGCAACATGAGTGGTTAGATCGTGGACTTAGGTGATTCCTATGTTTCTTGGAAGACTAAGAAATATGGTGTTGTTGCATTATCTTCCGTTGAAGCAGAGTACCATTCTATGACAGGATTGACTTGTGAGTTAAAGTGGTTGCACAATTTACTCAAGGATTTTAGGGTCTCACACTCAGGGGTTATGCAAGTTCTCTGTGATAATCAGTCAACTTTACATCTTGCCCACAATCATGTGTTCCATGAGCGTTCAAAGCATATTGAAGTAGAGTGTCATTTTCTACCGGATGTGACTTGATAGGGTTATTTGCGCATCTCACGTGCCCACTTAGTCTGAGCTTGTAGACATCTTTACCAAAGTAATAAGCAAACAGTAATTTGAGTTTTTGCTTGGCAAGTTGGGCATTTATAATCTTTATGCTCCAACTTGAGGAGGGATGTTAGAGTGTCACGATTAAAATAAAATATATATTGGATGTATTATAATGCATATGGCTATTTAATATTAGTCTGATATATATTTTAGGAAACACACATTAAACCCTTTGCATTTATTTTTTCCACACTGTATATATACACTGTAACTGTGACCTGTTATTCAAGAGTGAAGATATAAGAGACACAATTCTCTCAACAGTCTTACAGTTAAATATTATTTTCTAGAAGGTAAATATTTCAATTTAAGATAATATGTTATTCTCCGTTGATTAATAGTATATTGCTAACATTGATTCACAAAATACTAAAATAAAAACAAATAAAAAATATATTTTTACAATTATGAAGTTAACTAAATGCATCATTGTCATCAGTTTTTTCTTCTTTTTCAACAGTATCTTTAGAATAATGTCTTTTTGTACTTTTCTGCACAATCATCTTACAGGTAACAAATTTCAATCGATTGTAGTTACTTTACGACAATCTACAATTTACTCAAGTTAATTAAGGTATTAATTTTGTTATATATATATTATGATATAATATATGTTCATAGTTTATTAAATATTATGTGTATGAAAAACTAAATACTTGGTATAATAGGTGTACTAGTCTAACATGTAATTACTTTTTATTAAATAGCTAAATAACTTATATTTAATTGAGTGACACCTAAATAATCTATATAATTAGTGTATTAGTCTAACAAGTAAATGTTTTTTATTAAGTAGTTAAATGATTTATATTTCACTAATGGACAACTAAATTTTTGAGGATCAATCTAGAGTATGCATTTGAAAATGACATATATAGTACAAGTATGCTCTACCCTACAGTTTTACATTAGGAAATATTTCAAATACTCAACAATCGTACATGTTTCAGTGTGGTAGGAGATATTTCCTTATTTGGTTATGCAAGGTCTGTACTTTCCGAATGCTATTGTGAGCATGGTGTGCTATGCTTTACATTCTTGAGTCTATATAAAGTGAAAGAGAATTTTAAATCTTTGTGGAGTGGTGTGACTTAAAGAATTTCCAATGCGATAAATTTATTCGGCTTATCTTGATTTTAAAGAGTGTATAGAGACATAAGATAATATTAACCCTTGGGAATGCCTTTAGATCCGAAGTTCCTTGTGTAAGTTATAGGTGATATATAACAAACAAATAGTTGTTAGATATTCAAACAAAAATATTGTTGGTTCTAGAGTGAAATATTGGTGTTGCAAGATCGAAAGTCATATCAAGAGGAACTGCCCTAGGAGGAGGAAGACATAAAGTTATCTAAAGGCCGAAGCCGAAGATGTTGCAATAGTTTTGGATGATAATAAGTATGTTGGTGGTTTAATGGTTTTTCCTGTAAGTACACTAACAAGTAGGTTCTCGATTCAGGAGTATTATTCCATATGACTTCCAACAAGTATTATTCAGAACACATAATAGTGTTTGAATGTGGTAAGGTCATGTTGGGGAATAACGAGTATTGTGTTGTGAAATTATTGATGAGTACTAGGTTTACATTATCTACTGAAATTTAGAAATCTTTACAGAATGTAACTTATTTCCATAAACTTAAACGTAAAATTACGCCTATAAGATTGTTATATGACGAAGATTTTAAGTATAAGGGTGGATATGGCAGGTTTATGGTTTTGTAAGGCTCACGAGTTATTATGGAGGTTAGCTGAACTAATAGTGTTTTAATTCTTGAAAGATCCGTAGTGGAAGATATATCTAGTGTTAGAAATGATCTTGTTGAGATACGACTGAAGACCTTTGAAGGTTTTCTGAAGAAATTCGAGATCCAATGTGGGAAGTACTTGAAGAGGTTTAGTACTGACAATGGTTTGGTATTAGTGAACGAACCATTCACTAGCTATTATTCTAAACTCGGTATGTCTAGGCGCAAAATCTTGAGAAGTACTCCATGACTTTACTAAAAATAAGTTAAGAATATGTGTATAACAGTTGACTTAGCAAAATACTGATTGAAGGAGAATCTCAAATAACTAGAACCATCACCAACATGAGCCCTTAGAATTTTGCTTATCAGAAAGAGGTAAAAGGGTATCAGGTTGGTGTGCTTGGATCTTATGAGTGATGAGGCTTTCATAAGAAATGAGTGGGTATTCATTGGAGTTAGAAGGTTACTAATTAAATAGGTTAGCACTATAGATATTATCACCCTTCAGAGTAAGTGTCAAAGACTAGAACTAAGAGCTGAAGCTGAAACTAGATATCAAATATTGAAACTAAGTATTTAAATGACCTTTTTAATAAATTTTATTTCTTTAATAGTGATTACTTTATCCAAATGAAATGTTTTCCATTTAAAAGACCCTGGCAATTCAATTTATCTCTCAAGTTCACATATATCTGTATGATTTTAAGGCCAATGATATAAAAGTATATGAAATAGTTATTTAATTTATTAATTTTTAAACTTAACATAATAAATTTATATGTCCTTAGATTTCACACATCATGTCACATCCAATATATTCTGTTTAGAAGTAATTGAATCATTTGAATTCTTTGAGTGTTTCTCTTGAAAAATTATAGTATTTTATATTTTCTAAATTGTCCACTAATATAATATACAACCAATAAGAGACATTAATCTTCATACATCACATATTTCTTCTTCTATAGTTTCTTTTACACCTTCTTTAGGACATGTCATTATCATTTTGAGAGTGAAAGTGGCTTATTATTATCCATGTTTTATAGTTTTTCCTTTAATACCCTTTTGTGAGATACTTTATATATATTATGTAATATTCTTCTTGTTTAATACTGGATTTCACTTATAGAAAATACTCATACCCAGAAAACATTCTATATATTACTAGTACATTTTTTTATAATTAGAACTAGCCTTTCTCCAAGTTTGTAGACGTCATAACTTTTATTGTATCAGTTTATTATTTCCACTTTTAATATATTTTTCTTTCTCCAAAAGTTGATTTTATCTGCTTTTAAGTTATTTTTTATAAGTAGATGTAAAGTATAGGCTCAAAGTGAATGAGGAATGAGCTCAATCGAAACATCTGATAGAATTTAAGAATAAATACTCTGGTAAAGGCTGGAACTTAGTGTTGAAGGTTGTAAATCAGAATTGAATATGTAACTTAGTGTTAAAATTGTAACTAAGTGCTAAATTTATAACTAACTATTGTAGCTAAATTTAAGTATCGAAAGCTAAAATTTAGTATTGAATCTAGAACAAAGTGAAAGATGCAGGTCAGTCTTGAAATCAAAGGCTGAAAAATTGAGTAAGACGAGAAATTTAAAAGTTATAGTTGTAGTATCTCTAAGATGTTAGATGCTCAGCTGAAGACTTAGGTCCAAAGAAGTCTTTTGGAACCTAACAGACGAGTTTATCTAAAGAGAAGTGTTATGTTAGAGTTGTGACCAAAAGGTGTAGGAACATGTAGTCGAAAACTTTTGAATATACCTATGAGTTTCTAGAATAAACTGATTTCACTATGTTGAAGAATCAAAAAATGATGCAATAATCTCAATCATTGATCAAGTAACCTTTGTTTAGAGGGAGCTTTAAGATTGACCATAATACAACAATAGACAACATCGTAATGCGTCAGAATTGGTGGTGTCATTCCATGTTAGAGTATACGATCATACGAATTTCAAGGTTATATCACCATTTTTGTTTGGATATCTAGGAGAACAAACGATAAATTGTTACCGTGAGTTTGAGAGTTCATCCCGGTCATCATTGGTTTTATATATAGTGGAGAAGATGTCTGATGTCGATCATAGAGTGATGCAAGTGCATATTACTAGACAAAGAAAATTTAAAACTTATCTGATTTTAGAAAGATAAGCAAGGTGGAAGATGGATACTAAAACACTGATATTTTTAGTGAATATTGTAAGCTAAATGTGCTTTATAGTAGGAGAAAAGTGGTTGTGTAGTTGTGTTTAACATAGTATTCTTGCAACCTTCTACTATATGAAATTTATATTCAATGCATGTTGATATAAGATTTATTCACCATCCAAACTATGTCGAATCTCTTATGTTGTATGTTTAATTTTACTTTAAAGTTTATTTTTGTTTATTTTGTGTTTAAAATAGTAAAGAACAGTGACGTAGCTAGGACCAAAATATTATGGTATCCTGGTTATTATAATAAAAATAGAGGTTGCTAAGGTTTGAACCTTAACCTTTGGGTTCCTACCTCTGATACTTTCTACTGTATTAGAGTCTATCTTGGTATTTATTTATACTTATTATGTTATATAAAAAAAATGAGTGAGTTCACCCATCCATCTCTGTCACTAGTAAATAATCAAAGTTTTATTACTTTTTGTTCCTCTTAGTAGATGATCATCAACTATTACATAAGTCTCAAATGAATCTGATAAGGTTTCGGCCAAAGTCAAGACTTTTTTATATTGTTATTTTCACCCAAGTGAAGAACATAATCTTATTTAATATTTGTATAAAATTTTGATCCAAAGTTCATATCTCCTATTATTTGATCTATATAATTCAAGTTTGACGTAAATTCAATTTTTCAAATGTATTCTTCTATTTTCATTTAGTTGACATATTGACTTCGAATAATATTTAAAACAAAAACTATTACTTTTTAATTGTGATCAAGGTAAATACACTTGACATCTAAATAATAAGTGTATACATGTTTTTATTCAAAAATGACAAATAAAAGTTTGATAAAAATCAGTAATTAAAGACAACCAAATGATTCAATTAAAGGGACATATTGTACATTTAGTTGTCAATGTGTAACGGATAATTGTGTATTGACAACTAAATATTTATGTTTGGATACATATTTATATTAAAAAAGAACAAGTAAATGTTTGATGTAAATTTAGTAGTTAAAACAACTAAATTGTTAAGTTATTGAGACCACTATACATTTAGTTGTCAAAATAATCATAAATGAATGTGTGGTTTTTCGGGATAAAAATTGGTGAGGTCAAATGTATAAACCATTCATTATAGTTCTCAATCTAGCCACATATAAATTTTGTCAGGAAACAACTAAATTTGTAGCTTAATTCATTTAGGATAAAATTGATGGATAATGTTTATGTCAAATGTGTATACCATACATTTAGCTATCAAGCTAACCACAACTAAAAATGTGACATTAGGTTGTAATGGAGATCTGGAATTCTATGTTATGTGGATTTATACTAAAATTGGAAGGTAAATAGTTAGGTCAAATGTATACACCATACATTTAGTTGTCAACCTAAATTTATGTATTTTGTCATTTTGGATTAAAATCAATTGAATGTTTGAAAGTTGCTAAAAGTTTGAATAACTTTTAATCGATGTATATTATTTTTTATACAATGTTATAGTTTAAATTAAAATATTCTTTGATAATTAAAGTTTCATAACCTACCATTATTTAATTATACTAATTTTTATGTAAATTTCAAAAATAATTACATTTGTTAATACTTAACTCGTGCATCATTTTTAGAATTTTTTATTGAACTTCTCAATTGTCTTCATTTTCAAAAATCTCAATGGTTGTTTAATGTTGTTTTACCAATTTTTTATATTCAACTTTGAAGATTTTTAGATTTAATTGTGCGAGTTTTTATCAAATTGGTGATTTTTAGATTTTTTTTATTTTGTTTTGAAATAATGAAATCAAGAAATAAAAATGAGATTTATGTTTGAACATATACGAAATTAATCAGAAAGTCTTTATGGGTTAAATGATATTATTTAGATAAATTACGTAAAATATATCAAATGATCATATTCATAATTTTTTTATCCCAAATAAATTTATATTTTTTATTAATATGGTTGAAGTAAGTTTAAACTAATAGTAGATAACTAATCAAATTATTTTCAATCTTAAATAAATAAGGAAAATAATTTGAAGAGGAGATGCTCTTCTTCAAGAATCAGAGTCTTGGTTATGGCTTATTCATTCATAAATCTTTATAGAGATCTATTGTGCTGATCATCTCCATGGAAGATGGTGAATTCCATTCACTAAGTTCAACAAAATCTTCACTAAATTTGAAGACAACATATGTTACAGAGTTAGTTATTGAGTTTCCTCCACTGTTTTCTAGAAAAATAGAGTCTGGCTTCCTGAAAAATCAAGCAATAAACAGCCACGATCAATACTATTTGATCCCATGAAATTTAAAAACTCTGAGGAATAATCTTAGTTTTGAAGAATCTAGACAGCAATACCAAAACGAAACAAACTCAGGTAATCAAAATCTTCATCAGAAAATCATTTGCCGATTTATTCAAATCGAAACATGCAGCTATTTACCATGAAAATCCATAAATTACAAATAATGGGCAAAATTGGGATCACATTTGACTATAAAGATAAAATAAAACTCGAAAGAAATGCTAAACAAACACTAATAGGGAAATTTTTTATGCAAAAGCTATCATCTGAAATTATCAAACACTTTCTTGACAGTTTCAAATTTCCACGTGGTTATAATGTTTCACATTGGATTATAGACACATCCTTATTGAATTCAACTATAAAGAATATATCAAGAGGATTTGGAAGCGTAACGTATGGAATGTATGTTCCAAAACCATGACGCTGCTTAAATGGACACTTCATCTTAATCCCACCATTGAGTATCCTATAAATTCTATCTGGCTAAGTCTTCCTAATTTACCAAAGTACATGTTTAATGAGGAGACTATGAAAGTTATTGGAAAATTAATCGGTTCTCCTTTATCTATCTGGGTTCCTGACAAGAATCAGGCTCGTCATAACTGTTGTAAACCATGGCTTGAAATAAATGTTTCGAAAAAACCTAGTAAATAGATCAGGATTAAGTTTGAGGACAATAAAAGATTATGGAAAGAAATCAGATACAATGGTTTACCTTTCTATTACAATAAATGCTTACATTTGGGGTATGAGACTCAAGACTGTAAACGAAATCCAGAAAACCAAGAGATGAAACCAGTTTTGAGCTCTTCTTCAAATGTCTCAATAAATCAAAACTAAAACTCATATCAAACCAGCATACCTCCCAAAATCAAATCTCTTGTGATTGAAACTCCTAATAAAGATAATGTATCATACACTCATAGTCCAGCTCTAATCAAATATCCAAGCAAATCTGTAGAAAACATGGAGCCACAACTAAGTAAATAAAAAAACCCATGATAATAAGCTAGATGATAACAACATCAAAAATAACTTATCTTCGTCGGAGGGTGTCTTCATAACAAACTCAATTATAGTATTTAAAGTTTCATAGATAATCGAAAAATTACAAACCATTGACAACAAAGCGTTATTTGGATAAATTAGAGAAATTGAATCTACTAAAAAATTTAGTATATCTCCTATGAAATGCAATATAGGTAGTATGCCAAGTTCTTCTAGATTAATGTTGATTGAGACAAGAAACGAAGTAAAAAAATATGGAATGGAAAAAACTAAAAAGACCTAAGAGCTGGAAGGCAAAATTAATTTCTTCAAAAATAATATAGTTAAAAGGGTCTGCTAAACCTTTTCACTCTCAATTCAAATGATAATTTCTTTGAGACTTCAATGCCATCCTGGACCCAAATGATCAACTGTCATATTCTACCATATGTGGTTGCACCATGGATGAATTTAATAATTTAATGTTTGACTGTCATTTAAGTGATGCATGATTTTATGGATCAAAGTATACCCTTTGAAGCAGGTGAAAGATGATATATTATTTAGGGAAAACAACTATCAAAACTCTAACTCCCCTGATGATAAATCCCTTCTTAATAAAGTAAAGCTTAATCATAATAAATTACTAGCTACAGAAGATAATTACTGGAGTAAAAAAACTCACTCCAACTGGTTGAAATATGGGGATGGAAACACAGCGGTCTCCATAATTTTGTTTTTAAAATGAAGAAACAAAACAAGATTCATATAATTTGGGATGGTTCTACCTGATTAAACATCAGAACTCATTGGGAGCTCTACTGAGGACTATTTCAAAAGTATTATAGCTGAAAAAACCAATCATAATAAAGATGCAGAGCTCTTATATGTGATTCATAAGCTAGTTACTAATGAAGACAACAAAATGTTAATGGTAAGTTCTAAGGATGATGAGATTCTTAATGTTATTAACTCTCTTAATTCTAATGCTGCTGCATGTCCTGATGGATTCAATGAGAAATTTTGTAAAACTTGTTAGAAAATCATTAGAGCTGATCTTTGTGAAGTAGTAAGGGACATCTTCAAGGGCAATCCCATTCATTCCGGAGTTCATGCCACTTCAATATGGTTAATCCTTAAGATTGAATCTCCCAAGACATGGAAGGACTTCAAGTCTATAAGCTTGACAACTATGTTCAACGGGGTTGTTTCAAGTAATAAACCAGAGGATGGCTTATATTCTTCCTAAAATAATATCTGAAGAGCAAGGTGCTTTTGTCCAGCAAAGAAATATTCATGAGAATATTCTAATTACTCAAGAATTAAGCTATAATTTAAATTACAAGACCATAAGAGGTAACATAATGGTCAAAGTGGATATCTCGAAAGCCTTTGATAAACTTTCTCATAGGTTTATTCTAAGGATTTTAGCTGCCTTTGGCTTTGAAGATTCTTTTCTGGACCTAATCAATAAGAATAACAACAACATCTACTCTTCACTTATTGTTAATGGGGAGTCAAAAGGCTATTTCAAATCCACCATAGGGTTGAGGTAAGGAGACCCTTTGTTTCCAAACCTTTTTAGAATTACGGAGGAATATTTGATGAGGGGAATGAAGCACCTAACTAATCAACACATTTCAGCCATAGACAATAACATATAGAGCTATCACTTACCTTATCTTTCCTTTTCAAATGACTTCATTGTTTTGTAATGGTTCATCCTCCTCTGTCAGCAAGATCCATAGCTTTCTGAACCATTACGAGGAAAGATCAGGGAAAGCTATAAATAAAGAAAAATCTAAGCTTTTTGTTTCTTCTAAAATGACATATACAAGAATCAAAAGTTTGGAGCAGATTATGGGTTTCAATCATAGTATATTGCCTTTGAAATACATAGGATTTACAATCAGCACTAACAATAAGCTGGCTAATTATGAAGATTTGATTAGCAAAGTGAGGTCTAAGATCTTTGAATGTGGCAGTATTTTCCTCTCATTTGGAGGAAGGCTAATTTTTATGAAAAATATTCTCAAGCCAATCCTTATTTATACTATGCAGAACTCCTTAATTCCCAAGAGTATTATTCAGAGAATTGAAAGCTTTTGCAATAAGTTCTTATAGAGAATAAAAGAAAGCAGTAAGGCTATTTCTTGCTCCTCATGGTCTAAGCTATGAAATCTTTATGATGAAGAGGGGCTTAACATCAGGCAGTTTGAGGATATACAAGAATCATTTTCTTATAAACTTTGGCCTAACTTCAGAGAACAAAGTTCTCTTTGGTCTAGAATCATGACATCAATATATAGTTATAACTACCACCTTTTAATAGCTCCAATTCCTAGTAAAATATCAAAGGTGTGGGATAGGCTAATGAAACTCAAAGACAAGGCTGAGAATCAAAACTTCTGGAAGGTGGGTAAAATGAGAATGGAGTTTTGGTTAGAAAGACGATGCTCCCCTAATCCCTTAATTATTCTTCAATCTGAAATCGATTGAACATGGTATCAGCCAAAAGAAGTCAGATCTTATTGGGATAATGGGAATTTGAACATGGAAAGTGTAATGGGGTGCTTTTCTTCAACAACTATAAAGAAGATTAAAAATATCACCTTGACCAACAACGAGTATTCAATCAAATGGGCACCTTCTAAGTCTGGAGATTACAATACAAGAGATACGTGAAATATTATAAGAAATAAGAACAACAAGTCCAACATATTTTAAAAATCTAGAACTCAGTCACTCCTAAAAAATGTTTTTTATTGGTTTGGAGAATAATGCATAACTGGTTTCATATAGATTCTATTCTTCAAAGAAAGAGATTTCATTTGGCATCTAAATGTTAGCATTGCGAGGATTGAGAAACTATAATTCATGTATTTATTCAATGCTCAAAGGCTTGGCAAACTTGGTCTTACTTTGCTTTTATGTTTAGAATCCTTATAAACAGAAGTATGTCTTTCTCTCATATGTTGAGATCTTGCTTTTGGTCATCTAACAAGGACATTCACATTAGGACAATACTTTTTGTGATAATTACATAGTTCATGTAGTCTACAAAGAATAATAAGAAGCGCAATGATATCCCTACTAACTCTAAAACTATGATTGATTATATCATCATGATTTTATCTGGCCTCGATCAAAGGAAACTTCTCAAAAAAACCATTGGAGAAAGGACTCTAATACTGCTATTCAATTGGGATGTGTCTACCATCTTGAAAAGCATAGGATTTCTCTTTCACTTAAGTGGAATCATCCAAATACAGATGATACAAACTAAACAATGACGGTTCTTGCAATTACAAGGGTGAAGTTTGTGGATGAGGGCTAATCATGGACCATAATGGTGACATGGTTGTGGGTTTTGGCAGAATATATGGGTATCACTCTCATATTGTAGCGAATGACATCAACTCTCTTGGCATGAATACAGATTCCAACATATTAACTAAAATGATTTTTAAACGAAAGGCTCCTTGGTATCTTGAACCATTAGTAAGGAGGTGTTGCAGGGGCCTCATTACTTCAAAAATGAATCTTACTCACATCTTTCACGAACAAAATTGCGCTGCTGACTGGATTTCTAAACATGCTCTGAAAAATGGTGAAAACGTAGAATACAATCCATACATATTCCTAACAATCTCAGGGCTATAATTTTACTAGAAATCCTTGGGACGGGATATATCAGAGTTGAAAGTTACGAATAGGCTTAATCAAAGCTTGTAAAAAGAGAAGAGTTACCTTTAGAAGCTTGCAGGCAGCTTCCTCTGCTATGGCTTCATGGTACCGAGTCTTTGGTAAAGGTAGGCAGCTTTAGCAAATTCGTCCTCGAATTTATGGTAATTATGCTTCTTACTTCTCGGTTTTGCTACTCCAATTTTTCAATCCTTCGAATGTGAATGGGTATTGAAGCTGGAATCAACGAATCAACAACAGATGGTGAATATAGTCTATGTTATTGTGATTAACTGAAGCAAAGAAAATCGAGATTCAATGGTAACCTTTCAACTTCTTCATGTCCTCGATATGGGTATTCAAATTTCTTCGATTCCTGTAAGTTAGAGTGAGCTTGAGTGGTAAATTTGAATTCGATGAATCAGCGCTTTTGTTTTTGTCAATTTGGTTTTTCTATGTTTTCAATTTTTGGGTCTATTAAACATTTATTTTGTATTCTTCGAGATTTTAAAAAAAGTTTATAATAATATTAATTTTAAATCAAAATATAAATCTAATCACGGTATTTGAACGGATTTTAATCCTACTAGATTTGAATCTGATTATTAAGTTTTAAAGCAATGATTCGTATTTCATGACCTTTTCCTATAGTTTTTTACCTTACAAACTACCGGTTAAGATTTCTCAATTAATCGGTTTTGATAATTTAGTCTATGAATATATAGATTTTCAACGAATGTCTTATTAAGTTAATAAACTCTTTACAAATGATTTTGAAATGAAAAAGTTATATAAAAAATCAAAATCTTGGCATAAATAGTTTTCAATCCAAGGGTAAATAAGACGTGTATGCGATTATTCATATGGCAAATGGTCGTATACATTTCCAAATAGATTTATCAGAGTTATGATTGAAAAAAATTCCCGATTTATATAGAATTTACAAGTTGCAGATAATTATAAGTTTGAACTTTAGAGACCCTCTCCTATATAACAAGGGTTGATAGCGATAACCAAAACATAACACTACTTTAAGATACTAGCTCGCCTTATTTGGTTCTTCTTAAATCTCAAAGTTTTGGTTTAACCAAGATCACAAAAACTAAACACTTGGCGACAATGGTTAGTTTCTCTATTTGTTTCATAACTCCATATATATTTGTTTCATAGCTCTAACTGGTTTCTATGTTTTTCACTCACAGGATGAATTGAAGACCAAACTTGCATCGAAAGTAATTGAAGCTAAGAGCATTCTAAACAACAAAGGGAAGGAAGATCCTTTCGAAGCTTTGGTAATGATTGACATGATTCAACGACTAAGCATCGACTACTTGTTTAAAAATGAGATTCAAGAAATTCTTAGTAACTATTTGTCAACCGTGATAAACCATGATCATCTTCACCTCGATCTTTACAAGTCCTCACTTCATTTTCGTCTACTAAGACAACACGGCTACCTTGTACCACAAGGTTATCTTCTTCATTCTGTTTTTTTTGTTTCTATTGATGTTAGAATATATTTAGTTGTATTATTGGTATTATGTTTTCAGACCGGTGGGACTAACATTGCCAACCCTAGCCTTATCTAAAAAACAACAATCATGCAGTTTCTAGCAATCAACTTTGTAAAGATGCTGATAATGTCACGTTTGTACAAATAATATATATAATACAGATGTGTTTGATCAATTCAAGAACAAGGAAGAATTCAAGAAAGAGTATGGCCATGATGTTTCCGGTTTGATGGAGCTCTATGAAGCTTCACTACTAAGTGTACAAGGAGAAAACATACTTGACGAGGCTAGAGTGTTAAGCACTCGTTGTCTTGAAGCATGTCTCGAAAATCTTGACCAGCATGGAGCTAAGGTTGTGAGCTGTGGATTAGACCATCCTTTCCATACAAATTTGGCAAGGTTCATGTCAAAGGATCATATAAATACAAACCTTAGCTATGGAAACGAGTGGTTACAATGTTTTCAAGATGTTGCCACAATTGATTGGGATTACGTTCACTCTGTGCATAAGAATGAACTTTCTCAAATTTCCAAGTAAGGATTTGTTTTTGTTTAATTCTTCTTAACTAAATAACTACAAATCATATTATCAATGAAATCATGTAATGTATGATGTAGATGGTGGGAAGACCTTGATTTGCCAAAGATGGTGAAGGACAGAAGGAAGCAACCATTACAATGGCACTTATGGTCAGTGTCATGTCTACCGGATCCAACTTTATCAGAGTTAAGGATGGATTTGACAAAATCGGTATTTTTAACGTACGTCATGGACGATATATTCGATGTTTTTGGCACGTTCAGCGAACTTACTCTTTTGGCCGACATAATGAAAAGGTCTGTACATTAAATGTGCGTTGCTTGCTTTACAAGAATAAATAGTTTCACTTTGATAACACTACTTTATAATTGGCATAGATGGGATTATGATAGTATCGAACAGCTACCGGACTATATGAAAGTATGTTTTGAGACACTTGACAATTTGATAAATGAAATCAGCCAGAAAGTTCTCAAGAAGCATGGATGGAACCCAGTTCACTCCTTACGGAAAACGGTAACTTGTGAAACAAGTTGTTTACTTGTTTAATTCTTTTTTTTCTAACAAAACAATTTCTTGTGAAATCTTACAGTGGGCGGATCTATGCCAAGCATATATGTTGGAAACAATATGGCACACTTCTGGTGAGTACCCAGACGCTAAAGAGTACTTGAAGAATGCAAGTATTAGCTCAGGAGTACATGTGGGGCTTGTTCTTCTGTTTTTTCTCTTGGGCCAATCCATAACTAAAGAAACTGTACAGCTTATTGATGATAACCCCGCCATCGTAACTTCTATGGCTGATATTCTCCGTCTCTCGAACGACTTGGAGGTACTTCTATTGTTTTTGGCTTGTAATTAAGACAAGGACGAAACGAATCATTAACATATAAACATTGTTAAACATTTTTCTCAGGAAGGGAGGCACGATGAAAATGACATCTCGTATGTAAAATGTTATACGAAGGAAAATGAAGGATCGACGGTAGATGAAGCACGGAAGGAAATAAGGAGTATGATTTCGGATTCGTGGAAGAGTTTGAATCAAGAATGTTTTTACTCGGATTCTTTCCCTCTTGATTTTAAAACGGGTACTCTTAATCTCGCCAGAATTGTTCCATTGATGTATAATTTCGATGATAAGGCTTGTCTCATGGGGCCCCGGGATTATATGAAGTCACTCTTCTGAAGGGGTTTGTGTTTGGTCGTTACTCGTTATGTTCTTGCCGATGTTTTGTTTATATTTCTCCTTTGTTCTTGTTGTTGTCGTGTGTTTCTACCGATTGTATCGAGCGGCAGTCATTTTGGATTATATGCTTTGTATGTTTGGATTATTTTACGTCTGGCGTTTCGTACTTTGCTTCAAATCTATGTCACATATATTTGTATGATTTATTTTTTACTTTTTATCTTTTTATACTAAAAAAAATACCATCTCAACATTTAGTTATTATTAATATTTAAAATAATATTTTAAACTTTGTTCATCTCAAATATTTCAAAACAAATCTAATAATTTGTTATTTAACTAAAATGAACAAGTATACTATTATTTTTATAATATATTAATTTAATAGTAATAAAAACTAAATGAGAAATTTAAAATAAACTAATTGAATTTTTATCATTTGAAAAGCTATCGCATAGTCTTTGTTATGGATATTGAAAATTTTAAAAATATCCCAAATAAACAACACTTTCATGCATTTTAGAACATAGGAGGTATTATGCTTTGTTCGGTTTTGATTTTCTAACTCAAATATGAGACGCTGTGTGAATTTGAGAAGTTTTCGAATGATTTTTTTATATAATAAAAATACTAAATATAAATTAAAATGATTATGAGTTAAGTACTGATTATTATTTAAAAATAAATATATCTTTTATCTATTATTTTTAATTATCATTTATCACTAATTAAAATATTACTAATTTTATTATTTACCCTATACTATTCCGGTTTTTTTTTACTATTTCGAATAGTTTTTTTCCTCTCTAAAATCATAAATCTAAATCCACTTATTCTTCATCCTCTTAGTCTTAGACTTCTAGTTTTACTCCTCTTCTTCCCATTAGGTAATTTTAACTAAAATTAGATATAAACGTAATGATCTATTCGAATATATTTATTTTGTAAATCAAATTCTTTGTTTTTATTTACTTCTAAAATTTTGAATTCAATGTTTGGTTAAGTTTTTGGGTTTTAATAACCTAAATATCGTGTAATTGGATGGATTAATTATATAGAAAGTTCTAGTTTAGTTTAATTTTATAGTTTTAGTTAGGTTTATTTCTGTTTTGATTCATGTATTTGACAGTCTACCATCTTTTCAAAGAATATCAAGTATATTGTCTTGAATATCGGGTCTTGCATATCGAGATATACGAGACACGAGAAAATTGTTGCATGGATGAAGTAGTTGCGTGATGTGAAGTTTTTTTATTCAATATGTTATATGTGAGATATATAAGCAAAGCAAATATGAATTGATTGTGAGACCCGATGAATATTTGGGTGACTTCAAATCAATGAATATTCTTGATATTACAAATGACTACTCATATGAGTATACTCCACAAACCAACTTCTTTAAGCATTATTGCCATAGTTAAAGATTGGAAACAATTGTGAGTTTTATTCTCTGTTATTTTTAATTGCAAAACATATTTTTTCTTGTTAAATGAAAATTTTAAAACCCCTCGTATACTAGATTCAAATGCGATACCAATAGAAAAATAATCATAAAATAGATGTGAAACATGAGACAATACGATATATAATTTGCTATTGGAATTTCATAATATATTATATATGCGACATGCGAGAGCAACCAAAATAATATATTTGAAGTGGGATATCATTATACATAGTAGACGTGAAATACATGATAATTCATATAACTAAACGCGAGACGTGGGGCCATGTATAACCAACTTCATCGGAGTTCATAACAAAACATATATGAGTTACGAGATGCGAGACCTTAGTATATATTAAATGTGAAACCATAGCATGTCTTAAGTGCGGTACACTAATAACAATGTGATTTATAACATAAATTTCCAAATATCTTTCCTATTGTATTTGTTATTGTTAGGTCGAAAGATTGTGATAATTGGTTATGGTTTCTACAGATGTTGAAACCTCAATTGTTTGATCGTCAAATCATATCTATTTTGGATCTTCACTTAGGTAGTGTTAATGTTGTTGTTGCTTTGTTTTCAACTTGTTATCACGCATATTGTATATTCCATCTTATTGGAAATTTGAAGTATTCTTTTACTGGTACACCCCTAAAATTTAGGGCTATATAAATTACATGTCTAAAACATTTGTTTATGCTCCGAATCTGAGCATGTACACTGAATATATTGACTAATTTAATAATGAAAAAGGTCATAAAGTTATTAGTTTTTGCAAGAATTTACCTTCGGAAAAATTTACTTGTGCCTTTTAAAAAAACAAACAATACTATTCCATAGATTTCACGCAAACATAGTCATTCAAAAATTAGATCAAACAATATTATAGTCTACTTATATAAGAGTTACCTTACAAGATTAAGTTTTACTTATGAGTCAAATTTCAAGATTTTATGTGGAGAGGCTAGGTTGGGATATTGAATTTTTTCCTGAATTTGAAAAGAAGTTTAAGGTCAATGGAAAAATAGGTCGTTCATGGATAGTTCGCTTATATTCACATGTTTTACATGAAGTTTTTTTTAAGCTAATATGGTTGTTGATTTTTATGGAATTTGAAAGTTCTTGTAGTATGTGAAAAAAATGAGTGTTTTTAATTCCCTTATGTTTTGGCTGTCATATTTTATATTTATGAAAAAACTATGAAATATATTGAACCATTCTATACTATAAGATCTTATGAGAAAACTTATTCATATTACATACACACTTTTATTACTTTTACACATTTTTCTCAAATAATTTCTCGGGTTTAAAAAAAGCTAAAAGACCTAAGAAGAAACTTATTCCATCTAGAGAAGAAATAATTATCTGAAAGATAAAGTATATTTGATGTTCAAAATTCGGTCATAATAGATGATCATGCCAAGAAGTCCTGTAAGATCACTATAATTTGATACTTTTTGTTATTAATTTTTTTTGTAATTTAATATTGTTAATTACATTACTCTCTTTATTATGTTAGTGTTTTTAGACTTTTTAATTTGTTATGATTGTAAAATATGAAACCAGTAAGAATTGTAGATGTAACATGTGATGTCGAACTACATGCGAGTTACAATATTACAAGGTGTGAGATTCCAAATTATATGCGAGACAAGTTGTAACTCACATACAAGACAAGTTCATTATAAATTGTACCATTCTTATTCATAAATAATTATATGAGAGGTGTGAGACGCGAGACCAATACATAATTAAATTCAGCAATATTATTTTATAACTAACTAGATAAATAAATTGCAATGCCAAGATGTAAGATATGTCATAGATCACTACATGTAAGGTGCATGATGCAAGATGACTTCATAATTAACTTCAATGAGACCAATTCGTTAATAACTACATGCGAGGTGTGAGATGTTAAATGACTTATGCAAAAGTAAGCAAAACTAATTGCACACAAGTCGCAAGATGCTAGACCTATTTATAATTAACTTCACACGGTACTAATTATATGCAAATTATGTGATGCTATATGTGGTATGCAAGACCATGCATAAGTAATTGCATGCAAGCGGCAAGATGAGAGAGACTAATTCTTAATTAAATTCACGTGTTGTCATCTGATGAAAAACTATATGGAAGTTGTGGGATATAAAATATGGTATGTGAGACAAAGCATAATTGAATGCGAGACAAATTGCGAGATGTATCACCATACTAAAAATTTGAAATATCAAAAAATTACAACATATATACAAATACCAACCTAACTTTTAAATAAACACACGTGCGGGACTAACTTTATCAAAAATATATAGTCAAAAGACTAACACCGTACGAGTTTTAGTTGAGGGAAATATGTCTAGAAAATGGATAGTCAATGGACTTCCACTAGATATTTATTAGTCGAGCTACTATCCGTTTAGAAAGTCGATAATCAATGACTATTTACTGTTTATAAACCACCAACGCTACATAAGGATTTCACGAGTATCTAATTGTATTTAGATCATTAATGAAAATTTAAAATGACTCTAATTTCCTTAGTGATTCAAATTCATCATTTTACTTTTTTTAATTCTGACTATTTTAATATAATTTATAATGTGCACGCAAACCAGTGCACCACAATCTACAATTTCACTTTGTTGTTGTAGGATATTTCTTAGACATTTAATCTTCATCTTTGGTTTTACTCTCAAAATATCTTTTTTATAGGGTATTATATCTTTAATCTATAGGTTTAATCAATACACAAATCCACAAAGTACAATAAAAATATGATACCAGATATATCACACATGCAGGATTTGAAACGAGATACATTATTAAATGCAAGATGCAAGACAACAAACTACATGGAAGATGCAACATCTGAGACCATATATAGCCAATTTTATGTAAGACTAATCCATAACTAACTACATGCAAAATGAGATACGTGAAACCAAGTAAAACCAAATTCATGCGACATATGAGCCCATGTAAAATCAATTTTATGCGGTACTAGTTCCTAGCTAACTACATGTAAAATGAAAGATGCGAGAAGTAAAAACATGTATAACCAAATTCATGCAAGACCTACTCATAACCAAACCTACCACAAACACTTACAATTTTTTCTACAATTTGTTTTATTTTATCTACTATGTTTTTTCCACATGCCAATATCATGTTTAAATTTATTCATGCTGTATATTTTGAGTCCATTATCATTAATATCCAATGATTGATTATATATTGTGGCACTTCTGTGAGACTTTTAATTATGACGAAACCTTCTCTGAAGTTGTGTAATACTTTGTAACTATTGGTATACCATCTTGACCTCTAAGTATCATTGACTAAATTAAAATAGTATTTTAGTAACTTTTTTTTATTAATTATACATGTTGTAAAATTGTATGGTTATTACTAGTGCACACCCAGAAATAACAATTTTATTTTATTTTTGTCCTTCTTGTTATTTTTTTGTTTAAATCTTAAAGAGTCGAAGCTTTGTTACTTCATGCAGCCTCTCTGCATGTGCTCACTAATTTTTGACATAACTTCAGCTAAAAGTGGCTAAGTCTCAGTCATGACCGTACTTGTTTGAATATTATAATTTTCATCTCTAACAAGTGATGTGGTGAGTGTGGAGATCTGTAGAAATATTCATTGTTGGTGATAATACAAGATAAAATGACAAATATCATTTCATATCTTGAGTGTAAAGATTCAGATATCACAGAAAATCCAAACACAGTCGTAAATGTGAATTCTATGAATTTCAACCTTGATAAATTCACTAAAGATATTGATTTTAATATTTAGAAAATAAATTTTAGAGTGTTCCTTGTCCATATGATAATTCATTTTACCATTGGTCATAAATTTACAAAGTAGATTGATGTCGAAGTATTGTCCAAGACCCATGGTACTCTGATTTTCAGTTTGGAGAATAAGTTACTTTAAAAGGTATTTGAAGAGTCCTTGGTTATGGATATTTGGAATATGTTGGAATCCATATACATGAAGTCATATTTGGAAAATATTTTGTACCTTAATAAGCATTTTTATACACTGCAAATGGATGGTACCGAAGAGGTCCATAAATATTAGATAATTTTAATATAATCATTCTTGATTTAAATACGGTTTGTGTCAAAGTTGAAGATGAAGATCAAACGATTATCCTCTTGAGTTATTTTTTAGAAGTGTATGAGCACTTTTTTGAATCCGTGCTTTATAGCAACGAGTCCATTGCGATGGTCGTGATGAAAAATGCTTTGGATTCAAAGGTTCTTCATAGGAAGATAATTTTGAAGAGCGAATCTGAAGGTCTCTCGCCAAGGATGAGAGGAAGTTCAGGATGGAAAAATCCAAAGAGAAAGTTTGTTGGTTTTATTTCTAAAATAGTTGTGTTGCAAGAAGTATGAACTACCTCAAGAGGGGAGAGGTAGACAATTATCTGAAGCACAAAGTCGGAGGTGTTACAATGGTCTCAGATGATTATAATTACACTAATGCTTTATTTGTTTGTCTTATAGGTACAATAGCAAGTGGGTTCCTAATTCCAGAACTTCATTCAATATGACTTCCAACAAATATTGGTTTGTATACCTAAAAGTGTTTGAAGTTCGTAAGGTCCTAGTTGGAAATAACAAGCTTTGTACTATGAAATGACTCTGGAGTATAAGATTTAAGTTATCTATTAAACTTGAAACTGTTTTAACAAAAGTGAGGTATGCCCTCGAAATTAAATTGAACCTTCTTTCTAAATTAATGTTATATGAGAAAGGGTTTAAATATAAGGACAGAGATGATAGACTTAAGTTCTTGTAAAACTAACTGGTTTTTTTTTAAGCTTGCCAACTTAATGTTGTTTTAGTTCTATAAAGGTCTATAGCTGAAGGTGCATCTGGGTATTTTGGATGGTTCTTCCAAGATGTTGCCGAAGACCTTTAAAGGTTTACCAAAATGATTGGAGAATCACTTTGGGAAGTACGTGAAGAAGTTTAGAACCTATGATGGCATGGAATTTGTGGATGAACCATTTAATTGCTATTATTTTTAAAACTTGGTATTAGGGATGGTAATCTGGGTGTTGTCCGGCCCAACCCAATCCGGTTCGGTCGGGTTTTGTACGACTCGAACATAGAACGGGTCGGGCCCGGGTTAAGAAATTGTAACCCGCAACCGGACCGGGCCGCGTTTGGGTTTCTAATTTGTCTGCTCTGTTCCAGCACGAAAATTATAAAAAATATATAAAAAAATAATATTTTTATATATAATAACAATAATATATTTTAAAAATAAATTAATATACTTAAAATAAATTAAAGGCTCAAGTGTCCAAAAAGTAGGCTCGGGCGGGCCGGGCCGAACCCGATCCACGGACGGCCCATTGTCATCACTACTTGGTATGTCTAGATGCAAAATCTTAAGAAGTAGTCCGAGACATGAATTTATTGAGAAGATGAACCATACCTTTCTAAAGGAAATAAAGGTTATTTTTATGATATTTGGATTTAGCAATAGAATGAATACATGGTATGATGGGAAAACTGGACTTATCATCAACATTAGACTTTAAAATTTCGGTTATCATGAAGATGTAAAATTGTATCGGTTAGTATACTTGGATCTTAAGAGTGACAAGGATTTAATTATCAATGGATGAGTATTCAATGGAGTTCAAATACCATTAATCATAGAGGTTAGCGCTAAAAATATTACTACCAAATATGTAGTTGAAGTTGAGCCAGAGTTTAAACATAAAGGTGAAGCCGAAAATTCTTCTACTGTAACTTATTTCAGGTTGATTATAGGTTCAGTCTCTACATATGAAGTTTAACCATTGTAGGGATTAGGCTTTTACTAGAAGTTTGATGGGTTAGAGGTTTCAGATGCTCAAATGGGGAAGCAACAAGAAGACTTTGACAATTAGTTTGCAAATGTTGTTCGATCTAATTTTGAGTTAGGTCATGTGGATATTACAATTTCCTTATTTAATGTAGGAGGTTAGGAGACTAAGTTTTGGGGAATATTTCCACTTGATCAATTTAGATATGCAAGTAGACTAATTTTCTCTGGGTAGTAGTTAGAGCATCAGGGCAACGGATGTTGGTGTTACTGTCAGCCTAGGTGTAAAATAGTTCAATATAGACACAAAATAACTGAGGCACGAACACTGCCAAAGGTGGAAACTTAGTGTTGAAGACTAGAACTTAATCTGAAGTACGTAACTTAGTTTTGAAGCTTGCAACTAAGTTTTAAATCTGTAAATAAGTATCGAAGGTTGTACCTTAGTGTTGGATGATTTCAACGTAATTCTTTATTTGAATTGGGTTGGTGTTAAGTTTGAAGATCAAGTGATTTTCTTCTTGATTTCTTTACCAAAAGTATATTATCACTTTATTGACATTATGCTATATGATAAAGAGTTCCTCATGATGGTCGAGGTGAATAGTGCTTTGAACTCTTATAATCTTCAATGGAAGACGACTATGAAGAGTGACTCTTAGGGTCTCAGACTGAGTGTGATGAGAAGGCTTGGATGGAGATATTTAAACAAAATAATTATTCATTTTATGATGAAATTTTGATGTTGCAAGAAGGAGAGCCATATCAGTATGAACTTCCTTGAGAGAATGAAGGTAGATAGTTATCCAAAACATGAATATGGAGATAGTGTAAGTGTCTCAAATGACTATGAATACACTGATTCTTAAATGGTTTCTTCTTGCAAGAACAATAACAAGTGGGTTCTAGATTCTGGAACGTCATTCTTTTAACAAATATTGGTTTGAATACCTGAAAGTGTTTTAAGGTGGTATGATCATGTTGGGGAATAACGAGCCATGTAATGTGAATGGAATGGGCAGTATAAAATTCAAGTTATCCACTAACTTGAATTTTTCTAAATAAAAGTGAGGTATATTCCTGAAATTAAACAGTACCTTCTGTTTATAAGGTTGCCAGATGAGGAAGAGATGTTGATGGTAGACTTAAGGTCTTTCAAAACTCACTGGTTGTTATAAAGGCTTTCCAAACTAGTGATGTTTTAGTTTTGGAAGGATCTATAGTGAACGGTGAGTCCAATGTTGTGGATGGCTCCGTCGAGATGTAACTGAGTATCTATGAGGGTTTTCCAAATCCGATGGATAATCAATCCGGGAAATACATAAAAAAAATTATCACATATAATTTCTTAAAACTTTTAAATGGACCATTCACTAGTTATTGTTCTAATATTGGTATTTCTTAGAATTTTTAAATGGACCACTCATCGATGTTAACACTAAAAACATTACTGGTGAAGGTGGAGCAAGAGTTGAATTTGAGTTTGAACGTAAAGGTAAAACCGAGGATGCTTCTACCGAAGCTGATTTCAGCCCGAGTACAGATTTGACCTCTATAGAGGAAGTTAAAATTATTACATTATTGGGTATTAGCCATAATTTTGATAGGCAATTAATAGGTTTCTTATCTTGAGTTAGGTCAGTTGGATGTTACCCATTTCCTTCTTGGATGTATGAGGCTAAGAAACTAGTATGATATGGAATATTTTTGCAACATAGTTCACCGACTACATGGGACTTTATCAATCCAAAGGCCTATATGGACAAATTATCTTTGATGAGTAGTTGGAGTACCAGGGAAACATATTTTGGAGTCCATGTTTCCATAATTTGAGGAAGAATAAAGATTTAAACTGACGTATATGTTCAGTTGCTGAGGGTAAGGTAGACAACGACTGATGCGCTTTAATGTAAGGTATGTTTTCTCATATATCTCTTTATATTTTTCTATTATATCCAAATGTAGACCAATAAATGGTTGTAGGATGTTTATCGCTTCGATAATGGTATCTGGCTAAGGCACTGCAGTTATAAATAGAAGAGTTTCATTATCTTGAGTAACATCAACTCTCCTAGTAAAAGTCCTTACTTTTATTTATTGAAGATGATCTGTCACAAAATTATAGCTGACTTTGCCAACTCAAATAATATGTGGAAGCGTTATTTAATGTTCCCAAGTGGGAATGAGGAAACTGGTCAGACTCTTGACCAACCAGCGGTACCCCAACATTGGTTGTACCAAAGTAATCATTTTTATTTGCTTTTTTAGTTTATAGTTAACACTTTTTACAAAATCATTGTTAATTTAGAATTTATTTATTTTTTAGAGTCTTTTTATAGTTTACATGTAATAAAAGAAACATCACTATCCGTAGGGACTTCTCCAATGTTGTCTAGGAAAAACAGCAGCGTTTATGTTAACGCTAGCACATTTTGCACGTTCTAGCTTTTGGCCACATCCAAACCAAACCAAGGAAAGTGTTGATGAGTCCGGATCTTGTCACCATACCTTACGGGAACCGGACAGGGTTAATTCGGACAATGTCCATTTCACCGGACAAGGGTAGTTCGGACAACTTTTATTCACTGAACTATCCAAACAGAATTAAAGTACTTAAAACTTAATCACTTTTTGACTAAGCTGACTACTTACTTACTTAAAACTGATGGGTCTTTGAACTCGACCCGAATCCATTAAACACAACCCGAAAGCCCATATGGCCCAAAGATAAGGGTATAAATACCAAACCACCTACATTAAATGAGGGTAATGAAAATTAAATACAGCCAGGCAGCTCAATTCTCCCTCTACATTCTACCCAAACATTAAATACTCTCAAAACTCCACAAAACTCTAGACAAAAGTTACAAACTTACCCTCAAACAGAAATAAACCACATCAAATTGGCGACCACAGTGGGAGGTACGTTTGGTGCCTGAATCTAGCATTCAAAACCATCAGAAAAACCAGTCTGAATGAATCTGGACGCACCGGAAGTACCACCAGCTTTGCTTGAAGTGGTGGGAGAAAATGATGAATATACCATCGAGGAGCGTGATAGATTAAAGGGCAAGATAGAAGCTCTGAGGATAGAGAGGGAAAAATGGGCATAAAAGAGAAGTCAAAGGCATCAGTTGCTCATCATACTGACAACCCTAGAGAGCATGAGCCATCGAAAACACATGTAAGTACGAAGAAGACTCATGCTAGCTCTAAAAAAGGTCCAAGCCGGTAGAGAGCTCTGATTCAGACTCAGAATCTTCCAGTAGCTCCTCAGGCGAAGATGGAGTTGAAGAATCTTTGTCATCCAGCAGTGATGAGGGCCGATCTAAAAAGAAACAAAAGTTGGTTAAGAAGTATTCAAGAAAAAAGAATAGGCATGGAAAGTTTAAAAGGCATATAGGCAAAGGGTCATCTCATAGCCGGAGACACATAGACAGGATGCTGGTGGATCCTTTTGCCTTTCATGATGAGTCAGGTATCTTTGCAACTCCTAACGAGGATACCGTTTTCAGTCGAGGCCGGAATTGGAGACAATCTCCTTTGTCTTCCAAGATCTTGTCTGGGAACCTCCCCAAGAGGTTTGATAGTACGAAAATGGAAAAATACGATGGCAGTAAAGACCCGGACAATCACTTGGAACAATTCAAAAAAATTATGATGAATTTCGATGATGATGACAAGTTGCTTTGTAGATCATTCTCTCAATCCTTTACGGGGAGTGCCCTGAAGTGGTATAACAGCCTACCACAGGGGTGCAACAGAAATTTCGATACCTTTTGGGTGGCCTTCCGGAGGCAGTTTGTTGGAAGTAAGGAGGTGAAGGGCAATGGAGATACAATTATCCATTGTGCCCAAGAACCGAATGAATCTCTAAAGGAATATATAAGTCGATTTGTAAACACTAAAAATGGGTTGGCTGATTGCTTCGAGCAAGTAGCAATAGCTTCTCTCAAGCAGGGTTTAAACCCTTGAAATTTTGCTGATTCAGTGACCAGAAAAAAGACCATGACATGGGGAGGTCTACTGAATCAGGTTGGAAATCAAATTAACGTGGATGAAACAAAGAAAACTAGGGTGCACAGGCAGGTGAGGTCTGCCCCGGCTGCACCAAACCCTAACCAAAATCAGTCCGGGAACAAGGAAAGGGAGGCCGGGTAGGGTCATAACAGAGCCAAAGCTCAGTCTCAGCCAGCTGCGTCTGCCCAGAGTCAACAATCTAGAAATAAGAGAGGGCCTTGGGTTCAACCAGAGTGGTTTGCTGAATTAAAAGAAAGTGTAGCCACCATTTATGACAAAACGAAGGAAGAAGTACACTATAGAAGGCCGGCTGCGCTACAATATCCTAGGGAGCATCGTAACAATTGTTTCTGTCAGTGTCATAATGATACTGGCCATACCCTTGAGGATTGTATTGCTTTAAAGCAAGAATTCTAGAATTTAATTGAAAGAGGAAAGTTGGGAGCATATGTTAAAAGAAGAGGAGGAAATAGGCCTGATAATGCTCATCGGGCTGGTCCAAACAATGCAGGCACATCCGCCCCGGAGAGAGCTATGGTGATAATCGAGAGATTCGATGTAGAGTCAGAGTACTTGGACCCTGATCCAACTCGAAACAGAGTGGGTGCCATTGAGGAACGTTGCAAAACAGTGTCCAAACGTATAAACGTTTTTGAATCGCTCACAATTTTCGGAGGGGACACCATGACAGCACCCACTACTTCTTCGAGGAAGAGGCATGTTCATACTTTAGCTACCCAACAGGAGGGAGGCATGACTTCCTATCAATCGCAAATACAATTTCCCTTCATTGTTTTCGATGAGGATGACTTGAGGGATATAGCAGGTCCTCATGAAGATGCTGTTGTCATAGGATCATCCATCGGGAGCAATAACATAAGACGAATTTTGGTGGATACTGGGAGTTCAACCAATATCCTCTTTTTAACTTCCTACAAAAAGATGAAGAATCCAGCGGTAATTCAGCGTTCGACCAGGTCAATTGTGGGTTTCACTGGAAGCTCAGCAGATGTGATCGGGGAGTTCGAAGAGGAATTTTTGTTGGGCAAGGGCCCTTTTAAAAAGATGGTTAGAATACTGTTTGTTGTAGTGGATTATCCCACTTGTTATAATGTTATTCTAGGGAGGTCTTGGCTCTCTAGGATGCATGCAGTGGCCTCAACAGTCCACCAATGTTTGAAGTATGTTATGCAAGGACAAGTGGGAGTTGTTCGGAGCAGCCAAAAAATAGCAAGAGAGTGTTATGCAACAGCACTGGCTCCTCGGACGTTGGGGGCAGTTCGTATCAATGAAGAATAATAGTTTGAGGGGCTTTCTGGGGGTGAGGGTGAAGTTGATGACCCCAGAGAGACCCCTGGAGTTTTAATACCATTTGAAGAAGTCGAAACACATTCTTTGGAAGAGGGAGAAAATGTTAAAATAGGGTTCTAAATGAAATCCGAACTAAAGGGTAAAATGTTTAAGTTCTTAAAATACTATCAGCATGTTTTTGCTTGGTGCAATGCTGATGCTACCGGAGTACCAGCAACTATTATCTCACACCAACTGTCCATCCGAAGAGACATAGCACCAGTGGTACAAAAGAGAAGAGCTTTTTCCAAGGAAAAGACCGATGTCATAATTCAAGAAATTGACAGACTTACCAAAATGGGGCACATAAAGGAGTCTCAATATCCTTTATAGACAGCCAATCCGGTCTTGGTAAAAAATAAAAATGGCAAGTGGCGCATGTGTATCGATTTTACAGATCTCAACAGAGCTTGCCCAAAGGATTTGTACCCAGTTCCCGGATTGATCAGTTGGTAGATTCCACATTTGGGAACAAGCTGATGTCTTTCATGGATACCTTCTCCGGATACAATCATATTCAAGTTGATCTGAAGGATCAGGAACATACTATGTTTGTTACTGATAGGGGCCTTCATTGTTACAAGGTGATGGCATTTGGGGTTAAAAAATACTGGGGCTACTTATCAGAGGTTAGTAAACAAAGCCTTTGCTGATCAAATTGGAAGAAATATGGAAGTATACACCGATGACATGATGGTAAAAAGTGTGGACGAAGAGCTACACTTGACAGATCTCCAAGAAACTTTTGCTAACTTAGTAAAAGTAAATTTGAAACTAAATCCAGAGAAGTGTGTGTTCGGAGTACAGTCCGGGAAATTCCTGGGGTATATAATTAGTGAGCAAGGGATACAGCCTCTTCGGACAGGTGTGCCCCGTTCTTTCAAACTCTAAAAGGTGCAAAGGGATTCAACTGGACTTCACAATGTGATGAAGCCTTTAATGAAATTAAAAAACATTTGTCCTCCCCCAAGACTATTTAATCCTGTTGATGGAGAGACACTCTTCATATACTTGGCAGTTTCCAGTTGTGCCATAAATGTCGTATTGGTGAAGGAGGTAGATAATTATCCCCGTCCGGTGTATTACATCAGCGAGAGCTTGATAGATGCAGAAAAACGCTATCTGAAGCTTGAAAAATTAGCATTAGCCCTGGTGATTGCTGCAAGGAAGATGAGGCCTTATTTCCAGGCTCATCCTATTATTGTCCGGACGTCTTTTCCCTTAAAAAGCGTTCTTCAAAAGGCAGACATTTCGAGTAGAATGACTAAGTGGTCAGTGGAACTCGGGGACTTCGCTATTGATTTTGCTCCTTGGACAGCAATCAAAGCCCAAGCTGTGGCTGATTTCTTAGTTGAATTCCATTTAGATAGGGATACAAATCAAACAACTAATCTGAAAGATAAAAAAGTCTGGGTCGTCCGGACTGATGGTGGATCAAGTACTATGGGATGTGGTGCAGGGGTATGCTTGACCTCTCCGTATGGTGACAAAATGTACAAACCTATATGTTTTGCTTTTAGGGCTTCTAATAATGAGTCCGAATATGAAGCTGTTATAGCTGGTTTAAAGTTAGCTCATATTTGTGGAGCTAAAAGGGTCAAGTTGATGAGTAATTCTCAGCTTCTTATCCATCATGCACAAGGTCAATCCGAAGCCAAAAAGGAGCAGTTAATAAAATACTTACTTATTCTCAAAGATGTGGCACTTAAATTCAAGAGCATTGTTTATGAGCACATACCCCGAACAGAAAATGAACTAGCAGACTCCTTGGAAACCATAGCCTATACTGAGTCCTACCCTTGGATCCATGTGCTGGAGTGCCCTTCCATTCAATTCAATATGGGTAAGGAGGAAGAAAGCTTCGATATACGGTTAAAACAGCCTCAAGATTGGAGGATTCCTCTCCTTCAATATCTTTCAGATGCCATCTTGCCTCCGGATAAATCAATAACTAGAAAAGTAAAGTACAAGGCTCGTGGTTTTATCATCCTAAGAGATATTCTTTATAAGAAGTCTTATAGTATACCCCGCTTACGATGTTTGGGGGTTGACGAATCTCAAGTAGTGCTCTCCGAATTACATGATGGTGAGGGATCAGCTCACTGTGGATTCAGGGCTCTAACAAGGAGAGTTTTATTGGCTGGGTATTATTGGCCCTCTATAATGCAAGATGCTAAGGATTTGGTGAGGAGGTGTGACCCATGCCAGAGATATATCAATGAAATTCATATCCCAACCATCCCTTTAGAGTCAATTTCTGAGCCTATACCTTTCGCTCGATGGGGTTTGGATTTGGTGGGACCTCTACCTATGGCATCCGGAGGACGCAGGACAATAGTTGTTGCTATTGATTATTTTTTAAAGTGGATCGAAGCAGCTCCATTGGCAGGTACAACATCAAAAGCTGTCATAAAATTCATTTTATCCAATATCTGTTGCAGATTTGAAATTACATAGAAGATAACAACAGACAATGGGCCACAGTTCGACAACAAGGAAATAGAGAGTTTCTGCGCCTCTAAAGGTATACAACATTGTTTCTCTTCACTCTTCCACCCACAAGCAAATGGTCGGGTTGAGGTGGCTAACAGGACTATTCTGTCCGGCTTGAAGAAAAAATTAGAATGGGCTGCTGGAAAATGGCCTAGTTATTTGCAAGAAGATTTGTGGGCTTACCGGACTACACCTAGTGCTGCAACACAAGAATCACCTTTTGCCTTGGTCTATGGGATGGATACCATTGCTCCCATAGAAGAAACTCTCCCTTCATTTCAAGTTCATAATTTCTCCGAACACGCTAACGAGGGGGCTATCAGAGGTCAACTTGACTTGATAGAGGAAAGAAGAGTTAAGGCTCACCTTAGAGCTGTGCACTATCAAGGTTTGATAAGAAGCGGGTTTGCTTCCAAAATCAAGAGAAGGGATTTTCAACCAGGGGATAAGGTGTTGAGAAAAGTTTTCCTACACACTAAAGAGAGGCAGTTCGGTAAATTGGCTCCAACTTGGGAAGGACCCTATGTGGTCATTGAAAAACTTAAGCCTGGAACGTACCGGCTCCAAGACAAAGATGGAAGAATTTTGAACCACCTTTGGAATATCGAACACCTTCGGTTGTACTTGGAATAAGAACTATGTAAATATTTACTTGTTTAAAAGATCATGTAAATATTTGGGGGCATACTCTTTCCTACCCTTGTGGCGCGGGGAGGTTTTGATAAGGTGTCCGGGCTCTTTTATAAAATTTGATGCCTTCTTAAAAATTCGGAGTGTTGTTACTTAACAGTTTCTTGTCAAATTTTTATTTCAATACAGGCCGGATTAAATTAAAGGAGTGATGACTATAAACATTTGTCATCGGAGAATTTAAACACTCTCACTTTAAAATGTTTATGAAATAACTAAGGGTTGTTTTAACATTAGCCACCAAAATTAAAAAACTATGAAAGAGTGCAAGAGTTGTGCAAAATAAAGATACCCATTAAAATATCCGAAGTGCCTTGGCCATCCAAGGACTTTAAATTGTCAAAACAAAAGATCTATCCGGTCAAGCACCGGACACAGTTACAAAAATATCTTGGCCATCCAAGGACTTTGGTTCAATAAAAAAAAGTGAAAAGATAGTTGATACTTTAAGACTGAGCCTTTGAAGATGGCTCAGCCTCACTTGTTTTCTTCTTCTTGAGGTCATCGTTCTCCTCATTTGGACTCTCCCCAGCTTTCTCTTCCTCATCGGATGAGTCAGCACTAGAATAATCATGCAAGTCTTCATCAGCCATATTGTGGAAAGGAAGGTCTTCGTACTCTACATAAGTCCATAAGTCTCCCAGATTCCTCTTCGGAAACTTCTCATGAAAGAGTAAAACCATATCCGACTTCACTTTGGCATACATTTCCTCTTGAGTGTCTATCACATTGTTGGCATAAGCATCAATCTTGGCTTGGATTTTTGCCTCTTTCTCCCTTAGCAGATTAGTTTTTTCCTGTGCAGCCTGGGACACCGAGTCCTCGAGTGAAATCTTGTCATTGGTCGAAGTATGAATGACCATGTCCTTAGCCTTCACCTCCTCTTTCGAAGAGGAGAGATCTTTCTCCAACTCAGACTGCTTTGACCGGAGCTCTTTGATAGTATCTTCTAAGACAGCTACATTTGTGGCCCAACCCTCCTGATTCTTCTTTAACTCCTCATTTTCCCTCTTCAGAACATCAGCATTTTGGTTGGCAACGAGGAGGTCTTCGGACAATCTCTCCTTGTCAGAATTAAGGGCAGTAATAATAGCTGACTGACCTCGCACTTGCTTCTCCAAACTAACTACTGGTTGAATATTACTCAATATAGAGTGAGTAATAACATCTCTTTCACTCGAAACAGAGAAAGACTTACCATTGAAGGTAACAATGTTCGAAGTGCTTGGAGGGAGGTAGGGCCCAGCAAAATCATCTCTAGGGAGGTTTTCAAAATAGTCACAAAGCCCCTCAAGCCCAGTAATGTCAACGCCGTCAATACTGATGTCTCCTCCTCCAACCTCATCAGTTTGAAAATCATCAGGGATATCTTCTGCTCTTTAGGATCAGTAGGGTCAATAGGAGGAAGGGGCTCCGGGGGCCGGAGAGAAATCTCATCACCCCTGGAGGACTTTTTCTTCTTGGCTTCCCTGCCTTTGCTATCTGCTCCCCGTTTCCTATCTCTCTTAGGAACCCTAGGAGGTTTTGGAGATCCTGCCTCTTCCCTAGTGCTCTCATGCTCCACTACTTCAAGAAGAGCAGCATCAATTTGACTTGGAATTGGCCCCTCTTGGTTTGTTAGAGCAGTTACCTCCGCTTCGGTGGGGTTGGCCTCAACTTCACTAAGCTTCCCCTTACCTTTCTTACCCTTCATCTTACTTGGGGCCTTGACTATACCGGGCAGATACAATGCCCCGTCCGGTGCGTGTGTTCTTTTGAGGACTACGTCCGGAGGGGTGGGGTGGTAAGTTCTTCCCAGGATAATTCCCTCCGGTCGGTAGTATTCCAGAGGTAGGACCTTGCAAGATTGCCTTCTAGTAAAAGCATTGTGAAAACGATTCCCCCACTTGTTAGCAGCCCAAGCGTTTAGCTTGGTACAAGTAGCCTGCCCGACCTTCAAGTGATCATTAAAGTATTTGGGCAGCACTATAAAAAAACAACAAGACAAGTTAGTTAAACAAGTTTGATAAAAATAAAAATGGGAATGTGAGGTAGGATTCTCACCATCGCTTTGCCATCTGTTGGTGAGGAGGCTCGGGTTGACACCGGCTTTGATCTTCCTCCCATTCTCCCAGGCACCACTCACAAACAAAAATTGAGTTTTCCAAGTTCTCTCCGACTCAAGTAGGTCATCCACTGATTTGTAATTATCACCCATGTTGAAGCGATAGAAAGGAATGTGGTGGTTTCTGCAGAGACTGGCCACAGCTGCAAACTCCTCCATTGGAAGAGGAATTCCGGAGAGCCTAGAAGCCATGATACATTCATAAGGGTGTACCATGCGTTAGGACTCAGTTGACTTGGGCAGAGTTTGATGAGATGAAAATACTTGACTATCTCCGGGTCTAAGGGAAACCTCAGTCCCCAGTTGAAGAGCTCATTGAAGAAAACTATTTCACTGAGCTTGCAGTCCATCAGAGTTTCTGGGTCTATTGGAATCCTTATTTTGACGTTCTCCGGGATTCTCCACTTTGTTCGCATCCGACACAGCTCGGCTGTGTGTATGAAAGCATAGTTAAGTTTTTGCAAAGGTATCAAATACTTAACACTCACCTTGTGGAAACAAGGTCCCACTTTTCCCACAAGGACCTCCGGTAAGTCTGGATGCCTTAAGCATAGTTTATCTTTGCCTTTGTCCTTCTTGGCAGCAATAGCCTCACTTGTCTGCCCTGAGACTTCGGACTCAAAGGGAGCCTCTTCAACATAATCCTCCATCACTTCTTCCATAACTAGGGAGGGGTTTTCAATTGTTTGTGGGAGAGGAGAGTTAGAAATTGGCTCAGCATGACCTCCGGACTGTTGGGCTTCGATGTTTTCTTGAACTCTGATCTCCGGCTGGGGCTCAGATGCAGTGGTTTCTTTTCGGAGGCTTGAGCTAGATGCCTTCGGTCCGGACAGCTTGTCTTTAGAAATTTTGATGGGTGCCTCTGACCCCGTATTGCTATCTTTGGCCCCTGATTTGGAAGGCGTACCTTTTAGAGTTTGCCCTTTAACCAGGCAACCTCTTCTCCGATCGACTAACTTCTCTAGAGAGGCATTAGCATCTGATCCCATGGCTATGAAAGGAGAAGGCTTCTTAAAACTAGTGACAACTTTCCCTGGTTCAACAGTGGGCTCTGATTCCTGAACCGACGAGCCTGAAACAATTGGTGAGAGTCTGGTTTGGAACAACTTCCTGGGTTTAACGCTTCTAGTTGAAGAAGAGCCCTGATCAGGCTTTGTGCTTGGTGTTACTGGTTTGTCAGCAGGAGAGACAGGGAGGCCGGCAGCAATGCGCCTTTCTCGTTCAACCTTTTGGGCCTTTTCTAACTCTGATAAATTAAGCCACCCACCTTTGATTAAAGCGTTCCTAGCTGTGAACATAAACTCATACCGAAAGAAGGTTTTTGTTTTTGAGAGAAAACTTTCAAGTTTAAGTAAAGTAAGACTGAAGAGGATGGTAAAACAGTAAAGAAGTGACTAATTTATAGTAAATGTGCAAAAAGTGCTTTGATACCTAGGAGAATTCGAAAGGGTTGCAATGATTAAAGACGGCGCTGATGCCATCTTCATTAAATGAAGAGGTTACTTTTTGGAGAAGGTGGGAGCGCCATTCTAGGTGAAAAAACGGCTGATGTGGCGAACCAGAAAGAGACACGTGTCCCACGAATTCTGGCAAGAAACCGTTTAGTTTTCAAGAACTTTTTCAATTCAGATAAAGCTATAACAAAGTTCGAAGGACCTGTCCGGATATGACTGTGATCAGCTACAGACTATTTTTTTAGGTTTTGCCAAAAGCCTTTGAACACCACCTAAAAAAAGGGCTACTGATGAGTCCGGATCCTGTCACCATACCTTATGGGAACCGGACACGGTTAATTCGGACAATGTCCATTTCACCGGACAGGGGTAGTTCGGACAACTTTCATTCACTGAACTATCCGAACAGAATTAAAGTACTTAAAACTTAATCACTTTTTGACTAAGCTGACTACTTACTTACTTAAAACTGATGGGTCTTTGAACTCGACCCGAATCCATTAAACACAACCCGAAAGCCCATATGGCCCAAAGATAAGGGTATAAATACCCAACCACCTACATTAAATGAGGGTAATGAAAATTAAATACAGCCAGACAGCTCAATTCTCCCTCTACCTTCTACCCAAATATTAAATACTCTCAAAATTCCACAAAACTCTAGACAAAAGTTACAAACTTACCCTCAAACAAAAATAAACCACATCAAGTGTAACCTCGGTAAATACTGCCAAACCACCAAATAAGACGTAGATGACTCCCATAATGGTATTTAAGGTAGAGGCATTGAGACATCAATCTCACGGGTTAATATATGTTTAGTCTTTGTTAGGAACTTCAATAGGACTCGGGTCTTTTATTTCATGTTAGTGTTGAAGTGGGGAAGTCCGGATTAATCTGTCAAAAAATAAACCATCTTAGTCCAAATGGAAGTAAACCAAATAGTTTTATATGAAGAAATATGAAAATAAGGATTGTGAAGCACCAATACCCAAAATTTATTGAAAGTTGAGTTCTTGGTACTAGTCAAATAGATATAATATGAATATCGAGCTAACACTATATTTATAAATTGGAAAGAGTTGACTATCTAAAGATAATCCCGAGCGGAATGAAGTTTCGTTAAATAAATGAGTTCTCATAAATTCCCCTTGTTAGCTATCTTAAAAAGTAGCGAAGGTTCATATAGTGAAACAAACTCGACCAAAAGACAAGTTTGTTCCTACTTCGTTTTATGTTCCTGATTCAATCTTCACATTTCATGAATTAAGAAAGATAGTGAAAGATATATAAGTGCAATAGTTACATATGGGAGAGAAACTATCTCTGTTCAGCATAAGAAGGCTGAGAAAAATAAATTTATATCTCATAGTTAACCATGAAAGACAAATATTGATAACCGGTATCTGTAGCTTGAACCAACCAACCGTAAATTTTGTTTGTTAATCATCTTTCATTTTCTTTCAAACTTCTTCGTACCCTTACTTAGTCACATCTTCTGGTTAAGATTAAAATGTGTTACTTAATAGGGGGCGAAAAGCTCATATTTGAAATAGAATAACTGAATGCATTAAAATAAGTGGACCATAATATTAAAGCAAACACAAATAATGCTAGTAAAATGAGCTCTAAAACATCTACGTCAACAATTCAACTCATATAATAACTATTAAGAATAACATATTTTCTCATTTAAAACGCATCTCATCAGTTCTCCCCTAAAAATAAGACGGGGACAATAGGGTTGTAGTTAAAGATAGAAAATGTAATCTCACGTCTTGTCTCGTCTCATTTAATAGCGACTCTTCATGACAAATTCACGTCGTGCCTGCGGCACGACGTGCGACACGCACATCAAGACAATTTCTTATTGTGTCATGTTTAACCGTTTTTTCACAAATTTTAATATTTTCATTAAAAATTAAAATGTATGTGTAAATTTACTCAGATAAATAAATTAAATATGTATATTATAAATGTAATTTTTGAGATTATTATTTTATATTTTTGTATTTTTATAATTAGTTTATCGGATTTTAAAACGATATATTTAAACTTGTTGAAATTTTTAAATATTTTCAACAATTATATATTATAAATAGTTTATTAGATATTTAAAATATATGTCTAGATTATTTAAAATATATATTTTAAATTTATAAATACTTATATATTTCAAATATTAAATATTTTAAATAGTTTATTATATATTTAAATTAATAGTTTAGATCTTGGAACTAATAACTTTATTATTAAATATTTTAAATATATCTTTTAAATTGTTAGAATCTTTAGATATTTAGATATTTTCAAATATTATATATTTTAAAAAGTTTATTGGATTTTCCAAGATTATATTTTTACATGTTTTGAAAAAATCAATTAAATTAACAAAAAATAGAAATATAATAATATATTAAAATGAGAATAAATTGACAAACTAATAATGATGTTCGATATAATAAAATAAAAACATAACAAATGCAAATTTAAATTGTTTAATAAAATCAAATTCAAATACAAATGCAAATAATAATAATAATAATAATAAATCAATCTTCATCATCCGATGGTTGACGAGACTCTACCCATGGTTGCAAATTCGTCCTCGTTAGCATTAGTTGAATGCCATTTTGGTGGTGCTTAATTCAGTTATTTGGTTGTTGACGTCCTCCCAATGTTGCTAATTTGGAATCCAAAGTTCCTCATTTTTATTATACATGGTCATATGCTCAGAATGCATCTATTCCATATATTATCAGTTAGGCATCCTTTGTTATTGATGAGAAAAACTATCCGTATTGGAAGTGGTCGCTTGAGACTTCATCGTAGTATGAGTGACTAACATCTGAAAACTAGTAAGCATAGCATATGGGTTGGTAACGTTATTAGCTCTCTAGATTGTGGCAACACATCCGTGTATTCATCATATACCTCCCATTTTTACCAAATCATTCCTTCCCAAGAATATATCTCATATAATCTCAATGAGTGCTTTCTTATAGTTGTACTAGTCAAAATAGGACGTGGAGTCCAACTAGAAACATATACCATTTGTCTCATAAGAAATCGAGTAAGAATCATCCCATAAGATAACCTCGTCGCACAAATTTTATTTTTCATATACTCAATTATCAAACTAGGAAGATTAATATGAGATGGATACGCGATAATAGCAGTTACATATGTTTGAAGAAATGCTGAGTTTGTATAATTGATATTATTTAAAATAAAAAAATGATTAACTAATTTCAAAGCTAATTTGTTGTACCCATTAAGATTAATTCTACTAGTTTTGCGTTTACCATTAACCTTTGGTTGTTCTGTATAAGAACTTAGTATGTCTACAGTTTCATCCAACGTTAGAGTCAAATATTGATACAATTTAATTTTAGGATAACTAAGAGACGATAAACGAGTACCAACCAATTCAAACCTAGTCAAATAAACCTCTTCAACGAAGTCGATTTCAAAAAAACTATATTATCTACCATTTATTTTGCACTTCATTCCCAAACCCCGTGGATAACTCTCAATTAAACTTCAAGTTTCATAAAACCGTTGCACTAATTTAATATACCAAGGACAATGAAATGTTTCAATATATAACCAACCTATACCATTCTCCTCATTAAGACTGTCAAAAAATAATCTGATACTATCTAAATCACAAAGTTTTTCATAATCTAAATACATACAATGTAAATATTAATACTTTTTTGCGCTAGGTGATTGTGAAACCAAACCTCGAATTTGTTCCTTATTTCAACATTTTTGAATACTTGTTGATGATCTGATGATTCCCTCTTCGATCTTGATCTGACTCTTGTTGAAGTTTCGGATTCTTCGATAACTTCTATTCGAGATTTTTAAGACCTTTCATTTTAAAAGCCATAATCTAAATTTTTAAAGATACTTTTAGAGAGTAGAGAGATAATCAAAGATAATAATAAGATTATATTATATAATATATTGACGTGTGCTGTATCTGCCATGATCGTAAGAGACGTGGTTGTGATAGTTGTATCAGTGACTCACGTTGTGTTCTGTTGTAACAGCATGTCGTGTATACCATATCGTGACAGATTGTCGTGTACACGTCAAATACTACAACCAATTTTTAGTCGTAGTTAATAATAATAACTATTTATTTTTAATTATATTATTAGTTGAACTAAATGGGATCCAAAGGTATCAATATAAACAATATTATGAAACAATGATTATAATGTCTTGTTTTTTATTTTATTTAATAAAAAAATCAAATAATAATTTTAATTTTTATAAAAAAATTAATACTAAAATCCTTTTCAAACTCGTATGACACATATATATTAAAAACTATAAAATTATAATCCAAATCATCCAAGTCGATTAATTATATTTCAGCAAATAATAATTTTATTTAATTAAATGAATGATAAACAATACTTGAGAAGAGAAAGGTGCCAAACCTAAAAATAAGGCACTATTAACAAATTAAACTGAAAATAACTCTATTTAAAAAAAATACAAGTTTCTTCACTGAATCGAATCTTAGGCCGAAAATAATATAACAATTCAAGAATATGATGGTTTCAATAGAGTAGAGAGATTGAATATGTGGGAATCTTTATTAATTGGAAGAGAAGCAGAGAAAATAAAAAATCCAAGATCATAAATGGCTCAGTTAGAGCTTGAAGACATTGTTAAGTTCAAGGAATTCTGTAGACTAAAAGGGAATTTCAAGCTGATTAACAAGGGATTGTTGCTTCTCAGAAAGAAATAAAAGTGGTCAAAGAGCTTAAGGATCTTGAATTGTGTATATTATTCAACCAAGAGAATGCATACCTTCGACTTGATTAAATGCCATGATATGAAGGAACGATTTCAGACATAAGTTTAAGCCTGAAAACAACAGCGAAGAAGAAAGACAGACTTTAAGATCGAGTAATGTCAATTGGGAGCTTTGAGAGCTAACAAGATTTGGACTCACTATAAGTCAGTTGCAAATGTAGATATGATCAGCTTAATTGGAAGGGGAAGTCAACCAATGCTCATTTTGTAGAATATCATGAGGGAAATGCTTCAAATGAAAGATCTTAGCAAAATTTTAAGGTAACTTCAATTTCTCTACTTTTCAGCTAACAGTTGAACCAAGATATTTCGAGTATTTTTCTCCTTAGCTTTAACCTGCATATTAATTATAGAACTGAAAATAAAAAATAGGAGTAGTCATGAATAACCTACTAATATGGTTAGAGACCAAAAACATTAAAAAGATTATTAGGGCCACAGATAAGATACTATTCGGAATTAAAAAAATTGGAGGATAATGGATCCCTTTGTTTTATCCCTCTCTTAGTTTTAAAATAGCATTTAGACTCATCATTAATCAGAATAGACATACATACATTCTTAATCATTCTAGCAATCATGTAAACGAAATCATTGGAAAAACCAAAAAGTGTTAGGATTACAAGGATAAAACTATTAGACATTTTATTGAAGGCTTTACTCATGCCAACATTGATTATTATGTTATCACATTCAGTTTTATGATTAAGATCATTAACCAATTCTTTGGCTAATATAATATTGTCTTGAATGTATCTTTCAAGGATAAAAGCTCTTAGACTTTGGAAATAATATTTGGTAGAAGGATAACAAGTCTGTTATTGAGGATTTTCAAAACAATAGTGTTTAGAAGAGTGCATAGACTGATAGGTCTAAACTCTTTCCAAGAGCTAGGATTTTTCGAATTAGGAATGATACATATTAAGGTAGCTAGGTCACCATGAGGAAGGCTATGGCCCTGAAAGTAGGACTTGATTGCAATACAGAGATTTATCTTTATGATGTGCCATAAGGTTTTAAAGAAGGTGCTATTGTACCCATAAATACCACTAGCACTAAAGTTGTTGACATTGAAAACAACCTCATGAATTTCATCCAAATTAGGAGTGGACATTAGCTTCATATTTTCATCATCTTTTATTAGATTATAAATTAAGTTCTAAAGAGAGTTAAGCTCTACATTATTTGGGTGGTCAGTACATGAGGTTTTGTAATACAATTCGGCCACATCAAAAATTTGAATCATAGATGTTATTGGTTTTCTAATACCATCAGGTTTTTAAGAAGATTCTATTATACCCATAAATACCAGCAACACTAGAGTTGCTGAGATTGTAAAAAAACTTATGAATTTCATCCAAATTAAACTTCATATTGTCCTCATCCTTTATTATCTTATGAATTAAGTTCTGAAGAAATTTAAACTCTACATTATTTGAGAGGTCAGTAAAGAAGGTTATGTAATACAATTCAGCCGAATAAAAAATTTGAATCATAGATGCTATTGGTTTTGTAATACCATCATGTTTTAAAGAAGGTGCTATTATATACATAAATACCAGCAACACTAGAGTTGCTGAGATTGAAAACAACTTCATGAATTTCATCCAAATTAGGAGTGGACATTAGCTTCCTATTGTTATCATCCTTAATTAGCTTAGGAATTAAGTTCTGAAGACAATTAAGATCTATATTATTTGGGAGGTCCTTAAAGAAGGTTTTGTAATACAATTCAGCCGAATCACAAATTTGATCAGGGCCAATTAACCACACACCATGATCATAGATGCTATTGATTTTAAGCTCTAATCCAGTTAGTATGGCTTCTTTAAAGCCAGTAAATTTCTTATTTGTCTAGATAGTGGATGTGCGTGATCTTAACTTTGTCTAATTTGTTCTTATCTTCAATAGATTTAGAGATTTGATAGATGGCCTCAAGAGAGTTAACAAAGTTTTCAGCAACAGTCATGGCATAAAAAATGTTGCTAAAATAATCCTTATTTTAATATTTAAGAACAATTTTGAGCCTTTTAGTTTTATACCAAAAAATATTACTAGGATTACCTGTTATATCCTGAGACAAACTTTTCTCAACAATGAATAAGAAGTCCTCATTGTGAGTCCACATGTTTTGAAAACAGAAAGGATTTTTGGTTTTAGGAAGATCATTGGTGATAGTGATGCTAATAGGAGTGTGATCGGGTCAAGTTCTAGCTAACAGATCGATTTTTGTTTCTATAAAGAAATCGGTCTAGTCCCGATTGAATAAAACACGATCAAGCCTTTTCACTTGGTTTTATTGGTACAAGTGTATTTAAGACCCGAACATCTTACAATTTTTAATATCTTAAAGCCTCATTAAATTCAACTTGAGTTCTCTTGAAGCCAGCATCTTCCAAGTTGCAATCTCTTGACCCCAAGTTTCAATTGAGCTACTCATGAGAAGAAAAGATAGTGTTAAAGTCCCCTATGACCAACCACTCTTTAGAAGAAGTAACAAGGGATCTATAGTTATTCCATAAGTTTATTATAAGATATCTTTGACATTTGGCATAAACTATTGTTATATAAATGTTTTTGGCCATATTTAAGTAATTAACTTCAACATGAATAAATTGAGGATTATCCTTAATTATATTAAGATTAAAGTCTTCTATTTACAAGATCTAAATCTTGTTGTTAGAGCTAGATAATTAATTAGGGAAACCTAAGTTTGCAACAATTTTAACAAGGAAATATTTATAAATTAAAGGCTCGTGAAGAGTAATGATATCAATATTATTTTTGGTTTTCAAAAACTTGAGCCTTATCCTAGAGGCTTTATTACATATCATATGAACATTCCAATTTAGGATGTTCGTAGTCAACTATTAAAATTGGTGGGAGATATATTTGTCACATTGTTTTTTAAAGGCTTAACAACTAGAGTTCTTTTGCTTTCATTTTCTATAAACTTTATTAAGCTTCTTGTTTAACAGGTTTTTAAAGTTTGTATCAATCTTTGTTATTTTCTTTGTAAGGGATGGGGGCAGCTTCCTATATGTTTCTTGTTAAGGGTGTGATGCTCTGAGTCCAGGTTAACATAATAAGACAAGTTGGTGCAATTGAATCCAGACTCAAGAGATTCAATCGCTTCTATAACCTCAACTTCCTCAGGGTAAGAGGTTTCTTTTGAGGATTGTTTATTGTTTATGTCAGATTGAGTCTCTTTGTTGTCATTAATGCTTTTAGTTAAAACATTATTAACCAAGACTTTGTTATTTTACTGATTATTTAACTTTGTTTTAGATGGTTTTGAATTAATTAAGGCAAAATCAGATAATTCCTCTTTCTCGAGGTCTTGATTATGATCAATAGTGTTATTATTAACAAGTATCGATTTTATCTTGGGTATCCAAGTGTTTATTCCATCAGGAGAACAATTCAGATCAACATTCCTAAGAGTCTCATCAGTTTTGTCTTTAGTCTTCGAGTGCTATTTTTTACAATCAGTTCTTGTGACCATTATGTTTGCATTAAGAACAATACAAAGGTTATAGCTAATATTTATCCATTTAACTTCATTACTACTAAATCCAATCCAAACATTGTAAAGCATATTTTTAGCTATGTCAAGCTCAATCCAAGCATAGCAAGAATTGTGCTTGATTATATGTTTCTCACGTATCCAAACTTTTAAGGGTATCACTATTACTGATGCTATAGTATTGATTATGGTTTCATTGTATAGTTATTCATGCAACTTAGATACTATATACATGAGTTATGAAGCATTCATGCTTAGAATTGAACTATAGTGTCCTTTTAAACAATCACATAGAATATTGGTCAATAGTCCATATGTTTTTAGACCATAACTTGCATAGGTTTTCTTTAAGAGTGAATTCAATAAGAATATATCTCATATCTTAGTTGGAGACATCAACATTGCCAAAACATTTAAGCGAATCCATGAATTTGTTAATAACTGAGAGTTTAGGAGTACATTTTGAGAACTTTCCAATTAGGGTGAACTTAGCAGATGATAACAACTTTTCTTTATCTTCCCTGTTGAATTAGATAAAGTAATGATCAGATTTCTCGATTACATCTACAAATATGAGTTCTTCTTTGTGATTCTGTTTGTTGAGAACTTTTCCATATGTTATGTTTTGGCTGTTTCTCCTTGACGATGTAGATGGATCTTGATTATTAGGTACTGCTTTATATGATTGAATCGCATGGAATCCAATATCATTGATCTCAATCTGATTTGAATCATGTCCAGTTTTTCTCTTTGTGTTGATTCCGCTATACATTTGGCTGTTGTTAATGAAATTTAGAAATTATTACAAAAAACTACTATATGAGAAATGAAGAATTAAATGTTTATAATAATATCATACTAGGTTAGCATACTATTAAACTCACATAGACTCTTCCACTTCCTCGGAAGTCAGCTATGATTTTTCATCTTTGAAATCTCCTTACCATTTTTTCTAACAATCATTGATAACAAAGAATTTATGTTTCCAAGTCTTCTCTATTTCAAGAAGGTCGTCCAACACTTTGAACTCGTTTCCCTCGGTGATGAAATAAAGAAGTATGCGAGGGCTCCTCGACATGAAAGTAAGCACCACGAACTGATCCATATGGAGTTTGATTTTAGAAAGCTTCGATGCAGTGAGACAGGAAATGAGAGTGAACCGTGTGATCAAACTAGCTTGACTAGGGAAAAGTTTCAATAGTTCTAATTACCGAACAATAAAAGGGTCTAAAAGGAACCAAAGTCCCCAATTCACGACGTTTAGGTAGACCGCGAGGTCATGATTCTTTACATGCAACAAACTTTCTCCCACTTTAGGAAAGCGTATATGAACTGATTATGGAATTCCCTAACGCATTCGAAGTTTTGGCTCTTTTACCTCAGAGTAATAATTCTGCTTGACATTATGCAATGCTACAATATACGATTTTCAAATTCGTGAAGATTGTTTCCAATTACACCGAATATCTCCGGGGGAAGTTCGAGTTCAGTGTCTTTCTTCCTTTTCGTCTTCGACTTTGATGTTTTATTTTTACTTTTCCCTTATATTTTGAACTTCACCCTCAACGTCGTCTTCCATGTCACCTGCGCTGCCAATATCCAAACCCAAGTTATTTCGTTCCTTAACCTCCTCATTAGGTTCATCAACCAATCACATTGAATTTTAATATATTAGTTAATTAATTTCTTTTAGAAATGCATAGGAATATTCAGAAACTTTTGATAACAAGTTTATGCACCTTCGGTCAAGTAGGAATGAACCTACACACTCGGGTACATTAATAGCTTAACCTTTGTCTTCAAATATGCTTATTTTATAAATTCTAGCAGACTTCTCTACCCATAAGTCCCGTACAAAGGATACAATCACATAGAGAGTCGGCAACAACAAAATTTAAGTTCTCGAATTATTTAAATCTTTGGCCTTTAAGTCTCCGAGAGAGTTGCACCAATAACTATTTCGACCCTACAACACTTAGTTCCAATGTCTGGCACTTATTTCCAACTTTAATCATTATTTACAGCCTTTGGCACTTAGTTTTAACTTTAACTTTTAAATTATAGCTTCAACATTAACTTACAATATTCAACACTAAGTTACAACTTCATCACTAAGGTGTACTTTCAGCACTAAGTTACAATGTTTGGTACTAATTTCTAGCCTTCGGCAGTGATCCTGCCGCAGTTACTAGATTCATTCTCTAGGTGGTTCAACAAGTTCAAGATCCTCTGAATCGTTTGCAACATTAGAAGTAGAAGAAGTAGCTTCATTTAACAAACCAAAAGTCATGAGTCATGATATGGTGGTACCAAAATGTCAAAATGAAAACCCCAAAGTTAGAAGCATGAGATGTTTGATTGATAAGATAGATATATTCCCTCTAGTGGTTGTTGTTATAAAAAACTATACTCATACATAAATCCTCTTGCAAATAGTAAAAGCATATAATGCTATTAATTGTATAAATTGAACCTATAAAAACTCAAGACCCATTGTACACTTTATAAAAGCATATAATACTCTTATTTTAAAAAATAACTCGTAAGAGAAATTTTAAGTCTTTATATACGGTTCTTGCCAACTATCAATGCATGGTTTTAACCAAACATATAAACATAACACCATATATAATAAATTAATTAATTACAATTTACATTAATTTCAAATTAAAATTAAATGCCATATATAATTAGTTACATTATTTACCATTTATAATAATTTTAAATTTTATATAAACATTCAAATTAATTATTTTAAAAAATAAACATAATTAAAACGACAAACATCCATCGCAATTAAAAAGAACTATGACCTCATTTTGGCATGTTTTCGCTAATCACGACTCCCACCCTCTTGGTAGAATTTGGATAATCTGGAACCCTACTGTAATTACAGTTTCCATGTTATTTCAATCCCCTTAATTCATTCATTGTAAGGCTAAATGCCATTATCCCCATTTCTCTTTCGCTTCACTGTTGTTTATGCTTTCGATGAGGCTCGTGATCGCATTTCTCTTTGGAATGATCTTACTTCTATTGCTGCCCAAGACCAGGGCATCTCTTGGGTATCCCTCGGGTATTTTAATGTTATCCGTAGCCTTGAGGAGCAATTGAGATCCTCAGAAAACTAGTCCCTTGCAATTGATGACTTCAACAATTGCTGCTAACAATGTGATCTTAGTGACATTCGATCCACTGCTTTCCAATTCACCTGGATTAAAAAACAGCCTTCCTATCATGTTCTTTCCAAAATTGATTGTGTCTTAGTTAATCCTGAATGATATTCCCACTTCCATATGTCTTATGCCACTTTGGTTTCCTTCGCACCTCTGACCATACTACGGTCACCCTTAACCTCGGGTTACCTTGCCATAAAAGGAACAAACCTTTCAAATTCTTTGATATGTGGAAATCTCACCCCTATTTGAAGTCCATTGTCACAAATGGTTGGAATCTCCCAACCAATTCTGTTGGGATGCAACTGGTTCCCAAAATCTTGCTCGACTCCAATTCGAGTTAAACTGTCTCAATCGTAAGGATTTTAGTGACATTAGTTCTAGGGTGTCGTCTGCGTAAGACATTCTCTTCTCTGACCAAGCTCATCTTGCTCTTGATTTTCTCAACCCTAATCTCATCTCTAGGGAGATCAAGGCTTTCTTTTCCTTCATCTTCCTCTGTCATGCTGAAGAATCGTTCTTTAAGCAAAAATCTAGGAAAAACTGGATTAAACTTGGTGATAGAAATACCAAATTATTTCACAATAACATTAAATCTCAAATGTGGCGCAACAAAATCATTTCAAACACTGACCACGGGGTTCATGTCTCAACTTCTGCAGGTGTTTTTAATGTCATTGTAAAGTACTTCAGTAACGTTATGGGCACGAGACATCCCCTAGGTTATCTTGGTTTGGACAGAATCACATTATTTCTTTTTGCTAAGGTTATAGACAATGACAATAAATGTCGTGATATTACTCCAGTTTCTTCAAGGAATTTCGGAGAATTTTCGGTAATTATTTATGTAACGGGGTCATTGAATTTTTCAACTCGAGAGTGTTGGATCCTTCTTGGAACTCCACCTCTACTACTCTCATCCCTAAACAAAATTCCCTTTCCGAGGCTGTTGATCTCCGTTCTATTGCTTTATGTAATGTCATCTACAAAACCATCTCTAAAATCCTTGATAATCGGATAATATCCTCATTTCTCAAGAATTCCTCAGAGGTTATCATACCAACTCTAAGGGCAAAATGGTGGCTCTTAAGATTGATTTGATGAAAGCATTTGATAATGTTTGATGGCACCTTATTTTTTATATTTTTGTTGCCATGAACTTCCTCGATAAAATGATCAACTGGATCATTCAATGCATTTCCTCCCCCACCTACAACATCATCATCAATGGTGACCCTCATGGTAACTTCCACGGCAAGAAGGGCCTAAGACAAGGCCACCCGCTTTCCCATTTTCCTTTTTGTCTTAGTCATGCAAGTCTTATCTAGTATCCTCAAAGACAAAACCAACGACAGGAATTTCCACTTTTATTGGAAATTCCATAAACTCAAAATCATTAATCTCTACTTTGCGGATGACCTAATGATTTTTTATCATGGCAAAATTAACTCCATTCACTTCATCAAATACCTGGATATTCCCCTTCTCACTAGCCGTCTGGAATCAACCCTCCTCTTCGTAAAGATCTTATCTTTATCACAGGCTTTTCGGAAGGCTCACTTCCTGTCAAATACCTGGATGTTCCCCTTCTCACTAGCCGTCTTACTCATTCAGATTGTTGCCCCTTCTTTCATAAAATCACCTAGAGACTTTATTCATGGACTTCTAAGCACCTGTTTTATGCTGGTAGACTTCAACTCATCAAATATATTGTGTTTACGGGTCAACTCTGCTGGTTGTCCATTTTCATTCTTCTTTCGTGTATTCTCAAATAACTTGCCCAATCATTGCATCACTTCCTTTGGCCTAGAGCCGACATGAAAATTCATGGTGCCAAATTAGCCTGGTCCACAGTCACCTCTCCTACGACGTAAGGTGTCCTTGAGATCCTTGACCTAAAATCTTGGAATCAGGCGGTTGTCCTCAAACATCTGTGATCTATTATTAGTAACTACAATTCATCTATCTGGTGTGACTGAATTAAATCTGGAAAAAAAAAATTGGGATCTCGATCTTGGCTCCTCCCTCTCGTAGAGGTGGAGACAAATTTTACGTCTTCGCCCTGTTTCGTGTCACCTTTATAGGGTAGCTTTTGGAAATGGTCAGAATACCTCCTTCTGGTATGATCCTTGGCTTATTTCTTCCCATTTGGTTACTCATTACGGTTCAAGTATTATTAATGACTCTAGGCTTGGGAAATACCTTTTGGTTTTAGACATTATCTTTAATGGTCAATGGAATTGTCCATCCAATCCGAGATTTTCCTAAGCCAGGAATCACAACAACCTTTACGAGATTAACAATCTCATCATCTCGCTCCTTTATTCTAACATCATCAATAATAACATTCCTTACTGGATTGTGAAGGCGAGCACTCTTGACTTCACCATCAAGAATACGTATAACGCCATACGTACGTCCACCCCGATTATGGGGTAGACCGGGTTAGTTTAGAATTCTTTTAATATTCCCCGTCACTCCTTTATCATTTGGCTCGCCATCCTTGGTAAGTTTTCGACCACGGACAAGCTTCTGGGCTGAGGCTTAAATACCTCACCAGACTGTGTCCTTTGCAACTTGGATTCGGCAACTAACTCTCGTTTACTCTATGGTTGCAGTTTCACTAATAGTCTTTGGAACTACTATAGTTCCAAGTTGAGTTTTTCTCTTATCGCTTCTTGTTGACAATCTTGGGTTAACGAGACGCTAACTGGTCTTATTCTCGAAACCATCGCATTTGGCGTACTTTCTTTGGCGCGATCATTTATCACGTTTGGAAGGAGAGGAACTCAAGAATCTTTGGCTCCCATACGGTCATTTCCTCTCAGTTATCTAACTGGATCAACTCTAATCTCCGGTTCAGATTTATTGTCTCCAAAATTTGCTGATCTATTTAATTCTTTTTCTAACTTGTTGTCTTTGTCTTTGTCTTTGCAAATCTCCTTTACCACCTTAGATTTTGTGTTAACGTTCTATGACGGTTGATTGTTGATTGATGTTATCGCTTTACTTAGTACTCAGCTATTTTGGCATCCTTACTTTCTAGTTTATCTATATTGCAATAGTTAATCGTCGTCTGACTTTTGTCTTTTTCTTTTACTTGGAATATGCCCGAGATATTTGTATAAACTATTTTTCCATTAATTTTATGTATTATTACACACAACAAAAAATTATTAAAAATAAAAAGACTAAAGGGTTATTAAACTTATAAATATTTTCAATTTTTCCTTTATTGTTTTTTAAATACACGGTCATGTATATACTTATATAGTATACTTTCAAGGGAAATGCTAAATAGAGATTCCATTTGGCTATAATGAGACCCTTTTATAATGAGACCTATTTTGGCTATAACGAGACACAAAAAATGACCAATTTAACCTTGATATAAAAGCTTTATTTCAGCCTAACTCTTCTCTTTTATCTCTTCTCCACACAAAAACTCTCAAAATCGGCCCAAAAAAACTCAACATTTCTCAAACAACAACTAATAAGAAAATCACAACTCAAAATAACAACCGCTAAGAAAATCACAACTTCAAGTATCAACCGCTAAGAAAATCACAACTTCAAATAACATTAGTGGAAGGCTTAGTAATATCTAAGTTTGTATTCCACATCATCCACTCCCCCTTGCAATAATCATGTCCTCTAGAAATGCTACCATATCCCTCGTGATGGAGTCTATCAAGCTCGGGTTCCAGACGGAAGTTGCTTCTTGCTTAATTAACGATGGAAAGAAACACAAACGTTGTATTTGCTTGCAAAAAATGTATCTGCATTTGATCTGGTCACGAGTACGCACAACGAGACCTCTTGTACCTAAACGACTGTAGTTTATATACATCATACATAGGACACGCTCGAAAAACTGATCGTTGGTATCTTCCCCTAATATTTGGCGGGAAATCTTCACTGTTTGAAGCATATGGTAGTCTTCGTCCGCCGTAAACTCCATATGTAAACGTTAACGAGTTTTATATTTTTGGGAATGCTATATGTTTGGCAAGTGTCTTATTTTTCTTGATTTTATGTCCTATTTTATAGGGGGCGAGTCAATTTTGGTGGGCGTTTAATATTTGGATAGGGTCTCATTATAGCAATATTCATACCCTTTCGAATGCAGTGTTGTCCTAAGCTATAATGGGACCCTGCTTCTAACCCACGTGGGTTGTAATAATGATCATGGATATGTGTGTATTTTTGTATATATTATGTGTCACAATATTAGTCGTCTATTCAGATTACATTATCCTTACCTTACATGTGTCATTCGATTAGAATGGGAATCTTATAATATTCTTAAAAAAAAATTAAGTTTGGACTCAAGAACTAAAAAAATGTAATGTCAAAATTATCACTACTTTAAGCTACTTTCAAGTTATTTTTTGACCTCTTTTAAGATTTTTTTCACACAAATTTCAAGTCATTCGAGTAAAATGACTAATGTATAATATTGGTAAAAAAACAATTGAGTTTTGGACTCGGGAAAGTTACAAAATAAGAAAATTACAAAATTTCCAGTAGTCTTTGCGAACATGGAATCCTGTAAATTGTCAAATTCGCGAACATCAAACGTTGTAATTGGGCAGAATCGCGAAATGCCCATGCGCATGTTTGAGCAATTGTAGCGTTGGTCGTGCACAATTTTTACCACAATCCAAATTTTCGTGTTCGCAAATTCGCCACTGTGCCTATAAAGTGAATTTTATTCCACCATTTTTTGCTGAAATCGAAATTTTGATGTGGAAATGGTTATTTAAGATGGTTATTTATTTTACAATAATGTCAAAAATAGAATTTTCGAAATAAATAAAACGTGGAAATATTGATTACAAACCGAGGTGAAAGTAAAATAAAGTATTCGTAAGTGCGAAAGTTAAAAACAACTAATGCATAAACAAATCATGAGTCTTCGGCCAATTCCCAGACACGTGGTGGCTCTTTGCGTGCGGTTGATGCTTGGGCGGGTTTTTTTTGGTTATGTTTGTTGAATCGTTTGTCGAGTGGTATTGCCCAACTGGTGACGGTTTCTTCAGTGCGAAACGTAAACTAAGTAGGATAAATTTTCGGAAATGGTCCATTCAACACAACCTATACAAATAAAACTAAGATAAATATTTGGTCACAAAATAATATATAATATTAAAGCATTCATTGGTATACTTACTTTCACGAAATGGTTACCATGTACAAAACTTATACCAACTTCCGTGTTAGGACACAATCGAGGAGGCACACCGCGTAAAGGTAGATACATGTATGATTGGTGGAGTGATAGGTGGTATACGATACATTCGTATCTAGTGGCTATCACTAAGCCTAAGTCGGGTAACGTCATCCAATGCCGATTACCGTTCCCATACAATTCAAAAAAGTTCAACCTTTTTCACTAGGTTATCTACACCTTGTGAACCATCAAACACTCTCTCCCATAGATAGCGTTGATTTTGCAATTCGCAGATCAAATCCCGTCTAACTTGGTCCCATGAATCGGATTTACCGTATATCGTCAAAGCAACGGCTCGAAATCCGCAATTACCGTCGAGAGACACGTCTTCGACGCTAGAAATGTAGTCATGCAAATAGTTAGGAAACCAACTCTTGTAACCGCTAAAATCGTTGCCCTTCGATGATTTTTTCAATCGAGCCATTCTCTATTTCTTGGGTTGAGCCTTGGTTTTCGCTTTATCTTTCACCTTGTCTTTTGGTGCTACAAATGTTTTATTAGCTACCGAGGCGGCCGTGCTACCTATCGTACCGGGAGTGCTAGCGCCTAGACTACCATTGTATTCCCACTCGGATGGGTCCCGTTTAGTTGATTTGTCCCAGCCGGCTTTTTCCCTACCTTTAGTGACAACCGACTCCTTAGGTTCCAAAACATGACTTCTAGTGGGATCTAGGGTTTGTATAATCCTATTTATGACGTGATCTTGGACGTGTTGCCCGTAACCGCGGATGGTGCTATCTATTAAGGAGAGTTTTCTCGTGAGCTCGTCTTCGGTACCAACCTCATCATTAGGTTTGATCTTTAACATACTCCAATAAACATCACACTCATCTTTTCTAACCGCCTTTCCTTTTTTATAAATCAAAGTTAATTCACATGCATATGGTAAATTATGAGTTGTCCTAATAACACACCCACACATTCCGAGAGCGAACCATATTTTCAAGGCCGTTGCGAGATTTGTCTCTATTATTTCTATAGCCGTACATGAAAGTTCACCTTTGATATCATTGTAGATAGTTTTTTAGGCCCCCTACTTGAGTTTTTTGGACGATACCTACTATGCTCGAATGATTCGAAAATGTTAGAGTGTTGAGCGGTAAGCAATGCATGAACATTTTTCCAAAATTGCTCAAACGTGCATAGACTACTACCAATTGCCCGCTTGAGGCTCGAGTGAGCACTCTCCACCTTATAACATGAGATAAAGTAATTAGATTTCTAACACTTAATATTAAAAACTATTGTGTGAAGATGGAAATATAACTCACCGATTGCTAGTTTGGTTGCCCAAATGTTTAAATTTGTTCGTGTGAATATTGAGAAATTTGTGTCCATAATCGTCAATCCATTGCTTCATAACGTACTCGACAACCATTGGACAATATGCGTACGTGTGGTGCAATTCGGCAAGGTTTTTGTTATAATCTTCGAGCGTGGCCGAGTAGGCAACCCTTTGATAATATTCGACGAACTCATCGACCATGTCCGAATTCGGTAAAACCTTTTTTAGCGTAAGAGTTGTTGTTTCTACTAATATGCCAATTGCATAGCATATGAGTTGCGTCCGCAAATATATCATCAATAGCATTCATTAAAGCCAACTCCCTATCGGTGATGATAATGTTAGGTGATGCGCACTTGTTGTTCGTCAACACCTTCTTTAGAACGCTCAATCCCCAAGTGTAGTTCTCTTGTTTCTCGGAGCTCGAAAAAACAAAAGCAACACAAAATATCTTCTTCGTCGAAGTTTGGCCAACTATTTCTAGTAAAGACATCTTATACCTTGTAGTCTTATACGTGCTATCCATTATAAGAACTTGAGGAAAAGTGCGCATGAAATCGATGCTTTTCGGATGTGCAAAAAACAACTCGAGGATCTCGTCCGTTGCTTCACAAGTTCGCTCCCAAACATAGTACTCGTGTTCTTTTAACTTAGAAAAAAAGTACTGCATTTGGGTCTTGCCCGCTTTATCAAACAACTCATGTTTTTGCCGCATGTTGTATATCGTGCGCATGCTTGATACATTTTGCAGGTCTTTAATCTTCAAACCGCGATATATCTCTCTTGGTCGAGAACCGACTTTCGTTTGACTACGAACGAACAATTGTTCTTCGGCTTTTAGTCTAACGGCTCGTGAGTGACCATCCAAGTACAAAAATGGTCCGTGGTTGTGTTTCCCATTTAACACTATCAATTTCCAATAATCGGATAGCTCTAAGACCGGACTCCCTCTTAAATAGAACGGACACCCACATTTTTTTGATGAACATTCTTGACGCTTCTTAACATACCCCGGTTTGGGGTTAGGTTTGTAAACCCTGTGCATGTCGCACCTAAAATATATCCTAGGAGTTTTCATACTTTTGCTACCGTCGTCGTTTTTACTACGTAGCACAATGAATCCTAGTTTTATGCTTTCGGACTCGATCCAATCGATCAAATCGGGTTTGGTGTACAAGGTGTCCGTACTAAACACTTTCGTGTAATCGGCCATCGAACATGGTGGTTGATCTGGTCCCTACAAATGGTCTGTTTCAATTATATAAAAATATATTTAATTGTAACTGATCATCTAATTTGCATCCGTAAAAAAAATAGCATAACAAGTCTAAATCACGAACACCAAATGAGTGTATTTGGCAAAATCGCGAACTGGTCATTCGCATATATGCCTAATGGACGAAAGGACAACGCGCATATTTGGCCAAATAACTAGCCGTTCGTCCATTAGGCATATCCGCGAACAGCCAGTTCGCGATTTGGCCTATTTTGGACGTTCTCATATGCGCACCCTGGGTTCGGAGTTCGTCCTATTTGTAGCGATACTATCGCTATATTCTCAGTGCAACTAAAAAACACGAAATTACCTCATCTTGGGTTCTAGACGGTCCGTCAATGACTCCTCCTCCTCCGACGCAAAATCATCAATATTACAGCTGAAATCTTCATTCAAATCACTCAAATCCATGGTTTTTTTTGTGTTTTAAGGATTTTCAAAGAGAGAAAGCTTAAAAGAGAAGTAAAAGAAAATTGATTTTTTTTATTACAAACTTAATCTTATAAATAAAAGGTAAAATGTACATTTCATATTATAAAAAAATTATGATTTTAGAGTCTTATTATAGCTAAATGGAATCCCAATATAACCTAACCCTATTTTCAAAAATGATAGTTCTAGCCACATACGTACCTTTAATGGAAATATCAAAATATTAAAAATTTATTTAAAAAAATAAACGTGGGCCCTTTACTATGAGAAGACCCTATCATTTCAAGAAATAGCCTTACAATCAAGGTGGTTGTCGAAGCCATCTCCTTCATCCAGGCCCATTTGGGCCCACTACACAAATCTTCTCATGTTACAGCGATCAACAAATCCGACAGCCGAGAAGTAAAAGATCTAAAACCCAAAACCTGCGTCACCGGAAAAGGGTGGAGCTTGAAATTCACGCTGTAACTTAATCTAGAGAGAGAGATGCAGAGACTAAAAGATTTAGTTAGAGTGCGGCAAAGGGTTGCCTTTCTCTCTCATCACAGAACATTTTCGGCTCTACCAAACTACGCCTCCGATGCCGATATCCAAGACCAGGTACATGCCGGAGTTGATTTTACATGTCTACTGAAGCTCGTCATTTTCACTTTCAATCTCTATGCTTATCTTTATTGTTTTGGTTTTGATGTTATTAGGTTTTGGTGGAGGGAAGAGCTAAATCAAGAGCAGCCATTCTTAACAGACCATCTGCTCTCAATGCTCTTACTACTCCTATGGTCTATTTCTTTTACCTTTACTCGTCTAATCAATGTATTGTAATGAACCCACGAAGTGGAATAGTAATTGTCATTCGGTTTTTTACTCTCTGTGTTCACAGACGGCTCGTCTAAAGAGATTGTACGAGTCATGGGAAGAAAGCCCTGATATTGGATTTGTCTTGTTGAAGGTAACACTCTGGTTTTAGTCAGTAGTTATACCGAGTAGTTTGACTCTAGCTTATAGAAATTTGTTTCTGTAAAAGGTTTCGCAAATGATTTAGTTGGTTTCTACTTTCTAAGCAACCCTTTTGAATTTTCTTGAAGGGTAGTGGCAGTGCTTTTTGTTCTGGTGGAGATGTAGTTACTATGTATCACTTAATAAACCAAGGTATGTTCTCTAATATCATAATCTGCGAGTCTGTGTTTCTAATTACTACCTGTAACACCGATACACTTTTTAATCGATTTCGTATATGCAGGGAATACGGAGGAATGTAAACAATTTCTGGAGACCTTATACAAGTTTGTATACATTCAAGGGACATATCTAAAGCCACACGTAAGTGTTCAGCCAGTATTGTGTTTTGCTGTCTGTCTGCTCGTAGGTACATGTATGTTGCGGTGAATACATGTTCTTTGCTTAAAGAAGGAGCTTATTAATCGAAAATACTTGTTGGTGCTTACTAAAATAAAGACTGTTTCCTTTTCGCCCTTTCTTTTTAACTTTCTCTATTAGATATTATTATAGTTTGCTCTCATTTACAAGAAAAACTCACCTACTTATAGGTTTCAAAGGTAGATGCGGCTCATGCCATTAAGTGTTGCAGGACTTAGTTTTAGAAAGCTCATGACAGCTAAGCTGACATTTTTTTAGCTACACTGCCTTGGAGAGCTTATAGCTGTCAACTAATTGATCTCTATGAAACAAAATTATTTTGTCGATAGTCTATGGGTACCATTTAGCTACTTATACCTACTACTTACTAACTACTTATGAATTTTTATCAGACAATTATATTTATCTTCAGTCCTGACAACTTTTTGATTTTTAAGTTGTTCACTTCATGTCTTCCTAGACCTTCCACCAGTTTGTGTAGGAGTTCGAAGCATATTTTCGTGGCATGAGTTGCGAAATGATTTATTCTCTTTCAGACTAAAATATGTTAAATCCTACATTGTCTGCAACTGATTTGTGTTACAATGATCTAACAATTGAAAGCATAGTCGTATGGCATATGATGCGACTGGTTGTTCGAGTTATAATTATAGGTCTATTCTAGTGATCATTTCTCTATTGTCCTGGTGCTTCCATAATATCTATGAAATAAAACTTGTTATAATTACAGGTGGCTTTTGTAGATGGCATTACCATGGGATGTGGAGGTGCCATTTCGCTTCTAGGGATGTTTCGAGTGGTAACTGATAAAACTGTATGTGACTGGTGCCTCTCTTGCTAAAGGAAATTATGCTATCTTATCATTTAAGCCTTTGTCTACTAATATCAAGAGAATAATACAATTCTCATACATGGGAATATTGTCTGGTTCAAGATGTAAGGGAACAATGAGTTGTCTGCAAATTGAACCAGGAACCTAATTGGATCATGATCTAGATGGTTTCAATCTGAAAAGAACCAACTGTTTTATTCTTTTCATGAGGTTCGCTTGGGTCAAATTGCTTTGCTCCTGATCAGTCTCTTAAGTGAAAAGGTTCAGTTATGCATCAGTAATCGAAATTTTGTACCAAGAATCCACATGTATATGTCTAAAACCCATTTCATTTTAAATAATGAAACTAATCTAATGAAATCTTTTAGGGAAGAATGTTTAATTCGTTTACTTCCCCCTTCATTCTGTTCAGTAAAAAACTTATAGAACTCGAGGTATACCACTTTGGTCGTTTTCTGCTGCATCTTGCAATCAATTTATAAATAATAAAATCTATCAAATGATTGCAGGTCTTTTCCCATCCTGAGGCCCAGATAGGTTTTCATCCTGATGCAGGGGCGTCCTTTTATCTTTCGCGTCTACCTGGTCACTTGGGTAACAAATATATTTTCTGTGACATATTCAGTTTTAGGGTTAACAAACATGGAAATGTTCCTTATCATGCACACCTTTTAATAATTTAGCCGCCTCTCTAAGTATTATAATGAGAACACTTTTCAGCCCCGTTGTTGCATACTTGCATGCTAGTGTAAATTTAGACATATATTTGCAGTTTCAAAGTCAAATAGGCATTTATCTTTTCTATGGAAGGTATTAGTAACGTGAAACTTGTTATTCAGGGGCTTGATTTTTATATATTGTACTGAGGAACGAAATTTTATGGAAGAGAAAGTTAAAAGCTGAATTTATCAACGCTAACTAACTCGCCGATTTCATCTAGTAAACTGTGCTATATGTTGGTTATTACACTTTATATAATAAATGGTCATGATTTCTTGGTGTAGGGGAATACTTGGCTCTAACAGGAGACAAGCTTAATGGCGTTGAAATGATTGCATCTGGCCTTGCCACCCATTACTGCTTGAATGAGGTTTGTTCTCTTTTCACACAATTTGAAAATATAATGAAAAAAAAAAAGTGAAAGGAAAATTTGTTGAAGTTCAAAAATTTATCATCAGTTACACTCTCCTTTAAGCTTAATCCTTCTTTTTGCATCAACTGCTGACAAATGAGAACTCCTGGCAGAGACTTGCTTGGATGGAAGAACGTATTGGTAAACTGATGAACGAGGATCCCACAGTCATAGAGTCATCTCTTTCACAGTATGGTGACATTGTATACCCAGATAGGAGCAGTGTTCTTCGCAAGTAATGTATTTTCTTTCTTTTTTGCACTAACTTTTGATGAATTCCTGATAAAGCAAATAGTGTCATTGCGAACTAAAAAAATAAACAATTTGAAAGAAAATCTTCTTAGAGTAGAAATTTCTTTTTCTCACAACAATAAAAAAGATACGAACTTTTACTCGTGCAGCGAAACAATTGTTTTTTCATCTTTCATGTCCACTTATTCATTTATTCATAATGATGTATTGGATTGACGCAGAAAGTTACCAAATTGCAAACGAAAAATAGCTGGTTCATCAAGATTAAAATTTTCTCCTTTAGTTTTGCATGTCGTTGTTTAAATAATATTTTTTTGCTTGTTTTAGGATTGATACAATCGATAAGTGTTTTGGGCATGACACTGTTGAAGAAATTGTTGAAGCGCTGGTGAGTTTGATGATGCATATAGTTACAAGTATATATGTTATTGTATATATTCTTACATATTGTTGCTTGTTTCAACTTCGTTATGGTCTGCCATCAAATTACACAGGAAAGTGAAGCAGCCGATTCTTATGACGATTTCTGCACAAATGCTCTTAAAAAGATAAAAGAAGCCTCCCCATTGAACTTAAAAGTTACACTACGATCAGTAAGTCACGAAACAAACAAAGCCTCTTTTCTATTTGTGTCCGTTCGATTTATTATAATCTAAAATATGGTGTTTTTCTTTTCCGTTAATAGATACGAGAAGGTAGATTTCAGTCTCTTGATCAATGTCTGGCACGTGAGTTTCGAGTGTCCCTCACTGGGATCTCCAAAGAGGTCTCTAATGATTTCTGTGAGGTATGAGCTTGTATATCTTCTATTCAAGAACTTGTTTTTATACATTTGAACTTATACACGCCTGCCTGTGTCATTTTTTAATATATTTATTAATAGGGTGTTCGGGCACGGTTGGTGGACAAAGACTTTGCTCCAAAGGTACTTGTAACGCATTTTGTGCATACGCAACTTTAAAAGAAATACATGAACTTTTTTTTGGTTTTTGCGTATAGGAAGAATAAATGAAGTTTAAAGTTCACCATTTATACTATTCTTGAAAAAAAAGCACATCGAAACTCTCAAAAGATTTTTAGGGACCATTAGAAGTTTCAGCGTAAGTATTTACAAGTTTGTCAGCATGTTATAGGAATAATTTTCACTTTATAATCTAAAATCAATAGAAAAACAGTATCCTTTTTCAACAACCAAACATTTTCACAGCAGTTTTATTTTCAGTGAACTACCAACAACAGTGAAACTTTTAACAAACCAAACGCAGTCTAAACTTTTTGTTGTTTTTTCTTCTTATTGTTGGTCATTGTTTTGGTCACTTATGTCGTCAAACCATGCAGTGGAATCCTCCAAGATTAGAAGATGTAAGTAAAGACATGGTAGACCGCTATTTCTCACCGCTCGACGAATCTGAGTCAGAGCTGAATCTACCAACATCTCTACGTGAACCTTACGTATAAGAGTAAGAGTCTGGTGATCATATTCTTTACGCCGTATCAGATATTTTAGAAAGTACCATGCTGCAATCTCTCTATCCTTATTTCGTTTTTGAGCTGAGGGGACTTGCATGTATTCCTAGATTCTTTTTGGGTAGTCAAAGAAGAGAGGTTTTAGTTGCAGGGACATAAGGTCCATAAATTGTTGTTACCTGATTTTTAATTTAAAATTATTTTGTTTCTAACAATATTCTACTACCTGTGGAACTGTGTTACACTAGGATCCTTTTTTTTCTTTTTCTGTGTGTTGATATCTTTAAGTTGTGAAGTTTATGGAACTCACATGAAATAAAAGTGGTCTCTTTACCTGTGTGCCGTGATTACCAATTTAGTGTCTGTTCTATTTGTACCATTGTTTTGAGTCATCTGGGACTTTATTTTCTTGAATAAACCGCTCTTGTTATCAGCGTCCAGTGAGCTGATTAGTTTTGGCAATTATTACATTTTAAATAATTTTGGGTCGAATTTCTTGAGGATCAATATATTTTGCTTTTTTTTTTATCATTTTGTTGAATACTTTTTATTTTTATCATAAATTTCTAGAATGTATGAAATAAATTTGTAACTTTTATTAAATACCAAATTAGATTATAAATCCTATTTGGTACTATAATGTAAAAGGTTTAGATTATAAATTCTTATTATTAAGATGCTTAATAAAATTACATTCATCGATAGTTTGATATCTTCTTTAATTGAATACTTTGTTAGCGATAAACTAAACTATATTCCGCCTATAATTTTCTGATGACTGTTTTGACAACGGAAAACCACTATCCTGGATAGTTTTACAGGTTGTGTATTGAAAATACAAATGTATTTGTTGCAACCGTAGTTATCCACCGATGAACTCATATGCAAATCGAGACAAAAAAAATGATCAAATATGTCAAACTAGATTAACATAAGTGAGTTGTTTTGATAAAAAAAAAACAGCTGTGATTTTTTTTTATATATATATATATGATCGATTTCGATCACTAACTAAAGTTCCTAGCCACCATTTAAGATCCAAAAGCAAAAATATAATCAGCTTAGTATTCATATTTTTATGTATTTATAGAAAGAACTATTTGACTAAAGTATTTAGTATTTATAGAAAAGTTTTTGAGAGAGAGGGTTTCTCTTCTCCTATTTATTTATCATTTACATGTGATCAATGCAAAAGATGATTGATGATGTGAGGCATTTTTTTTCGGAGGGAACCCGCAGCCGCTACTTAGAATGCAATGTGCGCACTGGGTAAACCCTCAGTCTGACGCGATAGCCTGCAAACCAACGCCCTTGTTTCGAAAATGATAAAACTAGTGGGTTTTTTTTAATTAAATTTTTTAAATTTTTGTAAAACACAAATTTCAAAAATTTATGATAATATTTTTTTAACTCAACCCAAAAAAAATAAGAATTAAGAAATTAAATTGTTTGTAGATTCATATAAAGCTCGATGTTTTACGGGTAATTCGATGTTTTTTTGTGTCAATTATGATGGATGCTAAAGCATGTCAACTATGATAGATGCTAAACTATTCCGATTATAATAGATGCTAAACTAGGCCAATTATGATAGATGTTAAACCAGGCCAATTATGATAGATGTTAAACGAGACCAATTATGATAGATACGAAACGAGGCCAATTACGATAGATGTGAAACCATACCAATTATGGTAGATGTTAAACCATACAAACTTTAATAGATGCTAGATATGAAACCAGGAAAATATGATAGATGCTAAACGAGGAAAATACGACAAATGCTAAACATTGCCAACTATGATTGATTATATAGATGCTAGATGCGAAACCAAGTACATGATAGATGTGAAACCATATAATGAGAAATCAGACATATGAAAATTTTAAAACATATTGTAAATGAATCTAGTTTTGTTCGTTTTAAAAAACAAAACCAATGGTATTTTTGATTTATTTTTCCGAGTTACGGTTTAAAAGATATGCCCCTTTAACATTTTAACTTTAAAAAAAATAAAAGAACGAGAATGTGTACACTTGTTTGCTCGATTTTATATATAAGTGTAATCCTCCCTTTTTTAAGCATAACTTTTTTTCATAAAAAAATATCAAGGGTTTGACTTTTTTCTACCTAAAATAACCTCATTAATCAATTTATTTACAATACTATTTATTAATGAATTTTTTTTACTAATCATATTTTCACATTTAATAGAAACATATCAACAATATAATGGGATCAAATACAAAACAAAATATATATTCAACATTAACTAACAAAATAGAAAATGATTTTAATTTATTGATAGATGTAAAGTTAAAGAATGAGGTAAAAGCATCGGTAATATAGTTAGAATCGTCAGAGAATGAGATAAAACACTAATTTAGAATATTTAATTTTATCTCGTTAGGGGTACGCACCGTCGGTGCGTAGGGTCTACCGGTGATGCCGATCATTTGACCGACGATACAGTAGCTCTACACCGCTGGTAGGCTCCATCGTATCCTCGACATTTTTAGGATCGAACTGTCGTTTCCCTGGTTCAAAAGGCGATGCATTTTTTAGCTTTTGGTCTATGTTTTTTTACTAAACTTCGGGTTTATATTTTGTTTATTTATTTTCAGTATCATATATTTTGAAATTGCAAGAGGAAAATTATACAAATCGAAATGCAAAAGATTTCACTACGGACTATAGTGATGTGTTTTTCACAACGCAATATTATACATTAGACAAATTGTTTTAGTGGGTTAATAAATCCGGGAAACAACACGGGTTAATTATTAACATAAAGCTTTGTGATGTTCTGATTAGTAGAAAGAATCCTAGAATATAATTTAAATGCAAGATGTCTGAATGGTCTGGTCGGGCGGTACCTGTAAAATATCTTAAGTATATCCAAGATGTCTGAATGGTCTGGTCGGGCGGTACCTGTAAAATATCTTAAGCAAAAGTCCACTGGATAAAAAATTGTGGATACCTTTTTTAGTTTGAAGGATACTATTGTAACTCAAGATGAATAGTCTTTAAATGTTATATATGGGATGACAACCATTCAAATGCTAAACATTTAGAAATTTATTTGTGCGTGAGACGTTTGACTAAAAAAAACTTTGAATTTGTAGGACATTCTACCTTCATTGCAACTCACACTCGAAATGTTTTAAATCGAGTAAAAAGTTGAACAATTTTTTGTCCATTTTCACTATATATACAATGCTCTACAAAAACATCAGATATTGGGCAAACGTGGTCGGCCAGATTTGCAATACTTGTTAGGCGAGATCAAAAGGTATCATTATTTTGAATGGTATAAATCTAGCAAATATGAAAGTCATGTCATTATTGATATTTTCTTTGCGCACTCGGTTAAATTGGATTTGTTACAAACATTTTTAAAAGTATTAATAATGGATTGAACTTACAAGACAATAAGGTACACGATGTCTTCATTTGAGATCGTTGTAGTAACCTCCACTTGTTTGACTTGTTATGTTGCATTTGCATTTATGTCTCGGGAGAAAGTTAACAATTTTAAGTGGGCATTAGATTGTTTGAAATCGTTGACTGTATCTAACGACATTGAGGAACCTTCCGTGGTTTTGACGGATATAGACTTAGCGCTGATGAATGCTCTCGAATAAGTGTTCCAAAAAACTATTTACATGATTTTTCGATGACACATTAACATGATTGTTCTTTCGAGTATAAAGAAGAAGTACATGAAAAAGAGAAAAGTTCACGATACTTTTATATTTTCGTAGAATAAGATAAGATACTCGCACACATAATATGAATTCGAGAATAGTCGGATTGAGCTTAAACATGACTTCAAAAATAATCCTCAAGAAGTGGAATACACCGAAATGTCTTTATTATTTATTTACATTAATCTTTCTGGTCACAAATGGTCTCTCCATCTATCTGATAACATGAGTTAAAGAATAAAATCCAGACAAATAATAATATGAAATAAACACGAACAAAAACAACAAACACAATTGTAAAACAAATATATTAAAGTAATTTAAGGTAAAAACATTAAGTTAGGTTAGGAAAAACTAGTTTAACGGATGATAAGGTCAACACCACTGCGAAGAAAATTGTCTCGATGGTGCATAGAAGAAAACCAAAAAATCAAAGAAGAAAACCAAAAACATATATATTTAAATTAAAAATGATAAACCTTAATCCTTAAATCCGACCCATTTAACAAAGTTCATATCCACCAACACTTCTAAACTATATAATAACAATTATATACATAAATTGAACAAATAAACTAAGCACAAAATCAAGAGCGCATAAACTAAAAAGAAGTTATAGAAAACTTATTTAGTGAACTCTTTAAATAGATCCGAATTTTCACTATTATTATTCAGTATTTTAGGTTGCCGGAGTTGGGTTTTCATAGTTTGAAAATGGTAAGAGTTGAAGAACTAAAGAGAAGATGAGATAAATAAGAGAGAATAAAACATAAATTTTGAAATTAGAATAATGATAATTTTATAAAAGATAAAAATATCTTTATATAGTTCAATAGTTGTATTTTTGTCAAGTGGTTGGGTGATAAAATAATACTTTTGGGTGAACTTTAAATAAAGTGAGATACTTTTGGGTGAATATAATTTGAGCCTATTTTAAAATAAACTGGTGTGAATGGTGTATTTGGATTTTTTTAATTCAATTATGTTAATTTTAAAAAGAAAATCTAAAAAATCGGAACGTTATTATTTTATTAAAATGATCAAAATATATTATGCGAATGATATGTTTTGATAATTTTAATCTAATTTAATAGATTTAGAAAATTATTAATTCATCGATTAAGTATTTTATAAACCGTGAAACTGTTAACTGATTTGTTTGTCAATTTTATATTATTCGTAAAATACTCTAACCATAGTTGGTCAATATATCTATAGACTGATATAATTTTTCGGCTCAGTTTGATCAGACTATCGTAGAATGATTCAACCTTGTTTACTCAATAAAGCTCTTTATTAATCTTAGCTTTTGGTTGGGTTCGATCTGGCCCTCATAAAATGTTCCAACCGTAGTTGGTTAGAGAGCTTTATATTGGTCAATATATTTTTGAAAGTGTATAGATTGATCACCTCTACACTGGGTAGAGTTGAGGATTAAAATAATAGACAATAAGTAAGGGAAATAAGTGAAGAATATAAATATAGAGAACTTCAAAAAATACAAAAAACACCCAAGCATACCAAAGTCTAGAGATGTCTCAAGTAATGAGGTAAAAATACAATAAAATTCCATGGACTTTTAGGGAATTGAGTTTTAATAAGTAGGGAAACAAATGCGGTAAACTAAGGAAAAAGTTAAAAAATTTAAGGCAATCACTTATGCGGAATATCATTGTTACCATCCTCAGTGGCTATGTTTTGGTGGCATGGAGGGAAAATGTCAGGATTGGTGAGAGCATCAACATTAGCTAGTATGCCCATAGTCCTAGCCTTAGAGAAAGTTGAGTCCTCCGTATCTTTAACATATCTGGCCACCTCTTCCTCCTCGATATCACCCCCAAACCTGAAGTCGGGAACCTTTTTCTGGAATGGCTCGAGCCCTTAATCAAGGAAGCAATCGTAAAACTCGAAACCATTTTAAGCAGATAGTCACTCGTTTGTCTCCAGTATCATTGATAATCTTATCTCTCTGATCAACCAAGTTTGGGGTTTTAGCCTCATTTGCTATTTTTAGGTCAATGAAGCTTGCGGTGGGTTCCAAAGTAACATGTTGGACATGCAAGAAGAAATAACATATTAGTAGGATTTTCCCCAAAAAAGTAAAGGGTAATAGTAATTCGAAAGCCGAAGCTGGAGATGCTGCAATAGTATCGGATGACTGTGAGTATGCTAATGAGTTAATGGTAATTTCTTCTGGTAGGTACAACGATAAACAATGTTGGATTTTGACGCATAGTTCCACACGACTTCCAATAAACATTGATTTGAAACTTACAATTGTTTAAAGTTGAAACGGTCATCATATGGAATGATGAATCTTGTGTTGTCGGAGGGATAAGATCTGTTCAACTCAAGTTGTTTAGATGAGTTCAGATATTTATTAACAACATAAAGTGCGTACCCAGAGTCAAATAAAACGTTCTATCTATTGGGATGTGAGATGATGAAATATTTATATATAAAGATGGAGATGACAGACTTATGGTTATGCAGGACTCACCGGTTGTTATAAATGACTATATGATTGATGAAGTTCTAGTTCTTGAAAGAAATGTAGTGCTAAGGCTTGTGTCTAGTCTAGAGAACGATTCAACCAGGTTTTGGAATCTTCAGTAAGTTACTTGAGTGAAAAAAGGATTAAGTGAACTTATCAAACATGGGTTATTGGATGGTAACATAGCTTGGAAGTTAGGTTTTTTAAAATTATGTATTGGGTAAAAGCAAATGGCCAAGTTTATGTATAATAACCATAAAACTAATTGTGTGCTTGTTCTAGAAAAGTATGTGTAATACTGTTAAAGATCAAATATGAAACATTTGATATCTTTAGGAACTAGAAGACTTTTGTAGAGAATCAGAAAAGAACATTGATGACAAAGTTTTGGACTAATAATGGGTTAGAATATGTGAACAATGAGTTCACTAGCTACTATACGAAGTTTGGAATTACTAGACACCAAACCATGAGTGACTCCCAAACAAAACGGGCTTCATTGAACAATGAACCGAACCTTTCTACAAAGGGTTAGGTGTATGCTACAAAAAACTGGAATGAAATGAATATTCCGGGGAGAAGTTGTGACTAAGACTGCATATATCATCAACATGAGTCCATCCAAGGCTCTAAAGTTTCTCTATCCTCAAAAGGCTTAGATTGGAGTTAAACCTAAGCTGAAACATTTGATATTGTTTGTATATCCTGCCTATGCACATGTGAAGTAGGATAAGCTTCAACCAAGGGTACTAAAATGTTTGTTAATATGTTATCCATAATGAGTAAAGTTGTGTAGGTTGTGATGTCTTGAACTTTGATGTCAAAAAGCTTTGATAGGCATCAACGTGGTTTTCAATGAGGGGAGAATACCAAACTAGAAGGTGGTGGAAACTCGTAGTTCTCCCAAGAAGATATGCAAATTTGATGATGTATCTGATGTAGAGAGTGAGGTTGCAAATGCTTTTGCCAAAGATGATTTGAGGCCTAATACAACTTCAACTCAGGTAGAAGAAGCTCAACCATTGAATGTGGTCGAACATGATAGTGGGTCTGGTGTTCCACGGTCTTCGAATGATCATACTGGAGAGCAACATGAGCTTGATATCTATCAATTAGAAAGAAATAGAGAAATGAAACCAAACAGGCTACCATAGAGGTATCATTTTACTGATATTATTGGGTTTTTTTTTCTATTGATATATATAGATACGTTCTTGAACCAGAACGCTATTACGGTGCTATAAAGTAAAGTTATAAAGAATATTGGCTTATGATCATGAATGAAGCACTGAAATCTCTTAATAAGATGGGCATCTGGATTTTTGTAAAGCAAATAAAGGGTCACAAGCTTGTTGGGAGTAAATAGACATTTAAGATAAAGCCATATATCCATGGTTTCGAGTTACCCAGATACAAGACTAGGTTGGTGGCTAAGGACTTTACGCAAAAGAATGGTGTTTATTGCAATAATATGTATGTATCAGTTGTGAAACAAACCTCAATCAAGGTTTCACGTTCAATTATTGCTAGATTTGATCTAATGTTAAGTTAGTTGGATATTATTACTTTCTTCCTACATAAAGAATTGGAAGAGAAAATCTACATGTTTCACTAAAAAAAGATTAAAGAATAGAAGGGTTGAGATGTGTGTTTGTTGAAGAAACCTCTTTATTGGCTGAAACAATCTCCAAAATAGTATAATCAAAAGATTTCATGCTTTATAAGATCCATCAGGTACAACCGTAATTGCTATGAATACTATGTCTATTGGAATAAAGAAACATGCATGCACAGACTAACCTTACTGATATTATATGTGGATGATATCCCTATAGGTGGAAAATATAAGAAGAATATACAAATGGTGAAGACTCAACTAAAATGAGAGTTTGACATAACAAATATGGGAAATTTTATGAGATACTTTGTGTTGATATCAAGAGGAATATGCCAAATGGGTATTTATTCTTATCTGAGCAAGAATATCTACATAAGGTCATAAGGACAAAAACACACATGGACAAAAAAATCTTACTGCTATTGTATATGGTTTTTATCCTTATAGCTAGAATAGATAGGAAGAAGATTGAAATGGTTAATAATAAATTGAATAAGAGTTTGAGATGAAGGATATGAGAAAAAATAGGAGGATATTTAGTGTTGATATCAAGAGGAATATACAGAAGGCGTATTTATGCTTATCTCAATAAGAATATATACATAAGGTCCTATGGAAGTTCTTTATGTCTGAATCCAAAGAGGTTGAAACTCTTATTAGTGCCCAATTCAAACTTAGTCTCACTCAAGCACCAACCAAAACTGCATAAAAGAAGTATTTGCTGGAGAAAATTTATGTCAATGTTATTGGTAGTGTTATGTATGTTATGATTTACACGAGACCTAATCTTTCCTATATCGTAATTGTTTGGAGAAGATTCATGTCTAATCCAAGAAATCCGCATTAGCATGCATTCAAGTAGCTCATGAGATACTTGAAAGGTTGGGCTGTTGTAGGGTTGTATTACAATAAGAAGGATACGACTGATATAGTGCTGAAAGGGTATGTGGACTCTAATTATACAGGCTTCGTTAACACAAAAGAGTTTACTTTGGGTTATTTGTTTAATGTACTTAGATAATTGGTTAGCTGGATTCTTGTGTATAAAAAAATGTTGCATTGCCATCCACGAAATCTGAATATATGGCTGGTATATAAGCTACGAATGAAACTATTTGGATGAAGGGAATGTTGAGTAAACTCATTAGTATAGAGAAAAATGTGATTATGTTATGTGAAAATACTAGTGCTCTTCATTTAATCAAGTTGCACTTCATCTGATACGTGGTGGAGAGAGAGCAAGTGAAGGTGGCTAAGATTACTAGCGAGGAAAATCCTTCAGATGCTTTGACCAAAGTATTTTCGATTTCAAGGCTATCGAACTACATGAGACTTGTGCAAGTATGTGATGCAGGTGAACTGGTATCTAAAAAGTATGACACTAAGGGGTAACTTACTATAAGCATAGATAGAGAGTTGGTAAGTGTAGATTATAAGTAATTATTCAACAAAACAACTTGGCGATGAACTAGATTTTCTATTTTGATGCGTTTTCCTATTTAACTGGATTTTCTTTTTTGTTAAGTTTATTTGTTTAACTAGGACTTCTATTTCGATGAGTTTCCTACTTAACTCAAACACTGCATTTTATTCTTAATTGAAATGAATTTTCTATTTATAAGATTTCATGTTTTGAAGATTTAATCTGCAGCATCACTTGAGTAACTAGGGTTCTGTGACAACCGTTGATTAAATGCTAACCTATGATTGAAATAAAAGCTAGGGTTCTTCTCTAAATTCTATAAATTAAAGAAGCAATACAGGGGTTGCAGTGGTCGTTGAGCGTTGATAAATTTGCAGGTTTGTATTTTATGAAGCAAAACGTCTAGTTGCTAGAAAGAGAAGTGAAGTATGAGAGCTAAAAAATGATAGCAAACTCTGGATTCATATTCTTGTGTAGTTTGTGAACAATTTGTAATAAATAAATTGATTGAGTTTTGTTGTATTTGATAATATTTTCTTTGTAATCTATATGATAACAAAACAAAACATTTATTGATCGTGAACGTAGAATTTTTTCATAATTTGAACCACCCAAAAATTAGTTTTGCATGTTTGGTTTATTATTATTATTATTATTATTAGTACCTGATGAGTAAAAACGTGACTAAAGAGGGAATCTTGGATCTAGTGTATGATGTGACTAGAGAGGAAAGTGTAGAGAGAGAAAGTAGAAAGAGAATTTATTAAATTAATCTTTCCCACCGAGGAATAAGGGGGTTCTCTTATATAGTGGGTGAGGTGGTCTCTACTTATTTCCTTTGTGTTCTTTCCATTGTTACAACTTGGTCACTTACTTTTAATACTTTAAGGAAATTCTCCTCAAACTAAGTAATAAATACACTAATGGGACAATTACATTTATTTCACTTAACAATTAATATTTCTAATCTTGAACTTTGTGATTTATCTCCTCATCAGTAGCCCTCCATTCTTCTAGGCAAGGAAATCCTCTAGCGAATTTCTGCATCGATAACTGTGCCTCCATGAGTGAAAATGCAACCGCTTCGGGTTTTACGAGTTAGCCGCGGGACACCTCTCGCTTCACTTTGCTGAGGCCGTCAGTTCATCTCTTTATGAAAAGCTACGCCCGACCCAGTTTTACTCCTCGCGATACTTAGGAGAAAAAATCAATCCTGTCTATGTTGGTTCGACCTTGGGCTTATGACATCATTGGGCCCTGGTCGATGGGCCCATCATGGGCCTAAAGGATTACCCGGACCATCTGTGAAGTAATTTGTCTTTCTTCTTAGCACTAGTGGACACGTGGGGCTCGCAAGCCTATGAAGCTAACTCGATGATAACCTATTTCTCTAGGAACCGATAATGACTTCCACGTGTCACTCCTTTACTTGAAGCGTGCGTGATCCCACACCTCTCTAGGAGACTCTTCAACTTCCCGCGACTCTTTTCCTTTGAACTTCCCCATACTGGCTCGTTCCAAAGATGTGGCTCGTTCCAAGATCTCGGAGGAAGCTGATCCCAAATATACCGCAGGGATGCAATCCGATCTACTGATCCGATGGGGGATACCAGAGTGCGTAAATGTGCGATTTCCCGTTCCTGGGGAAACGCCATTACATGCTAAGTCTCGAGAGATAGTTATCTTTACCGAGCTCTTAAACTGGGGTCTTAGATTCCCTCTGGATCCTGAGATTGTGAAATATTTCGAGGCCCTCGGTATTTTCCCGTCCCAGCTAACCCCCAATGCATGGTACACGCTTATGTCCTGTATTATGGCCTCTCGGTTGTCTGGCCGTGTTATGCCGACGGAGGAGTACGTCGCTATGTCCGGTCTTTCCAAATCGCCAAAGTTACCTTTCTTCTACTCTTCTTTGGGGAATACCTGGAAGATTATAAACGATTTCCTGGAAGGTGACAAATTGTGGAAACATCGGTTCGTTTTCATCAGTGGCTACTGGGAAAACAGACAACCCTATACCCGCGAGAACCAGAGGCGGTTGCTGCGCACGTGGGTTCCTGATGGTAATATATATATATATATATATATATATTATAACCAAACCATTCTTTCAGTTTTCAAGGAGTATATCCGGGGGCTGAAAAATGATTACTTTGAAGTTGCCAAGATAACCTTCCAGGTGCTAAAGGACTATGCTCGGAAGAATTGGGGTCGGGCATTCCACTGATGCTTCAAGAACACCAATTTGATAATGAGCAACCTCTAGTGCTGCACTGATGAACCCCTTACCCTAGAACAGTTGCGCCGACCGCCCAGTTTAGTGGACTTGGTGGCCCAAACCGACCTTCCTGATGCACATCTGTTCCTGCCGAAACGCAACAAGGCGCCGAGTAAGTGCTCAAAATCTGATGAGATTGCCCAGCAGGAAAATAAAGGTCAAGCTGAGGTTGATGTTGAAGGAAAATATCCAGTAGTTGTCGCCGATGCTGAGAAGGTTAATTTCCCAGAGGAGGTAAAAAAGAAACGAAATAAGTCCCCGGCTGATGGCAACGAGGCAAAAAAAACCAAAAACATCGAAAAAGAAACAGATGTTAAGTTAGGGTGGTTGGGACTGTTTCGCCGCTTGGTGAAAATGCTACTATTCCAGCTCTCTTCGAGCAGTATGGAGAGGGTGCAAAGGCGGAGATCTCGTTGCTACCGCAACGTTGTCAGCAGAGAATGCAACTGTTGTGGTGATTCCTGATGAAGATGAGGTCGGCGAGCTTACGCCAGAGAAAAAAAAGGTTGGCCCTTCTGCTGTAAAGAGAGTCGATGGTGCCTCATCGAGCGGGACAAAACTTCCCGTGTTGTCGGTACCTGGAAGCCCACATACTTTTGCCTTGCAATGCAACAATGTTCTGTCTCTGTCATTATACAACATGATTATAGCGCTGGCTATGAAATAGAGACGTGCGGGGTTGCTGAGTCAAGACTTGTCAGATCCTAAGGAACGAATAACCGACTTGGAGGCTGCGCTTAAAGAGAGAGACGAGGGAAAGACACTTTTGGAAGAGAGGGCTAAAAAAGTGGAAGAGAATACGTCGAAGTCCGGGGAGACCCTTACGTCTCTTCAAGAAAATAGCGACACTTGGGGGCATTGAGGTTCCAGAACTGGTTTTTCCGTCATTTTGTGGCAAAGAAAAATAAAGAGATTGATGAGCTCCGAGCTAAAAACAATCTTTTGGCGGCCAAGTGTAAATATTTGATGGAGAGAGAGGCAGCCGATGCCAAGTCTGCTTACATTCTGAACCTGCACAGCCGATTTCCCGATCTGCCACTGGGCTCAATATGGCTGGATGTTCCAGAAGAAGACCGCCTGAGCGGTGTTATTTGTGAGGACAAGGATCAAGATGATACAGATACGTCAGATACCGATCCTGGTGATGAAGATGTTTGAATCTGTTGCTTTTTTGTATGAGAAATTATCATCTTGATGAAGATGTTTGAATTCAGTTTCCCGAACCTTGATGAATTTGTGTTTTTTGTAATAGCTTTGCATTTTTTGCCCGCGGAGGCGTAACCTGTGAGGGAAACGAAAAGGTGTTTATTTTATAACTGTTTGCTCTGTTTGAAAAAAGAGGCGGATAACATGCTTCGTCCATTGAAAAATTCAATAAGAAATGTAGCAATTTTCCCTTTAGGGTCGAGAGAATTCGGAGATCAGTTAAAAACTGAAAAACCAAGTAAGGTTCGGTACAATGTGTAGATCAATTCTTCAATTAGGAATTTCTCTTTAGGGTCGGGAAAATTCGTAAATCAATTAAGAACTAAAAAACCAGTTAAGGTTCTGTACAATATGTTGTTAATTTTTTCAATTGAAAATTTCCCTTTAAGGTCGGGAAAATTCGTAGATCACTTAAAAACTGAAAAAACCAGTTAAGGTTCTGTACAATATGTAGATCCGTTTTTCAATTGAAAATTTCCCTTTAGGGTCGGGAAAATTCGCAGATCAGTTAAAAACTGAAAAACCAGTTAAGGTTCTGTATAATATGTAGATCAATTTTTCAATTGAAAAAGTGTGGATTACCGAACTCGAGGATTATGTCTATCAGCTCGTCAGCTGATGGACTTTCCTCTACCGTCATCTCCAAAACTTTAAAGGCAAAAAGGTAGATTAAACAGATCGATTGCCATGGATGCCTCATTAAAACCTCCTCGCGCCACAAAGGTAGGAAATAGTGCACCATCGATCAAAAGTTTTTACATGGTTCTAATTAATCACAACAAAAATTTAAAATGTTAATCCAAATAAATCTGTAAATGTTCCATATTCCAGAGGAGCCTCAAAAGGCGTCCATGCTTGTCTTGGAGCCTGTACATGTCGTTCTTGACTTTTTTCACCACTTGATATGGCCCTTCCCAGTTTGGAGCTAGCTTACCGAGGATTTTGTCTTTAATATGTAGAAAAAATCTTCTCAAAACCATATCTCCGAATTTGAACTCTCGTCGACGAACTCTCGACGCATATCGGCTCCTCATTAGGGTCTGGTAATGTATTGAATTTAACTGAGCTCGACTTCGCTTCTCCTCTATCAAATCGAGAGCCAAAAGTCGGTCATCCGCATTCCTTCTCTTGTCAGAGCTCCCGAACCTGAAAGATGGGAAGATCGTTTCGGCAGGGGTTACCGCATCCATTCTATAAACCAGGGCATAAGGTGGTTCTTGAGTTGTCGTTCAAGGAGTGGTGTGGTAGGCCCAAAGCACTTCCTGCAAATAGTCTGGCCATTTTCCAGCTTTTCTTTCCAAGTTTTTCTTGAGTCCGTCTATAATAGTCCGATTTGTGACATCGACCTGTCCGTTTTCCAGCGGGTGGAGAAGAGCTGAAAAACATAGCCTGATCTATGGGTCAAACAAAAAGACTTCATTTCATTGCTATCAAACTGCGGTCTATTGTCCATTGTGAGTCTCTGGGGGACCTCATATCTACAGAAGATGTTTGACCATACGAATCTGATGATATCTTTAGTCTTTGTTCCTGATAACGGCTCGGCCTCTACCCATTTGGAAAAATAATCCACTGCAACTAATATCATCTGCCTTCCGCCAGATGCCATCGGTAAAGGTCCTACCAGATCGATTCCCCATCGGTTAAAAAGGAGGACTTCCGAGATTGATTCTAGGGAAACGGTAGGCGTATGAATTGTGTTTGCAAATCGTTGACAAGTATCGCACGTTTTTACTATGCCTTTCGCGTCGGCGGTTACTGTCGGCATATAAACACCTGCAAGGAAAACTCTCCTTATCAATGCTTTATAGCCGCAATGAGCGGCTCCTTCTCCATCGTGAAGGCCAGCCAAATTCTCTGCGACTCATTCGTTCCCAAACATCTCAGTAAGTGTCTGCTAAAGGATTTCATATAAAGTACATCTCCTAAGAGCACATAACCCTGGGCTTGTTCTGCACTTTTTTTGTCGACGCTCTGCTTTCTGGTAACGAACCCTCTGCCAAAAAGCTTATAATATCTCTTCTCCAGTCTGACATGGCTATCGAAGATATCTAGCAAGCGATTTCGGGTCGGTTGTTGAGCTCTGTCCTCTTGATGATTGAAGGGTTTTCCTGAGCTATTATCCACGGGTAGTTGTTCGAGCAAGAAGCTGATGGAAGGGAGTCCGCGATCGTGTTTTCAGCCCTGGGACATGTTCGTAGGTTACTTTGGTAAAAGATGCAGCCAATACACGCAAAGCAGCCATATACTGAACCAGATGCTCTTTACTGGCTTATGATGCACCCGATGCTTGGTTTATCAGAAACTAAGAATCACTAATGAGACGTATATGTCTGGCTTCATACACTTGTGACAGTCTCAAACCAGCTAGCGCGGCTTTGTATTCAGCCTCATTATTGGATGTGGTAAAACCGAAACAGATTGCTTGGTGCATCATTATTCCCGTAGGAGTGGTTATTTATACACCCGCCCCGCATCCGCTAATATTTGACCATCCATCAGTTTGGACTATTTATTGGTCTAGCCTATTATCCTCGGGGGATTCCACTTATTCTGGTCATCTCGAATGAAACTCTACCAAGAAAACGGCTAGAGTTTGGCCTTTAATGGTCGTTTGTGGTTCAAAGTCGATATCAAAACCATTTGGACATTCGTACAGATATGTCCGGACGTTGCAGTACATACTTGAGTAGAAATGATGTCCTAATGACAATCGAATGAGCCTGGAAGTATGGTCGCATATTTTGCACCGCGGTAACCAAGGCCAGCGCCATATTTTCAAGCTTCAGATATCTTGTTTCTGAATCTAACAAACTTTTGCTCACAAAATAGACCGCTTTAGGGACGGCCCCTGACTCGCTGACCAGAGCTGCACTTACTGCATAATCAGAAACCGCTATATATAGAAACAAAATTTCTCCCTTCAGAGGCTTTGTTAAAAGATTCGGGGATGACAAATAATTTTTTATCCCCATGAAAGCCTCGTCACAAGCTGATGTCCAAGCGAAAGATTTCGCATTTCTCAGAAGCTGAAAAAATAGGGCACACTTGTCAAAAGAACGAGATATAAATCGATTTAACGCCGCCAATCGCCCTGTCCATATCTGAACCTCCTTGATGCTTCTCGGAGGGGCCATGTTAGCCAAAGCCTGCAACTGAGACGAGTCTGCTTCGATCTTTTTTTCGCTAACCAAGAAACCTAAAATATTTCCTGACCGAATGCCAAAAGAGCATTTCTCATAGTTCAATTTAAGGTTTATATCCCTTAAGCTGTCAAAGGTTTCTTTCAAATCATCAAGATGGTTGTTGTCGGTCTCACTTTTGACAAGCATGTTGTTGATGTAGACTTCCACATTTCTCCCGATCTGCTTCTCGAAGGCCTTGTTTACCAACCTCTGATACGTTGCGTCTGCGTTTTTAGCCCGAAGGGCATAACCTTGTAACAGTATAGCCCTCGCCCAGTTAAGAACGTCGTGCTTTCCTGGTCGTTTGGGTTTAATTCGATCTGGTTGTATCCCGCATACGCATCAATGAAGGAAAGTAATTTGTTTCCAGACGTTGAATCAACCAAGTGATCGATTCTCGGCATCGGGAACGGATATTTGGGGCATGCTCGGTTGAGGTCAATGAAGTTCACACACATCCTCCACTTGCCATTTTGATTTTTAACCAGAACATGATTGGATGTCCATAATGGATATTTTGACTCTTTCATATGCCCGACATTTAACATTCTTTCAACTTCCCGTAGAATAATTTCTGCTTTTTCTGAAGAGAAAGCCCAATATTTTTGTGAAATAGGTCGGACAATTTGGTTAACTTCTAAACTATAATTTATTAAGTCCTCTGGAACTCCGGTTACATCCTCCGAACACCACCCGAATAAATGTAACCTCTCTTGCAGCAACAAAATTAAATTCGCCCGAAATTCCGGCATCAAGTTGGTTTCGAGCTTCAAAATATTTCCTTCGGTAAACTGGTAATTCTCTCAATCTTCATCGGTAGTCAGTAGGCTGGGAGCTTCCCAGGGATCTTCTACTGGTAACGACCCTAGTGGAAGTCCCATTAACTTTTAGTCTCGTGCATGTTCTCTTTTTTTGTCTCCCTTTGGTGCTAACGCTGCGCGGTAACATTCTCGGGCTGCCTTCTGGCTGCTTCTCACAAGCCCTACATTGTTACCGACCACGTATTTCAAACATTGATAAACTATAGACGTCACCGCGTGCATTCGCGATAACTACGATCTGCCAAAAATCGCGTTATGCAAGGCAGGAGCATCTACCACTACGAACAGAATCGTGACCTCCTTTTTGAACGGCCGCAACCGAGCTGCACAATACCCTCGAACTCCCCTATTACTACTTTGGTTGAACATGTGAACCCCACAATAGTCCGATTTGACCTCAAAATTACTTGAGGTCTCTTGAACTGAGCAAAAGTGGACGAGAAGATTATGTTCGCTGAACTTCCAGTGTCCACAAGTATGCGGCGGACTTCCTCTCCCGCAATAGCTGCCCCAATTACGAATGCGTCTTCATGAGGGTCGACTATATCCCTCATGTCGTTGTCATTGAAATACAGGATTGGTGATGGACTTCCACGCAAATGGGGAGATATCCATGACTCCAATTGAGTTGTCAGATTCACGATGTGCCGTTTTTTGGAAAAGTGTGTGATCCCTGCCATGGAATCACCTCCAAAGATTTTTAGAGACTCAAAAAACTGACATAGGCTACTTACCTTTTTCCGGCCCTCCATAACTTCTTCCTCGATGACCCCAATGATATTTCGATTGACGTCGGGATCAAGGTATTCCACTGATACATCGAAAAGATCTGTCACCTCTGTTATGGCCATCGTTGTCTCTGGTTTCTGTAGTGCCACTGTTTCCTTAGACGTCGTTCCTTATTGTGCCCGTTTCTTCACATACTCAAGTAATTCTCATTTTCCACCAGCATTTGTATTTCCTTTTTCAGAGAAATACAATCCTTAGTGTCATGCCCTACGTCCTCATGGTATATACGGTATCGGTTATTCCTACTCTCCCGAGGGGTCGAGATGGGAAATGATCTCCGGTAGATTCCACTCTTTTTGGTCTTCTCATAGATAGTTGATACACATTCGGTCAAGTCGGCAAAGTAAGCAAGTCGGATCCACTTGTTGGAAATGGGTCGGGCGACCACCAGATTTTTCTGTTTAGTCTTCTGAGCTTGAGATGCTTGAGTCTTGACCGAGGTGGGCTGAGCAACTGGGGGAAGCGTGTTAATTGGTTGAGGTTGTGGGATATAGCTAGACTGAGTACCCTACTTTGTAACAACCGTGACCTGCGCGCTCTCTTGGATTAATGCTGCCATTTCGGAGGCCTCCGTCTCCTCAATTAATATATGTTTTTCCACATGAGCTAAAAGGGCGGAAAAGGTAAATGCCTTTTTTTGTGACTGCCTGCTTCATCAGTCCCGGAAGCAGTCCTAATCGATATCCTGTCAAAGCTACGTTTTCCTCGCAATGATCAAGATCCATTTTTGCATCGATAAAACGTCTGGATTAATCTCTAAGGCTCTCTCCCAACTTTTGTCTGTAGTTGACAATCGTGTCCCCATTAGCTCGGAAGCTCTCGCTTCCAACAAACTACTGCCAAAACATCACCCAGAACATTCCGAAGTTTTTAATACAACCCTGCGGTAACCTGTTGTACCATTTGGAGGCCCGATCTTTGAAGGTCATCGAAAAAACTCGGCACAGAAGTTTTTCATCATTGTCAAAACTTAGCATAAAGTTCTTGAAGGCCTCCAGATGGTTATCTGGATCCTTTTTGCCGTCGTACTTTTCCAGTTTCGATATGTCGAATCTCTTCGGGAGATGTCCCGACAATGTTTCATCCGACAATGGCGATGCTCTCTAATTAAGTCCAAATCCGAAAGTGCCACCACAGAGGCCCTCAGTGGGGATCCCGTACAATCCCTCGTTGTTCGGATTCATAAACTGGCTGCTAACCCTATACCCGTGCGTTTGGCTTCCCGGCGGTTGCCACTGAACTTGAGGTAAAATTACCCGTTCATCCCTACTTGCTGTCAGCATTTCTTCTTTCTCGTGAGAGTTTGGTGTTCTTTTTTAGGTGTTTTCCTTCTTGAGTTTTGGCGAGTCAAAAACCTTGCTCTATGGCATCGGGTTTTACTCTTCCCGGCGATTTTATTGCGTCTGATTCTGCGTCGGGATTCTCTACCCGAAGACTCATCCGAAGTGAAATCGGTGGAATCGTCTCGATCCTCTTTTGAAAAATGCTTGGTTTTTTTTTTTTCCATTTCTCGATCCGGTTTGGGTTCCCGATGACCGCAGTCTTTTTTTCGTTCAAATTTTTCTTATTTTCAGTGTTCAGTTTCGTGATATCTTCCATTAGCTGTCTTCTTGTCATGATTAGAGGCGACCGCTTATCCTGACCCCGTGCATAGTGGTCATGGTCGGGAACTCTTTCGCCCTCAGACAGCGACCCAGCTCGGGTTGCAACTCTCCCAATCTCGTCCCCAGTCATTTCGTCGTTCGTAATTTAGTTAAATCGTGATTTTGAGGGAAAAAATGCCCTTCAGATATCACTGATTCCCACAGACGGCGCCAATGATGAGTAAAAACTTGACTAAAGAGAGAATCTTGGATCTAATGTATGATGTGACTAGAGAGAAAAGTGTAAAGAGAGAAAGTAGAAAGAGAATTTATTAAATTAATCTCTCTAACCTAGAAATAAAGAGGTTCCCTTATATAGTGGATGAGGTGGTCCTTACTTATTTCCTTTGTTGTCTTTCCATTGTTGCAACTTGGTCCTTACTTTTAATATTTCAAAGATATTCTCCTCTAACTAAATAATAAATACACTAATAGAACAATTATATTTATTTCACTTAACAATTAATATTTCAATCTTTTACTGGGTAATTTATCTCCTCATCAATACGAAAAATGGAATTCTTTGTTAAAAAACGAATTCTCAACCCTATTTATTTATATATATATATATATATATATAAATTAAGTATCCATAAACGGATGGTGAGGCTCCAAGAATGTACTCCAAGAACAGAGCAACTAAGAAAGCAGAGGCGCCCAACTTGTGATTGATCTTCTCGATCATGGATCTTCGATCTTCTGAAGAATTCCCCGTTCTTCATCAGGGTTTAAATCAAAATCAACAACAACCAGGTAAGAGATTTGTGGATTTGTTTTCGCCAGTAGATGAATTTAAGTCATTGAATCTAGAGTTTGCCAAGAAAGCAGGGGATCATCTATCGATCCAATATGGTGTTGAGGTGAAGCAATTACTCATTAAGAAATCCAGAACTACATTAATAGGCAAATTCCGCAGTGGTGTGCCGAAAAAACAGAAGCTTGAAAGTTTTCTTACCACGATGAAATTCAGAGGAGGGTTTAGTTTTGAGGTGTGGGATTCGCACCACATCTTCTTTGAGTTTGAATTGAAAGAAGACGTTGCTAAGTTCTGGTCCCGTAACGTTTGGAGATTTGATGATATTGTCATGAGAGTATTGAAGTGGACTCAGAATTTCAATAAAAAGATTGAAGATCCTACTGTCTTAATGTGGGTTCGATTTGAAAACTTTCCAGAATGCTTATACGATTCTGGTTTGGTTTACGATTTGGCTACTGTAATCGGTCTAACATACAAAGTGGTTGTTCCTCACAAGAATAGGGCATGTTCTAATGCCTGTTATGCTCAAGTCGAGGTATATATTTCTCAGAAGTTGCAGAAAAGGATGTGGATCGGCTTCGGTAGTAATGATGGTTATTGGATTACTATCAGTTATAAAAATGTCCCTTCTTATTGTCATGGGTGTTTTCATATTGGACATGATCAATCTGTTTGCAAGAAATCTTTAAAGAAAGCTGAGGGTCTTGTGTCTGCTCAAGAAAATAACAAGATTGAGGTATCGAATGATATGCAAGAGAAGAAGGAGGAGATTTCCAAAGTGCCATCAGTTAATACTACTATATCAAGAAACATTGTTCAGGTTTACATGAGAAAGCTTAAATCAATAGTGACTCAGAAGGAGCCAGAAGTTGGAGTAATTGATAGCAATAAGGTTAATTAGGAAGATAATAATGAAGTTCAAATGAACAAAAATGATCAGCATGATAATGTTTCAATTCAGGAAGTTTCTCAAAACAAAGATAAAGAGGTTATTGATGCTTTGAACAGAATAGATGATGATCACTATAGTAGCTCTCCTGATCCTAATATTGGTAGATGTTCTCCAACTCCAAGGTTGTCTCCACAGCATAGCTTTAGTGAAATCATCTCTTCCAGTTGAATGCTGCAAGGAAAAGAAGGTCCAAGGATAAGTTAACCATTAAGTCTCTTAGTTCTAGAGGCAAAGTTTGCAAGTCTTACTCTGAAAATGATCAGAGTGATTAGCTGGAATGCTAGAGGTGTGAGTAATAATCACACCTTGAGAAGACTTAAGTCAATGATTAATTTGGAGTGTGTGAAGGTGCTTTTCATTCAGGAGCCTATGACTAAGGGAGATAAGATCAAATCTGTTGCTGAGGTGTTGGGTTTTTCTAACTATGCTGCTAATGTGTCTGATAAGGTGTGGGATTTCTGGGCTGGCTACATAAATATCAACATCATTCTTAATATGGATCAGTGTTTACACATGGAAATGGATGTTCCTGGAACTACTGAGATGGTTTACTTATCTGCTGTCTATGCTAAATGCAATCGCATTCTTAGGATGGATCTCTGGAAGTGTCTGGAATTTGTATATATTATTGATAAGCCTTGGATGTGTGTTGGAGACTTCAATACCATTTATACTTACGATGAGAAATTGGGCTGTTCTTCATCTTGTCAAGTTAGTATGGACAATTTTAATGATTTTATAAGAGGTTGCAACTTGAGTGATGCTGGGTATTGTGGATCGAGGTTTACTTGGTCTAGAAGTAATAAGTGGAGACGGCTTGATCGTGCTTTGATTAATGATAAGTGGCTGTCAACTTTTGCTGATACACAGGTTTTTTACATGGTCAGAACTTGTTCTGACCATGCTCCATTGCTCATCAATATCAATATGGTTAACTCTAATGATAATATTTACAGGAAAAAGAACTTTCGTTTTATAATTTTTGGTGTAATGATGATTCTTTTCTAAGTGTTGTAGAGCAGGACTGGAATCAGTCTATTGATAGTCATCCAAGTAACATCTTCTGGTATAAGCTTCAAAGGCTTAAGGGCTGTCTTAAGCTTTGGAGCAACGCTAAGTATGGCAATGTTTTTGACAGTGTCAAAGATGCTGAGAGTAAGGTTAAAGCTTTGGAAATTGTTCATTATATTATTAACACTAATCAGTCTGCTGCAGATTTGGCTTTGGCCAATGGCATGTATCTTAAGGCCCTTAGAAATGAGGCCTCTTTTCTCAGGCAGAAGTGCTATAACAGTTGGCTTCAGGAAGGTGATGGTAATTCTAAAATGTTTTGTAATTACATTGCTAAGAAAAAAAGAAAAAAAAGAGATTAAGAGTATTAAAGATGGGGATGTTTGGATTACTGATAGAAAGGAGATTGGTATTTCTACTGCTTCTTTTTTCAAAAGTACTCTAACTTCTGATCCCTATAAAAGTATTGAAGAGGAGAACAGGTTACTGGATTGTAAGAACTTCGAGTGCATTCCTGCTTTAGTTTATGCTGAGGACAACAATATGCTTCTCAATAATATCACTGAGGATGAAGTTTGGCTCATTATTGGTAACATGAAAAAGGATAGTTCTCCGGGTATTGATGGCTTTAATCTTGTTTTCTTTAAGCATTGTTGGCATGTTATTAAGAAAGATCTGTGTAGTGCTTTTAATTCGTATATTCGTGGTAATTCTATCCCTACTGGCCTCTTTGCTACTGGCATATGCCTTATTCCCAAGGTTTCGAACCCTACTTGGTGGACTAGTTACAGGCCTATAGGGTTATGTACTTTCATCAATAGAATCTTCTCAGCCCTTATTCATCACATACTTTCTAAAGTCTTGCCTAAGATAGTTTCTAACCACCAATCTGCCTTTATTAAGAATAGACTGATTCAAGATAACATATTGTTGGCCAAAGAGTTACTTTATGATATAAACAAGAATCCTAAGCATGGTAATACTATTGTTCAGTTGGATATGTCGAAAGCTTTCGACAGAATCTCGCATTCTTTTATCCTTAAGGTGTTGTGTTATTTTGGCTTTAATGCTAAGCTGGTTGATCTTATTAAGAAGCCGATTTCTGATGTGCATGTTTCTATTCTTATTAACGGTGAAGCTGTGGATTATTTTAAAATGAGAAGGGGTTTAAGGCAAGGAGATCCTTTATCTCCTTGGCTGTTTATCCTTGGTGAAGAATTCCTTTCTAGGGGTTTGAGTAATTTGTTCAATGTTAATCCCTCAATGTGTTTTGTTTCTAGGTGTTCTTTTACAATTCCTTGCATCATGTTTGCAGATGATATATTAATTTTTACAAACAATGCTTCTAGTTCGATTGATATTCTTAGTGACTTCCTTGATCTCTATCAGATTACCTCAGGTCAAGCTATTAATAAAACAAAAACTAAGCTGATTGTTTCAACTAAATCTAATTCTGCTAAGGTTCATAACCTTAAATTGCAAACTGGTTTTGAGGTGGATTTCGTTCCCTTTCATCACCTGGGGGTTACCATCTCTAACAACAACGAGGCTCACAACTATAAGCTCATTTTGAACAAAATCAACGATCGTATCATCGAATGGGACAGCAAGATCCTTTCATATGGTGCCATGTTATCTCTCATTACTAATGTCATTATGCCTATTGTCTTTTATTGGATTCAATGCTGTGAGTTGCCTAGAAGTGTCATTTGTAAGATTGAGAAATTGTTGAACAAATTTCTTTGGAGAACTAAGCTGGATCAGAGATCAATTCACTGGTCTTCGTGGCTTTTCATTTGTAAGCCTTTTGGAGAAGGAGGTTTAAATGTCAGACGATTGCTTGACATTCAAAACTCTTTCTCCCAAAAGCTTTGGTTCAGGTTTAGACAGAACAACTGTCTGTGGTCTAATGTCATGAACGACATTTATGGCAAAAGATCTCACCCTCTTTATGCTAGTATCAAGGGTTCCTTAGTTTGGAAAAGGCTTTGTGGTATTAGACATCAGGCTGATAGGAATGTTACTTGGAGTTTAGGTAGAGGTAATGTGGACTTTTGGAAGGATTCTTGACATAGCTTGCCTGCTATTGCTTCTGAGCACAATATATATTGGTATCTTGATGTAAATGTTAATATTTTTTGGCAAAACAACTCTTGGTGTTTGAATGAGGTGCAGGAAAGCATTGGGCCTAATAGATTGGCCATGATCAACAAGCTTCAAATAACAGATAAAGATGATGTTATCAGCTGGAGGCTTTCTGATAATGGGGAATTTAACTTCAAGCAAACCTGGGAGAGCATAAGAGCTAAGTATAACTATTCTGCTCTTTTTAAGATAATCTGGAACTCTAAAATCCCTAGGAAATTTTCTTTCATGACATGGAAACTTCTTCATAATTTTATTCCTCTTGATAGTGTTATGATGAGAAGACATGTGAATCTAGCTTCTAAGTGTGTGTTTTGTGACAACAGTGAGGATAAGAATCATGTTTTTGTTAATTGCATCTTTGCATGGCAGATTTGGAATTGGTTCTCTTGCACTTTTAAAATCAGAATTAGAAGATCTATGGTTTTGTCTCATCTCCTTAGATGCTGGTTTTGGTTTTCTAAGACCAAATTTCATGTTACTCACCTTGTGCCTCAAGTGATATGTTGGGTGGTTTGGAAGGCTAGAAATACTTTCAAGCATAAGCTCTTAAGTATTTCATTGGCTATTGACTGTATTATTAATGTTGTTAAAAGTGCAGATGTTAATGGTAATCTCAGTTACAAGCATTGGTCTAATGCTAGGGAGGCTGGAGTGATCTTAGGTTGTAGAACTAGTGAAAAGAGAAGCATACCTCAATATCTCAGATGGATTCCACCTATTCAGCCTCGTTTAAAGTTGAATGCCGATGCCTCCTGTGCTTTCAATGGTGAGGCTGCGTCGGCAATGCTTTTCAGAAACAGCGAAGGAGACATTTTGCAAGCTTATGGAAATTTAATAGGTAAAGTGTCTCCTCTTCAAGCTGAAACTCTTGCTTTGCTTCAGGGTCTTTCTGTTTGTCACAAGAACAATTGGCTAAGTGTAGATATTGAGTCAGATTCTCTCCTTCTTGTTAAGACTTGCTATTAATTCCAGATCCGGTTTTGAGGATCCTAATCTTAGTTTCTGTCGTAATCTTCTTGATAGAAATATGAGTATTAGGCACATTTCAAGGGTCCAGAATCAAGCTGCCGATTGGCTAGACAAATGGACCCTGAAGTGCAAGCAAAAACTCTATTTTCAGCAGCATAATGCTCCTTCCGATTTGCTTGCTCTAACTTTTCTTGAGAGTTTGAGCTTAGGTTATGTTGTTTAGTAAGTATGGATACTGCTGGAGTTTGTTTCGGTCTTGCAGATTTGTTGGTGATGTTATTTAGCTTGCTGATGCTGTTGGTTTTGCAATGTTGAGAGCTTGTTGATATGGAGTGGTGGAGGGTGTCTTTATTGCTTGGAAGTCAAAGAGTCTGATGCTTTGAAGGTGCTGGAGCTATGATCTTGGGTGCTGATCTTTGATTCCTTGTTCATTTTTGGGTTCTTTAGTTTAGGCGGGAAATTTGGCGCCATTTTCTTCTTCTGTTTGTAATTTTTGGGCTTATTTCTTTAGACCCTTCTATTTGTAAAACATTCCATTTTATTAATATAGTCTTTCTTTTGATTAAAAAAAAAGTATCCATAAACCGAAATTTTTAAGAGCATAGATTGCCCCGATAATTATTTATAAACCAAATTAATTCAAACCATCGTTTATACCGGTTAAACTTTAACTAATATATATTTAGTTAAAACTAATGAAATCGTATATATAACTTTTTACTTTGGTTTCAATGCTTTTTAAATTTCAAATCAAAATCTAAAGCAGGTATAAGTCTTAGAGTTTTAAAATAATTTTTTTAATATAAAACTGATTTTTTTTACACCCAAAAAAAATATAACAAGTGAGTTTTTTTTTTATATAAAATGAAAAAAAGAAACATAACTACTAGAAAACAATGAATAGTATTAAATTTGATATTTTGTACTATAATGATTATTAAAGTAGGACAATATTTTTTAAAACTAGTCTAAAATTGAGAGCCATATGAATATCCTGTTGCAGACCCTTGCCTTAAAGATCATCGTAAAAAAACAAATCATGGATTTAAACCTACCAAAATATAACCATTACAGTAGCATCCACCATTCCACAAACAGTAAATTAACTAGTTAGCACAAAAAAATTACATCGAGTTTTGCCAGACGGTATCAAATCAGATCGCTGTTTCAAAATAATGAACTATTGTAATTTCACACTGTTTAAATTATAAATGTAAGCTTGAGAGGTCTTCAATCGAGCCGTCGAAGAAGGTACTCAACTTGAACAAGCTTTGTGAGCGGAATAACCCAGTCTTTATAGAGGCGAGAAGCTGCCGATGGATCCACTTTGTATTTCGGTTCAGTCTGTTTGTGATCAAGGGTCACCTCTTGCCCGAATATCATTGCTTTCTTTTCAACCCTCCTTTGTACTGATTTTTCTACGTCCTCAAATGTCAATAGCTTCATTAGACCATCTCTATCCTGAAATAACCGACTTGCGACATTAACGCTTATATAACAACCAATGCATATAAAGTACAAGAGAGAACTGTAAGCGTTTGGTATAAAACGAGTAGGTTGTCTTCAGACAATAATATAAAGGTCTATACCATTTGTTGTTAGAACATTGTAGTTGAACAATATAGGGAACTGTAATTTGTTGCGTCAAAACCAGAACCGAGTTTTAGGATGCTTATGTTAACAAAAAATATCCATACCTGCGCACGAATCGCGGGCTCGTAGTCCTGTGGTGCCTCTCTGTATTTGACCTCAGCTACAAATTTCCCATAGTGTATCCTTCTAGACAAAGCCTACAAAGTAAATTTACAGGTCTATTTCAATTCCACTATTATCTGTTTAAGACAACAAAATACTTTTAAAAAATGAACACTTTGGCTTACCTGTAAACATACAAGATCACTAGCAGCAGTGGACGCATAGTTTCCGTCATCGCCCGGTTTAACAAACAAAGGAAGGAATTCCTTCAGATAGAATTCCCAAATGGATTTATTTATGTTAACGGAAGCACCAGCAGGATGCAAAACCTACAGTTTGAGTAGTTCAAAAGATTAGCTTCACAACATCCCATAAACAAAATGAAATGTTTTAAGCTTTACCTGCGAATAGTTATATGGCGGCAAAAGCGAGCATGGTAAATGATCCGGGAAAAACGGAACTTCCTCAGGGTTTACATATCTTCCAGTCTGCAAACATATTCTCTAGTAAGTTAAGAGTTGATGAACCATAAACACTAGAAAAAACAATTCTCAATCACCAAAATAAATAGTAAAAAAACTATCTTTATAAAAAAATAAAAAAAAACTAATTACAAATGACTAATTTTATCAAAAGCACCTGACAAACAACTCATAGTACAATTGATAGTACCATATACCACAATAATATGAACTAATACCTCATTAAAATAAAAACAAATTCTAATTTTAAGCTATAATACTGGAATACCGGATTGTAATGTCAGTATGTTTGAATGTAACATTTGAAAACAAAAAAAAAACCTAATTTAAGAAAAAAATAAAACAAAACCTTAGATTGAAGAGCTTCAGTCTCTTTAACCACGAACGAAATCACAGACCCGTGAATGGAGCTGGAAGTGTCGTACGCAGGAAGATTAAGAGGGTACTTAGCTCTTTCTATCAAACTGAAAACGATAGTGTCTTCTTGTCGAATCAGCGACACTCTCACCGATTCAAGTGTAAACGAATCGGAGACCGAAACCGGATTAGCCATTACAGGATTACTTCTTCTTCCTTCACCGACACTGTTAGATGTAAAAAAGATGAGCGTTATCAAAAACATTACACCTGACATTATTACTACAATGAAACCAGACAGAATAGAAATCCGAGAAATTCAACCCTTGCCTATAAATACATATAATTATATATCTTCTTACCAAAACGGTTTGATATGAATTTGATGTCCGAAGTCAATAAGTTTCTGGTTTTGACACTTTTAATATTTAATGAAATGGATGGAGAGAAAGCAACTGATAGAGTAGGGAAGAAGACTTACTTTCTGGTCCCTCAAATTTCAGTATTCATCCAATTGATCCTTGAATGTGAGAACTGAAAATAAATTTTAAAACTTAAAAAGTACGACCATATGAAAAGTCAGATTTTAATAAAGAAAAGTTGACTGGTGCATTAAACTTTCTAGAATGAATGAATCATGTGGAATTTGGGTAAGGCTCAACATGATTGGGTTGTTTTGGTGGGTGGAAAGGAAATGAGCACTATCTTTTTAATTTCGTGTAGAAAATATTAGGAAAGATAGTGCCACTTTTTATATAATTTACTTTCTATAAACTTCAAAATTAATTATTTCGAATCTTAAAATTTGAACCATTAATATAAATCGTGCAGGTTTTAATAACAAGTTAGGAATGAGACTTTTGATATAATTTGCGGTAAGTGTCCTAATGAATTAGGAAAAAATTGATTGGTAAAATTGAAAATATATGGGAAAAAATGTATTAGAATAAAATATATTTAGCCAATTTTCGCAAATATTTAATATTTAAAATTAGTAATTTAGGCATAGAAATAATAATAATGACCATTTATTTTTTCCAAAAAAAATCTTTACACTTCATTTTCAAAAAACGGTACTTTCAAGAAAAAATCAAAACATTTTCTTTTTCATTATCAATGCTTTTCATTTTGTTTTAGTTGTGAGTAATGATTCGAAAAGTAAGAACTCCAAAAAGATGGAAAGCTGGATTCAATACTTTTTAGTAGGTAATTTCTCTGATTCAATCATCTTGAATTTTAAATATTTTGAATTGTAGATTAGGGTAGATTGAAATGTTAAGCATCTTGAAGCTTGAAGGTAAAAGTTGTGCTGGAAATGTGTTCTTTGTATAGATTCGCATAAATAAAGAGAGTCGACTATACCAGCTTCCATTCAATAGACCATCAAGTTCTTCACTTTTGATTCTGAACTGACATTTTAACTATTTAATATGCCTCTAAAAACTAGTACAAAGATACCTAATCTTAAGACTTTCTAGAAAATTCATGACAATATATGAGTTGGGGAAGTATATTTGGTGTAATCTAATTTATTTTTCTTTTAAGAGTTTCTTAAGCAAGTTCGTCTGCTATTTGATTATGTTTACGAAAAACATGTTTAATGGATACATTTTTCTATAAGTAAAGATATGTATAGGGTACTCTTCTATTAGCAAGCATGTCTAATAGCACATTTGAATCAATTTCTATATCTAAATTTGTAATGTTTTTTTTTGCATTACATATAATCAGTACATCCAACAATGCTATGCATTCAACTAGTATAGCGTTTTGTTTCCCATAAATTCTTTCATAAGCTAAAATGATATCACATTTCAAGTCCCTTAGTATACCTCCTCCACTCGCCTCACATGCACTTAAACTTTGACCTTCTATATTTAAATTTAGTTTGTCTATGTGGGGGTATATCATTGAATAAATGAACGACAACGAGTTTTCTTTGATTTTAAATAGCAATATAGTTCAGGAGCAATGCTTAAGTCACATTTCCAATGAGAGTGACTTAAAAGATATGCATTATCAAGCTTGACTATTATGTTGATTATTTGTGATATCATTGATTTGGAAATAATAGATATACATTAGCGCTTAGCATTGTTCCTTGCTTTCCATATGGACCAACAAATGATGGTAGGAATGATTTTTCTTATGTGATTCTCTTACTTGGTGGACCAATACAAGGTCTGATTAGGTGAGAGATAATCATATGCTTAGATATGAAGATCTAAAAAACCTAAAAAGAATTTCTAGACATTCCATGCATTATTGCAATCAACAAACATGTGATGAATAGATTCAATGTCATTGCAAAATTGGCACTTAGATGTCAGCTGGATTTGTCTACTTTGCGTAGTAGAATCTATAAACCCTCCCCCTTTCAATAGTCTCCAAATCAAGAATGAACATTTTCTAGAGTTATATTATTCCAAAGCATAAGAAACATATTAAAAGGTAAAATTTTCTTTCTTATAGTTTCACATGTTTGTTTCGTGTTGAAAACTCTGTAGTTAGATAATGTCCACTGTATTTTATTCTCAACTTCTTGTCTTATTTTGATTTTTATTATTTTGGTAATATCAGATGGAAGAACATTTTAATTTAGTTTATCAATATCTCAGTCACTTTCTTTCTAAAATATAGCTATAAGTTCCAATATATCATCAAATGAATCGTTGTATTGAATAAATGTATTCTTATCACACTATCGTTCAATCCAAAAATAAATATTGCCTTTGCCAATTTTCTAGCTAGTGAGTTGTTTAGCTGTAGAATTGATTCTAGTCATTATTTTATATATTTTAAAATATTTCATTGGGAGCTGGACTAGAAGAGGATATTGGTTAATGTAGTAAATAGAATGTAAAAACTGAACCCATAACATTGAGTTGTTCCTGAATTAAAACCCTATTTTATAGGAAAAAACATCATGTATATCTTCAAGTTTTATGAGTGAAGTCCCCCTTCTTTGTATGGTTTACATAGATCTTTCCAATTGGACTAACGTCATGCATTTTTTCCATCAGTAATGCCCCATAAATACCGATTACACGTTTTCTCAATTTTGTTAATGATAGACTTAAGAAGAATACAACTCTGAAGAAAGTATATAGGAACGGGCATTAAAACGGTTTGAATCAAAGTGAGCCTTCCACCGAATGATAAAATATTGTTATCCCATTCTTGAGTTTTTATTCTTATCATATTCATCAAGATAATCATAGTTAGAGGCTGAGTTATTTGTATAGATGTGTATACTAAGGTAGGTAATTGTCATGATAAAATCCAATGAGTCTTTTCAGGATATTAACTCTCGAAACTGACATTTTGGCTGAAGCAATAAAAAAGGATTTGTTATTGCTAATTAATTGGCCTCAATATTTTCCATATTGATTCAAGAAATTACAGATCCTACTAATGTTATTGGAGGAACCACTAGTGAAGATAAAAAGATCATTAACATATGCCAGACTTAGGAAGAATACAACTCTGAAGAAAGTATATAGGACTGGGCATTAAAACAGTTTGAACCAAAGGGAGCCTTGCACCGAATGACAAAATATTGTTATCTCATTCTTGAATTTTTATTCTTATCATATTCATCAAGATAATCATAGTTAGAGGCTGAGTTATTTGTGTGGATATATATACTAAGGTAGGTAATTGTCATGATGAAATCCAATGAGTCTTTTTAGGACATTAACTCTAGAAACTGACATTTTGGCTGAAGTAATGAAAAAGGATTTGTTATTGCTAATTAATTGGCCTCAATATGTTTCATATTGATTCAAGAAATTACAGATCCTACTAATGTTATTGGAGGAACCACTAGTGAAGATAAGAAGATCATTAACATATGCGAGACAAGGTTTGCTAATTAAACTTCATATATGGTATTGTAGGCTCCTATGCTTATCATATAGGATTTGCAGACCTCTAATAAGATATTCTCCAGTCAACATGAATAAAATATGTGATATGGGGTCTCTTTCCCTCACATCATTAGTTGATTTGAAATAACTATGAAGAATACTATTAACAATAATGGAATAACATACATAACTTATATATGTCTTAATCACCAATTCATCTTTGATCAAATTAAAATGCCTCGAGTATAATAAAGATAAAAGTGAAACTAATTATGTCTAATGTCTTGCTCATGTCGGTTTTAATCATGATATTACCTCATCTTATCTTTTTGTTAATATGATATGCCATTTATTGGGTGCGTAATATGTTATCTTGTATATTTCTGCCTTTAATAAAACCACGTTTGCAGTTGAGATGAGTTTAAGTAGTATTTTAGCTAGTGTGTCATTAAGCATCTTGTAAAGGATTTTGTTAAAGACTGTACAAAGACCGATTGGCCTATATTAGTTCCAGGATTTAGGGGATTATTCTTTGGATATGAAGCATATGGTTGTTGGAAAAAATACCTTGAGGAACTAATTAGTGTTGAAAAAATGAGGTGATTGCATCACTTATATCCTTGCTGGTGATATTCTAGCAAACTAAGAAGAATTAAGTGTTGAATCCGTCAACACCAGCTATACTATTTTTCAATGAGGTATAGATTTCTTCTTTAGTAGGAATAACAAAAATCATGTTATTATTAATGTTATTCACCAGCTTAGGTATAATGCCAAGAATAGAATCCAAGTTCCTATTTTGAGAGAGAGGATATTTAAGATATTATTAAAGTAATTTATTGCTGATTTCTTAATCTCAACTTGACCAGTGATCCATTGGTTTTGATCTTGAATTTCATGTATAGTATTTATTTCTCTCATTTTTAACAAAGTTGTGAAAGCTTTTTGTATTTTATCACTTGATTTCATCCAATTAACCCCACTTTTATGTTGTCAATAGGTTTCTTCTCTAGCAATAAATTGTAGGTGAATAGCTTTGCATTAGAGTCTTTAAGCAGGTCTTTCGTAGATTGATTGAGTTCTAGGCACCTTTCTAAATACTGAATCTCTTCTTTACATTTAGCTAAAACATCAAATACATTCCTAAAAGTAGACCAATTCCAGGCTTTAAGTTTATATTTTAGTCTTTTGAGTTTGTTCCAGAAAATGTAAACATGAGAATCAAACATATCATATTGCCAACTTTGCTTTAAAACATTAAGAAATTCTGGATGTAGTATCCACATATTTTGGAACTTAAAATATGACTTAACTTTAATAATTTCAATTGATATATTGATGTTAAAAGGAGAATGATCCGATCATGTTCGGTTCATGTGGTGAACTTTAGTTGATTCAAAGTAGTTGAGCCAAGCTGAGTTATAAAGTAACATATCTAGTCTCTTCTATTTTCTCTAGTTTGACCATGTGAATCTAGATCCAATATATCATGCATCTTTCAAAGAGTAGTCTTGAATAACTTGATTAAATTCATATATACTACTAGAGAAAATGGTGGAACGGATTAGTTATTCATTAGAATACGTGATTGCATTGAAATCTCCAAATAGCGCAAACCAGAGAAAGTTTTAAAATGTTTCTCAATCCATCCCATAGGTCCATAATTACATTTTTAGTTTCTTTTTCATAAACTATAGTAATTAAGAATGTTTTGTTGAAAGATGTATGAACGACTTTCACATTGAAAAAACTGATCATGATTTGTGATTGTTTCAACTTTGTAATCATATTGCCAAAAAAGTCAATATTTTTTCTATTTAATTGATTGAGCATTTTTTGAAACCAAGTTGCTTGGATACTTGTTCAATTTTCTCAATTGATAACATAAGTTCTTGAACATTTAAAAATTTAACTTGTTATGATATTTTGATAACTTGAAGTCTTCACATAGTCACTGTCTTACCCACTCCTCTCACATTCCAACTAACGAGTGTGAGTGTCATATCAATTAAATATTTAAAGGCATGTTTATTTAAATGTATTAGTTTTATTGTATTTTGAATCATTATGTCCTAGATGGTTACATACATGGCATCAGAAAGGAAGATTATCATATATAATCTTTTGCTATTAACCATCCTTTTATGATAGTTTAGATTTATTTTCAAATTTAACCTAAATTTTAGGGATCATATCCAGTGTGACGTGTATCTCTACCCAAGCCCTACAAACATTGAACATAGCTTTGTTCTTTGGTGGAACCCAAACTTTGAAAGTTTTACTGATGAAACTGACTATAAATAAAATCGATTACTTATAATACATATGTTTAACAAAGTAAGGAAGGGATATCCAAACTGGTGAAACATGTGATTCAACCGTGGGATTGAACATGGGAGACCATTTTAAGATTCTCATGGTAAGATGACCTATATACCAGACTGATCATTTCTATAAATTTATATAGTCTTCCAGTAGATCAAATTCAAGAAGTACATGACGAGGGTCCTAGATTGATATGTTATAATCACCAGCAACTCCAAGGCCATATAAAAAGTGTTGTATTTGATTCACCATGGGTCTACCTTGTGAGAATTTTCCAACCAATGTATGATTTAATGAACTTAACTTAATTGATTTGTATAATTTAGTTAATTGGATGGCTGGAATTTTTTTAATGTATAACTAGGTTAAGTTTTGATGTAGATTTTGACAGAACATTTACAAAAGATCTGATGTTATTGTTTTGTGGTAGCTTGTTGGGGATGTTATTGATATTTGGATTATCTGGAAGAAATTGGCTAAGGTTTTGTGAAACTGGTGAGTTAATCATTTGATCATCTTTGATCTTGCTTAGTTCTTTATTAAGAGTTGGAAACAGGGAATGTGTTGATCGGAGGATGACAGTTTTTGATGTTCAATGATAGTTGTTGGTTATATCTTGTTTGATGATGGATGTGTTGGGTTTGGTGTGTGATGGGAGTGTGAAGGAAATTGACTGGAGGTTGAGCAAGGATGGTAAGGCTATCATAACCAATCATGACGAAGATGGCACAGTGGCGTGATAGTTGGAAGAGTATCAGCGGTGGTGGATGGTAGTTTGGTTATGATATTGATTATAAATATCTTCTTTCCTCTCAAATTTCTTTCATCTCAAACTTTCCCAAATCTTCTTTTTCTTATTTTATTTATTATGTTTATCTATTAAAAAGCTTGTATCTTTCAAATGGTAGCTTGGAAAAAAAATCGAAAGTATAATCGACTTTATTTTTTTAAAACGAATAAAACTAGATTCATGAATGATATATTTTTTTTTTAACTTTTTTTTTGTCAAAACTAGTAACCTTAGTCTCGCATCTTTATTGTCAAGTAGTACATATCTTACATCTACCAACTTTAATCATGACTGGTCTCGCATGATTAATAATACATGGTTTGGTCTTTGCATATTTATCATAAAGTAGTAGTTATCTCGCATCTCTCCACTTCAACATGCCTTGTCTTGCTTCTCCACTTCATCATGTTGACTCTCGCATCAACTTCATCATGCATGATCTTGCATTTATCCACTTCATCATGTTTGGTCTCTCATCTCTTCACTTCATCATGCCTGATTTCATATATGTCCATTTCATTATGTCTGGTCTTGCACTCTCCATCACATTATGCATGGTCTCACATCTCTTAATTACAACATGCGAGACTACGGTAAAACAAAGTATGAGATGTGAGACAAGACAAATTTAATGATAAAAGATCCGAGATCACGGTTAGTGGGTATGGTGAAATAAAATTAACAAAAATTCAAAAAATGTCATCCATGGATCTAGTTTTGTTTGTATTAAAAATAAAACCAATGGTACTTTCAGATTTTTTTCAAACTTCGACTTGTATGATACAATCTTTTTTATTAAAATAAAAAAAGGTAGGAAAAACAAGTTTTGGTTATATATCTTATATTAAACTAAAAATAAATATATAAATGAAATTGATTTTTAAAAAAATTAAAATTGGATTTCCAACACTAACTTTTAGTATAAATATTTAATTTTAAAAATATAAACCAATAAAATATGAACAATTTGATAGTAAATATAATAAAATCTGACATATCGCTAACTAATACCTATTACTTTAATCAATTGAACTTATAAAGACATACATGAATATTTTGTATTTGCATATATGAAACATTCCAAATCTTGGATTTTTTTTTTAAAATCTTCCAATTGGATCATTCATGTGTAGTGAATTGTATACATCTGAATTGTGCATTATAAAATAATGTTATTCATGGATAATGTGTGAATGTCTATTAATGTCAGATGATAATCAACAATGAACCAAAAAGGTTCTGCCACGTTTTATCGTATATATAATGGTTTTATAATAAATTCATTGTTAACTACCATCTTAATAAACCATGAATTCTCATGAGATATAACATGAAAGTATGACACGACTCTGTAATCAATACATGTCAACTTTTAACTGGTCGTACTTTACTTGAGATCTCTTACTTTAAAAAAATAAGAGCAAAACTGAAAACTAGATTATTATATTATAAATGTGAGATAACTTTATTATGTACATACAATAACAATACAATCTGCAAACTAAAAGCTGAAATAAAAATAATAGCAAAACTGAAAACTGAATCATTGTATTATTAATCTGAAATAGCTTGACTATATGCATACAATAACAATACAATCTGAAAATAACTGAAAAATTTAAATTAAAACAACAATTCTACGGAATTTGAATATCCTCTAGACTAAAAATGCCCACATAAATGTTGTATTTATGAACGACTATGAATGTTTTAATCTTAGTAGAGAGAGATGGAAAGAGAAAGATCAAGCTCTCTACTTTACTATAATCTTACCTGAATAAAAGAATTTGTTTTATTTCCTTTATCCTTATTTTTATTATTATAAGGAATTGAATGCCTTATCTTATCGAATGTTATTACGTGTGTTGCAAGTTTTATTTTCATAAAATGTGCAGGTCTAAATTACACATTTTGATTTAAAATTCATCTACATATAAAGTCATTTTAAAAATATCTCTTTAATTACCTGTTTTTTATGTTATCATACAATTTTGAATACTGAATATTTTTTGACTGAAGTGGCATTTGATAATGGTCCATCCCTAGAATACTTAAGTATTTACTTAAGATATGAATTATATACTGTACATTCAATTAACACTAGTATACATTAAAAGTTCAATTCATAAAACATATAACGTTTTTTGTATCTCACAAATTTCTAAAATTAGTCTTGAGATGTTGACTAAGAAAACATATCTCAATCAGCTTAAGTATATTACATGTTTGTCATTTCTACACCATAATACGGTAGCATACTATTAATGTATGTCTTTTGTGATAAACCCACTGAATTATCAAGCGTCATCATGATGATTCTCGGTTCTTTATACACAATACGCCTCATATGAAAATTCAGACTTAATTTTTTGGAAACAAACTTCTTTGTGGCATGCAATAGGTTATTTTAAATTATGGGAATTAAAATGACAAGTTATTCTAAATCTTAATCCACTCTCACTGAATTTATTAATTTCAAATGATCTAATAAGTTAATCTCAAAATAAAAGGAGGTTATAAATTTGATATATTATGATACAAGGTTATTAGATACAAGATGTCGTTATTGGAAGTAGTCATGGTTATATCGACCAACAAAACTTTATATTGGATTTACATTCATGACGAAAGAAAAGTAAGACAACCACTAATGGGCTTTGAAATGTTTGAAAACGGTTATGGAAGAGAATGATTGTGATTTTTCTTGTGTTATAATCACAGACCGTGAAATTTCTTTGATGTATATCATATATAAACTATTTCCGAGCGCGAGTCACATATTATGTGAATGGCATATCAACAAGAATGTAAGTGGCAAAACAAAAAATATATTATATATGGTAACAGATTTAACATATGTTTTTCCATTTGGAATGACGTGGTCGCATCGACCACCGTTGACCAGATGAACGAGAGGTTGGCTAAAATGTGGGCGATGTTCAAGGATCACGAGAAGGCAGACGTTACATCCTAGACTCATGGATTGCACTATATGATGAGAGTTTTTTTCATGCATACAGTAAGATCATACATTTTGATAATCACACATCTCGTAGGGCATAAAGCTCATACATTAACTTGAAGAAATATATCAGGTCAAACCAATTGAATTTCAAAGGATTTTGGGAGAAAGCTTATGGTTTGCTTGTGATGCAACATTCAACCATAAAAAAAATCTACAGAGTTAAGAAAATTTAATCTTATTAATAATTTTAAGATTTTAAGCCTTCCAAATTAGTACGAGGGTAAGTATCACCGATTAATTTGACGATAGTATACGATAATTGTCTTGTTAAGACCGGAGATGACAAATCAACATAAAATTGTATCCATCATACGACACAAGGTTTACCATGTATGCACAAATTAGAACCTATCATAAGAGAGAATGGGTATGTTGATACCCGAATTATAATCAATTATTGGAGAAGACTATAGATGATCCCCCGAGTTATCCTAACCGCGGAAGAAGAGGTCAAACTTATATTTTCAAATTTAAATAAAAAAATCGAAGAGTTTTATATTTATGAATAAAACCATTTGCTTAAAAAATCACAAGAATTTTGGATCCTTCCACCTCTATTCTTTGCGAACCCTTAGAAAATGTAAAAACCCGCATGCGTACTCTCGGCCGTGTCCATGATCATGATAACGTGGTAAGGGAAATAAAAATCATGTTTATTATCCTATTAAAATGGATTCTTTTATCCATAAATATGCCAAATAAAAGTGGTTTTAATCCCATGAGGATATTACAGAAACTCCAAAGATGGAGCACTGTTAGCTAGTTTTGGAACACTGGTCGATACTTTTGGTAGCATCACTAGAACGGTCATCAAATAAACTCGTACAATTTTTAGAGTAAAGTCCCTGACAACAAAAGAAGAACGAGTTGCATCTAATGGTATAAGAACTCCGATTGGGGCAAATAATATTAATGCAAAACCGTCCATTATCGTTAAACCAATTTTATAAAGGTTGCATCACATACCAGATACGAGGTATGCAACGAAAATACCATAATTTATTTAACCTATCATAAATGTAATGACTAACATTTGGCTGACAAAAATTATAGGTTGAGAGCCATCACCAATGGTTTGATCGAAACCGAAATGAATGGAAACTTGTTAGACAAATTTCAGTACACGAACTAGAAAATCATAGAGAGTTTTATTTAAGTGCCGCATAATCTTGTGAATATGATGAAGATGATAAATAACTACAGTGATATGATATTATAAATAGAATGCACCATTAGAATATTGGTTGTTGTTGCCAAGTTGTGGAAAACTAATCGCCATCACTTTCAATTATGTTTTCTAATTTTTAAAACCAAACAGTTATACAACTTATTTATCGGTTAAATATGCACCATCAACGGACGACCCTAAAAAAGATATCGGGGTCACTTTCGTGAATAAAAATTGGGTTGTTCATGTACGTAAATAAATCATCTATTAAACGCATTTAGTATTTAAAATTATATACTTGTTCTATATATTGATTTTTGTTCTTTTTATCTTACCTTTATAGGTTGATATGTTTAAAGGTTCACCTTTACCAACAATAAATGTTACGTGGATGCACACTACTAAAAAATATGATAATCCTTGGTCAGTGTCATTATTTCCTAAAGTTGACACTTTTATTCGACTACAACAACCTACACCGACATAATCCGAAAAATGTGAGTCATTAATAGTAGACTTTGGTGTCGATTATTTTCGACAGAGGGTAATTTGGTCAAATATTTTGTGGTGTTTCAAAGGTATTAAATGTTTGGGTGTTTTGTAGTGAGAGATTTAAGCTGCCTGGTTGTATTAAATGTTCAATACCCTCATTAATGAAAGTGGTTGGGTATTTATACCCTTGATTATGGGCCATATGGTATTTCGGGTCAAACTTATGAACCTGGGTCGAATTCAAAAACCCATTAGTTTATTAAGCAGATTAGCAATTAGCTTAGTCAAAATGTGATTAGTTTTTAGTACTTTTGTCCAGTTCGGATGGTTCAGTGGGTGGCTTTTGTCTGAATTTCCCCTGTTCTGTTTCTACAGTTAGTGGCAAATATTTCCGGACTCATCAGACTTAACAAAACGTCTATAGGTGTATTAGTTTTTAAAATTTCCACGGAAGTACCACTAATTGTTTTGGAATTCTTGAATGTTTTGCACTTTTTAAATATGAACTTGTTTAATTATATTTTGGAACGAACTTTATTTTAGAAATCATGAATGTTTTTGCATTGTTGTTGTATTATGTATAGGTTTTACAAAAAAATTTGGTTTATAACTCGTTTCATTTGAAAGTAACTTATTTTTTAACAAAAGATATGCTATGTTACGTGGAGGGCACTGAGGAGTTGCACTTTTAACGAAAGATGTGACTTTAACTAAATTCGTGTTTCTTTCAACATTTTAATTAAATGTATCTGTTTTATGTCCCTTTCAGTGCTTTAAGTTACTGTATTTTTTTATGTTCCATTCAATATTTTAATTAAATGTATTTATTTTATGTTCCTTTTACCACTTTAAGGTATTGTATTTTCTTATGTTCATTTCAGTTTTTTAAATGATTGTTTACTTATGAATCTAGTAGGTTACAATTTGTTTTTTGGATTCCAAATATTAACGTTCTTCACCTCCCGCACGATGTTAAGAAAGAGGTGGACACGGGTTTTGGTATGAAGATTAATGATTCAATTTAATACCATATATTTTTTTTATATTGAGTTGTACCTAGTTAGCACTAGGGTTAAACATCCGCATTTTCTAGAATTAGATATGTAAAAATATATCGTTTATATGCGTTCCTTTGAGTACTTTTGGAGATTTTACTTTTTAATGTTATTTTTAATTCCGAATTCCTAATTGTAAGTGTATTTTTTTTATATTTATTTTATTAGTACAAACAATTGTATGCAAATATCAAACGTATAGATGTTGATACAGTTTAAGGGAAAATTATAATTGCTACAAAAAAACAATTGCAAACAATGAAAACTAGAACAAAAAGAAACTGCAAAAAGTCTAATATAAACAAATAGAGTCTGAGTGAAACAACAACTGATACAAAATAAAAAAAGGCAAGTGGACAGTGTTTACAACAAAAAAGAAGTTCAATCCTGATGAACAAACATAACACCCGAATGTCTTAAAATGAAAATGACACTAAAAAGTATAATAACAAACCTCTCACATAAATGTTTAAAAACAAATATGACTTCTTTATCATGACTATCTCTATGGTTTGGATAACATGAATTATGGGTTGTGGGATATAAAATGGGGGGATAATACTTTGATTTTTCTTTGTTGTTCTCTTGAGGATGCTTCAAAATCTTCAACTTAGAACTTGTACAGTTTTGTAAATTACCTAGTTTTTTATTCACATACATAAAACAAACAAAACAATTGTTAATAAAAAAATTATTTTTTAAATTTAAAAAAAAATCACAAGTGTTACCAATATGCACTATAGGTGCCAAGTCTATACACCTATGGTACATAATAGTCTACACTGATGGTGCACAAGTTATGCATCATCGGTGCAGCGTACCATCGGTGCATGGAGTGTGCACCGATGATATGACTCAACTCGCACAATGTTGTAGTTCAATGAGTGAATGCACAATATCCTAAAATAATTGCTCGTGCGTATAACACGTTTTAGGTTAGAATGAGCGCTCTCGACCTGGTTAATGATCGCATGTCTTAAGTGCATGAATGTATTAGTTTTCCAAACCATATATTTATAAATGTAAAAGAGATAGCCAGGACGTTTTGGTGTATTAGAATGCTTCAGGATAATTTTTGTAGTCACGTTGCATCTCTATCCGAGCGTGATCAAATTTAATTTATGATGAAATTACGCTAAATTTTTCCACGCAGATATAAACATAACATGATTAGTTTTCTTATTAAATACTTCTTTATAATCGTCTAAGAGTTCTAGTTAATGTGTCATCTTCAAAACATATGTATTGTTTTTGGGGAAACTTATTTTATAACATTCATCAATACCGAGTCTTTATCCGTCAAAACCATAGATAGTTTTTTAATGTCGGAAGATACAATCAATAATTTTAAACAATCTAATACCCACTTAAAATTATTTATTTTCTCTCGGGACATAAACACAAATGTAAGAGAGTTAGTCAAACCAGTAGATGTTACACCGACGATCTCGAACGATGATACCTCGTACCTTAGTTTCCCTTAAGTGATATCCTTATTATTAGAACTATTGGAAATATACGTAATAAATATACACTATCCAGATGCGTAAAAAAATATCATTGATAATACAATCTTCATCTTTGCTAGATCTTTGTCATTCATAATAATTATATCTTTTGAGCTCGCCTAACATGTATTGCAATTGTGACCGACCGACTTTCTTCAACATCTGGTTTTCTAGTCGAGCTTTGTATATGATCCGCATAGACGATATATTATATTCGTTCATTTTTTACTCAATTTAGAATTTATCTAGGGCAAGTTCTCATGAAAGTAGAACGTTCTACAAATTTTAACTTTTTTATTCAAACGTCACGCATATGAATGACTGTCTAAGTGTTTATAATTTGGATGTTTATGAATATCGACTATAACCTTTAACGACCATTGATTAGAAGTTACCACGATATCTTTAAGCTTGAAATGACAACCACTCTTTTTTTGTTCCGATCGACTTTCTCTTAAAATATTTTTCGGGTACCGCCCATTTATAACATCATGATCTAATATTCAAGGATTATTTCTACTATTCGGAGCATTACAACGTTTTATGTTGATAACCAACCCATTTTGTGTCCCGATATTCTTAACTCACTCAACCAATTCGTCTCGCGTAAAGTATTCGGTTATGAAAAAGACATGAGTGTAATCAGTAGTGAAATCTTCTGCATATCCATTTGTAGCATCCTCGCGCTGCAAATTTAAAAGTTCATAAATCAAACTAAATAAACAAAATGTATTTCGTTAACATAAAACAACAACTAAAAAAATGAACCGCATTTTAATCGATGGTACTAACGGTTCGAACCGATGGTTCAACCGGTTAGATTCTGTGATGTTTTACCCCTCTCACCATCGCTTCAAATTGATTGAACCAATGGTGCAGAAAGGGTAAAACCGACCTCAATAAAGTTTGGATTGTCAAGAAAATGATTGTGTGATTTTAACTAAATAAAGTTATTAGAGTTGAGGAAGATGTTGAAGAACAAGTTCAAAATATTGGACGAGTTCTATTAAATTCAAGAACAAATTTAAAAGCAAGTTCAAAAAATAAAAAAAATGTTGAAATGATTTTTGGTGGGATTAAATATTAAAATTGTACTGACGTTTGGATGGAGTTCGGATACATCTTAAATTTTTTATTTCCTATCAATATTTTCATAAATAAATATCTAGATTAAAAGTATACTATATAAATATATTTAATAAAAAAATAAATATGAAAAATATATCATAGGTTTCACCGAGCATGAAGTAATTTATATAATATAAAAATGAGTATAACAACTATTTCGCAACCGTAAGTGCACACAAACAAAATAATATTTATTATTTAACCAAACAAATTCAACGAAAAAATCTATTGAATACAATCGTTCATACCATTTGTCAAAATAGAGAGTCTTCATTGACATTTTGCGTTGGTTGACATTTAACTCATCCCCTACCCTAGGTTGCGGGTAGGATTAGTTGACATTTAATTCATGGCCAGCCCTAGCTTGCGGCATTAGTTGACATTTCAATCCCTTCCGAATTTCGTTAATTTTAGGGCTAACTACGAGTTGTATTGAAAAGATCCAACCAAGTCAAAGTTGCAACCACGTTCTCGAATAAGTGCTACAGAGACAGAAAACACCTCCACAATTGGAGATATTTCAAAGTTAAAAGGAAATAGAAAGATCAACTAAAATTTGATAGCTTAAATGCTTAAAAAAAAGAAGGAAAGTATTCATAAATACGTAGGCAACTATCAAATACCAAAATGGTACTTGTTTTTAGACTAGTTTCATAAAATATCTAAAGCCATATTTTGGACAAAAATACATTCTAAGGTATAAAAGGAGTCTTTTTGGTTGAAACCCACTTTTTTCACCTTCTAATCTAACTTTTGGGTTCCAATTCCCTCCACTTTCACATTTCTAAATTTGAGGAGAGAAACACGTAAAACGAGAGCGAACCCAAAAGACGATTTTGAACCGAAACGAGAACGACTCAACCGTCGACAGTAACTGTCGAGCCGATTCCGATCAATCCATCTAACCGGCGAACACTGTCGACCATCTACTGCCTCCTACTCTGTCGAACACAGTCGAACAGGTATGTTTTTTTCTCCCTCTGGCTGTCGAACACTGTCTGTCTATGAGATATATGCTTCGATGTATAAGCGTCGTCGGAGTACTGTTAATCCACCGGTAGTTAGAATGTATAAACGTCTCCTTAGTCCGGCGACATTTACTCATTTCTTTTACAGTGATAGTGGATGGTGATAACACAGTACGTGTAGTTTGTAGTGTTCATCCACTGGTCGATGTTAGTTGTTAGTTGTTTTGATAGTGCCGTCCGACGGCATCGACAAGAAGTTGTTAGAACCTGCCCTGGTTAAAACCTCAATGTGTAGCGTCGTCTATCAGAATTACAGAGTTGAGGTTGATCGTTGTTAGTTTACGTAGATGTTTTAATGATCTAGCAATGTAGTTTGGCCGTATCTAGCAGGGTCTGCGAGTAGTTTACTGTCAACATTGCACGCCTAGCGAAGTAGTAGATGAATTTGGTCACGTCTAGCACTGTTGCAATGCAGTGAGTTATACAATGTTGTAGAGTAAGTTGGACCAGTGTTGTCTTCAAGAGTTAACGTATATACTGGCTAGTATCTATCAGAGAAATGCAACCTTTATTGTTTTAGTTACTATGGGATTACTAACTAGTTTGAAATGGGAATGCTAACAGGGAAACATGACAAAAACAGAAGTATTCTACAGGCCCGGGTTGGTAAGCATAATCAACCTACTAAGACGGGATATAATTAAAGCCGAACACATAGAGGCTGCTAGAGGAACATCGTTCTATACCTTCTTGAAAACATTGTTCGACGTAAGGAACGAGGTTCTGAAGCTTAAAAAGTTTCACTACTTGATAGAGGCGATATGTGGTTTTTATGATGTGAGATGCAAGTCTTTCCAGATAGGACGCAAGCATGTAAGGCTGACGAGGAAAGATGTGAAGGCGATATTTGGGCTGAAACACGGTAACGAAGAGATGCCGATGAGCAAATCAGGCGCATTTATTGCTCGGTACGCTGATGGAGCTGAGTTAGATTCCATTCTAATGCAAAAATATTTTTTGAGCCCACGGACGACGAGGAGCGGGCCAACAAACGACAAATCAGTGTCTAATGCGTTGATAAAGGTAAATCTAGTCTATTAAAATGTATTTGTTTTTAGTTTATGCTGCAGGCATATGAGGATGATACCAAAATCAGCATGTGTATGCAGGTATCTAACAATGTAGTATACTATATCTAGCAGTGTGGTAGCATTATAATAGTATGTTGGTGTTTGGGAATATGCATCTAGCAATGTCTTGGTTCATATCTATCAATGTCGTAGTAGGGGTAACTGCCTTAAATTGTTGTTGCTGTATTCTTGGTATGATGTTGTTCATTTTGTAGGAAGCGATCGAGAAAGCAGTAAGGGAAGGAGGGGAGGATGAAGCGAAGGATGTTGCTCGGCTGCTGATAATTTTCATATGCTCGACACTGTTCTTTTTAATGTCAGGCGATGTCGTCGGGTAGACAGTGGTGTGGATAATAATTGCCTGAGGGTAGGCTGGTAATTTCAGTTGGTGTTTTAAGGAAGTATGTGGGTGTTAAAAGTTTAAAGTAGAGAGTAGAGAGATAATTAAGCAGCTTGGTAGCAGTTAATTTTCATTACCTATAGTTAATGCAGGTGGTTGGGTATTTATACCCTGATGTTTGGGCCCTTATGGGCTTTCGGGTCATGTTTAATGGACCCGGGTCATGTTCAAAGACCCATGAGCTCTAAGCAGGAGAGCAAGTAGCTTAGTCAAGAAGTGTTTAGGTTTTTAGTACTTTTGTCATAGTTCAAACAGTCCTATGGTCATAGTGTTCAAAGTGATCTGTCCGGTCCATGTGATTTGTCCGATCTGTCCGGTTTGGAGGCCTTGGACTGATCTGTCCGTGTCCGGGGAGCATGCTGAATTCAGACTCATCAGGAGCCCCTTTTTTAGGTGTTTGAGCAAGTATTCTTGTCAGAAACCTGAAAAACAGTCCGACGTCAGAAGTAGTTTTCAATCCGGACAGATCTATGTGTTTACCAGGACAGATTAAGCTTCACGAATTCAAAACGGTTTTTGCCAGAGTTCGTGGGACACGTGTCGCTCTCTGATTGGTCGCTCCAGTCGTTTTTTCACCTTGAATTTCGAACCCACCTTCTTCGAAAAGCAACCTCTTTAATTACAAATGGTGACATCAGCGCCGTCTTTTAATCATTGCCAAACTTTTCGAATTCTCCTAGGAATCAACTTCTTTTTTCAGATTTTCTATAAATTCAAACTCACTTTCTACTGTTTTACTATCTCTTTCATATTTACTCTGCATATTTACTTAGAGCTTTCTCTCTCTAAAGCAAATATTTTCTTGGTAGTTTATGTTTACTGCAAGGACTGCTTTGATCAAAGGCGGGTGGCTCAACCTTTCTGATTTGGAGAAGGCACAAAAACTTGAGAAGGAAAGACGAATCGCAGCAGGGTTACCTACTTCGCCTGTTGACAGACCAATCTCCTCCGCTACAGAGTCAGATCGAGGCTCGTCCTCTTCTAAAGGTACTAAGCCCAAGAAACTATTTCAATCCACCCTCTCCCCTATAATCTATGGTTCCTCAGTTCAGGAGTCAGTGCCTACTGTCGAGCCAGGAGCTACAGCCACTAGCTTTAGAAAACCTTCTCCCTTTCTTGCAATGGGATCAGACACAGAGCACTCTCCTGAGAAGCTGGTTGTTAAGAGGACAAGCCGGCTGGTTAAGGGGCAAGCCTCTAAGAACACTCCCTCAAAATCGGGGGCAAAAAATAGCAGCTCTGGGTCTGAAGTGCCTATCAGAGCTCCCCGGGAAAGACTACCCGGTCCGGAGGCTAGCAGCCCAACGCTTTAGAGAGAGACTTCTGCCTCAGAGCCCCAGCCTGAGACTAGGAGTCAAGAAAACACAGAAAACCAGCAGTCCGGAAGCCAGGCTGAGCCAAGTTTGAATCCTCCCCGGGCCACTGCCACTGATATTCCTCCTACGATCATGGAGGAAAGAATGGAGGACTCTGTTGAAGAAGTCCCTTTTGAGTCTGAGCCATCCGGTCAGACTGGTAACACTGTTGCTGCCAAAAAAGATAAGGGCAAAGAAAAACTGTGCTTGAGGCATCCGGAGCTGCCGGAGTGTCTCGAAGGGAAGGTAGGGCCTTGTTTTCACAGGGTCGAACTTAAATATCTCTTGGCCTTACAGAAGACCAAGTATGCTTTCATCCATACGGCTGAACTAGGTCGAATGCGCACAAAATGGGGGATCCCAGAAAATGTGAAGATAAGGATTCCCATAGATCCCGAAACTCCTATGGATTGCAAGCTGAATGAACTAGTCATCTTCACGGAGCTACTTAATTGGAGACTCAGATTCCCATTGGACCCAGAGATTGTCAGATATTTTCATCTGATCAAACTCTGTCCGAGCCAGCTGAGCCCCAACGCTTGGTATACTCTGATGTCATGCATCATGGCATCAAGGCTGTCCGGGATCCCTCTTCCTATGGAAGAGTTTGCTGCAGTGGCCAATCTTTGCAAACATCACCAATTCCCCTTCTACCACTTCAATATGGGGGACAGTTTCAAAGCTGTTAATGATCTATTGGAGTCTGAGAGTAAATGGAGGAGCCAGTTTTTGTTCGTCAGTGGCGCTTGGGAAAACGGAAAGAAGATCAAGTCCGGAGAGAACCCAAGCCTCCTCAGAAGCAGGTGGAGGAGTGATCGTAAGTCTCCCATTTTAAATCCTTGTCTACTTCTTCCTTCTTAAAGTTGGTTTTAAATTAATTGATCTTTCTTTTGTCTTAACAGAACTCCCTAAGGAGTTCGGTGATTACTTGAAGGCTGGACAGGTCACTTGTGGCAAAATCAATGCCTGGGCTGCAGAGAACTGGGGGAACCGATTCCACAATGCCTTCACTAGTGGAAATCTGGCAAGGTCTCACCTGTGGAACACCACAGGTCGGAGAGACCTGACTTGGGAGGAGCTCACCACCCAACCTTCTCCGGACACAGTGCTTAAGAGGTCCCATGAAGCAGATGGGACACTTTTCCTGCCAGGCCGGGCCAAAGCCCCAAGCAAAATGAAGGGCAAGAAGAAAGGCAAAAAGGTGGTGAGCAATGCTAATCCTGATGATGCTGAGAAGGATGCTCCAACAGACCCGGAGGGGCCGGCTCAGAGCCAAATCGATGCTGCTCTTTTGCAGGTAGTGGAGCAAGAGTCCCAAAGGTAGGAAGCAGACCTCCCAAAACCTCCAAGGGCTTCCAAGAGGAATCGCAAGCAGGGGAGTGAAGGGGCAGACCGGGCAGCCAAGAAGAAAAAGTCTGCTAAGGGAGATGAGCTTGCTCTCCGGGATCCGGAGCCTTCTTTCCAGGCTGACCCTTCTGACCTAACATATGCTGAAGAGATCCCAAGGGACTTTCATACTGATGAAGTTGAGGGAGGAGAGCTCAACATTGATGAAGTAGACATCACCGGTCTTGGTGAACTTGGCGAATACTTCCTCAACCTCCCAAGAGACGACTTCGCAGGGCCCTACGTTCCTCCGAGCAACTCTAACACCGTCAACTTCAATGGTAAGACTTTCATTGTCTCTAGTGAAAAGGACACCATAGCCCACTCCTTGCTAAGCAATGTGCAGCCGGTACTTACACTGGAGAGACAAGTTCGGAGTCAAGCAGACACCATCAAAGACCTTAAGTCTGAGAAGGAAAAGCTGTCCGAAGACCTTCGCACTGCTACTGCCAATACTGACTTGCTAAAGGAAGCAAATGAGGAGTTGAAGAAGAATCAGGAAGAAAGCAACACAAAAGTTGCTACTCTAGAGGAAACCATCAGAGACCTCCGGGAAAAGCTGTCCGGAGTGGAGAAAGACCTTACTGCCTCAAAAGAAGAGACCAAGGCAAAGGACAAGATTATCACCAACCTAACTACTGACAAGATTGCTCTTGAGAATGCAGCATCCAAGGCTGCCGAGGAGAAAACCACTTTGTTAAGGGATCAAGAGGCTACGATCCAAGCCAGGATCAATGCCTATGCCAACCAGATGATTAAAAGCGAAGATCTATTGATTGAGAAGGTGAGGTCTGGCATGGTTCTACTATTTCATGAAAAATATCCGAAGAGGAACTTAGGGGACTTGTGGCGTTATGTAGACGATGATGACCTTCCATATCATACAATGGCCGAAGAGGACCAGGATGGAGTCTCCAGTGCGTCCTCATCCGATGATGAAGAGCATACCGGGGAGAGCCCAGATGAAGAGAAAGACGATCCCAAAGGCAAGAAGGTAGACGAAGGGAAAAACGACTCCAAAGGCAAGAAGGTGTATGAAGGTGAGCCATCTTCAAAGGCTCAACCTTAACTTATGATTTACTTTGTTTATTTTTTATTCAGACTAAAGTCCTTGGAAGGCCAAGGCACTCATTTTTGTAATGGTGTCCGGTGCTCGACCGGACAGGTTTTTTATGCTGTATCTTGACTATTTAAAAGTCCTTGGAAGGCCAAGGCAAGTTTAAGTTATTTCATTCAATGAATATCTATGTTTTGTGCAACCATCATCTTCTTTCATTGTTCATTTTAATTTTGATAGCCAGAGTTTAAGTAGCCTTTAGTTGTTGCATTGTGAGAGTGTTTAAATTCTCCGACTAGAGTTTAAATAGCCCTTAGATATTTCAGTCCGGATAGTATGACAAGGGACAAAACTTTAAAAAACACTTAGAAAATTTTTAAGAAGGCATTTATTTAACAGCCCGGACACCTCATTAAAACCTCTCCGTGCCACCGGGGAGGAAAGAGTATGCCCCCAAATATTTACATGGATGTTTAAACAAGTAAATATTTATACAAGTGCTATTCCAAGTACATCCGGAGATGCTCGATATTCCAAGGATGTGTTAGAACTCTGCCATCTTTGTCTTCCAACCAATAAGTTCCAGGCTTAATTCTTTCAACAACGATATACGGACCCTCCCAAGTTGGGGCCAGCTTTCCGAAGAGCTTTTCTTTAGTGTGTAAGAAGACCTCCCTTAATACTTTGTCCCCAGGTTGGAAATCTCTTCTTTTAACTTTAGAAGCAAACTTGCTTCTCATCAAACCTTGATAGTGTGCAACTCTAAGGTGAGCTTTAACTCGTCTTTCTTCTATCAAATCAAGTTGACCTCTGATTGCCACCTCATTAGCATGTTCGGAGAAGTTGTGAACACGAAAAGAGGGGAGAGTTGCTTCTATGCGAGCTACTGCATCCATCCCATAGACCAAGGCAAAGGGTGATTCTTGTGTTGCAGCCCCAGGTGTTGTCCGGTAGGCCCACAAGACCTCTTGTAAATAACTAGGCCACTTCCCAGCAGCCTCTTCCAAATTCTTCTTTAAGCCGGACAGTATAGTTCTATTAGCCACTTCAACTTGCCCATTTGCTTGTGGGTGGAAAGGTGAAGAAAAACAATGTTGTATACCCCTCGAGGCACAGAAGCTCTCCATTTTTCTATTGTCGAACTGTGGCCCATTGTCCATTGTTATTTTCTGTGGGACACCAAATCTGCAACATATGTTGGACAGAATGAATTTTATAACAGCTTTTGATGTTGTCCCTGCTAGAAGGGCTGCTTCTATCCACTTCGAGAAGTAGTCTATGGCCACAATTATAGTTTTGCGCCCTCCGGACGCCACAGGGAGAGGCCCTACTAAATCCAATCCCCATCGAGCAAAAGGAATAGGCTCAGAAATTGATTCTAAAGGAATGGCTGGTACATGAATTTCATTGTTGTACCTCTGGCATGGGTCACACCTCCTCACCAATTCCTTAGCATCTTTCATGATTGATGGCCAATAGTAACCGGAGAGTAAAACTCTTCTTGTTAAAGCTCTAAAGACACAATGGGCTGATCCCTCACCATCATGCAATTCAGAGAGGACCATTTGTGATTCTTCATCCCCCAAACAGCGTAGGAGAGGTTTACTATAAGATTTCTTGTATAACACTTCTCTCAATATGATGAAACCACGAGCCTTGTGTTTCAATTTTCTGGCTAGTGACTTATCTGGAGGCACAACACCCTTAGAGAGATATTGTTGGAGAGGAAACCTCCAGTCTTGAGGCTGTTTCACTTGTATTTAAAAAATTTCCTCTTCTTTACCCTTACTAAGTTGAATAGAGGGGCTTTCAAGCACATAGATCCAGGGATATGACTCCGTATAGGTTACGGTTGCTAGTGAGTCTACTAGCTCATTTTCTGCCCGGGGAATGTGTTCATAGACAACACTTTTAAACTTAAGCGCTTCATTTTTGAGGAGGAGTAAATACTTCACAAGTTGCTCCTTCTTAGCCTCAGATTGGCCTTGGGCATGGTGGATAAGTAGTTGGGAGTCACTTAACAGCTTCACCCTCTTGGCCCCACAAATGTGGGCTAACTTTAACCCAGCTATAGCTGCTTCGTATTCGGACTCGTTATTAGATGCCCTGAAAGCAAAACAAATAGCCTGGTACATCTTATCTCCGTACGGGGAAGTTAAACATACTCCTGCACCACATCCCATTGTGCTAGATCCACCATCTGTTCGGACGACCCATACTTTTTTATCTTTTATATCAGTAGCTTGCTCTGAATCCCTGTCGGAGTGGAATTCGACCAGAAAATCAGCCACAGCTTGGGCTTTGACTGCTGTTCGGGGAGCAAAGTCTATGTCAAAGTCCCCCAACTCTATTGACCACTTAGTCATTCTGCTCAAAATGTCTGCTTTTTGAAGGACATTCTTTAGGGGAAAAGAGGTCTGGACGATGATAGGATGAGCCTGGAAATAAAGCCTCATCTTCCTTGCAGCTACCACCAGGGATAATGCCAATTTCTCAAGTTTTAAGTAACGCTTCTCTGCATCTATCAAGCTTTTGCTGATGTAGTACACTGGATGGGGATGACTATCGACCTCTCTTACCAGCACAACACTGATGGCACAACTTGAAACTGCCAAGTATACAAAGAGAGTCTCCCCATCGACTGGCTTGAACAAAGTTTTGGGGGAGGACATGTGTTTCTTGATCTCATTGAAAGCCTCATCGTACTGCGGGGTCCAATCAAAGCCCTTTGCACCCTTCAAAGTTTGAAAGAAAGGAGCACACCTGTCCGAAGACCTTGAGATAAATCTGTTTAAGGCAGCTAACCTCCCCGTTAACCGTTGTACTTCTTTAATGTTTCGAGGAGGTTCCATCTGGAAAAGAGCATTTAGCTGGTCCGGATCGGGCTGTATTCCATGCTCACTTATGATATAGCCTAGAAACTTCCCGGACTGCACTCCGAACACACACTTTTCAGGGTTTAACTTCAAATTCACTTTTACCAAGTTGGCAAAAGTTTCTTGGAGATCGGACAAGTGCAACTGCTCATGTACGCTCTTCACCATCATGTCATCAATGTACACTTCCATATTTCTTCCAATTTGATCAGCAAATGCCTTGTTGACTAACCTCTGATAAGTAGCCCCAGTATTTTTCAGACCAAAGGGCATAACTTTGTAGCAATGAATACCTCTGTCTGTGATAAATGTGGTATGCTCTTGATCCCTTGGATCCACTTGAATCTGATTGTATCCGGAGAAAGCATCCATAAAGGAAAGCAGCTTGTTCCCAGAGGTAGAGTCTACTAACTGATCAATCCGGGGGACCGGATACAAGTCTTTTGGGCAAGCTCTATTGAGGTATGTGAAGTCAATGCACATGCGCCACTTACCATTCTTCTTTTTCACCAAGACAGGATTGGCAGTCCACAAAGGGTATTGAGACTCCTTGATATGCCCCATCTTTGTGAGCCTGTCAACCTCTTGTACAATGACATCAACTTTTTCTTTGGAGAAAGCTCTTCTTTTTTGAACTACTGGTGCTACGTCTCTCCGGACTGATAGTTGATGTGATATTACTTCTGATGGAACTCCAGTAACATCAGCATTGCACCAAGCAAAAACGTGCTGATGGTTTTTTAAAAACTTCAACATTTCATTCTTCAACATAGGTGGCATTTTAGACCCTATCTTGACACTTTTCCCATCTTCCAAACAGTGTGTTTCTACCTCTTCAATTGGTATCAACACTCAGGGGGTCTCTCTGGGGTCATCAATTTCACCCTCACCCCCAGAAAGGCCCTCAAACTGCTATTTTTCATTGATACGGACTGCCCCCAGCGTTCGAGGAGCCAGGGCAGTGGCATAACATTCTCTTGCAATCTTTTGGCTGCTCCGGACGACTCCAACCTGTCCCTGAACAACATATTTCAAGCACTGGTGGACTGTTGAAGCCACTACAAGCATCCTAGAGAGCCAAGACCTCCCTAGAATAGCATTATAGCAAGTGGGACAATCCACCACAATAAAGAGTATTCTAACCATTGTCTTGAAAGGGCTCTTGCCCAATAATACCTTTTCTTCGAACTCCCCGATCACATCTGCTGAGCTGCCTGTGAAGCCCATGATTGACTTGTCCGAATTCTGAATTACAGCTGGATTTTTCATTTTCTTGTAAGTGATTAGGAAAAGGATATTGGCTGAGCTTCCAGTATCCACCAGGATTCGTCTTATGTCATTGCCCCCTATAGATGCTCCTATGACAACAGCATCCTCATGAGGGCCAGCAATGTTTCTTAAATCATCTTCATCAAACACAATGAAGGGGAATGAGTTCGGTGACTGATAGGATGCCATGCCTCCTTCTAGCTGGGAGGCCAAAGTATGAACATGCCTCTTCCTCGAAGAAGCAGTAGGAGCTGTCATAGTGTCTCCTCCGAAAATTGTAAGCGACTCGAAAAACTTAATGAGCCCGGAGACTGATCTAGAATATTCCTCTATAGCACCCACTCTGTTTCGAGTTGGATCAGGATCCAAGTATTCAGATTCCACGTCAAACCTTTCAACTATAACCATGGCCCCCTCCGGAGCAACATTACTTGGACCAACCCGGTGAGTGTTGTCAGGCATGTTGCCTCCTCTTCTTTTAACGTAAGCTCCCAGCTTCCCCCTTTCAATCAAGTTTTGAACTTCTTGCTTCAATGCTATGCAGTCATCGATGGTATGACCAATATCCTTGTGATATTGGCAAAAAGAGTTGTTGCGATGCTCTCTGGGAGACTGCAGTGTTGCTGGTCTCCGGTAATGCACCTCATCCTTTGTTTTATCGAAAATGGTGGCCACACTTTTTTTTAACTCTGCGAACCACTCCGGTTGCACCCATGACCCTCTTTTATTTCTGGATTGCTGAATCTGAGCAGGAGCAGCTGGCTGAGACTGAGCTTTTGCTCTACCTTGCCCCTGTCCGGTTTCTCTTGCTTTGTTCCCGGACTGATTTTGATTGGGACTTGGTGCCACTGGGGTAGACCTCACCTGCCTGTGCACCCTGGTTTTCTTTGTTTCATCAACATTTATCTGTTTGCCAACCTGATTCAGCAACCCTCCCCAGGTCATGGCCTTCTTTCTAGTTACTGAATCAGCTAGATTGCCTGGATTCAAGCCTTGCCTTAGGGATGCTATTGCCACTTGTTCGAAGCAATCAGCCAACCCATTCTTGGTGTTCACAAAAAGACTTATATACTCTTTCAAGGATTCATTTGGCTCCTGGGCACAATGGATTATTGTGTCTCCATTGCCCTTCAGCTCTTTACTCCCTACGAACTGCCTTCGAAAGGCCACCCAAAACGTATCGAAATCTTTAATACAACCCTGAGGCAAGCTGTTTTACCATTTCAGAGCACTCCCCGTAAAAGATTGGGAGAATGCCCTACAAAGTAGTTTATCATCATCGTCAAAGTTCATCATGAAGTTTTTAAATTACTCCAGATGGTTGTCCGGATCAGTACTGCCATCGTACTTCTCTATTTTGGTGCTGTCAAACCTCTTGGGGAGGTTTTCAGACAGAATTTTAGAAGACAATGGAGATTGCCTCCAATTCCTTCCACGACTGAACACAGTATCCTCATTGGGAGTTGCAAAGATACCTGGTTCATCGTGGAAGGCAAAAGGATCCATTAGCATCTTGTCCACATGCCTCCGGCTGTGTGATGACCCTTTTCCAATATTCTTCTTCATTTTTCCATGCCTATCCCTTTTTCTTGAATACTTTTTGATCTGCCTTTGTTTCTTTCTAGTTCAACCCTCATCGCTGCTAAAGGACAAGGATTTTTTTCAACTCTCTCACTGTCCGAAGAGCTATCAAAAGATTCTGAGCTCGAGTCAGAACTCTCCATAGGCTTGGACCGTGAGACTTTTTAGAACTGGCATTAGTCTTTTTGGTGCTCACATGAGTTTTTGAAGACCCATGCTCTCTGGGGTTATCGGTGTGATGAGCAACCGATGCTTTGGATTTTTCTTTTACGCCCATCTTGGCCTTTTCTGCCCTCAGAGCTTCTATTTCACATTTTAGCCTATCACGCTCTTCGACACTGTATTCATCGTTCTCTTCCACCACTTCGAGCAAAGTAGGTGGTAGCTCTGGATTGTCCGGATTCATTCGGACAGATTTTCTTAGCTGGTTTTGAATGCTTGATTCAGGCACCTTCTTCTCCCACTGTGGTCGCCAATTTGGTGTGGATAATAATCGCTTGAGGGTAGGCTGGTAATTTCAGTTGGTGTTTTAAGGAAGTATGTGGGTGTTAAGAGTTTAAAGTAGAGACTAGAGATATAATTAAGCATCTTTGTAGCAGTTAATTTTCATTACCTATAGTTAATGCAGGTGGTTGGGTATTTATACCCTGATGTTTGGGCCCTTATGGGCTTTCGGGTCATGTTTAATGGACCCGGGTCATGTTCAAAGACCCATGAACTCTAAGCAGGAGAGCAAGTAGCTTAGTCAAGAAGTGTTTAGGGTTTTTAGTACTTTTGTCATAGTTCGAATAGTCCTATGGTCATAGTGTTCAAAGTGATCTGTCCGGTCCATGTGATCTGTCCGATCTGTCTGGTTTGGAGGCCTTGGACTGATCTGTCCGTGTCCGGGGAGCATGCTGAATTTGGACTCATCAGACAGCAATATTCTACGTGGAGAATCTTGAAAAAATAAATGACTATGACTGGTCTGGATCCATCTTGGAGAAGCTGCATAAATCACTGGACAAATGTATTAAGGTCGGGAAGCCTGCAAGAGTCATCGGATGCGTTGCTCTGCTATTTGTAAGTACAATGGGTTATGATCAACATGTTTGTTTCGAAACCGTTTTTATAATGTTGAGTTATATTCTATGCAGCCATTTCTGATGGAGCATATTTCGATAAACGTCGAAATACCAAGGCCAAACATAATCTCTAGATTTTACAAGTGGTGGGGACTAGAGGGAAAATAGTCGACATTCGAAATGATCCAGATGGTCAGTCAGCTCAGGGATGACCAGGTATTTAATGCATCTATCAATGTCCAAATTTTAAAATCAAACAAATCTCATACCCATGAATCCAACACCCAAATCGCAGCCATCAATATTACAGTTAAAAATAAATAAACATATCTATCAATCAAAAGATCAAACAAATCGCATCCAATGTAGCATAACATCATAACATCAACATGTCTATGAATCACAATTGTTTGTAATTCGCAGTAATGATTCTTATATTATGTTGCTGAATGTATATTATACTGTATTTCTTAGGTTATGGCCGATGAGTTACTGTTGACAACGGCTGAATGTTTTGCTTATGGAGAAAATGATTCGCGGAAGAAGTGCGAAGCTGCTGGGGAAACAAGTGAAACGAGGAGTAGGAAAAGAAAGAAATCTGTTGCCAACAGAAGTATAAGAATGAAGCTGAAACAGGTAGATGATGGAGCTGGAACAAGGAATAGAAGGAGTTTGAACACTGAGGTTGAAGACAACGCTGAGGTAGATGACGATGTTACATTAGGGGAATTCATTGGGGAGAAGAAGTCGAGAGTTGGTACAACAAAAGAGGAGAGGTTGAAAAAGAAAAACAACCGTAGGTCTAGTATTCTAAGTTTTGGAGGGCTGTCACAGTCTGTGCTGCGTGACAATAAGAAGCTGAAAAAACGAAGCCGATTGCACCAGTTAAGAGCTGAAAACAAAAGGCTGAAAACGTCGCTTGAGGAGAAAAACGAACAAGTGAGTATTCCCATATTCCCATAGGCTGTTTTTATATAAGTTGGTTACACTGTATATAGGAAATGTTTAGATGTTGTTTGCTAGCAGCATCATTATAAGGGATTTAGCAAACGTAATTATAAGTTGTCTATCAACGTTAATATGCTTAGTCTAGCAATGAAAAAATAATGCATCTAGCAATGTAAATATGATGTATCTCGCAATGGCAGCGGTCTAAACTATTTCGTATGCTCGTTTGATTCAGGTTGAAAAATTAAAGAAAGACTTGAATAAACTGAAACAGAAGCTTGAGGTGGAAGAGGAAAGAGTGGGTGGTGAGGATGCGAATCTGCTGAACACCTTATCAATGCCATTTTTCCGTGAAGATGAGGACGATGTTGAAACTGTGGATGCCAATATTACTGAGAAGGTGGTTAAGGAAACATTGGTTTACAAATCTCGGAGGCATGGATTTGTTCCCAAGAGGAACCAACAAGTTTCTGATACCAAAAAAGTAATAGAAGAAGAGGATGTTGAGGGGGAGTCCACAGCAGAAGAACATAAAGAGCTTGAGACAACTGAGGCAAAAGAAAGTGAAGTATCGGAGGGGGAGAAGTTAGAAGTTGATAGAGGGTGTGTTCAATCTGAAACACTTGTTGAACCAATGAAAGAAAGTACTACACCGGAAGCTATTGCTGTTGATGTCACTGGGAAGCAGAAAGGGACTACAATACTTGGTTGTGATGCTGGTAATGCGAAATGGGAGGTGGCAGCAGAATTATCACCCTAACTCATGCTGCCGGTGCGCAAAATGAAGTTTGCATAGCTGAACAGGGACACGAAGTTGGAAACAACGAGGTCGAACGACTGGAGCTGATGGTGACAAAATTGATTTGTTGGACAAAGGGTCTAACAAAGGAACGAAAACACTGAAACAACAGTTGGAGGACACCGAAGAAGCCGCAGAGGAAGGACAGAATGCGGAGACAGGTCAGGACAAAGAGGAAGCTGACACAGAAGCACCTACTTGGGTGGAGAACGCAACCACAGAACTCCAGGGCCCAGAACCTGTCTCTGAGAATGTGGTGGAGAATGCGGCTGAAGATGTAAGTGGATCTTAAAATCGTTAAGATTCATAAATATTTAGTAATTATGTTTTGGTTGGTTTTGAAATGTTCAAACTCTAGGTTGGATAATATTTAAGATGGGTTGTTTTTTGTATGAAAATGTTGGTTTGACAGTATTTGTGTAGTGTAAGACATGATTTCCATGATTGTCTCAATGAGAATTAGTAGATGCATGTTGAACAAATCGCAAACACAAAATGTATGTAGTCTGATAGATACAAAATTTTAAGAATAATATTTTCATACCAAACAAATCGCAATGTATAATAGGCGTAAATCGCATCGTTCGACTGGAAACACATCTAGCAATGATAGTTGTGCTTAAATCGCAATGTATGTTGATGATATTGTTATGTTTTGTTATTAGGAAGTGGAAATAGCGGCGCCTGAAGACACGCGACAGTCTAATGTAAAGACCTTGGCGTACACTGGGATTGAACAACCAGCAAAGTGCGAACAACTATCGCAAGCTGTCTCTCCGTTAAAGGTGATTCAAATTATCAACAGAGAAGAGCAATCCGCAGAGAAGATTGAAAAAGTGTCATAGGTCGAGCCATCTTCGTCTGCAACACCACAACAAGATGAAGCAGCATCTAACGATCTGATTGTCCGATCGGTTACACCGTTGGCTGACGATAGCTTTGTAGACTGCACTCAATCATTTTATGCAGAAGTTGACAAGGCTGTTGAAAATTCAAATGAGAAGAGACGTACACTGGACTCCATCGAGGAAGAACAAAAAGACGTTGACGTAAGTAGATCTATTGTATTATTAATAAACCTTCAAAAAGTAATGTTAACAGTTTAATTTGATGCTTTATTTTAGGTGCCTGTTGATGACATGCCTAAGTGGAACTTACTTACTCCAACACAGGTTAAACAACAACAGATTGCAATCGTAGATTGGCCGTTCCAGACAGAGACAACGAAACTAATCAATGTCAGTGAGTACGAGAAGGTGATGAAACTTTCCAAGGAAAAAGAACAAGAAGATCCAGAAGTATGGTACTTGCCAACAACGGAGTTCTTGTATAGGGTTTCCATTAGTGTGACCGAGATAATGGAACTGCTTAACGAAACTCAAGTTGACTTCAAGGTAATAAGGTTTCAGGTTGTATCTATCATAGTAAATTTGTAAGTCTAGCAATGTGTCTCTGTACGTCTAGCAATATTAATGTGCAGCATCTAGCAATGTGTCTTATTGAAGTTACAGTCTTAGTTGTCAACCTATAAACCGTTGGTTCTTCTTTTTAGTAATTGTCATTCAACTGATTTGAGCTTCTAATTGTGTTTTGATAGATAATAGATGCTTGGATATATAAGCTGTTAAATGATTCAGATTAGAAAGTCCCTCTGAAAGGGTTTGATGATGAGTATTCATATATGGTCAGCGTCATTCAAATAATTAGAATTGCAACTGTAAGTCCACTGGGAATTATTTGTGTTATATTGGAAACATATACTCCTTATAGTAATGACGCAAATTTTCAGGGAACATTGGCTATCAAGAAAGATTTGTCTGTCATTGTGGATAAGGTTTTTGAAACAATGAAACCAGACACATACGTTGCACTTGTTCCTCTATGCACCATTAACACGTCTGGCGTGAACCACTGGACACTCCTGGTTATAGATATGGAGAATGGGGCTGCCAGTAGCTACAACCCACTGTTTCCGTGGAGCAAACACATTGCCGATAAGACGAAAAACACAACCGATGCTCTGGTATAAAATTTAATGTTAAGGATCTTGGTTCGCTTATCTAACAATTTTGCATACTATATCTATCAATGAATATAGTAGTACATAGCAATGACTACTACTCGTAAATCGCAATGTAACTATGGATTACTTCATTTTGCAGCTGGCCTATTGCATGAATAAAAAATACATACCTTATGTAAAAGGTGGATACAAAATAAAGAAAATGAGAAATATCCCACAACAAAAGAAGGATAGCCTTGACTGCGGGGTTTTTGTTTGTAAGTACGCAAAATACATCATTCAGAGAGGGTATGTTCTGCGGGAATATGGAAAGGAAATGCCCGCCGAAACAAGAGCTGAAATATTTAAGCATTTCATGAATGATCAAAACACAAACAAACGTTGGTAGTATGTAATTCATTTTTTGGTAGCAGGATGTATGATTCGGATAGAAAATGATGGGTGTATTAGACAATTAATCTGAACTTATTAGAAAACTTGGGTGTCACTAGCAATTTTCACATCACTGTTACATTATTCAATGGTGAATCTAGTAATTTCTATAGTTGCTACAAAGTAGATAGTAATTTTCAAGTAAATCGCAATTTCTTTATTATTACCTATCAGACGTGTACTAAAGTATGTAGCAATGTTATATAAGGTATCTATCAGACTACTATTGAACGGATCTAGCAACCATATTGTTCTACATCTAGCAACTATGTAGTGCGACATCTAGCAATGTCTATGCGTCTTATTCAATCAGACTATTATTGACGGATCTAGTAATATATGTATGTCATATCTATCATACTTAGACTAACTTATCTAGCAATGTCTATGTTTCGAATCTATCAGACTCCTACTCAAGGATCTATTAATATCAATATCCCTTATCTAGCAACAGACAAGTGGTGTATCTAGCAATCTATCAGACTTAAACTCAAGTAAATATAAAGGGAAATTTCACATCACAATTCTAAATTACCTTGGAAGATCCTCCCTTTGTTGCATGAATAAATTTCATATCACTATTCAATTCTTCAATGATGTATCGAGTATTTTTTATGTTTCGTATCTATCATAGTAATATTCAGTTATCTCGCATTGTATGTATTTGTATCTATCAGTCGTTCACCTTAGTGTTAATCCACCGTAGGCACTGGTATTTTATAAATTTCATACCAATCAGAGTAATATTCAAGTATCTCGCAATGTTTACCTTCGTATCTAGCAGACATTTACTCAGTATCTATCAGACTTATATTCAAGTATATAGCAATGTCTATGTGTCTTATCTATCAGAGTTATAATCAAGTGTCTATCAATGTCTGTATTAGATATCTATCAGACTTATTATCTAGTATATATGAATGTCCACATGTCATAACAGCTTTGTTACAACCCATATAGTCCACTTTTAGATTATGTGTCTATCAAAGTCGATACAATCCAGCAACATCAGTATAACATATCTAGCGCTAATATATAGTTGTGGTTTTAAATTTTAAATATTATATATCTAGCAGTGTAGATTAGGCGTAAATCGCATATAACATATTAGTAATGGACCAACTATATTATTGGACCGGAGGATAGGTTTATTGGTAGACGAGTAAATTAAATTTTTCGAAATGATTGTTAACTACACCTATCACTGATTAGAAGTAAATGTATTAATCTTATTGGTTAGATTTAAAGTTGAAAAGACAAAGTTAGATGGACTTGAATGATTACATGCATTAAATAGACGTCTGCCATTAAATTTGTTAAAGTAATTATGGTTGCTAGATGGGACTTAGCCTTGGGCATTGTATTTTGCTATAAATAGAGGCTGATAGATGAACCTATTCATCTCAGACTTCTCTGCAAAGAAAAAAACCAACCAGCAAACCAACAGCCAGTTTAGTCTAACTTGAAACAAAAAACCACCGATAATGGCACCATCTTCACCAGACACACCTATCTACTCCTCCGACGACGGATGGTCTACGGGCTACTACAACGACAACAAACCCTACAAGAGAACTACAACAACTGAGTATTCGTCGGAGGAGGAAGACAACTGGTCTGTTTGGTCTGAGGACCACGAAGATCCCTACGCTTCATGGGACTCGTGGTCGTTGGACGATAGTTACGAGAGTGACACTGAACAACTTCCAAAAAGGAAGAGACGTAGGGACAGTTGGGAGTCGGAGGACGAAGAGGATGATAGTTCTAACGAAGCCGACGATGAGAAGTCGGAGGACGATGAGGACGAAGAAGTCGAAGATGCAGAAGAAGGGATCTGAAGGGACAGATGAAGAATATTCTGATTAGGCTTAAAGAAGTTCATGCAGTTTCCTTTCATTATATTTTTTATTTTGTTGTTTGTAATGTTTTTTTATGCTTCGATGGACCTATAACTTTCACCAACCCTCTGAGTAGTTTGTTTTTTGGAGAGGGTTGGTGTATTTGACTGATGTGCAGCACTGACTGGTGTTCTAGTATCGTTATGGTTTTAACTTAGTTTGTATTCTCTATCTTTAAATTTTGTGTTAAGTTTTGAATGCAGCAAATTAACATTGATATGAAGTAGTTGAGTGAAGCAGTTTTAATGGCAGTTATAATCCACAATCGCAGTTTAGATAGACCTAAGCTATCAGATGTAAGTTAACCTTAAAATCACAGATTAAAATGTCTGTATCTATCAATGTTGGATATGGATGATTGGAACTTCCATTAACTGGTATCCAGATCAAACCTAACGCTTGAAATAAATCAATGCAAATCGCAACAACTACACAACGTATCTATCAATATCGATGTCATATATATATATATATATATATATATTCAATCTATCAGGCTATATTAGCCGTCAATCGCAACTTCTATTAAATAATGAGATGAATCATTCATGGGAGATTTAAAGGACCTCTTAAACAAATGCAAGTAAGGTATCAGATGGATGTAGCCTAAAATAGAATACATAAATTGCTGTATCTATCAGACGTATAATCCAGGATCTATCAATGTTACATAGCGTGTCTATCAGACTATTACTTGCGCATCTAGCAATCTCTATCAGATTTATACTAAAATTATATATTAATGCAGATGTCTCGTATCAATCAGAGTTTTATTCAAATATCTAGCAAGGTACTGAAAAAAGTTAACGACTATCTAGCGTTGTAATCGCAGCGCATCTAGCAATGTAGAAATTAATATTGAGAAGAATAATCTTTTCAAACAGGCATGGTACATATCAATGTTAAAAGTATCCAAAAATATAAGTCGAAAGATAAGGAGTGCTAATATATGAATATCAAAATATTACTAAAAAACCGGGAAAAAAAGTTTAGAACGGAGCATCACATGACCTCCTATTATGCCCCGATTTGAAACATCGACCACAACGGGACTGGCTTCTGGTAACCTCACCTCTTGATGGAATACACTTTTTCCTCGGCCGCCCAGCTTGTCTTTTAACGTTCGGGGGATTAACCACTGGCTCTCCATCATCATTACCGGTACTAGATTCACCAAACTCTGTTATAGCCAGTATGTTAAAAGAATAGCTGGACCGGTAATTCGCAGCACTGAAAAACGGCTCTACTAATGTCATCAGATCTTTGTTTAGAGATGCAATTGCAGCCAATGCATGGGCACATGGGAAACATTCTTGCTGCCAAGAGCCGCATGTGCATTTGAAATCTAGTATGTTGACCACCATGACTGGGTCTGATAAAACCTCAAAATAAGTGGTAGAAGACTTGCGAACTAACCACGTTCGACTGTATTGTACATTCTCTTTGAACATCTTGTCAAACTCGGGGCATAAATGTGTGTTCCAACTTAGGCTCTCTCCCAAACGTCGAGACATTTGAGTCATCAGAAGAACTCTAATCCGGTCGACCAATTCCACTATAGGCAGATGACACAACTTTTTAATCTGGGAATTGAACGATTCAACAGCTGTTGATGCCATCGCCCCATACTGTTTGCCTTTGACGTGTGCCTGCGCCCATTTTTCTGGTGGCAAATTGCTTAGAAATTTGCCGATACGATCACCCCCTCGACGCGCAAACTGAGCAAAACGTTCATTAAAAATTTCCACAGTCGGGGAATAAGTATAGCTCTTAAACATCACTAGCATATTGTTTTTGTAGACTATATTAGTGTGTTCAAGAGCTTTATTCAAGTTCTGGATCAGATGGAAGATACAATAAGCGTGGTAGTCATTAGGATAAAGAGTTGCGACAACGCTAATAATACCAGCATGACGGTCTGAAATGAAAGCTATTTGGCGTCCTAACAAATGAGGTTTTAAACTTTCCAAAAACCAAAACTAGTTGTCTGAGTCTTCACTACCAAAGATACCAAAAGCTACGGGGAAGAGACCTGAAACGGAAACGATACCGGTGAACAACAGTACTACATTGCACGGGTTGAATGTACTAAAATCGCAAGGTATGTATAACCTATCTATCAAAACCATGAAGCTTGTGAAATCATCAACGTAGCAATAAAAAACAGGCATAAAATACAATCACATCAAAACACCCAAACTAGCAACCTAAGGCTGTCTGTCTAGGTTGAGTAATGAAATCGCAGTGCAAACGTAACTAATCTAGCAATCGTAGCACATGATATACAATGCATGGGTGAGTGGACTGAAATCGCAACGAATATAGAACCTATCTATCAGAATAAGGCAGTATGTGAAATCGTCAATGTAGCAATCTAAAATATGTGTAAATCGCAAGTACAACAAAACAACCAATCTAGCAACTTAGGTTAACCTATCTAGCGTGCATGTTCAAATCGCAATGTAAAACTAACCAATGTAGCAAACTTAGCTCATGACAAAAATTTGAAATAACAAAAGCACTTATGCAGACCAAAAGTATAGTGAAACATGGACTGACCGTTGTTTCCAACTTTTGTCACTGCTGAAAGCAACACGCCACCATCCTTCCCTGTTAGGTGGGTTCCGTCAACGTACAGTAGTGGGCGGCACGAATGGAAACCCTGAAGACACGCCCCAAACGCTATAAAACAGCGACGGAAAACATTGCCGGGAGCCAAATCTAGATGGCAGTCCGTAGTGATGTCACGACTCTTTAGTCTCTTGAAGTATGGTTTTAGCAATCCAAAAGAGGCGTTGCTATCTCC